>CM069931.1:9100802-10433213 GCA_036172225.1 Cryptocoryne crispatula var. balansae | reverse complement strand
CATGTAGATATTGCTAGAGGTCATGTGTTTGTGCAACTTAGAGAGCATAGAGTGTCTTATACTTGTTCTTCTCCAATCTCCTTCGATTGATTAGATCGAATTCAGTTTTCAATTTTTATCATTCAATTCTAATTAAGGCAATGACCATGAAATACAAAGGAATTGTTGTCTGCTGCAAAAAAAAAGGTAGATTTCTTACAGTGTTATTAAAGTTAAGTTGAAGTATGAAATCGGCATCGAATCTTTGTACAAAACTTTATTTTGATGGTGCAACTATAAATCATGTATGATATGATTTTGAGGATAGCGACTCCAGTGCATTATAGTGATATAGGTATTTGCAACAGTTTAAATCATTTGAATTTTGAATCACTGAAAAGTTTACTATGTGGTCGGACAGATATCAATTTGATCTATTTCAAGTCCTTGGCAGAAATTAGGAAACTTTGATTTCCTTCCCTTTCTGAAGTGTGAAGTCAAATAAAGCTTATAAACAAAGGTAGTGATATTGCCTATGTATTACAACTTTACACACTTTGACTAGCTGTATGGGTGGTGTAGTGTGTTTTACTGGTGGTTTGGACATCCGCGGTGGCACTAGTCTTTCTTATTCTTTTGGCAAATGTCACCCTATTCTAGGAGATTATTACCATATTCTTAGTCCTATTTTGATGAGGATTCGAAACTCAAAAAGTCCAGTTTAAAAAGAAAATCAACTGCAGTCTGTCTTCTCGTCGAGGCGCTGTTATCGGTTCAGGAAGAAGATCTCTGGTTTTATCGTAGACCTAATGTGCTTCATGGTGGCAAGCATTAATGTATCTCTTACTCTCACCATTGTATGCAATATATTCTTTGGGTGAATAAATGACGCTTCATTACCTTGTTGTGCTTTCTTTTAATGAAAGTCTCCTATTTGTTTTTCATGCTTGAATACTTGGAAAGAAGATCGGATCTTCAACATGACTCAATCCCTTGCAAGGTATGACCTGCCTTTACTTTCGTCAAGAGAAATAAGCCTTCTTAAGTTGATAAAAATAAAGTGAGAAAAATGCAATGGAAAATTTGAAACATGTTGTAAGTAATCATCCAATAAAATTTTGTGCAACAGAAGTGACGATTCCTATGGGTTCATGTTAATATTGTCTCAATCGGGACCAAACAACAAAAACCAAAAATCAATCTCTGCAAGTTCGAATATATCTGATAGAAATTCATCAAATCTCTTTGAGTGGAAGAAGAACTTTTGAAGCTCTTCAAATTGCTCAAATGTCCGGTCTTTAGTAATATTCATAAGAACTTCATCCATAACAAGTTCTCCCTTTGAACCAGGCTTAAGAACTCTTCTTGAACGGAGCTCCATCAGCTATAGACTCCTTCTAAAGAGAGGAAGAGATAGGGAAAAGGCTGAAGATGTGATTTTCACCCTTGGCTTGATAGGGTTTGGCTGAAACCATTAGTATCTATAGAGAAATTAAATTTTTTTATAAAAACCCAAAATCTTAGTAAATTACATGTTTGTCCTTGTACTTACGGATAATAGGATGTTTGGTTGTGTTTTTTTTCCTCTTTTTGATCTAAATTTTAAAAATAAAAGAGAATAGGTGTTTGGTTGTGTTTTTTGCGTCCTTCCTCTTTTTTAAAAACACCACATTCTTTCCTTTAAAACTCTTTTAAGTTCAAAACAAGGAATGACCTGTTTTGTTTTTGAGACAAACGCGGAGCCACGACGAGAGCCCCCCCTCTCTCTATTTGCGACAGATAACCTCTTGAAGCCTTCCGCCGTCTATCATTCCTCTTCTTCGGCGTGCTGATTATTCTAAAACAACGCACGCCGGAGACGTGGCTGATCTGGAATGCGTATCTCACTTCGTGGGTGACTCCTTCTTGGAGTTCCCCTCCGTCGCCGCTCCCTCATTCCACAACCACCATGTGCCCATGTCCGCCTCTCTCAAGGCCAAGGTCAAGTTGGAAGCTCCGGGGCCTCGTATCACCACCAGCGCCGGCGTTACTTTGAAGAGGAACTGGAGGAGAGACTGGTTCCTTAGTGGTGCCTGCCAAGGTAAGGAGCAAGCGTTCCCGCACAGGCGGGCGCGTTTGGTCCCTTCGCCTTCCGCTACTCCTGGCTGAGTCCTCTTCATCCTCCTGCTGCTGCTCCTCCGGTTCTTCCGCTGCTTCCTGCTCCACTTCCTATTTGATCTCCTCGCACCTCCTATGCAACAAGGTGGGTGGCGGCGGATGGGGTACCAACCCCCACAACGTTATCGACCCCTTCATTGGAGGGCTGTCCCTCAACGTGCAGCTGGTCTTGCAGGTGAAGAAAAAGGAGCGCAAGCCAAAAGCCGCGAATGCTATCATGGCGCGGATGCTATCAACGAACTTCAGCTGCGGAGATGCTGCAGCCCGTCTCTCCCTCGTGATGGACTCTAGCGAAAACTTTCTGGGTGAGGGCATTGGCTGGCGCCGTCATTGCCTCCACAGATGCCCCGGCTAGGAAAGGGTGCCGATGGCGGAGGAGGAGAGCATGGCGCGTGCACCGCTGGAAGAGGAGCAGCACGCAATGGGACAGTGGGAGGAGGAGGAGGAGTAGGGGACGGCGCCCTCCGAGGAAGGGAGGGATAACTGGGTTCTGAAGATACTCTGTGTGCGGTCTATCTTGAACGCGGAGGACAAGAAGCCGGGTGCGGCGAGGGACGGCACGACGGAGGAGAGGTGGGCGAGTGAGGAGGAGGACGGCGATCACATCCTCGAGGGAGAAGATCGCTGCGTGGGCTGCTGCGATGCAGAGGGCTCGATGGGTCATTCGGGGGGAGGGGGATTCTGTGAAAGCTGACAACGCCGACGGAACGCTGGCGGGAGCGGGGAGATATGTCCGATAGAAGACCTCCTCCGCCACGACGCTTCGGACGTGAACTGAGAGGCTGTCCATTACATCCTGACCGAGGCCGGCTGCTGCGAGCATGGCCTCCCCGGGGACGATGCGACCGGGTGTTACAGCGATGCCAAACACTGTTCTATCAATTTTAAAATTGATGACAATTTTGCCAAACGCTAAAGAATTATACTTTTCTGATTTTAAATTTAAAATTGAGGGCTCAGATATTTCTGATTTCAAAAAATAAGTTATCTCAAAATTAAAAGAGTTTCCAAACACCCTATAAGTCCTTGTACATGTAAACCAATATGTCTAATAACCTATTTGGTTGAGACCTAATTAAAATAGAATAATTTTATTTAATTTAAATAAATTTATCATCCAATAACAGATCAATATACCTACCGATCATGAAGGGTACAAACCACATTCCATGATCTCAAATGGCTATGGGGTTAAGCTTATCTCTAATGAGTCTTTCCATCATTAGTTACCTTATAGATATAAACTCTTGTCTATTTAATGTCTCAATCAGAAAGAAGTATAGTATTGACTGTCAACTCTTGTCTCATTGACTTATAGATCATGTACTTAGAATCGGATCAATTGGAAAACTAATTTTCTAATTATCCTTTCTACACTAGCTATCCCATAGACATTCTCTCTCACTCATCGAGAGTGAAAGATCTCTTATTGTCCACTCAATTGTCTCCATCAGGTTTCTCTTGTACCCAATCCATCATTATACGATATCACCTAAACAGTGATCTATAAGTCAGTGATCAAAGCACAAGTTCTGCCCAACAAAGCATTTTTGGCAACTTAGGTCAAAAGTCCAACTATGTAACCATGATGATAGAAAACTCTGATTGATAGTTCGGTAAGATACTACTTAGGATTTCTAATTTGATTAGTTCAGTGAACCCATTCAACTAATTAGCACCTGTTTGTATATCTTAGTGTCTTCACAATAATGACCAATGAGATCAGTCCTCCTTATCACATGAGAAGACATCACTTACACTAGTCTATTTGGATCCTTGATACCTCGTCTCAAGAATCCTATGACTAAGAACATTTATATCACATACCTATAAATGATCAATCTCATTATCATGATCTCATCATGATCAATCATCATTGCATTTGATCAAGAACTTCATTATGATATATGTATCTAATAAGAGTTAGTAATAATGATTTGCCTAATTAATTGAATAAGATATTTTTAAAAATGTTGAATTATATCCCATATGATTGACTTGTAAGACATACATTTCCATCAATCTCTCACTTGCACTAAAGTTAATTGCCTATTTGCCTGATCTCTATCAACTTGAGGTGATGCTTAAACACACTTTAAGTAACTTCTTTAATTAGTAGATCTGTAATGTCATTAGCCAAAGATACTCTATCTATAATTATATCTCTTTGAACTACAATTTTTTTGATTTTATGCTAACGCCACAACAGTTTCAAACTTCTGATGAGATGTTGGCTCTATCCCATTGTTAACTATGGTACACTTTCAATGAAAATTGGGACAATCCCATATTTCAAATAAACATCATTTAGACTACTTCTCAAGCAGCATGCAACCATGATGTAATTTTATTTATATTAGTTGTAGAATTTGTAATATTATGTTGCATAGAACTCTTCCAACTCACTACATCACCATTATATTGGTTTGAATTCAAACTTATCTAACTAGAAGCTTGTGTTTGTAAAATTATAAGGCAACAAGTCATATCATT
This sequence comes from Cryptocoryne crispatula var. balansae, assembly GCA_036172225.1. Classification (NCBI taxonomy): domain Eukaryota; kingdom Viridiplantae; phylum Streptophyta; class Magnoliopsida; order Alismatales; family Araceae; genus Cryptocoryne; species Cryptocoryne crispatula. The sequence goes on along the minus strand of CM069931.1, from coordinate 10,428,584 downwards.
CATTGTATATAAATACATCCTTAGTACTTCTCAAGGTACCCTATCGGTGGGGTGCTTACCTTTTTCGGCCAATTTTTGGTGAATTTAATCCATAGAACGACGTCGGTCAGAGGCATGGTGGATAATTAATTGCACCACTCTAGTCAAAGTGCCCCATTATGGGCTCACTTTGGTACAAATGACAGCTTTTATCATTTTCTGATTTTCCCATATTTGTGGTTATAAAAAGACACTGTCTTCTAATGTTTCAAGGGTTATCTTTACTCTCCCTTGACCACCACAACATATTAGCTTTCACTTAAAGAAATCCCAAGCCCCCACACCATTTAGAGAACCCCTCTTAAACGCCAAGAAAGTACCCTTTTTCTTCATTAGAAATATTATTTTTTTCTGACTTTTGGTGTCAAGACTACGCCAAGGAATTGTGCCAGCACACTGAAGATCAACCACAATCTCGAAACAGAGCAAGGAAAAAGCCCCTACTACCAGGAATATAGCTCCTCGCACCCCACCAACACGGCATTGAGTGCCCCACTAAGAGGGCACTAGGTGCCCCACTAACAGGACACCTGCAGACATATTCTGGATTTTATTTATATATATATATATTACGTCTCTTACTCCCCACATTAGTTCAAACTTGCATTTTAGCATTGTCTAGCATATATTTGAGCATCCATTTGCATCTTCATACGTTTTTAAATCATTCAAAATAGGGGTTAGGATCTACTCCCAATTCAGTCTGTTCTTAACCTTTTGTCATGTCATGTCTAGTTTGATTATGCTACTACACACCTTTCAATTCTAATATTGCTTTCACTTGTTTTCTTTGGGCATTTCAAAAAGAATCAATCAAAGTAAGGCCACATACCCTATCTACTAGATCAAACAAAAGGAACGTTGGTCAATATTTATCATTTTATCTTTTCATTCTAAGCTCATGGCTCCTAATGACCACACAAATCATTTGCAATCATTCACAAACACAACACACAAAATATGCAAGATGAGAGCTAGGAAGACTTATGTGCTCATAGAGAGTTTGGATCTATATTGACTTTAGGGACCTAAATTGAGCATGTCCTAAAGATGACTTCCCTTTTCATCATATCGATGTGTTGGTTGATAATATAGATGGCTATAAAATATTATCATTCATAGATGGATATTTAGGATACAATTAGATCCTGATGGTGGAAGAAGACCAAGAAAAGACCTCATTCACTATACATTAAAAAATGTATTATTATGTTGTCATGTCCTTCAGATTAAAAAAATATAAGAGCAACTTATCAAATGGCTATGAAAGCAATTGTTCATGAAATGATGCACAAATTTGTGAAGGTGTACATAGATGCTTTGGTGATCAAATCTTGATCCTTAGATGAACATACCAAAGTTCTATGAAAGGTCTTGCAAAAAGTTAAAGAACACCAGCTAAAACTGAACCCCACGAAATGTGTGTTCAATGTTTCAACTAGAAATTGTTAGGTTTCATAGTGTGCAAAAGAGACATAGAGATTGATCCCGATAAGACTAATATAATTATTAATATGCTTTCTCCAAAGAACATGAATGAACTCTAAGGACTAATTGGAATGCTACAGTTTGTCCTTTGGTTCATCTCGCAGCATTCTCAAGGGTGCAAACTCTTTTATGAGTTGACTAGGGATGGAACCAAATTTAAATGGGATTCTAAGTGGTAAAAAATATTTGATGAATTAAAGAGATACTTGGCAAGTGCCCCCGACCTTAAGCTCTTGGTTCAAGACAAACCTTTGACCTTGAACATCTTGATGTTAAAAGGATCCCTTGGAGCTGTGTTGACGCATAATGATGACGTTAGAAAGAAGAGAGTAGCATATTATTTATCCAAGATCTTCGACCCTTGTTCGAAGAGATATGGCACAATGAAAAGAATTGTGTTGCCTTGGTCTGGGTAATACATAATCTTTAATATTATTTTTTCATCCATGAGGTCAATTTGATTGCCCACATGAATCCCATCAAATTTCTTTATGAAAAATCTATCATAATTAACCAATTATTACACTGGCAAAACTTTCTCTCACAATTTGATATCAAAGGCTATGCAACCACTAATCATCTCACCCATCATCCCATTCGAACTTTGACCTAATCTAGCTAGAGTTCCCAAATGATGCATTAATGTCAATTCAATCTTCCCATCTCTGAACATTATATTTTGATGGTGCTATAAACTCTTAAGGCAGAGAAATAGAAATCTTTTCATTGTTACCCAAACGTGTCACCATTCCTTAGGTTTTTCAGCTTAACTTCTCAACACCCAACAACATAGCTGAACATAAAGTCTTCATTGCAAAGGTTATGAGTGTTGTGTCATCAAGTAAATAGTGATCGTATAAGAGTCAAGAGTTAAGTATGGGTCAAGGGAAAGAAAAGAAGAAGAAAAGAGTGTCGACTCCATAAACGGGTTCCGGATCGGCACCTCAAGAGAGGGTGAAAGATGGAATTAGGGGAAGGAAGTGAATCGAAAAACACTCGGAATTTGAAAAGAAGTTTTGTTAAAAGATTAAAATTTTTGGGATTTTGAAAATATTCAATTTTTTTGGAATTTTGAAAATACTTACTTTTTTTGGATTTTCGAAGATATACAACTTTTTTTGGAGTTTTTGAAAATATTTTTTTTTGGAGAGAAAAAAAGTATTGACACAAGTTCTCATCACTTGGTTGTTATTCTAGGTTCACTGGTAGATACCATGTGCAAAATGGGGTTCCTTACCCAGAATCTTTTTAACCTTCAAACTTTGATCAGCTAGAGTTTAGCTTTGATTTGGTTGGTCCACCCACACCCTGGGGGGTTAAGAATGAAGAATTGATAAGGAAGTCCATGATAAGCTTTGGAGATGTCGAGAGGAATTTCTCTACTCACACTCAATTGCCCATTCGGGTCGGCCTCTTCGGGTCTTTTCTTCTTTATTGACAAACATATTTTTGTGGCACACATTCGGACAAGTCTTTGACCAGTGGGGTCATTGTCCATCTTTTGGTGCCTTTTTCATTTTCTACATTTTGGGTACTCATTAAGATAGGCCCATATTTGTTTAAACATGTGGGGTTCATTGCCCATCTTTTGACACCTTTTTTCTTTGAGAAGTTGGACCTTTCAAGATGGCATCCTACTAAGGGGGTGGATGCTTTTGATACTCTCCCCCTCTAGTCCCTTTTGCCTATTTGGGACCGAACAGAAGAGAATATGGTGAGGGTTTTCCTTTCATCTCTAAGCCTTGCATAGCTTCTCTCGGGTGTCAGGTCATCTAGATTCTGAGATAGGGACGTGTTGTGTGTGTAGTATGGTATCTACCCTTGAATCCTACAGAATATCCTAGGACATGTGGACTCAAGTCATACTGGTAGTTCTCTCCATTTTTGAGTTAGATTACATTCCAGAGGTGAATCAATTATTCGCATGCCTTGCAATGTAAAGAATTTGTTTAATAAAAACAAGGTAGCTACAAATATCGTCAATCATGAATTTCTCTCCATTAAAATTGTGAAGTTCAAAATCATTTCAAAAAATATTGCCTTGCAGATGACATAATGATGATGAATGCAATGCAATACCTGAGAGAAGAAGAAGTTCATTGTTGATGACGACTTTGTTTGTGCTTGCCTTGCCTTGCCTTGCCCAACTGCTTCCACTTTGATATGCTCCATATCGCATTGGATTGAAGATTCAGAGTCATATGATGAAGTAAAAGATGTGGAGGATCTGATTTAGCATGGCGGAGTCAAAATTAATGATGTAAAAGGCAAATATTGTGGTATCACCCAGGAAATTTCTCTACCCTTGATTTTTTATTGAAAGTAAAACTTGGGAAAAGAAAGAGAATTCAAAAAGGAAAGAAACATGCTTGGAAACAAAAGTGAGTTAAAATGGGCTCTTGGGCCCGTGAGTTGAAAGTGGGCTTGAAGGCCCAGGAGTAGTCGGAATCAAGAGGCACGCGAACCCAAGATTTGAATGTGGGCTAGAGAGGCCGGTTGATGTTGATGGGCATGAGGGCTCGATTGGAGGTGATGGGCTCAAAGACCCGAATGGAGGTTGAACCCGAGGGACCCAACGAAAAGAGCTGGTACACGGGCCCGATTTAGATGGTTGGGAGCAAGATTGTGATTTGTGATGGTCTCGCTGGCGCCATTGAAGAGTATGGGTACGCAAACCCGAATTCGAAGAAGTGGGGGCACGGGGGCCCGATTTCGAAGAAGTATGGGCACGCATGCCGAATGGTGAAGAAATGGGGGCATACAAGCCCGAAGTTGAAGGAGTGTGGTCATGTGTGCCCGAGGTTGTTGAAAGGTGGGCACGTGGGCCCGATTTAGAAGAAATTTGGGCACATGGACATGGACCCGGTTGCAGAAAAACATGGGCATGTGAGCCCGGTTGAGGTGAATTGCGGGCACGTGGGCCCGATTGAGGTGAATTGTGGGCACGTGGGCCCGATTTAGAAAAATTAAGGGCACATGGGCCCGAAAGGGGAGAATTATGGGCACATGGGCCCGATGGAAGGAAAGGGGCACGTAGGCCCAATTGAGAAAAAGGGGTATATGGGCCTAGTTGAAGGAAAGGGGCATGCAAGCCCGATTGATTAAAAGGGGCACGTGGGCCCGGTTGAAGAAAAGGGGGATAAGAGCCCGGTTGATGAAGAGGGGCACATGGGCCTGGTTGAAGGAAAGGGGTGCAAGAGCCCGGTTGATGGAAAGGGGTACATGGGCCCGGTTGGATGAAAGGGGCATAAGGGCCCAATTGTAGAAGAGGGGCATGAGGGCCCACTTGAGTGGGATAAAGTGTGGGCCGTGGCCCTAAGATTGATAGATTTTAGGCCCATTGTAGACACGCAATTTTGGCCCAGTTGGAGAGTTTAAATTCTTGTTTTCATGGAGAATATTTAAAGCGGATCGTGTTTTTCGGACAGATCAAGTTTATGGCACGTTCCGAAGGGGGGTCGATAGAGCAATCAGCCGAGCCAAACACCCCGTGTATAGGGTACCTGGCGCTCTGTTTATAGGGCACCAGGCGCCCTATATATAGGGCACCAGGCGCCCTATAAACAGGGCACCTGGCACCCTGTATACAGGGCGCCTGGCACCATATCAAATCAATTTGACAGGCTGATTTGACCCCCCACAGTGACTCATCTTGTCGACCTGACAGACCTCATGATGCTGGCGCCCCATATACAGGGCGCCATGCCGCGTGGCACTGTTTTTCGAAAATGGCCAAAGTGCCCTCTTTTGAGCTATAAATAGACCCCCATTTGGAGCTTGGAGGAGGTTCCAACTGGGTGCCACCCTAGAGCTCATCCAACACCACGTTTCTAAGCCATTTTCACCCCCCACAAGCCTCCAAACCGATCCAAATCCGTTCACCAAAAACCCTAAAAACCTTCTGTTTTTGTCACCCAGAAACATGATTTTTCTCCAACTTTGAGAGCTTCTATCCGTCTCTCCTCTTACATCCATCATCCAAACCACCTTTCATTAGCCTCATTTACATATTGTCTACAAGGAGAAGCCCCTACTTCGTCCTGGAAGCCGTCCAGCACTCCGGAGCAGCGTTGCGAAGAGGGGAAGAAAATCTGTTCGGACCAGACTTAGTGCCCCGTATACAGGGCGCTTTGACCTTGGTCAACGCGCCCCACAAAGGGGGCACCTGCTCTTGGCGCCCTATATATAAGGCACCAGGAAGGGCAAAAGTTCATTTTGTCATTTTCGGAGTCCGATCGCCCGTTTAATCGAGTTCTTGTCTTTCTTTTTCGTCTTAGCACTGTTCATCATGTTATTTGGCATGTCTTAGACCATTTTGCATCTCATATATGTTTAAAAACCTACCAAAAATAGGGGTTGGGATTCCGTCCCGATCCGGTTAGTTCATCCCCTTTTGCATGATTCAGAGTCGTTCTCAAGCATGATGCTATACTTGCGCCAGAGCTAATGATCTTCATTTGTCTTTCTTTATGTTTTGTGCAGGACATTCTTGGTAGATCGACCGGAGTGAAGCTTCAATCCGATCGTAGGTGAAAGAACTCCCTAAAGCTCTCCCTTCTCGGCCGGCCAAGAAAGGAGAAGTTAGAACCCAACAATCTCCCCCTGTTTACATCCCCAAGGTACGACGGTCAAACACTCTCTTCTTCTAGTTCATTTGCTTAATACTCAATCACACTTTGGAGCCTTCGGCTCTCGGCGACCACACACTTCACCTTACACCACAGACACACACTCCTTCTCCTCTTCTTCTCTCTCCCTCGCCGACGCGCACGCGCGGGCCGGGTCGGCTCATCCGGGTGCCTACACCTTTTGGCGACCACGGTGGGACAACTCTTGCTTAAGTGAGTTCTTTTCACCTTTTAAAAGGATGTCCAACATATTCATCCTTGCTTTGGCTCTTGCTTGAATTCCTACATCCTCCTAGCATTCCTATTCACTTGCTTGCTTGTTTACTTGCTTCACCTTAGCATCACTTAGTTTCTTCCGGTTTACTTGCTTTCCGTGGGTCCTCTTTTAAAAGAAAAAAAAGGGGTACCATCTAGTCTTAGACTTGCTTTAATCAATTTACTTGGACTTTGCATTATCTTGCTAAGCATCTTTGCTCGTTTTCCTTTTTCTCAAAAAAAAGGAAGTCTAAGTTCTCCTCTAAAGCATCTTTAGTGAATTAATATTTGCTCTCACCTTACATTGTTGCCTTGCTTACTTGTGTTCCAATACTTTCTTGATCATTGCATGCTTTTATTTTCTTCTTGTTTGCTTCTCGCTCCTTGGTATCTCACTTGCATTTAGTTTGCATTGGAGTACTTTCGACTCCTTTAGGTCATCCGAGAAGGGAGGCTCTCTCCTCCCAAAGCCCTACACACACAAACACCCCTCTTGGTGGTTGCCAACTCCTCCACCGGGGATTCCCTCTCGGAAGGACTGGGTAGCTTCCATCAAGACCTCCATAAGTCCCCAGACGTGAAGGATTCCCTCTTCACTGATCGGGCTGGTTGTACCATTTTATCCCAAAACCCGGAGTACCTACTACCTACCGCTGTGAAAAGAGTGACAACCTTAGAGTGCTCGGCGTTGTTAGAGCATAGGGTCCTGCCCATTTATTTGAGTGGACATTATTTCTCTTAACAAGCCACTAATTTAAGGTTGAAACAAAAAAATTGCGGTAATCATTCTAAGTTTGTGACATCACTTGTTTGCAAATCGAAATTGAAAACTAAAAACCAAAAATTTGAAAACACTTAACCAAAAAAAACCAAAAGAAATCTTTGTTTGAGGTTAATTTGCTTGATAACCTGTTTGTTCAAACAAAAATCAAAAGCCAGAAAAAAGGAGGAAAAATTTAAAACTAAAAAAAAGGGATTCTTGTGTTTTTCATCATCTTTTCCTTCCATTTATGAACTTGAGATCAGGGCGAGTCATCGGGATGACGGACCAAGGGTACGAGCCGTTGCAGTTGGAATATGACCAATCCTATCCCCATCTGGATGCCGTATGTGCCATTAATGAACCCGAGATGCTCCCTGAAACCAGTTCACCTCGACCCCACCCAGATGTTCTGTGGGAGGCATTCACTTATGCCGACCCAACTCAATTACAAGCCATTGAGGCCATCCTGAAAGGGAAATCTCCTGTCAATCACACCCATGCCGAGGGTGGTCACCACACTTCTACCCCCCAGTTAGCAACTGACCAACCCGGCGCACCAGTACCGGGCCATTCTCACAATGGACCCCTGATTCCAAACTCACCCCATCCGGTGGCCATCTTGAACCACCCGGACCCAAACAACACCACACCACTTAGGCCACCGGTCTATTCTTCCGCACATTTCAATCAAGCACGACCTCAAGTGCACCACCCGATGTACCCTCCTTGCCCGGCCGCTTCTGCCTATCCGATGGCCATGCCGGCAAACCAAGCATCTATCCTCCCTCCTCTTGCCCGAGAATCCTCCGTTGATCAAACTGTGCTTAACAGAATCAATAGGATGGATGAGCAATATCGGGAGCTCAAGCGATTGATCGATACGCGAGCTCTCCCTGAGATATCCCTTCCCTCTCTCCCCGTGTTCCATCTTCCTCCTTCTGAAATGCCCATTTACCGCCGATATAATGGAAATGGGAACCCTTTCATCCACATCAAAGACTTTCTCTATGAGTCTGTCATGTGGCAAAACGATCCTAAGGCCCTCGCATACCTATTTAGAAGATCATTAGAGGGCTCCGCGTTGGAATGGTTTTATTCACTTGACCCTTTGGAAGCTAGCAATTTTGATACCGTCAAGGCGAAGTTTTTGCAAAGATACCAAAATCGAGTCGGTCCTACCTATTCGATCACAGTTATGGCTGAAAAAATGAGGAACGATGAGGACTTTATAAGATATGCCGATAGATGGAGGGCAATGGCAGAAAAGCTGACGAATGCACTGTCAGAATCAGAACAAGTCAAGATGATCATCACCAACGCCACTCCGGCTCTGAAAAATGTATTGGCATTACATCACCCTGTCACGATGAGCGAACTCTATGAGAGAGCACGGTACATCCAAACCCAACTCCGAGATTCTCCCATCATGAACCTCTTCGACCCTAGGCCCCGAACCACCAAAAAGACAACCACCACCACCGCTGGGCCCGTGACCGAAGGCGTGGTAACCAATGAACATGTCAATATCGTAGGGAACCCGCCCAATAACCACCAACAACAATACAGAAACCCCCAGTACAGAAACCCCCGCAAAACCCAACCGGCACCTCGCCCTCAGATCCAACACCAACCTTTCCGCCACCAAACACCAAACAAGTATCCCCAACAACCTATGCAGACACCAGTCCCCCAGCAACCCCGGCAACTGGCCGTACAAACCTTTGCACCTCAACCACCCCGTCAACCAACCACCTATAACCAGGCACCTCCCCCCGCCGCCTACGTGCCACGAAGACCAGGGCCTAGAAGAAACCACTACCCGCCTTTACCGTACTCTCTCACAGACATTTTTAATGCTCTTATGGCGGCAGGGCAGATTTCATTACCGAGAGAAAAGCTGGAGTGGCCGCAAAATGCCAACACGGACAGATATTGTTTGTACCACGTATACCCGGGCACACGGTGGAGAATTGCTTGCAGTTTAAAGATTATATCCATGACCTCCACGAGCAGGGAAGTATTGACTGGGGTCAAATGGGCGAGTACATCAAGGCAGTAAAGAACCAACCTCAGCAACAGCAACAGACACCAGTCCGACAACAACAACAAGAATTCGGTTTGGGGATTATCCAGAACTCCGCTACCCGCGCATGCACCCGCAACAACACCGTAAAACCGTAGGGTTAACCCTATTCTAACCTCCACCGATGAACCCCGCGATAGAGGCCAGAATTGGCAAATTGAGGGACCAGCTTCCTTTATGAACATTAACCCTCCAAACCACATTAACCGAACCGTTCACTCCATACCACGAGTTATCCCCGCCAGAAGAAGCCAACCACCAATTATCCGCAGTCTATCATAGCCAACCATAACGCCACCAGCCGTACAACTCCAACCGGGTAGGACCTTGATCCGCCCGATCGAGCCTCCGCAAATACCATCGCCATTAGGACCCATCATCATACCACCTCATACAACCATGCCACCACAACCTACCCGCATCCCTACAACCCGAACTATCATCACTACACCTAGGCCTCCCATCATCCGACCTAACCCTCCGTCTACCTCCGTTGCACCAACCATAGCCCCTCAGCTCGCCACGGTGCTTAGAAGCGGGCGCATGTTTCAAAGAATTTTCCCCCAGACCGGTCAACCAGGACGGTCACAAGAAGAAGAAGAAGAGCACCCAGAATAACCAGTGCCAGGGACATCCTATGATTTGTTGAAGCACCTTGACAAAACCCCTGCGCGGATTTCCATTCTGGAGCTGATTAAAAGGTCCAAAGTTCATCAGGAAGTTCTTCAACAATATCTACAAAGAGTGATGGTCAGTGAAACCCTCCCCCCCGAGAATATTGCATCAGTCTTGACCCCGAAAAGTGAACACCCCGCTCTCACTTTCTCCAAAGAAGAGTTGGTCGAACCAGAAGCAAGAAAATATGCACTTTGTATCACTGTCAGTATTAACGAAACAGATGTTGAGTCTTGTCTAGTCGATACCGGTGCATCCATCAATGTCTTGCCACCAGAAACGCTACAGATGTGTGGAATCCCGTAAGAGGATATTCGGCCATCACAAATCACCGTAACAAAGATATGACAATTCCAAGAGGCCCGCCCATGGCATGGTCACACTTGAAGTCAAACTCGGACCCCGGGTTGTTACTGTCGACTTACACATCTTGGATATGGACCCAACTTACAAAGCTATCTTGGGAAGGCCTTACCTTGAGGCATTGGAGGCTGTAGCTTCGACCAACCACCAATGTATTAAGTTTCCCTTCAAAGGACAAGTCGTCAAGGTGGTAAGTATGCCCGTGGACTGCCTGGTTACTCTCCCTCCTGGCTTGCCAAATCAACCAGTCTTCACAATCCTCGATCTACCGAGGGATAGAAGGCAGCACAAGCAAGTTTGGAGAAAGAAGAAGGATGACGCCAAAACTCTTGGGTGGCGTATGATGGAGAATCTGGGATATCAGGAAGGCCGAGGGCTGGGGAGAGAACTGCAGGGTATCATAGAACCCGTCCAGCTGATAAAGACAACGTCGAGGAACGGGATAGGATACGATGGGACATGTGATAATGGCCAAAAGACCGGCCAAAAATACTTCCGGGGGTGTTTACACAAGTTCTTCGACAAGAGAGAAATAATACAAATGATTGAAGAGCAACCGCAAGAACAAGCAAAGAGAAAGAAGGTGGACAACCTGGAGGATGAGCCATATCTCGACGTGTCATGGTTATTTTCTGAAGAAGGGTCAAGTGATGAATCATTCCGCAACGAGCCTTCTGGCAGTCAGAATCCAGGGCATTCACCCCATGTCGCCTCTTTAAACCCGTTTCCAATAAGTTCACCATCAGATCCACCAGATAACAAAGACGGATACCCATCTTTGCTTGATTTGTTCCCCTCTCTGTCAATATCTCAACCCGCGTTGGAAACTACAACCAACCAAACCCCCTCTGTGTTCATGTTTAGTACTCCTCAAAAAGATAAAAAAAATGTCCTTTTCTCAAACCAAATTTCGCTCGAAGAAACATCCCAACTCGCTCCGAAGGATGACCCGAATCAGGAGGCCACCCGGTCTCTAATCGATCTCCTTTGCTCTTCATCAATAAATTCCACTCCATCCACCTCCTCTTCCTCTCCTTATTTACCTTCTTCTTCTTTAGGTTTAGTTTCCAGTAAAAGCAAAACAAAAATCAGAGGTAGGAGAGTTCCAGGAAGATATCTGCATCAGTTAGCTCAAAAAAGCTTAGAATGTGCCAAGCTACCGGAGTATCTAGAAAATGCAATCCAGATAGGAGAAATTCGATATGAGGAGAGAGACAATATTGATCCGACTTTAGGGGTCTACGAGGTTGTATCGGAAAAGGATCCTGATACTGAGGATGAAGAGGAGGATTTGGCTGATGCTTATGCATCCGGTTTAAGAAGATTCGAAGAACCATCAGCCACGGTGGATGAACCAACTAAGGAACTTAATCTTGGAACACCGGAAGATCCTAAGAATATCCTCATCAGTGCCAACCTCGCCCCTTTAGAAGAGCAGAACCTAATGGGGGTGTTATAAGAATACAAAGATACATTCGCTTGGACATACGAAGATATGCCGGGGTTAGATAAGTCATTGGTAGAGCACCAACTGACTTTAAAACCTGAAGCTACCCCGGTTAAGCAAAAGTTAAGGAGATTCCACCCAGACATAGCATTAAAGATGAAGTAAGAGGTCGATAAATTACACCAAGCAAAATTCATTAGAGTCGTCCTCTACCCACAGTGGGTGGCAAATATAGTCCCAGTCATGAAGAAGGATGGAAAGGTTCGAATTTGCATTGACTTTAGGGACTTAAACCGAGCATGTCCAAAAGATGATTTCCCCTTCCTCATATCGATGTTCTTATTGACAACACAACTAGATACGAGACCCTATCATTCATGGATGGATACTCGGGGTATAATCAAATCCGGTTAGCAGAAGAGGATCAAGAGAAGACCTCGTTCACTACACCTTGGGGAACCTACTGCTACGTCATCATGCCCTTCGGATTAAAGAATGCCGGAGCAACTTATCACAGGGCCATGGTGGCAATATTTCATGATATGATGCATAAATTTGTAGAGGTGTATGTGGATGATTTAGTGGTCAAATCTCGAACCCAAGATGAGCATGTTGAGGTATTGAAAAGGGTTTTGCAACGAGCCAGGGAATACAAGCTCAAGATGAACCCCAAAAAGTGTGTGTTTGGAGTATCATCTGGAAAGTTACTTGGGTTCATCGTCAGTAAAAGAGGCATCGAAATCGATCTCAACAAAGCCAAAGCCATTATTGACATGCCTCTACCAAAGAACCTAAAAGAGCTGAGAGGGTTAATTGGTAGGCTACAGTTTGTTCGCCGGTTTATCTCACAACACTCCCAAAGGTGCAAACCTTTCTATGAGTTAACCAAGGCGAAGGCCGAATTTAGATGGGATTCGAGATGTCAAGAGGCATTCGATGGTTTAAAGAAATATTTGTCAAGCCCACCTGTGCTCAAACCTCCGGTTCCCAGCAACCCCCTGATCTTATACATCTCGATCTTGGAAGGATCCATGGGAGCAGTATTGGCACAATTAGATGATGAAGGGAAAGAGCGAGCAGCATATTATCTGTCAAAAATCTTTGATCCTTGTGAACAAAAGTATACGACCATGGAGAAAACCTGTGCCGCCCTGGTTTGGGTGGTCCAGAAACTTAAACACTACTTTCTGGCCCACGAGGTTAATCTCATTGCTCGCATGAATCCCATCAAATTTCTTCTTGAAAAATCTGTCCTGACTGACCGTTTGGCACGCTGGCAAAGCTTTCTCTCCCAGTTTGACATCACCTACACCCAACAGAAGGCAATCAAGGGCTAAGCAATTGCTGAACATCTTTCCCATCATCCTATCCCAATCTTTGACCCTATCCAATCGGATTTTCCCGATGAAGAATTGATGTCCATTCGATCTTCCAATCTATGGACTTTGTATTTCGATGGGGCATTAAACTCCCAGGGTAGAGGGATAGGGATTGTTCTTCTGTCACCTGAAGGTGTCACCATTCCACAGGCTTTTCAGCTCCATTTTCCAGCAACAAACAATATAGCTGAATATGAAGCCTTGTTGGCCGGACTGGAGGCCGCTCACTTCTATGGTGTCACTAAACTAAGGGTAATCGGTGATAGTCAGTTGATTCTCCGCCAAGTGCTTGCCAAATACCACACATCTCATCCCGGGCTCAGACCATACCAAGAACTCACCACCTGTTACATCAAGCTATTCTCCAAACTCGAATTCATTCACGTTCCTCGTGCTCAAAATATTCTTGCCGATGCTCTCGCCTCTTTGGCATCTTCACTATCTGTCCCGCTAGGCAGGCAAGTTAGGACGATCTATGTCCGCCGATGTACCATTCCGACAGTGGAAGATGCACGATTCTTGAGGGTTAAAGAAAAATTTGAAAGGAAAGAGTACATTGAGCAAAAGGAAGAAGTATCTCTAATTGAGTTGGAGGAATTAGAGGAGGGTGAGAAACCATGGTATCATGAGATTGCGGATTACTGTCAGGATCAGACATATCCACCTGGATCAACTGCCGAAGAGAAAAGAGCCATAAGGAGGGTCTCCCAGAGATACACCATCTTAGGTGGAGTACTTTACAAAAGGAGCTTGGCTGGTGTTCTATTAAGATGCGTAGATGAAGAAGAGGCTGAATTGGTGCTTAAAGAAGTACACTCCGGAGTATGTGGAGGCCATGTAAATGCTCAAGCCCTCGCCAAGAAGATCATCAGGCAAGGGTACTACTGGCATACTCTGGAAGAAGATTGCTCGATCTTTTTTCGGCACTGTCATCAATGTCAACTTCACGCTGACAAGATTCACTCTCCCGCATCTTCCCTTCACCCGATTCACGCCCCATGGCCCTTCGCTATGTGGGTTTTTGATGTTATCGGACCCCTCGGTGACCCAAACTCCACAAACAAAACCAAAGCCTTTATCATAACTGCAACGGAGTACTTCACCAAGTGGGCGGAGGTGGAAGCATACGCGGAGATCAAGGCATCAATAGTCTGCACCTTCATCAAGCGCAACATCATTGCCAGGTTCGGGATCCCAGGCGACATCATCACCGACAACGGACCACAGTTCATCTCCCAGGAGCTGCGCGACCTTTGCAACAGGTTTTGCATCAGATTGCATCATTCATCTCCATATTATCCTCAAGGCAACGGTCAAGCAGAAGCCACCAATAAAACCCTGAGAAAAATCATTAAGAAGACTTGTAAGTCTAGCAAGTTCGCAGACTGGCCAGATAAGTTAGTTGATGCTCTATGGGCCTACCGCACTTCTATTCGAACCCCAACGGGTCAGACCCCCTATGCCTTGGCATTCGGGATGGAGGCAGTAGTTCCATACGAAGTAATCATTCCTTCCCTCCGAGTCCAGATCGATCGAGATATCCCAATGGATGAATGCCGAGATTCTCTTCTCGCGCAACTCGAACTCTTGGACGAAAGGAGACTAGCCGCTGCCGAACATGCTAAATCTTACCAAAATAGACTTAAAAGATTTTATCAGAAGAGGGTGGTGGAGAGAAAATTTGAAATCGGTGAGGTTGTGCTTAAAAGAATATTCGTTAAGCCGGGCGGTCCCCGCTCCAAACTTCAACCTAATTGGGAGGGTCCATATGTTATTTCGGTTGTTTATCCCGGTAATTCATATAAGCTGACTAATGCAGAAGGAGAAGAGCTAGCTCATCCTTGGAATGGTGTATACCTCAAAAAATATTTCTCTTAGAACAAAAATCACAAAAAAAAATCTATAAAATTCAAAGGTGTGAAGAATGATGGTAACATCTAACGCCTACTTGTTCGGTGCACCAACTCGTCACTTAGGGGACATAAGGATAGGCATCATACTGCACACACTACACGCCTAGTTTTGAGATCCGATGATCGGAAGTCAGAGAGAAAGCTAGGCAACACTCGGCAAAAGAAGATCAACATAATCCCGTTCTCTTCTCGTTTCGGTCCAGAATAGATAAAAGGGGTTAGAATGAGGAGTATCGAAAATGCCCATTACCTTAGTTGGAAAATGCCTCTGAAGGTCTGACTTCTTATTAAAAGAAAAGGTGCCAAAAGATGGGCAATGACCCCTCAGGTCAGCAAAAGAATAGACCTGTCTGAATGTATACCAACAAAAGTCCAAAAGAAAAAGGCTCCAAAAGATGGGCAATGACCCCTCAGGTCAAAATCAAGCAAAAAAAGAAGAAAGACCTGTCTGAATGTGGGCCATCAAAGAAAATGGGCTAGAAGGAAGGACCCGAAGAGGTCAAAACCCGAATGGGCAATGTAGGTATTAGTAGAGAAACAAGTTCGACATCCCTGAATTCTACTAAGGACTTACCACCAATCATCTTCCTTCTTTAACCTCAAAGGATAGGGTTGACCGACTAGGTCCAAGAAGAGCCATAGCCTATCGAAGGCAGAAGGTCAGAAGATCTCGGACTAGGCACTTTCTTACACGTGATGCCTACTCTTAACCCTTAGGTAACAAATGAGAGGCACCTATAACAAGCAAAGCAAAGGATGAGATAATCGTGTCCCTCACACCAAACAAAAAATCAAATATTTCAAAAAGCACCAAACAAATCTATAAAGTCAAAAATCCTAAAAGAGAATATTTAAAACACCAAAAAATCATAAAAGTTCCAAAACATCAAAAACATCATAAAACTATCAAAACCAAACAAATCAAAAAATCCCAAAACACCTAAAAATTTGCTTCTTAATTGACTAGTTGCCTTTGCATTCATGTTTAATTTCAGTCTTGCATATTTCCTTTTGTACATACTTATATTTTTCTGTTATTCTACCATGATAAGGCCCATGTCCCTTGACAAAAGATTAAGGCAGTTTCGCCCTTTTCTTGCAAGGGACTAAGCCTAAATAAAGTTCTAATCGCCTTTTGAGTAAACACAGGGAGTCAGGAAAAGAAGTCAACAACTATCACTATGAAAAGGAAAGTACATCAAAGATAGAAGGGGTCGGCACATCACAAATCGCCGCCTCCCTCTGCTGGAGCCTGATCACCCGGAGGTGGCATGGCAAGTCTCTCCTCACCTCTCCTCCTATGACTACTAGTCTGAGAGGAGCCCGAGTGGGTAGGTCCCCTCAGTGTGGTCCCATGGGAGTCGGAGCGGTGGGAGTGGCTCCGAGATCGAGACTGCAACGCCTGCATCATCAGCTGACGATGCTCCGCCTCCACCCCGATTGAGCTCTCTGGAGTGCTCAAGACGAAGAAGAAGAAGCTGCTCGGACTCTGGTCGTGACAACTCGACCACGCGAGCCTCCAGTCTCCCGACCTGCAAGATGACAAAGAGATGCATCAGCTACAGAAAAAAAGCAGTTTAAGGAAAAGAATCGAACATGTACCTCTTGTGTCAGCTCCTCTATCATCTGAGCAGTCTGTAGAAACCAAAAGAAGCATCAGTCCAAGAATTCCCAGTTTAAAATCATAATAAAGACATCGCACCTCGGAAGTAGAAGGACCAGGATCCAGAATGCCTACGAGGGGCTCGAGCCCGAGCTCCCTCTGTAGCTCCATCACTTACTGGAAAAATGTCAGGAAAGAAAGAAAATGATGACAAACAAAGCAGAAAGTTATGTACCTTGTCCTGAAAACCCGAGGGATCACCAGTAGAAGGCGGAGCACCCCCCGCAGAGAGGTCGGAGATCCTCGCCCAAAGATCCTTGTTCTGACAAAAGAGAGAGTGTTAGAATCAAGCAAAGTAAAACAGAAGAAAGTCACGAAAATTCACCTCGGTAGTAAGGGCATGCACCCGTTCCTTCAGCTGAGCAATCTGCGAGAAAAAGAAAAGAAGATCAGCAAAGCAAATAAAGGAAGAAGACAGCATAATAAAGGAACAATAATCACCTCAAGGAGAAAACCCGTCTCTGAAGAACTGCTCCCGGGGTCGGCAGGTATGAAGGGAGGAGGGTCGACCGGCAAGTGGTGAGAAGGAAGCTCAGGACCCATGGGCTGGCCGAAGTCGAACGGCTCGAAAGGAGGCTCTGAAGGCTCGTTGAAGATCGTCGGCTCAGGGGCAACTGGGTGAGAACCCAACTCCAGCTCGGCCACGCGCTCGCGGAGCCGAGAGATCTGAAAAGAGGCAGGGGAAACAGTCAACAACATTCATTCGAGGTATTAAAGAAAAGCAAGGAACGTTACCTCATCATCACGCCCACGCAGCTGTCGACGGGCACCTCGGTAGCGACGTCGCTGAAAGAAAGAAGAAAGAAAGATCAGTTAACCAGCAATGGAAAGGTGCAAAGTACAGAAAATACCTGTCGCTCCAGCTCAGCCTCCAGAGATGTTGTCCCTGCCCTCAAGCGAGATAGCTCCTCCTGAATACTCTGAAAGCAGCATACAGTTTAGCTACAAAGCAAAGGAAGAACAGTAATAGAAGCAACAAGTACATACCTTTCAACCCTCAGTGAAAAGGTGGGCAAATGTCGCCATGTAGCGATGCAGATAATCGTCACTGTCAGAAGCGCTGGAAGTCACTAGGGTGCCACCCCTCTTCCAGATCCGAACAGCAAACTGGCCCTCCTTCTTCCAGTCGACCTCCTGGGTCAGGCCGCGGGTAGAACGACCCAGGCGCGGGTAAGGGGGGAGGTCTACCCACTCCTGGTGAAGCCCCAATGAGCGCATCGTGAGACGCACCCACAGTGGCTCCATCTCGTTCAAGCAGATCAAGAAGGTGTCACGGCCAAAAGCCGGACGACCCTCCGATACCCATGGCTGCCGCTCCAGATGAAGGTCTGAATAGGGACGCCATACCACCTGAAAAGCAAGGCAGAACAGTAAACAAGAAAAGCCGAAAAGAAAATATGGGAAAAGTGACAGAATACCTCGTGGTGGGGGAAGCAGAGCAGCTGCCTCCTCAAGTTTTCCACCTGGTAGGGGTGGGAAGAAGCAGATCGAGTGGCGACCCAGCTGCTGATGAGCGGGTACTCGGGGTCAGCCTTCAGCAAGGCACGACCCAGGGGGATGTAGTAGTAACTCCATACCTGTCAAATGAAAGCTCAGTTAGTCACCAAAAGACAAGGCAGAATTAGCAATGAACAAAAGAACAAGGCATACCTGAAGGAATGGAGTGAACCCGGCTACTGAAACCGGACCGCTCTCCATCGCCAGCGAGGAGAACAGATGGGCCAACATGGCGGCACCCCACGCATACTCACCGACCTTCGACAGGTCAGCAAGAAAGGGGAGGAACCGCAAGTGCACCCTGTCCGTCTTCGGGGCCAGAAGAAGACGGGTGAGGAAGAAAAGGAGGAACCGGCGGAGATCCTGGTCAGCCTGGACGGTGCCCTCCTCACCGACCAAGTAGCGCTCGACACGTTTTGTCAACGCGTCAAGTACATCCGCCACCAGGTCATCCTTTTCCACACTGGCCTTGCCCAGACCGAGCAAGTTCCCGACGTCTGTGCGCTTCATAACGCGCAGTCCGCTGGGGCAGTGTGGGATCGAATGACCTAGAAAGTCCCGGACCATAGCCGAGTAATCGCGGTAGGTCTTGCCGGTGACGGCGCGACCATGAACGCGAAGACCCGTAATCCGGGAAACGTCCTCCAAAGTGGGAACCATATGCCCCCAGGGAAAGAGGAAGGAATGGGTAGTGGAATCCCATCTCTTCCTCAATGCCTGGATCAGGAATGAGGTCTTCCTAGAAGGTAGAGCAGCGAAGCAATGGGCCGAAACCCATTGCATCCAGTCGTACCTTCTGGAAATCCTTCAACCCCTTGTAGGCATGGAAGACCATTTCCCAGGATATCCGGGACTTGATCTTCCCCTGCACAAGCAAACAATCGTGTCAGAAACATTAATCATGAATAATTCAAAAGGGGGGGAGTCAAGATCCAGTTACCGAGACGGTCGGAGGAGGATGGAGGGAAGGCAGCTCCGATGGGCCAGGGTCGGCCGAACTAGAAGCCCCGGCGGAGGAGGAAGCGCCGGCGGAAGAAGAGGCTCCGGCAGCATCAGAGGCACCACCAAGCTCGACACGGGACCTCTTCATCATCTGCATCATTTCAAAAAGCGTTAGAACAGGTCAAAAACGGCAAAACAAGGAAGACGGTGGCCTGGTGACCAGGTGCCCCATTCATGGGGCGCCTGGACCAGGCGCCTTCTTGATAGGGCGCCTGGCGCCCCATTGATGGGGCCCCAGGGGATTTGGCCCCCTTCTCTTTTCCCATTCCGATCCGAAACGACTCCAGATCGGTTCGGTCCCTTCTACGAAAACGAAGATAACAGAATAAATTACAAGTTTGCAGTTGGAAGAAACTTACTAGGGAGTCTGTACGGCACGCTGCACACTCCGAGAAGGCCCCACACAGTAGAAAAACTAGAAAAAGTCAATGATGGAATGAAGGAAAGGTGCAGGGGTGAAAATATAAAGTGCTACAGTCAAAATTTTCAAAATTTTCAGAACATGTCTGCAAGTAATATTCTTCATGAAAAACACAATTTCATCAGCAAAATATTGATATTCAATTCCTTTTTGCATATTTTTGCTGGTTGCTAACACTGACAGGACAAGGACACGACTGAAAAGGAACTACATCAAGCAAGCCCTAGACCTACACTGATCAAGTCCTAGACACAACAAAAGCAAACAAAATACAACTGGACACAATCAAAAGCAGATACAAGTCATCCACCGCGCAGCTTCCTCAGCTTCGCCACGTATCGGCTCTTCCAGACCTCGTCTTCGTCCATGTAGGCACTCGGCGAGAAACTCTTGCAGATTCCCCAGATAGCGAGAATGCTCTGGCATTCTTGATCATCAGCCGCCGTGCCCATCTGACGATCCTTAACAGACAGAATATGAGAAAGACGAGGAACCTTGAGCCGCGGTTGTCCCAACTGAAGAGGACACCGATGTGGGTTGTAGATGATAAAGGAGGTGCCGGTGATCAACCGAAGATCCACCCCTGGGGTGGGAGAGGCACGGACATTCTGGCGCATAACCGCCTCTGTAGGACAGACAAAGCCGCCGCTGCTCATAGCCGAAAAGTACAAACGCCAGTCAGCGCGGGTCTTCATTGAAGGACACTTGTTCATCACTTTGTATTCCATGCAGAGACGGCTGGTGAGAGGCTGGAGGGGGCTCCGAGCAAAAAGCCGGGAAGCCGTGGCCGGTCCGAAGCACACGTCAAACTTAAAGTGCCAGTCAGCCCAGCACATGAACAGAAGGATACTGCCAAACATAGGCCTGCCGACGCTAGCAGAGGTCATGCCGTCATAGAGATAACCCAACACCGAGTGGGCTATGCACTCATTGGACCAAATGCCCTGGATACAAGGAAGGCAGGTAGGATCAAGCCACCCGTCCTCACACGGGTAGAGGAGCACTGAGGCAAGACAAGCAGCAACACCTTTGGCACCAGGCAGCAGTAGGTCCTCATTATCACCGGCACCTTGAATCACGCCAATGGACCAATCCGCCAGTGCCTCGGTGTAAATACGCCCATCTACCATGATGGACCGGGCCTCTCCGGTGGTCATAAAGCCACGAAGGAAGTCCAAACCGGTAACCGGTCCAGCAGGAATGAACATGGCCTGACCGTACCCAGGCATGGCACGAAGCCCCAGGAATAGCTCCACCTCTTCTAAGAGGATGGTACATTCAAAAGAGTCGAAAACAAAGGTGTGAGTGTCGGGGTGCCACATCTCGAGAAGCGCACCCGCCAAGGAAAAGTCCCAAAAATATTTGAGAAGATGATTGGCATGAACTAGAATGCCGGTGAAGCCCCACCCGCTCAGAATAGTCTGCACGTGGATGTTAATGGCAGCCATCAGTCGAGCTATCCACAGCACCTGACCGTATCGGCGAGCGCCGGGAAAATTTGGAAGGTCCTGCAAAATAACCGCACGATCAGAAAAGAAGGTTTCAGAACAAAACAAAGAGGGGTGCCTAATAAAGCCACTACCACTCCCATGGACACTCGGTTCCGAATATGGCACGGGACTTCAGAAAAACTTTTCATCTCGTTTGAGCCGGTCGGACGGGAGGAGGAGGACGCCATCGGAGCAAAGGAAGAAGAAGGGCACTGTAGCTGGTGTGAGGGGAGAAGAAGGGGAGGTCCCCCCTTCTTATAGAGCTCAAAAGGCTGCCTCGGGAAGGAGCGAACTTGAAATCCGCGCAGGTGCCCCACTTATAAGGCGCCTGGCGCCCTGTAAATAGGGCGCCAGGCGCCCTGTAAACAGGGCGCCAGGCGCCCTGTAACCAGGGCGCCTGGATCCTTACGTGAGCTGTTTTTCTAGCATAATCTTTCATATATATCGTTGAAGACCTCGGGTCTGAAAGGGCTGAGTCGTAGAACCCCTTCAACAACATCGATGAAGGATTCAGTCACCTTTTAGGACCGCGGATAAGCCAAAGTCAAATAAACAGGGATGACGGTGTCTTCACGGATATCCTGACCCGTTACATTTGACCTATATCTTCAATTATTTTCCTATATTTGTATTTCCTTAAAAAAAAACCAGCTTACATCATGCATCATCACGCATCATCTCATGCATCATCTTTCCGTCACCGTCTTTTATATGGCTTTTCAAGGAGGTTTTGGCCTGCCCGGAAGACCCAATTTTTACCGTGTTTCGATGATTTCATCAATACAAGAAGTTTCTCCATGTCAAACTGAACTGGTACTGTCGAGTAAGACCTAATGAATTTGAAGAACCTAACCTTGGTTGATTGGCTGTCTCCTCTTTACTTTTCGCAAACCGAGTCCAGCACACCATGCAATTCGGGTCCTGGCCGGTAACAATTCTCCCCCACGTGGGATTTTAGTTATTTACTTTCAGTATTGTTCTTCTCTTTAAGCAATCAACCAGAGGGAGGTTCCGATAAGACAAAGGGTGATCTCGGAGTCCGGTAAAGTTTCATTCCACTCAACTAGGCCGATTAGGGCGTGTCTAAATCTACACCTTGCCGTCACCTTTTCAGTCCATTACCACTTCATTCTGCTACGCCTCATTACGCTTCGCTATATTCGCCTACGCTTCATTCGTATCATTCCCCTACAAAGCCGACGCCAAGGCGAGGCAAGCTGTAGACACGCAATTTTGGCCCAGTTAGAGAGTTTAAATTCTTGTTTTCATGGAGAATATTTAAAGCGGATCGTGTTTTCCGGACAGATCAAGTTTCTGGCACGTTCCGAAGGGGGGTCGATAGAGCAATCAGCCGAGCCAAACACCCCATGTATGGGGTACCTGGCGCCCTGTTTATAGGGCACCAGGCGCCCTGTATATAGGGCGCCTGGCGCCCTCTATACAGGGCGCCTGGCACCATATCAAATCGATTTGACAGGCTGATTTGACCTTCCACAGTGACTCGTCTTGTCGACCTGACAGACCTCATGATGCTGGCGCCCCATATACAGGGCGCCATGCCGCGTGGCACTGTTTTTCGAAAATGGCCAAAGTGCCCTCTTTTGAGCTATAAATAGACCCCCATTTGGAGCTTGGAGGAGGTTCCAACTGGGTGCCACCCTAGAGCTCATCCAACACCACGTTTCTAAGCCATTTCCACCCCCCACAAGCCTCCAAACCGATCCAAATCCGTTCACCAAAAACCCTAAAAACCTTCTGTTTCTGTCACCCAGAAACATGATTTTTCTCCAACTTTGAGAGCTTCTATCCGTCTCTCCTCTTACATCCAGCATCCAAACCACCTTTCATTAGCCTCATTTACATATTGTCTACAAGGAGAAGCCCCTACTTCGTCCCGGAAGCCGTCCAGCACTCCGGAGCAGCGTTGCGAAGAAGGGAAGAAAATCTGTTCGGACCAGACTTAGTGCCCCGTATACAGGGCGCTTTGACCTTGGTCAACGCGCCCCATAAAGGGGGCACCTGCTCCTGGCGCCCTATATATAGGGCACCAGGAAGGGCAGAAGTTCGTTTTGTCATTTTCGGAGTCCGATCGCCCGTTTAATCGAGTTCTTGTCTTCCTTTTTCGTCTTAGCACTGTTCATCATGTTATTTGGCATGTCTTAGACCATTTTGCATCTCATATATGTTTAAAAACCTACCAAAATAGGGGTTGGGATTCCGTCCCGATCCGGTTAGTTCATCCCCTTTTGCATGATTCAGAGTCGTTCTCAAGCATGATGCTATACTTGCGCCAGAGCTAATGATCTTCATTTGTCTTTCTTTATGTTTTGTGCAGGACATTCTTGGTAGATCGACCGGAGTGAAGCTTCAATCCGATTGTAGGTGAAAGAACTCCCTAAAGCTCTCCCTTCTCGGCCGGCCGAGAAAGGAGAAGTTAGAACCCAACAATCTCCCCCTGTTTACATCCCCAAGGTACGACGGTCAAACACTCTCTTCTTCTATTTCATTTGCTTAATACTCAATCACACTTTGGAGCCTTCGGCTCCTGGTGACCACACACTTCACCTTACACCACAGACACACGCTCCTTCTCCTCTTCTTCTCTCTCCCTCGCCGACGCGTGCACGCGGGCCGGGTCGGCTCATCCGGGTGCCTACACCCATGGGCCCAATTGATGATGGTGAGAAGGATAAAGAAAGGGCAGTGGCCCTAAGATTGAGGAATTATGGGCCCATGGGCCCGATTGTTGATTTGGAGGAGAATAAAGAAAGGGTCGTGGCCCTAAGATTGATTGATCATGGGCCCATGGGAAGGATTGTTGCTTTGGAGAAGAATGGGGAAAGGGTCGTGGCCCTAAGATTGATGCTAAGGGATTTGCCTGTCTATCTGGAGGAGGTCCCAATATCCCTTTGCTAAGGTCTATGCCCTTCTGGAGGCTTGTTGATTCCTTCTCCATTTCACTGACCAATTCGGTATCCTTACTTCTCAATTCAGGGGTCAATTCAATCTGACCAACATCAAGAATTAATTCCAATGATAATAATGGTTGATCTATACCTGGTGAATCCTTGCCTAGTCCTTGACAATCAACTGAATTTGTGATCCCCTCATCTAAGCTCCCTTCAGTAGGCTTCTCTTAAGGTTGTTCTATGGAAGAAGGCGTGCCTAGTCTA
The DNA here is from genome assembly GCA_036172225.1 of Cryptocoryne crispatula var. balansae. NCBI lineage: Eukaryota > Viridiplantae > Streptophyta > Magnoliopsida > Alismatales > Araceae > Cryptocoryne > Cryptocoryne crispatula. Next base: position 10,404,305 of record CM069931.1, on the reverse strand, counting down.
GGGGATTTCAAAAAGGTAGAAGGGTTTCATTCAATCTCCCCTACTGGTTGACTTTGATCCTGAGATATAGCAATTACATGATAAGAAGTTGATTCCTCTAACATGGCAGGAGCACAAATGGTTGGAGTGATTGATTCTTCTACTAGGGCAGAAGCACGAAAGGTCAGAGTGACTAAATCACCTACCATGGCAAGAGCATGAATGGTTGAAGTGACTAGATCATATACTATAGTAGGAGTAGGGATGATCAGATTAATTGGTTTCTCTATTGGGGCAAGAGCATAAATGATAGGAGTGACTAGTTCCTCTGCCAAGGTAGGAGCAATAGAAGAAACAAGGGCCTTAACCGACTTAGGGTGAACCCTATTTTGAGGGGTTGATTGAATAGCCAAGGGTTGTTCAATTGGTGTCGGCATAGAAGTTGGTTCAGGCTGAGGAGCTATTGGTGAAATTGGTTGAGGGAGGGGCCAAGGCTTGTGTGGTTAGTCGATGAGCTGTTGGTGAAGTAGACTGAGAAGCTAAGGGCCCGATGATTGGCTGAGGGGACTTTGGAAAAGTTGGTGAAGTCAAAGGCTGGGGAGCCGGTTTACGTAATAAAGTATTTGCACAATGGACATGAGGAGCTTGATCATGCACAATTGATTGTGCCATTGACACGGGTTGCATGATCGACTGAGATTGGGGCATAGGTGGCCTAATCAACTAACATCGAGGAGTTGGCCGAAGATGATGATCTGGATGGAGTTGGGGAGGGCTCCTAAGTTGGTGCATAACATTAATGCTCCTCTCGGCCATGGACCTCAATTCATCGTGATATTGCATTAATTCCACGTCTCCTTTTGCTTCCCCAATTATTGAATAGCCTAGCTCATATCGGTGCAAAAATTTGGCCTTGACAGTTTCAAAATCCCATATCTCTACTTCATTCAATGAAAAAAACTAATCTAGGGCTGCACCCTCTAAAGATCTCCTAAAAAGAAAAGCAAGGGTCTTTCTATCATTCTTCCATCGAGATGATTTGCTCAAGAAATCATTGACATGGGTAAAGGGATCACTTGAGCCATTGTAACGATGGTAGGTTGGCATTTGTGATGGGGGAATGTAGATATTATAGAGGGGAAATTCAATGGTTTCTTTATCCTTAGCAATAGGTGGGGAGGAATTCACCAAGGGGTGTGCACGTGGCACCTGGATGGGAGGGAGGTGGGTTGGTGTGCAAGCTGAAGAATGACCCACAATGGGGTGAGTAGAGGCACGACAGGGTTGCCCAAGAGAGGAGATGATGAGGGGCCTGACTGTTGATTGGGGTGGTGAGAGGGCTTGATTTCCCTTGACCAGATCTTGATTGGCGGGCATCTTGCCCTTTGTTAAAGATTGCACAAGTGAAAAGGATTCAAGATCTAAATGGAGGGATAGACCCTGGAGGATTTGTTTCACACTAAGTGAAGCAGGTTGATGAGTAGGATTTTGAACTTCAGGTTCTCTGACGGCATTGACATGGCCCTCTGGTTGGACCATGGGTTGTTGCAGCTCGTAGTGGCCCGCCTCGTACTCCTCTTCTTGTACATAGTAGTCCGACATCCCGACATGTCTTCCGGACCTTAGCATCATGGGCATCTTGTCGAACTTTCTAAAGAGATAGTTAAAAAGGAGAGCAAGCAAAGCACACAATTGAAGATCTTTTGTTATGTTTTGTTTTTTTGAATTGTTTTGTTTCAATTTAGTTGTTTGGAAAACAAGTTGAACACAAAATTAAAAAGGTTTTTTTTGTTTTGTATTTTTAGGTGTTTTGAGAAAAGAAATTTTTGATTGTTTTCAATTGTGGTGAGCAAGCAAGTTATGCAAACAAGTTCTTAAAATGACTACTCGACAATTTTTGGGTTCCAGCCTTAGATTAGATGGATTGTTAGCAATTGTTCATTCAAGTAGGTATGGTTCCTATTGCTTCAATCTTCAAGACCTAAGGTTATCACACAATCACCATGAGTAGGTACTTGGGTTCTTTGGGTTTTGGGAAAAGGTACAACTGACCCAATAGTATGGAGAGGAATACTCCACGGATGGGGACTTACGGAGGTCTTGATGGAAACAACCAAATCAACTAGGAAGGAATATCACAGAAGAGAGGTTAAAATCCACCAAGAAGGTGTTTGGAGGGTGAGGGTGTGTTGGAGAGAGAGAGCCCCTGCCTCGAATGCCCTACGGATCTGAGCAAGTCCGGTACCCGATGCAAAAAGCTAATGCAAAAATAAAAATGGAGGGTAAGAGGAGAAGAAGTAATAAATATGCAAGAACATGAAATGAAAGGAAGTAAGTAAATTGAGCATGCAATATGCAAACGAGACAAGCAATCATGTAACAAAACAAACAATCTAGTGGCTAGAACTGAATTAGAATGAAACTAGTTGCACAAACAAATCAAGCTAGCACGGTTAAAGACATTGGTTGTCCCACTGTGGTCACCAAAAAGCTGTCGACTCCAGAAACGGGTTCCGGATCGGCACCTCAAGAGAGGGTGAAAGATAGAATTGGGGGAAGGGAGTGAATCGGAAAACACTTAGAAAGCGGTAAAGAGTCCCCACCTCGGTCTCACACTCACATTGATCCCCGAACTTTCATCTCACGGCGTCGCTCGAGCACCGGAGATGATTCAGGTCATATGGGAGGAGAGTGAGGAATAGAATGACTTAATGCATGAGAAGATTGAAGATAAGTGGTCGCCAAGAGCCGCGTGCTCTGCTTTATGTAATAAAAATAAAAGATGACCGTGTGTACCTTAGCGCAGGAGAGATTGTGTGCGGGTTCAACCTTCTTCTTCTTTGGCCGACCGATGAAGAAGAGTCTCCAACCAATGCTAGCTTGATGTATTTGTGCAACTAGAAGACAATAAGATAAGAAAAAAAGTGAAGATGGATTAGAACTGAGTGAAGTGTAGTAATTTGTGAAAACAATAACATAAAATGGCAATTGGAAACAAACTCACCGCATTCGAGGTTAGCCCTAACCCCTTTTTTTGTTTTTTATGATATATGAAATGATGAAAAATAGAATAAAATTATGCTTAAATATGAATTAAATTATTTGAATGAAGAGTTAGCAAAGAGAATATGAATAGTTAAAGACAACACAATCAAGGTAAAGTGACAATCGGGTTGGACAGATTCAATGTAAACTGCGCGACTCTGATGAAGAGGCTGTAACTAAAAGCACCAATGTCAGAATAAAGTGATGTTTGTTTCAAAATAAATAAGGTGGTTTGATATGAAGACAAGTTTGCTTGAATCTTATGATAAGTAAAATGAATTTACCTGATAAGCAGGATCTTTGACAGTGAAGTTCTGGAAACTCCTAGCACAATGTCGATGTAGGATGTGCTATGGGCATCACAGATATCTGAATTAAATGATTCTTGTTTTAAATAAAAGAGGACTCACCGGGGAACAATTTCTATGAAGGATGTATAGGCTGAATCCACCATTAAATATACTGAAATTGACTGAGAAGACGATGACTTAAAAGAGAAGACTTCGGATCTGTCTGTGCAGCGCTGGTGTTGAACCTGTAACAAGCCGAGGGAATGTCAGAATTGATCTATGTTTGTTTAAAATGAAAGATATCTTGATGAAGCACACTTCTTATGAAGGAAGTCAGGCCGGAAAATGACTAGAAAAATCTGTAGAAGCCGATGATCAGCAGTGCAGCATGTAGGAGCATAGACCAGTTTCTTCTTCATTTTGGGATGATCTCTGAGCACCAGGACGAAGAGAGAACGATTTAGAGAGGTTGGGATGAGCCTAGGGTGTCTGAAAGACGAGTATAAGAGTGCTGGAGGATGGGTATGCCCTTCTTAGGTTGTTCATATGAGTCTCCCTTTATAGGGGATGAGAAACAGGTCAAAAAATAGCAAGTTTTGATACATTCGACCTTAGGTTGGATTTCCTCCATTTAATAATGCTAATTTTCATCATGAGACTTCTGGAAACTTACCAACTAATTTAGAGGGATTGGAAACCGTGGATCACCTTCCCCATGTTCAAAATATGTCTCCACTTGAAGAGGAAACAAATCTGGTCTAAAAATGGCAAGTTTTGATGTATAAGACAACAAGTTGGATTGCCATCATTTGATGATGCTAATTTCGACCATGAAGTTTCTAGATACTTTACCAAGTGATATAGAGGAAGAAAAAGGAATTTAATGTCATGAATTGGTCAGAGATGTGCCCAATGGGCTGGGCTTGCATGCAATTGGGCTTGATCGGTGCTTCGTGCAGACAGAACTGCACGTCTAACTTCTATAAGGTGCTGCGGACAAATGGCAGATCAGAATTGAATGCTGTTTGTTGCATTAAAAAGAGGACTCATAGAGAAAGATTATTGATGTTGAAGACTTCTTTATTGGACGTTCACAGAATCCTGTGAAAATTTTTAAAGTAGATGATATGCTGGGAAAAGTATAATATGGCACACAACCAAGCGGCGCGACCTTGGTGCAAAGACCACCAAGAGCAACATGAAAGTTAGAATGGGCTCTCATTTGGGAAAAATGAATTTGATTAGAGATCAACAACTCTTTCTCAGATTTCTAGTGAACTCCTTGGCCCATCCAAAAGGATCGTTCAACTTGATTTTGATGGTCTAAAAGAGATGTTGCCAATGGAATAAGAGTTTAAGCCCCAAATAAGGCCAAATTGGAGTGTCTACAAAGAGGTCATCTTATAAGTTAAGTATGCTTAAGTAAATGAATTGTGTTCTTCTATTCCATTTATCTTTAATTTTATATTTGAATATCTTATGTTGTTATAATTTTTCTTAATATCTTATGGTCTAATTATGTTCCACGATACCCTTGTATACTATGCTCTTGTAATTGCAACTTGACATGTGATATTCCCACAAATCAAGGGACTTCTAATGACCTGGTAAGTTTACGGGGATTCACAACCTAACAAACATCGTAGGCCCTAACATTCTTTGAGATCAGAGCCAAATTTTGATATAAGTTATATGCAACCCGGCTTGCAAGGTGGCATGTTACTGAGGAGACAATTTATTCTGATGCTAGCACGATCACAATATGAAAGAACATAACATTTTTAATACCATTGTTGGATAACGACATCCTATGGACTTCAATGATACCAAATTTGTGATTTTTAAAGATTTAGTTGTAGTTTGTTTTACATGAACTCTTATTTTACATGCAACCAAATAATTGACTTGATCATATTTTTAAAAGTTCCTATGTGTAACAAACAAGTAGAAGCTTATCATGGCACCTCTTCGTTGAACAGTTAACCATTTTTCTTAAGACAGATCACCATTTTGCTTAACCCAATTCACAACTTCTTTTGTAGAGGTGAAAATCAGTCAAGCCAAGTAGTATATGTTGCGATGTCTACTTGTTTAATTATGTTCAAGCTCAAGTTATACACGAGGAGATGCAAAGTTCAACTTGCTAGGCACATGATCTATTAAAACTCTACTAATCAAGTTACTTATTTAGTTGGTTGATCTCAAACTCTAAGGCCATGTTTGGTATGAGGATAACTTGGGAATAAACCAGGTTTATCCCCAAAAAATTTTGGTGCCAAACAGGCCCTAAAAAGCCATTTGGTATCGGGATAACTTGGGAATAAACTTGATTTATCTTCAAATTTTAGGAAATAAATCAAGTTTATCCCCAAAAATTTATAGTTCCAAACTAGCCATAATAGAACATTGGTCCATGCTCAAGTTTGAGATTGTGAATTAAAAACCTTGGTCTAGGCCTGTTTATAAAACTAGCACACGATATGTTAAAACTCTACTCATCAAGTTACTTATTTAGTTGATCCATCTCAAACTCTTGTAGAACATTGGTCCAAGCTCAAGTTTGAGCTTGTGTATAAAAAAACCTTGGTCTAGGCCTGTTTATGAAACTTAAACTCCAACTCATTTGAACACATTTGTGAAACTTGACTTAAAACTAGTTAACGAAACTCAGAACTCAAGTATAAACTCATGTTAAGCTTGCTTTCAAAATATTTAATATGCCTAATTAATATTATATAATTTTAGAATATTTTTAAGTGATATATTTTTAAGTATACATAATTATGGGGACTGATACGTCGAAGTTTCTAATTAAATATGTGCTCAGAATTTTAATCATTTTAAGCATGCTTTGGGAAATTTGATTTATAGTCTTTTTTCTAACAGGTAATATATAAATATAAAACAGTGTCAAGATAAAAAAAATATTTTCTAGGGAAAAAAATTTGTCAATGTTGAACATCCCTGCAAATATTATCTTACAACGCACCGGATTGAACTCAAGCTGAAATGTATCTATTTCTACATATACCTTGGACAACATGTTCTATTTCTTCATATATTCCAACTAGAAGTACTCCTCAAAGGTGCAAGGAAAAATATAAAATAGTTAGATCCATAAAATGTCTTTTCGTGAAATTCATCAATCTTATCGAAGTTAAGTTGATTATTACTGTTGGGTATTAATGATAATGGGGTGTTTGGTTGCATGATAATAAGGGTTTTTGTTTTAATTTTTAAAAATTGTAAGAAAACTTGTTAAAAGAGGTGTTTGGTAACCATGATAATTTTATGTTTTAAAAGTAATTTTCTTCTTAAACAAAAAAAGAGGGTCTCTTCTCTTTCTTTTTTCTTGTGGTCCCCCACTTTGTTTGGTCATATGTGGTAGTTACTCTTTTTTGTAATCACATCTCTCCAAACATGATAATTTTATATCATGAGTTGGTTCACTTTTTATTTTAATACAATTTTTTATCATGAAAGTGTACAAAAAATTATAATGCAACCAAACATCCCATAAGTCATAGACTTCGTAAATGAAGAGAGCAATACCTATTACCAAATGAGAATAAGGGACATGACCGAACCGTTTTGAACCGGTCGGAACACCGAACCAAATGTGCACTGAACCGAACAATTTGGTTCGATGCGTCAGTTTAACACATACTAGACTAAAATAAAATAAATTAAATTAAAATAATTAAATAAAATTAACACTAAGATTAAAATTTTAATTATAAGAGCTAATCGTGTTTTTATATTACTTAACCTAAAATTATGATAAAATATATTTAAATATAAAATAGGTTGAACCGGGTCAATCCATTTATCACTCCAGCTCGATTAGGAGATACGTGGAACCGAACCAAACGGATAAGATAATATTCGTTCGGTTCAATTAAAAAAACCGAATGCCCGAGTCACTGAACGGCACCGATTTGGTTAGGTTTACTGGTTTGTACGGTTTACTTGAACACACTTGTGTACGGCATTCAGCTAAAATTTTAAATGGCTGATTTGTGATTTAAAAAATGTTTAGGGTCATCAAGTATCTCTTGAAATAGTCTAAATAACAAGAACGTATGCACAAATCTAAAAATATTTGACATTAAAGTTGCCAATGATAGATAGCCATTCGAAAAGTTAGACAATGATGGGAGATGCACCGAACATCAAGAGTTACAGAGATCGAATTAGCCAAAATCACGCAAGTTCTTCCAAAATTGGGTTGTCGTCCGAAAACAGGGAAAGAACCAAAAGGGGGAAAATAATGTATCTTTCGATTGCAGGAAGTTGATTTCAGTGTATAGTCCACCAGTCTAAGATCTCCAAACAAAAGGGGCCCATCAGCCAGGGAAAGTTCATAAACCTTGTGCAGAGACCGAGATCATTATCTTCATCTCTACCAAAATCACTAGTATATCAAGCATGAATTAACCCTTCATCATTTACTATTTCAAGATGAATCAAAGAGCAGAAAAGAAAGGACATGGATTGTTTAGTACCGCTCATCTACTTACATAGATTGACCTGTCTGGAAGGTGCCATGATTTACTCAGGTAGCTGAAGATGCAGCTTGAAGTTTTGAGGCAGCCAACCCATCCAAGAACCAGACCAGGTTCCCTTCAGCAGGCTGGACCATTCTAGCTGGCACCATGGAAGCATCAAAGCCCTCAGTGATATCATCAACAGCACGGTGAACAGCTGTGGCCTTGGCCTCGCCTGCAACCACAATGGCCACATTGGATGCTGAGTTGATGACAGGAAGCGTAAAAGTGATCCTCTGGGGTGGGGGCTTGGGGGAATCATTGATGTACGCAATCCAATCCCCTTTCTGCTTGGTTGCGGGGTGATCAGGAAATAAAGAGGCAACATGTCCATCGGGTCCCATGCCGAGGAGGATGAGATCGAACTTGGGGCAGTCACTGCTCTCACACACATCAATTGTGCGGGCCTTCACGAGCTGGCGGAGGACAAATTCGTAATCTGCTGCAGCCTCCTCTGCTGACAGGTTGTCGTTGATGGAATGCACATGGCTTGAGAGCACAGGAACCTGGCAGTTCATTTAGTGCGTGCAGTGAGAAGTTAAAACATTGATGGACATCACCTGTGGGAAACTGTAAGCGAATGCAGCAGTATATACTATGTAGTTTAGAATTATTGAATTGTATACCACAACAACCATTTTAAAAAGCCATGAAAAAAATTACTGCATAATTAGAATGCTCCAGATACCGATGCAATTGGGGTATTCTAAATACAGTCTTCATGACAAATTGACTGATCTTACCTAACTAGAAGTCCAATCAAGACAGCAAGTGTGACAGTAGGCCTAGGTTGGAAAGCATTCAGACAACAAACATTAGTAGTTGCGAAAATAATACAAGTGCCCATAAAATGTTTGAAGAGAAAGACCTGAATTTTTATGTCTATCAGCAAACATTTTGTACATCAACTGATAGACACCATGTGAATTTGATGGCAACAGATCTGAAGAATGTCCAATGCGTTGAATGTATTGGGGTAGATCACATGATCGTCATGATATAAATAACCTCAGCAGTTGCTAAAAAAAAGAAAATTCGGAGGACCTCAAGGTCTAGCATGCATATCCAATACTCACTCAGCTAAAACTTTTTTCTTCACACGTTGGGTATCCTTTGAAGTGTGACAAGAAACAGGCCACAATTCATTTAAGTGATCAAAGTTCTATTCAAAAAATAAAACTTAAAAAAAAGATGAATAAAAATGTTTTTAAGTACCCAAACCAAACCGCCTGTTGAGTAGTAGCAAAGCTGAAAGCCACAGATCTCAAGATAAAAAACGAACAGCATCCTTAAACATCGATCTAACGAGGAAGTTATGATTGAACTTATTTAAGTACCCCAAATAGCCTGTGGCCCAGGTAGAATTGTAGAAAGCATAACTAATATAGCATGAGCATGAGTTTAGGCAGCAGCTAAACACATACTACCCCCCCCCCTCGAGTGTGTTGACCAGACCAAGGAGAAGTCATGGGCCATGGAGCATTTAGTATCTGAAAGAGCTTTTTCCAGGGGTTGTATAAATTATCTACAGTTAGAAACATATGGTATTGAGTTTCTACAAAAACAGCAAAGAAAAAGATCTCTTATCTGAAGGAAGGTTATCTGCAACAAAAACATAAAAATTCTGAATCTTTAGAGAGAGCTTTCCCATAGCGGTTAAAACTCCAGTTGACAGAGATACCTCCAGTAGAAACAACTGAGGCCAAATTTGACCATAATGCCCTTTGTAATTCCACACAGAGATACCTCCAGTAGCTGCTGACTAGACTAGACTACGTCCAACAACTAAAGAAGCTGGAGGATTGTACTTCCTCACAAATCCCAATGCCCACAAATTCGCCTCGGGACAAACTCAACATCATGCTACGCTCAAAATGACAGAAGGATATGGAAAAATAACAGTCCCCATGTCTAAACCTCTATCACGTGAGAAATGAATATCTGGTTAGTTGTTGATAAGAATGGGACATTATAACTGATTTGATACAATGTTTTATCCAAAAATTCATTTCTCACTAAAGCACATCAAATGTATAACCTCATAATAAGTATATTCTTTGACACTTTCAGGAGCGTTCTAGAACATGATCTTAAAGATGATACATCATTTCCTTTGTTTAAGTTCCTGAATACTCTCACAACATGCCATACAATCGTAGAGAATATATATATACAAATTATAAAAAAAATGACTACTTAAAATCAGTCTCCTTAGCAATAGCATCCCACAACTGTTGGCTAATTGTTAAAAATCTGAGACATCTTTAAGTAAACTAATATGTCAATATTCCATCATATATGAATCATCTTCTTGAAAATCAAGACCATGTATGTTAAACCATTTGACCAATGGTCTACTCTGAAATTTCATGGCAGTAACAACTAGGTCATCCATGAAAAAATCCCAATATGATTCATACAACCTCTATGAAAGGTGATGTGTGACAAAATAAAAAAATGCCAAAATAAGTTAAAAACAAACTAAACTGGTCTGAATTGGGATTTCACTGAATCTTAAACCGGTCAAAGTGGGCCTCCAGTCTGGGCTAAGGTGATTCAGGCTGACCAGGTCAGATCTGGCTTGAACCCAGTCTAATTGGCCTGAAGCGCCTGCTTAAAGCCAGTTGGGCAGGGCTAAACCAGGCTTGATCCAGGTCATCTGAGTGCGAATCCAACTAGATTGGACCTGCAATGACCCATAAAATGTGGGTGTGGCTGATCTGCCTGTCTCGATGGCTGGGGCCATGATGTCCAACAGGGCAGCAGGTTTGCAGCATGCAGATGGTGCAGCAACCACCAGGTGGGGGCACAGGACAGAAAAGAGGCTGCAGAGATGGTGGAGGTAGGCTCATATGGTGGCTGCAGAGGCAGGGAGGGGCTGCCAGGACAGGACCACCTTTTGGTAGCAGACTGCCATGTCTGATGTTCACTGGAGTTGCACAGCAGATGGCTTCTGGAGCTGTGGGCCTGCTGGTCTGTCAGCCGGAAGCAAAAGCGGCACCATGTAGAGGCAGCTTTGGGTCTGGAATCACAACATGATGGGTGCTGCAGAAGATCCGACAGCTGGTTGGCTGGTAATGGAGCAGTGATGAAGGTTGGACGTCAACTGGCCAGTGATGGCTGGACCTGGGGACAGGAAGAACTGGGACAGTAGAAGCTGAGGAGATGCAGTGGTGGAGGGAAAGGAGGAGGAATGCTCAGAGGCCGATCAAAAGAGAGAGAAAGGAGGGAAGGCCACCATGGCCAGAAACCAAAAGTAGAAGAAAAAAGAAAACCTCAGCTTAAAAGGTAAGAGGAAGCAAGATGACTGGACAAACCCAAAGGATTTAAAAATTTTGACTTCAATTCATTTTTCACCTGCTTTCTTGAGTTACAAGATGAGTTCTATTATATGGAGCCATCAAGACATTTTTGGATCTCTTAACAAAAGCTATTTACAAATATACCCTTCACACTAGAAAGAGCCTATTCAAACCAAAATAACTTTAAAATATTACATTTAAATTGAAGTTAACATTCATTTCCCACCAGAATGCTATATGGAATTATGGATTTGCGGATTGGTTGCATTCTACAGGAAAATGTTACGTCTTTAGTTTGTTCTTATCTTACATAGCATTGTCAAACCTGGAGGCTGGAGCTTCTAGATCGAATATCTTTTTAAAAAAATTGAGATAAATAACGGTTCCACTCTTCACCATGAAGAGATTTTGAAAGAGATACTTCCTTTCAGCAGTCAGGACACCCAGTTCTTTAATAATGACTACTAACGGTAAACAAAGTTCTTGAAAATAACCATATCCTCGCTTAGAATAACTATACCTGATCTAAGCCATTAAAATACAAACAAATACCTGGCCAGCAAATTCCCCACTAGAAGCTCAAAGAAACCTGGTACTATTCTTCAAAATAAATGTGATTCATTTGGTATTAGACAACAAGTACGGACAACAAAGTCATGTAGATGTACTGCTACTGGAAGAATTTGATCCACACTGACATCAGCTTTATGATATTTATTATTTTAATATTTTCATTTATTCATCCTTTTTAAACTATTTTTCAGTTATAAGAGTGTCAAAGCAAACTCTTTAAAGTGAAAACTCGAGTCACAATTTGTAAAGAATATTGGGGTTATTTTTGTTTACGTATTAGAGGAAATAAAGAGTAAAGTGAGGCTTCCATAAAAACTTCCTATTTTGTACCTCAATAGACATTGAAGATAGAAGAAACGAAATTGATCTGAGGAACAGTGCCCTCCTCCCTGTCCTCCCTCATTCTTCTCTTCTTTTTCTTTGTTCAGCCTCCGTTGCCTTCGTCTCTTCTACATTCTCCATTGTGCGAATTCCTCTCCCAATTACCCTCTACCTACAACAACTAGACACCTCAAAGTGGCACAATGTTGTCAACTATGGCAAATGCCTACAATATCTGCACCAGTTACGGCATAGCCATTTCCATCACCTCCCCTCCACGCTATCAGTGCACACAACACCTAAACACCACACATATACACCCCCTCCCCCTTTCCACATAACATCATTGTCCCTTCTTCTCCTAGCACCACCCTCCCTTCGGTATCCTCACCACTCTGCCATCCTACCCATGCTGCCTCCTCTCACTTCCCTTGCTCAAGACAAAAGCTGCAGCATCTACCTCAACAGCACTAGCATCCAATACCTTCACGCTCATGAACCCCATGCGCGCAAGCTCCCACACTCTCACTTGCGAGATCCCAGTCTGCCAACTCTCATGGCAAAGCCCCTGTGCAGCCACCCCATATTGCAAGCATGAACCAGCCGTAGCCAGTGGCTCTGTAGTGTCGCTGGCAACCCCCTTCCATTTGTGCAAACCAGGTGATGACAACATCCTCCCCTGCTTCTGCCACATAAGGCTGTAGCATCTGAAACCCATCATAACTACCAATTCCTCCACCAGAATACCCTGCCACCTCATCCCTTGTTCCCTGTTCTCCATCAACTGCCTTCGAACATTGTAAACACCCCCTCCCCTTCAGACCTCACTCGTCTTCTTCCCTAGAAAGCCCACTCCATTATGCTCCTTGCCCTTCCCTGTCGACCATCTGTAGCATGGATTGCAGAATCGGCCGATCCGGATCGGGATCGGCCGATTCTTGGATCGGATCGGTACCCACCGATCCGATTCCAGCCCGAACTACCGATCCAGCCGGGAGTCCCGGCTGGATCGGTCTGAATCGACCGGATCGGTCGATCCTGGACCGATCCAGGTGGATCGATCCGGGAATCGGTCGATCCGGACCGATTCCCTAGAACCCGGAAGGGTCCAGAATCGGATCGATTCAGGACCCGATTCCGGACCATTTTCTGGTCCGACCGGCGAATAAGGGGGAGATCGGACCGATTCCCCCTTTCCACCCCTCATTCTCACTTCCCCCTCCTTTCATTGTCTAGGGCTCCCCCTAGACCCCTCCCCCCAACAATCCACCTTGAACATTGGCCGATCCCCCCTAAACAGGTAAATTTAGGGGGGGGATCCAATCCCTTCTTCCCCCTTCCCTTTACCACCATAAAAATATTTTTTCTTCGGGGGACGTTGCCCCCCTGATACCCACAAGGGGCGCTGCCCCCTTGACCCCCGCGACCTGACCGCGCAGGTCGATCCGCGACTACGCTGCGTCCCGCTGATGATAGTGTAAACATATTAATATATTTCACTATCACTTATACTATCACATATATAGAAGATTCATAATCATAAATATATATTATATACTTAAATTTACATAAAGATCTATTTTTACTCTCTTCTCTCTCTCTTTTATATAATAATTTATACTTATATGATAGTTTCTTAAAAGAAACTTACGTTGAATGACATTATTTGATAGAATGTCATCCACATTATTTTTTATTTTTTAAAATTTTTTATTTATTTCTATGATTTTTCCTGATTTTCCCTGATTTTTTGAGTATTTTTATGATTTAAAAAATTTAAAAAATTTTGTCCGATCCGGACCGATCCAGGACGCCCTTTCTTCCGGAGGATCGGCCGATCCGGACCGATCCGATCCCGATCCGGATCGGATCGGTGGTCACCGATCCCGATCCCGATCCCGATCCCGATCCCGATCCCGCGATCCTTGATCTGTAGGGCACCCAGCAAACCTGCACCACCCTCATGTCGTGTGTACGTTGCAGATGTCCTTTCTCAGCAGCCACCAACCCTGCTCCAGAACAGGAAAGTAACCTGCTCCTTCCAAACCTGCAGAGCTGCGCTGCTGGCTTGAATACAACAGACGATCTTACCCTTGCTGACTGAGTCAACCTGTGTTGACTGGTTCAGCCTATTTCGGTAACCAGGTCCCCCCTTTCCCAGCAAGCCAGCCCCAAGAGGCCCAGCTTTTAGCCCAGTTTAGTAGGATCGTCCTGGTCCAGCCAGTCTTGCCAGCCTGAACTGGCTCACAGTCCAGATTAGTATGCTGATTCAGCTCGATTTGATCCACTTCAGCAGTGGTAGTTGGTCGAGTTGCACGCCTCAATGACCGTCACCTCAGTTTGGTATTAGACATAGTTGTCAAGGTGACAAGGCACCCAAGACGCTGAACAGTGCCAATTCTGCTCAGGCAACAAGGTAGTTGCTTAGGCATTGCCTAGATAGTCAAGGCAGTATCATTAGATGTGTATATATATGTATATATATATGGATATATACAATCATATATATAATTAGATATTAATACTATATATTTATGCATACATATAATTATATTTCTATGTTATAATTAAATGTATATGATTATCTGTGCATACATATAAATGTGATTTTATATATATAATTATAAATGTGTGGGTATATATTTTCGAGGAAGAAGTTAATCTTGATAAACTAAGTGAGAGAGAGAGAGAAAAAAGAGAATTAAAATAAAAATTTATAAATTTTAAGTATATAATATATATTTATAATTATAAATCTTAAATATATGTGAGAGTAAGTGAGAATAAAATATATTAATGTGTTCACACTATCATTTAATGGGTGCCCCTTGTGGGGGTATCAAGGAAAAAAAATACCCCAAAAATTATTTTTTTAATCATGTAAAAAGAGTTAAGGTAGGCCTGGGAGCCTAGGTGAGTGCCTTGGACCCCTCAGGCACCTTGTGGGCTCCCCAAAAGGTACCTTGGTAAGGTGCCTCAGCAAAAGTACCTTGGTGCCTAGGTGTCTGCCTTGACAACTGTGGTATTAGAGCCGACAATGGTGACAATTTGTTTTAACGAGTCAAGATCCTTATGTTATGGAAGACACCGACACTTTTTGACTTCCCACTGCCCTTGGTGGTTTATGCTACAAGAATTTTACGATATAAGGTTGAGAAAGTATATTTGACGATCACTTCTTGAGTCAACCAACCCAAAATTTATTGTGATTGAGAATGACCATGCCTATGTTCAATTTGCACACATGATCAATAGTAAAGTGGCATGATTAGCTCTTCAATATGTACATGATGCATGGTTTGAAATTATCCCATACGATAAATGTATTTTTTTGGACACGACTAGCTAGCTGACTAACATGCTGAAATCACCACTATCATACGAGCTTAAGCTTATATTGTAGCATGAGGAGTACATTTGCAAATTTACCATTGGTGATCATTGAGGAACAGACTACCTACTTATTGAAGTTCTTTTTTGGCCTCCTTTGCCTTCAACTAATTTTAATTTATCCATTGTGCGAATTCTTCTCTCAGTCACCATGGATTGCAGAATCGGCCGATCCGGATCGGGATCGGCCGATTCTTGGATCGGATCGGACCCCTCCGATCCGATTCCTGGCGGAACTACCGATCCGGACCGAAGATCAATCCGGATCGGTGTTTGTAGGTGGAATCGGTGCCGGAATCGACCGATTCGGTCGATTCTGGATCGATTCCGGCGATTCCCTCGCCGGAATCGACCCACAGGCTGCCGCGGCGGCCATCCCGCCGCGGCAGCCCTCTTCCCCGCCCTATCGGGCGGGGAAGATGACCTTACCGGGTCCATCGGACCCGGTAAGGCCAGGATCCGGTGACTTAAGTCACCGGATCCGGCGATTCAAGTGTATCGGGTCCCATGGACCCGATACGCCAACCGGTAGGGTATAAACCCTACCGGTTGAGGAAGTCACCGGATCCTATCCTTACCGGGTCCGATGGACCCGGTAAGGTATCGGGCGGGGAAGATGTCACGGCGGCAAGCTGCCGCCGTGGCGGTGATTTCGGGCCACTTTTGGGCCCGAAATCGCCCCAAAATGGGGTAGATCGGATCGGAATCCGATCTACCTCCTTATTTAGTTAATTTTTTGGTGTTTTATGGTTTTTTTAAGGGTCGATCCGGATCGATTTTCCTTCCGACGAATCGGCCTGGATCGGTCCGATCCGATCCGATCCGGATCGGATCGGTCCCCACCGATCCAGGGACCGATTCCGATCCCGCGATCCTTGTCAGTCACCCTACATTTGCAACACCCAGACGCCACAAAGCAACCCACCCTCCATTCAGTACCCACACCACTATGCCACCCTACCTGTCCCTTCCTCCTCTCAGTTCCCTCACCCGAGCTACCCAACTAGCCTCTCCTACCTAGATGACACCTTAATACTCAAACATGAGGTGTCTGCACCACCTCAACTGCACTCATGTCTGACACCTTCCCGCTTGTGAAGCCCCATGCTCACAAGCTCCCACAATATTACCTGCGGGATCCCCACTTGGCCAACTCTAGTGATGACGCAGCCACTTTACCCTACCTTACCTTACATCCCTGCACGAGCTGCAGCCAACAGCTATGCAGTGTTAGCTTCCTGGGCCCAGTCCCCTCCCCTTTCTCCATTTGTGCAGACCAGGTCCCAGCATCACCCTCCCTTTCTTTTGCCAACATAGGCATCACTTCTAAGCCCCATCAGTGCTGCCCCTTCTTCCACTGAATTATCCGCTGCCTCATCCGTTGATCCCTGTCCTCCATCCATCACCTTTTGTTCATCATGAACAACCCCCCCTTCAGTCCTTACCCGTCCTCTTCCCCAGCAAGCCCACTTCATCACTCTCCTCTCTCCCTTCACTGTTGGCCATCTATACAGTGCCCAACAAACCCACACCATCCTCCTGTTGTGCACACATTGTGGACGTCATTTCATGGAAGCCACCAACCCTGCTCCAGCACAAAGCAGTAGCCCACTCCTACCATACCTGCCAAGGATTCTGGAAATCGATTCCGATTCCGATTCCAGGAATCGGCCGGAATCGGCCGATTCCTGGGAAGAGAATCGATTCCGGATCGGCCCAAAATTGTTTTTTTTTTTTTGAATTTTTTTTCGTCAAAAAAATTCAAAAAATTCAGAAAAAATTCTAAAAAAAAAGGAAATGAGTTAGAAATTTTTTTAAAAATAACTAATGTATTCATCCACGGGACCACATCGAATAAATACTAATGAACTCCATTTGAAGACTTGAAGTTAAGTACATATTCCAATTCCATTGATTCAAAAATCAAAGAGATGATACATCATGAAAAAATAAATAAATTTACATCATATCAATCTACTACCAAAATCTAGGATATAAATATGGGTCTTCCTCCTCTCCCTGCTGCGCTTAATGCTCCTCCCTCGTGCTCAGTCTTGTATACTGTCCGGGACCATATCCATATGAAAATAATGCCGATGTCATGCTATCAAGGTCGTACGGATCGGACTGCGGGACGACCGGGACGTAAGCAGAGGATGGTGGAGCTAGTGGTGTAATCCACTGCTGGTCAGCCTGGCCAAATGCTGGATACTGTGGCTCATGTATATAAGAATCAGGCGTATCCGAATCCAGCGTGTAATAAGGCTTTGGATGCCGTGAATCAGGAGACTCGGCTGCTGCTGATGGCTGCGTCGCTGGTATGCACTACTCGTCATCATCACCTGAGGAGTGAGGAGCCTGCGTGCTGTCATCTGGGCTGACAAGACACCTGACCTCTAGCTTCCTTCTCTTCACCTCTTCAGTCATCTCTGAAGTACCAGAAGGTCCAGAACCCAAAGTTTGTTTCAACTTTGCAAATTCTCCCATTTTCCGTGCAGTCACTTTTGTTTTCGTTTTCCCCTGACTGCGAATGGGCTGGGTAGCGACTGTTGGGACCTGAGCCCAGGCCGGAGCCGAGGCCGGGCTAAAGCCGCAGTGGTCGCTCCATAGCCGCCGGGGCGCAGTAGGCCCCCGCCCGAGCTCGAGAAGTAGATGGAGGTGGAGCCGGAGCATCCTCCTCGGCTTCAACACCATCCAACTCTCCTTCAGCCCGTACGCACGGTCATCGGGATCAAACTCACCGTACGATCCCTGACTTCCCTCTCCTCTATCCAGGAGGCAAGTGCATGCTCCTCCTGGAATATCTGATCCATGTCCACCTCCTTGGGTGGTGGTGTGGCGGAGGAATACCGCTGCTCGTACGGACCACCTGCGAATCGTGCAAATCGTGTCTCGCTGATCTTCTGTCGATCCTTGATGTTCTTTATGCGCATCCTCGTATTTGTAATGACGAGAAGACCGCCTTCTCCGGCCGGTCCGAGGTCAACATGTTCCTCCTTTTCGTATGTATCGGGTTGAATGTACTACGGTTCCTCTCACAATGAGAGGAGCGGTGCTCGGCCGAGTATCCTGATACCGATAGCAGCAAGTGGATTCCATCCCCTCCTGGTGTTCACCTGAACCCACCACTCAGCTGCAAAAAAAAAAACAAGAAGAGAAAAGGTAAACAATTAGCCCATCATCTACCATAACTTATATGAAAAGAAAATAAAATCTTCATCAAGCTATTACTATACCAGGTGACACTTTGTCAACTGAATATTTCAGATCAGCATCTGAGTATACGCCGACCCTCATCTTATACTTCTGCATCTGAAAATTTTATAAAAAAAAACATTAGTTGCCTGGTAAGGCTACTCCAAAGTATTGAATGAACTCTAACTTACTTCTATCTCAGCCTCTATCCCGTCCCGCCGAGATCGGCGCGTACGCCGAATAACAACAAGTGTACCCCGCATCACCTTGTTGTCGTTCATCACCTGTCCTTCATATTGGATGCGGGGGTTCAAAAAATATCCTGCAAGATTTTATTAGTTAACACTGTGAATAAGACAATTATTCAGTAAAAATAAATTTTTAACCAAGTTACCTGCAGCATGGACATCGTGGTGCAAGGTCTTGTCCCATCGGTCATCTATGATCTTCCACCACTTTTTGTAACCTCTGGGATTTTTTTCTTTTATTTTCAGCTTTGCCCGGTCCATGGCATCATACAACGTGCCCATCTGGTCCCTGTCATCTGAGTCTACCAACCTCAAGACAACTACCAGTGTCTCAATGATTGACAAGTAGTAGGCAATCCTCTCCCAAAATCTCTTGTCAGTGATCTGCGTCTCAGACCTGACAAGAATCTCCAACTGATCTTTCTTGTCATGTAGGTTATCCACCATATAGTTATAATACTCCTCGGACTGTGTGAACCTAACCAATGCATGCCTGTGCCGGTGTAGACTCTCCAACGCAATGAAATTCGTAGCAAATCGAGTCGGACCGGGCCTAACAAGATCGTGCCCTCCTGTGTATGATCTCATGATATGTAGCAGGCGGGGATGTGAATAAATAAATGATGTGATCGTCTGCGCCTGCCTGCCAAGTGTGGATACACCCTCCTCCTTGCCTATATCCTCTAAATATGAGATCAATGGAATGTGCTACACAGGGCACCCAGAAGATGTGCTTCCTCTTCTCCATCAACTTCCTCCCAGCCGCCTAATATGATGGTTCGTTGTCAGTGACAACCTGAACCACATTGTCCTCCCCGATCTCCTCCACCACCGCATCTATCAGAGAAAAAAGGAAGTCGGCATTTTTTATCTTCCCAGAAGCATCTACCGATTTCAAGAATGTTGTCCCCTCAGAACAGTACACCAAGAAGTTTATCATACTCCTCTTGGTGATACCTGTCCACCCATCGCACATAATTGTGCAACCCCTCTCCTTCCACACCAACTTAAATCCATCCATCCACTCCTTCAACTCCTGGACCTCCTTATCCAGGCCAGCGCCGTATATATGTCTGTTGTCCGGGGATTGCAAACCCGGTCCAGCCTCACCCACGGCATCCACCATCGTCTGGAAGTAGGGGCTGGTGGCCGTACGTGCCGGGATGCCTACATCAAGTTAAAAAAAATTGGGATCAAAGCTAAAATTAAGTTTAAGTAAATAAAACACACACGATGTCAATTTTAATTTAAAAAGTGATACTGCGTACGTAAAAACTATTTCACAATGTGGCGAACGGCTCTCTTTGCAGCCGTTCCTGTTGCCTTCACCCCTTTCACTGCCTGTTTAATCCCCATCTGCCCAGCACTCTGTTTCCTAAATAAATACTCGTCACTCGGTGTAAATCGAGTGTTGGTAGAAGTAGAACGGCGGTGTGGCTCCTGTCTCCTGGGGTCAGTCTCTCGGTCCCAGCCCGAGGTAGGGCGAGCCGATGCTGATCGGCCCAAAGTTGGGTCAACTCTGGACCCAGACCCTCCTGCTCCCCTCCTCCTGTCCTCCTCCTCAGCAAATGCACGCTTGCTGGGCCGCGTGCCTAGCACGTCTAAGCTCGGAGTCCGCGAACTCGTCCTCGCTCTCCGGCTCCGGCTCGGTCGGTGCCTTCCCCTTGCCTTTCCCTTTCGAGATAGGCAAATCGCGGTCCCTCCTCCTGCGGAGTAGCTCGTCGCGCAACTCTTCCCTCTCGCTCGATCCTGTGACCCGTTGAGAGGCTCTACCTCGTCACGTAGCCTCTCATCTCCTCACTCTTCTCCCCGGCACCTTGTCACATTTCTTGACATTCCCACATATTCCGCAATATGTTGTTTCACCGGAACACCCCCGTTCATCTCCTTCCCACACCATTTCGCACCGTACCCTCTTCCTAACCGGGTTCACTACGTGCTCGTGTTCCCAACCCACGTCGGAAGCACGTGCTGGTGTTGCATCACCTTGATCGGCCATTGCTTATATCTGCAAAAATTGTAAACAATGCACTAAAAATGATTAGATAACATAAAAATTGATTTAGACGCTGTTCGGGAAGCAGACAACCCAAGTAACACACCATTCGGTATGTTTAAAGGGTTACGTATTTGCCGGAAATGGTCGTAAATTAACGTACGGGATATCCGGAATTAACGTACAATGCAAAATGGACTTAAACGGATAGTTCAAAACTTGGACGGACTTGTTCGGTTGGAAATCACAACGTTTAACGACGCTCGGACTCGTCGGAAACGCGTAAGAATGGACGTACGAAGTTTTCGGCGAAGAAATCTTACCAAAAACCTTAAAAAGATCGAAGAAGAGGCTGATTCGAGGCCGGTCTGAGCTTGGATCGGCGGAATCCCTTGAAGACGTTGCTTGGAATCGCCGGAATCGGTGGAATCCTTGCTGGAATAGACGGAATCAGCCCGGAATCGATACTGACAGCTGGGATCGAGGCCGGAATCACGCCGGAATCGCGCCGGAATCGCCAGATCGAGATTCTGCCGCCGCGGGATCGACAGAATCGACCGCCACGGGTCGATTCCGGCCCTAAAAAGGGCCGGAATCGGTTCGATTCCCGGTCCAGAATCGAACCGGGAATCGAACCGAGCCAGTTGACCCGGTCTTCCGATGGATCCGACCGATTCCACAAGGAATCGGTCGGAATCGGATCGATTCCGACCGATTCCAGGCGATTCATACCGATTCCGCGGAATTCTTCCCGGAATCGGTCCTTCCGCCTGGAATCCACCGATCCGATTCCGGAATCGGTCGGAATCGGACCGATTCCACCGATTCTGCAATCCATGATACCTGCAGAGCTGCCTCACTGGCTCATATGCACTGCTCGATCTTATCCGCACTGACTGAGCCATCCTGTGTTGACTGGTTCAACCTACTTCAGGAACTGGTCCCAACTTCCCCAAGGACCCAGCCCCAACTGGTCCATCCAGTCTAGCCAGCTCAAACAGGCTCAACTAGCTCAGAGCAGTTCAAACCAGTCCACTAGTTTAGCTCAGTTCATTCCATTTCAACAGGTTTTGCCGGTCAAGTTGCACACGTCAATTGCTGTCAGCTCTTTGTCTTACACCAAAATGGTACATCCTTGACATGTTCCAAAAAATTATACTGCAGTAAATTAGAATGCACAAGAATAAACCTTTGATAAACAAAAAGTACAGAAAACTAAATACAAAGAAAAATCCAATGCATAAATAAATAAATAAAACTGATGGCATACATGATGTTTTAGGATTGAAAACATTTTAGGCATAGATGTCAAATCTGCCCCATCCTGTTCCAGCAAGGACATGCTGAATCTTCCCTTTCCAGAAAAAAAAGGGAAATGTCAGGTTTTAGCATGACCAGGCATGTTTAATGTCATGTCCTGGATGTTCTGCCAAACCAAGGTCCATCTTAGATTGACATGACTGGGAATCTGCATCCCAGTAAGGTTAGAATGAAATGGTTTATGGTGGTTCAGCAATTCAAGTGGGGCATTTAAAAAAAATAAAAACTTTTGGAGGTTACTTTGAAAATAACATTATTAACTCTCATGTATTCTTCATTTTGAAACTTCTTAATCCATTAATAGTCCATTCTTCGACTCGTGATGTTTTGATTTTCCTATAATTTTTTTTATAGATATATATATATAGAAAGATAATTCTCTAACATTTTTGAAATTTATTTCTAAAAGCCAGGAAAATGGAATTTGTTCAGGGCACTATGGTATTCCATCCCAATAGAGAAGTATAACGCGGATTGAGATTGGATTGACAACTATGATTGTAGATATTAATAAGTCAGTAGTACTACCATCAAATGAAGAAAATTAATGTTTCCTTAGTACTTCCAAAAGAGGAGGTAGCACTTTTCCAATTTGGGCATGAATTAACCAAAGTTAAGAAAGGCACATATTAAGGTGGTCTAAGCCCACAGAATCAGACTGGTAGTCTCTTCTCCATGATTAAGTTTTCAATATACAAACTCCAATCTAGGAAGGTTATGAGCAAGAGTCTTCAGACAATTTACATCCCCAAATATACAGCAATACTGGATGATGCCAATGTTCCAGGTATGCATTGAATGGAATTGCTTTCTGAAAAGATGACAGCATGTAGTTATTTATGCAGCAAAGGCTAATTAATGTTAGCCAGATTCATGCAAACTTAATAGACATCACAATCTGACCACATTGCTTAGTTTAAAAAGTGGTTAATTTTTCTTGATTTTTGTTAAGCATATGTCTGAAGCTAGGCCATGCATAAGTAATTCAATAGAATGGTACTTTCAGAGATGCAAGGTTAGACTTGGTAACCAAGCATGGACCAGAGTACCTATAAAAGAAAAGAAACTAGGAGTTGCATCCATAGATTGCATAATCGGCCAATCCATATCGGGATTGGCCGATTCCTGGATCGGATTAGCTATTTCTTGGCAAGAGGACCGATCTAGAAAACAGTTCCAGAAAAATCAGCTGGGATAGCTAGGTCAGTTGGAATCGGATTGAAATTGGATCGGGATTGGAAATGGATCGGTTTTTCTTGCTATTCTGGCTACATCGGCTAGGATCAGCCAGGATCAGCCGGATCAGCCAGGATCAGCCGGATCGGCCAGGATCAAACGGGATCAGAATTGGAACCATTTTTTATTTACCGATTCTGGATCGGTTTTGTTCCAATGAATCGGTCTGGATCGGACCGATCCGATCCAATCCGGATTAGAACAATACCCACCAAATTCAACTCCGATTTCAATCTCGCGATCCTTGATTGCATCTGACATCCATCTTGCCTTAAATTTGAGAATAAAATTAAATTCTTGGGGGAATCAACTGCATAAAGCATATAAAGTCATAATACCAGTACGTGAAAAATAAAAGCTACCATAAAACAAAAGGTGATATTCAAACATCAGTGCCCACTTTAAGAGCTTTAAATTCATGGCTACATAACAATTGAAGCATCTCTTAATGACAGAACAAGCGACGATGACAATTGACAATGGCAGCCCTGTCAAAAACAGAAGAATGCGACTGTAACTGGATATCATTGTGAAGAATGGAATAGACAGGCACAGGAGAAAACTAATTGAAGAAAGCAACAGCAATACAGCATTGACATAAACCAGCTTCTGATAGGGTATAAGCTGTAAGCAAATTCATCATCCGGCTAGCCACATGCACAGCATGATCAAACAGTATATTGCTAGAAACACCACGTAATATGCACACATGGAGACACAACACACGTATACTCACTGAAAACAATTTCACATATTCAATAAGTCAACCAAAGTAAAATAAATTCTACCATATTCTATCAAAAAAGATTGGTGTAAACCTTGGAGAGTAGACCATCCTTAGCTAGCTTGTAGTTACTATCCACATGATTCTTTGAAACCACACGCTCATCAGCCCAGAAAACATGCCATTTTGGCCAATCAACAGTTTTACAATACGGAGCCTCACTAAGTTTCCTGTGCCAAACAAAATATTTTGCTTCATTTTTAATGTAAAAGCTGAGATGGTGCAGGCACCATAAACACTGAATACAAACACTACCTACTTCATCACGCTGATGAGAGATCCACCAGATAGAGCAATGGCAAAAACTCCCCTTTCTTTGACAGCGAATTCAGACAGTAATGCAACATAATCAGCAAAGCCAGTAGCGAGATCATCCAAATTGTCATAGATCTTCACTTCCCCTCTACTGCCAACCCAGCCAGAGACGGCCATGTTTCACCCAGCTCAGATGTGCTGTTGTGAAACCATAACAAGCAAAATGAGAAAATCTCAACAAAAAAAGAAACCCAAAGCTTGCAATAACTGTCCAATCAATTTTAAAAGAAGTTGCAAATACATGTATATATCATATGCCTTTGATCCAACTAATTACAGTAATCCTGACATCAACAAGTACGAAGAACTACAGAGGATCAATGGGAGCCGATTCAGAAGAGCATTCCACACCAGTCGTAGGAAATGCCGTAAGAGGGCACATTAGAAATGGTAAATACCGTCTCCTGCATCATGTCTTAGCTAGAAGAAGAAGAACGAACAAAGCAACGCAATCAAGAGCAACGACATGCACAGCAGCCCATACGACTCTGATAACACAAGAACCACTATCCTCGAATCTGTCGAACACCTAACCCCGCACGACAATGATAATGCATGAACCACCGTCTTCGTAACCGTCGAACAAACCCAAGAAAAGGAAAATTGTTCTCGACGCGGAAATCACCTCAACTCCAGCACTCCCGTGAAAAGCATCGAGAAGGAACGGGCCGAGGGACCCGAGAAAGGAATTCTACAGATCCTTGCGAGGAACAAACCAGGGGAGGAGAGGGAAAACAGAAGAGGAACAAGCGGAGGAGGAACTCACGGGAAGGGACGCCGATGAGAAAACGACAGAGAAAGGAAGGACTTCCGGGAGATGGGTGCCAACCAGAAAAAAATATTATACTCCCGGGACCCCATTAAAAGCCCAAGAAACGGAAGACCCACCGCCGGGAAGGTGGCGAACTCCCGCCTCCCTCCAGCTCCAGCGTGCCCACACGTGCACCCGGGTGATCCCCCACGAAGCCCCCGCGCCGCACATTAAAGAAGAACAAGGGCTAACACGTACACGTCATTACAATAATTACAAGAAGCAGGTAGTTCACGGACAGAGACAGCTTCCCGTCTCCTGCGTCAACTCTCATCCTAGCTACACTACAGAACTTCTATCTCGCTCTCTCCCACCCAGAGAAACTCTGTCCATTTTGCGCTGACCCAGGTAATTGTATAGTGCCAGGAGCAGTAATGAGAGAGAGAGAGAGAGAGAATTTGTGCCTAATTTGTGCCTGCGTGCGCTCGCGGACAGAGGCAGCAGAGACATGGTTCAAACCGAGCGCCGACAGATGGCCCATCAACTGCCGCCACCTGATGCCACCTGATGCCTAGATGGGTCCAGTTTTTGTCTGCGTCAAGTTTCAACCGATGGCTTCCGGCAGAAAAGGCAACGCGATAAAGATAAAAAGAAATCTGAACATCTTTCGAGGCTTTTATGCATTCATTGTGCTTTTGGGACCTACCCAGCTGGTAAGATCCAAGATCCACACATGCTCCACCACCCAAATGACACTGCGACAGATGATTTTCATGGCAGGTAAAGAAAACGAAGCAAAAAGTGCTGTTGTTTCCTCGAATCAGTTGCGGAGGGAATATTCCAGGAGTCTCTTGCTGCTCCCTCTGAACCAAACACATCATATGAGAAAAAAGATAAAGAAAATGTTCTTATTTGTTTGATCTCATTTGGAATTCAAGTGGAGGATGGAGATTTGCTTTGAAGAAATAAAAATGAAAATCATAGATGTTTCATATATCTAATGGACAAAATGAACATATAATTATCCTTTAAGACCATTGTTTGACTTAACTTTGTTCTCTTATTTCTGTTAGGTATCTTGCATTTGTGAATGCTCATAAGTAAAAATGGATACAAACTAATTAAGGATGTGAGAGCAAACAATATCTAGCAGCCCATTTTAACAATATTAAACATCTTCATCACAATTAATTTTAAATTTGATATTAATATACATTATCACTTGGTGCTTAATTATTGATATTAATTTTTAAATTTATAATAAAAACAAACATTAATTTTAATACAAGTATATTACCTGTACCACTTTGGTCTTTTTAGAAATATCAATAGAAAAATTAATATAATATTAGTTTAAATACTCTTAACCAAATGGGGTATAGAATTTTAATAAAAAGTAAAGAAATACAATTTCAAAACTGATATTGAGAATAACTATTAGATTCTTTGGTCATTAGGCATAGAAATTTTGTACTTTTTATGATCATAGAGTATAATGTTTGTCTGGCTTGATATTAGAGTATAATGTTAATCTGGGTTAATATTTACTGTCTTTCATTCACTGGTACTTTAGGACTAGTTATCTATAATTTATAAAAGAATAATGTTATCTAACGAAATTTTTGAAGTCCGGCCAAGTCAATTATTTTATGACTATTCCTCACTTGCACTTCTTATCCTGAAGAGAGAACTACACGTTAATTATTTTTCTTCTCACGCCATGTACCTGCCTAAAATAGAGATAAGTGATGTCTACGATGTAATACAACCTCCAGAAAATATTTGCTACAGCGTTCAGGAAATAGCTGAAACATGCAACGAAGACCAGAAAAATGAAATTTAGTTTATTATAAACAAACACTGATATGCTCATTATGTTTTAATAGCATCCAAGTAATACAATTTGAAGGTTCTAAACGTAACCCACCGTTTTCTATCATAATAGTCTACTGTAAAAGTAAAGATAATCATCTATTTTAATGCCATGTTTGGTTGGAGTATCAAAAATGATATTATATTAATTTTGATAATGATAAGTAAACAAACTATCAATATCAAAATATATACGGTTGAACACTTGTATTGAATGTCATACTTTGTTAATGCTATAAATTTTGGAATTGACATTAATAGTCAAATAGCTCGTGATGATTTCTAAAATATTTGTTTCAAAATTGACAATGATAGAAATGTTTAATATTATCACCAAAAATACTATAAAATAGTGATATTGTAAGAACGTTACAAATATAACATTCTAGAAGTGGCCAATAAATAGAAACCAAAACCAATAAATGAAAATCAAACAAGGAAGTGTTCCCCTCTTTGAATTGGAACTGATGATACATTATTCCTTTTAGAATTAAGGAGGAAAGAAATTAATAGGCGGCATTGATTTGAGACGGAGAGAATATCACAAGCCCTATAAATAAGTGGGTAATCTATATGGGACGAACACAAGAAACAACCCATCGCTGGAGTCCCAAATCAGTTTCACCATTTCTTCTCCCCTTCAGTGGTATCAGAGCGGTCGTCGTGGTAGGAACTAGGAAGCCATCAGAGCACCTCCTTTGCTTCCATTTGATCGCCATCACACGAACCACACATCTCTGTTTGAAATCGGGCAAATCAAAATTATGGTTGGATATTTTGAAAGAAGAAATGAACTCCATGAAAATTAATGGAGTATGAGAATTGTGTGATTCACCCAAAAATAGAAAGACTATTAGGTGTAAATAGGTATTTAAGAAAAAGCTTCAAGTTGGTGGGTCTATAAAAAATATAAGGCCCAATTAATTGCCAAAAGTTATAATTAAAAAGTGTGTATAGATTACCAAGAAACTTATTCACCAGTTGTAAAATTTACATCTATAAAAATAATTATGGCTATTGTAGCGCATCTTGACATGAAGTTACACTAGATGGATGTTGACATTGCATTCCTTAATGAAGAGTTAAGGGAGGATATCTATATGTTGTAGCCTGAAGAATTTTAGAAGGAAAGCCAAGAGGAAAATGTGTGTAAATTGAAAAGGTCAATTTATGGTTTGAAATAGTCATTGAGACAACGGTATCTCAAATTTCATAATGTTGTTATTCAACTCGACTTTGTTTTAAATCAGTTGGATAGTTGTGTATGTTATGAAGAGTGGGAGAATGATGATTATATTAATGGAAAATCGGGTCAAGATCCAGGTTGCGACCCGGGCCTGACCCGATCAGTTTTGGTCGCGACCAGCCTGGTTGGCCTGACCCGTCGGCCAGGTCTTGGCCGGGTTGCGGAGTCGCAACGGGGTCGTGTGACCCAAGCCCTGCCTACAACAAACATATGGCCGTTGCAAGCTAGCAACGCCTCCCCCCCCAAATCCAGCTCTTCCTCCTCACTCTTGCTCACATAAATGCTCTTTGATCTCAAGTTTTTGCTCTCTTCCTTCTTTACTTACTTTATTAGTTCATTAAATATTTGTATCTTTTTTTGTTTAAGTTACTTAGCTCATTAGTTAATAGTTAGTTAGTACTTACTTATTTAATTAGGTATTCAACTAGTTTATTAACTAATTCATCACTTGCTTAATTAAGTTTCTAATTACTTAATTAGTAACTTAATTAGTTATTTCATTATTACTTTAGTTTTAACTAGTTAATAGTTAATTAGTCAAGTTATTAAGATATTTAAGTAGTTTACTCAATAGTTCATTACTTACTTAATTACTTCATTGATTACTTCATTAGTTACTTAATTAGTATTAATTAAATACTTATTATGTTACTTAAAAATATCTTCTCCAAGCGAAACAACCCAAACTACCTGCGCGACCCGAAGTGATCCGGCTTGGTTACATTACAACTTCATCTCCTGGAGGAGAGAAAAGTGCAATGTAAATATTGTGACAAAGTTATATTCGGTGGTATTTACCGTTTAAAATTTCATCTTACAGGTATGAAGGGCAATGTTCTTCCTTGCACATAGACTCCACCGGAGGTAAGAGCTCAATTTTGTAGGAACCTATAAGCAATGGAGCAAGTGAAGGGAACTAGCAAATGGCATAAGGAGACTGTTCGGGAAGAATTGTCACAATTGGCGAGACATTCCGTACATATTTACGAGACATGACAAGAGAGATCGGTTATTCTCTGAGACAAAGACTACGATGACGGTATGTTTGTATTACTCATAAAAGTAGTTCATTCTTCTATTTTATTTATCATTAAGTAGTTAAATATTTCTTAAATAGATGACCTCTTACGGGGAATGGAAGCAAGTCGAAGATCCTTCACCGACAAAGAGTTATATAGATGTACCAGCCGAATGATGGGTCAAGGTTCGAGAAGGTGGGAGCGGTCGGGGAAGTGGAAGAGGGTCCAACAATGAACCATAAGTTGAGATTCATGATCTCACCCAAGACAATGACCCGGCAGTAGGTCCCATGGATTCTGTTATTATCAAAGCATGACAACATTAAAGCACAATCACGACGGCAATAAAGAACCTCAAATTGTGTAAGAAAAAGATTGGTCAAGCAACTTCAAGGTAGTTCTTTCACCACAGTATACTGGCAAATGATGCGAAAGGACCATATTACAAGAACATGATTGACACAATCGCAGACGTCAGGAGAGAAGTGTTTGGCCCAAACCCAAAGGAGATATATAATATATATCTTCCTATTGTAAGGAATCGTCCATAAAATGTTGGTGCAGCGGAAGCGACGATTCCTATGGGTTTCTTTTAGAATCTGTCTCAATTGGAACCGAACGACAAAAATCGAAAATTGATCAAATCGAGTTAGAATATACCTGATAGGGATTCATATAATCTCATGGAGAGGAAGGATATGAGCTTCTCAATCTCTTCAAACCGTTCAAGTGTTCGGTCTCTAGCAGTATCCACACAAACTTCATCCACAGCAGGTTCTCCCTTTGCTCCGGCCTCGAGAACTCTTCACGAATAGAGCTCCATCGACCATGGACACCTTCTAGAGATAGAAAGAGGTAGGAAGGAGGCTAGGGATGTGGCTTTCACCCTTGGCTTGATAGGGTTTGGATAAGTCCTTTTGTGTGTGACCCACTAGGCCCAATAGTCTATTTGGTTGAGGCCTAAATAAAATAGAACAATTTTATTTTGTTTAATTAAATTCATTATCCGATAACAGATTAATCAACCTACCGATTATGAAGGGTACAAGTCACATCCCATTATCACAAATGGCTATGGGGATAATCTTATCTCCATTGAGCTTTTCCATCATCGGTTACCGCATGGATATAAACCCTCATCCATCCAATGTCCTGGTCGGAAAAAAGTATGACATCAACTGTCAACTCCTTAGTATACCGACTCTATAGGATCATGTACTCAGAATTGGATCAATTGAAAAACACCATTTCCAATTATCCTATCTACCCTGGTCAGAGATTTAGAGTATTATCCCAATTGGATCACTTACTGAGAGTGGACAATCCCTTATTGTTCGCTCAATTGCTTCCATCAAGTTTTCCTTGTACCTGATCCATCGCTATACTGGACCATCTAAATGGTGATGCATAAGTCAATAGTCAAAGCACAAGTTCCACCCAACAAGGTATCTTTGACAACTCATGTCAAAGGTCAAACCATGCAACCGTGATGATAGAAATCCCTGATTGACAGTTCAGTAAGATACCATTCAGGATTTCTAATTCGGTCAGTTCAGTAAACTCATTCAACTAATGAGCATCTGTATGTGCATCTCAGTGTCTCCACACTAATAATCAATGAGATCGGTCATCCTCATCATATGAGAAGATATCACATACACTAGTCTATCCAGATCCTTGATGTCTCATCTTAAGTATCCTATGACTAGGAACATTTAGATCAATTACCTCTAAATGATCAATCTCATTATCATGATCTCATCATGATTTAATCATCATTGTATTTGATCAAGGACTTCATTATGATATTCTCATCTAATAAGAGCTTATAATGAATATTTGCCTAATTAATTGAATGAGATATATTTAGAAATGTCGAATCATATCATATATGATTGGCTTGTAGGGCATACATTTATATCACCTATGGAGGTGAAAAATATAAAGAAGTATGTGGCTTCATTTGAACGAATTTGGGAGGAAAGAGGTTGCACATTAATGACCGACGGATGGACCGGTAAGCAAATTTATTTATAGTCATTTTTATTACATGTATAAATATTTTTAGTATAACTTAGTTAATATCTTATACTTAACAAGTATAACTAGGAAGACTATTATCAATTTCTTAGTGTACAGTCAAGCTGACATGGTCTTTTGGAAGTCAGTCGACACATCGGGATAGATAAAAAATTTAGAGTATTTTTACCAATTGATAGATGGAGTAATAGAAGAAATAGGAGAGAACCGGGTAGTTCAAGTAGTCATAGACAATGTTGTCATATATAAATTAGCCGAATAGATGCTTATGGTCAAAAGATCAAAGTTGTATTGGGCACCTTGTTCCGCCCACTCCTTAGACTTGATGTTGGAGGATATATGCAAGGATCCTCAAATAGACATGGTAGTTAAGTTAGCCCACTTTATTTCTTCTTTTATTTGCAACCATAACTTTGTCTTTGCACTTATAAGGGAACATACCGAGGGCCGAGAGTTGCCATGGCCCAGTGCAACCCGGTTCACCTCCCACTACATTTCGCTAGAAAGTTTGTCGAGTCAAAGGAGAGCTCTAATTCAGATGGTAGTTTCATCGGGTTGAGTTAGTTGGATAGCTAGATGTAACCCATCAAATAAGAGAAAAGGGAGAAAAGTAGAGGAGACAATAGAGAGTGGGGATTTTTGGAAGGTTGTAAAGAATACATTAAACATCATCCAACCCATAATTAAGGTACTAAGGATAATTGATAGAGATAGTAAAGCAGACACAGGGTATTTATATGATGTGATTGAGAGAGCGAAGGAAGAAATCTCGAAGATAGTGTCTGACTTTGCCAAGTGGTGAGACATCATAGATCGTCGCTAGGAACATATATTACATAACCCATACATGCAAAAAGTATATTTAGGTAGTCATTTACTAACTTTTTTATATTTTACACACATATAAGTTGTTTACTAATATTATTTGGTTCGTAGGTTATTTTTTCAACCCTGGGTATTGCTACAATCCATATTTCAAGGCAATGAACGAGCTATTAAATGATGTGAAGAGCATCATCCAATAGATGCTCAGTGATGACGACTAGGCTATTATTGCCTGCAACAAGATGTACGATTACCAAATGCGGGCATTTCACTTTGGAATGAGTAGAGTAGACTGAGTTGTGATGTTACTAAGTCTGGGTATGTAGCATATTTTTTATCAGTTACTTAGTTAATCAAAATATACGATATAATAATGTAACACATTTAATTTATGCAATTGATTGGCGGATGCATCATGATAAAGTATCAGGGTATGAGGACTTAATGGATGTAGCCATTAGAATCCTAAGCCAAACCACTTCGGCTTCGGGTTGTGAGAGAAATTGGTGTACATTCAGCTTGATTCACACAAAGCTAAAAAATAGGTTGACATCAAAGGGACGTGAAAACCTTGTATATTGTCACTACAACATGAGGTTAAAGTTGAATAATTTGGAGAGAATGAAACAGAACCACATGAAAAAAAAGATTTAGATATCAAAGGTAGTGGGACATCAGGTCGAGGAGCCTTCAATTAAAGAGGAGGACATCAATTTGGATCAAATCTTCTACGAGATGAACTCCTTAGAAGCTTGGGTCAACGGCTGAGAAGAATTGGGAGAACCGAAGTTCAACCCAGAAGATCGACAATGGGCTGAAGGAGTGCTCGACGATGTCCCTTTGGCCGAAGAATTCCAGATCCCTCCCTCCCTAGCAAAGTGACAGAGGACCGGAGAAGGAACTAGTTCCGGTATGCAAAGTAAAAGAAAAGGTAAACAAGTTATGATCGATCCTCTTAATATTGCAAATGCTGATACAGTTGAAGATGATCGAGAAGACATGCTAAAGCCAAACATTCGAGTGCAATATCAAACTTCTCAGGATTCTTCATCAAAGAGTAGCAGTGACAGTGGAGCTAGATACGAGGGCGTCATCACTTCATAAATACAAGGGACCCCAAATCCTCCTATATCTCCTACAATGTCTCTATGCTTTACCGGCGAGGAGTAATACACCCATGTAACCCAAAACGCCAATTATGGTACAAAGGCACTGCAAGGAATCAATACATGACAGCGGAAAAATTTTGATTCCATAAAACCATGATCTTTACCTTGATCGAGGCCGAACGAGTAAAACCGGGAACCGAATATGAAGTAGAACGAGAGTACCTCATGGGATTTCTCAAATCCCTCACCATGGATGAAGAGAGGACATTCCTCCTTGCTGAAAACCGTTCAAGTGTCCGGTCTCTAGTGGTATCCACACGATCTGCTTCAATAGACGAGTTCTCTCTTCCTTCGGGTATCTAGAAACCTTCCAGATCCAAGCTTGACCATGGGAGATCACCTTATAGAGGAGAGAGGAGGGAGAGAGGAGGATTGGGACGTGCTCCAGCCCTATGGCTTGTTAGGGTTTGGCTTCATAAGCCATTTATATATAGAAGATGGAATTTTTCACAAAAACCCAAAACTTCTATAAAATTACGTCCATGCCCTCATCTTATTGACCATATCTATTGTGTGTGACCCACTAGGCCCAATAGTCAATTTGGTTGAAGCCTTAATTAATTTAAAAGAACAATTCCTTTAAATTAAATCAAAACCGCTATCCGATAACAGTTTTTACGGCTTTATGATCATAAAGGGTACAAGCCACATCTTATGATCTCAAATGACTTTGGGGAGTTAAATAACATCCATTGAGCCTTTCATCATCAATTACCACACGGATTTAAATCCTCGTTCATACAATGTCCCGGTCGGTCAGGGGTTCGGCACAGACTGTCAACCCCTAAGTATTCCAACTTTATGAAATCTTGTACTCATGAATAGATCAACTGGAAAACTCCTTTTCCAATTATCCTATCTACCTTGGCCAAGGATTTAGAGTACTATCCATAGGACATTCTCTCTCTCCTACCGAGAGTGAACGATCCCCTATTGTCCGCTCAATTGCCTCCACCAGGTTTCCCATATACCCAATCCATTAACTATATAGGAGCACAATACTAAGTGATCCATCAGTCAATAGTCAAAGTACATAGTACGCCTGGCAAGACATCTTTGGCGACTTAGGTCAAAGATCCAACCGTGCTATTGAGATGTAAGAATAACCTGATAGACAGTTCGGTAAGATACCGATCAGGTTTTCCTAAATTGGTCAGTTCAGTGAACTCATTCCACTAATGAGCACCAGTGTGTGTATCTCAGTGTCCCCACACTGATGACCAATGAGATCGGTCATTCTCATCATATGAGAAGACATCACACACACTAGTCCGGATTCTTGATGTCCCGTCTCAAGGATCCTATGACTAGGAACATTTAGATTACATACTTATAGATGATCGATCTCATTATCATGATCTCATCATGATTCAATCATCATTGCATGTGATCAAGGACTTCATTACGATATACACTTATAATAAAAGTTAGTAACGAAGTTTTGCCTATTTTATTGAATTAGATATTCCTAGAAATGTCGAATCATATCATATATGATTGGCTTGTAGGGCATACATTTCTATCAGGCGCAACGTGGAGGAGCTCACCGTACCCATGGAGCTTAGGACAATACAATGATGCCTCCAACTATGCATATGATTCATCCCAAAGCTCTTGGTTCCCTACACAGGGCCAAGAGCGTTATGGAATGAATTATGTGGAGTCATCAAACACTTCGATCCCATCGACCTATGGCTATGATAGCCATGGTGACTTATTTGAATCAAGTCTTAGGATGGTTCCCAAGGGACTGACGAATATGGTCGTTACGTATACATGTATCAAGTTTTGTACTCAACCTAAATGACATGAGAAGAGTACATAAACTTCTTACAAAATGTAGAACATGTCACATTGGAATGAAGTTGATGAATTATTTGTTTAAATCATGTCATTTATTTTTTTTATTTTTTTATTTTTTTCATTATTCTTGATTTTTTAAATTTTTTTAAAAAAATAATAAAATAGGTGGTCGCAACCTGGTCGGATCGTGTCAGCCTGGGGGTCGACCAACCCGGTCATGACCCCTGACCCATCCCTCCTTGATTATTATTCTTATATGTAGATGATATATTACTCACCGGAAATGACATCAGAATGTTGAATAAGATGAAGTATGAGCTCATTGAAAAATTTAGATGAAGGATATGAGAGATGCGTCTTTTGTTCTTGGTGTCTGAATACAAAGGGATGAGAAATCTAGACTATTGAGTATAACCAAGAAAAATACCTAAGGTATGTGTTTAAGAAATTTGGAATGCTTAATTACAATCCGACATACACTTAGTGTATGGAAAACGGTTAGAAAAAGAGCAATGTCTTGGAGAGAGACATGGTCAGCTCAAGGTGTCGTATGCTGAGGCTATTAGAAGTCTAACATATGCAATGATGAGTACAAGATCGGATATTTCATATCCTATGCGCTTGGTTAGTAGGTACCAAGCTAATCTTGCTTAAGCAATTGAGAAGTTGTTATGAGGATTATGAAGTACTTAAAGGGTACGGTGCACCACAAGTTAGTTTACCAAGCTGAAACACTTGATGTGCTTGGTTAGTTTGATGCAAATTTCAGAGAGGATAAAGATGATGGAAAGTCCACTTCAGGACACTTATTCATCTTTAGTAGTGCAGTTGTTTCTTGGGATAGCAAAAAATAGGGGTGTGTGGCACGATACACACATGAAGTTGAGTATAGTATCCATAGTGTGGCTACTACTCATGTCGTATGGGTTAGACAATTTTTACTGTATTTAGATCTCAATTTGGTTGATGGACCAATTGAGATCTACTGTGATACTCAAGCTGCCATCAACTTGATTAATAGTGGAGCAAATAACTCAAAGAAAACATATAAAAATATAATATCATTATATTCGAAATATTGTATAGAAAGGAAAAGTAAAGTAACTTACATCCCCACCAATGAATTGATTGTTGATCCTTTGACAAAAGGTATGCTGGCAGAAATTTTCTTTAAGCATTAGAATTGATGGGACTCAAGAACATATGAGTCAAAGAAAATGATTATGTATCTCATAGATGATGAGAATGTATATGAATATATATGTATCCCATAGATTGTGGGAGTACACAGAAATATATGCACATTTCATGGACAGTGGAAATGTATAGGAATATATATCTCATAGATAGGTGAAGTATAAATATTTTTGCTTCACATAAAGAGGGAATTTATTTATTTATTGGCCAAGTGGGAGATATAAGAACGTTACAATATAACTTTTAAGAAATGGCCAATAAATAGAAACCAATGCCAATAAATGGAAATCAAACAAAGAAGTGTCCCCTTCTTTAAATTGGAATTGATGATACATTATTCTTCTTGGAATTAAAGAAGAAAGAAATTAATGGGCGACATTGATCCGGGACAGAGGGAATGGGGTCATGATCCCTATAAATAGGTGGGTAATCCCTATGGGATGAACACAAGAAACAACCTATCATCGGAGTACCAAATCGGTTTCACCATCTCTTCCCCCCTCCCCCCTTCATATATCAAGGCAAAACATAAGTAGGTGTGAGACTACATAGTTGGCATATTCGATGTTAAATGTTTGTTTGCATTATAAATACCATCGTAAGTATAAAAAGGCATGTAAATAAAAAAAGTATTTTTTTAATTTAGTTAGCATAATTGTAATCACAAAGTCATAATCAAACATCCCATTATGTGTTCCTTCTTAAGATGAATCATTATCCCATGCAAAGGGAAGGATTATTAGGTGCTTTGCATAGCTTATTAGGTAGAATAAACCAAGAGAGCTTTTGCAAACTCATCAAGGGTAGCATGTGAAACCCTAAGCTCTACCAAGGATGGATCATATCTTCTGCTTTTGTTTCAACATGTAGGGGGTGTCATCTATACATAAACATTAATAACAAATGATCCCATTTATAATTTCAAACTTACCCCAGACATCAAATATATATATATGGCCAATTGTTATGTGGCTTGACCCAACACATTAAGAAATGCATATCTACTTGCCAAAGACAAAAAAAGGCATGTGTATCGGTCACATTTATCTTCCATTGAGAGAACATTAATAACATTACACCTTCACACATTATTTTCTATAATTTTATGTTCTCTCCTCGTTTAACTAAAAATATTTAATCATTTTACCTACATAGTTGACATGCGTTGAAATGAATAAAGTAGTCTTTTAGAATTAAAAATTGAAGGAACTCGGCTTGGAAATGTCTTGAAATGTGTAGGCTGATAATATGTGGAGGCAACAAATGTTAAATGGCATGAGTCTATATGTTGCATTGTGAAATCACAGTACATAGAGTTGATATGAACTTGTATAATACAAAAATAAAGGGTTAATTCTAGAATTATTGGGTGTTGAGAAAAGGATGTCTTGACAACTCACTACTAGAAAATATATTATTAGAGACAGGTTAATAGCAATGGTTTAGTAAAGCCATCCTTAATAATGGTATTAGTGATAGCTTGCAGGAAGCTTTCGTCACTGTATGTGTACTGGTGATGGCTAAACGATAGCCATTTCAGCTACATAATTACTAGTGACGACTTCTATCTAGTCATTGCCAAATATGCCAGAAGAGTTAAGCCATAGAGAAAAGAGAAAAAACATAGAAAGTCGACTTAGGAAGGACGTTAGCAACGACTTTCAAAATCCATTGCGAATGTATTTTACTAATGATGGCTTGTGATTAGCAGCTGACTATTCAATGGTTGGATGCCAATGGTGATGATTGAAGTAGTCATTAATGTTAACATACCATTGGCAATGGTTTTAAAGCCTTCGCAATTTTTTTTTGAATTTTAAAGACCGACATTCCCTTTTCCTTTTTCCTTTTTTTTCTTCTTCATCTACTCTCTCTCTCTCTCTCACTTGCAAAACGCTCCTTAAGGATTTTGGAATTGGTATCGGGATCGGTCCATATCGATCCGATATGATTTGAATTGAATTGGCTGGAATCGGTCGATTCCTTATAAGGAAAACCGATTCCAGCCGATTTAAAATTCGTTTTTTATTTTTTTTCTTCAAAAATATTTTAAAAATTATAAAAAAATTTAAAAAATAGGAAATCTACTAAAAATTGTAAAAAATGAAATATAACATTTAGCATGCATAAAGAGTTATCTATACATAATAAGAATAAGATATTAATAATTGTAACATGACAACATACTAGTAAATATAATAAGATGCATAAAGTATAATAAGATGTAACATGATAGCATAAAAGGATAATAATAAAAATATTCATTTTATGACTCAATGTTCACAATATCTATGATATTGACCTTCATCCTCTTCCACATGCTCCTACCACAACTAAGTTGTCCCATTTCTTGTTGTTATTGCGGGGCCATATCCATATGAAAAGAATGCATCTACCATGTTAATCAAGTCATAGGTATTGAACTGTGGCACATAAGTAGGCTTAGTAGGAGGAATCCACGGCCACCAAAGCTCATCCAATGCTAAAGAATCTGGCTTTACATAATGATGTGGTGGTTGCTAGTCATAGAAATATGGCTTTGGCCGCCATGAAGTAGGTGAGTCTAGAGCTGGTACATCTCCTCCTCCTACTCCTATTGGCTTGGTGGCCGGTATGCACTTGTTATCATCACCTTAAGAGTGTGAAGGAGTTAGTGTGTTGTCATTTTGGATCATAGGACATCCTTTCAAATCCAACTTTCTTCTCTTAACTTCTTCTGCTATGTCAAGTGACGACCCACAACCCAAAGATTTTTTTTCGAGTGTGCAAATCATTTCAATTTTATTGATGTCACTTTTGCTTTTGGCCTCTCTAGACTGTGAATGGCTAGGTAGCTGGGTTGGGGTTGTAGTTGGGGCTAAGGTTGGACGCGGCTACTATATGGTTGTTGAGGATGGAGCTACCTAAGGAGTAGGTGGAGCATCCTCAGCCTTAACATCATCTAACTCTCCTTCTACCTATGCATGGTCATCATAATCAAATTGAGTTGGATGTTTCTTAGCTTCCCTCTCCTCTATCCAAGAAGCAAGTGAATGCTCCTCCTAAAAGATTTAGTCCATGCCAACACCTCAGGTGGTGTCTGTGCTCACTTTCTCTACTCATATGGACCACCTACAAACCATGCAAATCTCTCCTTCTAGATCTTGTGTTGGTCTTTTATGTTCTTTATATGTAACCTCTTGATATAATGGCAGAAGACAAGCTTTTTTAGCCTATCAAAGGTCAACTTGTTCCTCCTCTTTGTATGTATCAAGTTGAATGTACTCCAATTTCTCTCACAATGAGAGGAACTAGTGGTGTGGCTCAAAATCCTAATAATAACGACTACTAGTGGATTTCATCCACTCCTCACATTGACCTGTACCCAACATTTAGCTGCAAAAAATAGTAAACAATCAGCCCTCTCTAGGCAATTAATGGACTTATAAGTTATAAAATAAGATAATAAAAACATGATCTTAAATAAGCATACCAGGAGAGACTTTGTCATAAGAATATCTCATATCAACATCTAGTATACCCCAACCCTCCTCTTGTAGTATTGCATCTAAAAATTGATAAATACAAAATGACTAGTTGTTCCCACTTATCTATTGACACCTAATTATTAATGCAACTTTCACTTACATCTAACTCAACTTCTGTTCTATCCTGCTAAGATCGGTATAGATATTGAATAATTGAAAGTGTACCCACAACACCTCATTATCATTGGACACCTATTCTCTATATCGGATGCGGGGGTTTAAAAAATATTCTACAATTACTTAAGCATATTACATTAGGAACAAACTATATATTAAGTTGAAAGTAAATAAGCACAAAGATATTTACTAATTAACCTGCAGCATGTACATCATGATGCAAAGTCCTATCCCATCAATCATCTATGATCTTTCACTATTTTTTGTACCCTCTAGGATTCTTACCTTTGATTTTCAATTTGGCATCGTCCATTGTATCGT
This sequence comes from Cryptocoryne crispatula var. balansae, assembly GCA_036172225.1. Taxonomy (NCBI): domain Eukaryota; kingdom Viridiplantae; phylum Streptophyta; class Magnoliopsida; order Alismatales; family Araceae; genus Cryptocoryne; species Cryptocoryne crispatula. Next base: position 10,363,877 of record CM069931.1, on the reverse strand, counting down.
ACAATGTGCCCACCTAGTTTCTACCATCTGAGTTAACCAACCTTTAAACAACTATCAGTGACTTAATAATTGCCAATCTCTCCCAAAATCTCTTGTATGTGATTTGTCTTTCAGCCTTGACAAGAATCTCCAACTTGTTCTCTTTGTTAAATAGGTAGTCCACTATATATTGATAGTATTCCTCAGACTGGGTGAACCTAACCACTATATGCTTGTGCCTATGCAAACTCTCCAATGCAATGAAGTTCATGGAAAACCTAGTAGGGTCTGATCTGACATGATCATGCACTACAGTGTACTCCCTAATGATGTGTAGTAGATGGAGATGTGAATAAACGAAAGAAGTGATAACCTATGCTTGCCTGACAAGTGTGGAAACTGCAGCATCCCTGTCAATATCCTCTAACATGAGGTCAATGGAGTGCGTTGTGTAAGCTACCTATAAAAGATGTTGCTTCTTCTTCATCAATTTCTTCCATGCCGCCTTGTAGAAGGTTCATTGTTAGTCACAAACTAAACCACATTGCCCTCCCCAATCTCCTCCTCTACGGCATCCATCAATGAAAGAATATAGTCTACGTTCTTTATTTGACCCAAAGCATCAACCAACTTCAGAGAGGTGGTACCCTCTAAGCAATATGCTAAGAAGTTGATCATACTCCTCTTGGTGATACTTGTCCACCCATCACATATAATTGTGCAACCCCTCTTCTTCTATACCAATTTGAAAACTTCTATCCATTACCTCAACTCCTGAACCTCTTCATCTATCCCACTAGCATATATATGCCTGGTGGTAGGGACTTGCATTCTCAATCTAGCCTCAGCAACCACATCAATCATATCTGGAAGTAAAGGTTGGTTGCTGTATGTGTTGAGATGCCTACATTAAGGTAAAAAATTTTATCAGCTATAAACAATGTTAAGTAAATAAAACATACATATATCACATTTTAAGACATATACCTACATGTAAATACAACTTTACAATGTGCCTCATTGCTCTCTCTGTAGCTATTTTGTTGCCTTCCCGTCTTTCATAGATTGTTTAATGTTCATCTGTGAGACACTCAACTTCCTAAAAAGATACTAATCAGTCGAGGTAGATCTCATATTACTAGACTGGCGCAATGTCTCCTCTCTTCCTTACACAGTGAAACCCTCAGTGTGGCTAGGTCTAGCCGATGTTGATCAGCCAAAAATAGGGTTAGCTCTAGACCCTCCTGCTCCTCTTCTCTCCTCCACCTCCATTGCTACTGCACGCTTGCTTGTATGCCTAGCTTTCTTGAGTTCGGAGTCTGTGGATGATCTCTCACTCTTCGGCTCTGGTTTTAGCTCTTACCTTGTCTTTCCCTTTCTCTTTGTGGGTTGGCACCTCTCCCTTCCTCCTCTCAAGGAGCTCATCATACAATTGTTCCCTATGTTCAACCCTAATCTCACGTTGTGAGGCTCTTCTTGTAAGGTAGCCTCTCATCTCTTTGCTCATCTCCCTAGGCACCATATCACATTTCTTAGCATTGCCACCTACTACGACAATGTGTTGTTCAACTAAAAACCACCTCCATTCATTTTCTTACCACACCACTTACATTTTAACCCTCTTTTTGGACACATCTACCATGTGTCCATGATCCCAACCGACATCAGATGGACATGTTGGCACATCACCTTCAACGTAGTTGGCTATTTCTTACACCTACAATGTACGTAAACAATTTATCATGATTGTTCGACTTGTATAAATTAATTTAAGGGATGTTCGGGAAAAGAACAACATGTTAGATGAACTGTTCAGTATGTTTAAACCATTATAGAGTTGGCATAAATCCATAGCAATGAGCATATGGAAATTACGAGGAAGAAATTTTACCAAGAAGATGAGAAGGATGAAGAAATGGCCTGATTAGAGTTGGAATTGAGGGTTGGATCACTGGAATCCAACTTGGATCACCAGAACTGCCTTGGAATAGCCAGAATTGCCTAGATCACTACTAGAATTGACCAATATTCCTTGAAATTTCCAGGATCAACGCCGTAGCAATCGGCATTGACGGAATTGCCACCTATATCACCGCACTCCTTGCTAGAATCAACGAGGTCTCCAACTAAGGTAGGAGACTACCAAAATCGGTCGATCCGGCCCTAAAATAGCCAGAATTGAATCGATACCAGGTCTGATTTGGGCCTGGTATCAATCCAAAATCCAAACCTATGTCCTTCTGATGGAATCTGTCAAATTAACTTCAGAATCAATGGAATCAGATTGATCCTGACCAATTCCACCGAGTCAGACTGATTCCTCCAAAATTCCAGGAGGAATTGGTCCTTTAACCCGTAATCGAATCAAAACCAACCGATTTGATTCAAGAATCAGCGAATTTTAATTTAATCTAGATGATTCTATAATCCATGCTTCTCCCCCCTCCCCTGCCTTTGTCGGACATGTCGTTGTCGCTGCTTGTCATCACCAGCATTGCTCATCATTGCCACTGACCATCTCTGAACACTCACACATGTTACATAACTCTCCAATGACTCTGTCTCAATCTAAATCCTTGGCACCACCATAGTTCCCACCATCGGCCACCACTGGCCATTGCTATCGCCATTGCACCGAACCTTTCCTTCTCTAGGTATGTATAAACCCTAGTTTCTTTTAGGATTGTTTAAATACGTTTATTACAGGATTTGTTGGGTGTTTACATGTAAGATTTAAAGTTTATTTGAAAAAAAGAATTAATTTCATTTTAATATTTGTTAATCTTGTTCACACATGTTGAGTTTGTTAAAATTTATTTAAATACATGTGTTAGTTGTTCCTTGCTTGTATATTGGATTTGTTTGAATTTTAAAATTTTGATTATTTCTAGTTTAGGACTTTGTGTTTATTAATTATAGATTTAGAATAAAACTTTAAAATTTTTAATATAATTTTGATATATTAATTTTTACATAATACTAGAATACGATATAATTACATATAGTTTCTAAAACTATTAATCAAGTGCATAGGTTAAACTACATATTTATATTATGTTTAACTACTCATAAATACTTAATAAATTGTTTAATTATTTATTAATTAACTTCATAGTATATATATTTCTTTGAAAGAATAGATCAAGAATACTCAATAGTAATAGTGTTAATTAAAATTATTAAATATAATAGAATAAAACTTAATTTGAACATAAATAAATCTTCATTCAAGTTTTATAAAAAATTTAATTTAAAATGTATATATCATATTTACATCAAACTCACAATCAAGCATCAAAAACCAAAATAAATTCATCGTTTATCATATTTACATCAAACTCACTATCAAGCTTCAACTGATTAAATTTGATTTAATTTCTAAGATCTTTCAATTCAAATCAAACTGATAAACCAAATAAATAAGTTTGTGTTGATTTTGAAGGGCATTCAATCAAATAAAATAGGTAAACTAATTAAATTTATTTGATTTAAACATTTTATTTGGTTGGGAACTTGCTAGACATATTTATTTGATCATATTTATTTTTTTTCAATTTTTTTTAAATTATATCTTCATTCAAAATTTGCTACATGTGAAAAAAGGTTTAGTTTAAGTTAATATTGTTGCTTCTTATAATACATTAAGGTTTTGCATTAAATTGTTATTCATCTTTTAGTATTCATACTTTATTTTTTGAATACATATTTATGTCTACATTAGAATTTTATATTAAATTAAATTAATAATTTAGACAAGTTTTAGATACATATCCTCATTAAATTAGATCCTATATATCTTAAAGAAATAGAAACAATTTTACATTATGTTTTTCATGAATATAACTTAGAATTTTCTATGTTACATCAGTCTTCTCAATTAAGGTAGATGAGAAACTTAGACAAGTTTTGGATATATATCCTCAACAAATTATACCATAGATATCTTAAAGAAATAGAAAAAAAAATTAGATTATGTTTTTCATGAATGTAGGACTCGATTTAGACATGCTCAAAACAAAAAAATAATTCAATATCTTTGTAAAAGATGTTACAACACTTTTATTTTTAAAAAATGATATGGCTAAAAAACATTTAATATATGATGTCATATGGTCAAATTATCAAACATTGATAAGTCACAATGAAATCAAAGTTAATTTAATTAATGAATATGTTGTCCAATGAAATGAATCACAAGATGAAAATTGTTAATAATGAAATGATAGAAATATTTGAAGGTATTCAAAATATTCATGAAACATTTAGAAAAAATGAGGATAAAGCAAAATAGAATTACACAAATATTGACATTTATTAAAAGATGCCAAAATAACTTTATACAATAGTTGCAAAGATATATCTAAGTTAAAATTATTTTAAAGGTGATTAAGTTAAAGTCAATGCATGGTCTAATTTGATAATATATGAATATTATACTATCTTTATTTAAGGATATATTGCATAAAAATGAAAGTGTTCTTAACACTTAGTATGAACATAAAAAAATTATTAAAGAGTTATGACTTAGTTATCAAAAAATAGATGCATGTAAGAATTACTATATTATCTTTCATAAAGGAAATGTATATAAAATTATACGTCTACAATGTGAGACTCTAAAATATAAAGATGATCCTAAACATGGGAATAAGAAGGTGGTATGGAACATTTTACAATATTTTCTATTAAGAGATATGTTGCAACGTTTATTTATATCAACAAATACTGTTAAATGGATGACATAGTATAGTGAGTCATGTTCTTATCAATCGAGTGGTGAAATACGTCATGCTGCCAATTCTTCTTCTTAGAGGCAAGTTGATAAATTATATTCCAATTTTGAATTGGAGAAATGCAACATTTGAGTTCAGTTGGCCACATGGCTTTAACATCTTTAGTAACATGTCTTCAAAGTATAGTGTTTGGCTTGTCGTTATAGTGGTCTTCAATTCACTGTCATGGATGTCTATAAAAGCGATGTACATGACGATTTCATGTTTAATACTGTCTAAGTGCTCTAAGAAATAATATTGATGTATACTTGCAACCGTTGGTAAATGAGTTAAGGTACTTACAGGAGATATGATTGGAGGCATACTATGCTTTAAAGAAAGATAATTCTGTCATGGGAGCCATATTGCTAGGTGCCATAAATAATTTTTCGAGATATGCAAATTTATGTAGAAGGAGTAATAAAGGAAAATTAGAATGTTCACTTTGTAATGAAGAAACACATTCAATTTTACTAGTTCACAGTCGAAAACAATTTTACTTATGACATCATCAATTTTTACCAATAACACAGTTGGATCAACAATCAATATAAGCATTTGTTTGATAGCCAATGATGTGGGAAGGGAACACCAATGATGCTACCAAGATATGAGATATAAAGACAACAATAGGATATGGATGCAATAATATTTAGAAACTTGTTTAAGAAAAAATTAGAAAACTCGAAAAAGAATTTAGCAAAAAACAAAAATTAAAAGGAAAAAATATTTTTTTAGCAATTGCTGGGTTTTTCTAATTGTTTGTCATCATTTAGATGTCATGCACATTAAGAAGGATGTGTGTGACAATATTCCAAGTTCATCCAATCAAGATTGAATATAAATAATTGAAACTCAACAAAATATTTGGAAGAGTTACAAATTCGTCCAGAATTACATCCACATGAGGGCTCATCTAGTTTTCTAGGTGTAGTTTATTAGTTTAGTGATGGACAAAAAAATTATATACTTGATTTTATAAAGAATACTTGAGTTCTAGATGGGTATTTCTCAAATTTGAGTAGGTATGAAGATATCAGCAGTAGACCCATTAGTGAGTTAAAGAGTCATGATTATCATGTCATAATGTAAGTGATTATTCCTCTAACATTTCAAAGGATCGTATCAAAGGATGTACTCAGTCCTATTGTAGAGTTATACTAGTATTTTAATATCATTTGTGTTAAGGTTATGGATAGTATTTTGATCTATTGGACCTTATAATTGCAATAACATTATGTAAGCAAAAATAAAATTTTCCACCATAATTTTCTGATGTTATGATCCACCTAGTAGCACATTTGGCTTATGTGGCTAAAATGTCTAAACTAGTTCAATATCGGTGGATGTGTCCAATTGAAAGATACTTAAAGCGGCTCAAATATTATATAGGCAACAAGACAAGAGTTGAAGGTTCCATTGGTCAGGGGTATTTGGCTGAAGAATATACATAGTATACTTCTTTGTATATGTGCGATGCAAGAGAATATAGAAGGAATCGGAACTATGCTAGTGGTTCGTATGATGATGATCATGAAAATGGTTCATTACTTCAACAAGGTGGTCGTTCATTAAAATATTTATGTGTGCCTAGAACGAGATTTAATCCATACATATGTGTTGAATCAAAATAATGAAATATATTTTTATTGCGAGCATAGTGATGCTCTTAATAATGAAAAAATATAGAACAAAACATTTTAGTATGGTTTATATCACATGTTAATGAGTTAAAGAACATAAGATCCTCTAGGTACACTACGAAGCTTGAAATTTTGTTGTTTAGTCATTCAAGATTCACATCATTATTACCTAAATATATATATATGCAACAGATTTAGATTTCAAATGATAGATTCAAATTCCACCAAATCAACTCAACTATATGGTGTCATTATGATCACCAAACTTCAATCTGATTGTGATAGATATTATGGGCGAATATTAGATATAGTTGAGATATCGTTTGATAGGAGTAGTCATTTAATATTGTTTGAGTGTAAATGGTGAGATGTGTAATAAGGATAGAGGTTTTAAGGTTAATGATTATAAATTTATATCATTAAATACACAAAGAAACTAAGGACCATTGAACCATTTACACTTTTAAGTCAAATGAAACAAGTTTTTCATGTAGATGATAACTTGAATAAGATATGGATGATACCAGTAAAATATCTACCTCGTAACTATTATAACATATTAAAAAATGAGAGTGATGATGAAGTAGAACTAAATCAAGAACAACTTATTAATGAACCTATAACATTTGGTGTAACTGATTAAGAGATACAACTACAAGAAAGTCAACTAATAGAGATAAAAAATTACAATTTATATTTGTATTGGTCAAGTTTCTTGAAGTTGTTCTTGATATGCTTCTACTTTTATTTTTAATATGTGATAATAGTTATAGAGTAAAAATTTTACCTATATTTTTTCTTCGATTCCAAACCATGACCAATTAAAGTGATCAAAATCGGTGTTAGCTGGAATAGACATAGAAACCTAAAAAAAGATCTAAAACCTAAAACATGGCTGTTTAGGCTAATCCAAACCAGTAATTAATTTGGATTGGCATAAATGTCCATATAAACAAAAAAAGGGTTAGAACGAAAACCTTTGCCAATTAGGCTGATCCAAACTAGTTACTGGTTTGAATTAAATTAAATGGACATAGAAAACCAAAAAAAGTGTTAAAACTCAAACCATGGTTGATCCAAACTGGTAACTAGTTTAAATTTACTTAAAATACCATAGATACCTAAAAAAGAGTTAGAACTCAAATTGTGGCTGCCTAGGCTAATTCAAATTGGTAACAAGTTTCAATTGGCTTAAACAACCATAGAAGTAAAAAAAAAATTCGTTGGAACCCAAACTGTAGCAAGTTAGGTCGATCCAGATTTGCTTAAATGGCCATGGAAAAGCTAAAAGAAAAAGTTAGAACTCAAAACATGGCCAGTTAAACTGATCGAAACTGCTTACCAATTTATATTGGCTTAAACGATCATAAAAACAAAAAATGAAGAATTAGAACCCAAATAGTGGTCAGTTAGGTTGATCCAAACTAGTAACTAGTTTGTATTGGCCTAAATAGCCATATAAATTCAAAAATGAGTTAGAACCCAAACTATGGCTGGTTAGACTGATACCAACCAATTACTAGTTTGGATTGGCTTAAATGGCCTTAAAAACTAAATGGTTAGAACCCAAACCATGGCTAGTTAGGACGATCCAAACTAGTTCATGGTTTGGATTGGCTCAAATGAGAATAGAAACTAAAAAAAGGGTCAGAACCCAAACCTTGGCCAGTAAGGCTTATCCAAACCATTTAAATTGGCTTAAACAACCATAGAAACCCAAAAAAGAGTTAGAACTCAAACTAGTAACTGACTTGGATTGGCCTAAATAGTCATAGAAATCCAAGAAAAGGGTTAGAACTCAAATTGTGGTTGGCTTAAACAACCATAGAAACCCAAAAAAGAGTTAGAACTCAAACTAGTAACCAACTTGGATTGGCCAAAATAGTCATAGAAACCCAATAGTTACTAGTTAGGATTGGCTTAAATGGCCATAGAAACCAAAAGAAAAGTTGGAACCCAAACTCGCCACCAGTTTGGATTGGCTTAAATGGCCATAAAACCAAAAAGAAGAGTTATCACCTAAATCATGGATAATTAAGTTAGGATCTGCTTAATCAGCCGTTAAACTAAGAAAAGGGTTCGAACTCAAAACATGGCAAGTTAGGCCAATCCAAGTTGGTTAACATTTTAAATTGTTTTAAATGGTTAAAAAAAGCTAAAAAAATGAGTTAGAACTCAAAACATGGCTAATTAGATTATCTAAATAGGTAACTAATTTGGATTGGCTTAAATGGCCATTGAACCAAAAAAAGAGAGTTAGAACCGAAGCTATGATTGATTAGGTCGATATAAACCAGTAACTGGTTTAAATTGGCCTAAATGATCATTGAAACCCCAAAAAAAGTGTTGGAACTCAAAACATAGCCAGTTAGACTAATCCAAGCTGGTAATTGATTAGGATTGGCTTAAACAGCCATAGAAACATAAAAAAGGGGATAGAATCCAAATTGTGACCAGTTAGGCTGATCTAAATTGGTTACCAGTTTAGAATGACTTAAATGGACATAGAAATCGAAAAAAGGGGTTAAAATTCAAACTATGGCTGGTTAATCCAATCCACACCACAACAAAAAAGTGTTAAAACCCAAACTATGACCATTTAAGCTAATCTAAACTGGTAACCAATTTGGATTGGCCTAAATGCCATAGAAACTCAAGAAAAGAGTTAAAATTCAAGACACGATAGGTTAGGCTGATTCAAATTGGTTACTAATTTATATTTTCAAAAATGGCTATAGAAACACACAAAAAAAGAGTTTGAACCCAAACCATAGCCAATTAGGATGATCCAAACCAATTACCAATTTAAATTGGCTTAAACAACCATAGAAACCTAAAAAGGAGTTAGAACTCAAATTGTGACCCTTTAAGCCGATCCAAAATGGTAACCAGTTTAGAATGATCTAAATGCCACAGAAACAAAAATAGAGTTAGAACTAAAAACATAACTAGTTAGGTCGATCCAAACTAGTAAACGCTTTGGATTGGCCTAAACGCCAATAAAAATCCAATCTCTTTTTCATTGTCCCTCACTATTTTTATCCACTCTACCTCCACCATTGTTGGCGGTTTGCTTTATTTGTGGCATTGTGGGAAGTGGCGACAATGTTAAAAGTGGAGCAGATGAGAATTGCTATGGATAACTTAATAAAAAAAATCTTTTAGGAAAACCAAATGGGTAAATTGGTTTGGATGTGTTTATAACACCTTTTATGCCAAACATAATTAATTTTTAATAATTTTATAATTACTATATTTTATTATGTTGTAGATGGATAAATTCGGTAAGAGTCAATAGACATCTCGTGAAGCTACAATATTTCAGCAAGGTGGTGGATCGCTAGGATGCTCATGTGGGTCCACTGCTAGATCAGGTGAATCTCATTCTCAGAGAGATCCACCTCCTACTACATCTTAGCTAGGTGATTCTTGGCCTATCGGGGGGACACCTATTGAGCTTGAACTATCTTAGGCATTGGTTCCGCAGTCCTACTCTGGCGACACCTACATATGCACGTAGTTCATCTTCCATTACTTCATATATATTTTTTATTAAATATTTTTAATTCATTATAGACCTTTCACTTTCTAATTTTTTAAAATTTTATAATTATATAGCTAGATTCGGTAGATGTGGAAGAGGTCCAACCAAGGTGCATAATGTGAGTACATTAGCGCTTGGAGAGACCATAAACATTGAATTGGTAGGGGGTTCAGATGTAGGCCCACATCACCAAACATTTACCTTCTACCTTGAAGTTTGAAATAAAGTGTATTGTAATTTATGATAACAAAATTATATTACTTTTTCACGAGAGAAGAAAGATATCATTTTCTGAGATCTTGAGGTAAATATATTGACTATATTTATAATTTTAATTTATACATTATGGTTAATAGTGTATTTTTAATAATTATTAATTGCTTACAATTGTATAACAATATTTTGCATTTGAGCAGTATTGGTTGGTGTATATATCTTAATACATGTAAAAAATAGAGTAAAGAAAAAAACATCTTGAGAAGCAAGTAATAACACATTTAGTTTTTTATTCTCATTGTTACATGTTAAAACTAATAAAATTTGAGTATCCAATATTTTATAGGATGATCACTAAATGAGACCCATAAGATTGTGCCTCCACAATGTGATCTAGACTAGTAACGTCATATGTGTAGTATATGAGCCAAAGATGAGAATAAGGTAAGAACTCTTGTTAATTTATTTTTTTATTCATTTGGTCATGACTATTTATCAATTTGTAAATTCTTATGATGTATTTCATAAGCCATTAGTGAAATAAATAAAGGCAATAAAATTGATCAAACAATGTCATCTAAAAGAGGAAGACAAAATATTCATCAGTTGAAGATTGATTTTGTAAGGATTAAATTCAAATGTTTTTGTTTTTAAGTAGAGTTTCAATGAACTTAAATACTTTTAATTATTTTGAACATACACTGAAGGAAAGAAGCCACTCTACCTTTCTAGAGGTCTTCCAGATGACATAGACACATGAAGAGGCAGATGGACCCATCATCTGGAGTGACAAAGAGAGTTATCAAATGATGGTAGGTATCTAATTTATCTTGGTTAATATCATATTTCATTTTAAATAAATATTAATACAATTTTAAATTTTAAGGTAATACACAGCAGTTGATGAATGTCCAACAGTTAAAAAAATTAGACACTAGGATATCTACAGTAGAGGCATTCACCACCATCTACAGTAGAGATAGGCCGAGACATATCTGATATGGTGGGAGAGGATAGACTTGCAACACCAGGCATGGTGCAAGTCCATGAATCTACTAGTTTAGGAGTTGATGGACAAAGTGGAGAAGCAATCCACCACGTTAGAGAGACAAAATGTAATGATTGATTCTCTCTAATAATAGATGTCCTACTAACAAAGGAACTTTATGGAAGCAATCAAATGGCCAACACAACAAATGTTAGCCAAGAATGATCAAGGCCTCCCCCCACCCATTGATCCATCGAGTTTGAGACCACCTCCAATACAATGAGAGGAGGATGATGGAGAGGATGATGATGATATAGATGAGGACAAGGAGGAGGAGAAGGTATCCTTAGAGAGGATGCTTAGCATATTTGTATCCTTAGTTTTTAAACATGACTATTATTTTTATTCTAGTTATATGCTATGTACGTCATACACTATGTGTCATTCATTCACTGATTTGTATAAAATGGTAGTTTGTGCTTTATGGATGAATTTAATTGGCCTAAACAAACGTAAGATTGCGTATGGAACTTTGAATGAATGAAATTGTGAAATTGTGTATGAAATGTATTAAAAATTAGATAGATTGATTGTATATCCATTCATGGTTGTAATCTAAGATAAAATTTTATTTTATAATATTAAAAATATTTTTATTAACAAGAATTATTGGCAGCGAGTTTAAGCCGTTGCTAATGATCATGTTAGTGAAGATCAAAACTATTGGGGATGGCTCTCAGCCATCGCCAAACTGGTCAGCCCTAACCTGAAAGATGTTCCATGATTTGGAGTGACTGGTTCGACAATGGCTACAAGTCATTGTTAGTAGAGATAGGCATCACCAAACTAGTCACTCCTGCTTACAGAACACCTTCGAGGTTGGAGGTGACTAGTTTGGAGAAGGCCAAGAGCCATCACCAATATTTTTAACAGCAACGGTTACCAATGTCCTTCTCTCACATAAAGAAAAAGTGGTGACAACTTTACTAGTGAAGACTTCTTAGCCATTGCCAGTAATGACAATGGCCTTCAAACTATTGATTATACCTATTTCTAGCAATGGCTTTTGACTAGCCATTGCCAATATCATTGGCGACGGGCTTATTTGCTATGCTCTGTCGACTCCGAAAGTGGGATCTGGGTTGGCTCCTCGAAAAAGTGAAATAAGAGGAAAGAAATGTGGTTGTTAGGAGCCATGGGTTCCAAAATTGAATAAACGAGAATGTGGAGTACTTGAGAGATGTGACGTGTTTACCATAGTGTGGGAGATGTTAATGCGAGTTCAACCTCCTTCTTCTCTAGCCAACCGATGAAGAGTAGTCCTTAACCACTACTTGCTTGATATACCTATGCAACTAGAGGACAAGAAGACAAGAAAACAAATGAAACAAATATTAGAACTGAGTAAAGTGTTGTAAATGTAAATAGAATAACATGAACAATGACAATCAAATTAGAACACACTAGATTCGAGGTTAGCCCTAACCCTTTATTTTGGTATTTTTTGGATTAAATACGATAATGCAAATAAATATAAATGATACTTAAAATGATTCTAAATGGTATGAGAGTGAATAGTAAATAAAATAAATATAAGTGAAGATAACACAACCTAAGCAAAGTGACAACTGGGTTGGAAAGATTTAGGGTTTGCTGGAGCAACTTTGATGCAGAAGCCACCACGAGCCGTACGGACATCAAAATGGACTCTTGTTTGTTTGAAAAGAAATAAAACTCAATAGGGATGATGTTATTTGAAAAGAGTATGACCTGAATCCTCCTAGAAAAAGTCTAAAATTGTCTTATAACTCCAGTGACAGAAAGTGCAAATCTGAGGATTGCTTATGCGATGTTGATATAAAGAGTACTATGAGCACCACATATGTTGGAATTGACTAATTATTATTTTAAATGAAACATAACTTACTAGGGAACAGTTTATATGAAGACTGTATGAGATGAATCTATCGGAAGAAGACAAAAATTGACCGAGAATGTGGTGATAATGAAATGTAGACTCTAGATCCATCTACGCAACACCAGTCTAGAAGCTTCCGTGAGCCAAGGAGATGCTTGAATCAAATTATGTTTGCTTCAGATAAAATATAACTTTATGATGAACACTTCTTCTGAAAGAGGCTTAGCCAGAATATGCTTGTGGAAATCTGTAGAAGCCAAAGAACAACAAATAGAACTGTGGGGGCACAGATCAGACTTCTCTCTCTCTCTCTCTGGATTGACTTTCTTGCACCGAGAAGAGGGGAAGACGATTGGAGAAACTTGGGATGTGCCTAGGGTGGCTGGAGAATGAGAATACTAAGCTAGATGATAAGGATTCTCTCTCTTAGATCATTCAAATGAGTCTCCCTTTATAAAGGATGTGAAGTAAGTCAAAAATAGAAAGTTCTGATACACATGGCCATAAGTTGGAATGCCACCATTTAATGATGCTAATTTTCATCATGAAGCTTCTAGAAATTTACTCAAATGATCTAGAGGGATGAAAAACCATACATCACCTTCCTCATGTTCAAAATATGTCTCTACTTAAAGAGGAAATAGATCTGGTCTAAAAATAGCAACTTTTAATATACATGACCATGGGTTGGATTGCTACCATTTGATGATGCTAATTTTTACCATTTAGTTTTTGGACACTTACCTAACTAATATAAAAAATAAAAAGGAAGGGGAGGTCATGATTTGGGTCAGGGCTATGCCTAAAGGGCTGGGTGTGCATGCTAATGGTTTTGATTGGGAGTGCGTGCAAGTAGAATGGCACGATTGACTTTCGAGGGTCGCTGCGGATAAAAATCAATGTCATTTGTTACAATTAAAAGAAGACAAGCTGGGAAAGATCCTCATACAATTAGATCAAGCATAAATTTCTTTATATTTTATGCATGGTTGCTGAAAGTTGAAATATGGCAATGATCAGAAAGATCTGGAGGCAACCGGAAAGATGCAGCATGACCTAGAAAGAATTTGGTTCTAAAAACTTGACCATAGCCCTCAATAATTGATCATTAGGCATCGGTCATTAAGCTAGTTATGGCCCTCACTCAATGGATGTGACCTTGTTCAGAAATTCGAAACTCATCCTCAAATGACCCGGTAAGCTCTTGACTCACCCCCACAGCTCTCAGCTTGTCTCTGAAAGGTGATTTTATTTGGTTCAATAAAAGATATCTTCCATGGAATAAGATTCCCAAGCTTTAAATCAGACCAATTTTGTGTATGTACAGCTAGCATGGCCTTGATGTTGGCTTTGCAAGGAAATGGTGTGTAGCATAGTGGAGTAAAAACTAAAGAAATGTAGTAAAACAAAATGAATTGTAATGAAATGTAGTGGAGTAAAATAGTGATGGACCAAAAAGGTGATATTAAGGTGTAGATAGACATTCTCATTAACCGAATTTAGCAAAGCAACTCCCCTCGAGTTCTTTTAATTACTGCTATGTTTCATCAAGCCTTCTTACATCTGATTGCTAAAAGGCGTGCCACGGGCATGAGAGGTGTAAAATAAAAGAGTAGCCAAGCCCCAACATAGTGGGGAGTCCCTGGATCATGAATTCGTTAGTTCATCATCAACTAGCGACCCAAACTTTGTGGTGTTCACGTACTTGTAAGCACCCGAAACGGGACATCCGCGGATCTCCCCCTCCCGCCCCCCTACGCCCGCCTTGGTGACTTGGTGGATGAGATGTTAGTGGTTGTGGTCTCCAGGAGCCAAAGACTCCAAAATATAGTGGAACGAAAAGAAATGAAATAGAGAAATGACCGTTGTACCTTTGGAAGCGGGGAGATTGTTGAGTTCCGACTTCTCCTCTCTCGGCCGGCCGAAAGAAGAGAGCTTAGTGAGTCCTTCATCTTCGATCCGGTTGAAGCTCCGCCTCAATCATATTTACCTAAGAATGTCCATAAGAAAACATAGAAACAAGTGAAAAGATCATTAGTTCTCGTGAAAGTGTAGAATCATGCTCAAATTCAAATGTAAACATGAAAGAGGGAAGGAACTGACCGGATTGGGACTAAATCCCAACCCCTATTTGGAAGGTTTAAATATGCATGAAAATACAAATGAGTGGCTTAATGCATGCTAAATAACATGTTAATGAAGGTTAAAATGAAAGGGGGGAGTAAAAGATCGACCGGAAAGGTAAATAAACTCAAAAAAATGTAAAACGGGGTCCGCTCGCTAGTGCCCCATATATGGGGCGCTCGCTGCGGTGTCCCCTTGATGGGGCGCGTTGACCAAAGTCAAAGCGCCCTATATACGGGGCACCAGGGACTGGCTTCAGCAAATTTTCTTCCCTTCTTCGCGGCATCGCCCCAGAGTGTAGGAAGACCTCCAAGACGGAAAAAGGACTTTTTCAAGCAGACAATACTCAAGTGAAGCTAATGGAAGAGTGTTTTGGAACTAGATATAAGAGAAATAGAGTGTAGAGGCCCTCAAAGTTGGAGAAAAATCATATTTCTGAAGAAGGAAACTGCAGGTTTTTGGGTTTTTGGGGAAGGATTTTGGGATATTCTAAGGGCTTGAGAGGGTGCTATGAAGGCTTAGATTCGTAGTGGTGGATGAGATGAGGTGGGAGACGGACTTGGGGTGTCCAAAAACCTTCATATGAGGGTCTTTATACAGCACAAAATAGGGTAACTTCATTCTGCTGGAATATCCCTTCAAGAAGCAACTATGATTTTTTTGGGTTTTGGGAGATGGTTTTGGGATGGTTTGAGAGCTTGGAGGGGGATTGCAAGGCTTGGTATGTGTAGTGGTGGATGAGAGGAGGTGAGGGACGCCCTTGGTCTCTCCTAAAGCCTCCAAATGGGGGTCCTTTTATAGGCAAGAAGAGGGCAACTTTATCTGCAGAACTGTCCCATCAACTCCGTCGGTCGGACCGGATGCGGGTGCCCCATAAGTAGGGCGCCCGGCACCCCGTTTATAGGGCGCTCGGTGCCCTGTTTATAGGGCGCCAGGTGCCCTATAAGCAGGGCGCGTTGACCTGGTCAACGCCCCATCAATCTACTTCGAAATGTACCGAAAAACTTGATTTTTCCGGAAAACTTGGTTCCCTCGAAAGGTTACTCAAATATACTTCACGAAAACAAGAATTTAAGCTCTCCAACTAGGCCAAAATTGCGTGTCTACAGTACTATGATGGGCTAAAGTTTAAAAGACGATTTGTTTGTAAAATATAAGAATACAAATCGAGCATATTTTGGTTCTTAGATTCACTTGAGATTTCTAAAAAAACTTTATTCAATTGAAATTAAATGTCCTCAAAATCCAATGGGCAAATGTTAAAGCTCAATAAAAGGGTTTCGAAGGCATCGTGAATAGCATCTTTACACCAGAACAAGATAGCATTAAAGAAAAAAAAATAAGAAAACCCATGGTGGGATAGAAAATAGGATGACTACCATGATGGGATAAGTTTAAAAAGATAGTGAGGCAAGAGGCCCAAGGTGGAATAAAGATGAAAGACACGGTGGGATAAAAGACACAGTGAGATAATGAGATAATTAGAATTGACAAATGAAAGATGGGAAGAAAAAGGATTGGGTGGGACTTAGAAAATATGAAGGATAAATGATGACCACGAAGGGATGTGGACACGATGGTCAAAATGATATCACACTTGGTGAGTGGCAGATTGATATAATGATGCAAGCAATGTAGAAAAATGCAAGAACTATATGATGCATGATGGGCTAAAAAAGTCCAAATTTATCTAAAAGAAAGTTGAAGATATAGATTGAAAATCAGAGGTTAGGATATCCAATCGGGAACCATCATCCCTCAATGTTTAATTTTGGCCTATCTGCTAGCATGAAGAATGACCTGACCGTCATGGAATTTTATGAAGGGGATCTCGAGTTTGGTCTTCTTCGTGCTCATGGTTGTAGACACGCCAAATTAGTCTGATTTGGAGCCCCAGACTCCTATTCCATTGGTGATATCCTTTATTTGACCGTTATCGGATACGAATTACCTCGTGGAGATGAGCTAAGGACGTTGGTGGAGCCTCTCGTGGGTTGGGAATGGACCAATGATTTCCGGAATAATGTCGTAGCCTTCAAGCGAGAGTTGCGCGTGAACCGTGAAAACACGAAGCCTGCTCGATGACCGACCTTGAATGGTCAATACTTGAACGTCTCTGGAGTCCCGCATGTGTTCCGTGACATTTGGGGTTTCCTACAAGTCATTTCAGTAGGTGTTGGTCTATAACGGCTTTTTCGTTATGGCTTTTCGATCTATACTGACACGGCTATCCTAGACCACATGTTAGGCCTTTCCGGTCAGCACCAGGTCTTTTCGGGTCATCCGGGTCAATCCTAGCCGAATATTTTCAACAATCTGGGCCATACGGCCGTTTCGGTCGATTTTAGGGTTTGTCTACTTTTCCGAGCTTCGGTTCACGTTTACCAGGTTAACCTCAGATTTTTCGATGATTTCAAGTTTTTTAACTGTACCAGACTTGTTCGGTCATCATTTTAAGTCATCTCGAGTTGACCCGAGATTTCTCGACCGGAACCGTGCCCTTTCGGATCTCCGCCGGGGTTTTCGGCTTTCCGCGAGAGGGTAAACCGGTAGAAAGCCCTGTGCAAATGTCTCGGGAGTCATGCCAGCTGGTTTACTGACTTGAGGAGGTGTGGTTGAAGTCCCTCTTTCCAATGCAACGAATGGGAGCCGAATCAGACATCCCGTTCGCAAGTTATGGCCCGCGGAATGAGCACATAAAAGAAAGAGTCGACTACGCCCTCGCCCCCTTTGACCGCACCCCCATGTCGGGGGCACGTTCATCTTATCAAGTCGATTTTTAGCAATTTTCGGAATATTCCGGTGATTTTTATCAATGAAACGTGTAACGTGCCTCCGCTCCGTTTGAAATAGGAGGGCGCACCCTGCTTGCCCTCAAGGTGAGGGCGCGCCCTGAGTGCCCTTAGGTGGAGGGCGCATCTTGCGCGCCCCCACTTCCTTTGAAAGCCGGGGGTGCGGTCAGACCAGTTTCCATATTTTTCACCGGTTCTCCATCTCTATAAATTGAAGGCCATTTCCAACGACCCAAGGTTGAACCCCCTGTGCCTAGCTCATCCTGAGGTCGTCCAAGCTCCCTCCTGAGGCCGTCCTGACGTCCAAAGCCGATCCGATGTCAAGAGATCGATCTCGAAGCGAAGGAGAAGCCCGATCCATGCGTTCTATAGCATCCGAATTTCATCAGCTTCTGTAGAAAATCTGGGGCATCTGCTGCATAAGTGTTCAACATAAGAGTTGTTCTTCTCTTCGACCTCTTTCATTTGTAACTGACGGCATTCGATTCCAACTTTCCATTTATCCGTGGTGATTGCTGCACCGTGGGCGCGCATCCAGGATCTACTTTTTTATATCCATCCACTTTCATATTTTCTATAGGCTTGTACGGACGGATTCCGGAGAAGTCGTCAACAGGAGATCTCTTTCTCTTAGATTTTCCCATAAATAGAAACAAATGGCACTCTATTCTAACATAAGGATTGTCTGAAGAATTCTCTGCACCAAAGTCGCACCAGGAGGGTGCAAGGCTACCCGAACCGGCTTGTTTCAACCAACTCGGCTTCAACTCAAGACGATCCACTCCATAAGCTTTCTCAACTCATTTCACTAAGTTTATTTACTGTTTTAGAACATCTTTTAGTTAGTTTTGCATCATTCTTACATAATCAAAAACACAAAAATAAAGGGGTTAAGGCTCACCCCGAAGCCGGTGAGTTTGGTTTCAATTGCTTATCTCTCATCTTCTTATTACAGTTTCTACACTTCTATCAAGTCTAATCAAACTCTTCACTTTGTTCATTGTTTTTAAGTTGCACAGATTGATCAAGTTAGCATTGGTTGGACTCTTCTCATCGGCCATCTGAAGAAGAAGAAGAAGGTTGAACTCACATCCCTATCTCCTGCGCTAAGGTACACACGGTCAAATCAACTTATCTCTGGTTTCTATTCCATAAAGCAGAGCCCGTGGCTCCTGGAGACCACAACCTATTTTATTTAAGTTCTAAGTTTATTTCCTCCTCACTCTCCTCCCACATGACCTGAACCATCTCTGATGCTCGAGCGACGCCGTGAGATGAAAGTTCGGGGATCAATGTGAGTGTGGGACTGAGGTGAGGACTCTTTACCGCTTTCCGAGTATTTTTTGATTCACTCCCTTTCCCCTATTTTATCATCACCTTCTCTTGAGTTGCCGATCCGGAACCCATTTTCGGAGTTGACAGCTTTTTGACGACCACGGTGGGACAACCAATGTCTTCAATCGTGCTAGCTTGATTGATCTGTGCAACTAGTTGTTTTCCGATTTGGTTCCCGTGCAAACCGGCTTGTCCTTTACCTTTTCCATGCCAATTTACCTTTAAACTTGATGTTTACTCTTCCTTTAAGATTATTCCTCATGTGTACTTGACTTACTTGTCTTTAATTTCAACCCAGTTCCCTCGTGAACCACTCTTTTCTTCTTATAAACCGGTTCCCACATGAACCACCTTTCTTTTCAACTCGGTTCCCGCGTGAACCAACCTATTTTCAAATCAGTCCCCGCATGGACCACCTCTTTGCAGCACCTTCAGAATGTCCCCATGTGGCCCTCTTTCTATTTTGTCATCTTTTACACCGGTTCCCGCGTGAACCACCCTTTCTTCATAAAAATTGGTTCCCGCGTGTACCAACCCCCTTTTCTAAACCGGTTCCCGCGTGAACCAACTCACTTTCAGATCGGTCCCCGCGTGGACCACCCCTTTGCACCACTCTACATTGGCCCCACGTGGCCTTCCTTCCTTTTTTCAACCAAACAAACCGGTTCCCGTGTGAACCACCCATTTTCTTTCAAAAACCGGTTCCCGCGTGAACCACCCCTTTTCCTTCAAAAACCAATTCTCGCGTGAACCACCTACCTTTCCAAAACTTGGATCCCACGTGAGCCACCTTATTTTCAAATCGGTCCCCGTGTGGACCATCCCTTTTACCTTCATTTCAGATTTGTCCCCACTTGGGCACTCCATCACAAGCCGGTTCCCACGCGAACCACCTTTTAGTTGCTAGTTGCTAGTTACTTGTTTTACTTTATCATTGCTTGTCTTGATGCATTCACTTGCTTGATTTATTTAACAGCTTTCATTCATTTCATGTTTGTATATTGATTGCTTCTTCTCTCCTACCCTCCATTTTTCATTTTTGCATTAGCTTTTGCATCGGGTACCAGACGTACCCTACGAATGCTCCGATCCATAGGGCATTCGAGGCGGGGGCTCTCTCTCCCAACACACCCTCACCCTCCAAACATCTTCTTGGTGGATTCTTACCTCTCTTCTGGGATATTCTTTCCTAGTTGATTTGGTGGTTTCCACAAGACCTCCGTAAGTCCCCATCCGTGGAGTATTACTCTCTGCACGATTGGGCCAGTTGTACCACTCTCTTAAAACCCAAAGAACCCAAGTACCTACTCGTGGTGATTGAGTGACAACCTTAGGTCTTCAAGATTGAAGCAATAGGAACCATACCTACTTGAGTAAATAATTGTTAACAATCTATCTAATCTAAGGTTTCAACCTAAACATTGTCGAGTAGTCATTTTAAAAACTTGTTTGCATAACTTGCTTGCTTACCAAAAATTGAAAACAACCAAAAATTCCTTCTTTCAAAACACTTAAAAAAACAAAACAAAACAACCTTTAATTTTGTGTTCAACTTGTTTTCCAAACAACCAAATTGAAACAAAAAAATCAATCAAAAACAAAGCATAACCAAACAAAAATTATCTTTGCATTTACACCTTTCGCCTGCTTTCTTTCAACCATATTGTTAGAAAATTTGAAAGGAAACCCATGATGCTAAGGTCCAAAAGACACGTCAAGATGTCAGACTACT
Source organism: Cryptocoryne crispatula var. balansae (assembly GCA_036172225.1). Taxonomy (NCBI): domain Eukaryota; kingdom Viridiplantae; phylum Streptophyta; class Magnoliopsida; order Alismatales; family Araceae; genus Cryptocoryne; species Cryptocoryne crispatula. The sequence continues at coordinate 10,342,834 of CM069931.1, read as the reverse complement.
TCGAGCAACAGGATTACAAGGAAGGTCTTTACAAGCTCCAACAACAACCCGAGATCCATGTCAATGCTGCTATGGAACCTGAAGTGCAAGGGGTTACCCATCAATCCGCTTCATTTAGTATAGAACAAGCTCTTAAGGATCTATCTTTTCATCTTGATCCCAATACCTTGTCATTCATACGATCTCTAGTGAAGGGCAAGATGCCTGCTAATCAAGGTCCAGCCAAAGTCAATCGAGCTGCCTCACCTCCCCAATCAGCAGTTCGGCCTCTTACCATAACCCCACCGGGGCAGTCCTGCCATATTACTTCACCTACTCACTCCATTGTGGGTCATTTTTCAGCTTGCACACCAACCCACCTCCCTCCCATCCAGGTGCCATGTGCACACTCCCTAGTGAATTCCTCTCCACCTGTTGCCAGGGATCAAGAAACCCTTAAATTTCCTTTCTATACAATCTACATCCCTCCATCACAAATGACAATCTACCATTGCTACAATGGCTCAGGTGATCCCTTCACCTATGTCAATGATTTCCTGAGCAAATCATCTCGATGGCAGAATAATAGAAAGACCCTTGCTTTCCTTTTCAGGCGATCATTAGAGGGTGCAGCCCTAAATTGGTTTTTTTCATTAAACGAAGTAAAGATATGGGATTTTGAAATTGTCAAGGCCAAATTCTTGAAACGATATGGACCAGGCTATTCAATAATTGGGGAAGCAAAAGAAGATATGGAATTAATGCAATATTCTTATGAATTGAGGCCCAGGCTTGAGAAGAACATTGATGCTATACACCAACCTAGGAGTCCTCCCCAATCCCATCATGTTCATCTTCATTGGTCGATTCCTCGATGCCAGTTGATTAAGCCACCCACACCCCAACCTCAGCCGGTCATGCATGATCAAGCTCCTCTTGTCCATTATGCAAATACCTCATTACCTAAACTAGCTCCGCAGGCTTTGACTCCACCAACATTTCCAAAGGCCCCTCGGTCAATCATCCTGCCCTTGGGTTCTCAGCCTATTCCACCAACAATCCCTCGGCCAACCATTAAAGCCTTGGCCCCTCAACCAATTTTGCCATTAGTTCCTCAACCTAAACCGACTTCTATGTCGACATTGAACAACCCTTGACTATTCAATCAACCCCTCAAAATTGGGTTCACCCTAAGTCGGTTAAGGCCCTTGTTTCTTCTATTGCTCCTGCCTTGGCAGAGGAACCAGTCACTCCTGTCATTCATGCTCCTGCCCTGGCAGAGGAACCAATTAATCTAATCATTCCTGCTCCTACTATGGTAGATGATTTAGTCACTTCAACTCTCCATGCCCTTGCCATGGTAGATGATTTAGTCACTCCGACTCCTCATGCTCTTGTCCCAATAGAGAAATCAATCACTCCTACTATTCTTGCTCTTGTTGCAGTAGAAGATTTAGTCACTTTGACCCTTCAAGCTCCTGCCCCAGCAGATGATTCAATTGCTCTAACCATTTGTACTCCTGCCCTGGCAGAGGAATCAACTCCTCGACACATCATTGCTATCTCTCAAGATCAAATCCAGAAAGTAGGGGAGGTCAAACCAAACTCTTCTATCATTCTAGAATCCCCTAAACTAGGCATGCCCTCTTCCCTAGAACAACCTGAGGAGAAGCCTACTGAAGAGAGCTTAGATGAGGGGATCACAAATTCAGTTTATTGTCAAGGACTAGGCAAGGATTCTCCAGGTATAGATCAACTGTCGTCATCATTGGAATTGATCCCTGAAGTTGGTCATATTAAATTGACCCCTGAGTTGGGAAGTACGAAGACCGAATTGGTCAGTGAAATGGGGAAGGAATCTATAAACCTACAGAAGGAAGATGCAGACCTTAAAAAGGGGATACTAGGACCTCCTCCAACTAGGCAGACAAATCCCATAGCATCAATCTTAGAACCCCTACCCATACCACATTCTCCTTACAATCAACGATCGGGCCCATGGGCCCACAATTCATCCATCTTAGGGCCACTGCCCTATATTCATCTTCCTCACAATTTTCGAAAGGACCCATGGGTCCCCAATTCTTCAATCTTGGGGCCACCACCCGCACTTCATCTTCTTCAATTGGGCCCTTATGCCCCTTTCTCAGGCTCTTGTGCCCCTTTCCATCAACCGGACCCACGTGCCCCCTTTATCCAACTAGGCCCACGTGCCCCCTTTATCCAACAAGCTCTTGTGCCCCTTTCCTTCAACCAGGCCCATGCGCCCCTTTTCCCCAACTGGGCCTACGTGCCCCTTTCTTTCCATCGGGCCTAGGTGCCCTAATTTTTTCTAAATCGGGCCCACATGCCAATAATTCTTCCCAATCAGTCCCATGTGCCCTTAATTTTTCTAAATTGGGCCCACGTGCCCACAATTCACTTCAATCGGACCTACGTGCTCGTAATCCACCTCAACCGGGCTCACATGCGCATGTTTTTCTGCAACCGGCCCCATGTGCCCAAATTTCTTCTAAATCGGGCCCACGTGCCCACCTTCCATCAACCTCGGGCACACATGCCCACACTCCTTGAACTTCGGGCCTATATGCCCCCATTCCTTCACAATCGGGCCCGTGTGCCCATAATTCTTCAAAATTGGGCCCCCGTGCCCCCACTTCTTCAACTTTGGGATTGCGCACCAATACTCTTCAATGGCGCCAGTGAGCCCATCACAAATCACAATCTTGCTCCCAACCATTTAAATCGGGTCCATGTTCTCGCTCTTTTCATTGGGTCCCTCGAGCTCAACCTCCAATCGGGCCTTTGAGCCTATCACCTCCAATCGGACCCTCATGCTCATCAACATCAACCAGGCCCTCTAGCCCACATTCAAATCTTGGGCTCACGTGCCTCTTGATTTCGACTACTCCCGGGCTTTCATGCCCACTTTCAACTCACGGGCCCAAGAGCCCATTTAAACTCACTTTTGTTTCCAAGCATGTTTATTTCCTTTCAAATTCTTTTTCATTCTCTAAATTTTATTTTCAAAAAAAAATCAAAGGTAGAGAAATTTCCTGGGTGATACCCCCAATCTTTGTCTTCTACGTCAACAATCCTAGTTCCACCATGCCAAATAAAATCTACCACATCTTGCACCTCATTGTATGACTCTTACTCTTTGATTCAATGTAGAACATATCAGCAGTGGAAGTAGTTGGGCAAGGCATGGCAGGCAAGGCAAGGCAAGCATAAGCAAAGTCATCATCAGCAATGAACTTCTTCTTCTCTCAGGTATTACATGAAATTGCATTCATCATCATTATGTCATCCGCAAGGCAATATTTTTTTAAATGATTTTAAATTTCACATGACAATTTTAATTGAGAGAAATTCATGATTGACGATATTTGTAGCTACCTTGTTTTTATTAAACAAATTCTTTACATTGCAAGGCATGCGAATAATTTATTCACCTATGGAATGTAATCTACCTCAAAAATGGAGAGAACAACTAGTATGACTTAAGTCCACATGTTATAGGTTGTTGTCTAGGAGTCAAGGGTAGATACCATTCTACACACATAACACGTCCCGATCCCAAAATCCAGATGACCCAACACCCGAAAGAAGCTAGCCATGGCTCAGAGGTGGAAGGAAAACCCTTACCCTACTCTCTTCTGTTCGTTTCAAGATAGGCAAAGGGGACTAGAGGGGGAGAGTATCGAAAGTATCCACCGTCTTAGTAGGTGGTTGTCTCGAAAGGTCCAACTTCTCAAAAGAAAAGGGTGCCAAAAGATGGGCAATGAACCCCACAGGTTTAAACAAATATGGGCCTATCTGAATGAGTACCCAAAAATGTAGAAAATGAAAAAAGACATTAAAAGATGGGCAATGACCCCACTAATCAAAGCACTTATCCGAACGTGTGTTAAAAAAATAGGTTGGTCGATAAAAAAAAGACCTGAAGAGGCCGAACCTCAATGGGCAATTAGGTGTGAGTAGAGAAATCCCTCTCGACATTTCCAAAGCCTATCAAGGACTTCCTTATCAATTCTTCATTCTTAACCCCCCAGGGTGTGGGTGGACCAACCAAATCAAAGCTAAACTCTAGCTGATCAAAGGTTAAGGGTTAAAAAGATTCTAGGTAAGAAACCTCATTTTGCACATGGTGTCTACCAATGAACCTAAAAAAAACAACCAAGTAATGAGAACTTGTGTCAATACTAATTTTTTTTTCTCTTCCCAAAAAAATAAATATTTAAAAAAACTCTAAAAAATATTTTTAAAAACTCCAAAAAAGTTGAATATCTTCAAAACTCCAAAAAAATTAAGTATTTTTAAAACTCCAAAAAAATGATGAATGAATATTTTCAAAATCTCAAAAAAATGAATCTATTCACAAAACTTCTTTTTCAAATCCCAACCAAAATTTAAAAAAAAAATTCATCACCATGCTTGGTTTGAATTCTTGTCTTTATATTCATTGCATATTTGTTGCTTTATTTTTACACCCTTAAGAAGGTTATTACCCCTTGACAAAGGTCAAGAATACTGCAACTTGCAAGGGGATAAGCCATACTGGCATTCTAATCTCGTTTTTTGAGTGTTTCATGCACGAAGAACAACAAGGAGAACTGCACAACAAGGCAATGCTCGCCACTTCCCTCCCCTAAGGATTCTTAGGAGGAGGTGTTATCATCACCTCGGCCTCAACTTTGCCAAGGAACTTTCACTCCGTGTCCTCATTAGGACACATGAACTCTTTTGTGAGAATGCATGTCATCACATCGCAAACTCACTGTCATCATTTCCTTTTTAGCATATAATAGGCGCATTACTACTTATTTTATGCATTGATGTTGAAGACCGTGACTACGAAGAAGACTTGAATCGAGATCCCCTACATCAAAATCCACGACGGTCAGGTCATCTTTTGTACTCATGGATAAGCCAAAATTGTGCAGTATGGGACGATGGTTCCCGAATGGGTATCTTGACCTCATAGACAATCTATATCTTCAACTAATTGTTATACATGTTTTGTTTTTGTTTTCTTGAGCCTAGCATGCATCATGTAGTATTAGTTGCATTGCATTTTTCGTTGTCATTGCATACATCATTCATGATCTTCTACTTCTGTCCGGATATTTCTGAACCCTACTGGGTCCCTTCTTCCCATCGTGTACCCCAATTCTGATCTTTCTAATCCCACCGTGTTTTCTAATCCCACCGTGATTGTTAATCCCACTGTGTTTGTTAATCCCATCGTGTTCGATAAATTACCTTGTACCTCCAACTCTTTCATTTCTATCACCATTGTGGTCACTGCAACACCCTTCTTGTTATTCATCCCACTGTGGTAGTCAACTCATCCCACCAAGGGCCTCCTATTTGATCGAAACATGCATTACCGTTATCTTCACGATCTAAGGTTCAACATTTTCCTTTTGGAATTGGAGATAATTCCATTCCGAATTGAATCTTGTCTCTTGGAAGACTTAAATGAATCTGAGAGCCTGAATATGCTCGATTGGTATTCTTTTACTTTTTCGAAACAAATCTCTTTTTAAAATTTTAGCCCATCACAATACAGGAACACCGCAAAGATTGGGTTACAACTGATAATGAACCTACGAACCCATGTTTCGGGGACACCCCACCACGTTGGGTGTTGGCTATTCTTCTCTCATACCAATGGCACATCTCTTACCAATCGATCATAGGAAGACTTGATGAAACATGGCGGTCATCCAGGACACTTGAGGAGATTCGTCTTGCCGAATCTAGTAGTTAAGCATGTCTATATCTACACCTTGATGCCACCTTTTCAGTCCATCGCCATTTCGCTCTACTACATTCAACTAAGATCCATCTCGCTTCGCTACGCTTTCTCTTCGTTTCACTCTGCTTCGCTACACGTCATTCCCTTGCAAAGCCGACATCAAGGCGAGGCAAGCTATAGACACGCCAAATTGGACTGATTTGGAGCCCCAAACTCCTATTCCATTGGCGATATCCTTTATTTGACCGTTATCGGATCTAGATTACCTCGTGGAGATGAGCTAAGGACCAATAATTTATGGAATAATGTCGTAACCTTCAAGCGAGAGCCACGCGTGAATCGTGAAAACATGAAGCCTACTCGATGGCCGACCTTGAATGGTCCATACTTGAACATCTCAGGAGTCCTGCATGTGTTCCGTGACATTCAGGGTTTTCGACAAGTCATTTCAATAGGCGTTGGTCTATAACAGCGTTTTTGTTATGGCTTTTCGATCTATACTGACACGGCTATCCCGGACCACGTGTTAGGCCTTTCTGGTCATCACCAGGTCCTTTTGAGTCATCCGGGTCGATCCTAGCAGAATATTTTCATCAATCAGGGCCATATAGCCGTTTTGGTCGATTTTAGGGTTTCCCGGCTATTCCGAGCTTTGGTTCACGTTTACTAGGTTAACCTCGGATTTTTCGATGATTTCATGTTTTTCGACTATACCAGACTTGTTCAGTTATCATTTTAAGTCATCCCGAGTTGACCCGAGATTTCTGGACCGGAACCGTGCCCTTTCGGATCTCCGACATGGTTTTTAGCTTTCTGTGAAAGGGTAAACTGGTAGAAAGCCCCGTGCAAACATCTTGGGAGTCATGCCGGCTGGTTTACTGACTTGAGGAGGTGTGGTTGAAGGCCTTCTTTCCAATGCAACAAACGGGAGCTGAATTGGATATCCCGTTTGCAAGTTATCGCACGCGGAATGCGCGCGTAGGAGAGAGAGTGTACTGCCCCCCCCACCCCCTTTGAATTGGGAGGGCGCGGTGACCGCGCCCTTACCCTGGGGGCGTGCCCTATGTGCCCTGTGCCCCATACCTCTTTTGAAACGTGAGGGCGCAGTTAGTTTCTGAAAATCAAAAATTACCCCGATTAGCATCTTCTAAACCGGATTTTGGAAAGTTCCCCCTGCTTAAGATCAATTATTTTGACCGCACCCCCGTGTCGGGGGCACGTTCATCTTATCAAGTTGATTTTTAGCAATTTTCGGAAGATTCCATCAATTTTTAACAATAAACGCGTAATGCGCCTCCGCTCCGTTTGAAATAGGATGGCGCACCCTGCGTGCCCTCAAGGTGAGGGTGCGCCCTGAGTGCCCTTAGGTGGAGGGTGCATCTTGCGCGCCCCCACTTCCTTTGAAAGTCAGGGGCGCAGTCAAACCAGTTTCCATATTTTTCACCGGTTCTCCATCTCTATAAATTGAGGGCCAATCCCAACGACCCAAGGTTGAACCCTCCATCCCTATCTCATCCCGAGGTCATCCAAGCTCCCTCCCGAGGCCGTCCCGATGTCCAAAGTCGATCCGATGTCGAGAGATCGATCCCGAAGCGAAGGAGAAGCCCGATCCGTGCGTTCTACAGCATCCGAATTTCATCAGCTTCTGTATAAAATCTGGGTCATCTGATGCAAAAGTGTTAAACATAAGAGTTGTTCTTATCTTCGACCTCTTTCATTTGTAACTGACGGCATTCGATTCCAACTTGTCATTTATCCATGGTGATTTCTGCACCGAGGGCGCGCATCCAGGTTCTACTTTTCCATATCCATCCACTTTCAGATTTTCTACAGGCTTGTACAGATGGATTCCAGAGAAGTCATTAACAGGAGATCTCTTCCTCTTCAATTTTCCCATCCATAGAAAGAAACAGCACTCGATTCCAACATCAGGATCGTCCATAGAATTCTCTGGACCAAAGTCACTCTAGGAGGGTGCAAGGCTACCTGAACCGGCTTGTTTCAACCAACTCGGCTTCAACTCAAGCCGATCCACTCCATAAGCTTTCTCAACTCATTTCACTCAGTTTATTTACTGTTTTAGAACATCTTTTAGTTAGTTTTGCATTATTCTTACACAATCAAAAACACAAAAAAGAAAGGGGTTAAGGCTCACCCCGAAGCTGGTGAGTTCGGTTTCAATTGCTTATCTCTCATCTTCTTATTACAGTTTCTACACTTCTATCTAGTCTAATCAAACTCTACACTTTTTTATTGTTTTTAAGTTGCATAGATTGATCAAGTTAGCATCGGTTGGACTCTTCTTTATTTTCCAGCCGAAGAAGAAGAAGGTTGAACTCACATCCCTATCTCCCGCGTTAAGGTACACACGGTCAAATCAACTTATCTCTGGTTTCTATTCCATAAAGCGGAGCCCATGGATCTTGGCAACCACAATCTCTTTTATTTATGTTGTAAGTTCATCTCCTCCTCACTCTCCTCCCACATGACCTGAACCGTCTCCGGTGCTCAAGCGACGCCGTGAGATGAAAGTTCGGGGATCAATGTGAGTGTGGGACCAAGGTGAGGACTCTTTATCGGTTTATAAGTGTTTTTTGATTCACTCCCTTTCCCCTATTCTATCACCACCTTCTCTTGAGGTGCCAATCTGGAACCCGTTTTTGGAGTCGACAATAGTCTTCAACATCAATGCATAAATAAATAGTAATGCACCTAATATATGTTAAGAAAGGAAATGATAACGGTGAGTTGTGATGTGATGACATGCATTCTCACAAAAGGTTCATGTGTCTTGATGAGGACACAGAATTTTGTTGAAGAAAGTTCCTTGGCAAAGTTGAGGCCGAGGCAATGGTGGCACCTCTTCTTGAGAATCCTTAGGGGAGGGAAGTGGTGAGCATCATCTTTTTGTGCAAAGTTCTCCTTGTGACTGAAACACTTAGAAAAGGGAGATTATAATTGCAATGTGGCTTATCTTCTTTGCAAGGTACAGTTTGCCTTGACCTTTGTCAAGGGGTGATAGCCTTCTTAAGGGTGTAAAAATAAAATAGGTAATTTGTAATAAAGAAATTGAAGCTTGGGAGACCGAAAGTAATCATGAATGTAAAGGTGAAAATCAACCAAAGTGATAAAAAATTTTGAAATTTGAAGATATGCAAATTTATTTAAAAAAGTTATATAAAAACATAGATTTTAGAATTTTTTAGAGTTTTGAAAATATTCAATTTTTTTTGGAGTTTGAAAATATTTACCATTTCTTTCAAGTTTTAAAATTATATAATTTTTTTAAAAATTTTGAAATATTTATTTTTTATGAAATTTTAAAAGTATTTATTTTTAAGAGAGAAAATTAGTATTGACAAAAGTCCACATCTCTTAGTTGTTATTCTAAGTTCGGTGGTAGACACCACTTGTAAAAAGGGGTTCCTTAACCATAATGTTTCCAACCTTTGATTAGCTAGAGTTTAGGATTGACTTGGTTGGTCCACTCATAGCTTGGAGGTTAAGAATAAAGAATTGATAAGAAAGTTCTTGATTGGCTTTGGAGATTTCGAGAGAGTTTCTTTACTTGCACCCAATTGCCTGTTGGGTTCGGCCTCTTCGGGCCTTTTCTTCTTTATTGACAAACCTATTTTTGTGGCACACATTTAGATTGGTCTTTGACCTATGGGGTCATTGCCCATCTTTTGGCGCCTTTTGTATTTTCTAAGGCTATAATTTTTGGGGTACTCATTTAGATATGTATGTTCTTTTTTGTTGAATTGAGAGGTTATTTCCCGTCTTTTGACACCTTTTTTTTCATCATTTGAGAATTTAGACCTTCTGAGATGGTGCCCTACTAGGGTGGTGGATGCTTTCAATACTCTTCCCCTCTAGTTCCCTCTGCCTATCTTGGACCGAATAGAAAAGAATAGGGTGAGGGTTTTCCTTCCACCTTCGAGCCTTGCCTAGCTTCTCTCGGGTGTCAAGTCATCCGAATTCTAGGATCGAGATGTGTTATGTGTAGGATGATATCTACCCTTGAATCCTAGAGAACAACCTAGGACATGAGGACTTGTGTCATACTTATAGTTCTCTCCATTTTATGAGGTAGATTGCATTCCATGGGTGAATCAATTTTTTAACATGCATTGCAATATAAATAATTTATTTTGATAAAATCAAGGTAGTTACAAATAGTGTGAATCACAAAATTTTTTCTTGACTACAACTTTATATGATGTAAGACTCAAAAATATTTTGCAAAAAACATTGACTTGCAAATGACATAATGATGATGAATGAAATTTTCATGTAATATATGAGAGAAGAAAGTGTTCATTGTTGGTGACGACGTTGCCTGTGCTTGCCTTGCCTTGCCTAGTTGCTTCCACCTTTGATGTGCTCTGTATTGGATTAGATCAAAGAGTCAGAGTCATATGATGAATTGGAAGACGTGAAACATCTAATTTGGCATGGCGAAGTTAGGATTGATGATGTTAAGCGGCAAGAATTGTGGCATCACCTAGAATATTCCTCTACCCTTGATTTTTATTGAAAGTAAAATTTGGAAAAGTAAAAAGAAATTGGAAAGAAAAGTAACATGATTGAAAACAAAAGTGAGTTAAAATGGGCTCTTAGGCCTGGAGTAGAGAGTGGACTTGAAGGCCCAGGAATGGTTGGAATCAAGGGGTATGTGGGCCCAAGAATAGAATGCGGGCTAGAGGGCTCAGTTGATGTCGATGGGCATGAGGGCTTGATTGTTGGTGATGGGCAAGAGGGCCCTATTGATGGTGATGGGCTCAAGGGCCCAATTGATGGTTGAGCTCGAGGGACCCAATAAAAGAAGAGGGTGCATAGGCCCGATTTTGGAGATTGAGAGCATAGTTGTGATCATGGTTCGCCGGGTCGTGACCCGGCCCCAACCCGGTCGGAATTGGGCCCGACCGGCTCGGTCGCGACCTGGCCGGGCCGACTCACCCGACTAGGTTGCGGGGGTCATGCGAGTCGCACGACCCGGCCCATATGGCCGTTGGAAACGGTCATATGACAGTTGCCAACGGCTAGGGGGGGCTCTAGCCCCCCCCCCCCCATTCAGCCCCTTGGGGGCTATTTAAAGCCCCCAAGGGGCTTCCCTTACTCCCACCCCTCACTCTCACTCTCAAGCTCTCATTTTTCTCTCATTGCTCTTATTTTTTTTCATTTATTTAATTATTTTATTAATTACTTCATTAATTCATTTAGTATATTTATTTAAAATTTGTTTCATTGATTAGTTAGTTAAGTAGTTTCTTCTTTTTAATACTTACTTACATAGTTAGTTAGCTAGAAAATTAGTTAGATATTTAGTTTAGTAGTCACTTAAGTACATAATTAGTTAGGTGTAGTTAATTACTTATTTAGTTACATAATTAGTTAGTCATTTATTTTACATAATTAAAAGTTTACTTAGATTAGTAGTCACTTATTAACGTCATTAGCTTTTTAATAGTTAATTACTTACTTAAGTAATTATTTGGTAAAAAAATGTCTTCTCCAAGCCAAACAACCGAAATTGCTTGCATGACCCAGAGTGATCCGGCTTGATTACATTGCAACTTGATCTCCATGGCGGAGAGAAAAGTGCAATGTAAATATTGCGACAAATAAATATTCGGTGGTATTTATCATTTAAAATTTCATCTTGCGGGCATGAAGGGAAACGTGCTTCCTTGCACACAGACTCCGCTGGAGGTCAGAGCTCAATTTCGTAGGCGCCTACAAGCAATGGAGCAAACGAAGGGAACTAGAAAACGACATAAGGAGACCATCTGAGAAGAATTGCTACAACCGGGGAGACGTTCCATACACATTTACGGGACGGGACAAGAGAGGCCAGATATTTTTGGAGACGAAGTACGAGGGTATGCTTGTTTTACTTATAAACGTAGTTCATTCTTCTATTTTAAAAGATAATTAAGTAGTTGAATATTTCTTAAATAGATGACCTCTTACAGGGAATGGAAGCAAGTCAAAGATCATTCGCCGACGAAGAGTTACATAGACACACCGGCCGAATGATAGGTCAAGGGTCTGGAAGTGGGAGTGAGAGTGGTCGTGGAAGTGGAAGAGGATCCAACAACCAACTGCAAGATGAGGTTCATGATCTCACCCAAGACAATGACCCGGTAGTAGGTCCCATGGATCCCGTAATCACCAGACCACAACAACGTCAAACGACAATCACGATGGCGATGAAGAACCTAAAATTATGTAAGGAGAAGATTGGTCGGGCAACGTCAAGGTGGTTCTTTCACCACAACATTCTGACAAATGCCACGAGGGGACCATACTACGAGAACACGATCGACACAATCACAGACGTCGGGAGGGGAGTGCCTGGTCCAAACCCAAAGGAGATATACAATGTATATCTTCCTATGGAGGTGCAAGAAACAAAGAATTACGTGGCATCATTTAAACAAATATGGGAGGAATGAGGTTGCACATTAATGACTGACGGATGGACCGGTAAGTAAATTTTCTTTTACTCATTTATATTAAATGTATAAACATTCTTTTTGGTATAACTTAGTTAATATCTTATACTTAACAGGTATAGCTAGGAAGACAATGATTAACTTCCTAGTGGACCTAGGATTGAATGATTGTAGTCCCATGGGCTTGATTGTTGATTGCACAAAGAATGAGATATGGGTTGTGGCCCTAAAATTGATTGATTGTGGGGCCCATGAGCCGGATTATTGCTTATGAAAAGAATGGAGTAAGGGTTACGACCCTAAAATTGATACTGAGAAATTTGCTTGCCTAGGTGGAGGGGTCCCAATATCCCTTTGTTGAGGTCTTTGTCCATCAGAAATGCCCTGAAATTTAAATTGACTGTTCACACTAGACCTATGTGCCCATCTAAGTTGTCTATTAGCAATGGGCACACATGCCCTTCTGAGTTGTTTGTTTTCCCTAGGGTTATGTGCCCATCTAAGTTATTTATCTATACTGGGCTCGCGTGCCTATTTGAACTCACCAGCAACATTGGGCCTGCACGCCCACCTTAGTTTCTCATCTATTTTGTGTCCACGTGCCTATAAGTTATTTATCCATTAGCATTGGGCTCACAAGCACAAAAATGAAGAGGTTTTAAAAAATTTCTTACAACGAGCTAGGGAATACAAGCTCAAGATGAATCTAAAGAAATGTGCATTTGAAGAATTGTTAGGCAAATTGTTAGGATTCATTGCTAGTAAAAGAAGAATTGAGATCAATCCTAACAAGGCCAAAGCAATTATTAATATACCCCTACCTAAGAATTTGAAAGATCTTAGAGGATAATTGTGATGGTACAATTTAGTCACCGATTTATCTAGCAACATTTCCAAAGGTGTAAACATTTCTTTGAGTTAACCAAGGCAAATGTCAAATTCAATTGGGATTCGAAATGCTAGGAGGCTTTTGATGGATTAAAAAAATACCTTATAAGCCCCTATGTGCTCAAACCTCCAACTCTAGGCAGACATTTGATCACATACATTTTAGTATTGGAAGGCTCCTTAAGGGCAGTATTAGCACAAGTAGGCCAAAAAAGAAAGAAGCATGCAGCTTAGTATCTTTTTAAGGTCTTTAACTCTTATGAGCTCAAGTACACTACCATAGTAAAAACCAATACTACATTCGTTTGGGTGGTACAAAAACTCAAACATTATTTATTGGCTCATAAAGTCCATCTCATTGTTTGAATAAATCCAATCAAGTTCCTTCTTGAGAAATATGTTCTGATCGATTGGCTTGCATGATAAAAAAGTTTTCTTTCTCAATTTGATATCACCTATGTCCAACAGAAATCGATCAAAGGCTATGTGATCACTAAGCATCTCGCCCATCATCCTATTGCAATCTTTGGCCCAATTCAATCTAAGCTTCTAGGTGAGGAATTAATGTCCATCTAATCTCTTGATCTATGGACGTTACATTTTGACAGAGATTTGAATTCTCAAGGTAGAGGAATAGATATCGCCTTTCTGTCACTCGAGGGTGTCACCATTCCACAGGTTTTCTAGCTTCATTTTTCAATAACCAACAATGTAGCTGAATATGAAGTCTTGCTGGCCAGACTAGAGGCTGCTTACTTTCATGATGACATCAAACTAGGGGTGATAAGTTATAGTCAATTAATTCTCAACCAAGGGTTGGCTCAATACTAAACATCTCGTCTTGGACTCAAACCATATTAGGAGCTTATTTCTTCATACATCAAACTCTTTTCCAAACTTGAATTTGTTCATGTCCCTCGAGCTAGGAACTTTCTTATCGATTCTCTAGCATCCATAGCTTCTTCACTATCTATCTCACTAAGTACATAAAATACAACTATCTTTGTCTACCGGTGGATGATACCTGCAACTGAAGATGTGCACTTCTTAAGAATTAAGGAGAAGTTTGAAATGAAGGAACACCTAGAGCGAAATGAAAAATTATCATTAATCAAGTTAGAAGAATTAATAGAAAGAAACAGAAAGAAACCATAGTATCATATGATTGCTTGGTATTGTCAGGATCATACTTTCCTACTCGGGTTAACATCTGACAAGAAGAAAGCAATAAGGAGGATCTCCAAAAAATATATTGCATTGGGTGGAATGCTCTTCAAGAAGAGCATGATTGGCATATTGTTAAGATGCATAGAAGATGATGAGGTGTATTCTGGAGTATATGGGGGCCATGTTAATGTCTCAACTCTTGTCAAAAAGGTCATCTGACAAGGGTATAATTGGCCTATTCTGGAAGAAGATTGTTCAAATTTTGTTCGGTATTGCCATCATTATCAGCTTCATGTTAAAAATATTCACTCTCCTGCATCTTCCCTCCACTCAATTCATGCCCCACGATGCTTCATCATATGGGTATTCGACATCATTATACCTCTTGGTGACTCAAATTTCAAAAATAAAAACAAGTCCTTTATCTTAATAGCCACGAAGTATTTCACCAAGTGGGCTGAAGCGGAAGCATAAGTAGAGATTAAAGCATGAGCGGTCTACACCTTCATCAAGTGCAATATTATGGCTATATTTGGGATCCCAAGCAGCACCATCATTGACAATGGACCTCAGTTCGTCTCTCAAGAGTTGCAAGACCTTTGCAGAATGTATTACATAAAATTGTATCATGAAAGTGAAGCAGAAGCTAGCCACAAAGCATGCAAGACCTCAGTTCATCTCCACGTTATCCTCAAGACAATGGTCAAGCAGAAGCAACCCATAAAACATTGATAAAAATTATTAAGAAAACTTGTAAGTCTAGAAAGTTTGTTGATTGGCCCGATAAGTTGATTGATGCTCTATGGGCCTACCACACTTTAGTATAGACCCCACAAGTCAAACTCCCTATGCTTTAGCCTATGGAATGACAGTTGTAGTCCTATATGAAATACTCATTCCATCCCTCTGAGTATAGATCGATCGAGACATCCCTATGGATGAACACCTAAAATCTCTTCTTGCACAACTTGAGAGAAAACAAAATTGGTGAGAAGAGAAGAGAGTGGTTGAGAGAAAATTTTAAATTGGTGAGGTTGTGCTTAAAAGAATATTAATAAAGTCGAGTGGTTCCCACTCATAACATCAACCAAATTGGAAGGGTCCCTACATAATTTTAGAAATTTACCCTGGTAATTCTTACAAATTGGTTAATGCCGATGAATAAAAGCTTAATCATCCATGGAATGGGCTTTTATCTTAAAAAGTACTTTCTTTAACAAAAAAAACAAAATAATATAAAATCAAAATTATGAAGAATGATCATTGCTATCCAAGGATAGCTTGTCATTTGTTTCCCTGATCCACCTACTTGTAATTAAGGATGGGCACCACCTTGCACACACGATACACCTAGATTTCAGAATCCAATGACTAGAAACTAGAAAGAGGCTCGACCTAAATTGGACATAGAAGAATTAGAAGAAGAAACATCAAAGGAAACCACTGCCTTCATAGAAAGACAATTCAAAAGGTCCAACTTCTAAAAAGAAAGGGTGTCAAAAGATGGGCAATGAACCCTTCAGGTTAGAAAAAGAAAAAAAGACCTTTTGAATGAGTGTCATGCAAAAACCCCAAAATAAAAAGAAAAGACACCAAAAGATGGGCAATGAACCGCTTGGGTTAAAAAGAAGAAGAAGAAGAGACATGTTTTGAATGTGTACCAACAAGTATATGGGCAAGGAAGGAAGGACCTGAAGAAACTAGACTCCAAAATTAGTGGTTGAGTGTCAATAGATGAAATCTCTTCTTCATTCCCCATGTGGATAAGGGCTTATCCTAAAAATTCTTTCTTTTTTAACCCTGACAGGTAGAGTTGACTAACCTAAACCAAAGCAAAATCCTAGTCAATAGAAGGTTAAAGGTCAGAAGATCTCGAATGAAAGGCATTTTTTTTCATGTGATGTTTATTGTGTTAACCCCTACGAGGATGGTTGAAAGCACCTGTGTCAAGCATAACCAAGGAAGGAACAGGTTATTCTTCTCCACACAAAAATGAAAAATTTTGAAATACCTAAAAAATTAAAAATTATATAATTTTTAAAAATAGAACATCCAAAATACAAAAAAAAATGAAAAACTTGGCAACCTAAAAGTTGAATATCCTTAAAATTTATAAAAACCATAAAAAACTTTAAACAAAGTAGAAAATCCAAAACCCAAACCAAATAAAATGTTTAAAAAATCTCTTAAAAACTTTGCTTTTAATTGATAGCATGCTTGATTGCATCCATGTTTAAATTTCCATCTTGTATATTTCTTTTACACATTACATATTCAATTGTTGTGCTTATTTGACCAATAAAAAGGGCCCACGCTTCTTGACAACTTGCAAGGGGCTAAGCCTAAATAAAAATTTAGCAATTTTTTAGTTAGTTCAATAGAAGGGCAGGGAAAGAAGTCCAAGAAGCACAATCACTATGAGCAAAAGTGGGCAATGAGTCACTATAAAGAAAATCCACATGTCAAAGTATCAAAGTACTAAAAGGGTTAGCACATTAAAATCTCCACCTCCCTCTCTGTATTGCTTCTGAGGAGCCTGGTATGTTGGTGGAGGCATGATAAATCCTTTATTCCCTGCTTGAGAAGTGTCCAAATGGCTAGGTCCG
The DNA here is from genome assembly GCA_036172225.1 of Cryptocoryne crispatula var. balansae. Lineage (NCBI taxonomy): Eukaryota > Viridiplantae > Streptophyta > Magnoliopsida > Alismatales > Araceae > Cryptocoryne > Cryptocoryne crispatula. The sequence goes on along the minus strand of CM069931.1, from coordinate 10,325,972 downwards.
CGTAGAGTGGTCCAATGGGAGTCTGACTAGTGCGAACAGTTGTGGGATTGCGACTAAGCAAACTCATTCACCAAATCTCGCTATTGTACCTCTAGGCTATGAATCTCCTCTAGATACTAAATGCAAAGGCGAAGGATCCGCTCACTCTCTATTCGAGATAGCTCAGTCACCCTCCCCTTAAGCTTCGCGTTCTACAAAACAAAGAATGATGTCAGGAAAATCAAGGAATCTTCATAACAAGGAAAGGAACAAGGTTCCTTTCACCTTAGCCTGCAGCCCTTCCACCTTCACCATGAGGTTAGAATTATTGGAAAAAAAAGTAAAGAGAAAAAGTTGTTAGGCAAGGTAGCATATAAAAGTATAAAAGATAGGTACGTGAAAAAAAAAACACTCACCTCAACAAGAAGAGATCTGGTTTGAAAGGTTCACCTTAGGTCCTCAACCCTATTCTCTCCTCCAGATTCGCAAGATAAAAAATCATTAGGCAAAAAAAAAGGTAGAGGAAGGCGGCTGGCAATGATGAAAGCACGCACCTAAGACTGATAGAGAGTGACATTCCTAAAAAGTCCCCTATCAAGCAGTGATAGCTCCATTACCCTCCTCCCAATCACAACCTCCTTGGGATGGTTTCTCGAAGCCTGTGTTAGCTTCTCTATCATCCCCTAGAGCATTTTATTATGCAAAAAAAAGAAAGAAAAAAGGTTTGGTTGGCACAATGAAACATATGACCAAAGCTAAAATTTTGCTCACCTCTACATGGAGAGAAAGCTCTATCTTTGATGGCCTGCTCAACTCCTCCACCTTCTCCTTGAGCTGGGTGATCTACAAAGAAATGAATAGCTAATATCAGATAAACAGTAACATTGGCATGAAAAAATAAAAATCAGCCACCTCAAGAAGAAGCATTGTCTCAAAAGGACTGCTCGAAAAAACTGGTAGAAAGAAGCTGTGCAGGGTTCTAAATCAACAATGACAACTCAACCCCTCAGTAGGCTGGTTAGCCTTGCCAATGGATGACACATACTTTATGGGCTCAACGCCCGCCGACCATGGCTCCACCTCCAACTATGCCATTCATTGCTTAATGTGGCAATATGGAAAGAAGGAAGATGGTGAAGTCAAGGCACAATAATCAAAGCACCAAGAGTAGAAAAGAAAATAAAAGCTTACCTTCTCATTTCTCTCCAACAATTGCCCATATACCTTGATAAGATGGCATTTATAACATCTCCCGCCATGAGAAGAAGATCACTGAAGAATAAAAAAGAATCAAAATTGCACAAATATTCACTATTAAACAAAAGAAGTATACATACCAACTTGTCTAGCTTGGCCTGGAGAGAAGTAACGTGGGATTTGAGGCAAGTCAATTCTGCATAAATTGACTGCAAGCAAACAAAGTTGATTAAAAGTCATCGAAAAAGTAGATTGAGCCAAAAATAAATAGTACCTTGCCTCCCTCCATGAAAAGTGACTGAAAGTTTCCGCATAGTGGAACAAGTAATCGCTACTAGCTGTAGACACACAATTTTAATCAAGTTGAAGAGCTTAAATTTTTGTTTTCATGAAGCACATTTGAATATCCTTCCAATGGAACCAAATTTTCTAGGAAAAATGGAGCTTCCCGTGCATTTTCGGATGAACAATGCCTAGTGCCCCATCAGTGGGGTGCTCTACCAATAGGGCACTGGGCTCCCTGTTATTAGGGTGCTTGTCCCTTGGGTCGATGTCAGTTTGAGAGTTGATTTGACACCCCGTCAGGTGGTCTTATCGATGTGAAGCATCTCATGGTGCTAGCCCCCATTAAGGGGGTACTTTGCCACATACAAATGTTTTTTACATTTCCTAAAATGTCCCTTTTTTTGCTATAAAAGACCTCCATCTGCAAAGTTTTAAAGTCTTCAAGTTCTCCCCCCCCCTCCCCCAACATCCTCGTAATCACCACTCTACATTTAGCACTTCCACACAGTCCCCCAAGCCCTCAAACCATCCCAAATCCCTCCCCCAAAACTCCAAAACCCCATAAATGTTCTTTACAAAATAATTTTTTTTTGAGTTTAAGAGACCCCTATAAATCCATCCCATCTTTTCCAGAGTTAAATCTTTCTTTTAAAAGCTTCTTTTTTGTGTTGACTATCTCTCGGAACCTTCTAGACATTTTGGGGATCAACCGACACTCCGAGACCAAGCCAGGAAGAAGGGTCAAAAATCTGTCAGAACCATATCCTAATGCCCCATTAGTGGGGTGCTAGAGGTAGTGCCCCATCAAGGGGGTGCTTAAGGAAGCACCCCATCAAAGGGGAACCTACAACGTCACACTCTGTTTTGTGTTTTTTTTTTAAGTTTTTTACTCTCATTTGATCCTTTGCTACTCTCTTTAATTTCAACTTTTATTAACATGTTGTTTAGCATACGTTAGGCTACTCTTTTTCATCTTCATACATCTTTAAACCTTCCAAATAGGGGTTGGAATCTAGTCCCAATCTAATCAGTTTCTCACATTTTGTTTGTTTATGTCCAATTTTGAGCACATTACTATACTATCTTCAATTCTAATGGTTCTTTCACTTGTTTCTATGCTTTCTCATGGACATTCTTATGTGGATCTAGCCAAGGTGAAGCTTCAACTGGATTGAAGGAAAAGAACTCACCATGCTCTCTTCTTTTGGTCAGCTGAGAGAGGAAAAGTTGGGACCTTATAATCTCCTTGTTCCAAAGGGTACGTTGGTCACTTCCACTTCCATTTCATTTCCTCATTTTCTATTTTTAAAGCCTTTGGCTCCTGTCAACCACTACTACAAACTCCACCTTCAAGTCTTTAGAGAAAAGAACAATAAAGAGTAGTTTTGGTTTCGGTTTCTTCTAGGTACCTACACTATCCACAACACTAGAAGTCACCAAAGTGCCACATTGATGCCAAATCCAGACAACAAAGTGACCCTCCTTCTTCCCGTTGATCTACTATGTTAGACCTCGGGTGGTCTGCCCTAGGCATGGGTAAGGTGGAAGGTTGACCAACTCCCATGGAAGCCCTTGCAAGTGTTTTGTAAGATGCACCCACATCAGCTTCATCTTTTTCAGGTAGATTGAGAATGTGTTTTGACCAAACACTCTATGCCCCTTCCTACACCTAAGGCTGTCGACTATCATCATGTCCCAGATAGGGATGCCAGTCCACCTGCGAAAGAAAGCAATGAACAAATTAGAGGCATGAACACAAGAAAGAAAAGTAGAAGCAAGATGATAAAAGTTGATTTGAACTTACACTAGTGTGAAGAAAACAGAGGAGTTGTCTCCTCAAATTCTCCACCTAGTACTGGTGAGAGAAGGAGGAGCGGTGAATGACCTAGGTGACCAAGAGGGGATTGGTAGGATCCTCCCTCAACTTGGCGCAACCTAGAGGAAGGCAATAGTACCTTCAAACCTACAAAATAAAACTGTCAAACACCATAAATACACTGAAATGACTATTGGGCAAAGTAGTAGAAATTTTTTTTTAAGTATACCTAAAAGAATGGAGTGAAGCCAGCAATAGAGATAGGATTGCTCTCCATGGCCAAAGAAGCAAATAGGTGCGCCAACATGGCTGCTCTACAAGCATACTCACCAACCTTGGAAGTGTAAGGAATCGTCCATGAAATTTTGGTGCAGCGGAAGCGACGATTCCTATGGGTTCCTTTAGAATCCGTCTCAATCAGAACCGAACGACGAAAATCGAAAACCGATCAAATCGGGTTCGAATATACCTGATAGGGATTCATATAATCCCATGGAGAATAAGGAGATGAGCTTCTTAAGCTTTACAAACCGCTCAAGCGTCCGGTCTCCAGCAGTATCCACACGAACTTCATCCATAACAGGTTCTCCCTTCGCGGCGGCCTAGAGAACTCTTCCCGAATGGAGCTCCATCGACCATGGACACCTTCTAGAGAGAGGAGGAGGTAGGGAGGAGGCTAGGGACGTGGTTTTCACCCTTGGCTTGATTGGGTTTGGCTGAAACCATTAGTATTTATAGAGAATTATGGAATTTTTCATAAAAACCCAAAATCTCCATAAATTACGCCCTTGCCCCTGTACTTGTGGATAAGTCCTTTTGTGTGTGACCTACTAGGACCAATAACCTATTTGGTTGAGGCCTAAATAAAATATAACAATTCTATTTAATTTAATTAAATCCGTTATCCGATAACAGATTAATCGGCCTATCGATCATGAAGGGTACAAGCCACATCCCATGATCCCAAATGGCTATGGGGATAATCTCATCTCCATTGAGCCTTTCCATCATCAGTTACCACATGGATATAAACCCTCATCCATCCAATGTCCCGGTCGGAAAGGAGTACGGCATCGATGGTCAACTCCTTAGTGTACCGACTCTATAGGATCATGTACTCGGAATTGGATCAATTGGAAAACTCCTTTTCCAATTATCCTATCTACCCTGGCCAGGGATTTAGAGTACTATCCCATAGGACATTCACTCTCACTTACCGCGAGTGGACGATCCCTTGTTGTCCGCTCAATTGCCTCCATCGAATTTTCCTTGTACCCGATCCATCGCTATATAGGACCATCTAAATTGTGATCCATAAGTCAATGGTCAAAGCACAAGTTCCACCCAACAAGGCATCTTTGGCAACTCAGGTCAAAGGTCCAACCATGCAACCGTGATGACAGAAAATCCTGATAGACAGTTCGGTAAGATACCATTCAGGGTTTCTAATTCGGTCAGTTCAGTGAACTCATTCAACTAATGAGCACCTGTATGTGTATCTCAGTGTCTCCACACTAATGACCAATGAGATCGGTCATCCTCATCACATGAGAAGACATCACATACACTAGTCTATCCAGATCCTTGATGTCCCGTCTCAAGTATCCTATGACTAGGAGCATTTAGATCAAATACCTATAGATTATCAATCTCATTTTCATGATCTCATCATGATTTAATCATCATTGTATTTGATCAAGGACTTCATTATGATATTCGCATCTAATAAGAGCTTATAATGAAGATTTGCCTGATTAGTTGAATGAGATATTTCTAGAAATGTCGAATCATATCATATATGATTGGCTTGTAGGGCATACATTTCTATCAATCTCCCACTTGCACTAAAGCCAATCACCATCTGACTGATCTGTATTAGCTCAAGGTGAAGCTCAAACACTCTTTGAGTAACTGCTCCAGTTAGTGGATCTGCAATGTTATTAGCGGTAGATACTCTATCTATAATTATATCTCTATAAGTTGCAATCTCTCTGATTGTATGGTATTGCCACAAAAGTTCTAAACTTCTGATGAGACATCGGCTCTACTCCATTATTTTCTCAAAACAATGATACACTTTCAGAGAAAATTGGGACAATCCCATATCAAATATGTAGATGAAAAACTTCATCTAGACTACTTCTCAAGTAGTGTGCAACCACTATGTAAACTTGTTTACATACGTTGTAAAATTTATAGTGTTCTATCACATAGAACTCTTTCAACTCACTGCACCACCATTATTCTGACTTAATATCAAACTTATTTGATTAGAAGCTTGTGTTTGTAAAACTATAAGACTTCAAGTCTTATCCTCCAGTGTATAGAGATACATTCCCAGTTCTTCTCAAGTACCAAAGGATACATCCCTAAACCATCCATGACTCTCACCTCGGATCTTCCGATGAATGCTCATAACACTTAGAGCATTAATCACATCATGTACATAGCATCATATAAATGATAGACCCTATGACAAAGGCATAAGGGCTCTATTTATGTGATCTCTTTACCTTTCAAGAAGTCTACAAAGACAACACTTTACAGAGATCAACTCCACACCACATAGGTAAGAAACCTATCTTGGAGTTTATCATGTCAAACCCTTTGACTATGGTGACTACGTACATTAATCAAGCATTGATTTTAGATCTATCTCCATAGATCTCAAAACCCAAATTGTGTTTGGAGGATCAATTTGATAGCTAGGTTCACTTATGATAACACACTCGCTTTCATTCTTAATGAGTAGTATGTCATCAACATAAAATGTCAAGAAAGTAACAAGACTCCCACTTATCTTGTTGAATACACAAGGCTCCTCTTCGTTCTTAACGAAGTCATAAGATTTAATCTCATTAAACCTTATATATGATCTATGGGAAGTTTTACTTACCAGTCATAAATGAACTTAATACACACTCTTCTTGGATGTTATTGGGATTTGATTCCCTATAGTTGTATCATATACACCTATTCCTCAAAATACTTTAGAGGGACACTATCTTAACATCCAATTAGCTTATCTCATAATCATAGAGTGTAACAATCAAAATCCGAATGGATTAATCCATGGAATAGGTAAAAGATCTCATCATAGTCAACCATTTGACTTCAATGATATCATTTTCAACTATTCTCACCTTTGAAGGTATCTACCTTCTAATCCACTCCAATCTATTCTTTAGTGATCCATTTATTCCTTATGGATACTATATCCGTAGGTGGATCTATCAAGTTCTAAACTTGATTAGAATAGATAAAGTTTATATCGGATTTTATTGTCTCTTCACATTAATGAATCAATATCTCATATTGGTTCTATATAGATCCTAGGATCAATATCCTTATTATCTTATGCCTTATTTCATCTATCAGAGATATGTCTCACATATCTCTTAGGTAGAATGGACACAAGTAAAGACCTATGATTTGTCCTAGTGTAATTATTAACTAGCACCTTAATAGAAGTGTTATTGGTTATCAAGCTGGACTCGGAACATCTTCCATATATACTTTGCTCCCACTATCTTTCTTAAGAAGGAACTTTTCCTTTAGAAATATAGTGAAATGTAGCAACACATACCCTTATACATAAGGGTCGTATATTTAATATCCAAAAGTTTCCTTTGGATATCCCACAAGCAACACTTCATAGTCTTATATTCCAACTTGTTAGAGTTATACTTTTTCACCAGGTCGACATTCAAACCTTAACTTGCTTAAGGTCAAGTTTTAACCCCTTTTCCATATCCTATATGGAATAATCGTAACGTACTTAGAAGGTACCTATTAAGATCAAGTGGTTATAATGAGTACTTAACCAAAATTGACAAAAGAGGAAATTACAGAAAGCTTTGTCATTGTTCATATTATGTCTTACATAATATGTGACTTCTCATTTTAGCTACTCAATTAAGCTAAAATGTGTAAAGAGGTGTCCATTAGATTCTATTATCCTTCAATTATATGTGAATTATGTACTTAAGTATTCCTCTCTTCGATATCATCAAAGAGTTCTAATACTCTTTCCATTAAGATCTCTACTTCATTCTTAATCTCAAATAATTTCTCAAAGGTCTTAGTTTTGTACTTCATAAAGTACATGTTTCCAAACCCAGAGACATCATCTTTGAAATAATGAAGTAGAAATATTCTTTTTTAGCCTTACTAGATATGGGCTAACATACATCTAGATGTACGAGTTCTAATAACTCATTAACCCATTCTCCATGTCTATATAAAGCTAAAGTGTAGATTGATCTAAATCAACCCATTTCCTCTTAAAAGGAATATTCACACATAACATGAGAGCTAACATATCAAATATGATTTAACAATTCATTAAGCTCCCACTAGCAAACACTTTGCCATTCAATCTATTAGAACATCTATCAATTCCATAACTTACAATAAATCAACATTTATTCAAGTAGGAAATCACATAAAGTTCTTGTAGAAGGATATAATAGCAATATTAATTATTAAGACATCTCGATAAGGCTATTAAAGAATTGCACCTCCCATTAATAATGATGCAACTTTTGCACCATTTCATATGTAGGTCAATATCTTCTTTATTAAGCCTTCATTTACTTGTCATCATCTACAACTCCTTGTAGATATAAGATGCATATCTGGTATCTCATACCATTAGATGCATCCATAGTATCTAATATTATGATATACACATATAGTATCTAATACTATTAAGCGTATATTTAAAACAAGTAAGTGTCAATAACTTGGATACATGAAGCTTCTCAAGCTCCACCTTTGCATTATATAAAAAAAACTTTGTACTTCCTTTTCCACTTATCATCATCATGATTGTGTAAGAATCTTGTCTTATTCTGGTTTTATTATCTTGACCACCTTCTTTTACTATTAACTCTCTCCTATTTCTATCTAAGAATTTTACTTCTTACTATTGGTCTCACCAACGAGAAGTAATTAAGATGTATTGTTGTTCTAAGTTGCCCTTTAGTTAGCTCATCACTATGAGCCATGATGGATCTCATATCCATCTATCCATGTTGTCTCTATAATTATGTCTCATAGAGACTAACATTTAGTTTAAGGCAAACAATGCATCTTGTCTATGAGATAAGGTCTTATCTTTCTTTCATATCACTAGATAATTTAGAAGACACCTACTTCTCAAGTAGAATAGTTAATTGGTCAACTATGAGAACAATTCTCTTAGTTCTTAACCAGTCTAAGAAGTGTGAGCAATTAAGCTATTTGGCATCTCATATGCTATACTAATGGTGGTTTATTATCGTTTTCTACAACTGAGATATAATTTTATCAAAATAACACTGTAGACATTCATTAAAATTAAGATATGGTCTTTGATCCTAATTTATGCTCCCACTAATTTTCGACGAATTTGCATAACCCTCGTTATGCAAAGATGGGATATCACGATGAAATCCTAGTGGGGACTAAGACCCTATTAACTTTATGGTGACAACCTTGTGGAAAACACAACAAGTCATCCCATACTTAATAGGTAGGTAACTTTTACCAATTGCAACCCTTGCAATTCTTAGTCATTTAGCCTCTAGAGTTATAACCTTGTGGGAAACACAACAAGCTATATACTCTAGTTAGGTCAACTCTGCTTGTTACGTTATGAGAATGGATTCTTCACAAAGCCCTTGTGGTAGCACAACAAAGCCATGCAAATGGTCCACCCCAAGGTTCGGCAAATGCCTTAGCCATGATCACCAATCCCTTGCTGAATGAGTCTTGTGGTAGCACAACAAACCCATCCAATCTAAGATTGACTCATCAAGACCATAACAACGGAAGGCTACGTGAGTCATTCTTAAGGTCACACGTTTATCAACCTAATTATGACAAGGAGGGATTTTATTTTAGTCTCATCAATAATATGTGCTAAGTATATATAATACCTTTGGAATATCATATATCTAAGGTATAACCTGTAGCACACATCCACATATCAAATATGCACAAAATCGTGATCAGCGGACTTAACCCTAAGCATGCACCTAAGGCACCCTTTATAGTGCAAATCCTTGCTTCAGATGCTTGAGTTGGTATGCTCCCACTTCAAAAGGGTGCTTCTCCAAGTGGTCCTCGCTCTCCAACCTTCAACGAACCGGCTTCTAACCTACAAGCGGCTTAAGGGTATGCAGACCCCATAAATGTACATAACTCAATAAGAAACCTTGGTTTTAACCAAGGGGAGTACATTAATGGAGGGAGGTAGAATGTACAATCAGATTGTTTAGAGAGAGAGGAGGCACACGCAGGCCCCATTTAATAACATAACCAACATAATTAAAAGCAATCACAAGCCAAGCACAATTAAGTCAATGATCACCTCCATACACACTAACATTCATCACATGAACATAGAACGCATACGTGATAATTATATGAGATATATCATATATATCAGCATAAAATTATATAATTTATTTTGAAATTCTCAATTTCATGCATGTCGGATTTTTCATGAAATAAATAACATGACAATAACATATAAACAATTTATATGAAATGAACATACAAAACTAAACTATTTAGAACATTCATGCATTCCCAATACTGTGCAAGGTCAAAAATTAATGTCCCAATTTATATTCTGTAAAATCTCATTTTACAGAATTAATTAAGACACTAATAATTTAAGTTAAACCTTTAAAATAATTTTAAAGTTTAACCATGAGTGAATCTATGTAAATAGAACTGAACATCATCTAACATGTCATTAAACACTATAAAATATGTTAAATAATATTATAGAATTTTTTAGAATTTTTCTGGATTTTCTGGCAAATTTTTTTTGGATTTTCTATGATTTTAAACAATTTAAAACCATTAAATAAAGGATCTGGCGCATTGCGCCGCGTATGGCGGCGCATTGCGCCCGCCCGGTGTGCGCCGCGGGCGCTGACGCGGTCGCGCGCGCGAGCCCCGGTCAAACCGGGGTTTGACCCGGATCTGGATCCGGTTCCGGGTCCGATTCGGACCCTTCTTCTCCGCCCGATAAGATGGCGGCCCGTGCACTGTTCATCCGGGAGGAGTGTTTCCATAAAACCAGGTCTCTATCTCCCTATCCCGGACTCAGAAAAATCCGGAAAAATATGCGTTGGAATACTTATCGAATAAGGAATCGAAAAAAATCGGCCTCATATCCATGAAAAATCCCAATCGACCGCAAAATGAGAAGGAAGAGGCGGAGGTCACCCAGATTCCGTAGCAGAAATCTCTATTTTGCAACGAGGATAACTCCTTATCCCGGAAGCCAAATATTCTCTAAAAATACAATTTAGAATATTAATCAAATGAAGTTTCCAAATATGTATATATCACTTCAGATAAAAATTCTCTATCAACGGGAAATCAGGAAGAAACAAGTCGGCGCCACCAGATTCCGCAGAACCCTTGTTCATCGGAAAACTCAAAATTTCTCTCCCTCCGCCGTCGTTCAAAGCTGGATATCAAAGGTAAAGGCTAGGTAATCATATTACCCATCTTATAAACCATTTCCAAGCCTCAATTTCTTCTATGGACGGAGATTTCACAAAATCCCAAAATCCGGGTGTCGGTTCGAGCATGACAGAAACACCAACTTTTGAGGCTTCTCCCGAACACTACACAGATCAAAACTTCAAAAGGTTTGCATCATTGGAAAGCCCTATATCACGAGATTCTACCAAGGCCAACAAATTTTTTATCTGAGTCATACACAGAATATGGTGGCCTCATCAAAACAGACGTTTGCCCAGATTCGGGAACACATAAATAACATGAAATAATATCGATTCAAAGTTGGTTTTGACTGAGAATTGAACCGGGCTCTGATACCACTGTAAGGAATAGTCCATGAAATTTTGGTGCAGCGGAAGCGACGATTTCTATGGGTTCCTTTAGAATCCGTCTCAATCAGAACCGAACGACGAAAATCGAAAACCGATCAAATCGGGTTTGAATATACCTGATCGGGATTCATATAATCCCATGGAGAATAAGGAGATGAGCTTCTTAAGCTTTAAAAACCGCTCAAGCGTCCGGTCTCCAGCAGTATCCACGCGAACTTCATCCACAGCAGGTTCTCCCTTCGCGGCGGCCTAGAGAACTCTTCCCGAACGGAGCTCCATCGACCATGGACACCTTCTAGAGAGAGGAGGAGGTAGGGAAGAGGCTAGGGACGTGGTTTTCACCCTTGTCTTGATTGGGTTTGGCTGAAACCATTAGTATTTATAGAGAATTATGGAATTTTTCATAAAAACCCAAAATCTCCATAAATTACGCCCTTGCCCCTGTACTTGTGGATAAGTCTTTTTGTGTGTGACCTACTAGGCCCAATAACCTATTTGGTTGAGGCCTAAATAAAATATAACAATTCTATTTAATTTAATTAAATCTGTTATCTGATAACAGATTAATCGGCCTATCGATCATGAAGGGTACAAGCCACATACCATGATCCCAAATGGCTATGGGGATAATCTCATCTCCATTGAGCCTTTCCATCATCAGTTACCACATGGATATAAACCCTCATCCATCCAATGTCCCGGTCGGAAAGGAGTACGGCATCGACTGTCAACTCCTTAGTGTACCGACTCTATAGGATCATGTACTCGGAATTGGATCAATTGGAAAACTCCTTTTCCAATTATCCTATCTACCCTGGCCAGGAATTTAGAATACTATCTCATAGGACATTCACTCTCACTTACCGAGAGTCGACGATCCCTTGTTGTCCGCTCAATTGCCTCCATCGAATTTTCCTTGTACCCGATCCATCGCTATATAGGACCATCTAAATTGTGATCCATAAGTCAATGGTCAAAGCACAAGTTCCACCCAACAAGGCATCTTTGGCAACTCAGGTCAAAGGTCCAACCATGCAACCGTGATGACAGAAAATCCTGATAGACAGTTCGGTAAGATACCATTCAGGGTTTCTAATTCGGTCAGTTCAGTGAACTCATTCAACTAATGAGCACCTGTATGTGTATCTCAGTGTCTCCACACTAATGACCAATGCATTGATTACGGAATCGGTGGTTCCGACCGATTCCGGAATCGGATCGGTGGATTCCGATCCGATTCCCGGCGAAAAGACCGATTCCGGGAAGAATTCCGCGGAATCGGTCTGAATCGCCTGGAATCGGTCGATCCGACCGATTCTTTGGAAGGCCGGGTTAACCCGGCCCGGTTCGATTCCCGGTTCGACTGACCGGAATCGAACCGATTCCGCCCTTTAGTGGCCGGAATCGACCCGCAGGCCGCCGGTCGACCCCGCGGCGGAAGGAGAGGGCGCAGGCGATTCCGGCGCGATTCCCGCCTCGATTCCGTCGATCCACCGTCGATTCCGGCCGATTCCGTCGATCCAGGGTCGATTCCGGCCCGATTCCGGCGATTCCAGGGGCGATTCCGGCGATTCCAAGCTTGTTCTTCAAAGGATTCCGCCGATTCGTTTCGATCGGCATCGAATCAACCTCTTCTTCGATCTTTGTAAGGTTTTCGGGTAAGATTTCTTCGCCAAAAACTTCGTATGTCCATTCTTACGCGTTTTCGACAAAGTTTGGAGTGTTGTTAAACTTTACGATTTCTCGTCCGAACAAGTCCGTTTCAGCTTTTCGAACTATCCGGATATGTCCATTTTGCACGGGAAAAATTCGGGATATCCCGTACGCCTATTTTTACACGTTTCCGACGACTCCGAGTAGAGTTAAACTCGGTGATTGTGATCGAATAACTCCGCTCAAGTTGTTTGAACATCGATTGGATGTTCTTTGTACGGAAAAATTTCGGATACCCCGTACGTTAATTTACGACCATTTTCGGCAAATACGTAACCTTTAAACATACCGAATGGTGTGTTTCTTGGGTTGTCCGCTTTCCCGAACCGCCGTCTAAAACAATTTTTATGTTATCTAATCATTTTTAGTTCATTGTTTACAATTTTTGCAGATTTAAGCAATGGCCGATCAAGGTGACGCAAAGACCAAGACGTGCTTCCGATGGGTCGGGAGCATGGGCATATGGTAGACCTAGTCGCAAGAGGGTACAAGTGCAAGTGGTATGTGGGAAGGAGATGAACGGGGGGTGTTCACCGAAACAACATATTGCCGTAATGTGGGAATGTAAAAATGCGACAAGGTGCCCGTGGAGAAGAGTGAGGAGATGAGAGGATACATGGATGTAGAGCCTCTCAACGGGCCGTTAGGGGATCGGCATAGGCAGGGAGGAGTTGCACGACGAGCTACTCGAGAGGAGGAGGGACCGCGCGATTTGCCTACCTCGAAAGGGAAAGGCAAGGGGAAGGCACCACCGAGCCGAGCCACGTAGCGAGGACGAGTCCCCGGACTCCGAGCTTAGACGTCCTAGGCACGATAGCAAGCGTGCCTTTGTTGAGGAGGAGGACAGGAGGAGGCGAGCAGGAGGGTCTGGGTCTAGAGTTGACCCAGCTTTGGGCCGATCAGCATCGGCTTGTCGTACCCGGGACCGAGAGCCTCGACCGCAGAGACACAGGGAGCCATACCGCCGGTTTCATTTCTACCAAGACTCGATTTACACCGAGTGACGAGTATTTATTTAGAAACAGAGTGCTGGTCGGATGGGGATCAAGCAGCAATGAAAGGGGTGAAGGGCAACAGAACGGCCGCAAAAGAGAGCCGTTCGCCACATTGTGAAGTGGTTTTTACCTCGCAGTATCACTTTAAATTAAAATTGACATTATGTGTGTTTTATTTACTTAAGCTTAATTTTTGCCTAATCCAAAATTTTTTTAACTTGATGTAGGCATCCCAACACATGCAGCCACCAACCCCTACTTCCAGACGATGTTGGATGCTGTGGGTGAGGCTGGACCAGGTCTGCAAGCCCCGGCACACACATACGGCGCCGGGCTCGGACGAGGAGGTCCAGAGTTGAGGGAGTGGATGGATGGGTTCAAGTTGGTGTGGAAGGAGAGGGGTTGCACAATCATGTGCGATGGGTGGACAGTATCACCAAGAGGAGTATGATAAACTTCTTGGTGCATCGTTCGAGGGGACTACATTCTTGAAGCTCGTAGATGCTTTCGGGAAGATAAAAAATGCCGACTTCATTTTTTCTCGATGGACGGAGTGGTGGAGGAGATGGGGGAGGAGAATGTGGTTCAAAGGTTGTCACCGACGACGACCCATCATATAAGGCGGGTGGGAGGAAGTTGATGGAGAGGAGGAAGCACATCTTCTGGGTGCCCTGTGCAGCACATTCCATAGATCTCATATTAGAGGATATAGGCAAGGAGGAGGGTGTATCCACACTTGTCAAGCAGGCGCAGACGATCACATATTTTATTTATTCGCATCCCCGCCTGCTACATATCATGAGATCACACACAGGAGGGCACGATCTTGTTAGGCCTGGTCCGACACGATCTGCTACGAACTTCATTGCTCTGGAGAGTTTACACCGGCACAGGCATGCATTGGTTAGGTTCACACAGTCGAGGAGTATTACAACTATATGGTGGACAACCCGCATGACAAGAAAGAGCAAGTTGGAGATTCTTGTCGTGTCCGAGAAGCATCACCGACAAGAGGTTTCGGGAGAGGATTGCCTACTACTTGGCAATCATCGAGCCACCGGTAGTTGTCTTGAGGTTGGTAGACTCGATGACAGGGACCGTATAGGCACATTGTATGATGCTATGGACCGGGCAAAGCCGAAAATTAAAGAAAAAAATCCCGAGGTTACAAAAAGTGGTGGAAGATCATTGATGACCGATGGGACAAGACCTTGCACCACGATGTCCATGTCGTAGGTAACTTGGTTAAAAAATTATTTTGCCGTATAATTGTCTTAAAGGGCACAGTTTAACTAATAAAATCTTGCAGATACTAACCCCGCATCCAATATGGAGGACAAATGGTGAACGACAACGAGGTGATGCGGGATACACTTGCAGCTTATCCGGGGCCGTGTGCCGATCTCACAGAACAGATAGAGGGCCGAGATAGAAGTAAGTTAGAGTTCATTAAATACCTTGGACTAGCATTACCAGACAACTAATTTTTTTTTTTTTAAATTTTTCAGATGCAGAAGTACAAGTTGAGGGTCGGCGTATACTCGCATGTCGACTCGAAATATTCATTGACAAAGTGTCACTCGGTATAGTAATAGTTTGATGGGGAATTTCTTTTCTTTTCATATAAGTTATGGTGAGGATGGGCTAATTGTTTTCCTTTTCTCGTTTTGTGTTTTTCTTGCAGCTGAGTGGTGGGTTCAGGTGAACACCAGGAGTGGATGGAATCCACTTGCGGCCATTGGTATCAGGATACTGAGCCAGAGCACCAGTTCCTCCCACTGTGAGAGGAACTGGAGTACATTCAACCTGATACATACCAAAAGGAGGAACAGGTTGACCTCAGACCGGCTGGAGAAGCTGGTCTTCTGTCATTATAACAATGAGGCCGCGCATAAAGAACATCAAGGATCGGCGTAAGATCGCCGTGGAGCAGCTCGTACCTGGCCGCAGTGTGGCCCGTACGAGCAGAGGCATTCCTCCGCCACACCACCACCCGAGGAGGTGGACATGGACCGATTTTCCAGAGGAGTACGCACTTGCCTCCCGGATAGTAGGAGAGGGAAGCTGGGGATCATGCACCGAGTTTGATCTCGATGACCGTGCATACGGCGTAAGGAGAGTGGGATGGTGTTGAATCCGAGGAGGATGCTCCAGCTCCCCCTCCATCTACTTCTCGGTGCTCGTGCAGGCCTTCTTCTGCCTCTTCATATGGAGCAGCCACCGCAGCCTTTAGCCCCGCCCTCCACTTCTCAGCTCCAGCTCTACCGCTACCCATCTCGTTCCAGTGGAGAACGAAAACAAAGGTGACCGCACGGAAAATGGGAGGATTTGCAAAGTTGAAAACTTTGGGTTCCGGACCTTCCGGTAGTTCGCAGATGGCCGAAGAGGTAAAGAGAAGGAAGTTAGAGGTCGTGCGTCCCCGTCGCCCGTATGACAAAGACGCAGTGCTCCTTCTCACTCTCGGTGATGATGACGAGGAGTGCATACCGCCGACGCAGCCATCGGCGAGAATCGAGTCTCCCCGATTCACGCTTCCAAAGCCGTCTTACACGCCCGATTTGGACACACATGATTCTTATATACAGAGGCCACAAGATCCGCAAGATTTGGCCAGGTTGACCAAGCGCGATTACACCACCGCCCTCCACCGTCCTCTGCCACGTCCCGGTCGTCCCGTCCGATCCATTTGACCTCGATGGCATGGCATCGGCATTATTTTCATACGGAGTGGGTCCCGGACAAGATACAAGATCGAGCACGAGGGAGGAGCGTGAAGCGCACAGGGAGAGGAGGAAAACCCATATCTTTATCCTAGATATCGGTAGTAGAAGTAGATTGATATGATGTAATTTTTTTTCGATGATGTATCAACTCTTTGATATTTGAATAAATGGAATTGGAATATGTACTTAACTTCAAGTCTTCAATTGGTGTTCATTAGTATTTGTATGATGTGTTCTTGTGGATATCATGCATTGGTTATTTTTTAAAATGTTTCTAACTCATTTCCTATTTTTTTTAGAATTTTTTCTGAATTTTTTGAATTTTTTTGATGAAAAAAAAATAAAAAAAAAACCGATTCCGGACCGATCCGGAATCGATTCCCTTCCCAGGAATCGGCCGATTCCGGCCGATTCTGGGAATCGGATTCCGATTCCGATTCCGGAATCCTTGGACCAATGAGATCGGTCATCCTCATCACATGAGAAGACATCACATACACTAGTCTATCCGGATCTTTGATGTCCCGTCTCAAGTATCCTATGACTAGGAACATTTATATCAAATACCTATAGATGATCAATCTCATTATCATGATCTCATCATGATTTAATCATCATTGTATTTGATCAAGGACTTCATTATGATATTCGCATCTAATAAGAGCTTATAATGAAGATTTGCCTGATTAGTTGAATGAGATATTTCTAGAAATGTCGAATCATATCATATATGATTGGCTTGTAGGGCATACATTTCTATCAGGAAGGTCAACAAGCAAAGGGAGGACATGAAGATGTACCTTGTCTATCTTGGTTGCTAGGAGGAGCCAGGTAAGAAAAAGAGGAGGAATTAGCAGAGGTTGATATCTGCCTGCATGCTACCCTCCACGGCCACCAACTATCACTTAACACAATCTTTAAGCTCATCAAAGTTCGTCGATAGAAGATGACCCTTCTCAACACTAGCCTTGCCCAAGCCCACCAAGTCACCCCATCAATAAGGAGCAGACGCCCCCTATTTAGGGTGCCAAGAGGGTAGTATCCCCCCTTCTCCCCTTTTGTTCTCCGTTTATCTTATTTCCATCATTCCATGCATATAGCATAGTTTATGTTCATTACGACATTTAGATGGTGTTTTAATTCCCTAAAAGAGTTAGAAGTTAGTTCAATTTGGTCAGTTTTTTTCTCTTTTGTCATTTTTATGTTTTTTACTACTTAGATACTTCATTCATAGTTCTGATGTTTTCCTTATTTCCTTATTTGTTTTAATTAGACATCATAAGGATAACCAATATATGAGATTCTGATCACATCAACTAGTTCGAACGCATGAGCTACTTTAAGTTGTTTCTTTTCAACTGATCGAAGAGGAGGAAGTTGAAACATAAATAATTTTTCTGCTAAGGTACATTGGTTAATGTTTTTACTATTATTATCATTTGAAGCCTGTGACTTTTGGTGACCATAAATCACACATTTCATAGTTTCTACATTGTTTCATTCTCTTACTCTTTCTCACTCCTTCATTCCACATAACCTGAACTGGTTTTTTGAAATTCAAGTGATATCAAGAGCCGAACATTCATGGATCAAAGTGTGTGTGGAACAAGAAGTGAAAGCGGAGCACTCCTTTTTGGGTGCCGATAATCCTCCCATCTGAAAATCCTGCGCTCACCACAACATTACTCACCCAACCTCCACATTCTTATACCAAATTGTTCTCGCTACCTCAAAATCACTTTGAACAGTCCTCCTTTGTAACCTATGTTGTGTTCTTGAAGAGATTGTTCATGTCATATTTGGTTAGGGTATCACAAATGATATTATATCAATTTTGACGTTGATATTGGTGAAGAATAGAGTATTGATATCAAAATTAATATTTTTGGACATTTATATTACATGTTATAGTTTGTTTGTATTAAAATTTCAATATTGATATTGATAACTAAATATCTGTTGATGACTTAAATATTGAGAGTGGAGTTGCCAAATTTGGCCTTAGGTCCCAACAGCAGCTTTGCTCGTTGGGGATTACAATGTATTCAGGGATAGCCAAGAGGACCAAACCAACAAATAGGAGACCCCTTTTGGTGAGAAGGCACAGTGTGAAGAAGGGACATTATGAGGAGCTTAAGGGACATTATGAGGAGCTTCAGGCAACGGAAAGGAAGCAGTCTTTTGGGATGACAACCTACTAAAAAGGTTCTTTCTAGTTTCTACCGCTGCTACTAGCATCCAACATAGAGAAAAAAAAGACAAAATCAGCAACTGTGGAGGGCGAAGTAAAGAAAGCAGAGGATGCCTTGAACTCGAGGACTTTGTGATTTGGATTCTTATCTGGCCGAAGCTCGTTCCTATGGTGTGTTTGTGAATCCAAGATGAAGAGGAATATTATGGAGAGTAGTGAAGGGGGCGAAGGGAGAAGAGGGTCATTCAATAAGAGAGCATTAAGAGAGTGGACCGGGTTCGAGTCGTAGATCAATGGTTAGAGTATGTCAACACCAGTTCAATTGGTTCAACATAACGTTGAATCCTGATCAAACGCATTTTTCATTAAAAAAATGCAAATAACGGTTTGGCTCCTTGATGAAATCGAATGGGTTGAATCTAGAGCCGAACCAAATTGATTAGTTGATTTTGTTCCATTTGATTTGCTTATTTTTGGTTCACAATTCCCATTAAGAGTTTTTAGTTTATTTTTGGTTCACAATTCATTACTAGTAAATAGTATGAATGATCCATTTACAAACTATGTATTTATCACAATATATCAATTTTTAGATTATTTAATAATAAAAATGTGATTTCTTTTTCTGAGCATATCAGTAAACATATGATTTTTCTAATGTCACTATTACCAATCCTATTTATTTTAAATACAATGAATTATTTTTTTTATTTTTCACTCAGTACCGTAAACAAATATTTATTTAAATAATTAACACATCCTGTTATATTTGTAATTTTCTTCCGAATTGTCGGGTCGGACAATCTCATATCCGAGAATCCGAGATGCATGCAAAGGGAAGATGGATTAGTCCGGAATCCGGATCTACCCGATCCGGCCGAGAAACCGATGCCGCCTCTGGTTCTCTGGCCTGTCGTCTCGGTGTTCTTCCCCTGCGGCTGCTCCGCCGGATTCAAACTTCAAACCACGGCGAGGTCGACCTCGCGTAACCCCTAGGGTTTTGGTTGCGTCATTCCTTTCTGATCGTAGTCTCTTGCACAGATATCCTTTCTGGCCTCCGCGGGGATGCGCAGCGAAGAGAAGGGCGCCGAGGAGAGGCTGCGGCTCGTCCTAGTGGCCAGGAAAGGCGGGTTCGGCCTGCCAACCGCATGCCCCTACTGCCTCCCTGTCTACTTATGTCTCCGGCTCGGCAATATCCCCTTCGACCTTCAGTACGATGATAAGAACCCAGACTCAGGTAGCTTTGATTGGCTGGCACTGCGCCACCTCTTCGAACTCGTTCAATTGCCGGCACTTCTCACTTGTTTCTTTTCCATCTGTTGTCGTTATTTATTCATCGACGTTTGGTCTTTGGCTTGATGTTCCTGTTTTTCTCCACTTCTTTGTGCCAGTGATGGATCGGCAATGCATGCATATGGTCTGTTTACCCTGGCTTTCTATTTCATGATATTGTCTGCTTGTTTCAAGAAACGTTGTTGATGGCGGATTGATTATATTACGGCACTGAATTTTAGGAATGAATGTACCCTATCTTTATGCCATGGGAGAGCTGCAATAGTGATTGACAATTTCATGACAACAAGGGTCAATGGAGAAGCTTTCTCCAAGCAATCAATTTCAACAGATAATGCCTCTCAGCGTTCATCCTCATGGTTTATTTTGGTCTGAGTCTGACAGATGGTCTTACTATACGAGTTAGTGTGCCATGATTGTTCTTAATTTTTACGATTTGATATTTTAAGATAAACAGATGGTATATCATCAGGAATGTAGTGCTAAAGTATATTTAATACTTGATAATGTATAATAATGTGAACAAAACATTTTTTCTTTGGATGAGATGGAGAAAACATTTTTATTTGATAGCGGTAATTCAATGTGTAATTACTGGATATTTTGTGGGATGCATAGCTATCATCATTACATATATATCTTTTACTATCGTTACAGGAAAAACTATCAATTCTCCATTTCAATGTTGTTTTTTGCATTTTCTTATTGAATTAAGCTTTTAAAATTTTGAGGTTTGAGCCTTTTTCTTCAGACTCTCGTTTTGTTTTCATGCTGCTACTATGTTCCTGGCCAACTAATAAAGGTGGAATTTGCCATTCTAGCATGTTGCACTTGGATGTTCTCTGGACAATAAGGTCCCATTTGATGCCAGCATGAAGTGTGTATGAGAAAAGAGTTGCTGCCTTCTTTGTTCAGACTGGTAGTTTTCCTTGGTTGAAATGAGCCAAAGGCTGGTTAGTCTAGATTAGCCTAGTTTTTGATGGACAGTTCAATGCGCAGGGAGTCTGGTTTAAGCTACAGATCTGCCTCCCATCAGCTATACAGGGTCTGAGCAGTGGAAACCCCCTATCCCACCTCATTGCTGACTATGCCCCTCCTCCTTCTTTTCACTGACCTCCAACTCTCTCGGGACCCTATCGCCTCCTGCCTCCTCTCTTCTTTCTGCCACCATGTTCCCTCTGGCTTTTCTCTTAGGTTTCCTCCTTCATCATAGGCGATTGGGCGAGGTAAAGTATCTCTCATCTCAACCACCTCTCATTTCTAACTACAGATTAAAGGATGCTGCTGGATGGGGCCATGGGATTCTTATGAATTGGTTAACCATAGGGGAATTTACTACTATTTTATCTTACTGTACATATTTCTACATGCCTGAAGAACAGAAGCCATGCATCTCAGAATCGTAGGGAATGCATTCAGTATTTGCAAATGACATGGAAAACTGATTTCATAGTTGTACCTTTGTTAAAATGTTGAAAAATATCTTATTTCAAAACACTTCCTGAGCAAGCTTTAGCATCTTTTCACTGTAAATGAAGGTAATGTGCAGACATTCTGGTGGTATGAGCTCCTGGGCAGTGCATTTAACTTACTACCCATGGTATGCATATCTAATCTATTTGAACTTTATCTCAGCACTTGAGTTGTTAAAATCTTTTAATTTGATCATATTGTTCTATTTTATGTTGAATTTCACTCATTTTTGGTTAATTGTTGAAGGTTCCATGAACAACATGAGTTCTTTGTGTTGTTGAACTTGTAGTTCTTTTCTCTTCGGTTGGATATTGCTTTCCTAACAATTTCCTGTAATTTCGGCTAGGTGGGAGGAAATTTTCGTTTCAGGGTTGTGGGTGTCTTCCATTCCAACTTGCCTCTATTCTCACATTAGAGGCTCTTTTTATTTCTTTTTTCTTTTATCTCTTGTAATTTTGCCATCCCTTGTCACTCTTTTTAGTTCTAAAAAAATGGTTTGTTTTGGGTCACGTTTGAAAAGTAATCCTTCTTCTTTTTTGTTGTTTCATTTTTCAGATCACATACCATTCGTTGAGTTGGGTGATTATGTAGCATACAACAATGAGAAGGGAGGTGTTATTAATGGGCTAAAAGATGATGGAATTGTTGATATGGATTCAAAGATTTCAATTCAATCATTTCCTGACTGGTTGTCAATGAATGCAATGGTCAGCTCCTGGCTTGTGGACGCTGCACTGTTTGAGCTCTGGCTAAATTGTGATGGAACTATTGCAGATGCAATATATTTCTCTAATCTTCCTTGGCCAGTTAGAAAGGTTCTTCATTGGAAACAGACAAGAGATGTCAAGGGCAAGCTGGGGATAACAAAGGCCAATGCCTTAGAAAGAGAGGAAGAGGTTGTGACCCTTTTACATTATTGTATATAATAAGCCTACAATTTTTATGCATTTTGCACCCTTATCACTCCTCAAATTCAATTCCAAATTCATAGTAACTTTTCATTCTTTTGGTTGGCAGGCTTATCCTTTCTCAAATGCCAGTTTGTTACGATTGCATTTTTTTATTTGCAATCATGTAAACATTCTATCATTATTATGACTAATCACAACAATCCAAATGTTACAACAGATATACAGGAAGGCAAAGATAGCTTATGAAGCTTTATCCTTGAAGTTGGGTGATCAGATATTTTTCTTTGAGAATAGGTATATTGGATATGCAAATACTTTTTAAGTTTCATCTTATTTTAGGTTCTTTTGTAAGGCAATCATCGTTGTTATGTAAATGGCAAATTTTTTTGAACTCATAATATTTTCTGATGCACCAGTCAGGTGTGCAAATAGACATTTTTTAAATTTTTTTAGCCTATGCTTTAATGTTGGTAGTTTTTCACATACATAATGGGTTGATCACATGTATTTAACATTCTGAACAATAGATGAATGTAGTAATTGACACATCTTCTATTGACTTACAATAGTTTAGTAAAAGGACCACACTCTGTCTGAACTTTACCCATTTTACCGCAACTTTGCAGTCACAGAAATTACTTCTTATTTTTCAGACCCACGAGTTTGGATGCTATTTTTCTTGGGCATGCACTTTTTGTGCTTCAGATTTTACCTGTAAGTGATCCTTGGTTATTATTTTCATTAAATATCTACTTGTCCAAAAACAAAATATTTATCATCTTTTTACATTTGCATGGTCAGTTCTTTGTATTTTTTCTTCATTTTCAAGTAATGGCTGCTATGCTCTTTTACATGCCTTATTTTCAGTTCGATTAGCACTTATTTGATGTGATTCAGGTTTCATCAATTGGTATATGCTTTTTTGCTCTTTGAAATATAACAATATTGAAAAGTTACATATATCCTTCTATCTTCTTCTTAATGTTTTATTTAGTATTACATTGATGTTTTTTAAGGAGAGAAAATGGTTGATAATTTATTGAGGTATTAGACTTCAGAATATGAAAATAGTAATGGGAGTTTTTGTAAGACATTCCTTCATTTGACTAAATTTGAACCAAGACCAATAAAACAAGAAGAATTCGTGTTTTAAAAAAATGCCACTCTTGGATAAAACGTACCACAAATCATGAAACATCTTGCATTGGCGTGGAGTTGCCAGAAGTTCTCTCCTTGTGAAGAACCTAACTTCCTAAGATAGAAGCAAGAAGGCACAATGCAGGTCTCAAATGAATGCGCGTGTATCATGGGATCCTTGTTCTGGAAAGGTAGTATTCCATCAATGAAATGTGTTCATATGGTTAAATGGGAGCATTCTTGCATACAGCAGAAAGAAGGGGATTGAGATTTGTACCACTAGAAGCATTTAATTTGGTTTTTCCTGTGCAAATGGTAATGGAAATTGGATTTAGATCCATCAACTTTCGGGCCAATGTGGTTAGAAGCAAATACCCCCCTTTCGGACAATTGGCTTAAACACTCTCACCTCCTATAAGTTGTCAAAAATTTGGAAGGACATCTCCAACTCAACATATTCAGCTGTGCTTCAAACATTGTCATTGGGAATGGCAGAAGAACTATATTTTGGAAAGATTCCTGTACAGAGAACACAACACTCAAAAATGCTTCTGGGTATCTATCACATTACAATAAACCAGGACTCATTGCTGATTGGTGGGGCAGTGATGCCACCTTCTATGGGTGGTAGTGCCTGTTCAACAGAGGTCTGATACATAATGAAGTGATTTTGAGAAGTTGATCTACTCAATTAATCACTTCACTTTACACATTGATTTGCGGGATTCAAGAAGATTGAACTGAGGCTTTAAGAATTCTTTTACCACCAAATTCATTGTGAAGATTCTAATCCCGAGTAGTGCAAAGGTACATTACATAATGGTTTGGAAGAATGTGCCTTTAGAAATCAAAATTTCCTTTGGAAAATTGCATGAAAAAGCTATGTTATCAAAGCTGGTTGAGACAATTACCTAGGCAGCAAGGTGAGTTGAGGTGGCTCCTCTGTCTTGATTTGGCCTAGATTGCCTAGGCAATCACCATCACTGCTGCAGCAACCAAGGCAGATATTTCAGGCACCTTTAGCATCTCAAGCGTCTAATATGAGAGCTATGAGATTCCTCAAAGGTTTGAGAGTCTCCAGTGGCCATTGATGGCCGTACTGACAGGCCTTTCCCGCTGCAAGTCTTTATTGTGTGGAGGAGATGAGACCTGTTGTTGTGTCCTGAAACTGCTAGTGTCCTGAAACTGCTAACTGGTGCATAACAGATCCCAGTACTTAGGGTTCAGCCTCCCTTGCTCAGTAGGGTGGGGGGCTGATGGGGACCGGAACGGACCGGATCGTCCGTTTGTTTGGAGATAGCGTCTTCCGGGTCTTGAGGAGACGACGTATTTATTTCTTTTATTTCGTAGTATTAGATTTTTATTTTTATGCATTTTATTTGAGTATTTAGAGTCCTTTGAGTCCTTCTCTTTTATTTTAGTCCTTTAGAGGACATATATGTAATTAGGGTTTTTAGAGGTCCATCTTGTAATGTCCAGCTCTATTTAAAGAGCCCAAGTCCTTGAATCAAGAGAGATGAGTGTTTGATGTCAAGGAGAAGCTCCTCCCGTCCCCCCCCCGTTCCCCTCCGACGATGTCGGCGTCGTTCCATCACCTCCGGGTGCTCCCGGTTCTCCCTCCCCTTCCGGTGTTCCTCCCCACCTCCGGAGTTAGGTCCGGTACCCCCTCTTCCCCTATCCCGTTCGGTTTTCCAACCCGCGTCGACATCTCCGTCGACGCTGCCCTAGGTCCGTCCGGATCTCCCACCTCGCCCCTCACCTCCCTCGACCCCTTCAAAGCAGCCCCCTTCACCCCTACGGTCCCCCTCCCCCGGAAGTCCCCGCGACGACCCCCCCCCCCCCCCCCCCCCCCCGCGCGAGCCCTAAACCGACCACCCCACCCCCGGACCCCCTAATCACGAAGCCCCTCCCACAGTCCATTGCCCCCTCACGGAACCCTCACAACACCCCGAGCCCCTCCTTCGCCGCTCCCCCTCCCGCGGTTAAACACCCCTCCGGGAAGACTCGTCGGAGACGAAGACGGAGAGGAGAGAAGAAGAAGAAGAAGACGGAGGCGACGACGCCGGCCGCGAGCCCCTCCGGCCCCCTCCCCTCCGCGAACGGCGGCAACCGGCGCCGGCACCAACGCTCCGCCTCCCCGCCCGCCGCGGCCGCCGCGACGACGCCCGCGGGAGCCCTCGCCCGTGCGAGGTCGACGACGAGCCTCCCCCCCTCGATCGGGATACGCGGCAGCCAAGCCGCTGGCCGCGTCTCCCGCCCCGCCGCCAACCGCGGGCGGCCACGAGCCCCCCACCTTTAAGTTCGGGCGGCCACGCGACCGGCTCGGGCGCCGGTTCGCCCGCCCGGCCCGGCTGCGCGCGAGCCCGCCCACCGGTTCGCCAGCCAACGGTCCAAGCGCCGGTTTAGCGCCCAGACCGGGTCCGACCGTCGGTTCAAGGCCGGTTCGACGCTCTAGGGCCCGGTTCAGACCGGTTCAGGCCCGGTTCACCCATCCAGAGGCCGGTTCAGGGCCGGTTCAGCCTTCCTGGACCCGGTTCAAGGCTGGTTCAGCCCTTTTAAGGCC
Organism: Cryptocoryne crispatula var. balansae; assembly: GCA_036172225.1. Lineage (NCBI taxonomy): Eukaryota > Viridiplantae > Streptophyta > Magnoliopsida > Alismatales > Araceae > Cryptocoryne > Cryptocoryne crispatula. The sequence continues at coordinate 10,299,837 of CM069931.1, read as the reverse complement.
GGTTCAGGGCCGTTTCGGACCGGTTCAGCGCTTGTGGGCCCGGTTCAACGGCCGTGGGGTCCAGTTCGGTGGATTGAAGCTTCGGTTGGCGGTTTCCGGCTCCGTTTGAAGCGATTCAAGCACGGTTCAGATCGGTTCAAAGCACCCCATCGCTCGGTACATCCTCCTCGGGCCCACCGGGATGGTGGCACCTCCTTCCGTCCCCGCATCGGTTTGGTATCGGAGCCGGTGCCGCTGACTTGTTTCCACGAGTCGGGATCCTTACATTGCGCGGGACATCGGCACTTCGCCACGTCACATTGTCATTGGAGGTGCATACCACAACATTTCGTCCGCTTTCGCCTTTCTTACGGCGTCATCTCGCGATCTCTTTCGAGTCGATCGATTATCGTGGTCGAGGATGGTCGAGCTTACATCCAGGTTGCCAGATTGCCGAGGCCGACTTAGACTAATGGATGCGGTATGTAGGTAGAAGATGCCCGCGAGATAGTTCTCACGGCACCGTTCATCCGTCGGGTTCGAGTGGTTAGCCGATCGGCGAGCGATTTGACACATTCGCCGAGAGCTTACCTCGCGGCCCAAAGAGTACAGCACCGAGAGAGCCGACCAGACGGCAACACTTACGCCCAAGCGGGCTGTGCGAGAGCGGCTCGACACGCTATCGAGGTAGCGAGGCCAGAGCCCGAGCTTGCCGCAGAGTACGAGTAGCCGGCACCATCGATGCCGAGGCGTATTGCAGGCCATCGAGGTTGAGGCCGACCGAGCAGTACAGCTGTCTTGTTTGAGCTGACGACAGAGCAGCGACACCTTGTCGAGGCTGAGACCGATCGAGCCATCCTGACCGAGCCGACAAAGACAAAGTTACAGGAGTCCGGCCGACAGAGCCGACCACCGAGGTCGTTTCGGAGAGGATCCGCGCATAGTTGACTCGACAGAGTACCCGGACCCGGGAGCTTCGACGGCATTTACGACACCGTCCGGTCACCTTCCGCGGTCACCTTGGAGCTTCCCGGTCCCGCTTCATCATCACCCGAGTTGCCCTACCGCCGTCCTCGCCGTAGTGACCATGTTGATCATACGGCACTACTGAAACTCGAGGACGAGTTTTTCGCAACCGGGGAGAATGATGGGACCGGTACGGACCGATCGTCCGTTTGTTTGGAGATAGCGTCTTCCGGGTCTCGAGGAGACGACGTATTTATTTCTTTTATTTCGTAGTATTAGATTTTTATTTTTATGCATTTTATTCGAGTATTTAGAGTCCTTTCGAGTCCTTCTCTTTTATTTTAGTCCTTTAGAGGACATATATGTAATTGTAGGTTTTAGAGGTCCATCTTGTAATGTCCAAATTTCCATTTAAAGAGCCCAAGTCCTTGAATGAATAGAGATGGATGTTTCAAGTCAAGGAGAAGCTCCTCCCGTCCCCCCTCGTTCCTCCGACGATGTCGGCGTCGTTCCATCACCTCCGGGTGCTCCCGGTTCTCCCCTCCCCTTCCCGGTGTTCCTCCCCACCTCCGGAGTTAGGGTCCGGTACCCCCTCTTCCCCTATCCCGTTCGGTTTCCAACCCGCGTCGACATCTCCGTCGACGCCGCCCTAGGTCCGTCCGGATCTCCCACCTCAGTCCCCTCACCTCCCCTCGACCCCTTCAAGCAGCCCCCTTCACCCCTACGGTCCCCCTCCCCCCGGAAGTCCCTCGCGACCACCCCCCCCGGAAGTCCCCGCGACGGCACCACCCCCCGGCTCCGGCCCGTCCCGCCCCCCCTCCCCGCGAGCCCTAAACCGACCACCCCACCCCCGGACCCCCAATCACGAAGCCCCTCCCGGGTCCATTGCCCCTCTCGACGAACCCTCACAACACCCCGAGCCCCTCCTTCGCCGCTCCCTCCCGCGGTTAAACACCCTCCGGAAGACTCGTCGGAGACGAAGACGGAGAGGAGAGAAGAAGAAGAAGACGGAGGCGACGACGCCGGCCGCGAGCCCCTCCGGCCCCCTCCCTCCGCCGCAACGGCGGCAACCGGCGCCGCTCTCCAACGCCTCCGCCTCCCGCCCGCCGCGGCCGCCGCGGACGACGCCCGCGGAGCCCTCGCCCGCGCGAGGTCGACGACGAGCCTCCCCCTCGATCGGGATACGCGGCAGCCAAGCCGCTGGCCGCGTCTCCCGCCCCGCCGCCAACCACGGCGGCCACGAGCCCCCCGCCTTTGCCCGGGGCGGCCACGCGACCGGCTCGGGCGCCGGTTCGTCTCCGGCCGGCCGGCCTGCGCGCAGCCCGCCCACCGGTTCGCCGGCCACCCAACGGTCCAAGCGCCGTTTGGGCCGCCCAGACCGGGTCCGACCGCCGGTTCAAGGCCGGTTCGACGCTCTAGGGGCCGGTTCAGACCGGTTCAGGCCCGGTTCACCCATCCAGAGGCCGGTTCAGGGCCGGTTCAGCCTTCCTGGACCCGGTTCAGACCGGTTCAAGGCCGGTTCAGCCCTTTTAAGGCCGGTTCAGGGCCGTTTCGGACCGGTTCAGCGCTTGTGGGCCCGGTTCAACGGCCGTGGGGTCCAGTTCGGTGGATTTCAAGCCCAGTTCGGCAGTTTCCAGCTCCGTTTGAAGCGATTCAGCACGGTTCAGGATCGGTTCAGCACCCCATCAGTTCGGTACATCCTCCTCGGGCCCACCGGGATGGTGGCACCTCCCTTCCCGTCCCGCATCAGGGGCACTACGGGTACACCCCTTTGGTGGCTTCTCTGGTCTTTGGCAGCCTCAGAGATTTCCTCTAGTCTCTTGTGCTCTCCTTCACCCTTCTTAGGAGGTGGGAAAGACCCATGTTAGTCTCTGTGCCTCCATTTCTCATCTACCATCTAAGGCAAGTCTCCTGGGGCACCAGAGGTAGGCAACGCACCAGAGGCAGGCGACCCCTTCCTCATCTCAGGCGCCTCATGCATTTGACTACATGATAACAAAGATTTCCCACCTTGACCTTAGCAAGATTATCATGGCTGAATGACCACTCATTCTTGCTATACGCATATTTTGTGACACATATCTAGAGTGTCAAGACCATCTCTTCCTGACATGCGGTATAATTGGGTCTTTATGGCAGGTTTGTTAGAGGCTTTTGCAGATTTCACCAGTTTTGGAGGCAAATCTGACTGAATTCCTGAGTACCTGGACATCCAAGCGTCCTCCTAGGGTTGATATACAGGTTTGGGAGACCATTCTAACAGTGCTTTGAGCATTTGGACCATGAGAAACAAAAGATGATTCAAAGATTCCTTCATTCGACCTGCCAAGGTGCTATTCCGAGCCATCAGATTGGTGCAAGATCGGGTTTCTGCGGTAGATTGGAATAATCAGCACCTCAACAGATTTATCTTATATTTTGTCATTATAGCAGACTTTCTTTTGTACAAGCAGCAATGTAGTTCCTTGACTGAGCACCTGTAAAGGGCTTTTGGGTTTAACTGCTATGTTAACTTTGGTATAGGTTGTTCTTGTTGGGGATCTTAAATTCTTTCCATATATTGATCTATCTTTTTGATAGATTTTTTGCTCTCTCCCTTTTGTAACATCTTATATATGTTGTTTTTTCTGAAGGTGTTACAAGCCACTTTTAATACTTCAAAGAAGAACAGTACAAAAGGTTTAACATAGATAAATGAAAAAAGAAAAGTAAGCAAACTCAATCTTCTCCTAAAGTTGTAGGGAGGGAAATGCAAAAGATCATAATAGAAAATGCTCCCACAATGGCATATACAAGGCTAGCAATAATAGATGGTATCTACAGCTTGCTGCTACTAACTTGAGCTGGGTAATTCTGGCATTCAACTTAGTCTAAACAGAAATGTGCCTGAGAAACAATCCCTAACTGGATAGACCCAAAATTAGTTGGGTCACTACCGAATTAGGATGTTCTCAGATCAATGAAATCGATCCGATAGTAAAGTAGCAACTCACTCATCAACGGGCAATGGATGATATCAGGCTAGTAATACTACTAAATGACATGATGTTCAAGGCATAATAAATGCAAAAGCTCAACAACAAGCAAGAGACATACCTCCACATCGAGGCATGGGAGTCGATTGCCTGGCTGCTCACTTTCGGACTGTTTATACAACGTCAAATACAATATCAATTAATGTCCACATCTTGCAGGGTGCTAACATGCTACAACCCAAAGTTAGGAAAGGAATAGGTTGATGGGTTTTAGAGAGCTACAATGCTGGAATTCTTTGATATTTTGACCAATTGGGCCTCAATGCTGTAGTTCTTAGCATGGTCGACACCTGGCGTGCACTTTCGTTGCAACAGTATCATCAGCAGCATGCCATGAAAGATGAAGCTGATGGAGTCCTTAGGCCGAGTTGACTGAGCACTGAGTTGCTGATTGAACTGATGCCTAAGCCACCATTTATTGATGACTCTGCACTCGAGATGTTAACTTTAGAAGACCTACCCATAGAGACACATGCAAAGTTTCTAGACCCGACACTTGATAGTTGTTACAACACCGTCTAGACCTAGCACTTGACGGTTGTTACAATACCATCTAGATCACTTTTTGTGATAATTTTGGAGCTTGCGAGTTGTGTCTCATCATCATTTTGGTTGTGCCACAGCCGTCCTTTATGCCGATCGTGGCCATATGGATCATAAGGCACTATAAAATTCGATGATGAATTTTTTGCAACTTGGGGAGAATGATGAGATTGCAATCAGACCCACGAAAGATTCAAAGATGATGCCATTCGAGTTTGGAGAAGACGATACATTTATATTTTAATAAGTAGTAGAATTTAGGACTTGCTTTTTGATATTTTTTGTTTTTTCTTTTAATAGACATAGGGTCAATTTTTGTGATAAGATTTGCAGGAGGGGTGAAAATTTTTTAATGTTCATGGGGTGGGATTAAACCCAATTCAATTCCCATTAAGTTGCAATGCTCAATTCTCAGATTTGGTCTACTTATTTAAGTCAATTTCAATGCCAATTTATGAAGAAATAACTCATCTTTTATGTCCATTGCGTAAGCCAGATATCATGCTATTCATGGGCTGTATTTTCGTTGCAAATAGGCCCACCCTTGGCCTTAATCTAATAAGAAATAGGCTTACTTCTATTATCATTTTCGCAGCCCATAACTTATACTTTTAATGGGCTATCTTTTAATTCACATATGGGTTCATTTACATTTCAAAACATGGCCCACTTGGAAGCCTATTTGTGCAAGCAATTCCAGTTCATCTTGCCACATCAGCTCCTTCCGGATCCTTCTGCCACATCAGCATGTTTACCCAGTCAATCCCCATCTAAAAGAAGATCCTAGAGGATTATAGAAGAGAAGCCATCGCGGCTTCTCCCACCTGGTTCAGGGTGTCAAAAACAGGTTAATGGAACTCCTACAAAGAAGGAGAAGCAACCAAGGCCACCTATACTCATCGGAAGGGCCGGCATCTGGATCCATCAAAGCCTCCAGCTGTCCTGGGATCAAAGCATAGCATCGATGACTTCCTAAAAATATAGGAGATAACATCCGATCTTTAACAAAGCCAGCAAACCTACCGGATACACCAAAAAGATCTCCGGAGAGATCCTAAAAACAAGGGAGATCCATGGCTTTCCTGGCTGGCCCGGACCTGCCTCCAGGAAGTTTTTTCGTGCTAGGACTCTCCTTGATGGCCATCCCTATAAGAATACATGTTGCATCCATAGGAGAGAGGTTGGAGATTATCTCTCCAAGCCCTAGCAGCTGCTGCCCTCTCTCCCTCTCTATACCTGCTCTGGCACACATCGAAGATCATGTGGAAGAAGCCGATGGAGCAGATGATCCATTTACTGCAGCCAATGGAGGAAGAAGAAGTTGAGGCAGATGCCTCATCCTCTTCTACCACCTGCTGCAGCATGCCACTGCCGATACTTGAAGATGATGCCGATGTAGCTGTTCTTGCCTCTCTCTGATCTTGCTGCTACCGCACCCATAGGAGAAGGTGGAGAATTTGAAGCCTCTCGAGATGCTAAGCTGCTGTTGTTCTGGCACACCTAGGAGAAGGATGAGAGGCCGAATCTATCTCCTCGTGCTATCATGCTACTCCTGCCTGTGCTTTTGGTGTCCTGCGCACATGGAAGATGCTCCATCTATGTCCCATGTTGACAAGATGCTGCTGATTCTGTGGCTGCAAACCAGGAAGACTGAAGCCCACTTAAGATGCTGCCATGGCACTCTAGGATGCTGCTACCATGTGCTGGTGTTACTGCTGTTTGCACCTGGAGGAGAAGAAGAAATGAAGAAGAAGAGGGAAATGGGGGGCACACCCCTCTCTACCCCAATCTACTCACATATACTATGTCTTTAGACATGTTAATACCCAGGCTTATGCACAGCCCATGATAGCCGTCCAAGCATAATATCTAGAGCTTTAGAAACCAGGTAATGTTCGGTCTCTTAAATGCTCAATACTTTAGCAAGGCGATGAGGTGCTCCGGCGATTTTGGAGCGTCTCGCAGGGGATCGGGTAGGCAAGGCATTAGTGAATGGCTTCAATCAGGAGGGAGTGTCATTGGCTTAGGAGAAGGTTACGAGGCTGGTTAGGAGGATGGAGCGCTTCGACGTTCATCTCCTTAGCTGGGTGCGGTTGCTAGCAGGTCTCTGAAGGTCACCATGACATTGTAACTGGTTGGAGCCATCATCCACAATGACGGGAGGCCCTCTCCTCCGGCAGCCGGGAATGTTTACTGAAGTCACCCTGTGACGACGGGAACCCTTGCCTTAGGAGCAGAGAAACTGATGCGGGACAGAAAAGGAGGTGCCGCCATCCCGGTGTGCGTCTGAGCAAATATCGAGCTGAAAACTGCCCATACGGGGCTGACGGGTGCTGAACCGGACCGAAGTCAAGCCGAACCGGTCCGAAAGGTGCTGAACCGATCCCGAACAGCACTGAACCGCGACAAACTGGGCTGGAAACCGCTGAACCGGGCCTGAAATCCACCGAACCGGACCCCACGACCGCTGAACCGACCTTAAAATGCCTGAGCCGGGGTCAAACAGGCCTGAAACGGGTCAAAACCCACTGAACCGGCCCTGAACCGGCTTTGGGAGGGCTGAACCGGCCTGGGAATGCGCTGAACCGGCCTGAACCAACCCAAAATAGAGTGAACCGGCCGGTTTAGGCCCTGAACCGGGTTCTGGACCGTCGAACCGGGCCGAACCGGCCCTGAACTGGGTCGAACCAGGCCCAAAACTGGTCTGGAGGCTGACTGTGGCCGGCTCGAGCCGATCGGGCGGACCGGGCGAGGCGAGCGGGCGGCGGTTCGAGCCGAATCGCGACTTAACGGGGGGAGACGTGGCCGATTGCCACTGGCGGCTGGGGATGGAGACGCGGCTGGCTCGCCGCACGCCGTGTATCCCGTTGAGGGGGGTTGTCGTCGATGCCTCGCGCGGGCGAGGGCTCCCGTGGGCTTCGTCCGCGGCGGCTGCAGCGGGCGGGAGGTGGAGGCGCCGGAAGCGGCGCCGGGCGCTACTGTTGCCGTCGTCGGAGGGGAGGGGAAGGCCGGAGGGGCTCGTCCGCCGTCATCGTCGCCTCCGTCTTCTTCTTCTTCTTCCCTCTCCGTTTTCGTCTTCGACGGGTCTTCTGGAAGGGGTTTAACCGGTGGAGGGGGGGCGGCGAAAGGAGGGCTCGGGGGCTATGAGGGGCTCCGTGAGGGGGCCAATGGGTCCGTGGGGGGTGAGGGGGCTGCTGTAGGGGTCTAGGGGAGGTGAGGGGCTAAGGTGGAAGGTCCGGACGGACCTAGGGCAGCGTCGACGGAGGTGTTGACATAAATATAAAAACAGAACGGGATAGAGGAAGAGGAACCGGACCTAGCTTCGGAGGTGGGGAGGAACACCGAGAGGGGAAGGGGAAGACCGGGAGCACCCGAAGGTGAGAGAACGACGCCGACGTCGGAGGGGGAAGGGGGAAAACGGGAGGAGCTTCTCTTTGTGTTCAAACATCCATCTCTATATTCTTTCATTAGGTTTGTGCTCTTTAAATAGAGCTGGACATTATAAGATGGACCCCTAAAGACTCTAATGACATATATATCCTCTAAAGGACTAAAATAAAAAGGCGACTCTAAATACTCAAATAAAATACATAAAAATAAAAATATAATACTACGAAATAAAAGAAATAACTATGTCGTCTCCTCAAGACTCAGAAGATGCCATCTCCAAACAAACGGTCGATCTGGACCATACCGGTTCCCATCAGAAACGATCTGCATATTTCCGGGAGGCCCTCCTCAATGGAAGCTCTGGGAGGACGAACCACAAATGGACTTGCAGAAGGTGCTACAACTTTGATCATAGGCAAGCTGACTGTAGAAATGGTTTGAGGTGCCGGTGTTGTGGTGGTGTGGGGCACTGAGAGAGACTTTGCTCCCAGAGTTGGGGAGTCCCTTCTTCGGTTCTTAGGACTTTGCCTGGTCTGGCTCTGACGCTCATCAAGGGTGCTGGGACAATCTCATTTCCTCTTTCTAGAGATATGGCTGACAAACAAGCTTGGCTGGATCAATGTCGCCACATTATCATCGAAGGTGAAGGTTCTCTTGAGAGTAAGAAAAGTCTGCTTCAATCTTTTTTTCAGATTAATTGGCCGGAGACCGTCTCTCGGTGGATTGGAATGGAGACAAAAGAGTGCTTCTTAGTTAGAAACAATTTGTTTAAGAATTGGCTTTGCACTACCGAAGGCCATGTTTTTTTGGTGAGGGACTTTGATGAAATTCTCACTACCATACAGATAACACCGTCGAAAGATGTGGCACCGGTAGGTGGCTTTGTATTGAAGAGTAGAATCTGCTGGGTTAAATTGAGTGTTCTGCCAGTCTTTGCGAGGATGGTCTATGTTATGGAATCCATCCTCCGGCCCTTTGGTATAGTAGTGGGGATGTTGACAGGAGTCTTTTGTGGCGGCCTGATTCTGAGGCTGTAGTTCTTTGTGAAGATGGAAGTGATTCCGAAGGAGCAGATTGAAGGTTTGGATTCTAGCTTGGCTTCTTTCCCACATCTCCAGCGGGATCACTTTTTCATTTGGAAGCCACTGCCAACCTCTTTTAGTCTGGACAATATGGGAATATCTTCTTTTAGCAATGCCGAGGCCTGTTTTGGCAAGGGCAATCCAACTTGCTGCGAACAAAGTTTCTTTGTTCTGATGCTCTCAAAGGAGCCTTTTTCGGGAGAAGACGACGACTGAAGCGGATCGATAGCAGTTACGATGAACCCAGCTTCGATCAACGGTGACCTGGATCAATTTAAAGGGTGGCTGAGGTTCTTCCTCTTGGTCCGGCATGGGACAGATTGCAAGGGTGTGAACCAGCTGAGGGACTTCGTGAATGAGACGTTGCTGCGGCATGTTTGAACCGATCTTCAATTTGACAGGGGAATCCGGTTCGGGGTCACATGTTGGACCGGAGAAGCTCGTCGATTCGGGCAGGGTGGTCCACGGCTCACCCTACTCAATTGCCATGGTCCAGATGCTGAACTGATGTGCGGACGATTGACTCGTCTCTTGCGACCAGTCTCTCCCCTGACATACTGCTGCGCCCATTGACGATGGCATGGGAGAAGGGAGCATCTTAACTGATGACTCTATGGTGCACAGTGTTGTCCGGTCAGTTTTGGCAAGTTCTTCTCCCCCATCCCCTCCTGGCGGAGGCTCTCTGATGGCCGACCCCTCTGAATACTGTATGCTTGGCTCTGGGATTCTGCAGGTCTGTCAGGATGACAGGGATGCAATTCTCATTTCTCCAAGTCCTGAGGTGCCGGATATGCTTACCTGTAGCAATGGTGAGGACAATCTTCAGCTTGTCACTTTGCCTGCACATGATGAAGAGATGATGAGATTCCTATTAGTTGGGTGAATGATTGTGAGCATGTTATTTTTTTATCAGATGATTTGTGTAACATTGGCCATATTATCAGTCTTAGTTTTTTGGGTAGGGAGCACAGTGTGCGATCCTTTATTGAAAACTTAAGAAAGGATTTGGTGGCTCAGGAGGACTTAGCCAGTGTTAAGAAGTTCAACCAGCAACGGTCCAGAGAAATGCAGTTTTTATTGGGGAACAATGTATTCACAGAGGGTAGGAAGAGAGGAAAGAAGGTGAAGAGCATTATAATTAAATACTGTTGAAGATCACCAACTGGAACTGTAGGTGATTTGGTAGTAAATACAAAGAGAATTCCAAAGCATGACTTCCCTTCACAATCCGGATTTCCTACTTGTTCAAGAAACCAAATCTGATTTCTCCTTGAGTAACCCAGCTACTGTGTTGCAACATGGCAGGTTGCAGGGCTCTTCTTTTATTTGCCCAACCGGTCGGAGTGGAGTAGGGGTGTAAACAGAATCTGATATTCCGATATTCTGATTTGATTCTGATAAAAATTAACGGGTTTGGAACTTGTTTTTGTATCCTATAAGTTATCGGAATCAGAATCGGATATTTCGGTAACTTATCAGAATCAAAATCAGAATTAATTGATTCCGTTTCCGTTAATCCAATCTTGATAATAAATAAATAAATAAAAATAAAATTAAATAAAATAAAGTTTAATAAATTACACAAATATTTTATATAAATTGATAAAATGATAAAAATAAAGTTTTAAAGAGATAATATCAAATTTTAGTTATTATACATAAATTATTAACTCAATTTTGAATAAAAATTAATATTTAATATGTATTTTGGAAATTATCGGATTCGGATTCGATTTCGCTAACGGAATCAGAATCGGATTTAAATTGGAACATAATGATTCCAAAATTATTATAATCTGAATCGGAACCCCTTAATTCTTATCGGAATCGAAATCGGATTCTGATGATTCTGCTATTGAATCCGACTTGTTTACAGCCCTAGAGTGGAGGTTTGGCAGTTATTTGGGATAAAAACAGGTTTTCATTGAACAACCTTCACAAGGACTCTCATTTCCAGCCAAGGATCGCGGGATTGGAATCGGAATCGGGATCGGTGGGTACCGATCCGATCCGGATCGGATCGGATCGGACCGATTCCGACCGATTCAATGGAAGAAAATCGATCCAGAATCGGTAAGGAAAAAAAGCAAAAAAGCAAAAAAAAAAAAAAACGATCCGATTCCGATTCCGATCCAATTCCGGACCGATTCCGGCCGATTCGGACCGATTCTGACCGATTCTGGCCGATTCTGGCCGATCCGACTGGAATAGCAAAAAAAGAAAAAAAATGATCCGATTCCGATTCCGGACCGATTCCGGCCGATTCCGGACCGATTCCGACCGATTCCGACCGATTCCGACCGATTCCGCGGAATTCATGCCGGAATCGGTCCTTCCGCATGGAATCGGATCGGAATCCACCGATCCGATTCCGGAATCGGTCGGAATCGGTCCGATTCCACCGATTCCGTAAACAATGTTTCCAGCTCTTGATGATTTTGGATGCCAATTGTTCAGATAATTGGGTTCCCTGTAATACCTTCGGACCCATTGACATGAATAGGAAGAGCTCTTTTCTTTCCAACCTTAAAGATTGTTTGGCTGTCTTTACTGACTTGCCATGGTGTCTTGGTGGGGACTTTAACATGGTCCTCAAACCTGGGGAGAGGATGGGTCAAGAGGATTGGGTTTCAGAAATGAATATTTTTAATGATTTTGTTAGTGAATGTGGTCTGCTAGAATTCTCAGACTTAGGCATTGAGTTTACTTGGTCCAATGTGAAGGCAAAATCAAAGCTGGACCGGTTCTTCTTCTCCCCGTCTTGGGTTCAGAGGTTCGGCTTTCCTGATGGTTTCTATATGCCCAGGGTGGTCTCAGATCACTGTGTGGTGGGTCTTATATGTGGCAGAAAAAGGAAAGAGAAGAATTATAAGTTCCACTTTGAGTTGGCATGGACCAGGGACCCTTCTTTCAAAGAATTGATTGATGAATGGTGGTGGGAGCAGGAGGATTTTTCCAGATTGGCTACAGTTAGAGTCAACAGCAAGCTGAAGATGTTAAAGAAGAAATTAAAACAGTGGGCAGGTCAGAATTTCCGCAAACCGAAGGCTGTAAGGGCAGATTCGTTAGTGAAGATTGATGATTTTGAAAAGCTGAATGATGCTGGTTGCATTAGTGACGCTCAGAGGTTGGAATGGAAAGAGGTTAAAGAGGAATATAAGAAATGGTTACTTAGAGAGCAAAGTCAAATGGAAACAGAGGTCTAAGGAAACTTAGTTGAAAGAGGGAAATAAAAACACTAATTATTTCCACACTTTTGCATCGGTTAGGAAGAAGACCAACTTTATCCAGAAGCTAAAAGTGGAAGGGTCTGAGTGCATAGGGACCAACCAAATCGGTGCCAAAGCTTCCCATTTCTGTAAAGCTCTATTCACTGCAGATAATCAATAGAGCCCCTTCATGAATTTTGACAGGGTCAGGAAGCTCGAGGACGAGGAGGTGCAAAAACTCGTTGGGTCTTTCTTAAAAAGTGTGGTCTTAACTACTATTAAAGATATGGATCGTTATAAGGCCCCTTGCTTGGATGGCTTCTCCATTGGGTTTTACTCCTATTGTGGGAGACCATTAAAGAGGATTTCATGGCTATGCTTAGTGAATTGGAGAATGATCTGACAGTTATCACATTTCTCAATTCCACCACACTTGTCTTGGTTCCCAAGAAAGATTTTGTGGAAGATATTACTGATCTAAGGCCGATTGGTCTCCTTAATTGCAGTTACAAGATTATCATTAAAGTTTTAGCTACTAGACTGTGTAAGTTCATAGATAAGCTTTGCCTCTCCTCTCAAACTGTTTTTATTCCTTGCTGTTATATTCTGGACAATTTTATGGTAGCGCATGAATGTTTGCATGATCAGAAAACTAGAAACAAAGATTGTGTGCTGCTCAATTTAGATTTTGAGAAAACTTATGACAGGGTGAAATGGGATTGTTTGCTCAGGTTGATGAAGATGATGGATTTTAAAAATAAATTGACCATGTTGATTAAGAACTACTTATCAACTGATAGATTTTATGTAAGAATAAATGGTAAAGATTTTGGCTTCTTTCCCTCCAGTAGGGGTCTTAGGCAGGGGGATCCCAGCTCCCCACTACTTTCTGTCCTGGTTAGCCAGGTCATTTGCATTATGTGGGGGAGGGCTTCTCTAGCAGCTTTGATTGAAGGCGTACCTGTGGGCAACAGTGAGCGGGTTATCCACATTCTTTTTGCTGTTGACACCATTCTCTTCTCTGCAACGAGGTTAGACAAATGAATTAATTTAAACATCTTTTTGTACGTGATGCAAGCTGACACAGGTATGAATATCAACAAAAGGAAAAGTGAGCTGGTTGGTATCAACATTAAGGAGGACCTTAGAAGTCCAATTCAGAGAATTTTCAGTATGTCTTGGACCTCTCTTCCTATCAAATATTTAGGTCTCTCTTTCTGATAAAGGCACTTACAACAAAGATTGGCAAGCAGTCATTGAGAAGGTTGAGGGAAGACTCCAAGGCTGGTAGGACAGACTTCTTACTATGGGGGTAGGTGGATTTTGTCAAAGGCAGTAGTCCAGAGCATCCCTCTTTACTTTTTCTCTATTTTGAAGGTCCCCAAAGGCATCTGCAACAGACTTGAGATGATCTGTGTCCAATTCTTTTGGCAAGGCAATAAGGAGAAGAAAGGGTTGCATATGGTTAGTTGGAAGCATGTGCGCATATCTACTGAAGGAGGAGGAGTGGGTATCTTACCATTGGAAGCTAATAATAATGCTTTCCTATGCAAATGGTTATGTAGGCTCAATAATAACAGAGACGCTATGTGGGCAAACATTGTTAGATCTAAATATGAAGGGAGCCTCAACAGTGAATGGATCTCGGATTTTAGGAATAATGGAAGGCCCTTTAGCATATGGAAAGGTATCTTTCAAAATTGAGACCTATTTTACTATTTTTCTCTGATCAGCATTGGTAATGGGGCCAGGACCTCTTTTGGAAGGATAGATGATGGGGATCCGATCGGGTGATCCATACGAAAAGTGGATTTGGGAAGAATGGACGTCACCGGTTCAATCGGATCGACATCGGCAAAATTAGATTATTCTAATAATATTAGGATATCTAGTTAAGAGTTTAAATTAAGTGTCTTAAATTGAATTAGGAGTCTTAAGGTAAGATAAGATATATCTTTAATTATGTCAAGTGTAGGGTATAGATATAAGTGTGTGAAATTTTGGGGTTTAATTTAAATTATGTACCCCTTCGGCTCTATAAAAGAACCCCCACACCCCCTTGTACGCAGCATGTTATGATGATGTTGAATTTTGAGTGAAAAAAAAGTTGTTGTGTGCCTTCTCCTTCCCCGGACTAGGTCCGTTCTCCTTCCCCGGACTAGGTCCGTTCTCCTTCCCCTCCACCTCCGGAGTGCTGTCCGGTTTTCTCCTCCCCCTCTGGAAGGCCCCTCCGCCAGTCTGGCTCTCTTTCCCTGTTTGTGTACCCCCGGAAGAAGCTCTTTGTCCGGTTACTCCTCTTCTTCTCCTTCCCTTCTCTCGTCGACACCATCGGCTACGCTCAGCACCGGTCCGCTGCCAACAGCCCCACGTCGCTGTTGTCGACGCCTCCACCTTCCCCTTCACTCGTCGTTGCCATCCCCTGTAGCTGCTGGTCTTGCTGCCGCGTTCCCCTCCTCCTGCTGCCGCCACCACAGCCACCTCCTTCTCCGGTCGCCACCGCCGTCAGCACCCCCTGCCGCCAATGCCGCCGCCGCCGTCTCCTTCGGTTGCCGTCGCCGCCGCCCCTGCTCACTGCAGTCCGCAGCCGCCAGCCCCACAGCTGCTGTTGTTACTGCCGCGGTTTCCTCCTCCGGTCGCCGCCACCGTCATCACCTTCAAGCGACAGTGCACGTGGCTCGAGATTTCACGTAGGTCAAGGTAATAATTAAGGTTCGTTGAACTCAAGCAGACAAGTTCAATTTGTGCACTTATTTTAAGAAGTCAAGTTCATTTCGTGCACTTATTTCAAGAAGTTAAGTTCATTTTGTGCACTTATTTCAATAAGTCAAGTTCAATTCGTGCACTTTTTACAAGTTGTCAAGTTCAAGTTGTGTACATGTTTCGAGAAGTCAAATTCAATTCGTACACTTTATTCAAGTAGTCAGATTGAAATTGTGGACGTATTACAAGAATTCAAGTTCAACTTGCCTTCTCATTTATGAACATATCTCGAGGAATATTAATTGTACGTCAAATCAGTCAAATCACGAAAAGGCGTGCACGACATAACACGTGATGCACGTAGATCGAGATGACTTGATTCGACATATGGACCAATTGGACGGATTAGTCATGTTCGACCTGGAGAGACATGCCCGCTGCTCCCTGCCGTCCTGCATCAGTTTGGTATCAGAGCCATCTCCGACTTGTTTTAACAAGTTGGGATCCTTATGTTGTGTGGGACAACATCAATATTTCGGGTTTAATGTTACTTTACCGCGTGAAGTATCTGTCACAATCTACTTGTCCAGTTCATCAAGCAGTTATATCTCGTGATCTCTTTTTAAGAAGATTGCTCCAGGATATCAGGTGATTGAGAACAGTTTGGCTTATATTCAGTTTGATCGAATAATTAGAAGCAGAACAAAACGCTCTAGTCTTCGATATGTAGAGGATTTGTGGTGTCAAATAATTCCCCATGGACACTATATTATTTTAAGCCGTGACTGGCTCCTTGATCGACACGCCAATCTAGATGATAATATCCAATAGTTTATTTTACGACCTGATGACTATCATTTCTTTGGGGAACCGATCTACATCAACAACTCTTGTCTTAAGCAACCGAATATCAAGAAACGGACTGACGTGCTTATTGAGATGACTTATGTACCTAGTTCAGAGCTTGTTACAGAGTATGAAGAAGACGAAGCAGAAAGAAACATTGAGATCGAATTGACCAAGCAACTAACTAAGTTACTAATGAAGCTAACCACAAAAGAGCGACACACTTTTGAGACTGCAGTTGATCAAGCTATAGAAGCTGAGTTAATTACACAGATTGAGCATGCTATTAAAGAAGAAACTGACAGGTTGATTGAAAATGACTTGACTGAGCAGTTTTTGAGATACCTGATCGAGTTAGAAACAGTGCCAGTTTTAGTAAAGTCAGAGATCGATATACTTGAAGAACTTCCAGATTTGACTCCAAGTAGCCACTACGACACGGTTTGGATTAATTTTTGCTACAGTTTTGAAGAATTTAGATCTCGTCTTATCCTTATCCGGGATGCGACAAAATTACCTATTTTCTTTGTAGTGGTCATAATGATTATACGACACTACAAAACTCGAGGACGAGTTTTTCGCAACTTGGGGGGAATGATGGGGATCCGATCGGGTGATCCATACGAAAAGCGGATTTGGGAAGAATAGACGTCACCGATTCGATCGGATCAACATCGGCAAAATTAGATTATTCTAATAATATTATGATATCTAGTTAAGAGTTTTAATTAAGTATCTTAAATTGAATTAGGAGTCTTAAGGTAAGATAAGATATATCTTTAATTATGTCAAGTGCAGGGTATAAGTGTGTGAAATTTTGGGGTTTAATTTAAATTATGTACCCCTTGGGCTCTATAAAAGAACCCCCACACCTCCCTTGTATGCATCATGTTATGATGATGTTGAATTTTGAGTGAAAAAAAAGTTGTTGTCCCTTCTCCTTCCCCGGATTAGGTCCGGTCTCCTTCCCCTCCACCTCCGGAGTGTTGTCTGGTTTTCTCCTTCCCCTCTGGAAGGCCCCTCCGCCAGTCCGGCTCTCTTTCCCTGTTTGTGTACCCCCGAAAGAAGCTCTCTGTCCGGTTACTCCTCTTCTTCTCCTTCCCTTCTCTCGTCGACACCATCAGCTACGCTCAGCGCCGGTCCGCTGCCAGCAGCCCCACGCCGCTGTTGTCGACGCCTCCACCTTCCCCTTCACTCGTCGTTGCCATCCCCTGTAGCTGCTGGTCGCTGCTGCCGCGTTCCCCTCCTCCTGCCGCCACCACCACAGCCACCTCCTTCTCCGGTCACCACCGCCGTCAGCACCCCCTGCTGCCAATGCCGCCGCCGCCGTCTCCTTCGGTTGCCGTCGCCACCGCCCCTACTCACTGCAGTCCGCAGCCGCCAGCCCCACAGCTGCCGCTGTTACTGCCGCGGTTTCCTCCTCCGGTCGCCGCCGCCGTCACCACCTTCAAGCGACAATGCACGTGGCTCGAGATTTCACGTAGTTCAAGGTAATAATTAAGGTTCGTTGAACTCAAGAAGTCAAGTTCATTTCGTGCACTTATTTCAAGAAGTCAAGTTCATTTCGTGCACTTATTTCAAGAAGTCAAGTTCAATTCGTGCACTTTTTACAAGTTGTTAAGTTCAAGTTGTGCACATGTTTCGAGAAGTCAAATTCAATTCGTACACTTTATTCAAGTAGTCAGATTCAAATTGTGGACGTATTACAAGAATTCAAGTTCAACTTGCCTTCTCATTTATGAACATATCTCGAGGAATATTAATTGTACGTCAAATAAGTCAAATCACGAAAAGGCGTGCAAGACATAACACATGATGCACGTAGATCGAGATGACTTGATTCGATGTATGGACCAATTGGACAGATCAGTCATGTCTGACCTGGAGAGATAGGCCCGCCACTCCCTGCCGTCCCGCATCAATAGATGGACCCGTTACTCCATTCTGGCGGACTCTTTTCCAAGGCTTTTTAAAATTTGCAGATTTCAGAATACAAGTGTGAGCTTTCTTTGGGATGACAATGCTAGTTGGTGTCTCTCTTTCAAGAGGGATTTAAGGGACTTGGAGATTGTTGATCTCTCCAACCTCTTGGGTATTCTGGACATGCAAATGTATTGCTACCAAGGAACATGAAATCTTATGGGCTCTCCTCCCAACAAGAGATTCTCGGTTAAGTCTACTTCTAGGAGGCTAGCCACTGGTGGAGTCCTTGTTTCTTGGCATAAAGCTATTTGAAAAACTTCTATTCTTGTTAAAATAAAGTTGTTGTTGTGGAAAATGTGCAGACACCGCTTGCCTACAAGAAGTTACTTGACAATACTCGGTCTGGTGATTCATAACATCCATATTTTCTGTGGCAATAAGGTTGTGGATATTGAGGATATTTTCATTTATTGTAGGATCATCAATACTCTTTGGAGGGTGCTGTTCACTGGATGGAAATTCCTTGGAGGAATTTCAAATCTTTCCCTTCTCTTTTTATGGGGTGGCCACATCTTAATCCTTGGTCATTGTACACTTTGCTTTGGAATATCATTCTCCCAGCTTGGTTGTGGACGATATGGAGTGCGAGGAACCGACAGATTTTTGAAGATTGTTTTGAGCACCTGAAGATGATTATTAAGAGGATGGGCTGGTTCATTTCTGACTGATTCCTTGCTTCCAACGTGAGAAAACTGGATGATGCTGTGTTTAGGGATCACCTGATTTGTTTTGATTCTTCTTTATGTAATTGTTGCATAGTACTATCCCCTCGATGGTAATGCGGTCTTTTCTCCTTCCCCTTTCCATTGCCCTTTTCTTTGTCTTACACTTGTAACTGCTTCTTTTTTATTAATATTTTGAAAATCTGCGACCTGGTCACTCTAAAAAAAGGCATCACCTGATTTGTTTTTATTCTTTCTTTATGTAATTGTTGCGTAGTACTATTCCCTTGATAGTACTATGGTCTTTTCCCCTTCCCCTTTCCATTGCCCCTTTCTTTCTCTTACACTTGTAACTACTTTTTTATTAATGTTTTGGAAATCTGTGACCTTTTGGTCACTTAAAAAAAACTTTGAGCCAAAAAGGGGACTGGACTGCCTTGATACTTGATATCATGCCCAAGAATTGTCATCTCAGATCTCGGCTTCATCTTGGTGGGGGGTGAAAGAGAAGAGATCTCTAAAAAATCTTGGGATATCGAATCTCGGATCAAAATGTATATATGTATGAAACATAGCATAATATCTTATAAAAATAGGAGTACATCAATGAATTTACGTGAAAATATATAACACATTTTGTACATCAATTGTGTGAATGAACAATTACAAAACACTTTCAATCATGGAATGCTAGGTCGTGACCCAGGTCCGACCTGGTCAGTTTTTGGGCCGACGGACCTGGTCTCGACCCTGCGACCTTGACCTGTGGTTGTTTTAAAATTATTATTTTATTATTTTTTATTGTGACACCGGCCGATCTTGACCCGACCCGGGTCTCGACCTTGGCCGACCCGGGTTGGCTTGGGCCCAAACGACTTAGTCCCGACCCCCGATCCCACCTACCTTGCTTTCAATACCAAAAAGATGATCTTTGTGCTTCTAAAAGATTTAAACTTGTATATAATCTTATTTAAATACTAATATTGTATTAAACTTGTAACACATTTTTATGTGATAGTATAAGTGATAGTGAAATATATTAAATGTGTTTACACTATCATAAACGGGGCATAGGGTAGTCGCGGATCGACGTACGCGGTTAGGTCGCGGGGGTCAAGGGGGCAGCGTCCTTTGTGGGGGGTATCAAGGGGGCAAAGTCCCGCGAAGAAAATTTTTTTATAGACCATTCTACATGGGGCAAGATCTCGATGATCTCGTATCTCGGCTCCTTGGCGAGACCGAGATTCTCGCGAGATCTCGGCAAGATGGAAAACCATGATCATGCATATACACACACTTTCAGACCTTAATACCCCTTTTTCACATGCCTATACCCATGCTTATATCCTACCCATCTAATGTCCTAGACATGCTTGTTCTCTGTCCTCATATAGGTCATCAAATTCTCATGTTCGGACCCCACAAAATAGTCAAAACAGCACCTATTTGGGTCTTTTAAACAGTGCCAAAACCTTTTCCATTCATTCTCAGTTAAGAACATTGAAAATAAATCAGAATATGGTCATCATATGGGCAAAAACATCCAAGGATTGCGGGATCGGAATCAGAATCTGGATTGGTGGGTACCGATCCGATTCAAATTGGACCAATTCCGACCAATCCACTGGAATAAAACCGATCCAGAATTGGTAAGTAAACAAAAACCGATTCCGATTCAGATCCCATCCGGACTGATCCTGGCTAATCCCAGCTGATTCGATTGGAATAGAAAAAAAGATCCGATTCCGATTCCGATCTCGATCCGATCCTGACTGATCCGGCCAATCTGATTCCGATTCTAATCCAATTCCGATATGATCCTGATCAATCCAGCTGATTATGCCAGAACTTTTTTCTGGATCGGTCCTTCGGCTGAGAATCAGGTCAGCAATGGCCGATCCAATCCAAGAATCGACTAATTTCGACCTAGATTGGCCGATTCTACAATCTATGAAAACATCAAATCTGTAACATTTTCAGAACAGTGCAGAAAATCACAGCCGATGATAGTTAGGCCCATTGGGCCCCATAATTAAAACTGATAGAAGCAAGCCCTATTCGGGTTAAAATCTGACATCAGCAACTCAATGGACTTCAAAAATGGTGATGATGATGATGACAACAAGATGACACAGAGCCCATTGGGCCAAATAAGGACCATACTTGCCATCAAGGCTTGATGATGACAACTGACCTTCAAGGCCATAGACAAAAAAATCCTAATCATATTGAAATTAAATAAAGATGCTAAAAGACTAATGGGGTGTTTGGTTGCATGATAATGAAGGTTTTTGTTTTAATTTTTAAAAATTGTAAGAAAACTTGTTAAAAGAGGTGTTTGGTAACCATGATAATTTTATGTATTAAAAGTGATTTTCTTCTTAAACAAAAAAAGAAGGTCTCACCTCTTTCTTTTTTCTTGTGGTCCCCCACTTGGTTTGGTCATGTGCGGTAGTTACTTTTTTTTGTAATCACATCCCTCCAAACATGATAATTTTATGTCATGAGGTGGTTCACTTTTTATTTTAATACAATTTTTTATCATGAAAGTGTACAAAAAATTATCATGCAACCAAACACCCCATAAGCCTATTAAGTTAGGTCCCCTCATAATATTAGACAGACACATGAGCACACCCATAAGGTGTACCAATAATGAACGGGTAGATGGGCACACTCTCAAGCTACAGCGATCCTTCCTTCCGAAGTAGGGAGTATTGAACTTCATCTTTTATGCAAAGTAAATCCCACTAATTAGAGGGAACGTCATGCATGTCTCTATGCTAAGCTAAATTGATTATTATATTAAGTGAGGATGATACTGACAGAAAGATTACTTGGACCCATAAGGGGTCATGAGAGGTACATCATGGGAAATATAGCTTTTCATTCTTTTCCTCGATCATATGCACTTCAATGTAACATACATCATACATGACATATCATATTTATAACCTTGACGCTAAGGGAAAGGCCAAGCATGGGTTTTAACATGCTGATGTGTCCGTACCTAACCGATAAGGTTAATGCATTGGATTGATCCTTTAATGCCTATCAAAGGCTAATAAAGTCATATCTTACCTATCTGATGGGAGCTATGGCTTGCATGCCATCTCTCGTATATGTACTCCATGCTATATGAATGACATTATGTTGTCAATGTACCTTATGTTTACGAACGGGGAGTCTATGAATAGCCCTCGTAAACCAATATTGAATGTAAACATGAAAAAATAAACACGTAACTCAAATTTAAATCCAAACTGAAATGACAAGAAACACGTATCTCTGAAATTTGAGAACATGATCTCTAAATGCCAATGTCAGATCTGATCCATCGGTGCATGAATCTCAATATAAGAACCAGATGGTGATGGGGAATAGGATTGATAAACAGTCTGAGTTAGGATTTCGGTTTTTAATATGCAAGTAAGTTTTAACACCAATTTATTAGACTAATTTGGAATTCTCAAAATTTGGGCATTATGTTATCGCTAGAAATTGGACCAATTTACCTTCATTCAAAGTAATGAATACTATTTTGATCAATGAAAATATTTTAGAACGTTTTGTCTAGATTTTGGATGACCCTTCTATTTCCAAGTTTTTGATTTTAGAGATTGGAAAATTGGTTCACTCTAATGGACTCACAAAATTAAGCTGACAACATTTGAATATTAACGAGCTAGAACCTATTCGCACTCTTTTGGCATGGCATTTATGAAAACATCACAGAAAAGCAAACAAAACATCTAGCAAGTTGGAGTTTCCAGAATTTACCTCCATACCTAGATGTGGGGAAGACCACTCGGCTGGATTTCCTTTCCAGTCCTTAGTACATTTTAAATTTATTTAATAAATTACAAAACCAATTTGACCCACACCTTGCAGGGTGGTAAAAGGTCCTACAACAAGGTGGACCAGTCAGGAAATTCCAGGTTGGAGTTTGCTCTGTATCCCAAAATTTTAAGGACCGTGATGTTCATACTTCAGTATCGTCGTCTTCATTTGCTCTTTAACATTATCCTGCTGGTTCTTTCAGGAAATGCTATGTGCAAGTTTCTATCATTGATCGAATTCTCAGATCCACGTAGGTTAGACGGTAACATGATAATTGTGAAAATAATCTCTAAATGACAGATCTAAGATATCTAAGATCCACATCAAATGCCGACCAAATGAATGAATATCTAACTGAACAGCCTTCTGGATTCAGGAAACATTTTCAGAGGAATGAGTAAAGTGGATAAGAAAAAAAATGTTCAAAGTCATGTATGGGAAATTTCACAGGTCATTTTCTGTTTTCAGCAGAGTATGAGACAAGTATTGGGAAAACTGTATTTACCGTAATCGGTTTTGATATAGGTGGTTGCGCCTTCACGTATCAGGTGAGAAATAGGGACACAAATCATCTTCCAAGGACTGGTTCAAAGAGGCTCACAGAATGTTTAGAGCAATATGAAGCTTTGAGACAATGTGGTAGATGGCAAGTTAATATAGAGAAATGGGACAGTCAATAAGAAATTAGAAGAGAGTTTTTGGTGAATTTAGAATTTTCTGTTACCATTGTTCTCTAGTAAAATCCTGGTTCAATCTCAAGAACAAGGAATACCTTGCTTAGCAATTGTGTCTAGTGAAAACCAGACATAGAGGCTGTCTCGCCAAGGTAGCTGATGTGGTGGTAGATCCATGGAAATGCCTTCGTCAACTAAGCTGGCAGAAATGGATGACGAACACACCGAACACACCGTGCAAGTGGATCCAGTATGCGATCAGCTTCAGTGGCAGAAAGTGACAAAGATTGGTGTAGACAAAGCCCAGATGCTTGCTTGTCTGCATTGTCTTTGAGTGAAGACCTAGTCAGAAGTACAACAGTGTGTGGAGGAGGAAAGCAATGTCGACGGAGATGTCGCTAACTCCTGATTTCATGGAGAAGAACTTGGCACAAGAGAACCTCATTAGGAGAACAAAGAGACACTTTGTTGGATGTCAATGCCTATGCTGTAGGAAGATGTGCTACCGGAAGCATTGAAGCTTTGTTGTCCATCGAAAGGCGAAGGAACTGCTGATTTGACTGGAAGGACACTGTCTGCTTCGTCCAGGGGGTGTAGAAGAATTCCTTTGGGAAAGCAGCGCCATCAGGAGAAGATCCAGCCGTGTCCTTTTCGGAAGAGGAGAAAGGAAAGGAGAAGGCAGCATAGGATGGAAGCTATGGCCGTTCCTAGAGAAGGAGAAAGGAAGAGACAGAAGGGGGATATTCCGGGGTGGGGACTATGCAAAAAGTCTCTAGATGAGGGGAGGGAAAACAAATGATTTTTCTATTCTCTTCATTATTATAAAGTGTACAAAGGGATCCTATTTATAGGACTATGAAAAAGATTGGAAAAATTTTCAAAATTAAGGGAAAATAGGAAAAAAGAACTGTATGTTTAAAATTGCTGATTACAAGCATACCTTATATGCAAGGATCGCGGGATCGGAATCGGAATCGGGATCGGTGGGTACCGATCCGATCCGGATCGGATCGGATCGGACCGATTCCGACCGATTCAATGGAAGAAAATCGATCCAGAATCGGTAAGAAAAAAAGCAAAAAAAAAGCAAAAAAAAAAAGAAGAAGATCCGATTCCGATTCCGGCCGATTCGGACCGATTTGGACCGATTCTGGCCGATTCTGACCGATTCTGGCCGATTCTGGCCGATCCGACTGGAATAGCAAAAAAAGAAAAAAAACGATCCGATTCCGATTCCGATTCCGATTCCGGACCGATTCCGGCCGATTCCGGACCGATTCCGACCGATTCCTACCGATTCCGACCGATTTCATGGAATTCATGCCGGAATCGGTCCTTCCGCATGGAATCGGATCGGAATCCACCAATCCGATTCCGGAATCGGTCGGAATCGGTCCGATTCCACCGATTCCGTAAACAATGCTTATATGTAAAGGGACTATCATCAATAAAAATGGTGCCTAACTGATGTTAGTGACATTGATAAACACAATTCGGGTTGAATCGGACCCGAGCACGCGTGTCCTCACCACATGGCCAAATTTCGATAATCAAATTGCCAATTTCAGAATTGAACATCTAAGTTCCAGCATGCATATGATGGGGATGTTGAAATTAACCAATGGAATAAACCGCAAGGTCTAATATCAGGTTCTTTATCATGATCATAATTGAAATCTGAATACACATAATGCACATGGATCTACACACATGAACTCATGTAAATCCATGAGAATTCTGAGTTCAAATCTTAAATGCTATGCCCCTAGATAATGAGCTGTAATGTACACATACAAAAGGAATGCCATCATTCGGATCCTACAAACTCTGAAGTCTGAACAACAAATGTTTAATCCAAGAGTTTTCAATATCTCAAGAGTTTCAGACTACCGGGTAAATTTCAAACTGTCTAGACATGATAAAGGTGAAACTAAGATTTTAAATCTGAATGCCCATGAATCATGTCTTGAGGACTTAAGTCTGAAAGATAATGAAGATCTTACCTTCTCATCTCAAGGGCTAACTCTCTAATGAATGGGCTAACTCTTTAAAGAATTTGTGCTTTGATTTATAATCTGAACAACAATAGAAGTCAATGGATGAAAATTTAAGTATAGACATACTTCTAACTCAACCTTCATTTTATCTTGTTGACTTCTTGTACTAAACTGAATCATTGTAATCTGTCTTTCATATTTCAGTGTCATTACATACCTATCCACCATAATAGATTCTTGGATTTAAAAAATAACCTGTAGTTAATTATTGTCTAAATTGATAAATAAATATAAATGTACAAACACAATACTTCTTACATATCATGGTATAGTGTTTTGTTTCATCTTTCATCAATTATTTTCTACTATTTCTTGTACTCCTTCGGATGTTTTTTCTTTATCTTCAAATGTTTTATCAAATGCGTTATACTTGCATCCTATGTAGTTTTGGTCATTATAATCCACAATTCTTAGTACTTGTACAAGATATTCTATGACACTCAAATAATAATGAATCCTCTCCAAAAAATAGTTATATGCAATTATATACTTTGTCCTGGCCAACATGTCAATTTGAATAGGTTATGCTACAAATCACACATATATTCAATGTAATCATGTGTATGCACAAAACAACCCAATGTGTGCCTATATTTGCTTAAACTAAAGCAATGAATTTTGTTACAAAACGAGTGGAACCATGTCTAATCAAATTATGGTCATCTGTGTATATTTTTATAATGTGAAGCAAATGAAAATGATTGTATTTGAATGGCATGATCCATTGAGTTTGACTAGAAAGCGTCATGGCAAAAGTTTTCTTCTAATATCTTCTAACATGAAGTCAATAAAATGACCGACACTTCATACCAAGGATCGCGGGATCGGAATCGGAATCGGGATCGGTGGGTACCGATCCGATCCGGATCGGACCGATTCCGACCGATTCAATGGAAGAAAATCGATCCAGAATCGGTAAGAAAAAAAAGCAAAAAAAAAAGAACGATCCGATTCTGATTCCGGACCGATTCCGGCCGATTCTAGCCGATTCTGGCTGATCCGACTGGAATAGCAAAAAAAGAAAAAAAACGATCTGATTCCGATTCCGGACCGATTCCGGACGATTCCGGACCGATTCCGACCGATTCCTACCGATTCCGACCGATTCCGCGGAATTCATGCCGGAATCGGTCCTTCCGCATGGAATCCGATCCGATTCCGGAATCGGTCGGAATCGGTCCGATTCCACCGATTCCGTAAACAATGCTTCATACCTAAAATGTCTTTTCTTTTCCGTTAACTTCTTGTGTGTGAGCTCATTAGTTATCACAATTTGAACATGTCTTTCTTTAATTTATTCTTCCATTTCATCCATCTAAATTGTTTATTTATACGGATGCATAAATCGATTCCAAAAATATTCTTACCTTGTTACAATATATAAAATGGTTCATCATCCTTATAATTTTTCTTCATCCAGGACAAATATTAGTACACATCTTTTTCTAGACTATGCAAAGCCTATCATTACATCCTCATCACGTCTAATTTCATATATATACTTAGGGTTGAAACTTTTAATTCTAGTTCAGTCTTTTCAATAGCATCCACCATAATTTAGAAATATAGATTAGAAGTTGCCTTAACTGGTATATATATGAACATATATAGACAAATATTAGTCTCAAATTGACAATAACATAAATTATAATAATCATGTTAAATTTGAATGTAGAAACCACTTGCACGCGCATTTTTACTAGTTACAACTTGTTTATCTTTATCACTTATAAATTGTTGGGCATGTCTTCTTGCATCTTGTCAACTATTTCTTCATCGGTAAGGTTCAAAGGATTTGTTACAACTTGTTTACCTATACCTTTAGCACTATTTTCAAGACATCACTTGGTGCCTAGGTAACAAAGTACCCTCTAGGTAACAAGGTGCCCTCTTGTTGATCAAGGCAAGGGGTGCTTAGGCGAGTATGGTATACTATGGTTCGTTATTTTGGCTAATTTAAGAATAAATAATACTAATTAAGTATCAATATTACTTAATTGAGTGATTTTGAAGTAAAAACAACTAATTCTAATGGTTAATTTGATTATACATAGATATTTTGATGAAATAATAACTAAGATTAAATAATTTCATCAATATTTACTAATAGTTAAGACACATTAAGTAAATTTAACTTATATTTAGGATATTTAGTCTATGTAACTATGCAATTGCACATGATTAATTGACTTACATGGTGTCATAGCTATTTTGTTTTATTTTTCGCACATATATTTGATATTCTATCAATTTTACTACAAAAGGCATCTTCTAACCCCTCGCTTTATTGCCTAGGTGCTAAGGCGGTATTATGTTGCTTTAGTCATCTTGAAAACTATAACCTTTAGATTTCTTACGTTGGCTAACCAAGAATATTGCCTAGTTTTCCGTCTCTTTACTATCGAGGGAGGAATATATAATTCCTTGGTTAGAAGTATGTCGTCAAGTTCTCCTTAAGTCCGTTCTTTTGGGTTGAACTTCAATTTGCCTAATTTGATTGTTCACTCAAGGTTGCAATACATTTTGCTCATCGAATATCTCATCTTAATCGATGTCAACATCTTGTAAAGTCACTATCCTACTTCTCCATCCAGATGTTTTCTCTCTCCGCTTTCGTTTTTCTTCTGGTTCTCTTTGATCCTCTTCAAAAATTTTAGTTTCAACCTTATATTGTAATGATAATTTATGAACCGCTACAGTCTTCTTAATGTTAGCTTATTCCTCTGCTTTGTATGTATTAGGCTGAACGTTGACTAATTTTTTTTACATTCTGAAGTCAATGTGGTTTGTCTTATGACTTTTATTACAATGTCCGCGAAGCCCTCATATTTTGGTGCTTTGCTAGGGTCCATCCACCCATTAGCTGCATGATAAAATTGTATGTTATAAGATAATTAGAATAAGTTAATTATCTAAATTGAAAAAAAAATCATATGGTACATATTAGGACTTAGTGCAATAATTGCTCATTGTATCCTTGATGTCTAAAAGTGAAATACTCTTATTTTATTGTCATGCATCTTGTTGCATGATATAATTGATCGATCATCATCTCCGAGCATTCAATTTCACACTATCTATATTCTCATTCAGTGGCTTGAAGGAAGGACTATAATAGTATTTAGGATTAAAAAGAAATGACTTGGGAATATGTATATATCAGTAGGGAATGTGACATTATGTTGGAGATATATGATTAAGCTTAATGACAAAGAAAGTTCCTGCTGTATGTATTGGATGATACAATGTTCGTTCCTATCGACGATCAATAAATATCACACCACTTGTTGAAGTCCGACGCTATCTTTGCAATTTCATTCTTTGTCCACTCTAGTGCATCATAAAAGTAGCCCATGTTTGCCTTCCTACCCCATCTACTATTTTAAGAACTTTGACTATAGATTACACCATATGAAGCATCTTCTTTAAAATTCACTAGAAATCTCCGTTCTTTAACGTCTTTCAACCTTTCTCCATTTTCTCTTATTCAAAGGAGCAACCCTAGCAATCCAACAGACCCATCCCAATGAAAGTATCATTTGGGTAAGCGGACGTCTCTATTGCATTAAAGTCTTTTAGGAAATGTAATAAGAGGTGGACCTTGTTGCACTGGGTGGACCTTGTTGCACCTGACCGTATGAGTTCTTGGTCCTTCGTATGCTCCCTTATTAAGTTCATGATAAAAGTTATGATTATAGATGGAAGATAATATGAATTGGGCTACTTTAACTATATGGTCAATTTGAGATCCTTACATATATCTTCTAACATTAGATGTAGAGAACGTGTAGAGCATGATGTCTATAACAAATATTGTCTATTGATTATCAACTAGCTGCTTTATATATAGTTGCATTGTTCGTTATTACTTTGATAACTTGATCTCTTCTTATCTTTTCGACTCCCTGTCAATTAATTTAAACAAATAGGTTACGTTCCTTTGCTTTCCGGATGCATCAATAGATTTTTAGAAGATGGTTTTGGCTTGACAGTATATTGAGAAGTTGGTCGTTGTCTTCCTAGTTATACTTATTAAGAAGATCGTTCATAAGTTTTAAATTTTGAAGTTTAAAAGATAAGCATAGACTAAGGGTTGAAAAATAAAGGTTATTGTTCTGTTTAGCTATTCGTCATCAAGGTGCATCTTCTTTCTTT
This sequence comes from Cryptocoryne crispatula var. balansae, assembly GCA_036172225.1. Classification (NCBI taxonomy): domain Eukaryota; kingdom Viridiplantae; phylum Streptophyta; class Magnoliopsida; order Alismatales; family Araceae; genus Cryptocoryne; species Cryptocoryne crispatula. The sequence continues at coordinate 10,270,716 of CM069931.1, read as the reverse complement.
TCAAATATGTTCGAAGGAATTGTTGTGTTTCTTAATATCTTCCACCTTCATGGGAAGATAAGTATTGTATGTTTTCTTTGGTGGTCTGAGCACTCCTCTATCGAAGTCGGTTATGGCGTCGAATATGGACTCGTAATACAACCTCTTTGTAGTGTTCGTTGATATGCTACTATGGAAGAATCATTTTGATGTCACTTGCCCGATCTTTTCCTTGCATATCTGCAAATTCTTCATTGCTGTCGTGATAGTAGTTTGTCTTTGCCGTGGGTGTGTGATGATGGGATTCATGGGACCTATTGCTGGGTCCTCATCTCATATGAGATCGTGAATCCCCCCTTTACTTTTGAGTTGTTCGATCTTTTCTTGCTTCTACATCCACTCTCACTTTGGTGTTTGTTTCCACTTCTCAAATCTTGGCCCATGAATTGGCCAATACGCCGATACATGTCTTCATCTGGAAATGACTTGCAACTTATCTCTATCGCTCGTATCAAGTCACCTATTTGTAATAATAATGATTAAATATTAATATCATACAAAGACTAATATGATTTAGTAAACATTAATGACAACATACTATCATCGAAACCTTCATCCCAAGGAAATTATGAGCGAAATTGTCTAGTCTCGTTTATGTGAACTGAATGCTTTGCAGGTTTAGATATTTCTTCCCAGATATGCTTCTTATGTCACTTTGAAGCTTTATTTATTTGTTCTAAATTTTTAATACTTGCAAATGCTTATGGAATTTGACTCTTACCTTGAGTGGAGTTTGTATGCACCATGAAATGTTGACTTTCATCCCAACGGAGGTGATGTTTCAACTAGAAAGTCCCTCTGTGCATTATTTTTACACTATTTATATCAAACTTTCCTCTTAACCCCGTATATCAATTTTCAATGTAGTGAAGCCGAATTGTTCTAGGCCACATCGAAAGTTTGAGTCTTATGACTTGAAAAGACATATTGTAGAAAACAGAAAGTTTTAAAAAATGAAGATAATATTTAAAAGAATAGGTATCACAGTTAAATAAAAATTGCTATTTAAGAAGCCTTAAAACAAATAAAAAAATAAACTATCTAGAAACGCTTTCAAGAGAGAATACAATGAAAAGAGTGATTTTAAAGTGAGAAGAGAGTTGAGAGAGAGTAGGGGAGGGGTAGGGGTAAGAGGAGGCCGGGCCTTTTATAGGGCCCAGGGGGCTTTTGCAGGGCTTTGAATGGCTAACTAATGGTTAGCTAGTCATTGTGCTGACCTGGTTGGATTGGGTCGCGTGACCCGACCAAGATCCTATGCCAGATTGCAGATCTAGGGTTGAGATTGGGCCAATCACCCAATTTTTTGACTAGGTCAGATGACTCGACTCGACCCAGATCTGTTCCAACAAGTTATGCAAAGACCTAAGGATGCTCTAGTTAGAAAAATAAAACAAGTATGCATATTAAGCATAAGAAGTGGATGGAATTCACTATGGGGTGTTTGGTTGCATGCTAATTTTTTGTACACTTTCATGATAAAAAATTGTATTAAAATAAAAAGTAAACCAACTCATGACATAAAATTATCATGTTTGGAGGGATGTGATTACAAAAAAGAGTAACCACCGCACATGACCAAATAAAGTGGGGGACCACAAGAAAAAAGAAAGAGGTGAGACCCTCTTTTTTTGTTTAAGAAGAAAATCACTTTCAAAACATAAAATTGTCATGGTTGTCAAACACCTCTTTTAACAAGTTTTCTTATAATTTTTAAAAATTAAAATAAAAACCTCAATTATCATACAACCAAACACCATTATCGTGTGTATTAAGCATAAGAAGTGGATGGAATTTACTAGCTTCCATTATCGTGTGTATATTGAGCCAAAACATTAGTTCTTCTCACGGCGAGAGGAACTGGAGCATTTTTAGCCTTATTTACACAAAGAGAAGGAATAGGTTGAGGTCTGAGAGGCTAGGCAAGCTGGTATTTTGTCACAACATGAGTTTGTAGATCAAGAATATCAAGGCTTGTCAAAAGCTGGCAGAGGAGAGATTTGCAAGATTTGTAGGATGGATTTATGAAGAGAGAGCTGCTTCAGAGTTCTAGGTGCCTGAAGAGGTGGATGTGGACAATAATTTTGAGGAAGAACACTCTTTCTGTAGTTAGAGTAGAGGGAAGGGAGGATATCACTAAAGATTGACCCAGATGACCGTGCATGGGTTAAGGGGAGCTTGATGTTGAGGATTAACCAATAGAGGAGATTGTTCTTAATACTCAACATATACCACCCCCAACTTTAGTACCAGTGGTATCTTGAGCCCCGTTCCCAGCCCTAACCTTAGTAAGAAGAAAAAGAACCTAAAAAGAGCAAGTTGGACATCAGGTGACGTCATGCGATTGGAAGCGACAATCTATGTAGTTAGATGCGTGAGGCAACCAAGGCAAGGGACCCCTCGCCTTGCCTCGCCTCAAGTGCTTGAGGTTTGAGGCGACATTTATTAATAATAATATTATATTTATTTTTAAAGCTAGACATATATATAAAAAGTTGAAAAAATATAAAAATATAGTGAAAGCATAATAAATGTAGGAAATATATATGAAAATACAGGGAATATATCTAAAAATGCAGCAGAGAAATATAAATATAACAATTATGTCTGAAAATGCAGATAAAAATATCTAAAAATGCTGAGCATATCTAAACAAATGTGAAAAATACAAAAAATAGCAGAAATTACATTAAAATGTATAAAATGATTACATTAAAAATAATTTGAAAGATGTACCTTTTCCCATTTCATTTTAATTAGCATGCTAAAAAATTGAATACATCACCAAAAATAAAAATGCAATACATCAAGTATACAACATTTGAATAATAATTGTAAATCAAACATAGATGTACATAAATAACGATTAGTTCAAAACATCATGAAAAAGTACATTCATTTAATGTCCCCAATTAATCAACGCAAATTTCAATCGGAAGAGTCATCATCATCAATAAGATGAGCATGAATTTTCCTATCTGATTCTGAGGTATCTTCATCCATGGCCACACTCTTTCCCCTCTTAAGCCTTTGCCTTTTAGAGGCCTCTGTTCTAGTGGATGGACTTTTTCTTCATCAATGCGGGCTGATAGTTCAACTTCTCTCCATGTTAGGTCCTCTCCTTCATGCACATAGTCGTCATCATCTCTAGTGATCCACTCATTGGCCTCATCAATATCATTCAAAGAAATAGGATCATGATTGAACTTCTCCATCCTAAAATGACGATCTCGAAGTCTTTGATTGTCTTGGACATAGACAAGATCATTTAGCCTTTTTTTTCTAATCTATTCCTTTTCTTTGTGTACACCTGTAATATAAGGCCAAAAATCAATTTTAAGTTTCATATGAAACATGCTAAAAATGAATGATACTAGTGCATACTTGTTCAAAGGTACTCCAGTTGTGTTCACAACTAGATGCACTTTAAGTGAGGCTCAAAACCCTGATGGCGAGCTTTTGCAATTAAGGAACGTTGCTTCCCCAATCCTTCCTCCAATTTGCTAAAAGAAATATGACAATCAATCAAATTTACAACAATACTTTGAAATGTATAAATGAAAAGTTTTAAAAAGTTAAATGTCAACCTGGAATGGATGTTTTCTTTGTCTAATAGCCTTATCTCTACCAAACAGGCCCTCAGCATCTCTGTATGTATTTAGTAGCTTGGTAATCAAATCTTGCTCGTTAGGACTTTAAAGTAGCCTCTCAATGGTATCATACAATCCTTGTTTTATTTCTCCATCACTCTTAACATCCGAATTTGAGTAAAAGAATTGGGGGTTAAGATAATAACCCACTGCATGTAATGGACAATGAAGTTGATTGTCTCACCTCCTATCAACAATGCCCCAAATTGGATCGTATTTGTCAAACTTATCATCCAAGGCACTCTTAATGCCTTTTTATGCCCGGTCCATTGCTTCATAAATATAGCCTATTGTTGGTTTCTCACAATCTACTAGGCATAAGACAATCACATGGGGCTTGAAAATTGAAAGAGCATCGGTCACATCTCTACAGAAAGTTGTTTTTAAAATAATATCACATGACTTTTTTCCCTCAGTTTGCTTAGCCCATCAGTTGTTAGAGGTAGTCCACTCTTCAAATGTAAACATCCTTCTCAATTCAGCCTTCAAGGTGTGTAGGCTATCTAGATTTAGGCAGTTTGTTGCAAACCTTGCACAAATAAATAAACATGTTAATGATATTGACGATTACAAGTCACAATTCACAAACCAAAATAAAACATTATAAAAAAACATTTCAAATTGAGATTTTACCTTGTGATTATTGCCCTACACAAATTTTTTCCATTGGTGAACTTCCTCATCATGGCAAGAACCTTTGTATGCCCATAAATAAATATTGTCACATACTTGGCATGCCTAATTATGGATTTGATGCCCGACAATTTAGAAATATCTTCTAATATCAAATCAATGCGATGGGTTGTACATGGTGTCCAAAACAAACTAGGATACATAGACATCAAAATTCTCCCTGCAGCTACGTAACTGGCCTCGTTATCCGTTACAATTTGGATAATATTTTTCTCTCCAACTTCAACAACTACTTTGTCCAACAAATCAGTCAACAACTTTGAATCTTTGACTTGTGAAGATGCATCTATTGATTTTAAAAACACTGTGCCCGTAGATGTGCTAACTAAAAAATTTATCGATGTCCTCCCCCTTCTATCTGTCCAAGCATCGGACATGATAGTGCATACATATTTCACCCAACTTTTTTTTCTTTTTCAACTAATTCTTTAGTTGTTTGAAACTTTTTAACAAGCAAATTTTCACGAACTTCATGATATGATGAACCTTTCAAACCTGGGCCAAATTGACCAATAACCTCTAACATGGTCTGATAACTATTCAAGCGTATGGTGTTAAAAGGAATACTTGCTTGGTAGATTCATCGAGCAATGTATTGCACAACATTTTCTCTCTTTTCCTTCAAGTGCTTCTTGTCTTTCACACTTTTCTCTTTAGAAACTTTTGGATTTTGCCTCATAAAATGGTTCATAGAACCTCTCAAATGAAGAGGCAAAAATGCTGAATCACAAATAACTAATGTGTCTTTAGCTTCCGTGCTTGCCTCCGAAGTATTCACATTAAGAAGGTTGTCTCTTCCTTCAATCTCCCTTATCACCGCAACCTTTTCAAAGCGAGCTTGTTTGACTTGCTCCATATGTTGCTTAATCTCTTCTTTTGCCTCCGGTGTAACCTTCTTGCAACTTGTGACATTGGTGGATAGGCCAGTTATATGTTGCTTCAATCTATACATCTCACCTTTGCAATCCTTGTTACAAAACGAACATCTAACAAGATCTTGATTTTTCGGATCCACCAAAATTTTATATTTCCAACCAACATCCTTTGACTTAAGAGGATGTCTTGAGATAATGGGGCTCGTTGAAGTTGTTTGGGTGTTTGACCCCATCCCCGAAACTTGCTCCACGGTTTGAGGCATCTTCATAAAAAGTACATAAACATCAAATCCGTTAACAACAGTAAAAATTAGAAAAAAAATCATAAAATCATAACATACTATCCTCGGGAAGAGTTAATAAGAAAATAACATACTTTCCAACAATCAATATACAAACATAATTATAATATATGATATAATTTGACACATTTCCGGCTCTAGCTAAGAGGAGGAATTGGTAACTAAGACAGTAAAAAAATCAGATTGTAAATTATAACATGCTGCCCAAGGATGTTTACTAACATTAAGAACAATAAGAAATCAGATTTTAAGGAAAGAGAAGGACCTTTTAACATGCATTGACACCTTTCCGGTTAAGAGAAGGGCTTTATAAGTAAAACAAAAAAAAATGAATTTAACATGTTGTCCAACACTTCAACATTGCTTACTAACATTAACAATCTTCATCGCCTTCACGTAGAGGAGGTGGTGGTGATGGAGGAGGAGGAAGATCCAGGGGAGGTGGTGGTTTCTCTTCTATTGTATGTACTAGTGGTGTATGTGCATCAGAATTGGGCTTTAGGCATCATTCTAGTGGAAGAGGTCAACGTTGGCTATGGTTTTCTACCTCGCCGAGATCTTGTGAGAATCTTGGTCTCGCCAAGAGGCCGAGATACGAGATCGCCGAGATCTCGCCCCATGTAAACTGGTCCATAAAAAAATTTCGGGGGGCTTTGCCCCCATGATACCCCCACAAGGGGCGCTTCCCCCTTGACCCCCGTGACCTGACCGTGCAGGTCAATCCGCAACTACTCTGCGCCCCGTTTATAATAGTGTAAACACATTTAATTTATTTCACTATCACTTATACTATCACATAAAAAAGTGTTACAAGTTTAATACCATATTAGTATTTAAATAATATTATATACATGTTTAAATCTTTTAAAAGTACAAAGATCATTTTTTTTGGTATTGAAAGTGCTTTATAATTGTTCATTTACACAGTTGATGTACGAAATGTGTTATATATTTTCATGTAAATTCATTGATGTACTCCTATTTTTATAAGATATTATGTTATGTTTTATACATATATATATTTTGATCTAAGAATCCAAGATCCGATCTCTCGAGATTTTTTCGAGATCTCTTCGAGATTTCTTCTCTTTCACCCCTTGAGACGAAGCTGAGATCCGAGATGGCAATCCTTGACACTGGCATTAATTGTACTTTGATGAGTATGTAACAACCAATTATCTAGATGTTGCTTCCCTTTTAAGTTTTCAACCATACTATTTATCCACACCTCCCCTTCAAGAGGTAGCTTTTGATTTTAGCCATATAGTTGAATCACTATTTTCATACTTGTTTGTGTTGATCACGAGGGATAACAATGAATGGGATATTCATGAGTATAGTGAAAATGAGGATGACATCCAATATCATGAATTTTAGTGAAAGATGTGTCATTTGTATCATTATTATTTAACATGTATTTGTAAATTTGTAATGATCATGTGTTATCATTGTTATGACATGTTAGACATTACATTTATATTTTTAACAATTTTTAGAGTGTTTTATGTTTTTTATAAATTTTACTGAATTTTTTGAAGCAAAAATAAAAAAATCGATTAAGGCTGATTCCGAATTGAATTTCTTCCTGAGAATCGATCAAATTAGACCCAATTCGATCTGGAATCCTTGCATCGTAGTAATGACCAAGGAGGGTTGGGTCGGGGGTCGCGACCGGGTCGCGGGACCCCCAGGCCGACCCGGTCGCGACCCCCTTATTTTAATAATTTTTTTTTTGAAAAATTCAAAAAAATAAGAAAAATGCGGAAAAAAATCTGAAAAAATACAGAAAAATTGGATAAATTAAATGACATGATTTAAACAAATAATGCATCAATTTTATTCCAACATGATGTGTTGTACAGTTTGTAGGTAGTTGATGTACTCTCCCCATGTCATTTGGGTTGAGTACAAAGCTTGATACATGTACGCGTGACGATCGTATTCGTCGTCCACTGGAAACTATCCACAAGACTTGATCGAAACGAGTCACCATAACTATAGGGTCGATTGGATCGAAGTATCCGATGACTCTACAGTAATTCATTCCGCGTACTTCTTTGATCGTATGTAGGGAACCAGCCTTGGGATGAATCGTACACGTAGTCGGAGGCATCGTGGTATCTGCTCCCGACTCGTGGCTACGATGACCTCCCTCTGCAACACATGGCGGCCTTACCACCGTGATCGGTATCTTGGGTCGCGTGAGTATGTGCTCCTCGTAGGTAAACGTAGCGACGTGGTAGGAGATATGGGAGGATCGAGGTCCCTTGTACTTGTAAAGTGTCCGTGCCCCCGTATCGAGCACCGTCATCATGTTGCTACTCTTTGACGACGAATCCTCGGACGTCCACAGTCTTGCACTCGGATGTTCGGCTCGGCGTATCTTCTCGATCGTCTTCGGCCGTATCGGCGATCTAACGATATCGAAAAGGGTCGGTCATAACTTGTTTACCTTTTCGCCTACTTTGCGTACCTTGGCTAGTTCCTTCTCGGTCCTACGGCGCTTTCTTAGTGAGGAGGATGCGGAATTCTTCGGTAAAGGGACATCGTCGAGCACTCCTTCGGCCCATTGTCGGTCTTGGGGGTTGAACTCGGTTCTCCCGACCCTTCTCGGTCGTTTACCCACGTACTTCTAAGGAGTTCTTCTCGTAGAAGATTTGATCGAAATCGATATCCTCCTCTTCGATTGGCGGCTCGTCGGCGAACGTCCCGTGCTGTGCTATCCAACTCTTTTGTTCCGTACGGTTACTTCGTTTCCATCAGGAATTCCTCAACTTTAACCTCGTATGTTGTAGTGACGATACACGAGGTCTTGAGCCTCCTTGATGTCAGCTTTATTTCTCTGCTTTGTGTGAATCGGGCGAATGTAGACCAATTTCGCTCGCAGAAGCGAGTGTGGTTTGACTTAGGACCCGGATGGCTACGTCCGCTAAGTCCTCGTACCACGGGTACTTTACCGTGAGTCCGTCACCAATCATTGCATAAATTGAATGTCGTGCATTATTATCTAAGTAAGCTTTAATTAATTAAGTGATGAAAAACATTTCTACGTACCCGGACTTAGTATCATCACGGCTCGTTCAACTGCTGCTCGTTAAAGTGATAACTCCGCATTCGTGATCATACATCTTTGTTGCGAGCGATAATAGCCGGTCGTCGTCAAGCAAACGGCCGTCGGATGACGCTCTTACGCGTCATCAATAGCTCGTTCGTCGCCTTGAAATGTGGACTATAGCGATATCTTGGGTTGAAAAAGTAACCTACGAAACAAATAGTATTAGTAAACAAGTTATACTTAACTTTGAATAATAAAAAGATTAGTAAATGTTTAAGAAAATATACTGCTTTGCATGTATCGGTTGATGTAATGTACGCTCCCACAACGATACTATAATATCCCACCAGCAGCGAAGTCGGACACGGTCTTGGAGATTTCTTCTTTGGCTCTCTCAATCGCATCATATAAATACCCCGTATACCTATCTCCGTCGAACTATCCTTGTACCTTCGTATGGGTTGGACGATGTCTAACGTCTTCTTTACAAGCTTTCAAAATCTCCACTCTCTATTGTCTCTTCTACTTTTCTCCCCTTTCTCTATCAGATGGGTTACATCCCCAGCCATCCATTGACTACTGACCGGTGAAATGACCATTTGAGTTAGAGCTCTCCTTTGACTCGATAAACTTTCCTAAGGAAATATAGTGGGAGGCGAACCGGGTTACTGCCGAGGGCCGTAACAACTCTCGCCCTTGGTGTGTTCCCTCGTAAGTGCGAGTGACAAAGTTGTGGTTATAAATAAATGAAGAAATAAACTGGGCTAGCTTAACTACCTGTCTATTTGAGGATCCTTGCATATATCCTCTAACATCGAATCCCCAAAGAGTGTGCGGAACGGGGTGTCGATACTGACTTTGGTCTTTTTGACCGCTAAACATCGACCGGCCGCCTTGTATGCCCGCGTTGTCTGTGACTACTTGAACTACCGGCTCTCTCCTATTTCTTCTATCGCTCCATCTATCGATTGGTAAAGATACTCTGCATTCTTTACTGACGATGCGTCAAGACTTCGAAAATGATACCGGGCTTATTCTGTAGGAAATTGATCGTAGTCTTCCTAGTAATACTGTTAAGTATAAGATGATAAATAAGTTATACCAAAAAAGAATGTTAATACATCTAATATGAATGAGTAAACGAAAATTTAATTACCGGTCCATCCGTCGGTCATTATCGTGCAACCTCGTTCCTCCCGGATGCGTTCGAATGATTTGCACGTACTTCTTTGTTTCTTGCACCTCCATAGGAAGATATACATTGTATATCTCCTTTGGGTTTGGACCGAGGCACTCCCGCCCGACGTACGCGATCGTGTTGATCATGTTCTCGTAGTATGGACCCTTCGCGGCATTTGCCGGAATGCTGTGGTGAAAGAACCACCTTGACGTTGACAGGCCAATCCTATCCTTACATAATTTGAGGTGCTTCGTCGCCGTCGTGAGTGTTGTTTGACGTTGACGTGGTCGTGATTACGGGATCCACGGGACCCTCTTGCCGGGTCGTCGTCTTGTGTGAGATCGTGAACGATCTTGCGGTTGGTTGTTGGATCCTCTTACGCTACCTCGACCACTCCCGCTTCCGGACCACTTGACCCGTCGTTCGTAGGTATGTCTATAGAACTCTTCCTCGGCGAATGATCTTCGACTTGCTTCCATCCCTCGTGAGAGTTCATCTTTTAAAAAACATTTAAGTATCGAGGCTACTTAATTATCCTTTAAAATAGAATAATGAACAACGTTTATGAGTAACACCTCCCATTACCTTCGTACTCTTCGTCTCAAAATATCGGCCTCTCTTGTCCCGTGCGTAAATGTGTACGGATCGTCTCCTACCGGTTGTTGGATTTCTTCTCGGACGGTCTCTTTATGTCTTTTGCTAGTTCCCTTCGTTTGCTTTCCATCGCTTGTAGGTGCCTACGAAGTGAGCTACGACCTCAGTCCGATCGTGCAAGGAAGAACATTTCACGCCATTGCACTGCCAAAGAGATGAAATTTTAAACGATAAATACCGAATATTACTTTGTCGCAATATTTACATTGCACTTTTCTCTGTGGAGAATCAAATTACAATACAGCAACAGGATAAGCTCGGGTCGCGTGGTAGTTTGGGTTGTTTGGCTTGGAGAAGACATTTTTTAACTAAATAATTACTTACGTAAGTAATTAACTATTTAAAAAACTAATGACGTTAATTAGTCACTACTAATCTAAGTAAACTTTTAATTATGTAAAATAAATGACTAACTAATTATATAATTAAATAAGTAATTAACTATACCTTCGACTAATGATGTGTTAAGTAACTACTAAACTAAATATCTAACTAATCTTCTGGTAACTAAGTATGCAAGTAAGCGAATAAGTATTAAAAAGAATAAACTACTTAACCCATTAATCAATGGAACTAATATTAAATAAATATACTTAAATGAACTAATTCAATGCTTGATGAAATAATTAAGTAAATGAGACAAAAAATTTGGCTTGATAGGAAGCGGTAAGAGCCTGAATGAGAGGTTGAGAGTGAGAGTGGGGGGGTGGGAGTAAGGAGAGCCCCGCAGGGGCTTTAAATAGCCCCCGAGGGGTTTGAATGGGGGGCTGCGCCCCCCGGGGCCGTTGGCAGCGGTCGTATGACCGTTGCCAGCGGTCGACGCGGTCGCGCGGGTGGCCGGACCGGGTCGCGCGACCCGGCCGGGTCGCGCGACCCGGTCGGCCGAGTCGCGCGACCCGGTCGGCCGGTCGCGCGACTCGCGCGACCCGGCCACGACTCCGCGACCCGGCCGGGGGAGTCGCCCCAACCGGGTCGCGACCGAGCCGGTCGGGCCTAAACCCGACCGGGTCGGGGCCGGGTCGCGACCCGGGTCGCGACCCGGCATACCATGGTAATGACCTTCACCCTGTTGGGTGTGTTGAGCTCCTCCACCTTGTGGCCTCGGACTATAGTTTATGTCTTAGATCGTGTGGATGAATTGCTCTTCTCTGGTGGAGCATTAAGCTATTGTATGAGTTCTTCCCACATCCGTAGACCTCTGATCGCCTGAAGTGGTGCCTCCCTTGTGTTCCACTTTATTGTCGCTGCTAATCTTCGAAGAAGAATCCTTTGAAGTCTAGTACTAGACTTGAATATTTAGCTCCGACGTGTTTTCTCGCTCCTCATCAATTATATTGGCATTTGCATGTCAAGGGAAACAACCAAAATTTATTTACCTTTTCTTTTACATTGTGTACCTCGGCTTGATCCATTCTTTGGTCCTTTGTCACTTTGCCATGGAGGGAGGAATATGGAACTCTTTTGATAAGAGGGATGTCATTGAGCACTTCTTCAGCTCACTGTCGGTCTTCTAGGTTGAACTTCGATTTGCCTATCTCTTCTTGATCATTAACCAAAGCTTCTAATAAATTCTTCTCGTAGAATTTTGATTCATGTCGATGTACTCTTCTTGAATTTTTGGTTCTTCAGTTTGTCATCCCAAAGCTTCTGATATCCAACTTTGTTATTCCGTTTGGTTCTTACTTTATTCTCTCTAAATTCTTCAGTTTTAGCCTCATATTATAGTGACAATATATGAGACCCTCAAGTTTTTGCGATGTTAACTTGTTCCTCTGCTATGTATGTATCAAACTAAACATTGACCAATTTCTCTCGGAGTCCAAACTTGAAGTGGTTTGGCTTAGGACCCTTATGGTCACATTTTCCAAGTCTTCATATGTCTTGCTATTGACCATCCACTAATCAGTTGCATGAAATCATCAAGTGTTAAAAGATAATTAACTTTTACAAGTCAATTTGAATTATAATTAATGCATTTAAGGATATGTACCTAAACTTAGGAGCATCATAGCTCGCTCCACTCTGCTCATTCCGAACTAAAATGTCCGCATTCTATAATCATATATCTTGTCGCAAGCGACAATAGGTTGATTGTCATCACCGAGCATCTGTTGGATGACACATTTGACATCATCAGGCAACTTATTTGTTGTCTTGAAATGTTGACTTTAGCAATATCATGGGTTATAAAAGATACTTGACAAGGTTTAAATGTTAGTAAATAATTTATATGTACGTAAAATATACACAAATTAAGTAAATGATTAAGGAAATATACCTGTGCATGCATGAGTTAATGTAAGGTACGTTCTCATCGATCATCAATGATATCCCAGAACTTGGTGAAGTCAGACACCACCTTAGAGGTATCTTTCTTCGCCCTCTTATTTGTATCGTATAAATAGCCCTCATTTTTGACTATTGGTTGAACTATGTTTAAAGTTTTCTTTACAACTTTCTAAAAATCTCCATTTTCTATTACTTTTTCTACTTTTTTCTCTTTTCTCTGATCTGGAGAGCTAACTCTAGGTATCCAAGTGCCCTGTTCTGGTGAGATTACCATGTGGCTTAAAAGTTTTCTCTAACTCGTCAACTTCTTCAAAGAAATGTAGTGGGAGGCGAACCAAGTTGCTTCGGGCCATAGGAACTCTTGGCCCTTGGTATGTTCCCTCACTTGGTTAAAGATGTAGTTGTAGTTGTTAATGAATGAGAAAATAAATTGGCTAGCTTAATGCTGAAACCTCATTTTTTCATCTCTTTAAAAGAAAAAGAAAATTTTATTGGTGGGATTAGAATTCGTTTTTGAAATTCTTTTCCTTTTTTTGGGCTAGCATTGACTACTATGAAAATATGTGGTATTCATATGAGTATTAGCTAATTTGGTGTGGTATTATTTTATAGGAACACCAATGGTTCCACAGATTTGCTAAGTGTCGACATGGGTATCACCCACCACTTAGATGATCTGAACCACAATTTAATTTGTGAGGTTTTTTGAGTTATTTGAAAATAAATTTTGACTACTTTCCACCAGACTTGCGATATTTCGGTGTTAATTACATCGAGCGAACACTCGAACACCCTTGATTGGCCGTTACAGCAACATATTGAACGTAAATCATTCATACACATAAACACAAAGCAGGAAGATATATCCCCATGGCCTTATGAGATGGAATTTGATTGAACTTAATCAAACTTTTAGTGTGGGTTCATTGATCTTTTTTTTGTTTGGTTTAAGATTTGATTTGATTTGTTTATGTCTTTGGTCATTTGTTGACTTAGACAATTTTGAGTTGATCTCCATTTTTTATTTGTTTGTTGGATTTGATTTCCATTTTCTAGGTGTTTGTTAGCATTTTAAGTGAATTTCTTATTATTATTAAGATTTGTTCTTACTAATATTGACCACTTTAATTTTTCTTGGTTGATTTTAATTCAACATAACTTGTTTTTGTAGTCATTGGTTGACATTTTTTATGCATTATTTAATGGCATAATTTTGGTTTGATTATGTTAACATTTTATTAATGTTTTGATCATTTATTTGATTTGGATTTTTGTTATGCACACTTAATTATTTAAGTAGCATTATCCATTTGGGTTGATTTGATTTTTTCATGGTTAAGTCGGATTCAAACTTAACATGTTTTGTAATTGTTTGTGATCTTTTTTTATGTATGATTTTATGACATGGATTTAATTTGATTATGATGGCATTTTTGTTAATAAATAAGGCATTATTTGATTTGATTTAATCAAATTTGATTATTTGATTAAGTTAGAAACTTATTCAAATAACTTATTTAGTTTTATCCATCAATTTAAAGTCCATGGAGATTTGATGTCACATATTGAAGTAACACAAAAGATCAGTTGAACTTGAATTTCATGTCGATCTGAGAACATAGAAGTATAACAAATGAGGGGGCATTCAAGCCATTCTCCCTAATACATGTCATAGTTTGTTCGGTCTAGCCAGCTTTACGGCTTTATCGATCTGGTTTTTTCATTTAGAATTCCTGTTCGGCTTGACCGGCATTTCGGCTTTACCGACTTGGGTTTTCATTTAGAATTTTCGTTCGGTTTGATCGACATTTCGGCTTTACCGATATAGGTTTTCTATTTGAATTCCTGTTTGGTTTGACCGACATTTCGGCTTTACTGATTTGGGTTTTCTATTTGAATTCCCGTTCGATTTGTCGACATTTTGACTTTATCCATCTGGTTTTTTTATTTAGAATTCCCGTTTGGTTTGACCGGCATTTCGGCTTTACCGACTTGGGTTTTATTTAGAATTCCTGTTCGGTTTGACCGGCATTTCGGCTTTATCAATTTGTGTTTTCTATTTGAATTTCCATTCGGCTTGACTGGTATTTCGGCTTTACCGATTTTGGTTTTCATTTAGAATTCCCGTTCGTTTGACCGGCATTTCGGCTTTACCGATTTGAGTTTTCATTTAGAATTCCCGTTCGGTTTGACCGGCATTTCGGCTTTACTGCTTTGGGTCTTCTATTTAATCCCCTAGTAGCTTAAGTTCGCATTTTTAAATGCGGGCTACTCGATCTGTCTTGTGAAACGAGATGGGATCAGGATCGATTGGATTTTGGAGGTCGGGCGAAACCCTTACTCCCTTCTTGAATGGCCAAAAGCCGATTCGAGGCGGTTGGAACTTTCTTTGGAAGTTGGGCAAAACTCTTCGTTCCCTTTTTGAAGAAATTGAGACTCATTTTGAAGATCAAAGCTTCTCTCTCCAAAAATCTCTTCAGAAATCCCTTTTCTCACTCTGGCAACCTCTCTCCAACCCCTTCCACGTATGTCCATGTGGGGGTATTTATAGGGATTTTTGGAGGGGTGTTATGGTCACAACAGATTATTCCACTGAACCCATTTTCGCAATAGTTGGGGGTGACCCGATTCAAGGGTGAGTTTAACCTCTGTTTCTCTCTTTTCATGTCTTCTATTTGACCGGAGGTCAAACCTAAGGGTGAAGCCACCTTGGGGTGACCGGATCCAAGGAGTGGGGCGAGTGGGCGCACCCCCACTCACTGCCATTGTGGGAGGCTGGTTCTAGTCTCCCCATTTTTCTTCTCTTTTCTTCTTTTCTTTTGTTTGACCGAAAACCACCCGGTTTGACCGGGTGGTGGGGCACATAGTCACGCGGGCGCACTTGCGCGCGCGAGAGGCCCGCCGTTGTGCGCCTACGTGCGCGTGCGCCGCGTGCAACCACCGTGCGGCCTTCTCTTTTTTTTTTAAATCCCTTGGTTTGACCGGGGGACCCCGGTTTGACCAGGGGGGCGCATTTGCCGCACCCGATGTCGTGCGCCCACCTGCGCGCGTTTGCCGAGCGGCTAAATGGACACGCGTCCGTTTTTTTAAATTTGTTTTTATTGTTCACCCGAACACTGTTTGTCTGTTTGTCACCGTTGACCGGGAGTTGACCCCCGGGCACTGTTCACCCGAGAATCGACCCCGCGCGACTCCTCTCTCTTCCCAACTTCTCTCTCTCACGGCGACAGAAGCGTCTCCCTCACGGTGACGGGTCTCTCTCACGGTGACGGAAGCGAGTACTTGGACAACCTAGTCCTCTTATATCTTTTGAATAACTCCATCTATCAAATTGAAAAGGTACTCGAGATTTTTTACCTGTTCCTATGCATTGACCGACTTCCAAAAGACGGTGCCCACTTGATAGTTGACCAGAAAATTGATTATCGTCTTTCTAATTATACTTCTTAAGAAGAAGACATTGAGATAAATATACTAACAAAAACATTAAGAAATGTATACAACTAAAGACGTTAAGTATATTTACCGGTCTATTCGCTAATCATTAATGTGCAACCTCTTTTTTTCTAAATTCTTTCAAATGACTTCACATATTTTTTATATCTTTCATTGTCATAGGAAGATATACATTGTATCTCTCTCTCGGGTTTGGTTCGAGCACTCATCTCCCGACATTGACAATTGTGTCGATCATATTGTTGTAGTATGATTCTTTGGTGGTGTTCGCACGTATGCTATGGTGGAAGAACCGTCTTGACGTTACTTGTCCAATCCTCTCCTTGCACAGTTTTGGGTTCCACGGGTCTTGTGATCATTGTGATTGTCGTTTGACGTTGCCGTGATCTTGTGATGACTGGATCCACGAGGCCTCTATCAGGTCGTTATCTCAAGTCAGATCGTGGATCTTATCTTTCTCTAGTTGGTTGTTCGATCATCTTTCATTTTCTCACCCACTCTCACTCTCGATCCTTGACCCATCTTTTAACCAATGCATCCATAGAGATCTTTGTAGGTGAAGAATTTCTGACTTGTCTTTGTTGCTTGAAAGAGGCCATCTATTTTTAAAAAATTAAGTAGTTAATTATAACTGAAGAAGGTTGACTTTTATAAGTAATGCAAATGTACCATCGTTGAAGTTTTTGTGTTGAGGAATATTTGGATGGTCTTGTCCGTTGCTGTAAATATGTACAGAATGTCTCACCAGTTGGAAAACTTATTCTTAGGCAGTCTCCTTGTTCCGTTTGGAAGCTCTATTCACTTGTTTCATAACTTGTAAGTGCTTACGAAATTGAGCTCTTACCTCCGGTGGAGTTTGTGTGTAAGGTGCAATATTACTCTTCATCCCTACAAGATGAAATTTTAACTGATAAATATCTTCGAATATAATTTTGTCACATTATTTATATTACAGTTTTCTCTTTACCATGGAGAACAAGTTACAATATGTTCAAGTCAGATCATTCTGAGTTGCACTAAAAGTTTGAGTTGTATGATACGGAGAAAACATCTTTATTTAAGTAAAGAGGTATAGTATGTAATTAAGACTTAAAAAATATTAGACTAACTAAACATAAAATTGTTTACTAATTACAACAAGAGAAATATAAATAAACTTGATGAAGTTTAAGTAACTAAATGTTAAAAAAGTAAAACTAAGCGTTAAATAAGAAAATTAGTTCATTAAATAACTAATGAAAAAATTGAATAATTAATCTAAAATACTTAAAGAACAAAGAGTACTTAAAAATGAGAGCACAAGAGTGAGGAGGAGAGGTGATGTCCCTAAGCTCCCAAGGGATAGGGGGCTTCAAAGGCCCCTGGTCACGTTCATATGACCATGGTTCGCCGGGTCGCGACCCGGGTCGCGACCCGGACCCGACCGGGTCGGTTTTGGGGCCGACCGACCCGGTCGCGACCCCAAGATCCCGACCCCATTTTGATTTTTTTATTATTATTTTTTGCGACCCGGGCCGACCCCGTCCCGACCCGGGTCGCGACCCCGGCCGACCCGGGTCGGTTTTGCCCCCAACCGACCCGGTCCCGACTCCCGACCCCACGTTCCTTGCATATGACCATTGCAGGTGTCTAACGGGTTGGCCAGACAGGGTCACGGACGGGCTGGTTGGCCGAAAAACCGACTAGCTCGGGCTTGGGTTGCAACCTAGGTCCCGACTCGGTATTTCTTGACTTATTCTGTGGTCTTGCTACTTTATGGAAGTTTGTACCACCCGTTATGTTATGGTCCATTTGACGTGTAAGGAATAACTGCATCTTTGAAGATTGTTTTGAGAATCCGAGTTCCATCTTTTATATCTAAAGATTCGGTCATTTTCTTATTGTAATTGCTTACTCTTCTACCTCCTTGGTATTTTAGTGTTTTTCTTTGTTTTTTCTTCCCTTTATTTTTTATTATTTTTTGCTGTAGTATTCTTTTTTTCTTCTTCCCTTTATCTTTTTTTTTCTTTTGTTTTAGTATTTTTTTAAGTATTTATAGAAAATTTGGTTTGTGGCCATTCCAAAAAAATGATTAACCTAAGCTTTAGATCAGTCTAAGTTTTGTATCCTCTGTTTTTAATGATTTTGTAAACAATATCAACAGCAGAAATACATATTTTGTGCTAAGATGTTCATGATCTGATCAAAGTTCTGAGCGATTGTTTTTTTGAATTGTCAATTGTTTTTTGTAACGGTTTCTTATCTGTTTCTTTAGTGTAAACATATTTGTTTTTTTTTTTTTGCTTACCTATCTTTTTCTGTACATGGTGCTGTAGGAAACATCACAACTGCGAGGCCTTCTTTTGAAGCATGATAATCTTGTAAAATATTCAGAGAATCTGAAGAAAGAATTTCTTGATGGTTGCTCTTCATCGTCTTCAATCCCTGGTTCTCCATTTGAGCATTCCACATCTGAGAAATTTGGAAGAGGAGCCTCTTCACATTGGAGATGGAGTAAGACATGCTGCAAATTATTTCTCTTTACTTTGATCACTTTTCATCGAAATTGTGATTTATTCTTGAAAAGGTTCAGTGGTACTTGAGTCATTATGCAAAAATATTGTAACTGATCAACAATGTGCATGCTGGCCGTTTATTGCCCAACAGTCATTTGTCATACGATAGTTGCAATTTTATTTGCATGCAATACAATTTTTCTTTCAATTTATCTACAATTGTTGCTACTCATATTTTTTTTGAATATATTCATTTTTGATTCTATCTAATGTAGTATGATCACTCATCAATCTTATGGGGTGTTTGGTTGAATGATAATGGAGACTTTTATTTTAATTTTTAAAAATTGTAAGAAAACTGGTTAAAAGAGGTGTTTGGTAACGTTGGCAATTTTATATTTTGAAAGTGATTTTCTTCTTAAACAAAAAAGAGGGTTTCACCTCTTTCTTTTTTCTTGTGGTCCCCCACTTTGTTTGGTTACGAATGATAGTTACGGTTTTTTGTTATCACATCCTTCCAAACATGATAATTTTATGTCATGAGTTAGTTCACTTTTTATTTTAATATAATTTTTTAACATGAAAATGTACAAAAAATTATCATGCAACCAAACACCCCATTAACATTCTCATTTCAGCCACATTTATTTTAAAAGTAGTTTTCTTTTTATTGTCCAACATTTACTACCATACAACGTTGTAGGTCTTATACTTAGATGATAAAATTTCCCTTTCAATTTTAGTGAAATCTTACAATTATTTAGAACCCATGAAACCAATATTCACTTCATTCAACTTGCTTTAATTCGATGATTAACATCTTCATTACATTCTCCTTCTTTTTGAATAATTGATCTAAGATACTTGAATTTAGATAATATTGCTCTATATAAATTAACATCATCATCTACTTATCTTTGATTTTTGCTAAATTTACAATGTATATATTTTGTTTTTAGTTATACTTATCTTGAAACCTTTAGTCTCTTAAGCATTTTTTTCATAGTTCTTACTTTCTATTTACTCATTTTTGTGTCTCATCTATCAATATAATAATATTTGTAAATATCGTATACCAATGTATATCATCATGTATAGTATTTGTTAATTTATCCATAACTAATATAAAAATATAAGGGTTTATTGTAGACCTTTAATGTAAGCCAATATGGATTTTTTTTAAATTTTTTCTCCAATTGTGTATATGTTAGTGGTTGCTTCATTATACATATCTTTTATCATTTACATATACTTAATAGGTATCATCTTTCGTTCCAATACCCACCACAAAATATCTCTTGGGATTTTATTATAGGTCTTTTTTCAAGTCAACAAAACCATATGCAAATCTTTTTTCATATCTTGATATTGCTATATCAAACTTTTAATAAGAAAAATAGTTTCAATAGTAGGTCAATCAGGCATAAATCTAAATTGGTTAGATGAAATATTTGTACAATTTCATAATCACCACTCAATAACTTTTCCATAACTTCATAATATGACTCGTGATTTTAATCTATTTATAGTTTGCCCAATCTTATTTATCTTTTTTTCTTAAAAATAGGTATAATGATGTTTTTTCTTCATTCATTCGATATTCCTTTCGATATTAGAATTTTGTTAAAAAGTTGAGTTAACCATTCCACTCTTAAATCTTTTAAATATTTTTACACTTTAATAAGAATGTTATCTGGATCATATGTCCTATTTGTTTTCATCATTTCAATGTTTCTTTAACTTCTAAAAATTTAATTTTCTAATATAATTCAAATTAAATGTTGTTATATTCTTAATGTTGCCTATGTTTTTAGTATAGTTGTCATTAAAAAGAGTATCAAAATATTTTTTTTCATCTTTCTTTGATATCATCATCTTTAATCAAAACTTTTATTTCTTTATCCTTGATGCATCTGACTTGGTTAAGATCTTGAGGCATTTTCTCTCTCATCTTTGTCAATGTGTAAATATCTTCTCACCTTCTTTAGTTCCAAGTTTCTTGTACATATGTTTAAAAGTATCATCTTCTACTCATCTAATACTCTTTTTTACTTTCTTTTTCACCATTTTGTATTGTTCATAAACTTCATTGTTATCACTATCAGGCAATTTTGTATACCATTCTTTTTTATTCTTTATCGTTTTTTGTACTTCTTCACTTGACCACCAAGTCTTCTTCTTAAGTGGACCATGTTCTTTAGGATTCTCCAATTACTTATTTTAGCAATTTTTCTGATATTTATAGCCATGTTCATCTGCATAGTATTACCATATACATCTAATTTCCAATCATTCATCTTAATAAGTTTTTTTTTTAAATGTTTGTTGTATCATTTCTTTTAACTCCCGCTATTTTGTTACAGAAGTCTTTTTTTTAATGTGTTTGTTTGTGTTTTAATCTTAACATCTAAAATTACTGACCTGTGTTAACTCCTTAAAGTTTCACTCAAAATAATTTTACAATTCTATACAAAAACTTGATTAGATTTTTTGTGAGAATGAAGTCAATTTATATTTTATTTTATCCACTTTTAAATATTCATTAAATGATATTCATTTTTAATAAAGTAATTATTAGTTAAAATAAGATCATAAGCCATCGTAAAATTTAGAATATTTTCTTCTTATTTATTTAAATTTTCATATTTAAAATCTTCGTGATGTTTTTATACTCGTGACATTTGTTTTTAATGTGTTCGTCTAGATCTCCTTAAATAAATATATATATTTTTATTTGATATACTCTGCATAATGTCATCCATATCTTCCTTAAAATTTTTCTTTAATCTTGATACTTAGTTCAATTTGTGAAACATAAGCTTTATTATATTAATTTTCTTTTTTTTATAATCAGTTTGACCATAATAATTTTTGAAACAATTGCATTTTTTAATATTTTATCGATAATGATATCTACCCTATTTTTATTTATCTTTTCTTATATACTGTAGTTTATAACTATGAAACCTTGAAAATTTAATCATTTCCTAAGTATAAAATAACAATTTTCAGAAGGTGTTTTTTTTTAATTTATTTATTGAAATTAGTGTTATAACTAGGAAAATATATGGTATTCCGTAGGTGTATCAATAATCTGCCGATATGTATAAATGTATGAATTCGAGGTTAAGTTCTTTGAAATTTTATTTTGACTTCTTCCCATTGGATGGTGTGAAGATTCGATGTTAATTATTTCAAGAATATTCAAATGCCCTTGATTCACCGCTATTGCAATTTTGAAATGAAGACATTCATCCGCAAATAAAATGAACACACTAGGAGCGATGACTCCATAAACATGATAGAATGTAAAAACTTAGTGATTTAAGTTTGCCTTAATTTGATTTGATTTTGATTTTAGAAATTTGATTTACTTGGTTTGTGACTCAATGTCTTTTACACTTTAATTTTGATTTAAATTTGATTAAAGGTTTGATTCAAATTGGGTTGGATTTATATTTATTAGAAGGTTTGATTGATTGTAGATTTATTATGTTTATTTAATTTAAGTGTTATTTATTGAGTTTCTTGGTTGAGGAGAATTATTTTGGGGTTTTGATTATTTAGAATTTATTTTATGGGTTAAGATGTATGTTCCTTTTGAATTAAACTGATCTTCAATTTTTTTACTTTAATTTTTTTAGATTCTTGGATTTATTAATTGATCTTTTAACTTACAAAAATTTATTTTGAATATTTTAATAATCTAAAATTAGTTTAAAATTGTAAAAATTAGATTTTACTTGATTAAGTGTGTTTTAAATAATTTCAATTTCATTTGGTTATTTTTAATTTTATTAAGTTCATTGATTTTATTTATCCTTTAATTGTTGGTTTACCTTAGAAAAAATATTTCTTTGGCGCAAGCATTATTTGAAAATTGGTCTTAAGTTATGAAAATTCTGTTTGACTAGTTTGACCAGATTCGTTATTTTTGGATTATTTAATTAATTTATTTTTTCCTTATTTTTTATTATTTTGATACGAGTTTAATTATTAATTTTTATTTATATTCTATTCGAATTTATGGGGCTATTTTTTAGCTTTTCTTGACATAAAATAAATATTCAGCATTAAAAAAATTTCATTGATTAGAATATCAATACAAAGTACAAATGTGGGAGACACGAAAAATCAATGTCTCATTAACTTAAATCAATTTTAATTCAGCTCTATTGAGTCTTATGATGGGCATTGTGGAATTCGTCGTATCGATAAAGGATATAGTACACCAACCTTGGCTAAGGCATGTGGGTACTTTTCTCTCGTTCTTTTTCCCGCATCGTTCTATGTTTCAGCATGTATGCACATATATGTGCTTAGCTTTCACATTACTTGATGAATACTTATCGTTTTATGGAAAAATAATGGAGCATTAGGGTCATTTTAGACCTTTGTAGAGCGTAGGGCGTGCACAAGACCGGCGCCCAATTAGCTCTTTTATTGTGATTCTTTTAAATTATGTCGAAGCGTAGGGTGTGCACAAAGGCTGGCCCTCAATCTGCCTCGGTTGTATGTTTTATTTTCCAAAAACGTAGGGCATGTGCAAAGCTGGCCCCTAATTAGTGTCAGATGGATTATGTTTTAAGTTTAAACTTGAAACGTAGAGCATGCATTGTCGGACCGGTCCATAATTAGTCTCGAGTTAGCTTAATTATAAGTTTTATTTAATTTTTAACATTAAAATAAACTTGAGCCATCCTAATCCCAAAAGAGACAATCTGTTATGAAGACCCCTCGTGCCATCCATCCCCCTTCATCTTGTCACATTCTTTCTTTTATTTAGGGGGAAGGAAAGTAAATTAAAAAGACAAAGCATCCAATCATATGATCGTCTGAGCACAACCGCGAACAAAACTTAGGGCTCAACCCACCTTGGCTCGAGCAAGGGTGATCAAGATTGGCTAAGGGGGCTTGTTGGGTCGCGGGGGTGTGCATAAAGATAGAAAGGGGCTCTGTCAGAGGGGGCACGCATGTGACGGTGGGGGGAAAGAAGGTGGTGACTGAAGAGGGGCCAAGGCTCCGGGGTGCACATATGGTAGAGGCACGAGGGCTGCCCGGGCGAACGGAAGTGGGGCTCAAGGCAACAACGATAACTAGCGAGGTGGAGACGGCAGCGTGTGCACAAGACTGGGGAGAGGAGAGGAGATGGAGACAATGGTGACGTTGCGAGGGGGAGACAGCGGTGCTAACAAGGGGGAGAGACGGCAATAACTGTGGGTGAGGACGAGATAGGAAGGGGAAGACGCCATAGCGATGTCGAGGGAAAGCGGTGATAGGCTTGTGACCGTGGGATGGCTATCGTGCGAAGGGAAAATGATAAGGGGACGACGACGGTGAGGTCATGAGGGGGAGACGATGACCGCAAAGGGGAAACGACAAGGGGATGACGAGGGCGAGATCACGAGGGGGCGATGATGACCGCGAACAGAGGAGGTAGATGGTGATTGCGGGTAGACGACAACGACTGGTGATGATGAGGGTGGGAGACGGCGACCATCTACAAAGGTGAGCCTCACCTTCCATTTCTCTTTCCTCTTCCACGCCTCTGCTTCCTTCTCTTCTCTCTCTCTCTCTCTCTCCTGTTTGTTCTTTCACCGAAAAAATCCCCTCGCATCGTTGCCCCTTGGGGGCTTTTATGGCTTTTTGGGAAAACCCTCCACCTCCACTATTACACAAATGGTAACGTGCAACTGTCGTGGCCCTTCCAACTTCTTAGAGGCGTCATGTGGGGGTAGGAGCATTAGAGGGTTATCATCGGCAACGTCGCAATAGTACGATGACAGTTGTGATCAACTCTTGATGAGTCTATCAATGCCATTATAGGTGTTGCTCCTTAGGGAGTTTCGATGGGTCTAAGTCGATGAGGAGACATTGCGACCCCCTCGCTCTTTTTCTGCCGACGAGTCGAACTACGTACAGGGTTGCATGACTCGTCGTACAAATGATTCAATCGTTTTCTCTTTGTCGGCGAAGTGCTCTCAAGAGAGTCGGGTGGTCGTTGTAGATGTCGCACCTCTGGAAACTAAACCAGGCGAGTATGTGTCGTCTCATTGCAACTCTCATTTGATAGATTGTCGAGCATCCTGGCAGCTCTATTGAAGCTCGCTTGTCCTATTTTTTTTAGACATCAACAATAACCTGTATTTTCTCTTTCTTTACATTTCTTTTTTATCCACTTAGTTTTTTAGATACACAATATTCATCTTTTTCTTTTTCATACTATCAGCAAGTTCTATAAATTTTTTTGTAAGAGATTCAATATTCCAAGTACATATTCTTATCATTCTTTTAAGCTTTTCTTTATTAGATTTCTTTTTATAATAATGTCTATTTTCTTTTGAGTTTGTTAAAAAATTTATATATTGCTCTCCATTTTGCTCTCTATTATAAACTAATTTCTTTACCCATGTCTGTCCTTAGATGTGGGAACTCTTGCTTATTTAACACCACATCATGGTGTTTATGTGGTGCGTCGCATGCGGGGAATGTCTTCACCATTTCTGTATTTTTCGTTATGCTTGGGTTCCGATGTAACGAGTCGTTTGGTGAATACATCGTAACATTTATATCATTTGAATCCATATCATGGGATGACTTTGCTTTTTTACTGGTTATCATCTACTGTAACTCCCCTCCTTTCTCATCTAGACTTGGGACCAACCATGACAAAGTTGCCCAAAGCAAATTATTAATTTAAAGAAATGAGAGCATATACGATGAGAAGAGATTCATAGATAGATCAAACCTAAGCAGCGAAGGAATTCCTAGAGGAGTTCTCAGGACAGATATATGATTCAAGAAATGCAAAATCAAAGGCCATAGTCATATGTGGGGGTGAAAACGAACCAATACACTCGACAAGTAGTTCGAAACTTGGCTTGATAAATATTCGACACAGCTTGTTTATTATGTTAAGTGAACAAGTTTGAAAAAAAATAAAACTTGACTTATTAAACGAGTCAAGTTTGAACAGACTCTTACTCGGCTCGATAAACTCGTGATTAGCTCGATTAAATATTCTATTAAATATATATTTTTAAAAATTAAGTTTTAAGTATTAATAGTTATATATTATCACTTAAATATATTAAATAATTCAAAATTTGAGTTTAAATTTTAATCAAGTTTTATAAATGAGCTAAATCTAGAGTTTTACTTTACAAATGGCTTTTTATTGATTTTAGGTTTTATAAATGAGTTTGTATATAACTTAAGCTTGAATTTGGATTGAACTTTAGTCCAACTACTACTCGAGCTCGAGCTCGAGCTCAAACTCGAATTAGTGTAAAATAAGTGAACCGAGCATGAACACTATACTCGTCGGCTCGACTTGTTTGCACCTCTAGCCATATGTGATGATGACTCATCTAATTTGGATGGATGGGACGTTAGACGCTGCAATGCATCAAAGTAGAGAATTATGTAGTAAAAAGTAAGAGAGAAGGAAAGGTACAATGTCTTTTGGAGCACATCATTCCTCTACATAGGCGTGTTAACCTGGTCAGCTAGAAGGCTCTGGCTTTGCATTTATCATATCTCAATCCACTCGAGGCCATATGATGAGTACGTATTCAGTTATTAAGGTTTATCTATTTTGTTATTGAAATTTTTTTCTATGTTATCAAAGACGATTATGTTAGTAACCTAGACCATGAGACCAAGTTGTGCCAGGTCGGGGCTCAGCCCCAGGTCGGTCGGCTCCCAACCTGGCTTGGTTGTCGACCCGGCCCGATTGGGTTGTTATTATTTTTATTTTTAAATGATAAAAAAATAAAAAGGAAAATATGAAAAAATAAGGAAAATACTTGAAAATTCAAAAAAATAAAGAAATATAATTAGAAAAGGATTTATCCAATTTTCACTCAAAAGTGATATTGTATTCTTCTACATAATATATGTACTCTGCCTATGACATTATGGAAGAGTATGATGTATTGAACATGTATATAAACTGATTATACTCATCACTACCTCATATAATTATCTTAGGATAAGACAAAAATGAACTATCGTAGCTATCATATGTGTAAGTACTATAACTATCAAAAGATTGTTGTGTCATCCCAAAAACCCTCTCCTTGATACGACGAACACCAAGAATCTATGATGGTTCAAGTCCTGGTCCTGCATACTCCTGTTGCTTAGTTCTGTGGTCAACATCTTGTGTTGTGTGGGTATAATGCTTTTCTGCAAAGTGCTACTATTGCAGAGAGGGCGTCTCTAGATTACTTCTCCTTACACCAGAAGTGGCACCAGTGGTGCTACCTCTACTTGTGCCTTATACATGTGCAACTCCATCGCTACTGTTTTTTGAAGAAGAATCATCCGTTGTCTAATATTGCACTTGGATGTTGGGTTCCGGTGTATCTTCTCGAGTCTTGCCAATTGTGTCGAGATCGGTAATATCAACGGAGTCAGTTACGACTCGTTTACCTTTTCCCTTTGATTGCCTACCTTAACGAGAAGATTGTCCGATTTTCTGTCTCTTTACCATAAAAGGAGGGATCCATAATTTCTCAGACAGATGAACATTGTCAAGTTCTCCTTGACCCTATTCTTGATCATCGGGGTTGAACTTTGGTTCGCCCATCTCCTCATGATCGTTGACCTAAGTATGCAAAGGATTTTTCTCTTAAAATATCTCCTCCAAGTCATTATCCTGTTTTTGTATAGTGGGTGCCTCAGTTTGTCTTCTACTTGTTTCTTGTACCCACTTTTACTCTTTCTTTTGGTTCTCTTTCATCTTCTCCAAAATTTTCAACTTCAATCTCATGTTATAGTGGCAGTAGACTATTTGAAGGACCTTGACTAATGGTCCACAATATGAAGCATTTTTTTATAAGTTGTTAAAAGTCTCTACTCTCCAATGTATGTTCTGCCTTTCTTCCTTTTCGTTTGTTTGACAGGTTAGCCCTAGCAATCCAGTTAGCCCATCCCGATGAAAGTATCATTTGAGTGAGGGAATGCCTATGTTCAAAGAGGCTCTCTAAAGATACGTAGTGAGAAGCAAACTGTGTTGTCCTAGGTCGTAGGAGCTCTTAACCCTTCGAGTGCTCTCTCATTAGGGTCGGGATGAAATCGTGGTTGTATATGAATGATGCAATGTATTGGGCTGCCTTGACAACCCGATCTATATGGGAATCCTTGCAAATATTCTCTGACATTAAATCTATGGAATGGGTGGAGCATGACGCCTAATATAATTTTGGTCTCTTGACCATCAATATTTGTCTGACAACTTTATAGGCAGCAGCGCTGTCCGTCACTAGTTGAACAACTTGATCCTCTCCGATCTCTTGGATAACACCATCAATTAAATCAAACAGGTAATTGGCATTCCTTACTTGTCCGGATGCATCTGTTGACTCAAGAAGACGGTCCCAACTTGACAGTATATTAAAAAGTTGATCATTGTCTTCCTAATTATACTTATTATTAAGAAGATAATATATCAAATCTAAATTTAAAATTAACAAAGACTTGTAATATAGCTGTTATACTGAAAGAGACTAACTTGTCCAACCATCTGTCATCAATGTGCACCCATGTTCGTCACAAATATGTTCAAACGACTTGACATATTCCTTAATGTCATGTTCCTTCATTGGAAGATATGTGTTGTATATCTCTTTTGGAGTTGGTCTCGGCACACTCATACAAACTTTGGCTATAGTGTCGATCATTGACTCGTAGTAAGGTCTCTTTGTAGCGTTAGCCGATATGCTACTATGAAAGAACTATTTAAAAGTTGCATGCCCAATCTTCTCCTTGTATAACTTCAAGTTCTTCAATGTCGTGTTGATGACTGTTTATTTTTGTTAGTATCATATAATTATCGGATATGCGGGACCAACTACTGGGTCGTCATTTCGTGTGAGATTATGGATATCTTGTTCATTTAGAGGATTTGATTCTCTTCCGTTCCCACTTCCATGTCCGTTCCCAGTTCCATGTTCGCTCCCACTGACCGAACCTTGACCCATAAATCTACTGGTACGCCGATACATGTCTTCGTCGACAAATGACCTCCGGCTTGTCTCCATCGCTCATGCTGTCATTTATTTGCTATGTTGTATGTGCATATTCATATGAATTATCAAAGATTAAATATTACATACCTTCGTTGAATTCTTCGTAGTGACCTCTTTTTGGACTCTCTTGTCCGGTGCTATATATATGCAATGAACGTCTTGTCAGTTCCATAATTTCTTCATAGACAATGTCTTTGTCTCTTGGAAGCTCATTTTGACTTTTTCAAATTTTGTAAATGCATTCTAAATTGTGCACGTACCTTAGGTGGAGTCTTTGTGCACAGTGCAACGTCTCCCTTGATACCGGCAATATAATGTTTCAACCGGTAAGTTCTACCTTAAAGAACTTTGTTATAATATTTGCACTTTATTTTTCTTTGCTCTGTTGACACTATCGTGCAATAGAGCCAAGTTGGGTCATTCTTGGTCAAGCGGGAAGTATCACGATTAAAAGAAGACATGTTGAAATTTGAATAATAAAATTTTATTCAACACTTAAAAATTGATATTAGTAAAAGAACTAATAATGTAATTAACATCAAGTTAAAGTAGAGAGAGTTGAGAGTGCAAGACAGTGAGTGAGATTTGAGAGTAAGAGAGAGTTGAGAGAAAAATATTGGAGAAAGTTGAGAGTGCAAGACAGTGAGTGAGATTTGAGAGAGTAATAGAGTGAGAGTTAAGAGAGATATTTGAGAGGGTAAGAAACACTACCGGAGAAAACTATTGGGAGTTACTAGTGGAGAAAACTATTGGGAGCTATTGGCGGAGAAGGTGGGTAGAGAGAATGAGAGAGTATGAAATATGGGGGAGGGTTGAGGGGTAAGGAGGAAGGCTCTCCTTCGGGGGGGGGTGGACGAATCGGTAGTGGGGGGGGGGGACAAGAAGCCCCCTCGGTGGAGAGTCGGTCCGACCGGGTCAGTTTTGGGCTGCTCGACCCAGAAACTGGCCAGGTCGGGTGACCCGGCCTGGCTTGGGACTGACCCGGCCTTCCATGAGACTAAGTGAGGATAGTTAGGTCCCTAGCCTTGGCCATTATCACCTAAGGCAATCGCCTGGTTCATCTCATTCCACTGGCTAACCTTGTAGTGGAACAGACTAGGTAAGAAATTTGACGAAATTGAATTGAGTATGAAACATTGGTTAGTAGCCTCACTTAAGTGTTGCCAAACTTCCTATGTGCTTTTGATAACTTCTTCTCTTGGAGCTCCCCATAGTCTCTGTTCCCACAAACTCTCACTTTTTTGGTATAAAAGTTGGCTATATTTTTTTGTATTTTAGTTTTAAATTTATGATGTTTTTTAAATTAAGTCTGAAACCTCTATTTCTATTAATGCGCCAAGAGAGAGAACAAAGAGTAACAAAAATGAACAAAATAAAAGGGGTTGGGAAGAGAAAGACTCAACTACTAGGGTGGTAGACGAGTAAAGGAGCTACACAAAAAAATGTCTAAAAGAGAAGACACAAGGTTCACCATATCGAAATCAGGGCTAGGATCAGTCAGTGCTAATCCGATTTGGATTGGATTGCACTGGATTGATCTGAACTGATTTTCTAGGAGAAGTCCTGCTTCAGAGTTTTTTATTTTTTAAAAAGTTCTAGAAAAATCATGATAAAATTTAAAATATGAGAGCTCTTAGAAAAATTTAAAAAATGTAAAAATAACATGTAATACACTTGTATGTGACTATCATGTCTTATGAGACATATTAAGAAAGTGGATTTAAAATAACACCAATATTCATTCCAATAAAGAAAAAATGGCACAATTCATATACGACAAAAAGCATACCTTTTTATCACCACCATCTAAGAAATTGGCCTACATAGTTTTCAATCTTCTGATTCTCTTGAATGTTTTATTGAGACTGGTCATTCATGATTGGCTTGTACCTATATAAAAATAATGATTTGACCATTTGATTAAAATCATACACATAATCTGATGCTGAAGTTGGAGGTGTGGGTGGATAACATGGCGTGAAGTTTGAAGCTGGTTTTGAATAATTTGCAACCCCGTACTCTTAAGAAAAACCCATCTGCTTCCAATGTTGACTTCTTTCACTTGAATGTTGTCTCTGACCAAAATCATCAAGACCTTCTCTAGTTGCACGTGCACTACTCGACGACTTCTCCTCCTCCACCTCCACTTGAATCACCTTATTCTTGCTGTTGTAAAGATGGAATAATTCTTCCTCATCATCATTTAAAGGTGCTTGAGTACTGTCTGTGGGACTCGTAAGGTTTGCCAGACAAGTATTTTTTTTCTTCCCCACTTTCTTTTCTTGGGTATCCTGTCCAATACTGTGTTGGTACATCTTTTTCAACAATTTAAATTCTTCAAAGCTATTTTTCATTGTGTACTCTTTTGGATAGGCGAAGGACCTACATCTAAAACGGCATAAGAAACTGGACTTGAAAAGCTGTGACTAAAGCTGGCACTAGATATGTGGTGGGAGGTGGGACTTACTGGATTGGAGCTATACAAAAGACTTGAGTATCTCTTTTGTTTTTGCATTTGTTCATCTTCAACCTTATCGACGACGCGGTCAAGGTCTCCTTTTGCCCCATGTACAATCATTAGAGTCAAATTTTGGAGTTGATTCAGCATCCTTGTTCTCCATCCATGATGAAAATGGATGTTCTTTAAAGAGATATTCTAGGTCAACATCTCTCTGTGATAATCTCTAACCACTTGCATTGGGTTTTTGCTTATAAGGATTACTTGCAAATCTTGCAAACCTTTCTCCATTAGTTTTTTTGTTGGTCTTTAATGTTCTTGAATCTTAGCCGCATATTGTAATGACAAACCACTAGTTTGTCTAATCTCTCACTTTTTAGCATGTTTCTTCTTTTTGTATGTTTTAGTTTGAAAGTGCTTCAGTTCCTTTCACACTATTTTGAATTAGTGCTTTGACTCCATGTGTATTACAATAGTAACAAGTAGATTGCATCCACTTTTATTGTTCACTTGAATTCACCACTCAGCTACAAAAAAGATTAGTATAGTGAGTGTGTAATCTTCTTACAAAAATGTTTTAACATATACCAAATGTTATTAAACATATTAGGAGAAATCTTGTTTTGTAGACTCCAATTCAGTGTTTATATGATATCGTTTGAAATATGATACAAAATATAATTACTTTATTGGTTTTGAAAAATCAATTACTAACTAAGCAAATAACAACTCATTTCAATTTCTACTTTTGTTTTATCTTGTGGAGTCCTACATAAACATTGTATAATTGACAATGTATCGTGTATAACCTCTTTATTATTAGATACTTGTCTGCTATTTTGTATCTTTGGGTTCAAGAAATCTTTTGCGAAAAGTGAAGGACAACCATTAATAATAGTAACACATTACCACAAGATGTTATGATTAATAAGATATAAACAATTACTTGCTGTATGAATATCGTGGTGAAGTTTCTTATTCCATTCGTTGTTTATAATCTTTCACTATTTCTTATAATCTTTTAGATGGTTTTCTTTTAGTTACATCTTTGCTTTGTCCATTGTATAATCAAGTTCTTCATTCGGTTTTTGTCATTAGAATCCAACAATCTCAACATATGTATCAGGGGTTCTATAACTGACAATTAATATTGCACATTTTCTCATTCTATTGTTTTCAATAATACGTTTCATCTTTATTAGAATATCAAACCAGTCCATTCTATCATATAGGTTAACCATGTAATTGATGTATGTCGATGAAAGTGTAAATTTCTTCAAGTTATGTCGATGCATCAACATACTTTCGAATGCAATAAAATATTTGATGAATCTCGTAGGACCAAGTCGCACTAGATCTTGACCATCCATATGTCCTCTCATGATGTGCAAGAGTCTAGATTGCTTATATATAGATGATGTAACCAATTGTTCTTCACTCACGAAGGACTTGACAGATGGCTCCTTTTTATTGTCCTCCAACATCAAGTCGATAGAGTGTACAGCACAGGACACCCAAAACAAGTGTGGTTTGGCCTCCGTCAGCTTTTTATCTGCAGTTTTATAAGAAGTTTCATTATCAGTGACAAACTGCATAATGTTGTCTTCACATTTTCTTTACAACATTATTCATAAAACTAAGCAAATACTTAATTTTTATGTAGCCTGATACATTAATAGATTTCAAAAATATGATGCCCTTAGACCTATTCTTAACAAGTGCTTCTTTGTTAGTTTCAACCTACCTCCAAGGAACCCAGTTAATTCACTTGGGTCGGATTACTCAAAATATACCAGTCCATTGTTTATGTGGCCAATTAATCAGTGATGTGGAATTATTATTGACAAAATCATTCAGCTAGTATAACTGGAGAGTTTATTTATTAGTTGAGTTTCATGATCAAAATGGCAATTTTTTTTTCTCTAATGTGGATCCGGTTCAAGAATTTTTTAATTGATTTTACTTTTATGCCTTTATAGGACTTGTTTGTAAATATTTGAATTTTCTTTTAATCTTTGTTTTGCACTTAGGCTTTAAGAGGACATGCCTGCAAATATTTACTTAAAGGTCTTTTCTGTAAAATTTGGCTCTTTATACGGAGACCATTGTTGATGACATGAACAAGCAAGAGAATTTTTGAGAAAAATAGGGACTTTCGGCCACTGGTTCATGTAGGGGGTTTACCTGGTAGGCTTCTTCCTCCTTGTTCGGCCAAAGGGCCTTTTAAAAATTGACTCTTCTTCTCTATGACGCCTTCTTCACCCCTCTCTTCCTCTGCTTGCCGGCCTTCCTCTCACCTTTCCCTTCACAGGTTGTTGTTCGACTTGATTTGGTTCACCAAGTCTGTCATCTTCTTCCTGCTTGACGACATCAAATTTCTTCAATTTGCTGAGCTTTGTCGGAGGACACAAGGAAATGCAGCATCGAACAGATTTGCTAGGGTTCCTAATATCTCCCGACATGGGTGGCCACCTTTCGGTACACCGATGATGACTTCGTCTCCATCAACGTTGATGATGTCAGGAGTTCCAGAATCCTTGGAGCCATCAACAACAACAACAAGGCTTCTTATGGTAGAGTCCTCGACGATCCTCAGACAGAGCTTGTTCGGTCGTTCTGCATTCGACTCTGCTTCCGTCTTTCTGTGAACACTATGCTTCCTGCCAACTAGAGGTGTTCAAGCAAACCGGGCAAACTAGTAAGCTGAATTGAACCGAACGATTCAAGGTCTCGAGCGTTTGGTTTATTGAACCAAACCAAATGAATATCATCTTATCAATTTGGTTCAGTTAAACACCTCTCCAAACTAAACTAGCTTGATGAATTGGTTGACCTAGTTTGATTCTCTTTATTATATTTTATATTAATTTTAAATATATTTTATTATAAATTTAGGTTAAGTAATATAAAAAACACAATTAATTTTTATAAATAAAGTATTAATTTTAATCTTAACTTTAATTAATTATTATGACATAAATTATTTTTATTTTTATTTTAATATATGTTAAATAGACAAACTGAGTCAGTTTACATTCAGTTTGAGGTTCAACCGTACTAGTTCGGATAGGTTTGGTTCCATTTTCGGTTTAGTTTCGAACCTTTCTAAAAAAGGTTCGAAATTGAACCAAATTGAACCGTGAGCAGCCCTATTGCCAGTGTTGTCACCTTCTCGTTTCTACTGCATGACCACCTTCTCTCGCTTGCTCCATTCCCCTTGCTTCTTGCTTCCGGATGACGACGAAGGAGAAGGACAATATGAAGAAGATGAAGAGCAAGGAGCAGATGCAGTTCGAAGGAGCTTTGCAGGCCTTGTCGATCTATCTTAGCCTTTCCTTTAGTCATGTGAGGGCATTGCCCACTCGTTCTACTCCCTCCTACTCGCTACTATTTGGACAATAGCGTGGTGACAAATATGGTATATTGTATTGAACACATGTGAGGCAACATAGGAAGTGAAAGAAGCCCTCACTTGGGGACTTGTTATCACCCTAAATGGGTCTTCTTCGTGCATCATCGGGCGTGACTATGAGGCTCCATGACCCCAAAACAAGTCATCTTCACACCCTTGTGTGCACTGCTCGGATGCCAATGCCATTCATCCACGTACCCCCCGGGGGGTTTAAGCACGGCTTACCGGAGCACTTGAAGATGCCAGTCGAGCTTGATGGGTGATGCAACCTCAAAAATCTCAATTTAAAAGATTTTGGTTTTGGAAATTCGTTTTCCTTTTTGAATTTGAATTCATTTGACCTTAGTACTCTTTAGAAAAATAGGTGGTATTCCGTAAAAGTACTAACTAGGGTCCATGATATGTATAAAATTATATGTTGTGGTTGTTAAGTTCATTGAAATTGATTTTGACCTCTCCCCGTCGGATGGTGCGAAGATCCGGCGTTAATTACATCGAGATTACTCGAAAACCCTTGATTAATCGTCATAACAATCCATGAAAATAGAAGACAGTACATCCACAAAAAAAAACATTCATACAAACACAGGATAAAACAACCCCATGAGTTTGATGGAAGGCAAGCATTTAATTTAGTTTTGAATTGAATTGAATTTGAATTGCATTAATTTGGTATGTTTTGATTTAATTTTAGTTGATTAATTGAATTAAGTTTGTTTGGAATGAATTTGTTTGGAATTGATTTATTTGAATTCAATTTAATTTGAGAGATTTATTGGATTGAATTGAATTGAATTGGTTTGATTTTAGTTTGAATTGCTTTGATTTGAATTTTGTTTGAAATGGATTTTGTTGGGATTGAATTATTTAAATTTAGTTTGGTTGGAGTTGAATTTGAATTTTTCCTTGTTTGATTAATTTGGATTTCATTAAGTTTGAGTTGGATTTTATTTGGGAGTTGATTCAGGTTGATTGGATTTGGAGGATTTGATCCGAGTTTGATTTGAAAATTGAATTGAGTTTATTTGATCAATTATGTTTTATTTAGATTCTGCTTGCAACCTGATTAAATTTAGAGTTTGTTTAAAGATATCTTGATTAACATTTTTTAGATTACTGATCTGTTAGACTTTTGATTTAAGTTTAATTTGGTTATAATTTATTGTGATTTATTAATCTTGAATTTAATTTGCTTGTGGGTGTCAGTTTGGTTCGGAAGTTTAGCTTGTTTACAGATTTGGTTTGCTTGAGAATGTTTTGATTTGGGTATTTAATTATGTGAAGACTCAGATTTCAGATTATGGGGTTTACAGATTTTGGGGTTTACAGTTTTCCAGATTCACCAGTTTGCTTGAATGACATTCAGATTTCAAATCCTTGGAGTTCAGATTTTTGAATTACAAACCGCAGATTTCAATTTCAAGTTATGTTTCAGATTTTAAATTGATGGTCTATTTGATTTCGTTCCAGGAAATATGGCTCTGAGTTTATCTTGGAAAATGAATCGGTTTGTTGGTTTTAATTTGATTTAAGTTTACTTGGTCAGAATTGATTTGACTCTGACAGATTATAATGAGTTAATTGTAGTTTTGTTTGAATTTGGAATGTTCAGATCTTAAACCCTCAATCCTCAGATTTTTTAAATCAATCCCTGCTCCAGATGTGAAGCTCAGATTTTGAATCTTTGAAATGCATATTTCAGATTTTGGAGTTCATGTTTCAGATTTTCAAACCTCCAGATGTCAGATTTACACACATTTCAGATTTTCCAGATTTCGGGCATCCAGACTTACAAATTACAGATTTTTTTTGATCCTCGGCTGCAGGTTTTTATGAACTTCAGATGACAGTTTCTGGACTTTACAGTATTAGGTTCTGATTTCAGATTTTCGGACTTCACATATTTCTGGATTCTGTGCACATTAAATTGATTTTCAGATTTTAGACCTCGGAGTCCAGATTCTGCATTTCTCAAAGATTGTAGATTTAGATTTCTCCAGATTTTAGATTCATAGGCCTTAATTTCAGATTTTTCTTCAAATGACAGATCCTGGACTCTCAATCGCTGGTTCCGGCCTCTGATTTCCAGATTTTGTTTAATTTTGTTGTCTTGCCTTCCAAAAGTTTCACGTGATTGTCCTCTCCTTGTAGCATAAATCTATTGCACCGAACATACCGTCGTCGTAGTCTTTGTCTCGGAGAATATCCGGTCTCTCTTGTCCGGTCCTGTAAATGTGTATGGAATGTCTGGCCAGTTGTGACAGTTCTTCTCGAATGGTCTCCTTATGTCGTTTGTTAGTTCCCTTCGCTTGCTCCATCACTTGTAGGTGCCTACGAAATTGAACTCTCACCTCTGGTGGAGTTTGTGTGCAAGGAAGAATATTGCCCTTCATGTCTGTAAGATGAAATTTCAAATGATAAATACCATCGAATATAATTTTGTCACAATATTTACATTGTATTTTTCTCTCCGCCATGGAAATCAAGTTGCACTAGAACCAAGCCAGATCACTCTGGCTCGCGTCGGCAGTTTGGGTTGTTTAACTTGGAGAAGACATTTTTAAGTAACAAAATAAGTAATTATTTAATACTGATTATGTATCTAATTAAGTAACTAATGAAGCAATTAAGTAATGAATTATTGAATAAACTATTTAAATATTTAATTAACTTGACTAAATAATTATTGACTACTTAAAACTAAAATAATAATAAAATAACTAATTAAGTAATTAGTAACTTAATTAAGTAAATGATGAACTAATTAATAAACTAGTTGAATATCTAATTAAATAAGTAAGTATTAACTAACTATTAACTAATGAATTAAGTAACTTAAAAAATAAAAGAATCAAATATTTAATGAACTAATGAAGTAATTAAAAAAGGAAGAGAGCAAAAATTGAGAGTAAAAAAGTTGAGATCAAAGAGCAGTTAGGTGAGTAATAGTGAGGTGAGCAAGTGTGAGGAGGAAGAAAGCCCCTTACAAGCAGGGTCACACGACCCAGCCGTGATTCCATGACCCGACTGTGACCCAGCCGACGGGTCGGGCCGACCGGGTCACAACCAAAACCGATTGGGTCGCAGCCGGTTTTCCATGCTTCATGGTTCAACTTGTTGGAGTCAGACCGAGCCAGAGTGTATCCTATTTTAGCCAACCATGTCAATATGTTATGTGAAAGAAAATCACAGGCATATATTATATACATTCAAGATGTTGTTTCTTGTATTCTTCGGGACGAAGGAAAGTGTTAGTCATGACATGATATGTAGTGATAATTCTATGATGCTTTTGTTAGCAAAGAAATTATGACAGTATGGTTAAAGTTAGTATATGCACGTGGTTGTTTGCATTTAAAGATCATGCTACATTTAAGAATCTTAATGCATGATAAATATTTAGTCATTGTTTTAATGACAAAATGCTCCACTTTAGTAAAATCATGTTAGTAAATATAAGAATAAAAAATAAGCATTAGATGTAAATATGGAAATGAGTAATGGATTAGCTGTCTGTACAATTTTTATGTGATATGGCACATGGTATATATTACTTTGTATCTGTGTAAGAATCAAATCCTATCTTACAGGTAAGAGAATGGTGTAAATCTAATTGTCTGTTTATTGGGTCATGATGTTATTGGAGCTATTTGGATTTTACAAGTTGAGATTTACTAGGTTGATTGTAATTATGTTAGCTTTTTCAATGACATTTACCATTATTTGAAAGTAGGGATTAGAGGATGCATGTGCATGGACATTTACATGGCGCTGAAACTATACGTATTGATAAGAATTTAGATAAAAATAACTAGTAATAAATACAGTTCAATAGATTTACCTACATGTAAGAATAATTTGTAAATATTCTTTATTGCAAGTTTTGTAGCCTCAGCGGTGGTCTTAAAACCTGTCACTGCCTAATTTATTGTTCAGTGAGATGATTAATGCTTCCTGAAGAGAAAATTATCCATAGATTGAGTAGACTGTGAACAAATAAATGTAGAGCCAACACTTGGTTGATTGGGTCAAGGTGCCTTAGATGAATGATGTGCAGCAGAAAATCCTGCACCTTTTCTTATCTCTTGTTTCTCTCTCTGTTTTTTTTTGCTTTGATGCATTGTAGCCCTCATCTCGTCATCTTGCCATATATGAACTGGATGACCCATCATTAGTTTACAGCCTGTTTGGTAACTGTATCAAGCTCTTGTATCAGTATTACTTTTAAAATTGATATTGATAGAGGGTAATAATAAGTGTTTGGGTAGTTGTATTAATTTTAAAATTTACAGTAGAAGACTATTTCAAAATTAATACAGGTCTTCACCAGTTTTAAAATTGATACCGAGCGACTGGATCGATCCCTGATGCCCTAGCTCTCTGCCATCTCCCCGATTGCGGCCATCCTCTCCCCTGATCGCGCTCCCCCGATCGTACCTCTCCTCTCCTATCAAAGCACCCTCGGCCGTCCATAGCTTCCGTGGTTGAAGCCTTACGATTGCCTCTCTTGTCGAGTCGCAGTGAAGCTCCCCGCGGCCTCCCCTTTCATCGCACCGCCATAAGCACGCCGCCTCCTATTTCTTTTCACCGGGCCAGAGGGGGGAGTAGCCTTGACAAGATCAGACGACAGAAGGAGGAAGAAGAAGTGGGGCTAAGAAGGGTAAGCTCGTGTTTGAAGGCATCGCTTGCAACGAGCACGGCAAGGTCGCCAACACCTCACTGCAGGGAAAGGGGCTCCCGGGAACCATCTCCCCTGCGGTGGCTGGGCTTCAGTGCCTGTCCAGGCTTCTGCACTACAACGCGCTGACAGGGGAGATCTTGCCGGAAATATCCAGCCTGACTGAGCTATCGAACCTCTACCTCAGCTTTAACAATCTCTCCGGGGTCATCCCGCCGGAGATCAGCAACACGGCAAAACTGCAAGGTGCGACTATTCTTGGTGGGATCATATTTTTTTGTTTTTGCTTTCGATTTTGCCTTCATATCACCGCATCACACCTATTTCTTCCCACTCTTCCCACTTCTGAGCTGTTGTTCTCCCCCATTTCCTTTTTGCGGTAATGTTGTAGTTGTGCTACAACCAGTTTATTGGGAGCATACCCAACCAGGTTGGCCTTCTAAAAAAACTCAGCATCTTCGCTCTCCAGTTCAATCGCTTGACTAGTGCGATTCCGGCGAACTTGGGAGATCTGACTGAGCTAATTACACGGGTCGACTTAAGCTTCAACCAGCTCTTTGGTTCGATCCCCTCCAAGCTTGTCCAGATTCTGCGACTATCCGTTCTAGACGTTCAGAATAACAGCCTGTCCGGCAATGTCCATACGATAACCTCTTTTGTCTTTAAAATCATCTCAAGAACAGAGACTAATGCCATCTGCAATGCTCGCTGCTTGATGAAATGCCGGAGAGAGCTGACATGACGGATTTCCTTGAAGTGCTATGGAGACTGGAGAGAGGATTCCAATACGGCAACAACACACGGGGATTACCAAACACTTAACAAATTTAATATTGTCAATTTTGATATTGATACTCTAACTCTTAAAAATATCAATATCAATATTAATATAGTATCAATTTTAAAATTCTAACCAAACAGGCCGTTAGGCAGGGGCTTCTGATTTAAGATCTTTTATTAATCCTATAGTTTTGTTTTTTGCAACTTCTTTTATTACTTAACCCTAATATCTATGTGAGATGATTGTCTGATGATGTTAAGTTCTCATATCTTCCAAAAGCTTGGTTGGAATCCGATCACATTTCTTTACGTTACAATTGATCTTGGCAATGCGTTGCCTTAGGTGAAACATGTCTATATTCATTCTTTGGCACTATTTACATTGCATTTTTTTCACCACATCAATTATGAATTCTCCCCATCCAATGTCAAAAGATCCGGTAGATCGAACCCTATCATGATCTTAATTGGCCATATTCCTATAAAACACGTGTTCAAAGAAATGTTGAAGTATAATGGATAAATAATTCTAGATCCTCGTACTCACTGTAGGGCTTCAAGTTAGAGGACAAAATCCCTAAGATCCTCATATTTTCTACTCAGAAAAAATAAAAAAGTAAAAATAGCTATCATTTAGTAGATCTATGATCTACCTAGGGAGAACCAAAAATATGAAAAAAGAATGAAAAATAATCAAAATATGAAAAAAAACCATCACTGGACTAAATATCTGGCGGTAGCAAAGGCAAGCTTCGGTGGCAGCAGAGGGGAGAAGGTTGGGATGCCATTTGGTCTGCGCACAGACTGAATTAGATAGGATCAGACTGGATCGGGCTTCGGATCTGTCCGGATGGGCCAATTCAATTACACGTTGGTTTTGCTTCGCTTGTTTCGGTATTCCTATTTGTAGCATATACCTTCGCTTCTTCTGGTTGTGTATCACTGTATCCCCTATTCTGACCGCAGCTCGTTTCGTCAGGTTCCAAAACCAAGCCGAAGCCCAAAAGGGAGAGAACAGAGGAAGAAAAGACCTTCAGGAGAAGAGCCAAATACTTCTTGGCGACACAACTGGTTGCCGTGGTCGTGTTCCTCACCTTGTTTGGACCATCAGGCGCGCGCGAGGTGTTCGAGATGGACGAGGGTGATGATGATGTAGATTATTAGGCTGCGTCTAGCAGATATCGCTCCTCACACAAATTATTGGAGGCCTTCACACAAATGTTGGGCTCTCTTTTCCCACAACTGCATTGTATTTGCAATGCGGAAGAACCTATTCAGCAGGCGGGAAGAGAGATTCAAAACGTTCACAGTCCTTTTGGATGGAATGTGGATGCTACCGTTTTGCTTTGTCATGTTAGAATTGGGAATAATATTTCTCGAGCAAGGGGTGATGATGCCTGCGAGATTGCCCTTCACCACGGGCAAATTTTGAAGAAACTTGTTTTTTCTTTTTTTTATTCACCGTGAAAAGGAATAATTTAAAGCAACTGAGCCTCGTTCTCCGTTATGCCGCAGTCGCAGGTGTAATTGTTTCATGTTCTTATCGGTGAAAAATCTGTACGGGAATGTTCTGTTTACCCTTACATTATCAGTCTTGATGCGTACGTTTTGCTGCATGGTGCATTGATTTTTTCCTAACAAAAATATCTTTTGCGTTGATGATTGACAATTGTGGTGGGACGGCTGTCGAGTAATATACAAATCTCTTAATTGCTTTTCCCCTAAAGTAACATTTTAGATATGAAATTAAGAGTATAGATTAAGCCAAAACAATTGTCTTCTTACCGTGTAAATTACGTGTGGATGGAACACAACAATGGTTGACCCCTCTTCAAGTTTCAACCATGTACGTATCAACCTACTAACAGAATCCTAGATATTCGCGTCGGATGATAGGTCCGCTCAAAGTAATACCAATTTGAACTGCAGTCTCCGTATTATATGTAACTATACAATAAATAAAGAATAGAACATAAATCGTGGATACATTACATGCATAATAAATAATAACCTAAATTTTTAGAAATTCTTCGTTAACCAATTCCTGGTAACATGGGTGACGGCTTAATTTGCCCTGAGCTTTCCGGTCATCTATATTTCCTTTTCCTTTTGGTTCTTTCTATGGGAAAGGAAATGATTCTAATCATAAAGGTCTGTTTGGGTATTGTATTAAAACGACCTATATCACTATCAGAGTCAAATTTGACATTAATGTTCTGATGTGGAAATCAACAATGATATTGTATAGAATTTTATATTGTAATCAAACATGCTCTCACCAATATACAATCAATTGAACAAGTCATGACCCTCAGTTAAGGATCTGATCATTTTTGACTTCTTGGGTGGCTGGGCTTCATTCAGGACCAGATTACTGCTGACTTCTTAATCTGATGGGCAATGTGCTGCCCTTTAATTTCGTCTTCCTCGTTGACCAAGATGTGTTAGAAATTCATAGAATTGTCCAAGTTGAATTATCATAAACAAGCAATCAATTTAAAATGATCTGTGCAATCTGGACTGCCAGAGACGGCGTAAGTAGTTGGTAGGAAAACTAAGACGAAGCAATATGTGCTAGCAAATGGTCAAACCAAAAATAGGAAAAAAATACTTGTATATGCCATCTATAAAGTTGTTAATATAAGTTCTTTATTATTCGTATATATTAGTGAAAAGGTTACTGTGTTACAATCGAAGAGCCCACTTGAGTGTGTTGCTACCTTTTCTCAAAAGACCGCACATATGCCTTCAAAATTTTTAACTCCTATTACAAGAAAAAAGGCTTAATGAGGATGGCTACAAGCCGTTGCCAACATGGAAAGCATTGTCACTACTATCTTTTGTAACAAATTCAGATCCATTGCTAACCCATTGCAAGTAAGCTTGTTGCCGGTGATATGGGGAGTCAACGACAATGGTGGCGTAAGTGGTGACAAGCAAGAGGGAGAGAGAAAATGTGTGTTTTGCGAGTCAATGAGGGAAAGAAGAAAAGGGTTCTTACAGTATTACTAAAATGAGCCGTCGCTAATGGTGCAATTAGTGTCATTGGCACATGCCTAATTTTATCTCCATGTCTTTTTCTTTGCTTAGAGGTG
The DNA here is from genome assembly GCA_036172225.1 of Cryptocoryne crispatula var. balansae. Classification (NCBI taxonomy): domain Eukaryota; kingdom Viridiplantae; phylum Streptophyta; class Magnoliopsida; order Alismatales; family Araceae; genus Cryptocoryne; species Cryptocoryne crispatula. The sequence goes on along the minus strand of CM069931.1, from coordinate 10,227,574 downwards.
CCATACTTCTAAAACAAAGTGAAAAGCTCCACTAAAGAAGGTTGTCCCAAGCAGAGGTGTCAATGGGTCGTTGGTTTGAAGCTAACCCTATTAAGGACCAATCAGGTCAAACCGGCTTGACCAACAAAAATTACCAACTTCTCATTGCTCAAAAATTTTATTTCATAATATATTATTATTAAATGTAATAAATTTAATTATTTAAGATATTATTAAAAAATTGATAATAACTTAAATTAAAATATATTTTCAAATAGTAAAAATGATAATTTTAATTAAGTTATATCATAAAAGTTAATACCTATTTGACCTATTTCAACTTATTTTGACTTGACGAAGTTAAAATCTTAGACCCATATATTAGCTTGCATCCTGCCTAGCTTGCAAGTCTATGGGTCAACCTGGCCTATTGCCACCCATAGTCTCAAGCTATAAGCAGGTAGCTAAGTAGATCTCTAACTGGATGATTTTAGGCTAGTTTTACATTGTGATTTAAATCTCCTAAACCATATTAATTACCGTCAACCATGGTGTACCTAGGTCTAAAATAACCCGTCTTCTCTCCTGATATGTTTAGATCATGTACTTTTTAAATTCTTTCTTGTTCTACACAACATCTAGCTCTATCTCGTATACGTTCTATCAAATTGTCCTCAATTGATACTGCACCGACATGTCATATCATACATTTAATATACGATCTAGAATCCAATATTGCCTAAATTTGCATTTTATTTCAAAAAAAAAGCCATTTTAAATGTTGTTTTCTCTCTAAACACACCACAGTCCATACTTCGAAAGTTCAAAATATTGGAAGCGTTTAAACTTCTTTTTCATCTTAAAAGATTAAAAAAAATTTATTGTTTCATTGAAGAACACAAACTTGTCTGGTACATCAGTTGATCTGGTACATCAAAACCATTCAATTCCACCCCCCAACTAATATCAATATGAAACCCCATCTCAGTCAAAATGGGACTTTGAATTTTAAGTGGAAAGCGTGGTACTTGATGTGAACATCTTTCAAATCTGCCAGTTTTTCAAAAGTCAGGAGACTGAGTCAATTGTTAGGTCACTTTGAAAGGCCGGATAGATGAAATTTAGCCATGTGACTTTAAGTCTTAATCAGTAATAAACACCAAACAATTATATAAACGTCTCTAAGATATTAACCTTTTTTGTCACAAAAAGTATTCATTTCATAACGTAAAAGAAGAGGACAAAAACAACATTACAATATTAGTTAAAAGAGATCGAAGACAGCACAAAGACGAAGACATGTGAAATTCTATTGGAGATCATCTTGTCCAATAACATGAGACTTCGTCACAAATTGACTCAAGGTTGAATAACATAAACAATTACTCCACTAAAGGATTTTGCCAACTGTCATGGGATCGAATGATCACACTAAAATGATGAAGATATTATCCAAACTAACAGTTCCGAAAGAGAGATTGTGACTATGACAAGAACATGTAAAGACACTGAGACAAAGCCCAACCATGAGAGACAACACAAAAAAAAAGAAAAGAAAACATGATCGACATACATAGATAAATTGGGCTCCACGGTATTAGTGCATTAAGAAACACCAAAATGCTTAAGCGTACATTTAGGATGAGCATTGAATTAGGAGCCAAACTAGTAGAACTATACATTAGGGAGGGAGGATTATCCTCTCTCCCTAAGCAAAATCAAAACAAAATAGTAAAAGAAGGCAACTTACATGGTGTGCTTCATGGGTGGGGTGGGGACGTTGAATGGCTAACCGATATCGGAGGGACCACTAGGCTACTGGAAGAGGGAGGAGAGTTGGAGGGCCTAGGGGGCAAGGAGGTTCCATAGAGGCAGAGCAAAGGGGGGCATCGGAGAGGCGGAGAGAGGAAGGGGTTGCTGGAAGAATGGAGGGGAAAGTTGGAGGGGGTATTGTCGAAGTGGGGGCGAAGGGGGGCACTGAAGATTCTGGGAGGAAGAGAGGGGTGCCGAAGATGACTTGAGAATAGGGGGAGAAGCTAGGTGGGGCAAGGGGATTTGTTGAGGGGGCAAGGGGGCACCTCGAGGGGGTGAGGGGGTTCTGCTAGGGAGACTATGTGAGAATGGGGAGTGAGAGGGGGGGGGGTCTATCGAAGGTAAGGGCGAAGGGGAGGAGGCGAAGGTTTTGCTGGAAAGGGGGACCGCACGAGGAGGGGGAAGTCAGAGGGGGGGCTCCGGAGATGCCTTGAGGGGAAGGGGAGAAGTCAGAAGAGCGAGGAAGGTTCTGCCACCGGGGGGGTGTTCCACTAGGAGGAGCATGGGTTCTACCGGGAAGGGTTCCGCTGGGAGGGGAGGGGCTTCCACCGCAAGCAGGGAGAGGAGATGGGGTTCCGTCCTCTAAGATAATAACTGATCATGATTTAACTCAGCAGGACATTGCGTTATTAGTTTTGACATCCAGAAAGTAAGGTGCTGTTTGATACGGGGATAACTTGTGGATAAACTTGGGTTATCCCCTAAATTTTATGATACCAAACATGCCCTAAAAGAACTAAAATAATAACTTTACATTTTTAAGAAATAAACAACCCACCTCAGTATGTCATAGAGGGCTTGGTGTCATCGATGGGGGTTAGAAAAGGGGATAAAGGGCATTCAGCACTCTGACAAGAGAGAAGAACAAGCAAACAAGATTGGAACCTGTACATCCTCACATATAGAAGACCAGAAATAAAGTTCACCATGTGCTCAAGTGCTCATTGATCTTGTTCTTCACTCCTATAGTCCTATCTGCCTTGCCTCTAAGCAGCGGCGCGGAGAGAGGACACATGCAGTAGCCCTTCATTAATACACTTGTTTTCTAGGGATCCAATCAGTCAAGTGCCCCCCACTGTGTTATTTGTGGTCCTTCAAAGCCGGGACAAGAAATCTATAAGTTGACTTGTGAAGATGGTTATCAAGAAACGTTTTGGAATGCACTGCACTGTGTGGACACAAACAAGTCATGTTTTTCGGCTAACAGCTCCGGTCCCTTTCTCAGATTCATCTGCATGTGTCTCATTCTTTTGCCCTATATTCAGTGACCCAGAGAGAGAGAGAGAGAGAGAGAGAGAGAGAGAGAGAGAGAGAGAGAGAGAGAGAGAGAGAGAGAGAGGACGTAGAAAGTTTATTCACATGGGTTGAAGGATCAGTTGCTGGAATTGAGAGGATTTAAAATTGAAGAACTGTTTGGGGACGTGTGTATTGTTACAAATAGTGGAATGTAGAGTTTTTCCCAAGTTTGAGGTGTTACAAATAGATGTTCGTCGTGGATGGTTTTCAATTTTTAACCTTGAAAAAGATGAATATATCTGTTATATGATGTGTTTCCAATCAACTGAATCCATCTTCTACAGAAAAACATTATAAATAAACAGTAACTTAACCCCAGTGACCAGTCCAACTAAGGAGACTGTTTATTTTCCACCATTCAAATTATTGTTAGAAAGGTTCGCAGCTTTTTTGTCAAAACATCTATTCTAAAATTTATCTTAAGACTAAGTGACACATCAAAAAAAAGTTTTAGACTATTTTTTAATATCTTATATCTTGTTCAAAACATGTATTAGATATTTTATATGATTAAAAGAAAGATGTATCTATTTTAAGAACAAACTGAATAGAATGCAGCATTTTTTCCAAAAGAGCATACAAAGAAAAATTATATTAACGATAGATCTAGTTTTTTATTATTCTAACAAGATTATATTGATCAATGGTTTTAAAATATTAATCTTAATTTAATATCTAAATATTTGTGGATATTCATTTAGTTCACCCTTAAATCTTCTTAAGAAAAGAAACAAAATATCATATCTAAAAAAGAAAAAATTATTATATATTTTTTAATAAATAACGAAGGTTATAACCCCATAGACTCAGAGTTAAGAAAATTCAAACGAATGGAGTGAGTATCAAATATAATTAGTCAATCAACTAGGAATTCAGTTGAGTTTTATAGGTGTTGCCCCGGTGAAATTTTAGCTGACCCCACTAAAGTAAAGTCCTAAATCTGCCATTGACTAGACTTTTCATCCCGCTTAGCACCAACAAGGTAGTCCAATGCCCCCGTTAACTATGCCCTTGAAGGATCCGTAGCCATCTGTGTTTGTGGCTCAGGGGAGTCTACATTGACATCACCTATGCTTCCATGACAGGGAGAAACTCCACACATCCTGATGTAGAAAGATGGACCGCCAATGAACATCCTAGATTCAATGAAGACGGTGACTCCTTTGGCATTCTCGTCGGGGGCATGTCATCGTCGGTCGTCTTTAGCATAGTCTGTGACTATTGCCCTGGGTATCCAGTTGGAACCATCAGGCTGGATTGAGAAAGGGAGGGCGAAGCTTGTGTTTGTCTTCGTCAGCAGGGTGAGGAACGCTGCCAGCGACCTTCCCCTATCACTGAGGATCCTTAAGTAGAAGAAGAGGTCACCCAGCTAAGTATTGGGATGCACATAGGTGCTTCATTAGCACTGGTAATTATCGAGTATACCTGAATTTGAAAAGTTTCGGGTGGATTCAAATTTGAACATCATGGTATTTATGAATTTTGATTTGAATTCAAATCAAATTTATCAGATCCAGATCTGATCGATCGACAAGTCTTATTTCTGCCAAACTTGATAATAGTTATAGCATACCAAATGACTCATATTGCCTTGTAATATGTAGTGCATGGCTTTTGATTTTGCTCTCTGTATTTCTACTAGGAGTGCAGTTGATCCGAGTTGAGCAGAGTAGAGTATTACTTGAGCTTGGCTTGGTAAATTTTATCGTTGTTCAGACTCGATTCAATACTTGCCAAACTTTCTAATGTTTGTTCAAACTCGGCTCAATTTGAGTTTGATGAGTTCGAGCTAATTTTGTCGAACTCTTGTTTACGTAAAGAAGCCAAGTTTAACAAGTACTCGGATAAAAATAAATAGGTGGCGATGGCAATGGATGTTAACATATTTTCTTAAAAAAATAAATAAAAACTAAAATGCCTCGCCACCTGACGGATGCATTAGGTGACCTTTGCTCATGTGCGAGAATCCCGTGAGCATTTCTCTTTTATCCCTCGCACTGTTGGAAAGAATCAAAAGAAAATAAAGGAGAGATTTTTTTATCTCTCCCTGTCTTCCCTTTCTCCTCTCTGATGGGATGCAGCTTCTCTCCCCTCCAACATGCAATTTTCTCCCAACGTTGGATCGCTCCTCTCTTCCTATGGACTACTTGTTCCGGTGCTGGATTCCTCTGCTTTCTTCTTCTTCTTGGCTAGAAGCACTCAAAGTAAGATTGATTCGTAAAGCTCTCTTGAAGGACGTGTTGATGGGACAAAAGGGTCTCATCAACCCAAGGGTCATCGTATCTCTAAGAGGACATTGCCGCAAAAATCGCACGTCCGCACGTCAGTCGGCAATAGGCACTCCGACCCGACACGCTATGGTTCTAACTATATTTACTTTATTTTAATCTATTTGTATTGTTGTGTTTTTTGTTAATTTTTCAGGAAAACGACCCAACAATCTAATAGTTATATTTTATTAGCATATTATTTATATTAGAAGTATCCGTACATGTGAAAAAAAATGTAGTCATTCATATATACATTTACATACATTCATGCTTAGATGTTCTTGCTCAAATGCTCTTATTTGAACATTCTTATTTAGATGTTCTTGTTTGAACGTTGTTGTTTAGATGTTCTTATTTGAACATTATTGTTTAAACGTTCTCATTTGAATATTCTTGTTAAGACATCTTTAGACATTCTTGTTAAAACGTACTTAGACGTTCTTGTTTAGACAACATATATTACTTGTCCTCTTTGTTGATTTAAAATATTGAAAAAAATCTTGATATATTCATTTACAGATCGTCATTCTCTCTATTTTCTCATGACTAGTTTAATAACTAGAGAAACTCTTAGTGCTAAACCAAAAAAAATTGATGGAGAAAACTTTAGGAGATGGCACAACCAAATGCGCTTTTGGCTAACCACCCTTGGTCTTATTTTAGCCATTAACAAAGTACAATTGAAAGTAGGGAATCCGACACTTCACAAACCATCACCCGTAGAGTTCAAACAAGATTATCTTGTCCCCAAAATAAACTTGGATCTTCCTCTTCCATAACAATTGAAGAAATTGATCATCATTATCTTCATAGGATTTTAGGATCACTTTATGATAAACTCTATGATCTTTACTATAACTCAAGTAGTTGTAGTGAGGTGTGAGATTTATTAGAAGCCAAATATGGACTTGATGATGTTGAAATTAAAAGGTTCAAGGCATCAGCTTTTAATAAATTTAAATTTATTGAAAATAAATCAATGAATGATCAAATACATGAATTTGAGAACTTAGTTCATGAGCTGAGAACCATAGGATCCCAACTAGATAAGTCATTTCCAAATTGCATGCATTCTGGATAAATCATCTCTATCTTGGTTTGATTTCACTAGGATAATGAGTCACATTAAAGGCACGCTTACCTTGACCCAACTCTTTGGCGCACCTAGAATTGAAGAACAACATAGGGTAAGGGAGAATTCAACTCAAACTTATAAACCTAAGGCCAATATAGTTGAGAACAAGCCTTTTAGATCTCATAGAAAATCTTTTCATCATAATAATAGGAATTTCAAGAAAAATCAATGGCGTTATAAGAAAAAGTCTCAAAACTCTAACCCTCACAACAAGAAGCCAAATGAGAATAGAAAAGAGAGATGTTGCTTTGTATGTGGAAGACAAATCATCTTGCACATCAATGCTTTTATTGAAAGAGACTTCCACAAAAAGATAAAATATCTGACCCTCCCAACAATGGAAATCAAGTCCACATGGTATCTGAAGATGGTGGTGCATCTACTTCTGGATTTAAGCTAGTTATTCTAAACTTTGAATTAAATTCAATTTTTGATTGGTGGATTGATATTGGAGATAATATTCATGTTTGCACTGATTGTTCAAGATTTTCTATTTATCAGGACTCAAGTGCAAGAACTATGATGATGAGGAACAATGCTGACGTGAAAGTGCATGGGATTAGAAGAGTGAATCTGAATTTGACTTTTAGAAAGACATTGACCCTGCACAATGTTCATCATGTTTCTAATATTAGGTAGAATCATATTAGTGGCTCTTTTCTAGTTCAACAAGGTTATAGACTAGTATTTAAGTCAAATGAGGTTGTAATAACCAAAAGTCTATCCTTTGTTAGAAAAGAATTTATGTATAATGATCTTTTGATATTGAATGAGTGCTCACCTTCTATTAATGAAAAATCTATTGTGTTGAATGTTAAATTATCTTCTATTTGGCATTCTAGATTGGACCATGTGAATTCTAACTCTATTAATAGATTGATGCATTTAAATTTGATTTCAAAACTTAGCATCCAAAATGAAGAGATAAGTAGTGTATGTGTTAAAACAAAACTACCTAGACTACCATTCAAATCAGTTGATACAGATTGTGATGCATTAATACATAGTGATGTATGTGATTCTGGGCGAATTTCAAGAGGTGATAACAAATATTTTGTGACCTTTATTGATGATCTTTCAAAATATTGTTATATTTATTCGATAAAGACTAAAGAAGAATTGATAAATAAATTTTAGATTTATAAGGCTGAATCTAAAAATCAACAAGAAAATAAGATTAAGATATTTAGATCAGATAGAGGAGGAGAATAAACCTCTCATACTCTCACTCAATTTTGTTAAGAATATGGGATAATTCATGAAATGAATGCTCCATATTCTTCACAATCTAATGGTGTAGCAGAGAAAAAAAATAGAACATTGATGGATATGGTTAATTCTATGTTAATTAGTTCAGGAGCACATGAGAATTTATGGAGGCAGCTACTTTTAGCTGCATATTTTATTCTAAATAGAATACTTTGTACACAAAGTGATTCTACCCCTTATGAAATTTGGAAAAAGAGAAGACTTAACTTGAATTTTTTTCAAAGTGTGGGGGTGCCTTGCAAAGGTCAAAATTTTTAAGGTTAAAAAGAAGAAAATTGGACCTATATTTTTATTGTATATACCATAAATAATAATGTAAAAATTTCTTTAACAACACAAATAGATTTTTAGTTATTAATTCTGAAATAAGAGATATTTTAAATAATACTATCATTGAGGCTAGAGATGAAGTTTATTATGAGAACACATTTCCATTTAAATCTAGAATTGAATCCAATGTGAGAAGTAGCAGTTTTGGATCAAACCTAAATTTAGTTAGAAATAGAGAAGAACAAGAGGAAGAACCAATAGAAATAAGAAGAGAGCTAGGACAGAAAGAGTTTATGATGATTTCTATGTATTATTAGTAGAAGATTCTCCAATCACTTTTAATGATGCTATGAATACCATAGACTCACCTTTTTGGATGGAAGCTATAAAAATGAAATGAATTCTATAATTCAAAATGGAACATGGGTGCTAAGTGATCTACCTCCTGGTTGTAAGACAATTGGATGTAAATGGGTTTTCAAGAAGAAATTAAAACCTGATGGATCTGTAGATAAATATAAGGCTAGACTTATAGCTAAGGGATTTACACAAAAAGATAATGTAGATTATTTTGATGTGTACTCTCCTATAGCCAGAATTACCACCATTAGAGCCTTAATTGTATTAGCATCCATACATAAATTGATTATTCACCAAATAGATGTAAAAGGCTGCATTTTTAAATGGTGAATTAGATGAAGAGATTTATATAGATCAACATGAGGGTTTTACTATTCCAAGTTAAGAAAAAAGTGTGTAAATTGATTAGATCATTGTATGGATTAAAATAAGCACCCAAGCAACGGCATGAAAATTTTGATGACATCATTCTTTCTTATGATTTTAGAATCAATCAAACTGATACATGTGTTTATTACAAAATGTTTGGTGAACATATTGTTATCTTATGTCTATATGTTGATGATATTTTGATCTTTGCATCCAACATGCATGTTAAAAATAAAGTTCAAGATTTATTATCTCAAAATTTTGATATGAAAGATCTTGGTGAAGCTAGCTTGATTTTGAATACAAGAATTATAAGAAATTCAATTGGAATAGCTTTGTCACAATCTCACTACATAGAGAAAATCCTTAAAAAAAATTATTATATAGATTGTGAGCCTTTAAAAAATACTTATGATGCAAGTGTTCACCTAAAGAAAAATTTAGGTAACCCTACACTACAATCTGAATATGCTCAAATCAAAGGCTCAGTTGATTTTCTTAAAAATTATACAAGGCTAGATATTGCATATTCTATAAATAGACTAAGTAGATATACTATAAATCTAGTTCAAAGTTATTGGAAAGCGTTAGAAAGAGTACTCAGATATTTAAAAGGTACTATATTATATGCTTTGCATTATTTTGGCTATCCTTCTGTATTGAAAGATTTTAGTGATGCTAATTGGATTAGTGATTAAGTATATGTAAAATCAACAACTGGATTTGTTTTCCTTTTAGGAGGAGGTGTTATATTATGGAAATCTAGTAAACAAACTGTGTTAACTCAAAGTATAATAGAATCTGAAATGATTGCACTTGACACAACATGCACTGAAGCCGAATGGCTAAGAGATTTCTTTATTGATATTCTATTGTTTACAAATTCTTTTCCTCCTATATCTATTTTGTGTGATTGTAGGTCAGCATTTGATAAATGTATGTAGGCCAATGTTGATGTCAAAATGAATTTACATCTAAAAGTGAGCCACAAGTCCATAAGGGACAAAATGAAGCAACAATTGATAGCCTTAAACTTTGTGAAATCAGAAAGAAATCTTGTAGATATTTTCACAAAAGGCTTGCCTAGAATGGTGATTCTAGAAGCATCGAGGGGGATGAGATTGAGCCTATAAATGAAAAGTTACCATGGTGGCAACCTAATCTCATAGAGGTTCAATGGTTAGAAACAAGCTAATGGGTAACTATGTGTGAAGAACTTATACATTATGCTTCCATCCCTATGGCGATAGTGCTCATGTAAAAGCAAGTGGTAGGATCCGAGACCCAAGTGGTAGGGTGGTTCCTTGCTCTCACCCTTGGAGGATTCACCGACATGTGTGGAGTCATAAGACCGTGATTGTGAGATGTGGGCTATCCTATAAAATGCATATGAGATACCTACAGAAGGCCGTTAATAGTGCAACCCGCATGAATTTAATCTTGCTATACTATGTGTGGATTTGAAAGAATTTGAATCATGGAACCTGATTCAAGGTGAAACATCCATCAAGTGTTCTACGGGTGATCCCAAATATCATTAAGTGGGGTTCAAACCGAAAGGTACCTTCACCTACTACATAGTATAAGAGTGCTCACTAGTATTTGTTTGTTGATATTATTTTATTTTGATTTGATATTTTTTATGAGTTTTAAAAAAATATGTGGGGGATTGTTAAGATATTTTATTAAAAAAATAAATAAAAACTAAAATGCCTTGCCACCCGATGGATGTGTCGGGTGGCCTTCACTCATGCGCAAGAATCGCGTGAGCATTTCTCTTTATCCCTCGCACCATTAGAAAAAATCAAAAGAAAATAAAAGGAGATATTTTTTATCTCTCTCTCTCTTCCCTTTCTCCTCTCCAACAGGCTGTGGCTTCCTCCAACATGCATTTTTCTCACAACACTGGATTGCTCCTCTCTTCCTACGGACTGCTCGTTCCAGCGTTGGATTCCACTACTTTCTTCTTCTTCTTGGCTAGAAGGGTCTCACCTACCCGAGGGTCGTCGTATCTCTAGGAAGATGTTGCCGCGAGAACCATACGTCGGTTGGCAATAGAACTCTTAGTTCTAGTGACTACGTGCTTCAACCCGATAGGCTATGCTTCTAACTATATTTACTTGACTTTAATTCATTCATATTGTTGAGTTTTTTGTTGATTTTTCAGAAAGATGACCCAACAATGGATACCATAGACAAGTGACGCTCAAGTGGCTGAATGGCAGGGCGAAGGCATGTTGCAGGGGCATGCATGGGGACAACGAGAAGAGGAAAGAGTGATAAGATAGAAAGATGCAGCTTAGGTGGGGCAGTGGTGAACCAGTGAGGATGTTGGGCCATTGGCTGGTGCATTGGAGAGGAGGAAGGGGGCCTTACCAAAGAGGGGCAATGTGGTGGTATTGGTCTAATGGGGGGAGGAGGCCGATGTAGGGGAGCGTCAGTGGGCATCTTTGCTAGATCAGATGAGGAGAAGAGAGAGGCTATAGGGTTGGTTACTAGGCAAGAGAGAAGAAACGAGGGGGGGTGAGAAGAAATGGTTGATCAGGATGGGAATCAAGATGTCTAGTGCACCAGAGGCTATCAAGAAGCACTCGGGAAGCAGGATCTACTATAGAGGTTTCAGTGACACCTCGGGTGATCAACAAGATCTCCTTTCTAGGCAGCATGTAGAAAGTGGGATTTGAAGTCTTTGATCTTTGGTTTTTCAGGGAGCGTGTGAGAGTGAGAGAAAGGTGAAATGGGAGTGACAACAAGAGATAGAGAGTGGGGAAGAAATGGGAGCAATGTGCATCTCTCCTTCAAAACACAATTTGATATCATTTGATATACGCGATACTTCTTTTGGTTAGAGAGAGAGCGAGAGAGAGAGAGAGAGTATGCTTGCCTTCTTAATGTCATTTGATACGGATTGGTGTCCACGATGTCTTCTTTTAGGGGTAAGGGCAAGACAAGACAACAAAAAAAATTCTAAAAAGGGCAATGCTTTTTGTTCATAACCCATGCACTTCTTTAAATTTTAATGATGGAGAAGGAGTCTTATACAAGAATTTATATGTGATAATCTTTTTATGATGTCATTTGTATAATGCTTCACAAATAATTAAATAAATATTTAAACGAGTAATTACTTGAGTTTCTCATGAGTTTATTGAGTCAACCAAGGATATGTTCATGATTGACTCATTTATGAAGTAAGAATTCTCTTTTGATTAAGTTTTTTTATTTAACTTAATGAATGAGTTGAGTTAAATTTTTGTTGAATTGAGTATCGAGCTAGTTGTTGAGTATATTAATTAGTTTGCACTTGTAATTTCTACAGGTACCTCATCATGATGCAAGCCATGAATTCACTTGTAAAAAGTGGGATGGTTAGGATTTGATTTGGTTGGGTTTTGAGATTATTTTTAAAACCAAATCAATCCAAAATAACTCCCAAACCAATTGTTTGAAAAATATGATCTCGTTCAAATCATATTTTTGAAAGTATAATATGTATATATAGTCCTATTTGATTTGTTTTAAATCATATTTTATTAAAATATATGGTATACATTTATATGTATAATTATTTTGTCTAAAAATATTGAAATATTTATGTTTACAAAAAAATAATACACAAATATTGTTAATATTCCTAAGTTAAAATAAATATTCAATACAATTCAATTTATTCAGCTGGGCTAATTTGGTTTCAAGGACTTTTAAAACTATACCTAATCAATTGATAATTAAATCCAAACCAAATTGAATCAAATGATTAATTTGGTTTGATTTTTGAGTTGAACTAAATAATGAAAACTACTAGTAATAATAAAGATATATATTACTAATTAAGAGCAGGTAAAATGGTCTCATCAGCTTCTTTGAATAGGCTAGAAGAAGTGTATGGTGATTTGACTAGAATCAATTGGTTTTATGGGCTCAAAGTAAAATTTAATGGTTGACAAAATTAATTTAACTGAATTAGTTGATCTTTATTCAAGTGTCGTCATCGTTATGTCAATTATCTAATGGGGTGTTTGTTTCTACAACAAGTTGAGTTTTTGTGACAAATGTATTTTTTTGTAAAAAAAACTTGTTAGGTGTTTGGCTATCATTAAAAAAATTAATAGAAAATTTATTCTTGAACAAAAAATGTATATATCTTTTTACCTTGTGGTCACACACCTGTGCTAATTATATCTCACCAAACTTGATAATTTTACTATGTTAACTATCTTAGACTTTATTTTGATATAAAATTGTACCATATAAATATATAAAAATTTATTATACAATCAAACACTTTATAAACATCTATAGCATTTGACCATAAGTGGGATACTATGCCTCAGCCATCACAAACAACCATATCTCCACCCGATAGCTGATCATACCACAACCCATCACCCTGCAACTTGCCATGGTGCTTAGGAGTGGGTGCACTAGTGGCTTTTTTCTCAATTAGGACGTTAGCATGGCTGTAGGAATTAGTTGCGGAGGAAGTAGTAGAAGAGCCCTTCACAGGGATCACATACGATCTATTGAAGCATCTAGAGAAGACACGGGTAAGGATCTCTATTATGGAATTGATCAAAAGGTCAAAGATGCATTAGGAGGTCCTACAATAGTACCTACAATGGGTCACAGTCAACAAGATCCTCCCACCCAAGAAAATCACTTTAGTGCTAGCCCCAAGAAGTAAACATGGAACTCAAATTTACCCAGGAAGAACTTGCAGCACTTGAGGTCAGGAAGTGTGCTATGTGCATCAATGTCACCATCAAGGAGATTGACATCAAATCTTGCTTGGTGGACGTAGGGACATCTTTTAGTGTTATGCTACTAGAAACATTGCAATTATATGGTATACCTAAAAGTGAGATCAAGATGTCCCGCATCATCGTAATAGCCTACAACAACTCTAAAAAATTGGCATGTAGAATGATCACTTTACATGTCAAGCTCAGGCCATGCACCAAAACTACCAACTTCTACATGCGCAAGATAGACCTGACTTACAAGGTTATACTGGGACAACCCTATCTTGAGGCACTAGAAGCCATTGCCTTGATTGATCATCAATGTATAAAATTTCCATACAAAGGATAGGTGGTTAAGGTGACTAGTATGCCTTTGTTAAACAACATAAATTGCCTCTCCTCTTCACTATCATTAAGAGAATCATGCTAGACGGTTCTATTAGACTTAAACCTACCATAGTTCTGAGGACTTATGATATCACACTGAAGAATCGGGAAAGCAAAGAATGAGGCAATCAAAGGGTAGATGATGAAGAAGCTAGGATATCAACCCCATCAAGGGCTGGGAATCAATCGGCCCAACTATCCAATGAAGATGCATCGAAGGGTGGGATTGGCTATGATGAATCTTTTGACCATGGCCGAGAAGGGTTGTTTGAGAATAGATACACAACTAAAAGTCTTTATGGCTAATTTTCTAAAGGAGAGACCATTATGATGGCTGATAGCTCAGAGATGGTGAGTGTCGACTCCGAAAATGGGTTTGTCATTATTTGGATTGCCACCTTAAGAAAGGGATGAGAAAGATGAAATAAAATGCAGAAAACTACTCTCGATCCCACACTCACATTGATCTCCAAACTTTCATCTCTCGACGTCACTCAAGCACCGAAGATATGGTTCAGGTTGTGTGGGAGGAGAGTGAGGACGAAAAGAAACTTAATGCATGAAGGAATAAAAGTATGTGGTCTTCAGGAACCGCGGGCTCCGCTTTCAATGGAATAAAGTGCAAATTGAGTAAAGAATGACTGTGTGTACCTTAGCGTGGGAAAGAGTGTGTGCAGGTTCGACTTTTTTCTTCTTCGGCCAGCTGATCAAGAAGAGTCACCAACCGATGCTACCTTGATAAACATGTGCAACTAGTATAAAAAGAAGACATGAAAACATCGGAAAGAAGGATTAGAACTGAGTGAAGTGTAGTAACTGTAAAAATAATAACATAAAACGGTAATTTAAAACAAACTCACTAGATTCGGGATTAGCCCTAACCCTTTTTTTGGTTTCTTATGATATATGAAATGATATAAAAACTGAATAAAAATGATGTATAAATGATGCCAGATGAATGACAAAGATGTAAAAACTTGAACAACTCAAATCGGAGCTAAAACGGGTGAGATATCACCAATTTGGCCGGACAGTACACAGGAGTGAACGCGCCCATGACTTCCCTAGGGTTGAGGGTGCGGTGGGCACACCCTAGGTTCAAGGGCACGGTGGCACTGTCTGGCATGACTTTGATGCAGAGCTCGCCACAGGCAGTCCCAATGTCAAAATTGAGTGCTATTTGTTGTAATGGATAGAAGACTTGAAGAGGAAGAGTTTATATGCTTATAACTTCTCTACAATATGTCCATACATCTCTGTATAAAGTATGGAAGTAGATAGAAATTGGAAACAATATTAGATTGTGCGACTTTGTTGAAGCAATCACCACAGACAATCCAAATATCAGAATGGACTCCTGTTTATTTTAAAATAAATAAGACTTACAAAGGATTATTTATGGTGAAGATAATTTGGATTTAATCCTTTAATAAGTGATCTAAATTTACCTGATAATTAAGATCTTGAATAGTGAAGTTTTGGAAACCACAGGTGCAATGTCGATGTAGAATGTGTTGTGAGCACCATAGATATCAGAACTGAAAGATTTTTGTTGAAGATAAAAGAGGACTCACCAGGGAACAATTACTATTAAGAATGTATAGGCTTAATTTGCCATTAAAAGTACTAAAATTGACTGATAAAATGATGACTTAGAAGAGAAGACTTTGGATCTGTCTATGCAGCACCGGTGTAGAAGTCGCCACAAGCTGAGGTGATCAAAATTGATCTATGTTTGTTGGATATGAAATATATCTCAATGAAGCACATTTCTTCTGAAGAAAACATGGTTGGAAAATGATAAGGGAGACATGTAGAAGCCGATGATCAGAAAAGCAGCATGTTAGAGCATAGACTGGCTTCTTTTTCACTTCGAGATGATCTTTGGACACCAGAACAAAGAGAGGATGATTTGAGGAGGTTAGGATGAGCCTAGGGTGGTTGGAAGATAAAGATAAGAGTCCTGTATTGTACCTGAATGGACGAAATTTATAGAGGATCAAAACCGGAGCAAAACATAGAAACTAACCGACTGCGCCCTCGGGTTGGGGGCGCACAAGCCGCGCCTTCAATTCGAGGGCACACAAGCTGCACCCTCAGGTTGAGGGCATGGTGAGCATGCCCCCACTTCGGGGGCGTGTTCAGCACGTTATTGCTAAAAAGCATCGGAAAATTCCAAAAAATTACTAAAAATGGGGTTGACAAAATGAACGTGTCCCCGACTTGGGGGCGCGGTCAAAATAAACATTTTTAAGAGAAGGAGACTTCTCAAAAATCAGTTCGTAAAGGCCAAATCAGGGCAAATTTCCAGTTTATTTTATTTTATTTTGATGTATTGGTGGATAAGATAGCTGGATATAAGACTCTATCTTTCATGGATGGCTATTTTGGTTACAATTAAATTTGGTTAGCTGAGAAAGACCCAGAAAGGGCATCATTTACTACATCTTGGGAACCTACTGCTATGTCACCATGCCCTTTAGATTGAAGAATGTTGGTGCTACTTATTAAAGTGCCATGATGACTATAAACTTGTGTAGGTTACGTGGATGATTTGGTCATCAAGTCTAAAACCCAAGAAGATCACCTCTAAGTCCTAAGAAGGGCTTTGCAAAGGGGTAGGGAATATAATCAAAAGATGAATCCTATGAAATGCATGTTTGGTGTTTCATCAAGAAAATTGTTAGAGTTGATAGTAAGCAAAAGGAATATTCATATCGATCCCAACAAGGCCAAAGCTATTATCGATATGCCCCCTTCAAAGAATATAAAAGAACTCCAAGAATTGATTGGGTGGTTAAAATTTGTTCTTCAACGATCCAAACGGTGCAAACCCTTTCTATGAGTTGACCAAGGCAGGGGCCTAGTTCAAATGAGATTCAAAGTGCTGAGAGACTTTTGATGTATTAAGGAAACATCTAGCTAGTACCCCTAGCTTAGACCCCTAGTTCTATGTAAGCCCTTAGTGCTATACATCTTGGTCTTAAAGAATTCTATTAGAGCAGTCCTTGCACAGGTGGATGAAGAAAAGAAGGAACAAGCAACTTATTATATATCTAAAATCTTTGATCTTTGTGAGAATTACATTGTAGTAGAGAAGACCTGCACTACCCTGTTGTGGATAATTTAGAAACTTAGGCACTACTTTCTTGCTTATGAAGTCAACCTGATCACTCACATTAATCCAATCAAATTCTTTCTCAAGAAATTTGTCTTGATTGATTAATTAACTTGATGGCAAAGTTCTCTCTCTCAATTCGACATCACCTATATTCAACAAAAGTTGATCAAGAGCTAAGATATCGCTAAACATCTTGCCATCATTCCATACTTTTCTTTGATATAATCCAATCAAGGCTCCTAAATGAAGAACTAATGTCTGTTTGATATTTCAATACATGAACATTATATTTTGATGGTACTCAAACTTCTCAAGGTAGAGGGGTAGGAATCATTCTTATTTCCCTTAAAGGTGTTACTATTCCACATGCTTATTAGTTGAACTTCCCAGTGACAAGTAGCATAGCTGAATATGAAGTCTTATTGGCCGAGTTGGAGGCTGCTCACTTCTATGGTGCCACTAAACTAAAAGTAGTAGGTGATAGTCAATTAATTTTGTGCCAAGCACTAAGCAAGTATTGAACATCCCAAGCTCAAGTGAGCTTACCACCAGCTACATCAAGCTCTTCTCTAAACTCATGTTTGTTCATGTCCCTCGTGCTTGGAACATCTTTTCTGATGCCCTAGCATCTCTATCATCATCACTATGTATTTCACTAAGAAGGCAAGTTGGGACCATCTACATCCATAGACAATTTGTTCTTGTAGTCGAGGACACACATTTCATGAAGGTCAAAGAGAAGTTTGATAGAAGAGATTATCTTGAGTAGAAAGAAGAAATCTCTTTGATAGAGTTGGAGGAATTAGAAGAAGGTGAGAAGTCCTAGTATGATGAGATTGTGAAATGTTGTCAAAATTAGACTTATCCACTTGGATTTACATTAGAGGAGAAAAGAGCAATTATAAAAGTTTTTTAGAAGTATATAGTGCTAGGCAAAGTGTTCTACAACAAAAGCTTGAGTGGTATTCTACTCCGATGCATATGTAAAGAAGAAGTTGAGATGATACTTAAAGAAGCACATTTTAGAGTTTTTGGTAGCCACGTGAATGCTCAAACCCTTGATAAGAAAGTGTCAGGTAGGGGTACTATTGGCCAACTTTAAAAGAAGATTACTCTATCTTGTTCAGCACTGCCATTCATGTTAAGTTCATGCCAACAAGATCCATTCTTTTGCATCTTCTCTTCATTCTATTCATGCTTCATGTCCTTTCACCATGTGGCCCTTTGACATCATTGGTCTGCTAGGTGATGTCAACTCCATGGTATAAACAAAATTCTTCATCCTGACGACAATGGAGTACTTCATTAAGTGAGCAAAAATATAAGTGTTTGTGAAGATTAAAGCATCAACAATTTGCTCCATCAAATGCAACAACATTGCTAGGTTCAAGATAACCGATAACATCATCACAGATAATGGAAAACAATTTGTCTCTCAAGATTTGCAGAATCTTTGAAACAAGTACCGCATAAAATTGCATCATTCATCATTGTATTACCCTCAAGGTAATGATCAAGTGGAAGCCACCAACAAAACCCTAATCAAAGTCATCAAGAAAACTTGCAAGCCTAATAAATTTGCGGATTGGCCAAATTAGCTTGTAGATGCTCTATGGGCCTATCATAGCTTTTAAACATCTAATGGGAAAACTTTGTATGTCATGGCATATGGAATGGAAACGGTAGTCCCATATGAGGTATTCCTCCAATCCCTCTGAGTCTAGCTCTTTAAGGATACCCTTGTTGATGAAAGGTGAGAATCTCTTCTTGCTCAGCTTGAGCTTCTGGATGAAAGGAGGTTGGCCACCAATAAACATGCTAGAACTTATTAAAATAGACTCAAAAGGTTTTATCAAAAGATTGTGATTAAGAGAAAAATTGAAATCAGTTATATGGTTGTTTTAAAAAATGTTAAGCTAGGTGGTCCTCACTCCAAACTTCAACTTAACTGGGAATGGCCTTTTGTAATCAATGAAAAGTATCTCGGCAATGCTTATAAGCTAATTAATGTAGATAAAGAAAAGCTAAGTCACCCATGGAATGCCATCTACCTTTAACAATACTTTACATGAAAAAAAACTCTGAGATTGAGCTACCTCTATGACTAGGGTTTGTATGTCTTACATTGTTCTCTATGTTAGGGGTAGATACCACCTTGCACACACAACATGTCCCAATATTGGAATCTAGACAACTCGATACCTACGAGAGGTCAAGTTAAGCTTTGAGGTGAAAGGAATACATGTAACATTACTCTTCTATTTGGTCCAAGGTAGGTGAAGGAGGCTAGGGAGGGGTAGTATCAAAAGTATCTACTACCTTTGTCAAGGCTATCTCAACGGGTTCCATTTGGAAGCCTAAAATAATACATTTATAAGAAAGAAAAAGAATCAAAAAATCATCAGAAAAAGAAGGCATGATAAAGAGGGCAAGCACCTTGCATGTTTCAAAGAAAGACCTGGTCGCACCATGCAATGAAAAGTCAAAAGAAAAGGGCTAGTGCTCTAATGTCCAATGTCCTGAAGAGATCAATTCCAAATGAACATAGGGTGTGAGTAGAGAAATCCCTCCTGACATATCCAAAACCTATCAAGGACTTCCTATCAATTCTTCTTTCTTAACTAAGGGGTGTAGGTGAACCGACCAAATCGAGAATGAACCTTGACCAATCAAAAGTTGAAGGTTGAAAAGATTCCAGGTAGGAAACCCTCCTTGCATGTGGTGTTTACTACATGAATTTAAAATAACAACCAAGTGATATAGGACTCAGGACAATGTTGATAGTTCTCCCTTCTAAAAAATTGCACATTTCCAAAACCCTCAACATTGCATATTTTTGAAACTCAAATAAAATTTTATATTTTTAATATCTAAAAAATTACATAATTTTAAAGGACATAAAAAATCACAAAACCATAAAATAAAAAAAATTGCATCATCTTATTTGGCTTAATTGCCTGTACATGCATATTTATTTGTCAATTTTACATCTTTCAATTCTTGCATTGCATATTTCCCACTCTATCTTCTCACCCTTAAGACAGCTCGTACCCCTTGAAAAGAATCAAGGTAGGCCATATCCTATAAGAGATTGAGTCTTGTTGAACATGTTATCTTTTTTAGTTAAGTGTTTTAGGGATGAACGAACAAAGGGAGAAGATGCTTATTGAATCACAAGTATGCCTTTCTCACCTCTACTCCTAAGTATAAATATTTTTTGCTACACCTTAATAGGGCTCTTGTCCCTTGACAAGAGTCAAGGTGGACCACATCCTACAAGGGGCTGAGTTGAGTAAAAATTTTAATCCCCTCTTCTAGTGGTGACAAACATAAACTAAGAAGGAAAACACCAGGCAGTTAGCAAGAACCATAGTTGAGACAATGTATCATTATCATAACACTAGCAAATACAAGATATCAGTACCAAAGAAATGAAGAATCACATAACTAGATACAAGTACCAGACAGTACAAGTCAACACTCTTCACTGCCACCTTGTCGGGGATCTACTCACGAGAAGGAAGCATTGTCGTGTCATGAGCTACTTGAACCTTGGTAGTTGCATTGGCCGCCACCTCATTCTGGCACCTCTCTGACGAGGTCTCTAGAAAGTATGAAATGCTAAGAGTATGGCTCCGATCCTATTGGGCATTAGTCTATTGAGTATGGTTGTCACTCTGGTGAGTCCTACTTTGGTACATCCAGCTCTGGTGGGTGTGACTCTAGGATGCCTACCCCATCAAACGGTGCAACTGACTACTTTGATGATAGACCTATAACTCGACTTGTGCTATAATGAGGTCTAGCAGCATTTGGTATCAACCCTACTCTAGATACCAAATTGTCTCATTCTTACCTAGCAAGGCCTCAACATGTTGATGCTCTATGCCCCACAACACCTCCAAATGTTGTCTCTCAAGTGCAAGGAGCTCCCTCTCATGGTTTCTCTCTAGCAAGGATAGTCGTTGCTATAATTTAGTGACATCCATAGAGTGCTTTTGATAGGTCTTCAACTGTGCCTCTAGGTATTGAATCGTAGAAGAAGGCTCAATTGAAGAAAAAGTAGCTGACCACTACAAATTAGCAACTTGGAAAATAAATTCAATATTAGGATCAAAGCAAGTAAGTTAGGAATAAGCAATGAAAGTAGAAAGAAACTCAATTTCTTCTATTGCTAGGGCTTGCTCAGTAGAAACTAGATTAACAAGCAAAGCAGCCACCTCCTCGCCAGAATGGGAAGTGGAAGTGCCACCAAGGGGAGCCTTCCACTATGCCAAATATGAAAGGGACAGTCAAAATATAAAAAGAGACATAGTAGGTAAGAATGAAAAGAAAATTTTTATCTTAGTCTCTAAAGCTGCTTGTAAGGAAGACATTTGCTCCTCCAAATAGGTGATCTGCACCTTCAACCGATTGAACAAGGTGTCGGTCTCCTAATAAAATGAGAAATATAGTCAAGGTAGGAATAACGATAGTAAAGTAAAAAAGAAGTAAAAGAAAAAGTTACCTGCGAATTGGTACTGAAGAAGTAGCCGAAAGCATCGGTATACTAACGAAGGTAGTCAAAGTCATCCAGAGTAGAAGAGACTACTAGCTCTCCTCCAAAGCACCAAATATGTAGGGTCTCAGTGCACCTCTTGGTCCAGTCAATTGAGTAGACCAAGCCACATGTCCATCTGTCCTTCCGCAAGGGTGGTGGATGGATGACCCGCTCCTATGGTAACCCCATGCAGTGCATGGCTAGCCTCATTCATAGAGGCTGTACCTCATTGATACAATATAAGTAGGTGTCATGTCCTAAGTAACCAAGCCCTTCAGCCACCTAGGGCTGATCATGGTTGTCATTCTCAAGGTATGCCTGCCAATAGATCTCCATAAAAACAAGAGAATGAATGAGTACAAGAGGACAAGTAAGAGCGCAACTCAAAAGAATAAAAATACCTAGTTATGTAGAAAGTGGAAGAGGTCACGCCACACTATCATCATCTGGCGCACATGGGTGGTTGTGGAACAGCCTATCACCCAGCACACCAACAAATTGACGAGATCGAGGTATCCAATCACATCATAAAACAAGGGAATGTATAGGTAGCTCCAAACCTGCAAGGAAAGAGGTGCCAGATAACCACAAAATTAGGTAAGCAAGGGAATAGTAGAAACAAGAAGTTTCCTAAACAAAACATGTTAAGTCGCTGGCGGATACAATCCCTCTCTAAGGAAAAAGATCAGTAAAATGTAGGCAGACATCGTTTCTCTCAAGGCATATTCACCAACGCTTCAAGTTAGCAAAAAGGGAGACAAACCTAAGGTGAATCTTCTCAGTCTTTGAGGCCAAAAGAAGACAACCAAAGAATAAAATCAAGCAACAGTGGTGGTCCTCATTAGCCTCCTAGGTACCGATAGTGCCGGTAAATTGCATGGTCATGAGCCTGATTATACAAGTCTCAAGTTAGTCGATGTTCACACTAGACAGTTGGTGAGGCTTGTCTAACCCCACTTGGTGACTGACATCTCGATGACTGATTGTCCTAATGCCGTCACCATTTCCCCTCACAATGTCATGGCAAAATAGAGCCTGGAACTGGTCTATATAGTCACTACAAGTTGTGCAAGTTACTAACCTGTCTTTAACATGCAAGTTGGTAATATGAGCAACATCCTCTAGTGAAGGGACCATATGACCCCAAGGAACAAGGAAGGAGCAAGAGGAGGAATCCCATCACTCCTATAGTGCCTACATAAGCACATGATCCTCCCAAAATGGAAAACATAGAGGAGTAGACTGAATCCCATTCAGTCCAGCCTCTCCCCCTAGACTATCGGAAGGCCTTGATAGACCATGCACATGAGGTGCCATGAAATGTGCAACTTGATCCTCTGTTGCAAGAAAAGACAAGTAAGAACTCATTAGTAATTTTGTACCAATTAAAAAAAATAACTTTTAATTTCAAGAAAGAAGCTCACCTCACAGATGGAATAAGTCTCCACATCCCACTAGCCAGGGATCAGTTAGAACCATCATCAAAAATTGGCTTTGTCTAGGCTAGACCTGGGTGATAGCGATAAGTGCAAGCATTCTTCAGCATCTTCAAGTTCAGAATTTTGTGTTAGAGACCAAAAAAATAATGCAAGAAAAGGTCATGCTTCCAAAATTGGTGTTCCCCCTTTGGGGATGCATGGGTATGTTGGCATCAAATTTTTCCGCTTAGCTTGCTTGATACAAGTTTCAGCAATGCCGAAGCCGGTGCAGAAAATCTGACCCAGATTCAAAAAATTCATGAATAGATGATGTAAACAGGCTTTGGAAATGCCTTGGCATGGCTTTACATGTTAAAAATGGCCAAGATAATGTGCTCATTACATAGCCCCGGTCAAGAGCTTCGCAACGGTGCCCAAAACATGAAAAACGGACACCGGAAGGCCGAAATGACCATTTTGCCCCTGACACTTTGGGACAAATTGGGACTCTAACATGGAATTCCAACTTTACCACATTGTCAAGATTGGATAGAGATAGGAAACGCTCGGAACGGATCGAAAATCCAACCCCCGGATGAAGAGATATGCAAGAAAGAACAAATCCGGACGGAAAGCCGTATGTTCTCGCACCAGGGGCATAATGGTCCGATTAGCTCTGGATCGACCCATGGGCTGAAAATTTCAATTTTCATGAACCAAAACTTTTATCTCATGAATATTGATGCATGAAAAATAAATTTGGCCAATGGGAGGCAATTGCATTCAATTACATGCGGCATTATCGACGGCCGAGATCGCACCGACAGGAGAAACTAGCTAAATTAAGAGATCCGTTGCAATTCAAGTGATATCAACCACACATCAGGATAGAGCATAAGATCAATGGCCATCAGGGCATGATCTGGAATTTTTTTGAAGTCAATTTGAGATTTATTTAATTGGTTTTGGTCGAAATTAATGCTAGTCGTTGGATCGGGAGCACTCTGATTAAACCAGGGTTAAACCTAACCCAATATGGGCTAACCCAACCTGTCATGGCCGAATCCAATCCTCCCTCATCTGATGTGTGCGCAAGAAGCCCTATAAAATAGGGGAGGGAGGCGCACCCACCTCCTCCTTCCTTGGCTGGTGGGTCCCACTCAACCACTTCCCTCAACCACCTCCCATGGCTTATCCCTATCTCTCCCTTGGTTTATCTTCATCCTAAATAATCCTACAACTAAACAAGCTTATCCTCATCCAAGCCTTGGTCTAACCAGCCTTCTTTCCACATGTCATGTGCGCACACCTCCTTGAAAGGAGGAGATGGTGCGCACCCTTCTCTCCCTCTCCTTCTAGTTGACGCATAATCATCCTCAACAACCAACTATGGGTTATCCTTATCATCCCAAACCTCCCTTGAGTTATCCTTATCTCCTCTCAACAACCTCCAGCCTTATCTCCTCCTTGAGATGGCGCCCCTCAGCCCCTATAAAAGCCCCCTCAGCTGGCCACGTGCGTGGAGAAGTCGATCACCCCCGCGGAAGCCCTGCCTCTCCTCCCTCTACCCTGCTCCAAGACATCTTATCCTTGCTTGGACGTCTTCATCAGCAAGTCAGAAACCTCTCCAGCCCCTTTGTGGTGTGCCAAGTGAAGAAGAAGAAGGAGAAAAGACCTCCCTCCAGCAGGTGCGCCAGCAACAAGTGCAACCAGCCCACCTGATTGGTGTGCCAACTTCAGCAAGTGCAGCAAGCTCTCTTCATATATTTGCTCCATCCATCAACATCAGAAAGGAGAATACCCCCTTTTCTCATCCAACAGCAAGATAATAAGGGTTTGGTGGCACCTTCAGCTCATCATCTTCAACACCACTTGCAGTGCAAGAAAGAAGAAAAAATAGTGAGTTGAAAAAGTGTGTTCCGATGTAGCCTTTTAATTCAACTCTTCCCCTTCTCTTCTCTACCCCTCTCCATGGTGGCATACCCTCTGAGTAATGCCCATTCATCCCCCTTTGAGTGCCCTTCACGTTTGTCTACAGAAAGCCCTAAGTGTACCCTTTATTTGGCCATCACAAAAACAAATTTCCTTGCTACCCCTTAAAACAGGCCTTTGAACCAGCCCCTTTGTTCACCCTTTTGGCCCTCTATGTTGGCCTCTAAACCTTCTACTATCATGCTTGGTTTGACCCCACTGATGGTCACTTGGACATGCACCTCCTGCCTCCCCCAATCAGGCCCCGAATGGCATGCAAAACAGGCCCCCTTGCTGGCCCAAGTCTCTGCCCCTTGCGAGCACCCATGTCAGGCCCCTTTGATGGTCACCTAGTTTGCCCTATGTGCAACACACCCAATACAGCTTCTACAGCACCCTCAAACAAACCAAACATCCTCTTTGATGTGTGGAAGGAGGGTCGACGCTTTGAGACTCTCAGAATCCGCCAGACGGACCGAGACTACTCGGGTGGGCCTTCAATTCTCATGCCCTTTGTGCATTCCTAAAACCAGTCCTAGTTCACACCTAAACCTACCTCTTGTGCAGTCCTACCAAAGCTCACCTAAACAGCACCTTAGCCAACCCATTCCAGCCTCTTCTAGGCTCACCTAGCCCGTCGCTACAGCAAGATGTCAAGGTGCAAAAATGGAGGGCAAATCAGGCCAACCGGGCCATGGAGGTGCAAAGCAGGCCCATTGGGTCATGAAGTTCAAAGCAGTGCCGCCAGACCCATGAAGCTCAAGATTGGGCCAACCGAGCTGACATAGCATGAAGACCAGCCCATTGTGCTGATGAAGCTGGCCCATTGAGCCTTGGACACTTAAAATAAACCTTAATTAAATCTGAAGGCGAAATGCCAAAATTAAATAAGGAGTTAGCACCACCACGTGGGCGCTCCACCTTGGGCAGCTAGCCCGGACCCGTATCCGGTATGTTGACCCGGACGTAGGCGCGGGCCGGCTCCCATTGCAGATGATCCTTCCCACTACTTGGAAAGTCAAAAGACTATGCCATGTATGACGGGTAAAAATTCCACACCGATCAGAAAATAAGGCGGCATGCTGCCAAAATTTTCCTGGTCAAGTGGGATTTTACAACAAGGGAAGGACATTCACACATTTGCACTTCGACAAGCATTATTCTTGGCATATGAACTGCCACATCTGATGTACACCAGCATGAACATGAATATTCAATGAACATTTCAAGTGACGAATTGATTACATGTGACTGGGCATCGACACTAGCCCGACAGACCGGTTGTGATGCAAACCGAACAAGAGTTACTCAAATCTGAAGTTAACTTAATTAAATCTGAAAATACATTCAAATTAATCTTAAAACATGCTTAAAACAGATCATTAAAATTTTAACATTCAACAAAAATCAGATTTAATACAATCGGGAAGAATTGATTCAATACACTTAATCCATTGAAATTCAATTTCCTAAACAAGTGCAAATCAAATAATTCACAACCAATTGAAAAGAACATATAAAGAAAATATTAATGCATATGAAATTCATCTTAAAACATGTCAAATTTAGATCATTAACAATTTGAAGTTCAAGTTTAATCAATTTGAACCAAACTTCAAAACATTTAAAACATACCGAACGCACCCGAATCGGTATTAAAACACCAACCGGCATGAGAAAATTCACATGGAAATGACTCAACACATGTCAACTAAACTTAAACAAGTCAAAATTGATCAACACATTTAAAATGTCAAGTTCAAGCAAAAAATAAAATAAACTTCAACCAATTGAAGTAAAACAAACCAAACAAATCAAACAAGCTCAAAACACTTAATATTCAAATCCAAGTCAAATGGAAATCTGAAATCAACATTTCAAAACACATCAAAATCCATTCATAAATCAAACATAAATCAACTCCAAACAAAATCTAATCAAACTTGTTTGCATCTCATCGGGCCTGAAAGGCCGGGGCCCTTTGTGTTCTTTACACGTCCGTGGATGTGCACGCTCTCGTCAAACAAGATCGCTATGGCGTGCTTAATCAAGGGTGTTCGAGTGTTTGCTCGATGTAAATGAACATTGGATATTCGCACCATCCAATGGAGAGAGGTCAAAAAATATTTTCACAGAACCCGAACCTCGGTTCTATACTCTTCTTTTTATCACCCGGACTATCTAGTATTTTTATGGTCTATTACCTACTTTACTAGAAAATTCTGATGTCGATATTTCAAAACATACAAAAAACAAAAAATCTTTTCCAAGAATCAAAAATGATTCCCGAGGTTCCCACAGGGTACACGTCCACCAGATTGCTCCCACACTTGTGGGTGGGTGAGCCCAAATTCTTGGGCATGCTAGAATGCACCCAAGGAGGATAGCATGCTTGCCCAAGTTTCTAGGCACATTAGCACGCACCTAGTGTGGTGAGCACGCGAGCATGCACCCCCACTGGTTCGCGCGAACCAGTCTAGGGCATGTATGAATGTGCCCCAATTAAGGGCCCATGCAACCAAAACCCCCTCTGATCTTTGAAACACCTAAATCTTATATAAAACACATAAGATTTGCATAAAATATTTTGTAAAGTATAGAAAAATTGTTGTACTACAACTTTGCAACTTAAAAAATGATCTTGCGGTGCAAATGGAGGCCAAATGAAGAAGAGGAAGCTCTGGAAAGTTAGGATATAGGAGCGATAGTATGAAGGTTCAAATGAATAATCAATGTCCATATTTATATAGGGGTAAAAAGTCAAAATCAATTTTTTTTAAAAATAACCCAAAAATCTAGAAAATTGAACCTAATGCAAATCCACAAAAATAAAACCAAATAGGTGTCTGCGTTCATTGTAAGTCAAAAAATCTGGAAAAATCTTCCAATTTTCTTGAAAATTCTATTTTTGCACATAAAAGTTCCCACAAGTATTCATAAATGTCTAAAAATGATAATTTTTACTGTTGTAACTTGCTAATATTTTATTTTAAAAATATGAAAGAATTTTCAACAAATTTAAGTTTTGGAAAAATCATTACTTTTTTAAAGGAAAAATGACTACAGGATCAGAGATGCAACGTCAAGGCTAAGAAAAGACAATCAAGTATGTAGAAGCCTCAGATAGGAGAAATAATCTCGTTTGCTATATGGATCTTCCTCAATCAGTAGGTCAGGTTGTCCTACTTGACTCATCTTCCGTAGAGTAGCAACAGTATGAACCTCCTTCTCATCATTAGTAGAACCAAGCCTCTTATCTTTAATAGGAGGAAATTGTGATAGCACTAGTAGCATGTAGCAAGGTAGTCCAATTTGAGAGTGGCACCAATGAATATTGTACAACATAAAGGAAGTACCAACTATCAAATAGAGATTGACACCTAGATGAAGTAGATATGCAAATCTCTATTCAATAGGGCTACCTAGGGCATGGAGGAAGTCTGCTTGATTCATTCTTGCAAGGTGCATGTGCCTTTCTTGTCTCTTACTCAACTTTACACACTTGTTCATCACTTTACCATTAAAGTCGATAGCGGCCACATATAGAAATAGTGGACTATGATAGAAAAGCTATGAGGTAGTCATTGCTCCACTTGAAGGATCAAATTTGAAATGAAAATCAAACCAACATTCTAGTAGAAGGGCATTGTCGAATGGTGGATGTCCTAGGTTGGCAGAAGTTAGGTTGAAATAAAAGTAACCAAGCACAAAGGGAAGATCTGCTCTCCATGCTAGATTCCCCTGAAATAGAACAACTAGTTTAGATCCAAAAGTCCATCTACTACTAGAAACATGAAAGCAGCAGCTAGACAAGAGGCAAATCCCTTTACCCCAGAAAGTAGTGGAAA
The DNA here is from genome assembly GCA_036172225.1 of Cryptocoryne crispatula var. balansae. NCBI lineage: Eukaryota > Viridiplantae > Streptophyta > Magnoliopsida > Alismatales > Araceae > Cryptocoryne > Cryptocoryne crispatula. The sequence continues at coordinate 10,198,787 of CM069931.1, read as the reverse complement.
CTCATTGGTACCAATAGCTGACAAAGTAGCAACAATCCAAGGAGCAAGCTTTAGCATATGGATCATTTTGCTCATAATCAAAGCACCAATGTCACTGATCATAACAAAATTCTAAAAGAAGTCTAAGCATGATAGCAAGCCAGAAGGAGTAAACATATGTTCTTCTTCACCCTATTAAGACCGAGGAAAACCAAGAAGCAATTCCACCTCTTCCAAAAATATAGTACACTCAAAGGACTTGAAGATGAACATGTGCATGTCTGAATGCCATAACTCTACCAAGGTACCCATTGAGTTGAAGTCTAGGAAGTATCTGAAATAATGCTTCACCTAAATTAACAGCCCTTTAAATGCCCAATTGTTAAAAAATGATTGAATTGAAAAATTCAAAACACCAAGCCAAGAAGCTTATCCAATCAATGAAGTTGACAAAATTAGTGTGGACTTTGGAAATTTGGGTAATCCTATATCAAAAATGGTAAAAATAGTCAAAAATCAAGTTTCTGGTCTATGTGATAAGGGTGCATTGGTATGTGACCCTAATAGAGGGCATGTTGGCATGTGACCTTGATTGATGGTGTGTTATGACAGCAAGTTGTAAAATAGAAAGCATGAAATTCCCATTTTGGGTAATGTGGATCTCAATTGGCATTTTTAATTTTTGTTAACTAACAAGAAACATGCAGGGAACATTTTAACACTAGCAGGTGAAAACACATGACTAGTGTACCTGAAGAGATAAGAGTAGGTCATTGCATAAAAATGAAAATTGAAGATATCAACCCAGGAGTTTTTAATCCTATCAAAATATAAGATCAGTTGGTTAAAGCTTCATGCTGATGAATCAGGTGGTCAGTAGAGATTGATAGACTACTTCAAGACTATGAGCTAGTGCTTTTGCTGAACCTGCAATTGAAAGTCTGGGATGTGTGATTTTTTACATACTTTTTTCAAATGACTTCACAACTTGGCTATGACATGACAAAGTTGGTTATAAGCAAAACACGGAGTTGAAACCCTAAAAGTGAAGAAGATGACCCATGTCTCCATCACTATTGTCACTTCTATCACATCATCATTTTTATCACTTCACATCAACACCAACATCACATTATTTTTACCATGTCATCACTTTTGCCATTGTCACTTTCAACACATCACACCATCACTCATTGAGACGCATGAATCTCTTTAGTGAGAATGCATACCATCGACACTCACACCCTTTCTCCTTTTGTAGCTATATTAGGTGCATTAATATATATATGCAATGATATTAGAGACCATAGGTCTAGATAGAAGCTGAGCTCTAGAACCTCTTCAACAAAATCAATAACGATTCAGCCATTCGCTACACTTATAGATATGCTAAAATTGTACACTAAGGGACGATAGTTCCCATATGGGTATCTTGACCTCTAATATGTAATCTATATCTTCAATTATCTTCTAAGTATCTTTTTAATCTTTTAGCCTACCATGCATCATGTAGGTTTTTTGCATTAGTAGCATTTCATGCATCGCATGCATCATGTGTATGCTCTTTGTTTGTGTTCTTGCATTATGTTTAATAAATCCCACTATGCTTTCCCTTTTGCCCTTGTTTTTAGTTCAGCTCATTTTTATCTTTTATCTCACTATGGCCATCACCCCTTTTTTATCTTTTACCCCACTATGGCCGTCATTTCATTTTTTTTCTGTTTTTATCTCACAGTGGCCTTCATCCCATTTTTATCTTTTATCTCACCTCGGATGTCATTTCATTTCCCATTTTTATTCTTTATCCCACCATGTTTCTTATTTTTATGATTCCACATTGGCCCAACGTGACCACCTTTTAGGTCCCACCAAATCCTATATTTCACCATGGTCCTATGTTTTATAACTTTGATTATCTCTTATACTTTATGTCCCACCATGCTTACATTAATATATCTCACCATGTTATTTGTCCCACTATATTCATCGTGTTTCACATGTGTCACATTATGGTGTAATGGCACGATTTGATGCATTCATGATACCCATATAGCTTTTTGTTATGCTTTAGTGCAAACCCAGTTGAACTTGAGATTATTCCTCTTTGAATTAAATTAAGTATTTTGGAGAACTTAAGTGAAATTGAGAGTCCGATTATGGCTGATTGATATTCTTTTTTTTAACAAGAAAATTCTATGGTTTTACTTTAATCCATCATAGTACAAGCACACCACACAACTTGGATCACTAACTGTTGATGAACCTATGGGGGTTGGCTACTTTTTATTTTACTCTCTTATGCCCGCAGCACACCTTTTGCCAATCGGACATAGGAAGGCTTGATAGAACAAAGCAATAATCTAGAAGACTTGAAGAAATTCGCGTTCACAAACTAGGCCAATAATCATGTCTATATCTACACTTTGTCGTTACCTTTTCAGTTCATCATCATTTCATTTCACTAAGCTCATCTACATTCACTTTTGTTTCGTTACACCTCACTACGAACCACTATGCTCTATTACATGTCACTCCCTTGCAAAGCCAACATGAAGGTGAGGCAAGAAGTAGACATGCAAAATTGGATTAGTTCCAAAGCAAAAAACTCGTGTTTTATAGGTATTATGTGAGTTGAATTATTTAGATTCATGTTGGGTCATGTCCAGGCCAAATAGAGAGTTTTCCTAACAAAACTAAGCAAATCATCAAAGACTAGAGAACACTAGCGCACATCTGGGGGCACGTGCCCACGTGACCCTGAGCATGTCTTTACTATTATGCTCATCCAGGGGTGCATGCCCATGTGACCCTACTTGGTGGTGCATGCACCCTTGACTAGGGATATATGGACCAATTTCCATTTTTCTATCATGATTGATTTTGGATGATATCTGGACTTTGGTTAGAATATTTCTTGCTTTAATTAGGACGCACCCTAGGTTGGGCGTGCACCCTCGTCAGGGGTCATGTGCCCAGGTGATCCCACTTGGGTGTGCAAGTGCCCTCAACCGAGGTCACATGGATCAGTTTCCATTTTTTTATTTGAATCAATTTTGGATGATCTTCAAACCATGGTTGGAAGATTTCTTGCTTGATTTAATTAGGACATGCCTTTGGTTGAGGGTGCATTCACCCTCGATCAGGGATGCGGGAAACTTTTGAAAATCCAAATCCAATTCGTAATTGGATTCTTCATGCAAGTTATACCTCCTCATCCAGGGGTGTGACCTACTGTTGCTTTATTTCAAATACGTATGAGATTTTATAAAATAGAAGGTGAATATTTTCTCTTGCTATGTTTCACTCCAAGTTGAGTGTGCATTTACCCTCAACTGAGGTCATGGCATCTAGCTTTCCTAGTTTTGGAGTTTGATCCGATTTCAAACCATATTTTCTTTCTCCTATAAAAGGAGGCATCCTATAAATGTATAAAAAAAGCCAAGGTCATCTAGCATGTCTCCAGAGCCCTAGCCATGAGTTTTAGAGAGATTGTAAAGATATCTTTAAGAAAGAAGGTCTAGTTCATGCTTGTTGTCATGTGTTCACTTGCAGATTCTATATAAAAAATATGATATACGTGTCGACTCCAGAAACGGGTTCCGGATCGGCACCTCAAGATAAGAAGGTGAAAGATAGAAGAGGGTAAAAAAGGGGAGTGAATCAAAAAACACTCGGAAAGCGGTAAAATGTCCTCACCTCGATCCCACACTCACGTTGATCCTCGAACTTTCATCTCACGGCGTCGCTTGAGCACCGGAGATGGTTCGGGTCATGTGGGAGGAGAGTGAGGAGGAGATGAAATTAAAGCATGAAAAATGTGGTCGCCAGGAGCCGCGGGCTCCGCTTTATGAAATAAAAAGCAAGATTGAGTTGATTTGACCGTGTACCTTAGTGTGGGAGATCGGGATATGGGTTCAACCTTCTTCTTCTTCGGCCGACCGATGAAGAAGAGTCTCCAACCGATGCTAGCTTGATAGACCTGTGCAACTAGAACAATAAACCAAGTGAAGAGATTGATTAGAACTATGGGAAGTGTAGTAACTGTAGAGAGAAGATGAGAAAGAAGCAATCGGAATCGAACTCACCGGATTGGGGTGAGCCCTAACCACTTTTTTGTGTTTTTGATTATGTAAAAATGATGAAAATGAACTGAAATATGCTTTAAAACAGTAAATAAACTGAGTTAAATGAGTTGAGAAAGCTTATGGAATGGATCGGCTTGAGTTGAAGCCGAGTTGGTTGAAAAAGGCCGGTTCGGGTAGCTTTGCACCCTTCTGGCGCGACTTTGGTGAAGAGGATTCTACGGACGACCCCAATGTCAGAATCGAGTTACGTTTGTTGGAGTAGACGGAGGACTCAGAGAGGAAGAGTTCCTATGTTGATGACTTCTCCGAAATACTCCTGTATAAGTTAGTAAAAATTATGAAAGTGGGCGGATATAGAAAACAGAACCTGGATGTGCGTCCTCAGTGTAGCAATCGCCACGAATAAACGGCAAGTCGGAATTGAGTGCCGTTAGTTAGAGATGAAAGAGGACGAAGAGAGGAACAATTTCTATGTTAAAGACTTTTGCAGCAGAAGCTCAAGATTTTCTGCAGAAGTCGATGAAGATGGTTGATGAAGAACACCCGGATCGAGCCTTCTCCTTCACCTCGGGATCGATTTCTTGACTTCGGATCGCCTTTGGACGTCGGGACGGCTTTGGAGAAGAGCTTGGACGACCACTGGACGCGCTAGGCACCGGGGGTTAACCTTGGGTCGTTGAGAATGACCGTCAATTTATAGGGGAAGAAGCCGGTGCAAAATTTAGAAACTATACCGACCGCGCCCCCGCGTTTCAAAGAGAAGGAGGGCACGCCGGGCGCGCCCTCAAACCAAGGGCGCGCAGGGCGCGCCCCTAGTTCGGGGGTGCGGTCTGCGCGCCCCCCTGTTTCAAAAGAAGCGGGGGCGCGTTACGCGTCTCACAGCTAAAAATCGACGGAAACTTCCGAAAATTGCTAAAAATCGACTTGACATACGTAACGCGCCCCCGAACCGAGGGCACGGTACAAATAATCGAAAATCGTCCGCGGAAACCTTCCAAAAATCCGGTTTAGAAGGTGCTAATCGGGGTAATTTGCGATTTAAAGAAACTGACCGCGCCCCCTCCTTTCAAAGGAACCGGGGGTGCACAGGGCGTGCCCCCAGTTTGAGGGCGCGCCCCCGGGTTGAGGGCGCGCAAGACGCGCACTCCACTTTCAAAGGGAGCGGGGGCACGGTACACTCTCTCTCCTGCGCGCGTGTTCCGCGAGCCGTATCTTGCAAACGGGATGTCCGATTTGGCTCCCGTTTGTCGCGTTGGAAAGAGGGCATTCAACCGCACCTCCTCAAGTCAGTAAACCAGCCGGCATGACTCCCTATATGTTCGCACGGGGCTTTCTACCGGTTTACCCTCTCGCGGAAAGCCGAAACCCGGGGCGAAGATCCGAAAGAGCACGGTTCCGATCGAGAAATCTCGGGTCAACTCGAGATGACTTAAAATGATGACCGAACAAGTCCGGTACGATCGGACAATCCGAAGTCATCCAAAAATCTGAGATTAACCCGGTAAACGTGAATCGAAAGCCGTAAAAGCCGCGAAACCCTAAAATTGACCGAACCGGATGTATGGCCCTGGTTGATCAAAATATTCGGCTAGAATCGACCCGGATGACCCGAAAAGACCCGGTGATGACCGGAAAAGCCTAATACATTGTCCAGGATAGGCGTGTCAGCACAGATCGAAAAAGCCGTAACGAATGCCGTCATTGACCGACGCCTACCGAAATGACTTCTCGGAAACCCTGAATGTTACGGAACACATGTGGAACTCCCGAGACCTTTAATTATAGACAATTGAAGGTCGGTCATCGAGCAGGCTTCGTATTTTTACAGTTCACGTGCGGCTCTCGCTTGAAGGTTACGGCAATATTCCGGAAATCATTGGTTCATTCTCACCTAACAAGGGGGCTCCACCACTGTCCTTAGCACATCTCCACGAGGTAGTCCGGATCAGATAACGGTCAAATAAAGGATATCGCCTATGGAATAAGGGTCTAGGGCTCCGAATCAAGCCAATTTGGCGTGTCTATAGGTGGTTCACGCGGGAACCGGTTTTTTGAAGGAAAAATGGGTGGTTCACGCGGGAACCGGTTTGTTTGATTGGAAAAAGGAAAGGAGGGCCACGTGGGGCCAATCTAATTGGTGCAAAGGGGTGGTCCACGCGGGGACCGATCTGAAAGTGAGTTGGTTCACACGGGAACCGGTTTAGAAAAGGGTTTGGTTCACGCGGGAACCGGTTTTAATGAAGAAAGGGGTGGTTCACGCGGGAACCGATGTAAGAGTTGACAAAATAGAAAGAGGGCCACGTGGGGCCAATCTAAAGGTGCTGTAAAGAGGTGGTCAACGCGGGGACCGATCTGAAAATAAGTTGGTTCACGCGGGAACCGAGTTGGAAAAGAAAGGTGGTTCACGCGGCAACCGGTTTATAAGAAGAAAAGTGGTTCACGCGGGAACTGGGTTGAAATGAAAGACAAGCAAATTAAGTCCACATGGGGGACAATCTTAAAGAAAGGGTAAATGGCAAGTTTAAAGTTAAATTGACATGGAAGATAAAAGACAAGCCGGTTCACGCGGGAACCAAGTTGGAAAACAACTAGTTGCACGGTTGAATCAAGCTAGCACGGTTGAAGACATTGGATGTCCCACCGTGGTCGCCAAAAAGCTGTCGACTCCAGAAACGGGTTCCGGATCGGCACCTCAAGATAAGAAGGTGAAAGATAGAAGAGGGTAAAAAAGGGGAGTGAATCGAAAAACACTCGGAAAGCGGTAAAATGTCCTCACCTCGATCCCACACTCACGTTGATCCCCGAACTTTCATCTCACGGCGTCCCTTGAGCACTGGAAATGGTTCGGGTCATGTGGGAGGAGAGTGAGGAGGAGATGAAATTAAAGCATGAAAAATGTGGTCGCCAGGAGCCGCGGGCTCCGCTTTATGAAATAAAAAGCAAGATTGAGTTGATTTGACCGTGTACCTTAGTGTGGGAGATCGGGATATGGGTTCAACCTTCTTCTTCTTCGGCCGGCCGATGAAGAAGAGTCTCCAACCGATGCTAGCTTGATAGACCTGTGCAACTAGAACAATAAACCAAGTGAAGAGATTGATGAGAACTATGGGAAGTGTAGTAGCGTAGAGAGAAGATGAGAAATAAGCAATCGGAATCGAACTCACCGGATTGGGGTGAGCCTTAACCCCCCTTTTTGTATTTTTTTGATTATGTAAAAATGATGAAAATGAACTGAAATATGCTTTAAAACAGTAAGTAAACTGAGTTAAATGAGTTGAGAAAGCTTATGGAATGGATCGGCTTGAGTTGAAGCCGAGTTGGTTGAGAAAAGGCCGGTTCGGGTAGCTTTGCACCCTTCTGGCGCGACTTCGGTACAGAGGAGACTACGGACGACCCCATTGTCAGAATCGAGTTATGTTTGTTGGAGTAGACGGAGGACTCAGAGAGGAAGAGTTCCTATGTTGATGACTTCTCCGAAATACTCCGGTATAGGTCAGTAAAAATTCTGATAGTGGGAGGATATAGAAAACAGAACCTGGCTGCGCGCCCTCAGTGTGGCAATCGTTACGAACAAACGGCAAGTCGGAATTGAGTGCCGTCAGTTGGAGATGAAAGAGGACGAAGAGAGGAACAATTTCTATGTTAAAGACTTTTGCAGAAGAAGCTCAGGATTTTCTGAAGAAGTCGATGAAGATGGTTGATGAAGAACACCCGGATCGAGCCTTCTCCTTCACCTCGGGATCGATTTCTTGACTTCGGATTGCCTTTGGACGTCGGGACGGCTTTGGAGAAAAGCTTGGACGACCTCTGGACGCGCTTGGCACCGGGGGTTAACCTTGGGTCGTTGAGAATGACCGTCAATTTATAGGGGAAGGAAGCCGGTGCAAAATTTAGAAACTATACCGACCGCGCCCCCGCGTTTCAAAGAGAAGGAGGGCGCGCCGGGCGCGCCCTCAAACCAAGGGCGCGCAGGGCGCGCCCCCAGTTCGGGGGCGCGGTCTGTGCGCCCCCCCTGTTTCAAAAGAAGCGGGGGCGCGTTACGCGTCTCACTGCTAAAAATCGACGGAAACTTTCGAAAATTGCTAAAAATCGACTTGACATACGTAACGCACCCCCGAACCGGGGGCACGGTACAAATAATCGAAAATCCTCCGCGGAAACCTTCCAAAAATCCGGTTTAGAAGGTGCTAATTGGGGTAATTTGCGATTTAAAGAAACTGACCGCGCCCCCTCCTTTCAAAGGAACCGGGGGTGCACAGGGCGTGCCCCCAGTTTGAGGGCGCGCCCCCGGGTTGAGGGCGCGCAGGACGCGCACTCCACTTTCAAAGGGAGCGGGGGTGCGGTACACTCTCTCTCCTGCGCGCGTGTTCCGCGAGCCGTATCTTGCAAACGGGATGTCCGATTCGGCTCCCGTTTGTCGCGTTGGAAAGAGGGCATTCAACCGCACCTCCTCAAGTTAGTAAACCAGCCGGCATGACTCCCTATATGTTCGCACGGGGCTTTCTACCGGTTTACCCTCTCGCGGAAAGCCGAAACCCGGGGCAAAGATCCGAAAGAGCACGGTTCCGATCGAGAAATCTCGGGTCAACTCGGGATGACTTAAAATGATGACCGAACAAGTCCGGTACGATCGGACAATCCGAAGTCATCCAAAAATCTGAGATTAACCCGGTAAACGTGAATCGAAAGCCGTAAAAGCCGCGAAACACTAAAATTGACCGAACCGGATGTATGGCCCTGGTTGATGAAAATATTCGGCTAGAATCGACCCGGATGACCCGAAAAGACCCTGTGATGGCTAGAAAAGCCTAATACATGGTCCAGGATAGCCGTGTCAGCACAAATCAAAAAAGCCGTAACGAATGCCGTCATTGACCGACGCCTACCGAAATGACTTCTCGGAAACCCTGAATGTTACGGAACACATGCGGGACTCCCGAGACCTTCAATTATGGACCATTCAAGGTCGGTCATCGAGCAGGCTTCGTGTTTTTACAGTTCACGTGCGGCTCTCGCTTGAAAGTTACGGCAATATTCCGGAAATCATTAGTCCATTCTCAACTAACAAGGGGGGCTCCACCAATGTCCTTAGCTCATCTCCATAAGGTAATCCGGATCAGATAACGGTCAAATAAAAGATATCGCATATGGAATAAGAGTCTAGGGCTCCGAATCAAGCCAATTTGGCATGTCTACAGCTTGCACCACCCAATCTAGCTGGAGAAGTTTCTTCAGCCTATTAGCTTCAACATGCAACAATAGGAAATGAATTTTGACATCTTATTTGCTTGTAGCGAGCTACAAAACTTGGTCACACCAGTTCTTTAGTGTTCACCCGTGATCGAGGTCACGTGCCTGCATTCCCTCGAAGTAGACCATGTCAGCCCATGCATTTAATCAAGGTCACGAGCAATAGAAACTATGTTCCTTTACCAATTTTGCTTAAATTTGAATCCTTTCACTTCTATCTTTATATTTACATTTAACATCATTTTTATTCACTTTTGCATCATATTATATTCTAAGAAATTTTAAAAGATTGTCACTTTTAACCCCCAATATGGTCAGTTTTAACCTGATTGTCATTTTAATACCATTTTCTTTATAGTGTCCACACTTCATATAGTTCTAATCTATTTTTCACTTGGTCTTCTTATCTTTGATTCACGCATGAACAGATTGAGCCGAATTAAAGGGCTTCTTATCTTTAGTTGGTTGAGGATGAGAAAGTTGGAGCTCACACACACTATCTTCCAAGTACATAGGTCAAACTTGTTGTAAGTAATTCATTTAAACTCATGGTTTTGGATGACCACAAACTTCCCCTCCACGCTCCTTCAACCCCTCATCAATTACCTCTAAGATGGACCACCCTTCCTTTTTCGAAAGAAAGAGGTGGATCCGACAAGGTAGGTGTCTAGTCTCTTTCTCCATCTAGAAGCTGACTCCCAAATGTCTATTTCGCGAGGTGCCAAGGTTGGATTCTACCCATAGTGATGGATGACATCTTCTCGAGGTGAGGGTGATGAGGGAACTATTTACTCTTTTCATCATCAACACCCATAGCTAGGGATTTAAAGTACTATCTCATAGTCATTTTCTCTAACTTACTGAGAGTAAACGATCTCTTGTCATTTGCTCAATTGTCTCTACTAGGTTTCTCTTGCACCTAATCTATTAATTGTACTATACTATAGTATCAGTGATCCACAAGTCAATAGCCAAAGTATAAGGTGCACTCAATATTATGACTCAAGGCAAAAATACAACCATGTAACCTTGATGATAAAAAACTTCAATAAATAGTTAGGTAAGAAACCACACATGATTTCTAATTCAGTCAATTCAGTGAACTCATTCTATTAATGAGCACTTGTATGTATATCTTAGTATCTTCACACTAATGACCAATGAGACTAGTCATCCTTATCCTATAAGAAGATATCATATACACTGATCTATCTGGAACCTTAATTAATCTCATTATCAAGATGTCATCATAATCTAATCATCATTGCATGTGATCAAGGCCTTCATGACGATATACATATCTAATAGGAGATAGTAATGATGTTATGTCAATTAATTGAATGAGATATTTTGAGAAATGTTGAATCATATCAAATATGATTGACTTGTAAGGCATAAATTTCTAACACTAGCATGCCACACAACTAGCGATTTACCATTTAGATCTAAAACATAGATATTAATCTAATAACATTGTAGACATTTAGTTAAAATTATTATATAATCTTTTATTCTAATATATGCTCTCACTAATTTTCAATGATTGTGCATAATGCAAAGACAAGATATCATGATGAAATTCTAGTGGGGACTAAGACCCACTTAATGTTATGGTGCTGACCTTGTGGTAGCACAACAAATCATCCCATACTTAATAGGTAGGCAGCTCTTACTACTTGAAACTATTGCAATTCTTAGTCATATTCATTCATTAAAGTATTTACGACCATGTGGTGGCATAATAAATAAAATAATCTATTTACGACTATGTGGTAGCACAACAAATTCATGCAATTGTCCACCCCAAAGTTTGACAAATGCTTTGATCATGATCACAAATTCCTTGCTGAATGGGTCTTATGACAGTATAACAAACCCATCCAAAATAAAATAGACTCATCAAGACCATAACAACAAAAGGCAATATCTCAAATTTGTTGACCTAATGTAAGCAATGAGGGATTTTTTTTTGTTTCATTAGTATATATACCTTCGGAAAATCATATATTTATGGTATAGTATATGACACAACCATATATCATATGTGCAAGAAATTAAATGAATGATTAAGAACTTAAACCTTAATTATGGAACACCAGTGTCAGAACAACGTGCATCAAAATAGGTGTAGACTATCTCCAGTTTCTAAAGAAAGCTTCTCTAAGTCTAAGTTGTTCTACTCTCTTCCTCCATGAACTTTCTTCTTCTAATTACAAGTAGGTTGATTTTATGACAACATAGCTTAAAAGTATTTAATAAATAATCAAAAATAATAATTAATATATTAAATACTTTAAAGATTTTTTTATATTTTTAGAATTTTCATGATTTTTAAAAAAAATTTCATAGTTTAAAAATAAAATAAAATTAAAAAGGATTTCAGATCCTATCCGGGTCTTACATCCCCATAAAAGGGATCCATGAGCTAGGGTGACGTAATATGGTCTAACTAGATTTGATTTTTATTTATCTAGTGGGAACGTAATAGGCCAGATCTAATATGTAGGGTCAGCGAACCACATATGCGGATATATGTAGACCTGCACTCATGTTCGGTCTTGTTTTGAAGATGTGTGCTAGAGGCCAACTGACATCCCTCAACATAGAGGGGAAAGTGTTCAAGCCCCCACTCAAACACAAGATAGCCTCCCCCCAGAGACAAGCATGTCTATTGCAGCACAACTACACAAACACTCTTGCTCAGTCATATGGGCTAGGTCACTTGGCCAAATTAAACTGGGTTTTGACCCCTCTGAATCTATGCTGATGGGCAAAATTGGGCTCGATGGACCCATCGGAGGCTTCACCTCCACCCAAAGGGTGGCAATTTCCACCTAGATGCTACAATAAAACTAGGTTTCGACACCATCTAGGTCACCAAAGGTGTATTCTTGGCAACCATTGCTGGAAAACGATGTTACCACCACCGCCGAAACTCACTGCCACTACTAAGAACACCTAAATTTCATTCCATTAAACCTTTCAATGTAGATAATCCAAAGAAAATCATATATCTAGCATTCCTATGCTTTTCTCACCCCTCCATAGAAAGAGAAATTAAATTCTTTTTTGTTGGAGGGCGGCACTCGAAAGATTGAAGAATAGGTCTTTCTAACATTAAACCAAACACTTTGGTGATTACAAAAACTAACATAAGGAGAAATTGAAAAGCCCTTTCTCATGAGAATAATCATGAAGCAACCAATTTCTTCATAGTATCACATACAAGACATTATTACTCTAACAAAACCTGACTTTGTACAATTTGGAAATGCAAAAAATCACATGAAATGGCTTCAAAATGATGTCAGTTTCAATTGATTCTTCAACCTTGCTCTTATACCAATGTAAGGAATCAAATTCCTTGGATTTCATAGTTGTTGTCACTATTAGAATCGAATGGAATAACAAAAAAATCAGATTTGAACAGATTTGAAAATATCTTTGTGAGATTTGACTAGTCCCTCAAGACTAGAGACAAACAAACATAGAACAATCCACGGTCTCCAAGACATCCACGTTCATGGTCTCTAGTAGTATCAACATGAACTTCTTTATAGATGGATTCTTTTACATGCTAGACCTTTTGCCTCATCTTGAAAGGAGCTCCACCATTTGTGGGTGGCCTCTAGGCTGAGAGAACATGTTGGAAATGACTGGGTCGAAATCAACCTCCCTTGCCTTGTCCATGTTTAGCTCAATTCACTATTATTTATAGTAATTAGATGTTTTTTTATTAAAACTCATAATTTTTATAAATTATACATGTCCTTATACTAATGGATTAGTTCTATTATGTGTATGAGCCACTATACCTAATAGCTTGTTTAGTTGAGGCCTAATTAATTTTTTAAAAATAAAATTTATTATCTGATAACTGATTTAATAGGCTTTCCAATCATATAAGATATAAGTAACATCCTATGATATCAAATAACTTTGATGATGATTTTATCTCCATTAAGTCTTTATATCATTAGTTACCATACAGATATAAACATCCATCCATCGGTGCTCCAATCAAATAGTAACATAAACTGTCAACCCTTTAGTACATCAACACTTTGGGACTTATACTTGGAATTAAATCAATTTGGAAAATTTATTTTCAAGGTATCTTCTCTTCCTTGGCTAAAAACTTAGAGTACTAGGGTATTCTTTCTCACATTTTAAGAGTGAGCAATCCCTTAGTGTTGCATAATTACCTTCATTAGGTTTTTTGTATCTACGTACCCAATCTATTGGCTCTATTGAACTATCATGTCAGTGATCTATAAGTTAATAGCTAAAGCACAAGATACATCTAATAATACATCTTTGATGACTCAAGTTAAAGGAACCCTAATTATGAGTCAGTTAAGATACCATTCCACTAATGAGCACGTATATGTGTACATCAGTGTTTCCACATTTATCATCAAAGATATTAATTATCATCATCTAATGAGAAGATAACATATTAACTAATTTATTATGATTTTTATTATCTTTTCTTAAGGATCTTATGACTATAAATATTTAGATTGCACACCTCTTGATGATTTATCTCATGATTATGACCTTATCACGATCTTATTATCATTGTATGTGATCAAGGATTTCACTATAATATAAGTATCTAATTAATGCAAAGTAATGAAAAAAATGCTAATTAGTTTGAGTAAGATATTAAAAGAAATGTCTAATTATGTCTCATATGATTAGTTTACAAGGCATACATTTCTATCAATAGTAAGTTTTACTAGTATCTAAGCACCTGCAGAGGTGCCAAAGATATAGGACATTCATTAATTGAATTTTAGATAAAATAAAATCTACATCTCAATTGCATATTCATTTATAAATACTGAATATATGTTCAACAAAAGCTTGACAACAATTATGTATGTTGTGACCAAGGCACTAACAAACTTCCTTTGACTACATACCGAGAGTTGTTGACTGGCTAACTAACATGAGCTTAATTTCTATAGCTTCCTTTTTAGGGTCAAGCCAGTTTCTTGATTTTAGGGCTTAAACTATCAAATATCACAATCTTACTGGAGCACATGATAAATTCAATGAAGCAATCTATATTTTTTCATTGTTTGGTACTCTCAAGGTGGAGAGGGATAGAACTATTTTTACACACAAATGCCCTTATCTACATGAGCACTCAAAACATGCTATGAGAGCACTTTTTCTTGGATGCTTGATCTTTATTTCTTCTGATAACACGCTCTTTATACAGAAGTTGGGCAAAAGCATCAAGTGTTGATCTTTCAAGTGATCGCAACCTTGTGAATTTAGAGCCCACAAAGGTAAACATACTCCTATAAATTTTAATTTGGTTCATTCTTCATTCTAGAGTTTGTGATTAGTAAAAGCTCAAAATATTAGATCGCTAGTTCCATAAATATTTAAGGATTGACTATCATGGTGTCATGTTTGTCGATGCCTTGACACTCATGTCACGACCCGGAAAAATAAACAACATAAAACCACAACTACGCAGCGGAAAACATAACGTCGTGACAGTGGGAGAAATCCATCATTTGGATTTCATAACCCATACAAGCATGTGAAGTCAACACACACGATCAAGTCTATAAAATTCCACAAGATTTCCAAAACCTGGAGTCAATAACTTAAAAATCAAGCCAACATCATCTAGTCCAACTCCAACCAAAAACTTAAACATTTAAAACAACTGAATTCCAAACCAAGTCCGTTCATATGTCCCATCTTTAAATCAAAACCACTAGATTGTTTAAGTACACAACAACCTAAGAGTCCAAAACAAGCAACCTGATGAAAATGAAATATATCACTGTTGCTCCAACTCCAGGAGATTCGGTTCTTCCACGGCCTCTACTTGAGCCTCCAAGACAATCTCCCGATCTTCAAAACCCGCTGAAAAATATTAACCCACAACGGGGTGAGTCCGAGACTCCGTAGGATTTACACCCTTCACCCATCAATCGGGTAACTAACATATATAAACAAGCAAAGTGGTATGTAACATATCTAATTTGAGATGTAATACAAAAGTATAGAGTGTCTTCTATATTAATCTCACAACCCATATCCAGACATAGTTATCTTCAAAAGAAAAGGTTATGCCAAAACCAATCAATTCTAGACCAATGCATACAAGACCATAAAACTAAACAAAAATCAACTAGATGACCTTAAGACTTAACTTAACATGACCAATCCAACATGAGACATATCTGAATTTTTCTAACTTATCATGCTTTAACATCTAAACATAACATGCAATGAGCATAATTTCATGTTCTTTCTAAACCCATAGTCATATGGCAAGGAATTGGTCGTCTTGCCTTTTCACATCACATATCCAGATCACTTTCACCAGCTCTAATTTATATAGTAATAACATATACTAAGCTAGCTCAAAGTGCACCTAGGCAGTGGTGACACTAATGGAAAAACCGCGGTAATCCGGGATCTGTGGGAAGGCCGGATTTATCTAAGATACCCGCTGCCCACGGGCAATTTGACTAGAATAGGCTGGTGAAGCCTTATAACATGTGGTACAAGAATTCATAATAAAATTTTCAGATTATGACACACCTGCATACCATGTACACAAGACATAAACATCTCATTCTAATGACATCCATGCAAAACAAATTGTTTTTATCATAAACTAGACAAGACTTGCACTAACCGACATGGTTAACATATCCTAATCAAAACTCATATCAAACTTGATAACATGAACCTAGCCATATCATGCAAGACATATTACACAATTTGGAACCAAACCAAATAAATTTTACATGATCTATGCACATGCAATAGCAAACCAAATCTAGACATGCTTAATTACATACACAAGACAATTAATCAAACCCAATTTTGGCATAATCAAAACAAGCTAACTTCTGATGTCAACACCCATAATCTGACCTAAACAGGTTCCAAAAAGTGAAATTTGATGACTTTTGATTTTTCCAAAACTCCACATAATTATATTTCAATTCTAGGTCCATTCTATCACATAAACATATACATAAATAAAAAATGGTCAAATCTCATGAAAAATAGTTCTACCCATCCAGAATCATGCCAAACATGTTCCATAATATTCAAAATATCATTTTCAAAGTTCTGGATTCAAGGATTTTTGATAAAATTCACTAATCATGAGTCAAAAGTCTAAACTAGTAAAATCAAGGTCCGTAAGTTAAATCATGCATATTTTCTAATCAAGATGGGATCAAATACATAGACGAGCTTGAGAAACCTACTTTTAATCTTATGTAAATTTTCCTGATTTTTCTGGATTTTTCTGCTATTTTTCTTGGCCTTAATCTAATATCCGAATTTAATAAATCCTAAAATTAGAATTTCCTGAACCGGCGCCGAACCGGGCGGTTCGACCGGCTGAACCGGGGCGGTTCGGAGGTGCTGGACCGCGGCTGGACCGGCGGCTGGACCGGGCGCTGGGCCGGCTCGACCGGCGGCTCACGGCGGAGGTTCGCGGGCGGCGTTGGCGATGGCGGTGGCGGTGCTCGCGACGGCGGAGGCGGCGCCGCGACGGCGGAGGCGGCCGGCGGCGCTCAACGGCGACGGCGATGGGCGGGGGAGGGGCTGGCCACGGCGGTGACGGAGAAAGGAAGGCGACGGCCGGTGACGGCGGTGGCGAGAGGCTCTCCCGCGGCGGTTCCGGCTGGAACAGGGGAGGTGACGGCGGCGGTTTCCGGCGATGGCCACGGGCGGTGCGGGAAGGGTCGGACGGCGACGTTCTCTCCGGCAAGGGAGGCGCTGGAGGGAGGAGACGGCGACGAGGGTAGGGGCTGGAGGCGGTGACGGAAAGGGGGAGCTCGGCGGCGCTGGGTTCCGGCGGCGACGGCGCTCGCGACCGGCGACGGCGACGGAGGAGGAGGAGGACTCGCGGCGGGGAGACGGCACGAGCGAGAGAGAGAGAGAGCAAGAGAGATCCAGCCGGGGGGGGGCTGCGTAACCGACGAGGGGGGGGAAATCGCGACGCTCCGGGGGGTGGCTGGTGTTACCGCGGGGACGGCGGCGAGGAGTCCGAGACGGGGAGGGAAAGGGGGGGGGCGGTTACCAAAATCAAAATGTTTTTTTTTTTAAAATGCCAGGTATTACAACTCAACACTGTCATTCATGTTTCGAGTGGAGGAACAATAGAGCTCAATTGCATTCAGTAGGTTGGCATTTCTTATATAGGTTTTTGTATAATTTAAATAAATTTTATTTTTCCAAGTTGTTGTAGCCTGCAGATTCTTTTGTTTTCAAAATTTTCCAGTTTTGTTGAACTCCAAAAATTTCCAGTTTTGTAAATTTTCAAATCTGAAATAAATCACCCAAATGAAAAATTTCCAATTTTTGTTAATTTTCCGGTTTTGTTAAACTTCGAAATTTTCACTTGGCTAATTTCTTTCAGATTTGCAAGTTTGAAAAATTTTGGTTTTCTAAATTCGCTGGTTGTGAGAACCTCAGACTTTGTACTTGTATTTTTCAGCTAGAATTATATTAAATAAGCTTGAGTTTATCTAAAAACTATGAAAAAGTTACATGCCATATTTCCTAGCTGAAATTATTTTAAGAACTTGTGGTTTTCCACGGCCTCTTGATCTTTAGAACAACCATGGATATTTTTGATGTTAAAAATTTTGGATGTAAGAGAATTTGGAGGTGCTAACCATTCGCCTCAATGAAAGAACTTCGAAATTTTTCACTTGGTTGATTTCATTCAGATTTCCAAAGTTTGCAAAATTTTGGTTATCTAAATTAGCTGGTTTTGAGAACCTCAAATTTTGTACTTAGTATTTTTCAACTTTAATTATGTTAAATAAGCTTGAGTTTATCTCAAAACTGTAAACTATGAAAGAGTTACATGCCATATTTTCTTGCTGAAATTATTTTATGTTCTTGTGGTTTTCCATGGCCTCTTGTTCTTTAGAATAACCATGGATATTTCAAGGTTAATAATTTTTGATGTAAGAGAATTTAGAGGTGCTAACCATTCATCTCTTATATAGATGGGATGCATGTTCATAGGGTACTGCTTGATTCATGGAGAACACAGTAGAGATAGACACTATAAAAGATTTTACCTTTACCTACGAATGAAGGAGTAGGTACAAGTCATTTTTCCACAAGTTGTTTTACCTATGGGCCGGTACGACCAAAGGTATAGTATGTGTATGTAAAAATATTACCTACGAAGTAGTCTATAAGAAAAGGATATGCACTATACTTACAAAGATACTCCGTTGGTATATTATGTGAGTTATACCTATGAAATGATGCCCATATGTAAATTTTTCAATCGATTTATACATATTCCTACTATTTAATACCCGTAGGTAAAAGTAGCTATACACATGGACAACCCTCATAGGTAAATTACCTATGCCTATGGACCACTCTCACATGTAAATAATTCTTTATTGAAAAAAGACATACTCCTAATAACTTGTAGATATAACACTTACCCCTACGGGACTCATATCTATAAGTAAATATATACAATTTATACAATCCACACACATATTCAATTTACATTATGTACAAACAAGAAACTCTCACAAAACACAACATCCAAACAAAACATTCAAAACACAATCCTCTCAAAACCTTTTCAACATACAAACACAATATCTTGAAATTGGAAACAACCTATTGGGTCCCACAAGATATCACAACAATTTTCGTTGATTCTCATAATAATTTCACAAACATTCAATCACAACATACTCAATTAAGAAATGTGTCAAATGTAACAAAATAGTCTCACAAAAAATCATCAAAGACTACAAATTAAATCACGGAACACATCATACTACACATTATGATAATGTCAAGTATACAAAGTTTTAAAGAATTTTCATCCAAATCATTAACTTTCAACACAACCATAGATAAGAAAATACACAATTTGAAATACATACGTTGGACAATCACAGGAAATCTTCATTGATTATTTGTTTTTTAAAATAACCTACAATGACAATATGAGGAAAGTTTAACTTACATAGTCTCTCAACCATGACTTCCAACAGCATCTCTCATTCTTTCTTATGGCCATCTTTAACAAATAGAGAAGCATTTAGTTTGTTAAAAAAATATAATAAATACCTCTTTGTAGACACCGTTAAGCTATATGTCCAACACCATCTTTATGAGGTCTCTGCTTATCAAAAAACCTTTGGTGACGTACTCCCTTTCTAAATCCATCAACTTGACTTTCTTGGTTAGTACCTATAATTGATACAAGAAAATTTTCATTAACCTACAAAGTTTCTACAATTTATGTTCTTTTATTTTAAAACATTATCTCCAGTGAAATCTAGAAACTAAAATATTAAAGTAAAATCATCACATGTCCAATAGAATTTAGATATCAATTGAATCCAAAAGGTTGATAGCATTTAAGTCAAAGACATTACTAATAGAAGAGCATGCAATTCTCATAAAAATGAATTAAAATGTGGACTAAGTGAAAATTTATCATACAAAGAGTTGTCACACACTTTAACATAGAAAACAAATTCTGCTGCCTTACTCGGGGAGGTGAAACAAAATAAAAACAGATTATATGGTTTCCTACAAATAAGAACCAAGTTTGTAACAAAAATAGTATAGTAGGTCAAAATTTATTTCCCTTGGCACCTCCCATATCTAGTAATTAAAATTTCAGCCCCAACCTTTTCCCCAACCAAAAGAAAGAACAATACATGCTGATGTTGCTTTGAAGCTCTGTGGCAGGATGCTTGTGACATATGTTTTGGCTATAAATTAATCCATGTGCAATACAATTTTAGTCAACCTCACAAAACATGTATAAAATATACAAGATGCAATAAGATGCTACAGACATGAAGATTGTTAATCGATAATGGTATAAGGTAATAGTAGACAATGTGGATTGTACTAACATATGAGGTTCTTACTCATTTCGTATAATTCTTTATTTTTTCTCACATGAAGAACATGCTTGTATAAAGAAGCACTGTTGCTATTTTTCAATGACTGATCTACCTTATCATCTTACTTTGTTGGTTGTCATCACATGAACATTTTGAAAGGTCATTTAGTGACATGCAATTGTTATAATATTCATCATAGGTCATTCATTCTGGTATTCTCATATTTCATGAGAATCCATAAACCATGCAAATATGTACACTTTCTAAATCACTAATTGCTAATTGTTTCAACCCAAAAATAAGTTAAAACATAAAATAGCAAATAAATGACATAAATTATAAAAAATAAAAAGAAGAAAATAGAAACAGTGACTATGTATCGAATAAGAGGTTTAATATATACCTTTTTATACCAACTTGTAGGAATCTGGCCATTACCATGTATAGTTGAAGCTAAACATGTAATTTACTACTGAAAGAGGACTTCCAAAAACTATGGTTTTTTTTTTCTATTAGAACAAGTATACAATATAGAAGATATCTTGGACATCAAACATTAGAGTTGAAAAGTTATAAGGAGAAAAATTTTCGATGAAAGACAAAACTTCTTAACATACACTACCTATTTCATGGTTGGACAACCTTGAGTTGAGGATGGGTCAATTAGTTTCAAAAAGATACAGTAACCAAAAACATTTATCCAAAATTATTAGAATTCTTCCTAAAAGAGCAACCATAGTTAGGTTGGTAGTACAAATATGAAATCAAATTACATCAGGGACCTAGACTCTTTTCTAGAACATGACCTAAGAGCTTGAACATTAGAGACATGATAATAATCATAGTTGTGATATAATGGAAACTTTTTTTATATTATCTGAAAATAAAGGAATAACACTTAAGTCTATCATTGAAACATCGTCACCAAATTACAAAATAAAGCACTTAAATTTACATGTTTTAGTCTATCCAATTCCTAGCACATATGCTTCCAACTGAGCAAACATATTAGATTCAAGGCCGGTTTTGGCAGTTTTTATTGTTAGTAATATTTTCAATTCATCTCAACAAGACAAGCGTAGTGTTTGCGAAAATTTTCTCCAAAAGGAATATACAGAGATTTTAAATATGAGATGGACGAATTAGTAGACCACTCATATATTAAAAGATATGTTGGGGAGAATTCTCTTAAAAATATCACTTATGATTATTTTTTGCTTATGCTAATAGTTTGCTTATAGTCGAAGATGAAACTCCAAATTATGCAACAATGAAAAAAAATCAATTATTAGACCATTCAAACATAGATTGTAAAATATTTAGTCACTATGAAAATTGTATACTTCATCATGGGGATGTGCTAAATACCCTTAACTCTACCATGTTTGTCTTCGTTGATAAATCCAGATAAGACATCATATTTGAATACCATGGTGTAACTGGTGGATGGTTGAGATTCTTTGAATGCTTTCAGGACAAGCTAATCATCCTTTAATACTTAATCTTGACATGTATGTATATGAAGGAAAGTCCTTAATTGTCCATAATAATGTTGCATGTTGATGTAATAGCTCGCATTTAGCTATATCAAAGGTATCAATACTATGCTAGCAAATCTCAAGTTCTTCTATGAGCAGTTGCAAGAAAGTATCAATATTGTTTCTAAGACCTTTTGAACCAAAGATGAGAAGACAACAAAAATATTAGTACTTTTCATGAACTCCCAATGTGGTAAGTTATAAGATATATAACACTAGCCATGTACTGTGAATCACATTCATATTTCCAAATGAGTTGAACCCATCACTCTCTAATCCAAGATGTACATTTTGACTTTCTAATCCAAATCATCAATGGCATCTAATATTTTTCAATGAGCCGAACTAGTAGAATGTCCTAGCATGTTGTCCTCTTCATGTTTCTCTCTATGCCATCTTATTTTAATAAAAGTTTTTAAGCATGTAAATAGTCTTTTCAACCATGGAATAAGTAGAACTGATGAAGAATTTTTGAGTTACTCAGTTTTTTTACCATGTTATTTGACTTGTTTGACTTCCCCCAAGATTCTCCACATTTGGGAAAAAATTATAGTTTTCATTTTTTTTTTCTAATATACCGTAGACTTGTTCACACATGCATCTATCTTAATATAGCCATACATTAACTTGTAAAGTATTTTCTTGATCTCATAAAACAACGACGGTAATGATGAGCTATCCAGAAATAGCTCATTCAATAACTTCAACAACATATTAAAAATATTTATTACTCATTCCACCCATATGTTTAATGTTAATCAACCTAACAAGAAATGAAAATTTGCTAAAATTTTTGCATCCGAAAGAAGTGGGTTGGTTGACATCTTTTAACAAGTCAAGAAAGTATTTAGAATCTTTATCATGTGCTACTTCATCCGTAGACATTGGAAAGACAATGGCTAACATTAGATACATGTTTGAATCCTATAAACTTTGTTCAAAGTTTTCATGTCTTGATCATTCACCATAAAATTTTAAAAATTATTTGTTTTTTATAACACCATTAATATAATTGTGTTCTTAAACATATGCAAAGTTTAGAATGTTGTCAACACTATCATAGTAACTAGCTATATTTTTTGGCAAATTCCTATAGCTACAATTCATATTACTAAAAATAAAACATGGATTTTAATTAGAATATAGTACCACAATCCTATAAGTAATATCAAGCAATTAATGAAACATATATATAGCTTACAACATATTTATTGCAATAATATTTGACACACATAAAACTTCTAATCAAGTGATTGTGTATGTTCTAAAATTATTATAAGGAATTGGTACTCTAAGAACCTATATTTATTAATGTTGATAACCGTGTTGAAAGAAAATATTATTTTTTGACAATAACTATTAATTATCAGACTAAAAAATTTTATTATGAGGGAATCTTCTGGACATAGAATAGCACAATGTCCATGTTAGCCATATGCTATTATCATATGTCAAACACCAACATTATCTGTTACTGTATTTCTTCTTTGCAAAAAAATTTAGAGAAAAATAGAAATAGGGCAATCATAGGCGGAAGATTAAAAGAGACAATATATAAAAAATTTATAAAAAGATAAGATAGTATTTGATAGAAATGTATGCCCTACAAGACAATCATATATAATATGATTTGACATTTCTAAATATATCTCATTCAATTAATAAGGTAATTTTTTATTATAAACTCTTATTAGATGCAAATATCATAATG
Organism: Cryptocoryne crispatula var. balansae; assembly: GCA_036172225.1. Taxonomy (NCBI): domain Eukaryota; kingdom Viridiplantae; phylum Streptophyta; class Magnoliopsida; order Alismatales; family Araceae; genus Cryptocoryne; species Cryptocoryne crispatula. Next base: position 10,175,320 of record CM069931.1, on the reverse strand, counting down.
AAGTCCTTGATCAAATGCAATCATGATTAAATTATGATGAGATCATGATAACGAGATTGATCATCTAGAGGTATTTGATCTAAATGTTCCTATTCATATGATACTTGAGACGGGACATCAAGAATTCGGATAGACTAGTGTATGTGATATCTTTTTATGTGATAATGATGACTGATCTCATTAGTCATTAGTGTGGAGACACTGAGATACACATACAGGTGCTCATTAGTTGAATGAGTTCACTGAACTGACCAAATTAGAAACCCTGAATAGTATCTTACCGAACTGTCAATCAGGGTTTTCTATCATCACGATTGCATGGTTAGACCTTTGACCTGAGTCGCCAAAGATATCTTGTTGGGTGGAACTTGTGCTTTGATCATTGACTTATGGATCACCGTTTAGATGGTCCAGTATAGCGATGGATCAGGTACAAGGAAAACCCGATGGAGATAATTGAGCGGACAACAAGGGATCGTCCACTCTCGGTAAGTGAGAGTGAATATCCTATGGGATAGTTGTCGACTCTGAAAATTCAACGGGGTCCTCTCCTTTTCAGGGAAGTCCGTGAACCCAGATCTTCACCTCAAGAGGGGATGAGAAAAGAAAGGAATAAAGCTCGGAAAGCAACTCTCACCTCGGTCCCACACTCACATTGATCCCCAAACTTTCATCCCTTGGCGTCGCTCGATCACCAAAGAGAAGGTTCGGGTCATGTGGGAGGAGGGTGAGAAGAAATAAACGTGGTCGCCAGGAACCGTGGGTTCCGATTTATAGAATTAAAATGAAAGATGACCGTGTGTACCTTAGCGTGAAGAATGTGAGTTTAAGCTTCTCCTTCTTCGGCCGGCCGATGACCGGCCGCTGAAGAAGAGTCCTCAACGTGGTGGGTGCTTGATATTCTGTGCAACTAGACAAATAAACAAGTTAAAGATACTATTAGAACTAGACAAAGTGGAGTATATGTAAAGAGAATGACATGAAACACACAATTGACTAGAAATTGACCGGATTCGGGTTATCTCTAACCCCCTTTTTTTATTTTCGGATTAACAGAGTAAAAGTAATGAAAAAAATGTAAAAAAATGATAGGATGATGGGTAATTACTAAACAAAGAGATAGGAAAAATAACTGAAAGATTCTGAGTTGAATAGAGAAAGATATAGTCAAATCTGTGTTGTCGAAAAAGCCGAGCAGCAGTGCAGGATCTGCCAGGCGCGACTTTGCTTATGCACTCGTCACGACCAGCCCCGACCTCGGAATTGAGTGCCGTCGATTGTAAACTCAAGAAAACTTGGAGAGGAAGAACTTTGATGAAGAGAGCTCTGGAAGCAGACGTCCACACACTGATGTAGAGGCCGAAGAAGAGAGACTTGGCAGATCACCTGCAGAACAGCCTTCCTCTCTCTTGAACCGACTTTTCTCTCTCTAAAAAAACTCGAAATTCTCTCTCTAAAAATCACAAAATTGATGCAGGAGGGTTCTAGGACGTCTTGATATGCCTGGGGAGTCGTGCTCATGCCTTTGGAATGACCGGAATCAGAGTCCATTTATAGGAGAACGAGCAGTCTTATCGGAGCTAAAAAATAGGGTCATTGCTCCCCACCCCTGGGCGCATGCGCCCTGGTGCAGGGCGCATGCGCCCCACTGAAGGGCGCATGTGCCCCCAGTGAGGGTGCATGGCACTGTTCCCAAGGATAATGGTCTTATCCGGTTCGGCCGTTCAGTGGTAGAGTCCCGGTGAAAGACTGGGTCCCTCGTGCCTCAAAGGTGGGGCGCATGTGCCCTCAAGTGAGGGCACAAGGCCACGTGCCTCACTGGTAGGGTGCATGGCCATGTGCCCTGGGTCCCGGGCGCATGTGACCAGGAACCCGGGCGCATGGGACTGGTTTCGCGCGTCCCTCTTCCGGAAGCTATTGCGAACACTCCCGAACTCGGAATTCGACGCCGTTTGTTGCGTTGGAAAGATAACAGGCCGAAGAAGCTTTATATAGGATCGTATCAGCCATCACACCCTCCAAAACTTCAGAATTTTGTCCGGAATTTAGGGCAGTGAACAGAAGGTCTGATACAGGTCAAAATGACTCCGACGGCAAACCGGAAAGGCACGGTATGCAACAAAACTTGTCCGGGGTGTTAACATGACCATAACCTTCAATGCATGATCATTAGGCATTGGTCATTCAGCCAATTTCCGGGTTTACACGATTTACGTGTGGCTTTCACTCGAAAATTACGGCTTTTCGCGGAAAACTTCGGAAAGTATCCGATTTCGTTCGGCGAAGCTTCAAATCAAGTTTAAAAGACCCGACATCATTCTAAGGTCAATCACACATGTTACCCTATAAAACATGAGTTTTATGCTCTGAATTAGGCGAATTTGGCGTGTCTACAGCTTGCCTCGCCTTGATGTCGGCTTTGTAAGGGAGTGGCATGTAATGAAGCGGAGTGATTCGTAGTGAACTGTAATGGAACGCAAGTGAACGTAGATGAATGTAGCGGAATGGAATGGTGATGGACTGAAAAGGTGGCATCAAGGTGTAGATATAGACACGCTTATCTACCTGATCCAGCAATATGAATCTCTCTGAGTATTCTAGATTGCTTTCATGTTCTATCAAAACCTCATATAATTGACTGGTAAAAGACATGCCCTTGGCACGAGAGATGAAAAAGTGAATGATAAAGGATAAAAGGATATAGCCAACCCTCAACGTGGTGAGGAGTCCTCGAATTCGTAGGTTCATCATCAGCCAGCAACCCGAACTTTGCGGTGTTCTTGTACTGTGATGGGCTAAAGTTTGTAAAAGAGAAGTTGATTTTAAAATGAAAAGAATACCAATCCATCATATTTGGAATCTCAAGTTCATTCAAGTTTCACCAAAATACTCAGTTTAATTCTGTGTGGAAGAACCTCAAGTTCTAAAAGGGTTCGTTTATGCACAACAAAATTGCTCGGGTATCGTGAAAACCATGAATCACGCTCTAGCAGAAAACTCGATATTCGGAAAACGACAAGACAGATTTAAGCCATAGTGGGATTGAAAGATAAAGGTGGGACTAACATAGAATGATGGGAAAAAAGAAACAATGGCATGACCAATATGACATGGTGGGATAAAATAAAAGACACGGTGGGATAAAAGAAATGATAGAATAAAACATGGTGGAATAAAAAGAAAGGAATAAAACATAAAGGGATAAAAGAAAGAATAAAACATGATGAAATAAAAGAAAGAGAAAACATAATGAAATAGAATTGGTAATGATGAAGAAAGAAAAGGAGATGGATGTGAACACATAGAAAATCATGTAGAAACTAGTTGAAGATATAGATTGTCTATTGGAGGTCAAGACACCCGATTAGGAATCATCGTCCCTCCAATGTTCAATTTTGGCTTATCCGTGAGTGTGAAGAAATGACCAAGCCGTCGTAGATTTTGTTGAAGGGGACCTCGGGCCCAGTCATCTTCACTCTCAAGGTCTTCAACATTAATGCATATAATATGTATAAAATGGACCTAACATAGCTAGGTGACCAAATGGTAGGAGTGATGTGAAGTGCAAAAATGAAGTGATGGTGGTGATGTGATGTGAGATTGATGAGAATCTGAGGATGAAATCTTCAGGTAAGCTGCATCGACCGCCTGGTTCATCAGCATCTCTGGTCCATCCTTGTCTTGCCTTTTGATGGAATACAACACCATAAGAATGTTCAGCTGGGTGGTGCTTTCTTTTAGCTGCAAGGTTGGCATGACGTTCCTTGGGGAACATTGATCTCACCAATTCACCTGTTAGGACTAAAAAATGTTGCCTGCACATTTCTGGTTAGTACCCAACAGACAGAATTGTCATATGAATCATATTGTTCATGAAATGATTAATGGAAGATTTTACTATTAGAACCATCATTTGGATGTCAAAACAAAGTTTCTAATGATAGTTCCTTTAGCAAAAAATGTCATTTTTAACATTATAGACAATTTCTGAATTTTTGAGATTTTTTTGAATTTTCTGATTTTTTTGTCCATGTGCCCCCGATCGGGGGCACCTGGCCATGCGCCCTGGGGTGGGGCACCTGGCCATGTGCCCCCAGATGAGGGCACATGCGCCCTGAGGCCAATTTTTTTTTTTTCAGAAAAAAATGTACCTGATTGCCCTTCTCTTTTTGCTTCTTCAGCTCCTGCAAACACTTAATGAAAATGATTAAATTTTCATCATTACTCATCCCTTTGCCTGTATATCGTATGCCTTGATTTTGAGTCAAAGGGAGGAGCCTTCTTAACAAGGTGTAATAAAACAAATGACTTAAAAATGAAATGGGGGGTTGAGAGAACTTACCTGTCATGGTGTGAATCCTCTCCTCTCCTGTATTGAAATGCCTGAAACACTTGACAGAAGGAGATTAGATCTTCATCGTGACTCATCCCTTTGCCCATTATGGTCAACTTTGACTTAGGTCAAGGGGGAGAGCCTTCTTAACAAGGTAATTAAAGTAGAAGGATATGCAATGCAGAAATGAAAATATGCATGACAATCAAATAAGCATGGATGCAACTAAGGCAATGATCATGACTGAGTAAAAAATTTTCTTTTTTTTTGGGTTTTCTTGAAAACAATCATTTGAATTTTCAAAAGTATTCAATTTTTTTTTGGATTTTTGAAATATGTGTTTTTTTTTATTTTTGAAATATTCATTTTTTGGGTTTTTGAAATATTCAATTTTTTTGGGTTATTGAAATATGCATTTTTTTTGGGTTTTTGAAATATGCATTTTTTTATTTTGAAATATGTATTTTTTGTGGTTTTTTGAAATATGCATTTTTTTGGGTTTTTGAAATATGCAACTTTTTTTGTGGAGAAAATGCTGGTATTTGAGATAATTCATCGGTCTTTGGAGTTTGTCAAGACTCAAGTGGTAGATGCCTCGTGCAAAAATAAAGTTCCCTACCTAGAATCCTTCTAACCTTCTTCCTTTGATCGGCTTGGATTCTACCTGGATTTGGTCAGTTTACCCTACCCAAGGGGTTTAAGGAGGAAGAGTATAGAGGAAGTCCTTGATAGGGTTTGAAGATGTTGAGCGGGATTTCTCTACTCTCACTCAAATTACCCATTGGGGTTCGACCTCTTTGGGTTTTTCTTTCTTTTCATGTTCTTTTCTATGTGGCACATATTTGGACAGGTTTTTTTGACCCGTGGGGACATTGCCCATCTTTTAATGCCATTTGCCTTGACTATCATTCTGGGTACTCATTCAGACAGGTTGATCATTTTTTTTTCTTCTAACCTGAGGGGTTCATTGCCCATCTTTTGGCACCCTTTTGTACCCTCTGAGACGGCCTCCTACTAGGGTGGCAAGTGTTTTCGATACTACCCCTCTCTAATCCTCTCTCCCTATCTTGGACTGAGTAGAAGAGAATAGGGTAAGGGTACTCCTTCCATTTCTAGATTTCTGCCTTGCCTTTCGCAAGTGTCGGGTTGTCTGGATTCTAGGATCGGGAAGTGTTGTGTGTGTAGGATGGTACCTACCCTTGACTTCTCACGAACAACCTAGGATCGATGACTTGAGATTATACCAGTGGTTTCTCCATTTTTATGGAAAGTACTTTTTGAGGTAAACTCCATTCCAAGGATGATACAATTTTTCTCCATCTGCATTAGTCAATTCATATGCATTACCTGGATACTTTTCAGTGATTACAAAAGGCCCTTCCCAGTTAGGTTGCAACTTGGAGCGGGGACCCCCTGGCTTAACGAATATGCGTTTGACTACCATCTCACCGATCTCGAATTTTCTCTCGACCACCCTCTTTTGATAAAACCTTTTGAGTCTATTCTGATAAGTCCGGGCATGCTCGGCGGCGGCTAGCCTTCTTTCATCCAAGAGTTCAAGCTGTGCAAGGAGAGATTCTCGTCTCTCATCAACAGGAATATCCTTGTCGAGCCGAACTCGAGAGAGATGGAAGTAATACTTCGTAAGGGACCACTGCTTCCATCCCATATGCCAAAGCATACGGGGTTTGTCCAGTGGGAGTCCTTACAGAAGTACGATAAGCCCATAGAGCATCTACAAGCTTATCAGGCCAGTCGGCAAATTTGCTAGACTTACAAGATTTCTTAATGACTTTGATTAAGGTTTTGTTGGTGGCTTCTGCTTGACCATTGCCTTGAGGATAGTATGGTGATGAATGATGCAATGAAATGTAATACCTGTTGCAAAGATCACGCAGATCTTGAGAAAGAAATTGTGGCCCATTATCGGTGACGATGTCGCTGGGGATCCCGAACCTTGCCAGAATGTTGCGCTTGATGAAGGAGCAAACTGTTGACGCTTTAATCTCCACGAATGCTTCCGCTTCAGCCCACTTTGTGAAGTACTCCGTTGTCGTCAGAATGAATGATTTTGAGCGCATTTCGGAGTTGAGGTCACTCAAGGGGCCAATGATATCAAAAGCCCACATGGCGAAAGGCCATGGGGCATGAATTGGATGAAGGGAAGATGCGGGAGAGTGAATCTTGTCGGCATGGAGTTGACATGAATGACAATGCCGGACAAAGATGGAGCAGTCTTCTTCTAGAGTTGGCCAATAATACCCTTGTCGGATGATTTTCTTAGCAAGGGCTTGGGCATTCACATGACCACCACAAACTCCAGAATGTGCTTCTTTCAGCACCAACTCGGCTTCTTCTTCACCAAGACATCTGAGTAAGATTCCACTTAGGCTTATCTTATAGAGCACTCCTCCTAGTATTGTATACCTCTGGGATACTCTTCTAATTGCCTTCTTTTCCTTGGTGGTTGATCCAGGTGGATATGACTGATCTTGTCAATACCTCGCAATCTCGTCATACCAAGGTCTCTCACCTTCTTCTAATTCTTTGAACTCAATCAAGGAGATTTCTTCCTTATGTTCCAAGTATTCTTTTCTGTTGAATCTTTCCTTAACTTTCAGAAAATGTCCATCCTCAATTGCTGGAATTGTCCTCTTACAGATGTGGATAGTTCGCACTTGCCTGCCTAGCGGGACAGATAGAGATGAAGCTAGTGAAGCTAAGGCATCGGCGAGGATATTCTAAGAGCGGGGGACATGAACAAATGTGAGTTTGAAGAATAGCTTGATGTAGCAGGTGGTGAGCTCCTGGTAGGGTTTGAGGTTTGGATGGGAAGTTCGGTATTTGGATAAGACTTGGCATAGGATCAATTGACTATCACCTATCACCCTCAGTTCGGTGGCACCATGAAAATGAGTGGCCTCCAGCCTGGCTAGCAAGGCTTCATACTCAGCTATGTTGTTGGTTGCTGGAAAGTTAAGCTGAAAAGCCTATGGAATGGTGACACCTTCAGGTGACAGAAGGACAATACCTATCCCTCTACCATGAGAGTTCAGAGCCCCGTCAAAATATAATGTCCAAAGATTGGAAGATCGGACTGACATTAGTTCGTCATCTGGGAACTTCGACCGGACTGGGTCAAAGACGAGTATGGGATGATGGGCAAGGTGTTCAGCAATAGCATAACCCTTGATTGCCTTCTGTGGGACATAAGTGATATCAAATTGGGATAAGAAACTCTGCCATCGCCCTAACCGATCAGTCAAGACTGTCTTCTCTAACAGAAACTTAATGGGATTGATACGAGCAATGAGCTTGACTTGGTGAGCAAGAAAATAGTGTTTGAGTTTCTGAACGACCCAAACAAGAGTAGCGCAGGTCTTTTCCACCACAATGTACTTCAACTCACAAGCATCAAACATCTTAGACAAGTAGTAAGTAGCTCGTTCTTTCTCTTCTTCATCAACTTGTGCAAGGACTGCCCCAAGAGAGTTCTCAAGAACCGAAATGTAGAGGACCAAAGGTTTGTCAGGAATTGGTGGTCTAAGTACAGGGGGACTTGCCAGGTATGCTTTCAACCCATCAAACGCCTCCTGGCACTTCGAATCCCATTTAAACTCGGCCCCCGCCTTGGTTAACTCATAGAAAGGTTTACACCTTTGGGAATGTTGTGAGATAAACCGGCGGACAAATTGTAGCCTCCCAATCAATCCTCGAAGCTCTTTCATATTCTTCGGGGGAGGCATACCAATAATTGCTTTGGCCTTGTTTGGGTCGATCTCTATGCCCCTTTTGCTTACTATAAACCCAAGTAACTTTCCTGATGAAACTCCAAAGATACACTTCTTAGGGTTCATTTTCAGCTTGTATTCTCTGGCTCGTTGCAAAACCTTCCTTAACACTTCAGAATGATCTTCCCGATTCTTGGACTTGATAACCAAATCATCCACATACACCTCTACAAGGGTGTGCATCATGTCATGAAAAATAGCCATCATAGCCCTCTGATATGTAGCACCAGCATTCTTTAACCCAAAGGGCATGACAACATAGCAATATGTTCCCCAAGGTGTAGTGAATGAGGTCTTCTCTTGGTCCTCCTCAGCTAACCGGATCTGATTGTATCCAGAATAGCCATCCATGAATGAAAGCATTTCAAATCCAGCTGTGTTATCAACCAAAACATCGATATGAGGCAAAGGGAAATCATCTTTAGGACATGCTCGGTTCAAGTCCCTGAAATCTATACAAATCCGAATTCGTCCATCCTTCTTCATAACAGGGACTATGTTAGCCACCCATTGCGGATATAGGACAACCTTAATAAATTTTGCTTGGTGTAGTTTGTCGACCTCTTCTTTCATTTTGAGTGCAGTATCAGGGTGGAACCTCCTGAGCTTTTGTTTAACCGGGGTAGTTCCAGGTTTCAAGGTTAATCTATGTTCAACCAGTGAATTATCTAATCCTGGCATATCTTCATATGTCCATGCGAACGTGTCCTTATATTCTTCCAAAACTTTGATCAAACGTTGTTCTTCTGAGGGAGTGAGGTTTGCACTGATGAGGATAGTCTTAGGATCTTCCAGGGTTCCTAAATTCAGTTCCTTGGTCGGTTCATTCCCTGTGGCTGATGGTTCTTCAAATCTTCTAAGTCCAGATGCATATGCATCAGCCAAGTCCTCGATTTCATCCTCGGATTCGGGATATTTCTCTGATACCACCTCATATACTCCCAAAGTATGATCGATGTTATGCTCATCCTCATATCGGATTTCATCTAGCTGGATGGTATCCTCTAAAGAGTTTGGCAGCCTTGCACACTCTATGCATTTCTGTGCCAATTGTTGCAGATACCTATTTGGAACTCGCTTACCTCTGACTTTCCTATTTCCTAACCTAACTTGACCTACTGAAGATAAAGCTGGAAAGGTGGTATTTACAGTGGAGGGGAATCGAGTAAATCGATCAATGATTCAGAAAAGAGGGATCCCTGATTGGGAGCACCCTCTGGGATGAGTAGAGACGTCTCCTCGATGGAAATGTGAGTTTCAGAGAAGACGTTTTTTTTTGGGATTCTCAAGTATAAAGATAGAATGAGCCTCAGTGACTCGAGGCTTGCTATAAACTGACTGAATTAACAGGGAGAAAAACTTAAGAATAAAGGGGAAAAAGGGGCTCGTGGGCCCAATGGTAACAGAAAGTGGACACATGGGTCCAAAACTGATGAAAAAACTAAACGGGTATGTGGACCCGATCTTAGAAATAAATGGGCATGTGAGCCCATGTTGAGAAAAGCCCCCAGTTCTAAAGTTGATGAGGGAAGCAAATGGGCAAGCAGGCCCAATAAGAGTGGAAGGTTGAAGAGGGCACATGGGCCCAAAGAGGGTAAGTGGGCCCTGAAGCCCATCCAAAAGATCTAGAAATAAAGGTACGAGGTTCAAACATGACATTGTTGTATTTGGGCCTCGTGGAATGGTTTTGACTTGGGTAGTATGCTTAACTAGATGATCCAAGATTGGTCTGCCCTTGGGTGGTTCTTGATACTCTTCCCCACTTGAGAACAGACGAGTCAAAGATAAGCATAAGTCTTCCATTTCTTCTTCTTCATCTGGAGCCTTTCTTCTCTTGACAGCTATCACGGAACTTTTGCCATCTTCAGCCATCATCATGGTCTCCCCTTTGATAAAGAATGTATGGAGTCCCATGGCATATCCTGGCTGGAAGATCCTCCTTGGGATGGATCCCTCTTCATATCTCAACCCCTGCCTGCGTGGCCTTTTCACAGTTTCAATTGGCTGAGTGATCCCTTGAAGATCCTTGCCTAAACCTCTTCCATGATGATAGCCCAATTTCATCATCATCCGCCATCCCAGTGTGTCTGGTAGAGGGGCGGTCATGCATCTGACTTCTGGCAATTCTCCCACTGAGATCTGGGGTTGTATTGACAGACCTAGGGGTGATGAAGCATCGTTCAGCTCGTCCCTTATAGGCATGCTAGTCATCTTGACCACCTGTCCTTTAAAGGGAAATTTTATGCACTGGTGGTTTGTTGAAGCCACAGCTCCTATTGCCTCCAAGTATGGCCTCCCAAGTATAGCCCGAAAAGTTGGATCTAATTCTAGAACATGAAATTCCGTTGTGACCGTACATGGTCCGAGTTTGACTTCTAGAGTGACCACCCCATGTGCAGACTTCTTGGAGTTGTCATAGGCTGTCACCATGGCACAGGATGGCTTGATTTCTTGCTCAGAAATGCCACACAACTGCAAAGTTTATGGCGGCATAATGTTGATGGAAGCTCCAGTGTCAACCAAACATGATTTCACTTCAATATTACAGATAACCACGGCCACATGCAAAGCATATCTCATAAACTCTAGATCTGCTAATTTTTCCTGAGAGAAGGTGAGTGTTGGGTGCTCACTTCTAGGGGCTAACACCGTAGTGATCTTCTCAGGTGGGAGATCTTCATTCACCATGACCCTTTGCAAGTACTGCTGTAGAATCTCCTGGTGCACCTTTGATCTTTTGATCAACTCAAGTATGGAAATGCGGGCTGGTGTTTTATCCAAATGCTTTAACAGATCATAGGCTGTTCCTGGCAATGGTTCTTCTACTTGTTCCTCCTCCACTGGCTCTTGCGGTTGAGTTCCGGCTTGGGGAAAGAGCCGCTGGAACATCCTCCCACTCCGAAGCACCGGGGCTATTTGGCGGTCGGGTAGAGGTGATGGGTTAAATGGGGTGGGTTCTGGTGAAACAGGTGGTGTAGGTGAAGGTATGATAGGTAATGGGATCGATGGTTCTGGGATGATTGGGTTAGTTGGTAGAGGGGTAGGATTTGGAGGTGGTAGTGATGGTGATACTGATGGCCTAATAAGAAGAGGCCGGGGTGCAGAAGTGGTTGATGAAGGTTGTGATTGTATGATAGGTTGGGGTTTTGGAGTGGTAGAGCTCGTAGGCTGGGAGTTCAGGTCTGGTGGTGATTGTGGTGGTCGGATGAGCAAGGGCCGGTGTGTAACAATGGTTGAAGGAGGTATAGTTAGAGAGGGGGTTGGCCTAATGATGGGCCGGCAAGAAGAAGTGGCGGCCAGTGGTTGGATTATTGAGCTTTGTGGTAGTTGTGGAGTAGTAGGTGCACGGATTATCTGTCTAGGAGGGTTCCTAGCAGGAGACCTAGCCGGGTTGACAGGCATGGTTGTATTGTGGCTTTCTAGTTGCCAACCTTGAGCACGATCGGCATCTCCCTGGACAATGGAGTGTACTAGACCAATTCCTGGGTTTGGATGTCGGTGCCGGTGCTGGAGCGGGAGCATGTAATGGGAGCGGATTTTGGACAATCCCCAAGCCAGGTTGTTGTTGAGGTTGAGCCGGTGGACGCTGCCGCTGCTGCTGCCTAGCCTTCATAACTTGTATGCATTCCCCCATTTGGACCCAATCAATGCTGCCTTGGTCATTCAGATCGTGGATGTAATCCTTGAATTGAAAGCACACTTCTACAGTGTGACCAGGACACCGGTGGTAAGCACAGTATCGGGACATATCAACATTTGTTTGCCAAACCTCTCTTTCCTTGGGCAATTCCAACTGTTTCTCCGCCATGAGTATATTGAAGATGTCGGTCAAAGAGTAAGGGAGTTGCTGGTAGTTCTCTCTCCTAGGACCTCCCCTTCGTGGTGCTTGATTGGGTGGTGGCGGTGCCCTATTGTAGGTAGGTTGGCGATGTTGCTGGGGTTGTGCTACTGGATGAGGTGGTTGTTGTGGTTGTGGTGGCCTAACCTGTTGTTGAGGGGGGTAATAAGAAGGGTTCTGTGGTGGGTTTCTGAACTGGTTTTGACGGTTCCCTCCCTGGTTCCCTACAATATTTACAACTTCGTTGTTGACCACTCCCTCGGTTGTAGGCCCAACTGGTGCTGAGGGGGTCTTCCTAAAGTTTCTAGGTTTAGGATCGAAAGGGTTTATCATGGTGGCATCCTTGAAGTGGGCTTGTAAGCAGCGGGCCTTTGTCATAGAGTTCATTCATTGTGGTAGGACGGTGCATGATCAATACATTTCTCGGAAGCAGGTGTAGTGTTGCCAATGAGCATCTTTACTTGTTCCCCTTCGTAAATCACATCCGTTAATTTTTCCGCCATTCCCCTCCGGCCGATCGGCAAACATTATGAAGTCCTCTTCGGGCTTCATCTTCTCGGCAATCAAATCCGTAATGGAGCATGCTGGTGCCACCCGGTCTCTGTATCTTTGCAAGAATTTTGTCTTGACAATGTCGAAGTCTCCTGCCTCAAAGGAGTCGAGTGAGTAGAACCATTCCAATGCAGACCCTTCTAGTGATCAGCGGAATAAGAAAGCAAGAACCCTACGATCATCTTTCCAGAACGAGGATTCATAAAGAAAATCTTTAAGGTGGAGAAAAGGGTTTCTAGTACCATTGTAGCGGCGATAAACTGGTAGCTCAGAAGGTGGCAGGTGTAGGACTGGCAGAAAAGGAATGGAGATTTCAGGAACTGACTTGGAGTCCAGGCGACATCTCAGCTCTTCATAACGTTCATTTATCTGGGTGAGCTGATCCATGATTGCCCTGGTGAGAGCAGGTTCTTGGTTTATTGGTTGGGGTATGTGGTTAGAGACGTGGTTCTGGAATTGAGGAACATGATTTGAAGATTGTCCCATGACTTGATGGGCCAAGGGAGCAACATGATTGAAATAAGATGGTTGAACAAATGAGGGTTGGACCACAGATGGTTGAACTATAGAGGGTTGAATCATAGATTGTTGAACAACAGGTGGTTGAATCATAGATTGTTGAACAACAGGTGGTTGAACAAAGGGTGACTGAATGAGAGGTGGTCGAACCGGAGGACGAGGAGATAAGGCAACTTGATTGGTTTCGCTGATCTGAAGCAATTTTGCCCTTCACCATGGATTGTATACGGGCATAGGTTTCTGGGTCGGTATAGAGAGACAACTCCCTAAAGAGTTGTTCAACATCACGAGGAGCAGATGGTTGAGGGACCTCTTGCGCTTCTGACTCAAATAATGGATTAACACGACCATCTGACGGATTTGGTTGATGACCCATCTCATGTTCTCGATGTTCAGCTTGTTCCGCCATTCCAACGTGCCTTCCAGACCTTAGTTGCATTGAACTTCAAGGAACAAACAAGTTGACAAAGTAAACAAAGAACTTTTTTGGTTTTTTTTTTTTAGTATTTTGCAAAAAGTTAGAGGTTTGAATTTTTGTTTGACAAGCAAGTGATGCACAGACTTGAAAGCAAAATTACGCAATGATTTTGATTAAACCTTAGGTTTATGAATTTTGTTAAGAATTGTTCTCTCAACAAATGGGTTAGGATCCTAACTCCAATCTCCAATGACCTAGGTTTCACACAATCTCACCACGTGTAGGTAACGTAGGATGCTTCGGGTTTTGGGGAGTGGTACAACCAACCCGATCGTGAAGAGGAATACTCCACGTATGAGGAATTACGGAGGCCTTGATGAAAGCCAACCAAGTCAACTAGGAAGGAATATCCCGTAAGAGAGGTCGAATCCACCAAGAGGGTGTTTTGGATGGGAGGGGTAAATGGGAGAGTGAGCTCCCGCCTCAAAAAGTGTAAAAGAAGGAGGTAGAGAGAAGGAGCAGAGAATGCAATCAAGTAATAAAGCAAGTAATGAGCAAAACATGAACTTAAATAAACATGCAATCAACACCAGACAAGCAATTAGAAACTAGACAAGCAACTAGAAACTAGAATCTATTCTTGTTTCTTATGTGAGCCAAATGGAGATAGTGAAAAGGTGATGGAAAGAAGAGGGTTCAGATCTGATAGCCAAGCAAAAGGGTGGTCCACGTGGGGACCGATGTGGGAACTGGGGGAAAAGGTAAAGGTGGTTCACGTGGGAACCGGTTTTGGGTAAAAAGGGGTGGTTCACGTGGGAACCGGTTTGAATGATCAAAAGAGGGCCACGTGGGGCCAATTAAAGGTGAACAAAGATCTGATCCAAGTGGGGATAGATCTGAAGGAAAGTGGTTTGGTTCACGTGGGAACCGAAGTAAAGAAAGAGATTGGTTCACGTGGGAACCGGTTTAAAAGGAAAAGGGTGGTTCACGTGGGAACCGGTTTAAAAATAACAGAAATTAAATGGCATACTTGGCACTTCAGATCTGATGAAATATGGGCGAAATCAGAAATTTTGAGATGGCATGAAGTTTAAGAGAGGTGGAAAGAAGGAAAGGCTCACGTGGGAACCGGTCTAGAACTAGAACTAGTTGCAAAACAAAACACTAAGCACCCACGGTTGAAGAAATTGCTGGTCCCACCGTGGTCGCCACAAAGCTGTCAACTCTGAAAATTCAACGGGGTCCTTTCCTTTTCAGGGAAGTCCGTGAACCCAGATCGTCACCTCAAGAGGGGATGAGAAAAGAAAGGAATAAAGCTCGGAAAGCAACTCTCACCTCGGTCCCACACTCACATTGATCCCCGAACTTTCATCCCTTGGCGTCGCTCGATCACCAAAGAGACGGTTCGGGTCATGTGGGAGGAGGGTGAGAAGAAATAAACGTGGTCGCCAGGAACCGTGGGTTCCGATTTATAGAATTAAAATGAAAGATGACCGTGTGTACCTTAGCATGAAGAATGTGAGTTTAAGCTTCTCCTTCTTCGGCCGGCCGATGAAGAAGAGTCCTCAACGCGGTGGGTGCTTGATATTCTGTGCAACTAGACAAATAAACAAGTGAAAGATACTATTAGAACTAGACAAAGTGGAGTATATGTAAAGAGAATGACATGAAACACACAATTGACTAGAAACTGACCGGATTCGGGTTATCTCTAACCCCTTTTTTTATTTTCGGATTAACAGAGTAAAAGTAATGCAAAAAATGTAAAAAAAATGATAGGATGATGGGGAATTACTAAACAAAGATATAGGAAAAAGAACTTAAAGATTATGAGTTGAATAGAGAAAGATATAGTCAAATCTGTGTTGTCGAAAAAGCCGAGCAGCAGTGCAGGATCTGCCAGGCGCGACTTTGCTTATGCACTCGTCACGACCAGCCCCGACCTCAGAATTGAGTTCCGTCGATTGTAAGCTCAAGAAAAGTTGGAGAGGAAGAACTTTGATGAAGAGAGCTCTGGCAGCAGACGTCCACACACTGATGTAGAGGCCGAAGAAGAGAGACTTGGCAGATCACCTGCAGAACAGCCTTCCTCTCTCTTGAACCGACTTTTCTCTCTCTAAAAAAACTCGAAATTTTCTCTCTAAAAATCACAAAATTGATGCAGGAGGGTGCTAGGACATCTTGAGATGCCTGGGGAGTCGTGCTCATGCCTTTGGAACGACCGGAATCAGAGTCCATTTATAGGAGAACGAGCAGTCTTATCGGAGCTAAAAAATAGGGTCATTGCGCCCCACCCCTGGGCGCATGCGCCCTGGTGCAGGGCGCATGCACCCCACTGAAGGGCGCATGTGCCCCCAGTGAGGGCGCATGGCACTGTTCCCAAGGATAATGGTCTTATCCGGTTCGGCCGTTCAGTGGTAGAGTCCCGGTGAAAGACTGGGTCCCTCGTGCCTCAAAGGTGGGGCGCATGTGCCCTCAAGTGAGGGCACAAGGCCACGTGCCTCACTGGTAGGGTGCATGGCCATGTGCCCTGGGTCCCGGGCGCATGTGACCAGGAACCCGGGCGCATGGGACTGGTTTCGCGCGTCCTTCTTCCGGAAGCCATTGCGAACACTCCCGAACTCGGAATTCGACGCCGTTTGTTGCGTTGGAAAGATAACAGGCCGAAGAAGCTTTATATAGGATCGTATCAGCCATCACACCCTCCAAAACTTCAGAATTTTGTCCGGAAGTTAGGGCAGTGAACAGAAGGTCTGATACAGGTCAAAATGACTCCGACGGCAAACCGGAAAGGCACGGTATGCAACAAAACTTGTCCGGGGTGTTAACATGACCATAACCTTCAATGCATGATCATTAGGCATTGGTCATTCAGCCAATTTCCGGGTTTACACGATTTACGTGTGGCTTTCGCTCGGAAATTACGGCTTTTCGCGGAAAACTTCGGAAAGTATCCGATTTCGTTCGGCGAAGCTTCAAATCAACTTTAAAAGACCCGGAATCATTCTAAGGTCAATCACACATGTTACCCTATAAAACATGAGTTTTATGCTCTGAATTAGGCGAATTTGGCGTGTCTACAATAGTACTCTAAATCTCTGGCCAGGGTAAATAGGATAATTAAAAAAGGAGTTTTCCAATTGATTCAATTCTGAGTACAGGATCCTATAGAGTAGGTACACTAAGGAGTTGACAGTCAATGCCTTACTCCTTTCCGACTGGGACATTAGATGGATCAGGGTTTATATCCATGAGGTAACCGATGATGGAAAGGCTCAATGGAGAAAAGATTATCCCCATAGCCATTTGGGATCATGAGATGTGACTTGTAACCCTTCATGATCGGTAGGCCAATTAATTTGTTATCGGATAACAGATTTAATTAAATTAAATACAATTTTTCTATTTTATTTAGGCCTCAACCAAATAGGCTATTGGGCCTAGTGGGTCACATACAAAAGGACTTATCCACAAGTACAGGGGTGTAGACACGCAATTTTGACCTAGTTGGAGAGTTTAAATTCTTGTTTTCATGGAGAATATTTAAAGCAAATCGTGTTTTCCGGACGGATCAAGTTTTTGGCACATTCTGAAGGGGATCGATAGAACAATCAACCGGGCCGAACACCCTATATATAGGGTGTCAGGTGCCCTGTTTATAGGGCACCTAGCGCCCTATATATAGGGCACCAGGCACCCTATATACAGGGCGCCTGGCACCAAATCAAATTGATTCGACCAGCTGATTTGACCCCCCGCAGTGACTCGTCTTGTTGATCTGACGGACCTCATGATGCTGGCGTCCCATATATAGGGCGCTATACCGCGTGGCACTACTTTTCGGAAATGACCAAAGTACCATCTTTTGAGCTATAAATAGCCCCCCATTTGGAACTAAAAGAAGGTTACAAGTCTGTACCACCCTAGAACCTATCCAAGACCACGTTTTCAAGCCACTTTCTCCTCTCATAACCTTTCAAACCGATCAAAATATCATCCACCAAAAACCCAAAAACCTTCTGTTTCTGTCATCCAGAAACATGTTTTTTCTCCAACTTTGAGAGCTTTTCTCCGCTTTTCCTCTTTCATCCAGCATCCAAATCACCTTCCATCGGCTTCATTTGCATATTGTCTACAAGGAGGAGCCCCTACTTCATCCCGGAATCCATCCAGCACTCCGGAGCGGCGTCACGAAGAGGGGAAGAAAATATGTTCTAGCCAGACTTAGTGCCCCATATACAGGGTGCTTTGACCTTGGTCAACGCGCCCCATAAGGGGGGCACCTGCAGCTAGCGCCCTATATATAGGGCACCAGCAGGGGCAGAAGCTCGTTTTGCCATTTTCGGAGTCCGATCGCCCGTTTAATCGAGTTTTTGTCTTCCTTTTTCGTCTTAACACTGTTCATCATGTTATTTGGCATGCATTAGATCATTTTGCATCTCATATATGTTTAGAAACCTGCCAAAAATAGGGTTTGGGATTCCGTCCCGATCCAGTTAGTTCATTCCCTTTTGCATGATTCAGAGTCTTTATCAAGCATGATGCTATACTTACGCCAAAGCTAATAATCTTCATTTGTTTTCTTCATGTTTTGTGCAGGACATTCTTAGGTGAATCGACCGGGGTGAAGCTTCAATCCGATCGTAGGTGAAAGAACTCCCTAAAGCTCTCCCCTCTCGGCCGGCCAAGAGAGGAGAAGTTAGAACCTAACAATATCCTCCCAGTTTACATCCCCAAGGTACGTCGGCCAAACTCTTTCTTCTTCTAGTTCATTTGCTTAACACCTAATCACACTTTGGAGCCTTCGGCTCCTAGCGACCACACACTTCACCTTTCACTACACATTTCTCTTCTTCTCTCTCTCCCCAACACACACGAGCCGAACCGGCTCATCCAGGTGCCTACACCTTTTGGCGACCACGGTGGGACAACTTTTGCTTAAGTGAGTTCTTTTCACCTTTTTTAAAAAAATGTCCAATATGCTCATCCTTGCTTTGGCTCTCGCTTGAGTTATTACATTCTCTTAGTATTCCTATTCACTTGCTTGCTTGTCTACTTGCTTCACTTTAGCATCACTTAGTCTCTTACAATTTACTTGCTTTCCATGGAACCTCTTTTAAAAGAAAAGCACCATCTGATTTTTAGGTTTGCTTTATCGACTTACTTTGACTTTGCACCTTGAAGATTATCTTGCTAAGCATCTTTGCTTATTTCCTTTTAAAAAAGTCTAATTTCTCCTCTAAAAGCATCTTTAGTTGAATTAGTACTTGCTTTCACCCTTGTTTGACTTTACATCATTGCCTTGTTTACTTGTTTTCCAATACTCTCTTGATCGTTGCATGCTTTTACTTTCTTCTTGTTTGCTTCTTACTCCTTGATATCTCATATGCATTTAGTTTGCATTGAGGTTCTTTCGACTCCTTTAGGACATCCGAGAAGGGAGGCTCTCTCCTCCCAAAGCCCTACACACCCAAACACCCCTCTTGGTGGTTGCCAACTACTCCTCCGGGGATTCCCTCTCGGAAGGACCGGGTAGCTTCCATCAAGACCTCCGTAAGTCCCCAGACGTGAAGGATTCCCTCTTCACTGATTGGGCCGGTTGTACCTTTTATCACAAAACCCGGAGTACCTATTACCCATCGTTGTGAAAAGAGTGACAACTTTAGATTGCTCGGCGTTGTGAGAGCATAGGGTGCTACCCATTTATTTGAGTGGACAATATTTCTCTTAACAAGCCATTAATTTGAGGTTGAAACAACAAAAAAAAATTGCGTTAATCATTCCAAAGTCTTTGCTATTACTTGTTTGCAAACAAAAATTAAAAATTAAACAAAAATCCCAAAATCACCTAAAAAAGAACCAAAACAAAAATTGCTTGAGGTTAATTTGCTTGATAACTTATTTGTTCAAAAAAAAATAAAGAAAGACCAAACAAAAAAAGGGGAAAAATTTTAAAACTAAAAAATGGAATTCTTGTGCTTTTCGTCACCTTTCCTTTGTGTTAATGAACTTGAGATCAGGGTGAGTCGTCGGGATGACGGACCAAGGATACGAGCCGTTGCAGTTAGAGTATGACCAATCCTACCTCCACCCAGATGCCGTATGTGCCGTTAATGAACCCGAAATGCCCCCTGAAACCAATTCACCCCGACCCCACCCAGATTCTCTGTGGGAGGCATTCGCTCGTGCCGACCCAACTCAACTACAAGCCATTGAGGTCATCTTGAAGAGAAAATCTCCTGTCAATCACACCCATGCCGAGGGTGGCCACCACATTTCTATCCCCCAGTTAGCAATTGACCAGCCTGCTGCGCCAGTACCGGGCCATTCTCACAATGGACCCCTGATTCTAAATTCACCCCATCCGGTGGCCATCTTGCACCACCCGGACCCAAACAACACCACACCACTTAGGCCACCGTTCTATTCTTCCGCACATTTCAATCAAGCACGTCCTCAAGTGCACCACCCGATATACCCTCCTTGCCCGGCCGCTTCAGCCTATCCGATGGCCATGCCGGCAAATCAAGCATCTGTCCTCTCCCTCCTCTTGTCCGACAATCCTCCGTTGATCAAACTGTGCTTAACAAAATCAATAGGATGGATGAACAATATCGGGAGCTCAAGCGATTGATCGACACATGAGCTCTCCCCGAGATATCCCTTCCCTCTCTCCCCGTATTTCATCTTCCTCCTTATGAAATGCCCATTTACCGCCGATATAATGGAAGCGGGAACCCTTTCATTCACATCAAAGATTTTCTTTATGAGTCTGTCATGTGGCAAAACGATCCAAAGGCCCTTGCATACCTATTTAGGAGATCATTAGAGGGCTCCACGTTGGAATGGTTCTATTCACTTGACCCTTTGGAAGCTAGCAACTTTGATACCATCAAAGCAAAGTTCTTGAAAAGATACCAAGATCGAGTCGGTCCTACCTATTCGATCACAGATCTTATGGCCGAAAAGATGAGAAATGATGAGGATTTCATAAGATATGCTGATAGATGGAGGGCAATTGCAGAAAGGCTGACGAATGCACTATCAGAATCAGAACAAGTCAAGATGATCATCACCAACGCCACTCCGGCTCTGAAGAACGTATTGGCATTACATCACTCTGTCACAATGAGCGAACTCTATGAGAGAACACGGTACATCCAAACCCAACTCCGAGACTCTCCTATCATGAATCTCTTCGACCCTAGGCCCCGAATCACCAAAAAGACAACCACCACCACTGGGCCCGTGACTGAAGGCGTGGTAACCAATGAACATGTCAATATCATAGGAAACCCGCCTAACAACCACCAACAGCAGTACAGAAACCCCCGCCAAACCCAACCAGCACCTCGCCCTCAGATTCAACCCCAACCTTTCCACCACCAAACACCAAACCAGTATCCCCAACAACCAATGCAGACACCAGTCCCCCAGCAACCCCGACAATTGGCCGTACAAACATTTGTACCTCAACCACTCCACCAACCAACCACCTATAACCAGGCACCTCCCCCCGCCACCTATGTGCCACGAAGAGCAGGGCCTAGAAGAACCCATTACCCGCCATTACCGTACTCTCTCACAGACATTTTTAACGCTCTTATGGCGGCAGGGCAGATTTCATTGCCAAGAGAAAAGCTGGAGTGGCCACAAAATGTCAACACAAACAAATATTGTTTATACCACAGATACCCGGGGCATACAGTGGAGAATTTCTTTCAATTTAAAGATTATATCCATGACCTCCACGAACAGGGAAGTATTGACTGGGGTCAAATGGGAGAGTACATCAAGGCGGTAAAGAACCAACCTCAGCAGAAGCAACAGGCACTAGTCCAACAACAACAACAGGAATCCAGTCTGGGGATTATTCAGAACACGTTACCCACGCATGTACCCGCGAAAGCACCAGAAAATCAGAGGGTTAATCCTATTCTAAACTCCACCGATGAACCCCGCGATAAAGGCCAAAATTGGCAAATCGAGGGACCAGCTTCCTTCATGAACATTAACCCTCCAAACCACGTTAACCGAACCGTTCAATCCATACCACGAGCTATCGCCACCAGAAGAAGCCAACCACCAATCATCCGCACGCTATCACAGCCAACCATAATGCCACCAGCCGTACAACTCCAACCGGGTAGGACCTTGATCTGCCCGGTCGAGCCTCCGCAAATACCATCACCATTAGGACCCATCATTGTACCACCTCATACAACCATGCCACCACAACCTACCTGCATCCCTAGAACCCATACTATCATCACTACTCCCCTACCTAGGCCTCCCATCATCCGACCTAACCCTCCATCTACCTCCTCTACACCAACCATAGCCCCTCAGCTCGCCACGGTGCTTAGAAGCGGGTGCATGTTTCAAAGAATTTTCCCCTAGACCGGTCAACTAGGACGATCACAAGAAGAGGAAGAAGAGCACCAAGAAGAACCAGTGCCAGGGACATCTTATGATTTGCTGAAGCACCTTGACAAAACCCCTGCAAAGATTTCCATTCTAGAGCTGATCAAAAGGTCCAAAGCTCATCAAGAAGTTATTCAGCAATATTTACAAAGAGTAATGGTCAATGAAACCCTTCCCCTGAGAAGATTGCATCGGTCTTAACCCCGAAAAGTGAACACCCCGCTCTCACTTTCACCAAAGAAGAGTTGGCCGAACCAGAAGCAAGAAAATATGCATTTTGTATCACTGTCAGTATTAACAAATCAGATGTCGAGTCTTGCCTAGTTGATACCGGTGCATCCATCAACGTCTTGCCACCAGAAATGCTACAATTGTGTGGAATCCCAGAAGAAGATATTCGGCCATCACAGATCACCGTAACAGCATATGATAATTCCAAGAGGCCCGCACATGGCATGGTTACACTTGAAGTCAAACTCGGACCCCGAGTTGTCACTGTTGACTTCCACATCCTGGATATGGACCCAACTTACAAAGCTATCTTGGGAAGGCCTTACCTTGAGGCATTAGAGGCCGTAGCTTCAACCAACCACCAGTGCATCAAATTTCCCTTCAAGGGCCAAGTCGTCAAGGTGGTAAGTATGCCTGTGGATTTCCTGGTTACTCTCCCTCCTGGCTCGCCAAATCAACCGGTCTTCACAATCCTCGATCTGCCGAGGGATGGAAGGCAGCCCAGGCAAGTTTGGAAAAGAAAGAAGGATGATATCAAAACCCTTGGGTGGCGTATGATGGAAAATCTGGGATATCAAGAAGGTCGAGGGCTGGGGAGAGAACTACAGGGTATCATAGAACCCATCCAGCTGGTAAAGACAACGTCAAGGAACGGGATAGGGTACGATGGGACATGTGATAATGGCCAAAAGATCGGTCAAAAATACTTCCAGGGATGTTTGCACAAGTTATTCGACAAGAGAGAAACAATACATATGATTGAAGAACAAGAACCGCAAGAACAAGCAAAGAGGAAGAAAGTGGACAGCCTAGAGAATGAGCCATATCTCGACGTATCATGGTTATTTTCTAAAGAGGGGTCTGTAGACACGCCAAATTCGCCTAATTCAGAGCATAAAACTCATGTTTTATAGGGTAACACGCATGATTGATCATATGATGATGCCGGGTCCTTTTAAGTTGATTTGGAGCTTCGCCGAACGAAATCGGATGTTCTCCGACGTTTTCCGCAGAAAGCCGTAATTTTCGAGCGAAAGCCACACGTAAGTCGTGTAAACACGGAAATTGGCTGAATGACCAATGCCTAATGATCATGCATTGAAGGTTAAGGTCATATTCACACTCCGGACAAGTTTTGTTGCATTCCGTGCCTTTCCAGTTTGCCGTCGAAGTCATTTTTTGACCAGTATCAGACCTTCTGTTCACTGCCCTAACTTCCGGATAAAATTCTAAAGTTTTAGAGGGTGTGGTGTCTGATCCGATGCTATAGAGAGCTTCTTCGGCCTGTTATCTTTCCAACGCAACAAACGGCGTCGAATTCCGAGTTCGGGAGTGTTCGCAATGGCTTCCGGAAGAAGGACGCGCGAAACCAGTCCCATGCGCCTGTGTTCCGGGGCACATGCGCCCAGGACCCGGGGCACCTGGACATGCGCCCTACCAAGTGAGGCACGTGGCCTTGTGCCCTCACGAGGGCACATGCGCCCCACCCTTGAGTCGGTCCTTTCACCGGGACTCTGCCACTGAACGGTCGGACCGGATAAGATCAAATTTTCCGGAGTGGATAAGATGTGCCCTCACTGGGGGGCACATGCGCCCCTCAGTGGGGCGCATGCGCCTGGCACCAGGGCGCATGCGCCCAGGGCTAGGGCGCATTCCCCCTATTTTTTAGTACGGATCAGATTGCTCGTTCTCCTATTAATGGACTCTGATTCTGGTCGTTCCAGGGAGAGGAGCACGACTCCCCAGGCATCTCAAGACGTCCTAGCACCCTCCTGCATCAATTTTATGATTTTTAGAGAGAGAATTTCGAGTTTTTAGAGAGAGAAAAGTCGGTTCAAGAGAGAGGAAGGCTGTTCTACAGGTGATCTGCCAACTCTCTCTTGTTCGGCCTCTACAGATTTGTGTGGACGTCTGCTGCCAGAGCTCTCTTCATCAAAGTTCTTCCTCTCCAAGTCTTCTTCAATTTTCAATCAACGGCACTTGATTCCGAGGTCGGGGCTGGTCGTGACGAGCGCAGAAGCAAAGTCGCGCCTGGCAGATCCTGGACTGCTACTCGGCTTTTTCGACAAAACAGATTTGGCTATATCTTTCTCTATACAACTCAGAATCTTTCTGTTCTTTTTCTTATCTCTTTGTTTAGTGATTCTCCATCATCCTATCATTTTTTTTACATTTTTTTTCATTACTTTTACTCTGTTAATCCGAAAATAAAAAAAGGGGTTAGAGATAACCCTGATCCGGTCAGTTTCTAGTCAATTGTGTGTTTTATGTCATTCTCTTTACATATACTCCACTTTGTCTAGTTCTAATAGTATATTTCACTTGTTTATTTGTCTAGTTGCACAGAATATCAAGCACCCACTGCGTTGAGGACTCTTCTTCATCGGCCGGCCGAAGAAGGAGAAGCTTAAACTCACACTCTTCACGCTAAGGTACACACGGTCATCTTTCATTTTAATTCTATAAATCGGAACCCACGGTTCCTGGCGACCACGTTTATTTCTTCTCACCCTCCTCCCACATGACCCGAACCGTCTCTTTGGTGATCGAGCGACGCTAAGGGATGAAAGTTCGGGGATCAATGTGAGTGTGGGACCGAGGTGAGAGTTGCTTTCCGAGCTTTATTCCTTTCTTTTCTCATCCCCTCTTGAGGTGACGATCTGGGTTCACGGACTTCCCTGAAAAGGAGAGGACCCCGTCGAATTTTCAGAGTCGACAGCTTTGTGGCGACCACGGTGGGACAAGCAATGTCTTCAACCGTGGGTGCTAAGTGTTTTGTTTGCAACTAGTTCTAGTTCTAGACCGGTTCCCCCGTGAGCCTTTCCTTCTTTCCACCTCTCTTAAACTTCATGCCATCTCAAAAATTCTGATTTCACCCATCTTTCATCAGATCTGAAGCGCCAAGTATGCCATTTATTTTCTGCATGTTATTTAAACCGGTTCCCACGTGAACCACCATTTTCCTTTTAAACCGGTTCCCACGTGAACCAATCTCTTTCTTTACTTCGGTTCCCACGTGAACCAAACCCCTTTTTTTAGATCTATCCCCACTTGGATCAGATCTTTATTCACCTTTAATTGGCCCCACGTGGCCCTCTTTTGATCATTCAAACCGGTTCCCACATGAACCACCCCCTTTCACCCAAAACCGGTTCCCACGTGAACCACCTTTACTTTCTACCCCAGTTCCCACATCGGTCCCCACGTGGACCACCCTTTTACTTGGCTATCAGATCTGAACCCTCTTCTTTCCATCACCTTTTCACTATCTCCATTTGGCTCACATAAGAAACAAGTCTAGATTCTAGTTTCTAGTTGCTTGTCTAGTTTCTAATTGCTTGTCTGGTGTTGATTGCTTGTTTAAGTTTATGCTTTGCTCATTACTTGCTTTATTACTTGATTGCATTCTATGCTCCTTCTCTCTACCTCCTTCATTTACACTTTTTTGAGGCGGGAGCTCACTCTCCCATTTACCCCTCCCATCCAAAGCACCCTCTTGGTGGATTCTGACCTCTCTTCTGGGATATTCCTTCCTAGTTGACTTGGTTGGCTTTCATCAAGGCCTCCGTAATTCCTCATACGTGGAGTATTTCTCTTCACGATCGGGTTGGTTGTACCACTCCCCAAAACCCGAAGCATCCTACGTTACCTACACGTGGTGAGATTGTGTGAAACCTAGGTCATTGGAGATTGGAGTTAGGATCCTAACCCATTTGTTGAGAGAACAATTCTTAACAAAATTCATAAACCTAAGGTTTAATCAAAATCATTGCGTAATCTTGCTTTCAAGTCTTTGCATAACTTGTTTGTCAAACAAAAATTCAAACCTCTAACTTTTTGCAAGACACTAAAACGGAAAAAAGTTCTTTGTCAACTTGTTTATTTTACTTTCTCCTTTAAGTTCAATGCAACTAAGGTCTGGAAGGCACGTTGGAATGGCGGAACAAGCTGAACATCGAGAGCATGAGATGGGTCATCAACCAAATCCGTCAGATGGCCGTGTTAATCCATTGTTTGAGTCACAAGCGCAAGAGGTCCCTCAGCCATCTGCTCCTCATGATGTTGAACAACTGTTTAGGGAGTTGTCTCTCTATACCGACCCAGAAACCTATGCCCGTATACAATCCATGGTGAAGGGCAAAATTGCTTCAGATCAGGCTGAAATCAATCAAGTTGCCTTATCTCCTCGTCCTTTGGTTCGACCACCACTCATTCAAACACCCTTTGTTCAACCTCCTGTTGTTCAACAATCTATGAATCAACCATCGCTAGCACAATCATTTGTAGTTCAACCATCTGCAGTTCAACCATCTGTGGTCCAACACTCATTTGTCCAACCATCTTATTTCAACCATGTTGTTCCCCCAATCCACCAAGCCATGGGACAATCTTCAAATCACGCTCCTCAATTTCAGAACCATATCTCTAACCACATACCTCCACCAGTAAACCAAGAACCTGCTCTCACCAGGGCAATCATGGATCAGCTCACCCAGATGAATGAACGTTATGAAGAGCTGAGATGTCGCCTGGACTCCAAGTCAGTGCCTGAGATTTCCATCCCTTCTCTCGCCGCCTCTTACACCTCGCCACCTTCGAGCTACCGGTTTATCGCCGCTACAATGGTACCGGCAACCCCTTTCTTCATCTTAAAGATTTTCTTTATGAATCCTCATTCCAGAAAGATGATCGTAGGGTTCTTGCCTTCTTGTTTCGTCGATCACTAGAAGGGTCTGCATTGGAATGGTTCTACTCACTCGACTCCTTTGAGGCAGGAGACTTCGACATTGTCAAGACCAAATTCTTGCAGAGATACAAAGACCGAGTTGTACCAGCGTGCTCCATTACAGACTTGATTGCTTAGAAGATGAAGCCCGAAGAGGACTTCATAAAGTTTGCTGATCGCTGGAGGGGAATGGCAGAAAAACTGACAGATGTGATTTCTGAAGGGGAACAAGTAAAAATGCTTATTGGCAACACTACACCTGCTCTGAGAAATGTATTGATCATGCACCGTCCTACCACAATGAATGAACTCTATGACAGTGCCCGATACTTACAAGCCCACTTCAAGGATGCCACCATGATAAACCCTTTTGATCCCAAACATAGAAACTTCAGGAAAACCCCCTCTGCACCATTTGGTCCTACAATCGAGGGAGTGGTCAACAACGAAGCTGTAAATATTGTAGGGAACCAGGGAGGGAACCGTCAAAACCAGTTCAGAAACCCACCACAGAACCCTTCCTATTACCCCCCTCAGCAACAAGTTAGGCCACCACAACCACGACAACCACAACAACCCCCGCAACAAGTAGCACAACCCCAGCAACCTCGTCAACCTACCTACAATAGGGCACCGCCACCACCCAATCAAGCACCACGAAAGGGAGGTCCTAGGAGAGAGAACTACCAGCAACTCCCTTACTCCTTGACCGACATTTTCAATGTACTCATGGCGGAGAAACAGTTGGAATTACCCAAGGAAAGAGAGGTTTGGCCAACAAATGTTGATATGTCCCGATACTGTGCTTACCACCGGTGTCCTGGTCACACTGTAGAGGTGTGCTTTCAATTCAAGGATTACATCCATGATCTGAATGACCAAGGCAGCATTGATTGGGTCCAAATGGGGGAATGCATACAAGCTATGAAGGCTAGGCAGCAGCAGCGGCAGCGTCCACCGGCTCAACCTCAACAACAACCTGGCTTGGGGATTGTTCAGAATCCGCTCCCATTACATGCTCCCGCTCCAGCACCGGCACCAGCACATCCAAACCCAGGAATTGGTCTAGTACACTCCATTGCCCAGGGAGGTGCCGATCGTGCTCAAGGTTGGCAACTAGAAAGCCACAATACAACCATGCCTGTCAACCCGACTAGGCCTCCTGCTAGGAACCCTCCTAGACAAATAATCCGTGCACCTGCTACTCCACAACCACCACAAAGTTCAATAACTCAACCACTAGCCGCCACTTCTTCTTGCCGGCCCATCATTAGGCCAGCCCTCTCTCTAGCTACACCTCCTTCAACCATTGTTACACACCGGCCCTTGCTCATCCGACCACCGCAATCATCACCAAACCTGAACCCCCAGCCTACGAGCTCTACCACTCCAAAACCCCAACCTATCATACCACCAACACCACAACCAATCCCACAACCTACACCTTCATTAAACTCATCAACTACTCCCGCACCCCGGCCTCTTCTTATTAGGCCACCGGTATCACCATCACTACCACCTCCAGATCCTACCCCTCTACCAACTAACCCCATCATCCTAGAACCATCAATCCCATTACCTATCATACCTGCACCTACACCACCTGTTCCACCAGAACCCACCCCAGTTAACCCGTCACCTCTACCCGACCGCCAAATAGCCCCGGTGCTTCGGAGTGGGAGGATGTTTCAGCGGCTCTTTCTCCAAGCCGGAACTCAACCGCAAGAGCCAGTGGAGGAGGAACAAGTGGAAGAACCCTTGCCAGGCACAGCCTATGATCTGTTAAAGCATTTAGATAAAACACCGGCCCGTATTTCCATACTTGAGTTGATCAAAAGATCAAAGGTGCACCAGGAGATTCTACAACAGTACTTATAAAGGGTCATGGTGAATGTAGATCTCCCACCTGAGAAGATCACTACAGTGTTAGCCCCTAGAAGTGAGCACCCAACACTCATTTTCTCTCAGGAAGAATTAGCAGATCCAGAGTTTAGGAGATATGCTTTGCATGTGGCAGTTATCATCTGCAATGTCGAAGTGAAATCATGTTTGGTTGACACTGGAGCTTCCATCAACGTTATGCTGCCAGAAACTTTGCAGTTGTGTGGCATTTTTGAGCAAGAAATCAAGCCATCTTGTGCCATGGTTACAGCCTATGATAACTCCAAGAAGTCTGCACGTGGGGTGGTCACTCTAGAAGTCAAACTTGGACCATGTACGGTCACAACAGATTTTCATATTCTAGAATTGGATCCAACTTTTCGGGCTATACTTGGGAGGCCATATTTGGAGGCAATAGGAGCTGTGGCTTCAACAAACCACCAGTGCATAAAATTTCCCTTTAAAGGACAGGTGGTCAAGGTGACTAGCATGCCTATAAGAGACGAGCTGAACGATGCTTCTTTACCCCTAGGTCTATCAATACAACCCCAGATCTCAGTGGGAGAATTGCCAGAAGTCAGATGCATGACCGCCTCTCTACCAGACACACTGGGATGGCGGATGATGATGAAATTGGGCTATCAGCCTGGAAGAGGCTTAGGCAAGGATCTTCAAGGGATCACTCAGCCAATTGAAACTGTGAAAAGGCCACACAGGCAGGGGTTGGGATATGAAGAGGGTTCCATCCCAAGGAGGATCTTCCAGCCAGGATATGCCATGGGGCTCCACACCTTCTTTATCAAAGGGGAGACCATGATGATGGCTGAAGATGGCAAAAGTTCCGTGATAGCTGTCAAGAGAAGAAAGGCTCCAGATGAAGAAGAAGAAGAAATGAAAGACTTATGCTTATCTTTGACTCGTCTGTTCTCAAGTGGGGAAGAGTATCAAGAACCACCCAAGGGCAGACCAATATTGGATCATCTAGTTAAACATACTACCCAAGTCAAAACCATTCCACGAGGCCCAAATACAACAATGTCATGTTTGAACCTCGTACCTTTATTTCTAGATCTTTTGGATGGGCTTCAGGGCCCACTTACCCTCTTCGGGCCCAAGTGCCCTCTTCAACCTTCCACTCTTACTGGGCCAGCTTGCCCATTTGCTCCCCTCATCAACTTCAGAACTGAGGGCTTTTCCCAACATGGGCTCACATGCCCATTTATTTCTATAATCGGGTCCACGTACCCGTTTACTTTTTCCATCAGTTTTGGACCCATGTGTCCACTTTCTATTACCATTGGGCCCACGAGCCCCTTTTTCCCCTTTATTCTTAAAATTTTCTCTCTATTAATTCAGTCATCTTCTAGCAAGCTTCAAGTCACTCAGACTCATTCTATCTTTTTACTTGAAATTTCCAAAACGTCTTCTCTGAAACTCATATTTCCATCGAGGAGACGTCTCTACTCATCCCAGAGGGTACTCCCAATCAGGGATCCCCCTTTTCTGAATCATTGATCGATTTGCTCGATCCTCCCTCCACTGTAAATACCACCTTTTCAGCTTTATCTTCAGTAGGTCAAGTTAGGTTAGGAAATAGGAAAGTCAGAGGTAAAGGAGTTCCAAACAGATATCTGCAACAATTGGCACAGAAATGTGTACAGTCTTGACTGATCGGTTAGGGCGATGGCAGAGTTTCTTATCCCAATTTGATATCACTTATGTCCCACAGAAGGCAATCAAGGGTTATGCTATTACTGAACACCTTCCCCATCATCTCATACCCGTCTTTGAGCCAGTCCGATCGGAGTTCCCGGATGACGAACTAATGTCAGTCCGATCTTCCAATCTTTGGACATTATATTTTGACGGGGCTCTGAACTCTCATGGTAGAGGGATAGGTATTGTCCTTCTGTCACCTGAAGGTGTCACCATTCCACAGGCTTTTCGGCTTAACTTTCCAGCAACCAACAACATAGCTGAGTATGAAGCCTTGCAGGCCGGGCTGGAGGCCGCTCATTTCCATGGTGCCACCGAACTGAGGGTGATAGGTGATAGTCAATTGATCCTACGCCAGGTCCTATCCAAGTACCGAACTTCCCATCCAAACCTCAAGCCCTACCAGGAGCTCACCACCTGCTACATCAAGCTATTCTTCAAACTCACCTTTGTCCATGTCCCTCGTTCTCAGAATATCCTTGCTGATGCCTTAGCTTCACTAGCTTCATCTCTATCTGTCCCGCTAGGCAGGCAAGTGCGAACTATCCACATCTGTAAGAGGACAATTCCAGCAATTGAGGATGGACGTTTTCTGAAGGTTAAGGAGAGATTCAACAGAAAGGAATACTTAGAACATAAAGAAGAAATCTCCTTGATTGAGTTAGAAGAATTAGAAGAAGGTGAGAGACCTTGGTATGACGAGATTGCGAGGTATTGTCAAGATCAGTCATATCCACCTGGATCAACCACCAAGGAAAAGAAGGCAATCAGAAGAGTATCCCAGAGGTATACAATCCTAGGAGGAGTGCTCTATAAGAGAAGCCTAAGTGGAATCTTACTCAGATGTCTTGATGAAGAAGAAGCCGAGTTGGTCTTTGAAGGAAGCACATTCTGGAGTTTGTGGTGGTCATGTGAATGCCCAAGCCCTTGCTAAGAAAATCATCCGACAAGGGTATTATTGGCCAACTCTAGAAGAAGACTGCTCTATCTTTGTCCGGCATTGTCATTCATGTCAACTCCATGCCGACAAAATTCACTCTCCCGCATCTTCCCTTCATCCAATTCATGCCCCATGGCCTTTCGCCATGTGGGCCTTTGATATAATTGGCCCCTTGAGTGACCTCAACTCCGAAATGCGATCAAAATCATTCATTCTGATGGCAACGGAGTACCTCACAAAGTAGGCTGAAGCGGAAGCATTCGTGAAGAATAAAGCGTCAACGGTTTGCTCCTTCATCAAGCGCAACATCCTGGCAAGGTTCGGGATCCGCAGCGACATCGTCACCGATAATGGGCCACAATTTCTTTCTCAAGATTTGCTTGATCTTTGCAACAGGTATCACATTTCATTGCATCATTCATCACCATACTATACTCAAGGCAATGGTCAATAAGAAGCCACTAATAAAACCTTAATCAAAATCATCAAGAAATCTTGTAAGTCTAGCAAATTTGCCCACTGGCCTGATAAGCTTGTAGATCCTGTATGGGCTTATCGTATTTCTGTAAGCACTCCCAGTGTACAAACCCCGTATGCTTTGGCATATGGGATGGAAGCGATGGTCCCTTACGAAGTATTACTTCCATCTCTCCGAGTTCAGGCTCGACAGGGGATATTCCTGTTGATGAGAGAAGAGAATCTCTCCTTGCACAGCTTGAACTCTTGGATGAAAGAAGGCTAGCCACCGCCGAGCATGCCCGGACTTATCAGAATAGACTCAAAAGGTTTTATCAAAAGAGGGTGGTCGAGAGAAAGTTCGAGATCGGTGAGATGGTAGTCAAACGCATATTCGTTAAGCCAGGGGGTCCCCGCTCCAAGTTGCAACCTAACTGGGAAGGGCCTTTTGTAATCACTGAAAAGTATCCAGGTAATGCATATGAATTGACTAATGCAGATGGAGAAAAATTGAATCATCCTTGGAATGGAGTTTACCTCAAAAAGTACTTTCCATAAAAATGGAGAAACCATTGGTATAATCTCAAGTCATCGATCCTAGGTTGTTCGTGAGAAGTCAAGGGTAGGTACCATCCTACACACACAACACTTCCCGATCCTAGAATCCAGACAACCCGACACTTGCGAAAGGCAAGGCAGAAATCTAGAAATGGAAGGAATACCCTTACCCTTTTCTCTTCTACTCGGTCCAAGATAGGGAGAGAAGATTAGAGAGGGGTAGTATCGAAAACACTCGCCACCCTAGTAGGAGGCCATCTCAGAGGGTAAAAAAGGGTGCCAAAAGATGGGCAATGAACCCCTCAGGTTTGAAAAAAATGATTAACCTGTCTGAATGAGTACCCAGAATGATAGTCAAGGCAAAAGGCACTAAAAGATGGGCAATGTCCCCACGGGTCAAAAAAAACCTGTCCAAATATGTGCCACGTAGAAAAGAGCAAAAAAAAGAAAGAAAACCCAAAGAGGCTGAACCCCAATGGGTAATTTGAGTGAGAGTAGAGAAATCCCTCTCAACATCTTCAAACCCTATCAAGGACTTCCTCTGTACTCTTCCTCCTTAAAACCCTAGGGAAGGATAAACTGACCAAATCCAGGTGGAACCCAAGCCGATCAAAGGAAGAGGGTTAGAAGGATTCTAGGTAGGGAACTTTATTTTTGCACGTGGCATCTACCACTTGAGGCTTGACAAACTCCAAAGACCGATGAACTGTCTCAAATACCAGCATTTTTCTCCACAAAAAAAATGCATATTTCAAAAACCCACACAAAAAAATACATATTTCAAAAACCAAAAAAATGCATATTTCAAAAACCCAAAAAAAAATACATATTTCAAAAACCCATAAAAATTGAATATTTCAAAAACCCAAAAAATTGAATATTTCAAAAATTCAAAAAAAAACACATACTTCAAAAAAATCCAAAAAAATTGAATACTTTTGAAAATCCAAATGATTGTTTTCAAGAAAATCCAAAAAAAAAATTTTTTGCTTAGTCATGATCATTGCCTTAGTTGCATCCATGTTTATTTGATTGTCATGCATATTTCCATTTCTGCATTGCATATCTATTTTTACTTTAATTACCTTGTTAAGAAGGCTCCTCCCTTTGACCTAAGTCAAAGTTGACCATAATGGGCAAAGGGATGAGTCCTGATGAAGATCTAATCTCCTTCTGTCAAGTGTTACAGGCATTTCAATACAGGAGAGGAGAAGATTCACACCATGACAGGTAAGTTCTCTTAACCCCCCATTTCATTTTAAGTCATTTGTTTTATTCCACCTTGTTAAGAAGGCTCCTCCCTTTGACTCAAAATCAAGGCAAACGACATACAGGCAAAGGGATGAGTAATGATAAAAATTTAATCATTTTCATTAAGTATTTTCAGGAGCTGAAGAAGCAAAAGGAGAAGGGCGATCAGGTACCATTTTTTTATGAAAAAAAAAAATGCCCAGGGCGCATGTGCCCTCATCTGGGGGCACATGGTCAGGTGCCCCACCCCCTGGGTGCATTGCCAGGTGCCCCCGATCGGGGGCACATGGACAAAAAATTTGAAAAAAATCAAAAAAATCTCAAAAATTCAGAAATTGTCTATAATGTTAAAAATGACATTTTTGCTAAAGGAACCATCATCAAAAACTTTGTTTTGACCTCCAAATGATGGTTCTAATAGTAAAATCTTCTGTTGATCATTTCATGAACAATCTGATTCATATGACAATTCTGTCTATTGGGTACTAACCAGAAATGTGCAGGCAACATTTTTTAGTCCTAACAGGTGAATTGGTGAGATCAATGTTCCCCAAGGAACGTCATTCCAACCTTGCAGCGAAAAGGAAGCACCACCCAGCTAAACACCCTCGTGGTGCTGTATTCCGTCAAAAGGACAAGACAAGGATGGACCAGAGATGCTGATGAACCAGGCGGTCGATGCAGCTTACCTGAAGATTTCATCCTCAGCTTCTCATCAATCTCACACCATCATCACCATCACATCATTTTGCACTTCAAATCACTCCTACTATCTATCACTTAGCTATGCTAGGTCCATTTTATATGTATTATATGCTTTAATGTTGAAGACCTTGAGAGTGAAGATGACTGGGCCCGAGATCCCCTTCAACAAAATCTACGACGGCTTGGTCATTTCTTCACACTCACGGATAAGCCAAAATTGAACATTGGAGGGATGATGGTTCCTAATCGGGTGTCTTGACCTCCAATAGACAATCTATATCTTCAACTATTTTCTACATGATTTTCTATGTGTTCACAGCCATCTCCTTTTCTTTCTTCATCATTACCTATTCTATTTCATCATGTTTTCTCTTTCTTTTATTTCATCATGTTTTATTATTTCTTTTATCCCTTCATGTTTTATTCCTTTCTTTTTGTTCCACCATGTTTTATTCTTTCTTTTCTTTTATCCCATTGTGTCTTTTATCCCACCGTGTCATGCCATTGTCTCTTCTTTCCCATCATTCTATGTTAGTCCCACCATTATCTTTCAATCCCACAATGGCTTAAATCTGTCTTGTCGTTTTCCGAATACTTGATTTTCTGCTAAAGCGTGATTCATGGTTTTCACGATACCCGAGCAATTTTGTTTTGCTTAAAACGAACCCTTTTAGAACTTGAGGTTCTTCCACTGAGAATTAAACTAAGTATTTTGGTGAAACTTGAAGGAACTTGAGATTCCAAATATGATGGATTGGTATTCTTTTCATTTTAAATTCAACTTCTCTTTTACAAACTTTAGCCCATCACAGTACAAGAACACCGCAAAGTTCGGGTTGCTGGCTGATGATGAACCTACGGATTCGAGGACTCCTCACCACGCTGAGGGTTGGCTACATCCTTTTATCCTTTATCAGTTACTTTTTTATCTCTCGTGCCAAGGGCATGTCTTTTACTAGTCAATTATATGAGGTTTTGATAGAACATGAAAGCGATCTAGAATACTTAGAGAGATTCATATTGCTGGATCAGGTAGATAAGCGTGTCTATATCTACACCTTGATGCCACCTTTTCAGTTCATCACCATTCCATTCCGCTACATTCATCTACATTCACTTGCATTCCATTACAGTTCACTCCGAATCACTCCGCTTCATTACATGCCACTCCCTTACAAAGCCGACATCAAGGCGAGGCAAGCTGTAGACACGCCAAATTCGCCTAATTCAGAGCATAAAACTCATGTTTTATAGGGTAACACGCATGATTGATCATATGATGATGCCGTGTCCTTTTAAGTTGATTTGGAGCTTCACCGAACGAAATCGGATGTTCTCCGACGTTTTCCGCAGAAAGCCGTAATTTCCGAGCGAAAGCCACACGTAAGTCGTGTAAACACGGAAATTGGCTGAATTACCAATGCCT
Source organism: Cryptocoryne crispatula var. balansae (assembly GCA_036172225.1). Lineage (NCBI taxonomy): Eukaryota > Viridiplantae > Streptophyta > Magnoliopsida > Alismatales > Araceae > Cryptocoryne > Cryptocoryne crispatula. The sequence goes on along the minus strand of CM069931.1, from coordinate 10,139,555 downwards.
AATGATCATGCATTGAAGGTTAAGGTCATATTCACACTCCGGACAAGTTTTGTTGCATTCCGTGCCTTTCTGGTTTGCCGTCGAAGTCATTTTTTGACCAGTATCAGACCTTCTGTTCACTGCCCTAACTTCCGGATAAAATTCTGAAGTTTTAGAGGGTGTGGTGTCTGATCCGATGCTATAGAGAGCTTCTTCGGCCTGTTATCTTTCCAACGCAACAAACGGCGTCGAATTCCGAGTTCGGGAGTGTTCGCAATGGCTTCCGGAAGAAGGACGCGCGAAACCAGTCCCATGCGCCCAGGTTCCAGGGCACATGCGCCCAGGACCCAGGGCACCTGGACATGCGCCCTACCAGTGAGGCACGTGGCCTTGTGCCCTCACTTGAGGGCACATGCGCCCCACCCTTGAGTCAGTCTTTCACCGGGACTCTGCCACTGAACGGTCGGACCGGATAAGATCAAATTTTCCGGAGTGGATAAGATGTGCCCTCACTGGGGGGCACATGCGCCCCTCAGTGGGGCGCATGCGCCTGGCACCAGGGCGCATGCGCCCAGGGCTAGGGCGCATTCCCCCTATTTTTTAGTCCGGATCAGATTGCTCGTTCTCCTATAAATGGACTCTGATTCTGGTCGTTCCAGGGAGAGGAGCACGACTCCCCAGGCATCTCAAGACGTCCTAGCACCCTCCTGCATCAATTTTATGATTTTTAGAGAGAGAATTTCGAGTTTTTAGAGAGAGAAAAGTCGGTTCAAGAGAGAGGAAGGCTGTTCTACAGGTGATCTGCCAACTCTCTCTTGTTCGGCCTCTACAGATTTGTGTGGACGTCTGCTGCCAGAGCTCTCTTCATCAAAGTTCTTCCTCTCCAAGTCTTCTTCAATTTTCAATCGACGGCACTTGATTCCGAGGTCGGGCTTGGTCGTGACGAGCGCAGAAGCAAAGTCGCGCCTGGCAGATCCTGGACTGCTACTCGGCTTTTTCGACAAAACAGATTTGGCTATATCTTTCTCTATACAACTCAGAATCTTTCTGTTCTTTTTCCTATCTCTTTGTTTAGTGATTCTCCATCATCCTATCATTTTTTTTACATTTTTTTCATTACTTTTACTCTGTTAATCCGAAAATAAAAAAAAGGGGTTAGAGATAACCCTGATCCGGTCAGTTTCCAGTCAATTGTGTGTTTTATGTCATTCTCTTTACATATACTCCACTTTGTCTAGTTATAATAGTATATTTCACTTGTTTATTTGTCTAGTTGCACAGAATATCAAGCACCCACTGCGTTGAGGACTCTTCTTCATCGGCCGGCCGAAGAAGGAGAAGCTTAAACTCACACTCTTCACGCTAAGGTACACACGGTCATCTTTCATTTTAATTCTATAAATCGGAACCCACGGTTCCTGGCGACCACGTTTATTTCTTCTCACCCTCCTCCCACATGACCCGAACCGTCTCTTTGGTGATCGAGCGACGCCAAGGGATGAAAGTTCGGGGATCAATGTGAGTGTGGGACCGAGGTGAGAGTTGCTTTCCGAGCTTTATTCCTTTCTTTTCTCATCCCCTCTTGAGGTGAAGATCTGGGTTCACGGACTTCCCTGAAAAGGAGAGGACCCCGTCGAATTTTTAGAGTCGACAGGGTCAAGTGAAGAATTATTCCACAACGAGCCTTCTGGCAGGCAGAATCAGGGGCATTCACCCTATGTCATCTCCTCGGATCTAACAGACTCATTTCCGACAAATCCACTATCAGACCCACCAGGTAGCAAAGATGGATGTTCTCTTTACCCATCTTTGCTTGATTTGTTCCCTTCTCTGTCAATATCTCAACCCACGTTGGAAACTACAACCAACCAAACCCCTTATGTGTTTATGTTTAGTACTTCTCAAAAAGATCAAAAAAAATGTCCTATTCTCAACCCAAGTTTTGTTCGAAGAAACATCCCAACTCGCTTCGAAGGATGATCCAAACCAGGAGGCCACCCGATCTCTAATCGATCTCCTTTACCCTTCATCAATAAACTCCACTCCATCCACCTCCTCTTCCTCTCCTTATTTACCTTCTTCTTCTTTAGGTTTAGTTTCCAATAAAAGCAAAACAAAAATCAGAGGTAGGAGAGTTCTAGAAAGATACCTGCATCGGTTAGCTCAAAAAAGCTTAGAATGTGCCAAGCTACCAGAGTATCTAGAAAATGCAATCCAGATGGGTGAGATTCGATATGAGGAGAAGGACAATATTGATCCAACTTTAGGGGTCTACGAGGTTGTATCGGAAAAGGATCCTGACACTGAGGATGAAGAGGAGGATTTGGCTGATGCTTATGCATCCGGTTTAAGAAGATTTGAAGAACCATCAGCCACGGTGGATGAACCAACCAAGGAACTTAATCTCGGAACACCGGAAGATCCTAAGAATATCCTCATCAGCGCCAACCTCGCCCCTTTAGAAGAACAGAATCTAATGGGAATATTACAAGAATACAAAGACACGTTCGCTTGGACATACAAAGATATGCTGGGGTTAGATAAGTCATTGGTAGAGCATCGACTGACTTTAAAACCTGAGGCTAGCCCGGTCAAGCAAAAGTTAAGGAGATTCCACCCAGACATAGCATTAAAGATGAAGGAAGAGGTCGATAAGTTACACCAAGCAAAATTCATTAGAGTTGTCCTCTATCCACAGTGGGTGGCAAATATAGTCCCAGTCATGAAGAAGGATGGAAAGGTTCGAATTTGCATTGACTTCAGGAACTTAAACCGAGCGTGTTCAAAAGATGATTTCCCCCTTCCTCATATTGATGTTCTTGTTGATAACACAGCTGGATATGAAACCCTATCATTCATGGATGGATACTCAGGGTATAATCAAATCCGGTTAGCAGAAGAGGATCAAGAGAAGACCTCATTCACTACACCTTGGGGGACTAATTGCTACGTCGTCATGCCCTTCGGATTAAAGAATGCTGGAGCAACTTATCAAAGGGCCATGGTGGTGATATTTCATGATATGATGCATAAATTTATAGAGGTGTATGTGGATGATCTAGTGGTCAAATCTCGAACTCGAGATGAGCATGCTGAGGTGTTAAAAAGGGTTTTGCAATGAGCCAGGGAATATAAGCTTAAAATGAACCCCAAGAAGTGTGTGTTTGGAGTATCATCTGGAAAGTTACTTGGGTTCATCGTTAGCAAAAGAGGCATCAAAATCGATCCCAACAAGGCCAAAGCCATTATTGACATGCCTCCACCAAAGAACCTAAAAGAACTGAGAGGGTTAATTGGTAGGCTACAGTTTGTTCGCCGGTTTATCTCACAACACTCCCAAAGATGCAAACCTTTCTATGAGTTAACCAAGGTGAAGGCCAAATTTAGATGGGATTTGAGATGTCAAGAGGCATTCTATGGTTTAAAGAAATATTTGTCAAGCCCACCTGTGCTCAAACCTCTGGTTCCCGGCAAACCCTTGATCTTATACATCTCAGTTTTGGAAGGATATCTGGGAGCAGTATTGGCACAATTAGATGATGAAGGGAAAGAGAGAGCAGCATACTATCTATCCAAAATCTTTGATCCTTGTGAGCAGAAGTATACAACCATGGAAAAAACATGTGCCACCCTGGTTTGGGCGGTCCAGAAGCTTAAACACTACTTTCTGGCCCACGAGGTTAATCTCATTGCTCTCATGAATCCTATCAAATTTCTTCTTGAAAAATCTGTCATGACTGACCGTTTAGCACGCTGGCAAAGCTTTCTCTCCCAATTTTACATCACCTACACCCAACAGAAGGCAATCAAGGGCTATGCAATCGCTGAACACCTTGCCCATTGTCCTATCCCAATTTTTGACCCTATCCAATCAGAATTTCCTGATGAAGAATTGATGCCCATTCAATTCTCCAATCTATGGACTCTGTATTTTGATGGAGCATTAAACTCCCAGGGTAGAGAAATAGGGATTGTTCTACTATCACTCGAAGGTGTCACCATTCCACAGGCTTTTCAACTCCATTTTCCAGCAACGAACAATATAGCTGAGTATGAAGCCTTACTGGCCGGACTGGAGGCCGCCCACTTCTATGGTGTCACTAAACTAAGGGTGATCGGTGATAGTCAGTTGATTCTCTGCCAAGTACTGGCCAAATACCGCACATCTCATCCCGGGCTCAGACCATACCAAGAACTCACCACCTGTTACATCAAGCTATTCTCCAAACTCGAATTCATTCATGTTCCTTGTGCTCAAAATATTCTTGCCGATGCTCTCGCTTCTCTGGCATCTTCACTATCTGTCCCGCTAGGCAGACATGTTAGGACGATCTATGTCCGCCGACGTACCATTCCGGCAATAGAAGATGCACGATTCTTGAAGGTTAAGGAAGAGTTTAAAAAGAAAGAGTACATTGAGTAAAAGGAGGAAGTATCTTTGGTTGAGTTGGAAGAATTAGAAGAGGGTGAGAAACCATGGTATCATGAGATTGCGAATTACTGTCAGGATCAGACATATCTACCAGGATCAACTGCCGAAGAGAAGAAAGCCATAAGAAGGGTCTCCCAGAGATACACCATCTTAGGAGGAGTACTTTATAAAAGGAGCTTGGCTGGTGTTCTATTAAGATGCGTAGATGAAGAAGAGGTTGAATTGGTGCTTAAAGAAGCACACTCCGGAGTGTGTGGAGGCCATGTAAATGCTCAAGCCCTCGCCAAGAAGATCATCAGGCAAGGGTATTACTGGCCTACCCTAGAAGAAGATTGCTCGATCTTTGTCCGGCACTGTCATCAATGTAAACTTCACGCCGACAAGATTCACTCTCCCGCATCTTCCCTTCACCCGATTCACGCCCCATGGCCCTTCGCTATGTGGGCTTTTGATGTTATCGGACCCCTCGGTGACCCAAACTCCACAAACAAAACCAAATCCTTCATCGTAACTGCAACCGAGTACTTCACCAAGTGGGCGGAAGAGGAAGCATACGTGGAGATCAAGGCATCAATAGTCTACACCTTCATCAAGCGCAACATCATTGCCAGGTTCGGGATCCCAGGCGACATCATCACTGACAATGGACCACAATTCATCTCTCAGCAGCTGCGTGACCTTTGCAATAGGTATTGCATCAGATTGCATCATTCATCTCCATATTATCCTCAAGGCAATGGTCAAGCAGAAGCCACCAATAAAACCCTGATAAAAATCATTAAGAAGACTTGTAAGTCTAGCAAGTTCGCGAACTGGCCAGATAAGTTAGTTGATGCCCTATGGGCCTACCGCACTTCTATTCGAACCCCAATGGGTCAAACTCCCTATGCCTTGGCATTTGGGATGGAGGTGGTAGTCCCATATGAAGTAATCATCCCTTCCCTCCGAGTCCAGATCGATCGAGACATCTCGATAGATGAATGCCGAGATTCCCTTCTCGCGCAACTCGAACTCTTGGATGAAAGGAGGCTGGCCGCTGTCGAACATGCTAGATCTCACCAGAATAGACTTAAAAGATTTTATCAGAAGAGGGTGGTGGAGAGAAAATTTGAAATCGGTGAGGTTGTGCTTAAAAGAATATTCATTAAGCCGGGCGGTCCCCGCTCCAAACTTCAACCTAATTGGGAGGGTATGTATGTAATTTCAGCTGTTTATCCCGGTAATTCATACAAGCTGACTAATGCAGAAGGAGAAGATCTAGCTCATCCCTGTAATGGTGTATACCTCAAAAAATATTTCCCTTAAAACAAAAAATCACAAAAAAATCTATAAAATCCAAAGGTGTGAAGAATGATGATAACATCTAACGCTTGCTTGTTCGGTGCACCAACTTGTCACTTAGGGAAATAAGGATAGGCATCATACTGCACACACTACACGCCTAGGTTTCGGAATCCAATAATTGGAAGTCAGAGAGAAAGCTAGGCAACGCTTGGCAAAAGAAGGTCAACCCTGTCCCATTCTCTTCTTATTTCGGTCTAGAATAGATGGAAGGGGTTAGAATGAGGAGTATCGAAAGTGCCCATTGCCTTAGTAGGAAAATGCCTCTGAAGGTCTGACTTCTTAAAAAAGAAGAAAATGTGCCAAAAGATGGGCAATGACCCCTCAGGTCAGCAAAAGAATAGACATGTCTGAATGTGTACCAACAAAAGCCCAAAAGAAAAAGGCTCCAAAAGATGGGTAATGAACCCCTCAGGTCAAAATCAAGCAAAAGGAAAAGACCTGTCCGAATGAGGGCCATCAGAAGAAAAGGGCTAGAAGGTAGAACCCGAGGATGTCAAATCCCAAACAGGCAACGCGGGCACCAGTAGAGAAACAAATTCGACACCCCTGAATCTTAGTAAGGACTTACCATCAATCCTCTTCCCTCTTTAACCTTGCGGGTAAGGTTGACCGACTAGACCCAAGAAGAGCCATAGCCTATCAAAGATAGAAAGTCAGAAGATTTTAGACTAGGCACTTTCTTACACGTGATGCCTACTCTTAACCCTTAGGTAACAATGAGAGGCACCTATGGCAAGCAAAACAAAAGATGAGATGGTCATGTCCTTCACACTGAACAACAAAAAAATCGAATACTTCAAAAATACCAAACAAATTCATAAAATCAAAAAAATCCTAAAAATTAAATATCCAAAACACCAAAAAAATCATAAAAGTTCCAAAACACCTAAAAATATTATAAAACCATCAAAACCGAAACAAATCAAAAAAATCCCAAAACACCTAAAAATTTGCTTCCTAATTGACTAGTTGCCTTTTGCATTCATATTTAATTTCAGTCTTGCATGTTTCCTTTCGTGCATACTTATATTTTTCTGTTATTCTACCTTGATAAGGCCTATTTCCCTTGACAAAAGATCAAGGCAGTTTCGCCCTCTTCTTGCAAGGGACTAAGCCTAAATAAAGTTCTAATCATCGCCTTTTGAGTGAACGCAGGGAGTCAGAAAGAGAAACAAACAACTATCACTATGAAGAAGAAAGGTACATCAAACATAAGAAGGGGCCGGCACATCACAAATCGCCGCCTCCCTCTGCTAGAGCCTGATCACCCGGAGGTGGCATGGCAAGTCTCTCCTCATCTCTCCTCCTATGACTAATAGTCTTAGAGGAACCCGAATGAGTAGGTCCCCTCAGTGTGGTCCCACGGGAGTCAGAACGGTGGGAGTGGCTCCGAGACCGAGTCTGGAGCATCTGCATCATCATCATCTGACGGTGCTCTGCCTCCAGTCGGAGAAGCTCCCTAGAGTGCTCAAGATGAAGGTGGAGGATCTGCTCGGACTCAGGTTGTGACAGCTCAACCACGCGAGCCTCCAGTCTCCCGACCTACAATATGACAAAGAGATGCATCAGCTACAGAAAAAGCAGTTTAAGGAAAGGAATCAAACTTGTACCTCCCGTGTCAGCTCCTCTATCCTCTGAGCAGTCTATAGAGCAAAAAAGGAAACATCAGTCCATGAATTCCCAGTTTAAAATCTTAATAAAGACTCCGGATCTCGGAAGAAGAAGGACCAGGATCCGGAATGCCTACGAGAGCTCGAGCTCCCTCTGTAGCTCCATCAGCTACCGAAAGAATGTCAGGAAGGAAAGAAAATGATGACGAACAAAACAGAAGAACATGTACCTTGTCCTGGAGACCCAAGGGATCACTGGTAGAAGGCGGAACACCCCCCGCAGAAAGATTGGAGATCCTCGCCCAAAGATCCTTGTTCTGCAAGAAGAAAGAGTGTCAGAATCAAGCAGAGTAAAACAGAAGGAAAGCACAGAAATTCACCTCGGTAGTGAGGGCCTGCACCCGCTCCTTCAGCTGGGCAATCTGCAATAAAGAAGAAAGATTAGCAAGGCAAATAAAGGAAGAAGACAGCATAAAAGAGAAATAATGATCACCTCGAGAAGAAAGCACGTCTCTGAAGAACTGCTCCCAGGGTCGGTAGGTATGAAGGGAGGTGGATCGGCCGGCAGATGGTGAGGAGGAAGCTCAGGACCCATTGGCTGGCCGAAGTCAAACAGCTCGAAAGGGGCCTCTGAAGGCTCGTCAAAGGCCATCAGCTCAGGGTCAGCTGGGTGGGAACCCAACTCCAGCTCGTCTACGCGCTCGCGAAGCAGTGAAATCTGAAAAGAAGCAAGGAAAATAGTCAACAACATTCATTCAATATGTTAAAGAAAAGGCAAGAAATGTTACCTCATCGTCACGCCCACGCAGCTGTCGGTGTGCACCTCGGTAGCGACGTTGCTGAAAGAAAGAAAAAGAAGGATCAATTGACAGGCAATGGAAAGGTACAAAGTAAATAAAATGCTTGTCGCTCCAGCTCAGCCTCCAAAGATGCTGTCCATGCCCTCAAGCGAGACAGCTCCTCCTGAATACTCTGAAAGCAGCATACAGTTAGATATCAAGAAAAGGAAGAACAGTAATGGAAACAACAAGTGCATACCTCTCCACCCTTGGTAAAAAGGTGGGCAAACGTCACAGTGTAGCGATGCAGATAATCACCACTGTCAGAAGCACTGGAAGTCACTGGGGTGCCACCCCTCTTCCAGATCCGAACAGCGAACTGGCCCTCCTTCTTCCAGTCGATCTCCTGGATCATGCCGCGGGTAGAACGACCCAGGCGAGGGTAAGGGGGGAGATCCACCCACTCCTCGGGAAGCCCCAATTAGCGCATCGTGAGATGCACCCATAGTGGCTCCATCTCATTCAAGCAAATCAAAAAGGTGTCACGGCCGAAAGCCGGGTGACCCTCCGATACCCACGGCTGCCGATCCAGATGAAGGTCTGAATATGGGTGCCATACCACCTGAAAAAGCAAGGCAGGACAATAAATAAGAAGAACCAAAAAGCTGAAAAGGAAAAGTGACAAAATACCTCATGGTGGGGGAAGCAGAGCAGCTGCCTCCTCAGGTTTTCCACCTAGTAAGGATGGGAAGAGGCAGAACGAGTAGCGACCCAGCTGCTGATGAGTGGGAACTCGGGGTTAGCCTTCAGCAAGGCACGACCCAAGGGAATGTGATAATAGCTCCATACCTGTCAATAAAAGCTCAGTTAGTCATCAAAAGACAAGGCAGAATTAATGATGAACAAAGGGACAAGGCATACCTGAAGGAATGGAGTAAAGCCGGCTACCGAAACTGGACCGCTCTCCATCGCCAGCGAGGAGAACAGATGAGCCAACATGGCAGCACCCCAGGCATACTCACCGACCTTCGACAGGCCGGCAAGAAAGGGGAGGAACCGTAGATGCACCCTGTCCGTTTTCGAGGCCAGCAGAAGACGGGTAAGAAAGAAAAGGAGGAACCGGCGGAGATCCTGATCGGCCTGGACGGTGCCCTCCTCGCCGACCAAGTAACGCTCAACGCGTTTCGTCAACGCGTCGAGGACATCCACCACCAGATCATCCTTCCCCACACTGGCATTGCCCAGACCGAGCAAGTTCCCGACGTCTGTGCGCTTCATAACGCGCAGTCTGCTGGGGCAATGTGGGATCGGATGACCCAGGAAGTCCCGGACCATAGCCGAGTAATCGCGGTAGGTCTTGCTGGTGACGACGCGACTGTGGACGTGAAGACCCGTGATCCGGGAAACATCCTCCAGGGTGGGAACCATATGTCCCTAGGGGAAGAGGAAGGAATGGGTGGTAGAATCCCATCTCTCCCTCAAAGCCTCGATCAGGGGGAGGTCTTCCCAGAAGGCAGAGCAGCGGAACAACGGGCCGAAACCCATCGCATCCAGTCGTGCCTTCTATAAATCCTTCAACCCCTTGTAGGCATGGAAGACCATTTTCCAGGATATCCGGGACTTGATCTTCCCCTGCATAAACAAACGATCATGTTAGGAGCAACAATTTAAGAATAATTCAAAAAGGGGAAGTCAAGATTCGGTTACCGAGACGGTCGAAGGAGGATGGAGGGAAGGAAGCTCCGACGGGCCAGGGTCAGCAGAAGAGGAAGCGTTGGCGGAAGAAGGGGCTCCGGCGGTGCCGGAAGCACTGCCACACTCAACACGGGATCTCTTTGTCATCTGCATCATTTCAAAGTGTTAGAATGGGCCCGAAACAGCAAAATGAGGAAGTTGGGGGCCTGGTGACCAGGTGCCCCATTTATGGAGCGCCTGGACCAGGCGCCCCCTTGATAGGGCGCCTGGCGTCCCTTGATGGGGCGCCAGGCAGAGCCTAGCGCCCCATCAAGGGGGCGCTAGGGGGCTTGGCCCCCTTTTCTTTTCCCGTTCCGATCCAGAACGACTCCGGATCAGTTCGGTCCTTCTGTAAAGACGAAAATAACAGAATAAAATACAAGTTTGCAGTTGGGAGGAACTTACTATGGAACCTGTATGACATGCTGCACGCTCTGAGAAGATGCCACGCAGTAGAAAAGCTGGAAAAGTTGATGGTGAAATGAAGAAAAGGTGCATGGGTGAAAATATAAAGTGACATGATCAAAATTTTCAAAATTTTTAGAACATGTTTACAGGCTATATTTTTCATGAAAAACACAAATTTGTCAGCAAAACATTGATATTTAATTCCTTTTTGCATATTTTTTGCTGGTTGCTAACACTGACAGGACACAGACATGACTGGAAAAGGAACTACACTGAGCAAGCCCTAGACCTACACTGAGCAAGCCCTAGACCTACACTGATCAAGTCCTAAACACAACAAAAGTAGACAAACATACAACTGGACACATTTAAAGCAGATATAAGTCATCCACCGCGCAGCTTCCTCAGCTTTGCCACGTATCGGCTCTTCCCAACCTCGTCTTCGTCCATGTAGGCACTCGGCGAGAAACTTTTGCAAATTCCCCAAATGGCAAGAATGCTCTGGCATTCTTCATCGTCAGCCGCTGTGCCCATTTGACGATCCTTGACAGACGGAATATGGGAGAGACGAGGAACCTTGAGCCGTGGTTGGCCCAACTGCAGAAGACACTGATGTGGGTTGTAGATAATGAAGGAGGTGCCGGTGATCAACCGAAGATCCACCTAGGAGTGGTAGAGGCACGAACATTCTGGCGCATAACAGCCTCGGTAGGACAGACAAATCCGCCACTGCTCATAGCCCAGCACATGAACAGAAGGATACTGCCGAACATGGGCCTACCAATGCTAGCAGAGGTCATGCCGTCATAGAGATAGCCCAACACCGAGTGGGCTATGCACTTATTAGACCAGATGCCCTAGATACAAAGAAGACAAGTAGGATCGAGCCACCCATCCTCACACGGGTAAAGGAGTACTGAGGCAAGGCAAGCAGCAACACCTTTGGCACCGGGCAACAGTAGGTCCTCATTGTCACCGGCACCTTGAATCACTCCAATGGACCAATCTGCCAGTGTCTCGGTGTAAATACATCCACCTACCATGATGGACCGAGCCTCTCCGGTGGTCATAAAGCCACGGAGGAAATCCAAACTAGTGACCGGTCCAACGGAAATAAACATGGCCTGGCCGTACCCAGGCATGGCACGGAGCCCCAAGAATAGTTCCACCTCTTCTAAGAGGATGGTACACTCAAAGGAGTCGAAAACAAAGGTGTGAGTGTCGGGATGCCACATCTCGAGAAGCGCACCCGCCAGAGAAAAGTCCCAGAAATATTTGAGAAAGTAGTTGGTGTGGACTAGGATGTCGGAGAAGCCCCACCCACTCAGAATAGACCGCACATGGATATTGATGGCGGCCATCAGTCGAGCTATCCACAGCACCTGTCTGTAACGACGAGCGCCGGGGAAGTTTGGAAGGTCCTGTAGAATAATCACGTGATCAGAAAAGAGGGTTTCGGAACAAAACAAAAGGGATGCCTAATAAAGCCACTACCACTCCCATAGACACTCGATTCCGGATATGGCACGAGACTTCAGAAAAACTTTTCATCTCGATTGAACCAGTCGAACGGGAGGAGGAGGATGCCATCAGAGCAACAGGAGGAAAGAACACTGTAGCTGGTGTGGGGGAGAAGAAGGGGGGTCCCCCCTTCTTATACGGGTCAAAAGGCTACCTCGGGAAGGAGCAAGCATAAAATCTGTGCAGGTGCCCCACTTATAAGGCGCCTAGGCGCCAGGCGCCCTACAAGTAGGGCACCAGGCACCCTATATACAGGGCGCCAGGTGCCCTATATACAGGGTGTTCGGCCCGGTCGATTGTTCTATCGATCCCCTTCAGAATGTGCCAAAAACCTGATCCGTCCGCAAAACACGATTTGCTTTAAATATTCTCCATAAAAACAAGAATTTAAACTCTCCAACTAGGTCAAAATTGCGTGTCTACAGCTTGCCTCGCCTTGGCATCGGCTTTGTAGGGGAATGACACGGATGTAGCGTACGCAAATGTAGTGAAACGCAGTGAGGTGTAGCGGAATGAAGTAGTAATGGACAGAAAAGATGACACTAAGGTGTAGATTTAGACACGCCTTCCTTAGCCTAGTTGAGTGGAATGAAACTTTACCGGACTCCAAGGTTGCCTTTTGTCTTATCGGAACCTTCCCTTCGGTTGATTGATTGTGCGGAAAACTATAACTAAAATCCCACGCGGGGGAGAATTGTCACCGGCCAGGACCCGAACTACATGGTGTGCTAGACTCGGTAGAAAGTAAATTGCGAAAAAGTAAAGATGAAACCAGTATTCAACCAAGGTTGGGTTCTTCAAATTCATCGGGTTTTACTCAGGAATACCGGCATGGTTCGAATGGAATATCTTCTTGTTTTGATGAAATTATCATTGAAACAAGGTTAAAATTGGATTTTCCGGGTAGACCAAAGCCTCCCCAAAAAGCCATAGAAAGATTGTGACGAAAAGGTCGGCATGAGTATGATGATGCATGAGATGATGCATGACGATGCATGATGCATGCTGGGTTTAAAAAAATACAAATAAATATAGGAAAATATAGGGTACCTGGCGCCCTATATACAGGGCGCCTGGCACCAAATCAAATCTATTCGACCGGCTGATTTGACCCCCCTCAGTGACTCGTCTTGTTGATCTGACGAACCTCATGATGCTGGCACGCCATATATAGGGCGCTATGCCGCGTGGCACTACTTTTCGGAAATGACCAAAGTACCCTCTTTTGAGCTATAAATAGCCCCCCATTTGGAACTAAAAGGAGGTTCCAAGTCCGTACCACCCTAGAACCTATCCAAGACCACGTTTTCAAGCCACTTTCTCCTCTCATAACCTTTCAAACCGATCCAAAAATCATCCACCAAAAACCCAAAAGCCTTCTGTTTCTGTCATCTGGAAACATGTTTTTTCTCCAACTTTGAGAGATTTTCTCCGTTTTTATTCTTTTATCCAGCATCCAAACTACCTTCCATTGGCTTCATTTGCGTATTGTCTACAAGGAGGAGCCCCTACTTTCTCCCGGAAGCCGCCCAGCACTCCAGAGCAGCGTCGCGAAGAGGGGAAGAAAATTTGTTCGAGCCAGACTTAGTGCCCCATATACAGGGCACTTTGACCTTGGTCAACGCGCCCCATAAGGGGGGCGCCTGCAGCTAGCGCCCTATATATAGGGCACCAGCTAGAGCAGAAGCTCATTTTGCCATTTTCGGAGTCTGATTGCCCATTTAATTGAGTTTTTGTCTTCCTTTTTCGTCTTAACACTGTTCATCATGTTATTTGGCATGCATTAGATCATTTTGCATCTCATATATGTTTAAAAACCTACCAAAAATAGAGGTTGGGATTCTGTCCTGATCCGTTTAGTTCATTCCCTTTTGCATGATTCAGAGTCTTTATCAAGCATGATGCTATACTTATGCCAAAGCTAATAATCTTCATTTGTTTTCTTCATGTTTTGTGCAGGACATTCTTAGGTGAATCGATCGGGGTGAAGCTTCAATCCGATCGTAGGTGAAAGAACTCCCTAAAGCTCTCCCCTCTCGGCCGGCCGTGAGAGGAGAAGTTAGAACCTAACAATCTCCCCCCTGTTTACATCCCCAAGGTATGGTGGTCAAACTCTTTCTTCTTCTAGTTCATTTGCTTAACACCTAATCACACTTTGGAGCCTTAGGCTCCTGGCGACCACACGCTTCACCTTTCACTACACACTTCTCTTCTTCTCTCTCTCTCCCCAACACACACGAGCCGAACCGGCTCATCCGGGTGCCTACAAGGGGCACAGGCATAATTTATGTAGATTTTGGGTTTTTACGAAAAAATTCAAAATTCTCTAGAAATACTAATAGTTTCAGGCAAATCCTATCAAGCCAAGGGTGAAAATCATGTCCCTAGCCTCCTTCCTACCTTCTCCTTTCTATAGAAGGTGTCCATGATCGATGGAGCTTCGTTCGGGAAGAGTTCTCGAGGCCGACGCGAAGGGAGAACCTGCTATGGATGAAGTTCGTGTGGATACTACTGGAGACCAGACATTTGAATGGTTTGAAGAGCTTGAGAAGCTCATCTCCTTCTTCTCCATGAGATTATATAAATCCTAATCAAGTATATTCGAACTCGATTTGATCGGTTTTCAGTTTTCGTCATTCGGTTCTTATTGAGACAGATTCTAAAGGAACCCATAGGAATCGTCGCTTTCACTGCACCATATTTTTATGGACGATTTCTTACAGTGGTATCAGAGCCAGGTTCAAGTCTCGGTCGAAACCAACGTCGAATAGACATTATTTCATGTTATTTATGTGTTCCCGAATCTGTGCAAATGTCAGTTTTGATGAGACCACCATAATCTGTGTGTTAGTTAGATAAAAGATTGGTTGGCTCCGATAGAATCTCATGATATAGAACTTTTCAAAGCCGCAAACCTTTTGAAGTTTTGATCTCTGTAGAGTTCGGGAGAAGCCCCAAAAGTTGGTGCTTCTGTCATGCCCGAATCGTCACCTGGATTTGGGAATTTTGTGAAATCTCCGTTCATAGATGAAATTGAGGCTTAAAAAAGATTTTGGAGATGGTTAATATGATTACCTAACCTTTTCTCTTGATCTCTGGCTTTGAACGGCGGCGGAAGAAAAGAATTTAAGAATTAAACATGTTTTAAAGTGTTTAATGACATGTTAGATGATGTTAAACTTTATTTACATAGATTCACTCATGGTTAAATTTTAACATTGTTTTAAAGGTTTAACTTAAATATTTACTGTCTTATTTAATTCTGTAAAATGATATTTTACATAATATAAATTGGGACATTAATTTTTGACTTTGCACAGTATTGGGAATGTATGAATGTTCTAAATAGTTTAGATGTGTGTTTATTTTATATAAATTATTTATATGTTGTTGTCATGTTATTTTCATGTTATTTATTTCATGAAAATTTGACATACATGAAATTGAGAATTTCAAAAAATAAAGTATATAATTTTATGTTGATATATATGTTATATATCATATGATTATCACGTATGCGCTCTATGTTCATGTGATGAATGTTAGCGTGTGTATGGAGGTGATCATGGACGTAAATATGCCTAACTTGTGATTGCTTTTAATTGTGTTGGTTATGTTATTAAATGGGGCCTACATGTGCCTCCTCTCTCTATATACAATATGATTGTACATTCTACCTTCCTCCATTAATGTACTCCCTTTGGTTAAAACCAAGGTTTCTTATTAAGTTATGTACATTTATGGGTTTGCGTACCCTTAAGCTGCTTGTAAGAGTTAGAAGTCAGTTCGTAGAAGGTTGGAGAGTGGGACCACTTGGAGAAGCACCCTTCTGAAGTGGGAGCATGCCAACTCAAGCATCTGAAGCAAGGGTTTGCACCTATAGGGGTGCCTTAGGTGCATGCTTAGGGTTAAGTCCATGATTACCTATTTTTATGCATATTTGATATGTGGATGTATGCTACAAGTTATACCTTAGATATATGATATTTCAAAGGTATTATATATACTTGCACATATTATTAATGAGACTAAAATAAAATCCCTCCATGTTATAATTAGGTTGATAAATGTGTGACATTAAGAATGGCTCACGTAGCCTTCTGTTGTTATGGTCTTGATGAGCCAATCTTAGATTGGATGGGTTTGTTGTGCTACCACAAGGCCCATTCAACAAGGGATTGGTGATCATGGCTAAGGCATTTGCTGAACCTTGGGGTGGACCATTTGCATGGCTTTGTTGTGCTACCACAAGGGATGTGTGAAGAATCCATTCTCATAATGTAACAAGCGGGTTTGACCTAACTAGAGTATATGTCTTGTTGTGCTACCACAAGGTCATAACTCTAGAGGCTAAATGACTAAGAGTTGCAAGAGTTGCAACTGGCAATAATTGCCTACATATTAAGTATGGGGTGATTTTTTGTGCTACCACAAGGTCATCACCATAAAGTTAATAGGGTCTTAGTTCCCCACTAGGATTTCATCGTGATATCATGTCTTTGCATAATGAGGGTTATGCAAATTCGTTGATAATTAGTGGGAGCATAAATTAGGATGAAAGACTGTAACTTAATTTCATGAATGTCTGTAATGCTATATTAATAAAATTATATCTTAGTTGTAGAATATGATGATAAACCACCATTAGTATGGCATACTAGATGCCATATAGCTTAATGACTCACACTTCTTAGACTAGTTTAGAACTAAGAGAATTCATCTCATAGTTGACCAATTAACTATCCCATTTGAGAAGTAGATGCTTGCTAGATTATCTAATGATGTGAAAGTTATTTGCCTTAAACTGGATGTTAGTCTCTATGAGATATAAATTGTAGAGACAACATGAATTAATGGATATGAGATCCACCATGGCTCATAGTGATGAACTAACTGAAGGCAAGTTAGAACAATAATACATCTTAATTACTTATGGTTGGTGAGACCAATAGAAAGAAGTAAAATAGTTAGATAGAAATAGGAGATAGTTAAAAGTAAAAGAAGGTGGTCAAGGTAATAAAGCCAGAATAAGACAGAATTTTTATATTATCATGATGATGGTAAGTGGAAGAGGAAGTATAAAGTGTATTGTACATAATGCAAAGGTGTAGCTTGAGAAGCTTCATGTATCTAAGTCATTGACATTTACTTGGTTTAAATATACACTTAATAGTATTAGATACTATATGTGTATATCATAATATTAGATACTATGGATGCATCTAATGGTATGAGATACCGGATATGGATCTTATATCTACAAGGAGTTGTAGATGATGACAAGTAAATGAAGGCTTAATAAAGAAGATGTTGACCTACATATGAAATGGTGCAAAAGTTGCGTCATTACTAGTGGGAGGTACAAATCTTTAATAGCCTTATGTAGATGTCTTAATAATTAAATTTGCTATTATATCCTTCTACAAGAACATTATATGATTTTCTACTTGAATAAATGTTGATTTATTCTAAGCTAGGGAATTGATAGATGTTCTAAAAGATTGAACGACAAAGTGTTTGCTAGTGGGAGCTTAATGAATTGTTTAATCATATTTGATATATTAGCACTCATGTTATGTGTGATTACTCCTCTTAAAAGGAAATAGGTTGATTTAGATCAATCTACACTTTAGCTTTATGTAGACATGGATAATGGGTTAATGAGTTGTTAGAACTTGTACATCTAGGTGTATGTTAGCCCATATCTAGTAAGGCTAAGAAAATATATTTCTACATCATTATTTCAAAGATGATGTCTTTAGGTAGTATGGATATATGTATTTCATGAAGTACAAATCTAAGACCTTTGAGAAATTATCTAAGATTAAGAATGAAGTAGAGATACTAATGGAAAGAGTATTAGAACTCTTTGATAAGATCAATGAGAGGAATACTTAAGTACACAATTTACATATAATTGAAGGACAATAGAATCTAATGGACACCTCTTTACACATTTTATTTTAATTGAGTAGCTAAAATGAGAAGTCATATTATGTAGGACAAAATATGAACAATGACAAGCTTTACAAAATTCCTTTTTATCTATTTTTGGCTAAGTACTCATTATAACCACTTGATCTTACTAGGTACCTTCTAAATCTATTCTGATTATTCCATATAGGATATGGAAAAGGGGTAAAAACTTGACATTAATAAAGTTAAGGTTTTGGAATGTCCGACATAGTGAAGCAGTATAACCCTTATTAGTTTGAATATAAGACTATGAAGTGATGGCTTGTGGGATATCCTAAGGAAACTTCTGGATATTAAATATATGACCCTTATGAACAAGGGTATGTGTTGCTCATCTCACTATATTTCTAAAGGAAAAGTTCCTTCTTAAAAAAGATAGTGGGAGCAAGGTATATATGGAAGATGTTCCAGTCTCACAATCCAATGACACTTCTATTGAGGTACTGGTTAATAATTACACAAGATAGTTCATAAGTCTTTTCTTATGTCCATTCAACCTAAGAGATATGTGAGACATATCACTAATAGATGAAATGAGGCATAAGATAATAAGGATATTGATCTTAAGATCTATATGGAACCAATATGAGATATTGATTCATAAATGGGAAGAGACAATAAAATCTGATATAAACTTTATCTATTTTAATCAAGTTTAGAACTTGATAGATCCACTTAAGGATATAGTATCCATAAGAAATAAATGGATCACTAAAGAATAGATTAGAGTGGATTAGAAGGTAGAGACCTTCAAATGTGAGAATAATTGAAAAGGATATCATTTAAGTCAAATGGTTGACTATAATGAGATCTTTTACCTATTCCATAGATTAGTCCATTCGAATTTTGATTGTTACACACTATGATTATAAGATAAACTAATTGGATGTTAGGATAATGTTTCTCTTAACGTATTTTGAGGAACATGTGTATATAATACAATTATAGGGAATCAAGTCCAACATCCAAGAAGAGTGTGTATTAAGTTCATTTATGGATTGAAGTAAAACTTCCCATAGAACGTATATGAAATTTAATGAGATTAAATCTTATGACTTCGTTAAGAACGAAGAGGTGCCTTGTATACTTAAGAAGATAAGTGGAAGTGCTATTACTTTCTTGACCTTTTATGTTGATGACATACTACTCATTAAGAATGAAGTAGGTATGTTATCATCAGTGAGCCTAGCTATCAAATTAATCCTCCAAACATAATTTGGGTTTTAAGATCTATGGAGATAGATCTAAAAGCAATGCTTAGTTAATGTACATAGTCACTTTGGTAAAAGGGTTTGACATGATAAACTTCAAGATATGTTTCTTATCTATGTAGTGTGGAGTTAATCTCTCTAAAGTGATATCTTTGAAGACATTTTAAGAGATAAAGAAATCACATTAATAGAGCCCTTATGCCTTTGTCATATGGTCTATCATTAATGTGATGCTACATACATGATGTGATAAATGCTCTAAGTTTTATGAGCATTCATCAGGAAGATCCAGGTGAGAGTCACTGGATAGTTTAGAGATATATCATTTGTACTTGAGAAGTACTAAGAATGTATCTCTATACACTGAAGGATAAGATTTGAAGTCTTATAGTTTTACAAACACAAACTTCTAATCAAATAAGTTTGATATTAAGTCAAAATAATGGTGGTGTAGTAAACTGGAAGAGTTATATGCAATAGAACACTATAAATTCTACAACATATGTAAACAAGTTTACATAGTAGTTGCACACTACTTAAAAAGTAGTCTAGATAAAGATATTTGACATGGGATTGTTCAATTTTCTCTGAAAGTGTATTATTGTTTTAAGAAAACAATGGGGTAGAGTCGATGTCTCATCAAAAGTTAAAACTTCTATGGCGATACCATAAAATCAGAGAAATTGCAATTTATAGAGATATAATTAAAGATAGAGTATCAATCGCTAATAACATTGTAGATCCACTGACTAAAACAGTTACTCAAAGAGTGTTTAAGCTTCACCTCGAGCCGATACAGATCAGCCAGATGTTGTGATTGGCTTTCGTGCAAGTGGGAGATTGGTAGAAATGTATGTCCTACAAGCCAATCATATATGATATGATTCGACATTTCTAGATATATCTTATTCAATTAATAAGGCAAATCTTCATTATAAGCTCTTATTAGATGCAAATATCATAATGAAGTCCTTGATCAAATGCAATCATGATTAAATTATGATGAGATCATGATAATGAGATTGATCATCTAGAGGTATTTGATCTAAATGTTCATAGTCATATGATACTTGAGACGGGACATCAAGAATCCAGATAGACTAGTGTATGTGATATCTTCTCATGTGATAATGATGACTGATCTCATTAGTCATTAGTGTGGAGACATTGAGATACACATACAGGTGCTCATTAGTTGAATGAGTTCACTGAACTAACCAAATTAGAAACTCTGAATAGTTTCTTACCGAACTGTCAATCAGGGTTTTTTATCATCACGGTTCCTTAGTTGGACCTTTGATCTGAGTCACCAAAGATGCCTTGTTGGGTGGAACTTGTGCTTTGACCATTGACTTATGGATCACCGTTTAGATGGTCCAGTATAGCGATGGATCGAGTACAAGGAAAACCCGATGGAGGTAATTGAGTAAACAATAAGGGATCGTCCACTCTCAGTAAGTGAGAGTGAATATCCTATGGGATAGTACTCTAAATCTCTGGCCAGGGTAAATAGGATAATTAGAAAAGGAGTTTTCCAACTGATTCAATTCTGATACAGGATCCTATAGAGTAGGTACACTAAGGAGTTGATAGTCAATGCCTTACTCCTTTCCGACTGGGACATTGGATGGATCAGGGTTTATATCCATGAGGTAACCGATGATGGAAAGGCTCAATGGAGAAAATATTATCACCATAGCCATTTGGGATCGTTGGATGTGACTTGTACCCTTTATGATCGGTAGGCTGATTAATTTATTATTGAATAACAGATTTAATTAAATTAAATAGAATTGTTCTATTTTATTTAGGCTTCAACCAAATAGGCTATTGGGCCTAGTGGGTCACACATAAAAGGACTTGTCCATAAGTACAGGGGCAAGGGCATAATTTATAAAGATTTTAGGCTTTTATGAATACTAATGGTTTCAACCAAACCCTATCAAGCCAAGAGTGAAAACCACGTCCATAGCCTTCTTCCTACTTCCTTATTTCTCTAGAAGTTGTCCATGATCGATGGAGCTCCGTTCGAGAAGAGTTCTCGAGGCCGGCGCAAAGGGAGAACCTACTGTGGTTGAAGTTCATGTGAATACTATTGGAGACTGGACATTTGAACGGTTTGAAGAGCTTGAGAATATCATCTCCTTCCTCTCCATGGGATTATGTGAATCCCTATAAGGTATATTCGAATCCGATTTGATCAGTTTTCAGTTTTCGTTGTTCGGTTCCGATTGAGACAGATTCTAAAGGAACCTATAGGAATCGTCGCTTACGCCGCGCCATATTTTTATGGACGATTCCTTAAAGTATTAACAATGTGACATCAAGAAGTGTTGAGAAATTGAAGCTAGTGTAGACATACAATTTTGACCTAGTTGGAGAGCTCAAAAACATTTTTTTATGAAGTACATTCGAGTATCTCATCGGAGGAATCAAGTTTTTTGGAAAATCAAGTTTTTCGTGTATTTTTAGCACAACTAGGACCTAGTGCCCCATTAAGGCATTTCTTAGGCCAACAATAGGAACAAGCTTTCGGAACCCCATTAACAGGGTTCTAGGCACATTAGGCATCCTGTTGGTGGGGTGCTTACTTTTTCATAGACTCTGATTTGACACTAGATTGGCACTGATTAGGGGCATGATGAAGCATTAAATGCACTGCAATGATTAAAGTACCCGTTAAGGGGGCGCTTTGACATGTCTGAATTCTTGTCATTTTCTAATTTGCCCTTCTTTATGACTATAAAAAAGTATCATCCTACAACGTTTTAAAGGTACCCACTTACTTTTTCACTCTTTCTTAGTCACCCCAACACAACCAACACCCCCAAGCATCCCTCAAGCCTTCACACCATTTAGAAATCCCCTCTGAAAGTCTAAGAAACCAAATTCTTTTTCAAAAAATATGGTATTATTTCACTTTAGGAGATTCCATAATTCAATCCTCCTTCTTCCAAGGCCAATTCTCCCCCCTCCCCCACAGCTTCTTTGGTGTCAAGACTACCCTGAGGAATAGCACTGGCACTCCAAAGGTCACCCACAAGCCCAGGGTGAAGCAAGGAAAAAGGTTGTCAGTTTGCTAAAATTGCCCCCCTAGCAGCTCATTAAGGGGGAACTAACCCTAGTGCATCCATTTGTATCTTCATACATTAGGACATACATTAGAGCATTCATTTGTATCTTCATGCATCTTTAAATCACTTACAATAGGGGTTGGGATCTAGTCCCAATCCAGTCAATTTCTAACCTTTTGTCTGTTTATGTTCAAATTGAGCACATTATTGTACTCTTTTATGCCCTAATGTTACTTTTCCTTGTTTTCTTACTTTCTTTTGGATATTTCAGGATGATCTAGTTGGAGTAAAGCTATACACATCGTTAGCTAGACCAAAACAAAGGGAATGTCTCAAGCTCCCTCTTTTTGGCTAGCCAAGGGGAGGGAAGTTGAAACCCACAAACACATCTCCCCATTCAAAAGGTACACTAGTCATTTTCTTTGCTTCTCTTAACATTTGGAGCCCACAGCTCATGGCGACCACAATCCAAAGACCTTCCACCGAAGAAGCTCATCTGAAGGAGACCCCCGTTCTAGTGTCCTACACTTGCACTTGGAAGAAGGCATTAAATGCTTTAAGACAATGGGAGTTGATGTAGAAGGCTAACTTTTTTTCTTATTTTGATAGTACCATATATTAATGATGATTTATTAACATATAGATTCCCTCTCATGTTCAATCATTGTCTACAAAAGATAATCAAATAAACCAAACTAAGGGATTTCTAATGATCAATATTTAAGATAACAAATTATGTATGTAACTTTCAAAATCTATGAAATATATACCTACATATGACATTTCTTGTATCATAAATCAAATACATGACCATTGCTTGCACTAGGAGGAAGGGTTCATGACTATTTCTACTAAAATACAAACACATGTAGTAGGTTGTTCTTGCATAATCTTACATGTTCCAAAAGCAACAAAATAAAAAGTTAATCCTAAATATCATTAATATAAGTAAGTATAATAAAATATTTAGTGGCAAAATGGTTGCCTAGTTTTCTACTTCTTAATGAAAAGGATTTTATTATTAACAAGAGGAATGGAAGTAGTGCAACTAGAGGAAGATGGAGTATAGAATAAGAGTAATAGCAGTTAAACTAGTCCAAAATAACTAAATGATGTATTCATATACATTTGCATACATTAACTACAAAATGAAAATATTATTAAAACACTAATTAATATTCATTCAATTGGTTGAGTGCTTGATGGGAAAAGGCCACACAAATATGTAAACTATTTAATTAAGCTAAAAACATGGAAGACATAACCATTGAGCTTCAACAACTAGTTTTTTTTCTAAATTTGAACCTTAGCTTAGACCAAAAAGTGATAGTAAAATTCTAAAATTAACATGTTGTTACTTAATCACAAATTCACCAAGTTGGCAGAAACCTCCCTTAAACAATGAAAGAAGCCCATAGTTTGGTTGACTAATATTTGAACAACATTTACAAAAAAATAGAAAAAATCATCTTATGTAACCACATTGTCCAAAAACACAAGCTAGAAAATGTCTACAAACCTAAAGAAAGTGGTTGATCTCCTTGGACTAACAACATTGACAAACCCAATTGAAAGAGTAGATGACATCCTTATAAAAACAATGTTGATGAACCTGAATGGAGAGAGCAATTTTGACTCAAACTGAGAAGAGCTTAAGAGATGGGAAAGGCAAAGCAACTAAGTGAAGTTAGGAAAGGAATGAAGGTGAGAGAGACTCACCACTTGGGGTTAATGTCGAAGACCGTGATGGGGAGAGAAAGGGGTTTAAGATGACCATGCACAACCTTCTTTACGGCAGAATAAGATGATGGAGAAGAACAACCTTTTGATGACATATCCATAATGGTAGAAGAAGAAAAGGTGAGTTTATGAGTGTGAACTTGGGCTTCTAGACCTAGATTTTGTAGGAACTAGGGTTTCAAAGTTTGGAGGAAGATCTAGTGGGAGACTTTGGTTGACTTGATACTTCTCCTCCATTGGAGCTGGCACAAACTATGCGAAGATAGGGAGAGGAGCTTGGAGGAGTAGCGTCAAGGCACAATGTGGAGATCTGATGATGGAGGACTTCATGAGCATAGGATCTAGTTTCACATGGGGGTTGTGTGATTGGGGAGGCCAAAGAGGGTTTAGGGTATGAGTTATGGAGAGGGTCAATGATAGCCATTGATCTATATTGATGAACAATTTAGATTAATCTATTCAATATAACTTTTACTTATTGGCATGATTTTGTAGGTAAGGATATATTTACTTATAGAACATTGAATTAGTAGGTAAGAGGGGTAGGTAAATGGTGCATTTACAGCCAAATAAACTAATGTTAGTAGGTAAAAGTATGATTTCCTAAAGTGAGAGAGCCACATCTCTTCAGCAATTGCTTTTGTAGAAGGAGGAATACAATAAGTATGTGATGAAACATGCAACATATGCCTTGAATCATTATATAATAGTGACCCTTTTGTATATTATACTTCATATCATTGTATACATTTCAATGTTTTTGTTTGATATTGTTTTTGCTTCATTGTTGATCTAAAATTACAATAAATATTTTGGGCCTTATAGCTAGCAAATTTCTTTAACCCCTCGTAGCATGAGACATGAAATGGGTTAACATAGAATGATGATTTTATCTCTTAAAGAAATAGTAAATATTGACTACCATGCAAGTATGCTAATATGAAGATGATGTAAACGCTAGCATAGAGAGGTGCCTTAATAATGTGAGAGCAACCTCACCTAAAGTTTTAGAATGAGAATTTTCTAAGTAATAAATTGAAAATCATTTTCTTTAGGTAGTCCAAACATTAATGATTTATAACCCTTTTTGTTCTCATTATATGACAAGATGTGAGAAAATAGTGTTGTTAAAGTAATTCATATTTGTAAAATAGATATATATAGCATGCATATTTTCTGCACCACCAGTGCCATGAACAAAATTGTCAAGTTATGCGGTCCCTTTGAAACAAGCAAAAAGAAGAGTGATCTCAACAAAGTGAACTCAACAAAGCAAAGGCTAAGAATTCAACTACTAGTTGTTAAGTATTCCTGATTCTCTTATTGTTTTATGAAACACATGTTTCGTGCAACGTATATGTTTCTTTTTATGTCTGATCTTTAGGAAAGCACTTGGCATTCCTTTTACGTTTGATCATTTAAAGTTTGTTTCTCCATGATTACTTAGATGACAAAGGTCTTATGCATGCAACTTCTTATGTCTTGCACTTCTATATTTCATGTTGCCAATTGTTGTTGTTTTTTTATCTTTTGTTCACTAATAAAGAAGAACCACTGTGTGATGATTTTCAAAATTTTTATGCTCATCCTAATGTAAATATTGACTTGCTTGATCTATTTCCCAGTCATTTTTTAATATAACAACCCCATATGGAGATTTGAGAAAATCTTCATAAGTATTGTGACAAAGAAACTTGATTATAGGTAGCTAAACTAAATATCTCACCAAAACATGATTCTATTTTTTGATCTATCAAAGCACTTCATCTCCCTAAAAGCTTTGTTTTACTATTGCCATTAACAAGATTGTAAAATCTTCCTTCCCCCTCTCCCTAGGGCTTTCTTTTGTGATATCTTAGCATACTAGTTTTTCCTACATACTTTTCAAACTCTCCAACTTCCTTATTTTCCAAGTATCTTAGCATACATACTATGCTACACCATGCATCATATATGCCATCTATGATACTTGCTATATATCAGTTCGACAAAACTTTTCAGCACTTTGTAAAAAATCCAAATATTTATAGTTCATATGATCATGTTCTTTGTATGTTAATGAAGTTTTCTTATATTAATTATAGGTGCGAACAAAGAAGGTCAAGCTAATGGATCTATAGGGAGAATTTGTTTTTGAAGGATTTCTCATTAGCGAAGACCCTATAAAGATGTATCACAATGATAAGTTCTATAAGGTATTTGTTTTCTTTGTTAACAAGCCAACTGCCCCTCTATTCTTTAAAGACAATCACATAAAGATAATCTAATATGCCATTGGAAGTCATTTAGTATGGTTGAGAGACTATGTAACATTACTCACAAAGATTACATAGTTTACTTTTTGTAATTCTTTTATTTTGTTTGTACATATTGTTTTAAGTAATAGATGATCAATAATGACTTCTTGTGGTTGACCAAAAATCATATTTCAAATTGTGTACATGGAGAGTTGAGAAAGATGTATTTTATGAATGTCTTTGATTGTGGTAAAACTTAACAGTGATTTAGATAAAAACTCTCAAAAACGTTGCACATTTGATATTTTTATGATGCTTTAGATCTCACATATGTGTACAAGAAGTGTTTGATGATGTGTTGTATGCTTTGTTTCATGATAGAAATTATAGTGTTTGATGATTTCTTCTAGGACTTTTGTTTGAGATACATTTGAGACATTTTTATAGGTGTTAAACTCTAGTATGGAATGTGTTACGAGCGAAGATTATAGTCTTAGTATTATAGGTATGCCCAAATGTTGCAGACTAGAATTTATATGTGAGTAGGTGTTACAAGTGTTTTATGTGAAAAGATGAACAAGTGTGATTAAGCAAGTGTTACATGTGTGGTATGATGTATTTGAATGTTGAAACTTAGATATGTAAGTAATGTTAATTGAACATATGTGTAACAGGTTGTATAACATCCAATACATATTTACCTATGGCTATTACTCCCTTAGGTAAATATTTTACATGTCCATAAAAATAAGTCTATTTCGATATAGGTAATTTACTTGTGCGCATTAAGTTAGCAGGTACATGTTATGCACTTTACCTATAAGCATTAGGTTAGTAGTAATATGTCTAATTCCATAAGAGATGATTTACCAATGAGTGCTAACTTAACATTTTTACCTTTAGGTATTAGGCTCATGGTATAGCACATGTTCTTTATTTATAGACATGTTCATAGGTAATAAATTTACCTACGTGTACTATAATTGTTAATATATCCATAGTAAGGGTCATAGATAAATCTTTTTACCTACAAAAAACTGACGTATACCTATGATTTTTTCATAGGTAAATGTAAGATATGTTGTGGTGATAGATGCAAATCTACTACTAATAGACTACTTACTAGCATCGTTTGTAATCATATAATTCGAATGGTCCTTTTCAATTCTTTTCGAATGGTTCTTTTCAATTCTTTACTTATATAATTAATTATTTATTATTGTTATATTATGCTTGTTCTATTGATATACATTTCTGTGATAAACTTAAGGTATATAAAATATAAAATTGGGTGATGATCAATGAATAAACATCAAGTTTATGTTTGTTCAAATAGGCAAATGTAGTGTTCAATTATGAGAAACTTGACACATAATACATGAAAGGTGGTAATGTGATTGAATGCGTTTACTATTTGACCTACCATAATTTGAACTCTATTAAAGAAAGTGTGCTAGTTTCTATTTTATCATGCGTGTACATACGATTTTCTAGTCCGGGTGAAGGTTGATGACATCAAATCTCGTTGAGTCTTTGTTAAGAACTATACGTATGTATACATGTGTGTATTATACTATTTTTAAAGAGAAGATTTGATGTATTCAAAACTTTAGAAGAAGATGGATGAAGTTAGAGAATGTTGGGTTTATAATAGACTAAGTGATTAATGCTATTGGGCCTCAATATTAAGTTAGAAGATAGATCATGGTTTATTAGCTAACTTTCTAGTTGGCCTAGAATCTTATAATTAAGTAGTATCTTGATCATAACCAAACTTTGATTGGTCTCTCCTCTCTGGATAAATATACGTGGGGGCAATGACTTCACATGTAGTTACAATATTCAATCTCAATAACCAAAAAAATTTAGAATCTAACTTGGAGGTTAGATTCTTGACCATTGTTAGTCCTTTTATATAGTGTGATAAAGTATGGTTCATCTTTAGGTACCTTGCTCACGATCATCGTTGGCTACAACCAACTCAAATGAGGAGATAAGTTATGCTAGCTTTTCTTGACTTTCCTCTTATACGGTGTGATTAAGTTTGGTTCATCTTTAGGTAACCACGTTCTTAATTAGGGGTGTCAATAGGTTGAGCCCGGCCCGACCCCGTCTAACCCACAAAAATTATTAACTTGGCCCATTCTAGCCTTATCCGGCCCAACTTTTTATTTTATAAATATATAATTATTAAATAAATTTAATTATTTAAGATAATATTATAAAATTAATAATAATTTAATTAAAATATTTTTAAATAAGTAAAAAAAAATATTTTTAAATAAGTTACGACAAAAAATTCGACCCACTTTGACTCATTTCAACATGTTTTGACCCGTATATTGTCACCGTTAAAACTCATGGTCCAAAGGTTGGCTTGCCCATAAACCTGCGGGCTGGTCTGGACCATTGCCCCTGTTCTCGATCATGGTTGGCTACAACCAACTCAGATGAAGAGATAAGTTCTCTCTCTCTCTCTCTCTCTCTCTCTCTCTCTCTCTCTCTCTCAATTGGCCACGTGCCGTGACTCCTCGTTGCTTGCATGTGTGTCCATATCTTTACGGATAAGTTCTTCTATGAACTGTGCATGGGTAGGGTCACTCGATCACCCATATTTCACATATACACGTACTCCTGATCATATATATATATATACAGGAGTTTTTATATATATAATATACTTCTTTTCAAGATTTTAAATTAACCCAGCAAAATTTTAAATTGCAAGAATAGCAGAAAGTTGAACATAAAAAGTTCTATTTTGACCCAAAATCTGGAAGCAGGTCATAAAAAGTTCTAACTTGCATTCAAAATTTTAAAATTATTTTTTTGTGTCTGACTTTTTCGAAGTATTAAAGTCAGATTCAAAAAAATTAGGCTTCAACTTTAAAGTCAGCGATATATACCCTGGCTTTGTTTAAAAAGACAAATAGTAAAATTAAAGTCAAATTCAAAGAGTCATATTTAGGTTTAAAGTGGGATTCAAAAAGAATCCAACTTTAGTATTTTGTTTAACAGTCCAGACAGAAATTGTAGGACTTAACAATGTTATTCTTGCGATTTAAACCTTTATTGTGTTATTTTTAAAATTAAAAAAAATTGTGTTATATATAAAAAACACTATTTATGCATACATATATACAGGGATGATCTCCTCCATGTTCGTCCTTGTGCGATGAGTATGACAGGGTGCCTTGCGGATAAGGTCATCTAGGGCTTCTCTGCTGCGATTGAGGACCACGATGATCCCTCCTGGCCGAAGTTAGCGTGAAATTAGGAATACGTGCAAAGCATATAGGTTGTTACCCTTCCTACTTATATTTATAGTACTATTTAAAGCTCACAGTCGGTAAAGCTAAATAAAGATAGAAGATTCAGAATTCCAAAGATCCTAAACCGGAGCTTCTTTTCAATTAATATATATAGCTAGGGTTTGTCTGTTTGTTCGTTTAGAAGAGGATTTTTAAATGAAAAGTCTTTGATGTATAATCAATTCCAACGTGCTCTTACAGTCGGTCACCAACAAAAGACACGTCATTGGATGAAAATCTCGTTTATCTATTTCACAGGAGTAGGAACTAGGAAGTAATCTCCTCATGCTTGCATGTCTTTCAGTTAATTATCCTTTTAAAAAGAAAGAGTTTCAAGAGAGATAATGGAACTTTTTGGTTGATAATTAACAACTCATACTTGTAAAACTAGGCGCATCGTTTCAAACGACTTGGCCCATACATGTGTGTATATGTTGGATAAGAACCGCCAACATGTTTGCTAGTGGTTATTTATGACAATATGAGATAGCATATGGGCTGCGAGAAATGCTCCAAGCACATGGCCAATTATGAGTTTATCCTGAACCCTCGGGTCCACATGATTTCACTTGTGAACATGCCATGTATGCATAGAGAGCTCGAATCATCTCAGTTCCTAGGTGGAGAGCACTCCCACAGTCTCCAACCTTGTAGGTGACGACACATGGTGTAGCAGATGACGAGGTAGATATGTGTTTTAAATAAAGACGTGATCCCGTTTTCGCTTTCTAGACCCGCTATAGAGCCTCTTATGACTTGCTATCGAGACTCACTATCGAGACTCTGAAGACTCATTACCGAGCCTCTATTGACCTGCTATCGAGGCTCCAATGACTTGCTACTAAACCTCTATAGACCCGCTACTGAGACTTCGAAGACTTACTATTGACCCTCTATTGACCTGCTACTGAGACTACGAACCTACTACCAAGGATCCAAATCACTACTATCCTTCTACTAACCCACTATCGAGGTTTGGAGCCACTATTGAGGCTCCGAAAACCCACTATTGACCCACTATCAAGATGGTGCCAGACCCATTTCCCATCCTCATTAACGCGTGCCTCTACCTCGTCTTCCATTACATCACATTGCATCACCTAATTGGAGATTGCAGGAGTTCCCACAACCAGGGAACTAAGGTGATATGTTTCTATAAAAAAATGGGCTTCACAAAGAACTGCAGTAAGGTGTAAGGTAAATATATTACCTATTTGCATTTTTTAAGGAAAAATATGGGTGTGCCAAAGCCATATATCTTTACTAATAGATGGTGGGAAAATCGGTGCAAATTGATCTTTTTTTATCTAAGTGAATAAACCTATATTCAACACCCACACAAGTAAATAAAATATTAGATTGAACATGAAATAATGCAAGAGATGACACATGGGATTTAGGTGGAAAGCAACAAAGTTGGAGAAAATCAAGAGACAAGTCCGATCTAATAAGTAATCAATAAGTATAGTAATATCTACTTTTCTTAATTTTCACAAGAATAGTGAAAATCACACATCTCAACCCAAGAGAGAAAATCTCAAGATGAGACATAAAAAGACAAAAAAACATCAATAATAGCTTATCAATGAAGCTCGAAGAAACTGTTGCCCTTCTCCCTTCTTTTTTATTTCTATTTCTTTTGTTTTCTTCTCTCTTTCTCCATGGTTGAATGAAGGCGCTACTACTGTCATTTGATGATGTGGTTATGTGTATTGTTGATAGATTTTGCTTTTGTTTATATTGTATTTATCCTTACTCTCACGTGCCCTTTAGGATGACATGTGAGCTTCTTACGAGGTTAGTCAACTCGACAATCCCCCTTCTAGAGACATAAGAGAACCATGCTAGTGGTTCTTGTCTAACTCAAATATGTTCAAGTAGCAACCATTGTGTCTCCTGTGGTTGAGTTCTTGTCATCATATTAGAAAGATTTATGTTAGTGTGAATCTTCCCTAACTACATCAGCTTTTTCTCTAGCACATTATGAATCCAGTGATACCGAACATCAATATGCTTCGTTCTAAAATGATAAGTTAAATCCTTTGTTAAGTGTCTTCATAGTATGCTTTGACTATCACAATATAACACATAAGTCTTCTGACTAAGACCTATATCCTGAAGAAATTTATCCATCCATAGCATTTCTTTGTATGCTTCTATAGCTACAATGTACTTTGCTCTTATAGTAGACAATGTAACACACTTCTGCAATTTAGACTGTCATGAAATAGCTTCCCCAACCAAAATAAACATATAACTTGATATAGACTTTCTCGAGTCCAAATCCCCTATCATGTCTGTATCTACGAATTCTTATATATATGTTTTGGGCAACCAAAACATAAATAATACTCGAAAGTATCCTTAAGATACCTAAGCATCCATTCCACTACTGCTTAGTGTTCTTTGCTTAAATTAGATAAATATTTTGCTCATGATGTCAACTACATAAGTCAAATCTGGATGTGTATACCATAACATACATGAGACTTCCAACTGTTGAGGCATATGGCTCCTTCTCCGTACTCTTTTGTTCATCTTCAGAAGTTAGACTCTACACACTATTCAATTTGAAGTAACCTGCAAGTGGAGTGATAGCTGACTTGGCATCTTTCATGTTGAATTTAGGAAACATATTTTCATCATACTTCTCTTGAGATAATCTAGGATATTTTAGATTTTCTATCATGAGATATTCTCATGCTCAAAATCTATCTAATTAAATCCAAGTTCTTATTGTCAAACAACTTACTCGTGTATATTTTTAACATGTTAATCATGTAACTACCGTATCCAACAATCAATATATTATCTATATATAATAGAAGGATGATAAAGTTACCTTTATAAAAAATTCTAATACAAACAAAATATTTGTTGTTGACATCAAATACCCTTGACACATTATATAGAATGAATGTAACTTATTATACAACTGTCTTAGAACTTGTCTAAGTCTATAGAAACTCTTACTCAGCTTGCAAACTATCTATCCTTTTCACGTAACTTTAAAGCTTTATGAATGTGCCATGTACATTTCTTCCTCAAATCATCATGAAGGAAAGCAGTCTTGGCATCCAACTATTCTAAGTATAAATTAAGAAAAGTAACCAAGCCCAATATCAACCTAATAGATGACAATTTAGCAACAAGAGAAAATATCTCATTGAAATCAATATATTTCTACTGCATGTAGTCTTTGTCCACCAGTCTAGTTTTATATTTCACATTGCTGTGATCTTCATTCTTTATTTTGTAAATCATTTATTTTTTAAAATTTTTTTCTTCCTTTTGGCACTTTTACCAAATCATTAAGTGTAATTCTTATGTAAAGAATCTAAATCTTATTCCATAGCTTTCATCCACTTATCACTCTTAGCATTAGTCTGCACCTCTGTAAAACTCTGTGGCTCACCACTACCAGTTAACATAACATATTCATTTGAGTGATACCTAATAGAAGGAACTTGAACTCTCCTTCATCTTTCAGACTAATCATCTTCTACTGGCTCCACATGTAAGATTTGCTACCTTTTTGAAACACATTCCTACTCAACCTTATCTTGCATAGGAAAGTCATCTGATATTTGTTTTTACACCTCTACTTCATCTTTCTTAGCATTGTACTCAAACTGCATTGTGCTCAAAACCATCTTAAATACTTGATTGTATATGAGATTGCATCATCACAGGTAAAGACATGTCACTAGTTGCATTATCTAGCTTTGGAGACTTTTCAAAATCTTCAATTGTCTAATCTTCTCTAAAGATAATGCCATGGCTTCTGTGCATTGCATTTATCTTCGAATCTCATAATCTATAGCGAAACTCCTTATCTGCATAGCTTATAAAAAATGTGACACTTCTTTGTCATCTAACTTGAATCTTTACTCTTTTGGTACATGCATTAATTCTCATGCAACCAAAGGCCCGTAGATACTTATATGATATACCCTTATCTAACCACACTCTTTGTGGAGCACCTACCTCTAAAGCCAAAAAAGGAGATAAGTTCATTAGCTAAACTATTGTATGCCTAGCCTCTCCGTAAAAGGACTTCGGCAACTTGTAACTAGAGAACACATTTATGATTCTCTTTACTATAATCCTATTCATCCTCTCTACAATCTCATTTTGTTGTGGAGAGTACGGAAGAATCTTCCTATGCTGAATATGTGCTTCATAAAATATTTTTTAAGTGATCAAGCTCTGTATTCATCACCATTGTTTGCCAATAAAGTGTTCAACTATTTTTCTATGTCATGTTCAACAATTGCGTGACATGTCTTTGAAATATTATTGACTTCACTTTTACTCTTCATCAGAAATAACTCACTTTTATCGATGTATCATTTATGAAAGTAACAAAATACTATGCATCACTTGTTGACTGCACATTTATTGAACTACACACATTTGAATGAACCAATCTCAAAAGGTTTGTTTCTCTTCTTGAGTAATTTTTCTTAAAAGGAATTATGCACTACTTGCCTACCAAACAATTATTGACCATAGGGCACATGTATGTACCTTTCATTACAAGAAGGAACCTTCTCTTTACAAGCAAAATCATTCATTTCTTATTCATGTTTTCCAACTTCTTGTGCCAGAAATTTTACAAGTATCTGACACAATATTAACTTCAGTCTTATTGACCCTGTCCTCATGTCGAGAGCCCCTTCACATTGCTGCCATTCTCTACATTGTTGTCCTTTTGCTTTTCTTTTTTTTTCTATTCAACTTAGCTCCCATGTGCCATTTAGGATGGCAGGCGAGGCTAGTCAGCTCAACAACATGGACAACTCACCCTGATCCCACTATCTCAACTTCCACCTTAATCATGGTGAGCTTTCTATGAATTATTTAGGAGATCTCATGGTCACATACTAAATCCAATAGTGAATTAGGGAAGGGCGGTAGTTTAGCTCGAAGCACTAAGCATCACACTTATTTCTCTTATACCCTACGTCCAATGCTATAGCCTTGTCCAGGATTCACCCAACTACTCCACCTCTGCCCTACAGAAATACTTACATATATATATTCACAGTGAGAAAGAAAGAGGACCTTGTGGGGGAGGGGCCATGTGTTCACGTGTCAGAATGGGTTCCGACTGTAATAGTGAATTAGGGAAGGGCGGTAGTTTATGCCCTGTTTGGTTAGAGTTTCATTTTTGGTACTATATCAGTAGTGATATTAATATTTTTAAATTTTGAAGTATCAATATCAAAATTAATACAAGTTGACACTTGTATTGCATAATATGTTTTGTTTACACTATAAATTTTAAAATCGATACAATTAACCAAACACATTTTAATGGTTCTTATCAATATCAATTTTGACAGTGATAGAGGTAGTTAATAGTGTTACCAAACAGGGCGTTAGCTCGGAGCACTAAGCATCACACTTATTTCTCTTATACCCTACGTCCAATGCTATAGCCTTGTCCAGGATTCACCCAACTGCTCCACCTCTGCCCTACGGGAATACTTACATATATTCACACAGTGAGAAAGAGAGAGGACCTTGTGGGGGAGGGGCCACGTGTGTTCACGTGTCAGAATGGGTTCCAGCTGTAGGTTCCAAACTACTCATCCTATTTGCGTACACACAGTAAGAGATGAAAACGCGGATGTATCGCGACCGGAAGGGACACGGCGGCCGATACAGATGCGCCTGCTAGTGAACGTCAAGGGCTACCATTCAAAGGCTTACAGAGCCCTCTCCTCATCCACACAAGTGCAGTGTGCTGTTCTGATCATTGATCATCCCATCACGCTGATGTTAAACACACCCATGGCCTAGCTAGCGCTTCTTGAACCTCCACATGGTGTGGTTGTGGGGTTCCATCAAAGAAGGATCAAACGAAATCTCTTGGACGACGGTTGCCTAGACGTGTCTTACAAGGGCTAGGGTAGCCCTCCCATGGGGGGGACCTCCATCTTTATGCATGTGGCTTTGCACCACCCTCTCTCTCTCTCTCTCTCTCTCTCTCTCTCTCTCTCTCTCTCTCTCTCTCTCTCTCTCTCTCTCTCTCTCTCTCTCTCTCTCTCTTTATGCATGGTCAGGCTGTGTGTGTGGTTTAAGTTGACAAATGTTCATTTCATGGTGTAGACAATTATCTTTTAAATTATCAAAGTTATTTCTAACCATTTTATCATATAACCCTCATTAAAATATAATAAGAATATTTTACTTTTGAGTCCTTAGAGGATTTAGGATGACTTGATAATTGTATATTGGGTAATGTATGTAAAGATCTTAAAGGCTTATATACATTTTTATATTAGTCCATAACAAGGCGTTAACGAACTAAAAGGTATCATTCAAAGAAAACCCTCTATTAATGATCTAAATATAATTTGGGAGTTTAACAATCGTCTAAATAAAACACCCAGAGTTCTTTTTTTATTTTAGTTTTTTATAGTTTTTGATCTTCTGGGGTTTCTCAGTCAACTCGAATCACCCGCCACGTATATACACAAGGTCAAAAGTTTTTTTTTCCTTGAGTTTCTTTATTTGATCTTTATAAGCCTCGAAGAAAAAAAAATCAAACTTAGGTTGGTCTCGAATAAGGAGGGATCCTGAATTTGTAAAGGGTTTTTACATATCCACCCTTTAAATCACTTGTTATTTTCAATATAGTTTTGTAATTTTAATAAAATTTTTAATTATATGAAATATAAAATTATTTTTATTGAAATATATTTCGTTTAATCCCATCTTTCTCTGCGTCTACTAATTTAAGATATGGGAGACAGAAAGAAAAATTTTAAATTAATTAGAAACAAACCCCTACCCACGGCCTAATATCTATAATCTAATTACATAAATTTATTATCCAAAAAATTTAAAGAATTTATAATATATATATATTTGTTTATATGTGCAGCCAACCAAACAGCTAGCGATGTCGCAAAGTCATCATCTACATGGGTCGCAATTATATGGCACATGTGTTACCCAATCCTTCGAAATGGAAATAATCATCGTATCCATCCTTGTTAATTAATTTTTATCTCCGTCACCAATATTATTTTTTTTCAAGTCCTGAAATGCGTCGTGCCTTCCATCCTCGTCAAGTGAAAATTTAGAGTTTTCTATTTTTATTATATTATTCTTTTTTCAAGTCATTTGTCCTCGTCATTCATCTAACTTCACGGCGCTATAGACTAGTTTCATGCTATCTAATAACGTGTTTGGTCAGAGTTTTAAAATTGATATTATATCAATTTTGATATCGATATTTTTAAGTATTCATATCAAAATTGATACAAGTTAGACATTTGTATTATATAATTTATTTTGTTTTTACTATCGATTTTAAAACTGATACTACTAATCAAACTCTCCTTAATTATTATTATGAATATCAAATTTAAAATTGATAGTAACATAAATATTTGACAATGTTATCAAACAGAATCTAAAATTTCATCTCCAACGCAACACTCACAAGTAGAACTGTAAATGGATTTGGGGAATCCGAAGACTCAACCTGGATCTGAAAAAATTATTGGATTTAGACATTTAATGGCAAAACCGAATTATGTAATTGACACATTCGGATTTGTTATTCGTGGGAGAAACCCAAATGTGCACTATCGGGTTTAACATTCGGGTTTCTCCGGAACCCGTGAGACGCAGACGGAGATGGGTGTGGCTGTGGCGGCGAGCTATGATGCGAAACTCCTTAGTGTTTGTTCGGAAGGTTGATCTTGAGCTTCTTCACACAATTGAGTGACTGCGCCGGAGCCGCCAGTCCTTCTGGGTTTCTTATCCTCTGCGTGCTCACTGGCTGGCCGTCGGATCGTGTTGCTCTCCAGACGTTGGGGCCTGCAGTCGACTGTTGCGGTAGAGACGGGTGGTGTGGGGAGCTTTGCAATGGAGGAAGGGGACGGACGGGGAGTGGGGGCAGCTGGGGATTGTCTTCTCCGGCCGTCTCCGTTGTCAGCTCCGGCAATGCCGGTGGCAGGATTCTCATCACCAAATTGTAGACGCCTTCATCCTACTGGCCGATAGATCGCCATCACCGCCATGGAGTGGCAACCTACAGCTCCCATGCCACCCAGAGCATCTTCGACATGGTTCGTCACCGTTGGGGTTTTCCCGCTGAACCTGCCTTTCCTCCCGTTCTTTCTCGGCCTCCATCCCTCCGAATCTGAGTTCTCCAAGTCCAGCGGCTCCTCCTCCGTCGGTGCCTTCGTTGCGGCGGCCGCCGTCATGATGGAGGCCCCCTGGCCGGCTAGTGCCCCTTCCCCCATGCGCACAAGCCCCCCTTCCCCCTCCGCGAGTCCCCCACCGCCGGCGAACCTCCTCTACGAGCCACGCTATCCCCTCTCTCCACCCAGCAGGGTTGCTTCCTCGCCAAGTAACAACGAGGTGCACGCACAGTATTCAACCGTCATCGACTCATCAGGTTCTTAACAAATGGATCCGGATCCGAAAATATTTTCGGATCTGGGTATGTGTTTATATCCGAAATATAACAACGTATATTATATGTTATCGGATTCGGATCTGTCTTATCGGATTCGGATTCGGATCTTAAAAAATCCGACCCGAGCAGGATCCGTTGAATGCTCGTTTCCACTCAATGATAAAAATTTAAAGCCGGTAAGATAACGGTTCCCTTGCGGAAAACATTAAAAAAAATCTCATTATCCTCTTAGATGGGAAGCAAAAATTCCCTACGTAGGAAGATTCTTATTCGCTTGTGGGTGCCTGCGTGAGTTTGGCACGATTTGCATCCGTTAAATAATGCTCTGAATTATTTGCATACAACTAACAGCTCAATCAGGCACCTTTCTCGATAATGAACCGTGGGGGGAGAAGATTCCCCCAGCAGTCGCAATGGCTGTAAACGATTGCCAAAAAAAAAAAAAACAAAGATGTAAACGGAGTGATATGCTAATGGTCTGTTTGGTTGCAGGTAAAACAAAAATATCTGAATATGTTTTCCATGGAGAAACTTTTCTGCGGAATCCAAAATCATTTTGTGTTGTTTGGTAACACGTATGTACAATTCGCTGATGATCAGCTTTTTGTTTACTTGATTAATTGGTTCCTAAGAAAAAGTGTTTTTCTAAAAAACTTTTCTTCTATAAAGCTCAACATTTGTAATCTTGTAAGACATTGCTCTTTACTGTATTAAATATTATTAGATAATATTACATTCAACGGAATAGGCACGCTTCAGTTTTAAATAAAATCTTACAAACAAATGAACTTTTTTATAACATGTTAGATTTGTTTAAACACATTTTTGAAAAATGAGCACTTTAACTTGGATAAATTTTTACAAACAAAGAAAACTAGTCAACACGATAAGTTGCTCTTTACTGCTAAAATTAACATTTTCTTGTAATTATTCTTTTTTCAACTTCAAATCATTGTGTGTATGTGTATACATTGTACAAATTATTTTTAATTAAAAACTACAATTCTACATTTATGTATATAATTTTTATTGTGAATATAGTGAAAATACTTAAGAACATCCAACCGAAAACAGTCCGTGCTATCTTTTAATTGATGCCAAAATTGTTGCTTTTGACCATGTCAAGGAAAAACTAAGTAGCTGACATCACAACTACTTGAAACCAAATTGCTCAAGATATAATATTTTCAGAAAACCTAATGAGGTGTTAGGTTACATGATAATGGAGATTTTTATTTTAATGTTTAAAAATTGTAATAAAACTTGTTAAAAGAGGTGTTTGACAACCATGATAATTTTATGTTTTGAAAATGATTTTCTTCTTAAACAAAAAAAGAGGGTCTCACCTCTTTCTTTTTTTCTTGTGGTCCCCCACTTTGTTTGCTCATGTATAGTAGTTACTCTTTTTTGTTATCACATCCTTCCAAACATGATAAATTTATATCATGAGTTGATTCACTTTTTATTTTAATATAATTTTTTATCATGAAAGTATATGAAAAATTATTATGCAATCAAACACCTCATAAGCATGAACCTAGTTTCACAAGAAAACAAATAGAACCTATCATTTTTTGGTCCATTTGTTTGCAGCAAATGGGGGTATTTATTTGTCAACCTATCATTAAGCCATCAAAACAAAAATCTTGGGGAGAGAGTACCACCTTGGCTAGGATGATCAAACTTAAAATGCTGTGCAACCCAACATATTAGCAAAAGAATACTACTGAGAAGAGGATGGTTCAAGCTAGTGGCAGTCAAACCCTTAAACAAGTATGCCAATACTAAAGGATTGATGCATTCACTCTGCCATATACCCCAAATACAAGAAAGTTACTCTGATCCCAACACACCATCTTCTTTCAGAAAGAGAATGGCACCAACAAGACAAGTGACCGCATGTTTCACACCGCATGTTTCACACCGAGATCCAAGAGTTTCTCGTCTTCCATACCACCCTTCGTGGTAACTATGGACCATTTTGACAACTTGGGTAGAACTATGCATCCACACCCAAGATCAAAGATCAAGCCTCAACTTCTGTCATTTTTGTAAAAAATCGTTCTACAAAATATAGTGTAGCAAAAATAATAATTCTTTTAGATTTCATAGTCATAGTCTCAATTGAAACCGAATGTCAAATATTGAAAACTAGATTCGATCTAATTGAATACGCCTTTGTGGTATTTTATCAATATCCAACCAAAAAAAATAAGCATGGCCTCTAGCGGTATACACATGAACTTCCTTCACAGAAGGGTTCTCATGCACATCGAACCTTCCGACACATCCATGATGGAGCTCCACTATAGAAAAACATGCTAGAGAGAGAGAGAGAGAGAGAGAGAGAGAGAGAGAGAGAGAGAGAGAGAGAGAGAGAGAGAGAGAGAGAGAGAGAGAGAGAGGGTTAGCTGTAAAATTGGCTCTCTAGACTTGATAGGGTTTAGCCAAATTTACTAGTGTTTATATAAATTGAAATTTTTTCCATAAAAACCCCTCAATTCCTATAAATTACACCCATGCCCCTTATTTACAAATAAATTTTTATGTGTGTGACACATTAAGTCCAATAGTTCATTTAGTTGAAACTTAATTAAAATAATAACTTATTTTAAATTAAATCTATTATCTAATAACGTATTTAACAACTTTTCGATCATAAAATATAAATTACATCTCATGATTCTAAATGAATTTAAGGATGATTTTATTTCTATTGATTCCTTTTAGTATCAGTCACAGCACATATATAAATCATCGTTCATCCAATACTTTAGTTAGATAGGGATTTGGCATCGACTGTCATTCTCTTAGTATACCAACACTTTAAGATCATGTGCTTAGAATTGGATCAATTAGAAAACTCATTTTTCAATTATCTTTTCTACCATGACTAGAGATTTAGAGTACTATTCCAAAAGCACTCTCTCTCACTTATCAAGAGTGAATGATCATTTATTGTTTACTCAATTGATTGTCTCCAATGGATTTTCCTTGTACCTGATCTATTAACTATATTGGACCTTCAAACTGGGTGATCAATGAGTCAATAGTCAAAACATAAAGTATACTTAACAAGACATCTTTGGTGACTCAGGTCAAAGGTCTAATAATGTAATTGATAGAAAAACCAGAATAGACATTTAGGTAAAATATCGTCAATGTTTCTAATTTTGTTAGCTTAGTGAACTTATTCCTTTAATAAGTACATTTTGCGTATCTTAGTACCTTCACACTAATGGCTAATAAGATCAGTCATCCTCATCATATGAGAAGATATCACACACTAGTCTCTCTTGATCCTTAATGTCCCATCTTAAAGATCTTATGATTAAGAATATTCAGATCTCATATATTTAAATGATTGATCTCATTATGATGATTT
This sequence comes from Cryptocoryne crispatula var. balansae, assembly GCA_036172225.1. Lineage (NCBI taxonomy): Eukaryota > Viridiplantae > Streptophyta > Magnoliopsida > Alismatales > Araceae > Cryptocoryne > Cryptocoryne crispatula. The sequence continues at coordinate 10,098,371 of CM069931.1, read as the reverse complement.
CATCACGATCTAATCATTCTTGTATGTGAACAAGGACTTTATTACGATAATGCAAATAATAAGTATATGCCATTTATATTAAATGACATATTTCAAGAAATGTCTAATCATGTCATATATGGTTGACTAGTAGGGTATACATTTCTATCAATGATCTTTTAAAGGAAAGCCATGCATGAAACTAGCCCTAAAGGAACAAGGTTCATGTCTTCTTCACATTTCACAACCGACCTCAATCCCAGCAATATTTCCACTTTTTCCAGCAGGATGGTATATTCAAAAGTGTTGAAGATGTATGTATGTGTATTTAGATGGCATAGTTCAATTAGTGCACGAAGTATGAAAAACTTAAAGTGATAACCAACATAATGAGCCACAGGGAACTACAACCCAAACACTCCATAATGAGTAGTAATGGACAAGGGTGACAACTAAAGTATAGCGACAAGTAGGCCTATCCATGGTGTCTAATGGTACCTTTGTGGACCTAGGTAATTTTTTTGTCTATAAAGGACAAGTAAAAATAAACCAGAAAACAACATTTTGGATGGGGATGCATCTAAAGGAAGAGATGTGAATGTCTAGAGAAAAGACATATGTGTCTGGTCCCAGGATGTCTCTACCATTTGATGCCTCTAGTTTTAGGAAGGTTATTTATAGGATGCTTCTACAACTGGAACACGAACATTGACTGTATGTGTGAGGAATACTCCAAGAATGTACCAAGGGATAAAGAAGAGTACCTCACCAACAGTGATGCAGTTTGGTTTGCGACAAGGTACTTCAAAAAAGGGCCTCGTCATGACCTTGCAACTTCTTTTTGGAAGGCATTGAAGGAGGGATTTAAGGTTGAAGAATCTAAGCAAAAGAATGAAGAATCCATTGCATCCACCAAGCATCAAGAGTTCACCAGCTACCTTCAAGAGGGGTTTAGTATAAGGGCTGCACCACCCCCTTATGCAAGGGGAGGAGGCTCAAATAAAGAGAAGTTTTTGTTTTATGTAACAAGCATCAGATGTGACCACTCAAGTAGATGCATGCATTGAGATGCTAAGGGCCAAAGTAGTGATCGAATTGTGAACCGATGCTAAGAGTAGTCTAGTATGACGCATGCGTCTACTACTATGGATGCTTTGACAATCCAAAAATCCAAAATTATTTTTTTCAAGTGCATTCTCTTTGTCTTCTATTATTTGCTTTATTTAAAAGACTATTTGTTCTTGTAAGGGACTAAGTCGAAACAAAAACATGTGTTCTCTTTGTTTTCATACAAGAGAAGTATAGAGAACCAAGAAGAAAGAAGAACAATGCACAAAAAGTTTTATATATTCAAAATAATAATTTTTATACCAGTAAAGAGTAATGTGGGAATAAAAATACAATTTAAAGAGCCTTGGCCACAAAGAATCTTTAACTTAGCCATGTAATATTGGTACTAGGCTTTTTTTTTTCTCCACAAACAAAGAGGGACCGAGAGTACGACTGGTATTCCATAGAGCAACCACACTATAGCAGTCATCATCATCCTTTGTGGCATCAACCCACCTGTCCTTGATATAATAAAGATGAGAGATGGAAAGCAAATCATGGCAAGTGGCAATGATTAGGTGCAAGTCTACACCTAGCACAAAGCACACTTGAACAAGCCTTCCCAGCATAACCATCGAAATCAGAAAACCATCAAAAGGTGCCATTGAGAAGTAAGATCACCACCCCCACAAGATAACTCAATGAAGGGCATAAGTTATATGATTTTACATTTCTTGTAATATCTTATTCAATATTAATGACATTATATTTATTACTTGCACTATCTAGATGCATCTATCGTAATGAAGTCCTATGTTATATGTAATGATGATTAAATCATTATAAGATCATGATAATAAGATCAATCACCTAAAAGCATATGATCTAAATGTTCATAGTTGTAAAATCCTTGAGACAAGATATCAAGGTTTCAATAATATTAATGTATATGATATCTTCTCATATGATGAGAATGGGCGATCTCATTAGTCATCAGTGTGGGGACATTAAGATACATGCACAAGTGCTCATTCTTAACGATTTCACTAAACTGACTAGTATAGAATTCTTGAATGGTATCTTTCCGAACTATCAATTAGGATATTCTATCATCACAGTTGCACAGTTGGATCTTTGACCTAAGTCGCCAAAGATGTCTTACTGAGCATATCGTGTACTTTGACTATTGACTAATGTATCACTTAGTATTGTGGTCTTGTACGATTAATGGATAGGATATATGGGAAACTTAATGGAGACAAATAAGCAGACAATAGGGGATATCCACTCTCGATAGGAGAGAGAGAATATCCTATGGATAGTACTCTAAATCCTTGGCTAAGGTAGATAGGATAATTGTAAAAGAGTTTTTCAATTGAGCTAATTACGAGTTCAAGATTCTATAGTGTTGGTATATCTAGGAGTTGACAGTTGATGATGTATTCCTGTGCAACTAGTGTAGACACGCCAAATTGGACTGATTCGGAGCCTAAGACTCCTATTCCATTGGTGATATCTTTTACTTGACCATTATCTGATCCAGATTACCTCGTGGAGATGAGCTAAGGACGTTGGTGGAGCCCCTTGTGAGTTGGGAATGGACCGATGATTTCCGAAATAATGCCGTAACCTTCAAGCGAGAGCCACACGTGAACAGTGAAAACACAGAGCTTGCTCGATGATCGACCTTGAATAGTCCTTAATTGAAGGTCTCAGGAGTCTCGCATGTGTTCCGTAATATTTAGGATTTCCGAGAAGTCATTTCGGTAGTCGTCGGTCAATGATGGCTTTCGTTATGGCTTTTTCGATCTGTACTCACATGGTTATCCTGGACCACATATTAGGCCTTTCCGGTCATCACCGAGTCTTTTCGGATCATTCGGGTCAATCCTAGCTGAATATTTTCATCAATCATGGCCATACGACCATTTCAGTCGATTTTAGGGTTTTACGGCTTTTCCGAGTTTCGGTTCACATTTACCGGGTTAATCTCAGATTTTTAGATGATTTCGGGATTTTCAACTGTACCGGACTTGTTCGGTTATCATTTTAAGTCATCCTGAGTTGACCCGAGATTCCTCGACTGGAACCGTGCCCTTCCGGATCTCCGTCGCAGTTTTTGGCTTTTCGCGAACAGTAAACCGGTAGTCAAAGCCCCGTGCGAATGTCTCGGGAGTCATGCTGGCTAGTTTACAAACTTGAGGAGGTGCAGTTGAAGGCCCTCTTTCCAATGCAACAAACAGGAGCCGAATTGGACATCCCATTTGCAAGTTACGGCTCGCGGAACACGCGCGTAGGAGAGAGAGTATACCGCGCCCCCGCTCCCCTTGAAAGGGGAGGGTGCATCCTGCGCGCCCTCATCCCGGGGGCGTGCCCTACGCACCCTCAAACTGGGGGCATGCCCTGCATGCCCCTGCTTCCTTTGAAACGCGGGGGCGCGGTACATTTTTGAAAATCGGAAATAACCCCCATTAGCACCTTCTAAACCGGTTTTTTGGAAGGTTTCCGTCGCTGATTTTCGCTTATTTTGACCGTACCCTCGGTTCGGGGGGCGCGTTACGTTTGTCAAGTCAATTTTTAGCAATTTCTGGAAGATTTCGGTGAATTTTAGCAATAAGACGCGTAACGCGCCCCCGGTTTCTTTGAAACTGGGGGGCGTGCAGACCGCGCCCCCATGGTGAGGACGTCCCCTGCGCGCCCTCAGGTCGACCTCGCCTCCTTTGAAAGCTGGGGGCGCGGTTGGTCTAGTTTCCATATTTTGCACCGGTTTCTCTCCTCTATAAATTGAGGGTCATTTCCAACGATCCAAGGTTAATCCCCCATGCCTAGCTCTTCCTGAGGTCGTCCAAGCTCTCTCCCAAAGCCGTCCCATTGTCCAAAGCCGATCCGACGTCGATAGATCGATCCTGAAGCGAAGGAGAAGCGCGATCTGTGCGTTCTGCATCAACCGTCTTCATCAACTTCTGTAGAAAATTAGGGGATCTTTCTGCAAAAGTCTTCAACAGATGAGTTGTTCCTCTATTCGTTCTCTTTCATTTTCAACCAACAGCACTCAATTCCGACTTGCCATCTGTTCGTGACGATTTCTGCACTGAGGGCGCGCATCCAGGTTCTGTTTTCCACATCCGTTCACTTTCAGAATTTTTACAGACTTCTAAAAAGGATTTAGGAGAAGTCATCAACATAATAACTCTTCCCCTCTGAGTCTTCTATCTACTCCAATAAACGGCACTCAATTCTGACATCGGAGTCATCCATCGCATTCTCTTCACCAAAGTCGCACCAGAAGGGTGCAAAGCTACCCGAACCGGCTTGTTTCACTCATCTCGGCTTCAACTCAAGCCGTTTCATTCTATAAGTTTCTCTTAACTTAGTTCATTTAATTGTTATAGCATACTTTACTTAGTTTTCATCATTTTACATAATCAAAAACATAAAAAAGGGGTTAGGGCTCGCCCCAATCCGGTGAGTTATATTCCAATTGCTTCTTTGTTTCATCTCCTCTCCTATAGTTTCTACACTTCCCATAGTTCTAATTGGTTTATTTCACTTAGTTTATTGTTCTAGTTGCACAGGTTGATCAAGCTAGCATCGGTTGGACTCTTCTTCATCGGCCGGCCGAAGAAGAAGAAGGTTGTACCTACACACATTCTCTCCCGCGCTAAGGTACACACGGTTAACTCATCTCTTGATTTATATTCCATAAAGTGGAGCCCGCGGCTCCTGCGACCACAATTTCTCTTATCATGTTCTAACTTATTCTATTCCTCACTCTTCTCCCACATGACCCGAACCATCTCCGGTACTCGAGCGACGCCGTGAGATGAAAGTTCGGGGATCAATGTGAGTGTGGGACCGAGGTGAGGACTTTTTACCGCTTTCTGAGTGTTTTCCGATTCACTCCCCCTTTTCCCCTATTTTTCCATCATCACCTTTTCTTGAGGTGCCGATCCGGAACCTATTTTCGGAGTCGACAACTGGGACATTGAATGGATGAATATTTATATCTGTGTTGTAACCAATGATGGAAAGACTCTTTGGAAAGGAGTTCATACCCAAAGCCATTTGAGATCATAGGATGTGACTTATACCCTTCATGATCGGTAGGCAGTTAAATCTATTTAAGATAATAAATTTAATTTAAAAGAAGTTGTTCTTTTAATTAGGACTCAACCAAATGGGCTCCTGGGTCTAGTAGGTCACATACACAAGGACTAATCCATAAGTTTGGGGGCTTGGGTTAATCTATAGAATAAAAAGAAGTTTTTGTGAAAAACTCTAAGCTATATAAATAATAGTGATGAGAGCACAAACCCTATCAAACCAAAGAAGTTCTTTGTGTCTCAGCCACCCTCCTTCACTATCCCCCACCCCAGCAGCCACCATTGGATGGTGGAGCTTCGTTAAGGACGAGTGGTTGATGCCGACACAGAGGAGAACCCGACTTCGGATGTAGTTCATGTGGATATGACTAGAGGCCACACACTTGAGCAATTTAGAGAGCGTGAGAACGCTCAATCTTTTCTGATCTATAGAGATTATTTGAATCCCACAATAGTACATGTTTGAAATCATTTTGAATACCCATTTTGGCGACCTCGTTCAATTCTGATCAAGATCAAGACATTGATATATGAGGAATCAAAAATCTTTCGCTGCACCAATCTGATTGGATCGATTTCTTACACCCTTTATGCCAAGAATTAGAAGCTCATTATTCTCACTTGCACTCTCCATAATAGTGATTAACCACTCTACAAGTCTGCTAAGGATAATCTAGTCACCACCAAGTAGAGATCAGGCTTCAACAGGGCTCATGAAATCCTAAAGAAACTCTTACCAAGAAAAGAAGAGCCAAAGAGATGAAGATGAATATGCTATCACCTTTGCACGTTTGATGCAAGCCTAGCAACAACTCAACCTGCTATGGTACGATAGTGCACTCAAATGAGTTAAATACGAATGTGTGGGTGTTAGGGTGCCAAATCTCAAGTAGTGCACCAAAAAGATAGAAATCCCGTATATACTTTACAACATTTTGAGCATGAGTTAGCACTCCTCGGGCACTAAGTACTCTGATCAACTTCACCATCTAGAGAAATTATCCATACTATAGTGGGTGAGGGAAGCCATATATATCTTGTACAATACAAACCATGACAAGTAGAAAAGTTGAGTTCCCGAACTCAATGAGTCATATACAGTAGGTGTAAACACCAAAGATGGAGATGCATGCTTTCATCCTAAACATGTCTAGTTCAGAAAGATGAATATGATAGAACTGTATGTCCTCTAAGACAATCATATATGATATAACTAGGCAATTCTATAAATATCTCATTTAATTATATAGACAAATTTTTATTACTAACTCTTATTAGATGCGTACATCATAAGGAAGTCCTTGATAACATGAAATGATGATTGAATCATGATGATATCATAATGTGATCAATCATCCAGAGGTATGTGATCTAAATGTTTCTAATAATACAGTTTTTGAGATGGGACATCAAGAATCTAGATAGACTAATGTATGTGATGTCTTATCATGTGGTGAAGATGATTGATCTTATTAGCCATTAGTGTGGAAATAATGAGATATACAAGCATGTGCTAATTAGATAAATGAGTTCACTAAATTGATTGAATTAGAAACCTTAAATGGTATGTTAGCTATCTGTTGATTAGGGCTTTCCATCATTATGGTTACACAGTTGGACCGTTGACTTAAGTTGCTAAAGATGTCTTGTTGAGTAGCTCTTTTGATTTAACCATTGACTTATGGATCACCGATTCCATGGCCATATATAGCGATAGATTGGGTACAAATAAAATCTAATGTAAGCAATGATCTAATACCGAGTGCAGTATCTCAAAGGGTTGGTATATTAAGGGGTTGATAGTTGATGTCGTACCTCTATCAGAATGAAACATTAAATGGACAATAGTTTATATCTCTACAGTAGATGATGATGGAAAGACTAAATAGATATAAGATTATCTCCATAGTGGTTTGGGATCGTGGGATGTGGTTTGTACACTTCATGATTGGTAGGCCGTTAAATCTATTATCGGGTAACATATTGAAATTAATTAAAAGAATTGTTCTATTTTAATTTGACCTCAACTAAATAGGCTATTGGGACTAGTGGATTACACACATAAAGACTTATCTGTAAGTAAGGGGGCATGAGTGTAATTTATAGAGCTTTTAATTTTTTATAAAAAATTTAATTTCTCAATATAAATATAAGTAAATTTGGTCAAATCCTATCAAGAAAAAAGATTCAATTTCATGCCCAACCTCTTCATGCTTCCTCTCTCTCTCTCTATAGCATAGTTTTCCATAGTGGAATGACATATGGCACAAGTTGGAAGGTCCAAGGTGCAAGAGAATCCATCTGTGAAGGAAGTTCATGTGGATACCACTAAATATTATGCACTTTAACAAGTGAAAAACCATGATCAATGTTACCGAAGCAACAAGAGGGGTAGCCATATTGTCTATGGCCAAATAAAAGGCACCCTCAGCACTGTCCAACCTCAGTTTGGGATTATGTCAAATGAAAAGACCTAGTTGAGCCAATGATATTGATGAATCAGGTGGTCGGTGTCGATTAATAGATTACTTCAAGATCATCACTTGGAGATTCCACTAAGGTTGCACTTGCAAAGTCTGAAATATGTGACTCCTCCTAACAAATCCACATTTCAATTGCAAGTGCAGAGTATTCATTATCATCTTCTTATGCACGTGTTGACATTTTTAGAATTTGACACATTTTTTTCATCATTCATTTACACATGCATTTTATTTCTTTTAGTGATATTAGATGCATTAATATACATAAGCATTGATGTTGAAGATTGTAAGTGTGAAAATGTACTGGACTAGAGATCCCCATCAACAAAATCCACGACAGTCTAGTCATTTCCAAGTTGATGTATAGGCCATAATTGATCATTGGAGGGACAATGGTTCCCAACCAAGTATCTTGACCTCCGATGTTTAATCTATATCTATATCTTCAACTATCTTCTAAATAATTTTTCAATTTTTTAGTCCAAAATGCATCATATAGATTTTTTGCATTGCACTGCATACATCATTACATTTCTTTCATCATTTGTGTATCCACAATCCTCCATTGTCATTTCTCCGCCATATCTTCTAAGTCCCACCAACTCTTTTTCTTTCTTCCCCCATCATTCAATTCTGATTTTCTCTATATCCCATCGTGTCTTTTTGTTCCACCATGTGACTATTGTCTCATATCCCACTATGGCCTTTCACCCCACTATCTTTTATCCCACCATGTGCCTTTCACCTTCCATCCCACTGTGGTTAGAATCTTTGTTGTCCCATCATGTTTTTGTCATGTCACGTCATTTTTTGCATAACTGTATTTCTACCGGAATGCATTTTGCTACTTTCATGATATCTGTGCAAATTTTTATAGTACTAATGCAAGTCCTTTTTGAACTTGAGGTTATTCCACTCAGAGTCAAACTGAGTATTTTGGTGAAACTTGATTGAACTTGAGAGTCCAAATATGGTCAATTGGTATTCTTTTATTTTTAACAAAATAATTTTTAAAAAATTTTAGCCCATCATATTGCAAGAACACTGTAAATATCATGTTGCTAGCTGATGATGAGCCTATAAATCTACAACTCGAGGACACCTCACCGCATTGGGGGTTGGCTACTATTTTATTTTACCTCTCTTGAGCCCATGACATGTCTTTTACCAATTAGATAAAGGAGGATTTGATGGAGCATGATAGTGATCATGAATACTCAACGAGTTTCATCTTGTTGAATCAAGTTGATGAGTGTGTCTATATCTACACCTTAATGTTATCTTTTCAGTCTTTCACCATTTCACTCCTCTGTTCTCATCTACGCTAACTTGCATTCCACTACATTATGCTATGAATTATTCTACTCCAATATATGCATGGAGATGAATGTTTCTAGATGTTTCCGAGTAAAGCCATTCTTTTTTAGTGAGAGTTTCACATCTACATAAAATTGGCTCAAGGACTGATATATCTCTCAGATTGCCTCTTGGTTGTTCCAGGCATCGTACAGTCTTGATCCATTCATCTTTTGTCTTGACAATCCATATTTTAGGATTTCTCAGGGAAGGTTAAGTCTTTTAAATCCTAATTATGCATTTTTAGACATCATTGAACCTTTTTAAAGCCTTTTTCAGAGCTTTTGAAGTCGCTTGTGGAAAACTAGCTCACATGCCCTCCTTGGAGGACGCATTACTATGTGCCTTGGGGTGGGACGCATTACTATGTGCCTTGGGGTGGGACACATTCCTAGGGTGCATGCACCCTAGGACTTTGATTTTGATTTGGTTGTCAATTCGATTAAAATGTACCAAATTTGATTTATTGCCTAAAATCTATGTGTCCTAGAGGTGGGGCGCATGCACCCTTCAAGGGTACGCATGGATCCCCCTCATTTTGACAACCCGATCAGATTTCTAAATTTTGAAGATTTTTGTACTATTTTCCTCATGCCTCCTAGGGGGGGCACATGCACCCCCAAGGTAGGGCACGATGCACTTAGGTCTTTCTATTTATTGAAGATCGGATCTTGGTTGAATTGGAAGAAAATCTTACTATGTTCTATGCACCCCCCAGAAAGTATGCATGTGCCCCAAGGGGGGCGCGAGGTCAAGTCTTGGCTATTTTGGCATCTTCTCTTCGAAAAAGTTTGTAAAATCATTCTCCAAACTCCCTAGCATGTTCATCTACTCCATCCATGAGTTTTAGTGTTTTTTAGAGAGAGATTATAGTGAGTTTAGAGAGAGAAGCTGGTTCATGTCCATCTGGCTGGTTCATCTCCTCCAATCTCTACAGAAGCATGGAGGCGTTTGCTGCCTAATTTATCTGATGAAAAATTTTTTTTCTCTTAATCCTTTTTCATTTACGATAAATGGCATTCAATTCTGGCATCTGTACTGATTGTGGCAAGCTTTGAAGTGAGGTCGAGCGGGCAGATTCTAGTTTTGGATCTGTCTCTTCCTCGGCCTCAAGTTTGATCAATTCTCCACCAATTGGGCCCATATTTGATTCCTTTTCCATCTAGTCCCATCCTTTAGTCATCATACATCATATTTTCTCTATTTTTGCATTATTTTTACATCATTTTTAATTTTAGAAAAAATCAAACAAAGGGGTCAGAGATAGCCTCAAATCTAGTTAGTTCTAACCTGATTGTTATTTTTCATGCCATTTTATTTACATTTACTACACTCCATCCAATTATAATTTTTTTTACTTGTTTCATTGTCTTTGAATTGTAAAGGGAATCAAGCACACACAAGTTAGAGACTCTTCTTCATTGACCGGTCAAAGAAGGAAAAGTTAGAACTCATATCCACTTTCCCACTAAGGTACATATACTCGGTCAATTTCTAATGTAATTTTTACATAAATTGGAGCCCACAACTCCTACAACCACACCTTTATTCTCTTTAGTTTCATGCATTTGTTAGTCATTTTTGTCTTTTCCAACGCACATGACCAGATAGTCTCTTTGGCATCCAAGTGAAGTCGAAGACTTATTATTTGATGATCAATGTGAATGTGGGTAATAAAGGATCTTTTTTCAACATTTGAGGTGCTGACCTGTGGACCTCCCAAGCATATCCATCTTTAGTGTTGATAGTCCATCCAATGCCCTAGTTAGATAGAGGTACGACACTGACTGTCAACCCCTTAATATATTGACACTCTGGGATCTTGTACTTAGAATAAGAACATTTGGAAAATATTTTCTAATCATCTTCTCTATCATAGCCATAGATTTATAATACTATTCCATAGAGAATTCTTTATCACTCATCGAGAGTGAGTAGTTTCTTGTTATTTACTCAATTATCTTCAACAGATTTCTGTTATATTCAATCCATTAACTATACTAGACCATCGAACTGATTGATCCATAAGTTAATAGCCAAATTATAAAATATGTCTGATAAGACATTTTGGGTGACTCGAGTCAAAAATTCAACAGTGTAATCATGATGATAGAAAACTATGATTGATAGTTAAGTAAGATATCATTTAGGATTTCTAATTTGACAGTTCAAAAGAATTTGAAGAACAAGTGTTGCTCAATGAAAAAAGGAATTTTGCATTGTTTTACTAGATGACAGATTTCACAATTGAAATTAGTCTTTATTTGACATTTAAGAGAACTTCCAAGACTAGCCAACTGAACATGTAAAGGGTGTCCAAGGCAATGATGCCACGATTTAGAGTCTTTGGTAACAATAGTAAAACAGATATTGTTGATGAAATTGGCATCAATGGCTGAGTTTGATGTGTCGAGGATGTAAATTTCTCCATTCTCAAGGCCCTCCCCAATCAAATTCTTGGTCACCATATCTAGTATGATAAAATGACTAGGAAAAAAGGATACAAAACAATTATCTAGAGGGGTTAATTTGCTAACTGAAAGCAACTTGTAATAAGATTTGGGAACATGTTAAAGAGTGTCTAAAGTAATTTTTGGGTTTAGAGCCCTAGAACATGAAGCATTAACAAGCGATATGCTATTATAAAAAAGAATTATGCTACTTGTGCTTTCGACCTTTTCTTGAAGGGATAAAGGGCATGAGGTAATATGAATCAAGGCACTCGAATGAAAAATCCATTTTCTGGCAAAATTACTTGCCAAATTGACATGAGGCAATTTCATAGCACCAAGAAGCTTGATTAACTGAGCATATTCTTCAGATGTCAAAGTGTGACAAGTTATAGTTTGATTCTTTCGAGAGGTATTCTTTTCAACATTCTTATAGTACTAAGAAAAACCAATTAATTATTGCTCCTTAGATCTCTATTTTTTAAAATTTTCAGTAGTTTTACTATCTTAGCAAAAGCATCTAAAATTAAAGAGTGATACAAACTTCTTTGAGCTTCATTTTGAAGTAATGAATACACCTTCTCAACAGTCAGTAGTGGTTCCATATAAGAAGAATTTGATGTCTTACATGTGATAAAAACATCATTCCATGCCATTAAGGATTGAATAAGCTATCATTTATGATATCAAGGTGATGATAAATCTAGTTCAAAATGCTAATCCCAAAAAATTTTAAGTTCAGTAAAATATTTGCTATAGACTCATTCCCTTGTTTACAATTGGAAATAGCCAATTACATGCATGATTTTTGGAACATTCAAAGGTGAATATCATTATTTCAATTACAACCATACTTGAAATGTAGTCTCACAATATACAACTGGAAAAAAAAACTAAATTTGAATGGAGAGAATCAAGAGCCAAGATAGCACCATGCTACTTGCTCTATTCCATGCTTCAAAAGAAGGATCATTAGAATTTGACTTCGCAAGTACTCCATTGATAAAAACAATTTTATTTTTGGACAAAAGAGCTACGATAATGGATCTTTCCCAAGCAAGAAAATTATTCCCATTTAGTTTTAAGGTTAATAAGAATAGTACCTAGTGTATCGGAAGCATAAAATTAATAGGGAATTGACAAATGCTCAAGATCATGCCAAGAAAACATCGAAGTGCTTGTGACACTTGCCATGGCCTCAGAGAAACAAAGTGGAAAACAAAGAAAGAGATTGGTGCAGAAGGAGTGGGAGCTCTAGATGCCATAACAGAAATGAAGTTGAATTGAGTGGGGAATCTGTTAAATCAAGTATGTGTACAATGACTATGGCTTATATAACATAAGGATGGAACCTCTGAGAGTAACTCAAGAATTATTGTAACAATGTAACTGAACTCTAAGGTTATGTTTGGTATGGAGATAATCATGAATAAATCTAATTTATTCTTAATTCTCCATTTGTTTTGCAAATAAAATGAGACTTAACTAGGATTAACTCAATCTGGCTTATCCCAAAAAATAAGGATAAAATGAGGGATAAGTCATCTCATCTAGTACATAAGATATTTTATCCTTAAATTTTTTAAAAGTGATAGTATTCGTTTTAACATTCTTATAGTACTGAGGAAAACCAATTAATTTTTGCTCCTTTGATTTCTATTTTCTTAAATTTTCAGTATTCTTCACTATCTTAGTAAAAGCATCTAGAATTAAAGCGTGATACAAACTTCTTTGAGCTTCATTTTGATGTAATGAATACGCCTTCTCGACGGTCATTAGTGGTTTAATATAAGAAGAATTTGACGTCTTACTTGTGATAAAAACATCATTCAATCCTGTAGGCACCCGGATGAGCCAGTGGTTGTAGTAAAGAGCGTCGGTTTGGATTGGAAGGTGTGATGAGTGTGTGTCGTTGTGAGTGGCGTGTGTGGTTTCCAGGAGCCGAAGACTCCAAAATGTGATTAGGTATGAAGCAAATAAACTGAAAAACAAGTTTGACCGTCGTACCTTTGGGGATGGGAAAGGGGGGAGATTGTTAGGTTCTAACTTCTCCTCTCTCGGCCGGCCGAAAGAGGAGAGCTTTAGTGAGTTCTTTCACTTACGATCGGATTGAAGCTTCACCTCGATCGGTTCATCTAAGAATGTCCTGTGTAAAAACATAAAGAAAACAAATGAAGATCATTAGCTCTGGCGTGAGTATAGTATAATGCTTGGTATGGACTCTGAATCATGCAAAAGGGAATGAACTAACCGGATAGGGACGGAATCCCAAACCCTATTTTTGGTAGGTTTTTAAATATATATGAGGTGCAAAATGATCTAATGCATGCCAAATAACATGATGAAAAGTTCTAAGATGAAAACGGAAGACAAAAACTCGATTAAACGGGCGATCGGACTCCGAAAATTGCAAAACAAGCTTCTGCCCCTGCTGGTGCCCTATATATAGAGCACTAGCTGCAGGTGCCCCCTTTGTAGGGCGCGTTGACCAAGGTAAAAGCGCCCTGTATATGGGGCACTAAGTCTGGCTCGGGCAGATTTTCTTCCCCTCTTCGCGATGTTGCTCCGGAGTGATGAGCGGCTTCCGGGACGAAGTAGGGGCTCCTCCTTGTAGATAATTTGCAAATGAAGCTAATAGTGAGTGGTTTGGATGCTGGATGCAAGAGGAGAGATGGATTGAAGCTCTCAAAGTAGAGGAAAAATTCTGTTTCTGGATGGCAGAAACAACAGATTTTTGGGACTTTTGGTGGATGATCTTGGATCGGTTTGAGGGGTTGTGGGAGGTGTAAGTGGCTTAGAAACGTAGTCTTGGATGGGCTCTAAGGTGGTACGGACCTGGAACCTCCTTTCAGTTCCAAATGGAGGTCTATTTATAGCCCAAAAGAGGGTACTTTGGCCATTTCCGAAAAGCAGTTTCACGCGTTAAAGCGCCCTATATATAGGGCGCCAGCATCATGAGGTCCGTCAGATCGACAAGATGAGTCACTGCGAGGGGTAAAATCGGCCGGTCAAGTCAATTTGATTCGGTGCCAGGCACCCTATATATAGGGCGCCCAGGTGCCCTGTTTATTGGGCGCCAGGTGCCCTATATACAGGGCGCCAGGTGCCCCATATACAGGGTGTCTGGCCCGGTCGATCGTTCTATCAATCCTCTTCGGAATGTGCCGAAAACCTGATTCGTCCGGAAAACATGGTTCGCTTTAAGTATTCTTCATGAAAACAAGAATTTTAAACTCTCCAACCAGGCCAAAATTGCGTGTCTACAGCTTGCCTCGCCTTGGCGTCGGCTTTGTAGGGGAATGACACGGATGTTGCACAGGCGAATTTAGTGAAACGTAGTGAGATGTAGCAGAATGAAGTGGTAATGGACTAAAAAGGTGATGCCAAGGTGTAGATTTAGACATGCCTTTCTTGGCCTAGTTGAGTGGAATGAAACTTTATCGGACTCTGAGGTTGCCTTTTGTCTTATCGGAACCTTCCCTTCGGTTGATTGATTGTGCAGAAGAACTATAACTAAAATCCTATGTGGGGAAGAATTGTTACCGACCAGGACCCGAACTGCATGGTGCGCTGGACTCGGTAGAACGTAAATTGATAAAGTAAAGATGAAACCAGTAATCAACCAAGGTTGGGTTCTTCAAATTCATCGGGTTTTACTCAGGAATACCGGTGTAGTTCGAATGGAATATCTTCTTGTTTTGATGAAATTATCGTTGAAACACGGTTAAAATCGGATCTTCTGGGCAGACCAAAGCCTCCTCTAAGAGCTATAGAAAGACTGTAACAGTAGGGTCGGCATGAGTATGATGATGCATGAGATGATGCGTGACGATGCATGATGCATGCTGGGTTTAAAGAAATACAAATAAATATAGGAAAAATAGTTGAAGATATAGGTCAAATGCAACGGGTCAGGACATCCGTGAAGACACCGTCATCCCCGCTTATTTGACTTTGGCTTATCCGCAGGCCTAAAAAGTGATTGAATCCTTCATCGATTTTGTTGAAGGGGTTTTCTGACTCAGCCCTTTTAGACCCGAGGTCTTCAACGATATATATGCGAGACTATGCTAGATAAACAACCCATGTAAGGCTCCAGGCGCCCGGTTTACAGGGCGCCTGGTGCCCTATTTATAGGGCGCCAGGCGCCTTATAAGTGGGGCACCTGGACGGATTTTATGCTTGCTCCTTCCCGAGGCAGTCTTTTGATGTCTATAAGAAGGGGGGACCCCCCTTTCTTCTCTCCCACACAAGCTATAGTGCTTTCTTCTTCTGTTGCTATGATGGCTTCCTCCTCCTCCCGTCCGACTTGTCCAATTGAGATGAAAAGTTTCTCTGAGGTCCCGTGCCATATCCGGAACCGAGTGTCCATGGGAGTGGTAGTGACTGTATTAGGCACCCTTTTGTTTTGTTCTAAAACTCTCTTTTCTGATCACGTGATTATTCTGCAGGACCTTCCAAACTTCCCCGGCGCTCGTCGTTATGGACAGGTGCTGTGGATAGCTCGACTGATGGCCGCCATCAACATCCACGTGCGGTCTATTCTGTGCGGGTGGGGTTTTTCTAGCATTCTGGTCCACGCCAACCATCTTCTCAAATATTTCTGGGACTTCTCTCTGGCGGGTACGCTTCTCGAGATGTGGCATCCCGATACACACACCTTCATTTTGACACTTTCAAGTGTACCGTCCTTTTAGAAGAGGTGGAACTATTCCTGGGCTTTGTGCCATGCCTGGGTATGGCCAGGCCATGTTTATTCCTGTTGGACCGGCCACCGGTTTGGACTTCCTTCGTGGCTTCATGACCACCGGAGAGGCTCAGTCCATCATGGTAGGTGGGCGTATTTACACTGAGGCACTGGCAAATTGATCCATTGGCGTGATTCAGGGTGCTGGTGAAAATGAAGATCTACTACTGCCCGGTGCCAAAGGTGTTGTTGCTTGCCTTGCCTCAGTACTCCTTTACCCGTGTGAGGACGGGTGGCTCGATCCCACTTGCCTTCCTTGCATCTAGGGCATATGGTCTAATGAGTGCATAGCCCACTCGGTGTTGGGCTATCTCTATGATGGCATGACCTCTGCTAGTGTTGGTAGGCCCATGTTTGGCAGTATCCTTTTGTTCATGTGCTGGGCTGACTGGCACTTCAAGTTCGATGTGTGCTACGGACCGGCCACGGCTTCTCGGCTTTTTGCTCGAAGCCCCCTCCAGCCTCTCACTAGCCGTCTCTGCATGGACTACAAAGTGATCAACAAATGTCCTTCGGTGAAGACTCGTGCTGACTGGCATGCATACTTCTCTACCATGAGCTGCGGCGGATTTTTCCGTCCTACCGAGGCTGTTATGCGCTAGAATGTTCGTGCTTCTACCACTCCTGGGGTGGATCTTCGATTGATCATTGGTTCCTCCTTCATCATCTACTACCCACATCGGTGCCTTCTGCAGTTGGGCCAACCACGGCTCAAGGTTCCTCGCCTCTCCCACATTCTGTCCGTCAAGGATCGTCAAACGGGCACGGCGGCTGACGATGAAGAATGCCAGAGCATTCTCGCCATTTGGGGAATTTGCAAGAGTTTCTCTCCGAGCGCCTACATGGAAGAAGACGAGGTCTGGAAGAGTCGGTATGTGGCAAAGCTGAGGAAGCTGCTCGGTTGATGACGTGTATCTGCTTTTAGTTGTGTCCAGTTGTATGCTATCTGCTTTTGTTGTGTTTAGGACTTGATCAGTGTAGGTTTAGGACTTGCTTGGTGTAGTTCTTTTTCTAGTTGTGTCTGTGTCCTGTCAGTGTTAGCAATCAGCAAAATATGCAAAAAAAGGAATTAATCATCAACGTTTGCCGACAAATTTGTGTTTTTCATGAAGAATATAGTTTGCAAACACGTTCTATGGAATTTTAGAAAATTTGAAAATTTTGGCCATGGCACTTTATATTTTCACCCCTACACATTTTCTTCATTTAACCATCAACTTTTACAGCTTTTCTACTGTGTAGAATCTTTCCGGAGCGTGCAGCGTGCTGTACAGATTCCAGAGTAAGTTTTTCCCAACTACAAACTTGTAGTTTATTCTATTATCATCGTTTTTGCAGAAGGGACCGAACCGATCCGGAGTTGTTCCGGATTTGAACGGGGAGAGAGAAGGGGCCAAGCCCCTAGGCTCTGCCTGGCGCCCCATCAAGGGGGCACCTGGTCATCAGGCCCCCATCTTCCTTATTCTTCTGTTTCTGACCTGTTCTAACACTTTGAAATGATGCAGATGACGAAGAGGTCCCGTGTCGAGCGTGGTGAAGCCTCCGGTGCCGCAGAGCTTCTTCTTCTGCTGGAGTTTCTTCTTTCGCCAGAGCTTCCAGTTCGGCCGACCCTGGCCCATCGGAGCTACCTTCCCTCCATCCTCCTCCGGCCGTCACGGTAACCGAATTTTGACTTCTCCTTTTGAATTATTCATCAATTGTTGTTCCTAACATAATTGTTTGTTTGTGCAGGAGAAGATCAAATCCTGGATATCCTGGGAGATGGTCTTCCATGCCTACGAGGGGTTGAAGGATTTTCAGAAGGCACGACTGGATGCGATGGGTTTCGGCCCGTTGCTTCGTTGTTCCGCCTTCTGGGAAGACCTCCCCCTAATCCAGGCTCTGAGGGAGAGATGGGATTCTACCACCCATTCCTTCCTCTTCCCCTGGGGGCATATGGTGCCCACCCTAGAGGATGTCTCCCGGATCATGGGACTCCGTGTTCACGGTCGTGCCATTACCGGCAAGACCTACCGCGATTACTCGGCTATGGTCCGAGACTTTCTGGGTCATCATATCCCACATTGCCCCGGTGGACTGCGCATTATGAAGCGCGTGGACGTCGGGAACCTGCTCGGTCTGGGCAACGCGAGTGTGGGAAAGGATGACCTAGTGGTAGATGTCCTTCACGCGTTGACGGAACGCGTGAAGCGTTACCTGGTCGGCTAGGAGGGTACCGTCCAGGCCGACTACTATCTCTGTCGGTTCCTTCTTTTCTTCTTGACCCGTCTTCTGTTGGCCTCGAAGACGGACAGGGTGCACCTGCGGTTTCTCCCTTTCCTTGTCGACCTGTCGAAGGTCGGTGAGTATGCATGGGGTGCTTCTATGCTGGCACACCTGTTCTCCTTGTTGGCGATGGAGAGCGGTCCGGTTTCAGTAGCCGGTTTTACTCCATTCCTTCAGGTATGACTTGTTCTTTTTGTTCATTATTAATTTTGTTTTGTTTTTGTTGACTAATTGAGCTTTATTGGCATGTATGGAGTTACTATCATATCCCTCTGGGTTGCCAGTCGATCCGCCTCTTCCCACCCTTACCAGGTGGAGAACCTAAGGAGGCAACTGCTCTGCTTCCCCCACCACGAGGTATTCTGCCACTTTTTCCTTTTAGCCCCTTGGTTCTTCTTATTCACTGTCCTACCTTGCTTTTTTGGGTGGTGTGGCGCCCGTATTCAGACATTCACCTGGATCAACAGCCATGGGTGTCGAAGTGTCGTCCGGTCTTTGGCCGTGACACCTTTTTGAGTTGTCTGAACTAGATGGAGCCACTGTGGGTGCGTCTCACAATGCGCTCATTGGGGCTTCACCAGGAGTGGGTGGACCTTCCTCCCTACCCTCGCCTGGGTCGTTCTACCCACGGCTTGATCCAGGAGATTGACTGGAAAAAGGAGGGCCAGTTCACTGTCCGAATTTGAAAGAGGGGTGGCACCCCAGTGACTTCTAGTGCTTCTGACAGCAGTGACTATCTGCGTCGCTACACGGCGATGTTTGCCCACCTTTTCACCGAGGGTGGAGAGGTATGCACTTGTTGTTCCCGTCACTGCTCTTCCTTTGCTTGGTATCTGACTGTATGTTGCTTGCAGAGTATTCAGGAGGAGTTGTCTCGTTTGAGAGCAGGGACAGCATCTTTGGAGGCTGAGCTGGAGCGACAGGTATTTTATTTACTTTGTACTTTTCCCATTGCCTGTTAACTGATCCTTCTTTTCTTTCTTTCAGCAACGTCGCTATCGAGGTGCACGCCGACAGCTGCGTGGGCGTGACGATGAGGTAATGTTTCTTGCATTTCTTTAATATTTTGAATGAATGTTGTTGACTGTTTCCTTATTTCTTTTCAGATTTCACGGCTCCGCGAGCGCGTAGCCGAGCTGGAGTTGGGTTCCCACCCAACTGACCCTGAGCCGATGGTTTTTGACGGGCCTTCAGAGGCCCCTTTCGAGCCGTTCGACTTCGGCCAGCCTATGGGTCCTGAGCTCCCTCCTCATCATCTGCCGGCTGATCCACCTCCCTTCATTCTTGCCGACCCTGGGAGAAATTCTTATGAGACGGGTCTTCTCCTTGAGGTGATCATCATTTCTTTCTCATGTTGTTTTCTTCCTTTATTTGCCTTGCTAATCTTTCTTCTTTTCTTGCAGATTGCCCAGTTGAAGGAGCGGGTGCAGGCCCTTACCACTGAGGTGAATTTCTGTGACTTCCTTCTGCTTCACTTTGCTTGATTCTAACATTCTTTCTTCTTGCAGAACAAAGATCTTTGGGTGAGGATCTCCGATCTTTCTGCGGGGGGTGTTCCGCCTACCGACAGTGATCTCTCGGGTCTCCAGGATAAGGTACATGTTCTTCTGCTTTGTTTGTCATCGTTTTCTTTCTTTCCTGACATCTTTCCAGTAGGTGATGGAGCTACAGAGGGAGCTTGAGCTCGAGTTCCTCATAGGTGTTCCAGATCCTGGTCCTTCTTCTTCTGAGGTGCAGAGTCTTTATTCAGATTTTGAACTTGGAATTCATGGACTAATGCTTCTTCTTTTGTTCTACAGACTGCTCAGAGGATAGAGGAGCTGACACAGGAGGTACAAGTTTGATTATTTTCCTTAAACTGCTTCTTCTTTAGCTGATACATCTCTATGTCATCTTGTAGGTCGGGAGACTGGAGGCTCGTGTGGTTGAGCTGTCGCGACCCGAGTCCAAGCAGATCCTCCAACTTTGCCTTGAGCACTCTAGGGAGCTCCTCTGACTGGAGGTAGCACCGTCAGATGATGATGATGCATATGCTCCAGACTCGATCTCGGAGCCATTCCCACCGCTCTGACTCCCGTGGGACCATGCTGAGGGGACCTACTCACTCGGGTTCCTCTCAGACTAGTAGTCATAGGAGGAGAGGTGAGGAGAGACACACCATGCCACCTCCGGGTGATCAGGCTCCAGCAAAGGGAGGCGGCGATTTGTGATGTGCCGGCCCCTTCCTATCTTTGATGTATCTTTCATTTGCATAGTTACAGTTGTTTGTTTCTCTTTCTGACTCCCTGCATTCACTCAAAAGGTGATTAGAACTTTATTTAGGCTTAGTCCCTTGCAAGAAGAGGGCGAAACTGCCTTGATCTTTTGTCAAGGGACATAGGCCTTATCAAGGTAGAATAACAGAAAAATATAAGTATGTGTGGGAACCTCGGGAATCGTTTTGATTTTTGAAATGCGTTTAAAAGATTTGTTTTTGAATGTTGAAAATATCGTACCTGAATTTTCTAGTAAAATAGGTGATAGACCATAAAAACTACTAGATAGTCCAGGTGATATTAGAAGAGTATAGAACCGAGGTTTGGGTTCTGTGAAAATATTTTTTGACCTCTCTCCATTGGATGGTGTGAATATCCAATGTTCATTTACATCGAGCAAACACTCGAACACCCTTGCTTAACTGCCATAGCGATCTTGTTTGACGAGAGCGTGCACATCCACAACAAATAAAGAACACAAAGGGCCCCGGCCTTTTAGGCCCGATGAGATGCAAACAAGTTTGATTAGATTTTGTTTGAAGTTGATTTATGTTTGATTTAAGAATTGATTTTGATGTGATTTGAAATGTAAATTTCAGATTTCCATTTGACTTGGATTTGAATGTTAAGTGTTTTGAGCTTGTTTTAATTTGTTTGGTTTGTTTTACTTTAATTGGTTGAAGTTTATTTTATTTTTTTGTTTAAACTTGATATTTTAGATGTGTTGATCATTTTGACTTGCCTAAGTTTCAATGACATGTGTTGAGTCATTTTTATGTGATTTTCTTATGTTGGTTGGTGTTTTAATACCGATTCGGGTGTGTTCGATATGTTTAAAATGTTTTGAAGTTTGGTTTAAATTAATTAAACTTGAACTTCAAATTGTTAATGATATGAATTTGACATGTTTTAAGATGAATTTCATATGCATTAATATATTTTTTATGTGTTCTTTTCAGTTGGTTGTGAATTATTTGATTTGCACTTGTTTAAGCATTTGAATTCGAATAAATTAAGTGTATTGAATCAATTTTTACAGATTGTATTAAATCTGAATTTTGTTGAATGCTAAAGCTTTAATGATATGTTTTAAGCATGTTTTAAGTTTGGTTTGAATGTATTTTCAGATTTAATTAAGTTAACTTAAGATTTGGTTAACTCTTGTTCGGTTTGCATCACATCCGGTTTGTCAGGCTAGTGTCAATGCCCGGTCACAAGCAATCAACTCGGCACCTGAAATGTTCATTGAATATTCATGCTCATGCTGATGTACATCAGATGTGGCAGTTCATATGCCATGAATAATGCTTGTCGAAGTGCAAATGTGTGAATGTCCTTCCCTGGTTGTAAAATCCACTTGATTGAGAAAATTTTGGCAGCACGCCGCCTTATTTTCCAATCGGTGTGGAATTTTACCCGTCCTACAAGGCATAGTCATTTGACTTTCCAAGTAGTGGGAAGGGTCTGTCTGCAGTGGGAAGCATGTCCCATGCCTACGCCCGGGTCAACATACCGGATACGGGTCTGGGCTAGCTGCCCAAGGTGGAGCGCCCACGTGGTGGTGCTAACTCCTTATTTAATTTTGGCATTTCGCCTTCAGATTTAATTAAGGTTTATTTTAAGTGTCCAAAGCCCAATGGGCCAGCTTCATTAGCACAATGGGCTGGTCTTCATGCTATGTCGGCCCGGTTGGCCCAATCTTGTGCTTTATGGGTCCTGGCGGCCTGCTTTGAACTTCATGGCCCAATGGGCCTGCTTTGCACCTCCATGGCCCGGTTGGCCTGATTTGTCCTCCATTTTTGCACCTTGACATCTTGCTGTAGCAGTGGGCTAGGTGAGCCTCAGAGGGGCTGGAATGGGTTGGCTAAGGTGCTGTTTAGGTGAGCTTTTGTAGGACTGCACAAGGGGTAGGTTTAGGTATGAACTAGGACTGGTTTTAGGAATGCACAAAGGGCATGAGAATCGAAGGCCCGCCCGAGTAGTCTCGGTCCGTCCGGCGGATTTAGAGAGTCTCAAAGCGTCGACCCTCAACCTATACTCAAAGGGGAAGGAAAAAAAGGAAGCATGGGGTCGGTTTCATGGCCAGCAAAGGGGCCTGATTTCAAGGCCAGCAGAGGGGCCTGATTTGGGTATGTTCTGAAGTATGTCCACTTAGACAGCAAGGATGGTCAAACATGGCCTGATTAGGAGCATGTTCAGGAGCCTAATTGGCTGCAAGAGGGATGGCAACAAGGGGCACGGTGTTAGGTGACAGCATGGGGCTGCTTGGGGATGGCAAATGGGCTGTTTACAGGCCACCTATGGGCTGTGCGCACATGGGCAATGAGGAGCTAGAATTAGGACAGCAAGGGGTCTGAAATGAAGGGCTCAAAGCGGCTGATTTTTGATGGCTTGTGGGACCAGCATAGGGAAGTTGAACATGGGCTCTAGGTGGTACCAACAAGGCTGGGTTTTTGGAGCTTCTTGAATGGCCATAGAGAAGGCCGAGGGGAAGAGAAAGAAGAGGGGAGGGAAAGAACTAGAAAGTACTAAATCTTCCCTCACCTTTTGGGCACAATCCTTGTTGGATATTGAAGGAGAATATGGCTGGATTTATACCCTTCTTCTTCTTCTTTTGTTGCTGAAAATGGGACTGGAATCAGTGCTCCAAGAAGGAACACCTGCTGTTGGAATCGATGCACCACCGATTGAGCTGCTGCTGGCGCACCTGCTGGAGGGAGGCCTTTTCTTTCTCTTTTTCTTCAATTGGAACACCACAAGGGGGCTGGAGAGGTTGCTGACTTGCTGATGAAGACGTCCAAGAAAGGAGAAGCTGTCTTGGAGCAGGGTAGAAGGAGGAGAGGCAGGGCTTCCGCAGGGTGATCAGCTTGTCCTGCACATGGCCAGCTGAGGGGGCTTTTATAGGGGCTGAGGGGCACCATCTCCAGGAGAAGATAAGGCTGGAGGTTGTTGAGAGGAGATAAGGATAGCTCAAGGGAGGTTGGGTATGATAAGGATAACTCAAGGGAGGTTGTTGAGGTGATTGTGCGCCAACTAGAAAGAGAGGGAGAGAAGGGTGCGCACCCTCTCCTTCTTTCAAGGAGATGTGCGCACATGACATGTGGCAAGAAGGCTGGTTTGACCAAGGCTTGGATGAGGATAAGCTTGGTTAGTTTTAGGATTAGTTAGGATGAAGATAAACCAAGGGAGAGATAGGGATAAGCCATGGGAGGTGGTTGAGGGAAGTGGTTGAGTGGGACCCACCAGCCAAGGAAGGAGGAGGTGGGTGCGCCTCCCTCCCCTATTTTCTAGGGTTTCTTGCACACACATCAGATGAGGGAGGATGGGGTTTGGCCATGACAGGTTAGGTTAGCCCATCTTGGGTTAGGTTTAACCCTGGTTTAATCAGAGTGCTCCCGATCCAACGGCTATCATTAATTCCGACCAAAACCAATTAAATAAATCCCAAATTGACTTCAAAAAAATTCCAGATCATGCCCTGATAGCCATTGATCTTATGCTCTATCCTGATGTGTGGTTGAGATCACTTGAATTGCAACGGATCTCTTAATTTAGCTAGTTTCTCTGATCGGTGCGATCTCGGCCGCCGATAATGCCGAAAACTGTAATTGAATGCAATTGCCTCCTCCCATTGGCCAAATTTATTTTTCATGCATCAATATTCATGAGATCAAAATTTTAGGTCATGAAAATTGAAATTTTTAGCCCATGGGTCGATCCAGAGCTAATTGGACCATTATGCCCCTGGTGCGAGAACATACGGCTTTCCGTCCGGATTTGCTCTTTCTTGCATCTCTTCATCCGGGGGTCGGATCTTCGATCCGTTTTGAGCGTTACCTAGCTCTATACAATCTTGACAATGTGGTTAAGTTGGAATTCCATGTTAGAGTCCCAATTTGTCCCAAAGTGTCAGGGGCAAAATGGTCATTTCGGCCTTCCGGTGTCCGTTTTTCATGTTTTGGGCACCATTGCGAAGCTCTTGACCGGGGATATGTAATGAGCACATTATCTTGGCCATTTGTAACATGTAAAGCTATGCCAAGGCATTTCCAAAGCCTGTTTACATCATCTATTCATGATTTTTTTTAATCTGGGTCAGATTTTCTGCACCGGCTTCGGCATTGCTAAAACTTGTAAAAAGCAAGCTAAGCGGAAAAATTTGATGCCAACAGTATGCACAAAAGGAAACATGCAAGACTGAAATTAAATATGAATACAAAGGCAACTAGTCAATTAGAAAGCAAATTTTTAGGTGTTTTGGAATTTTTGATTTGTTTGGGTTTTGATGGTTTTATAATGTTTTTTGATGTTTTGAAACTTTTATAATTTTTTTCAGTATTTTGGATATTTACTTTTTAAGATTTTTGATTTTATGGATTTGTTTGGTGTTTTTGAAGTATTTGATTTTTTTTTTGTTTGGTGTGGAAGGAACGACCATCTCATCCTTTGCCTTGCTTGCCATAGGTGCCTCTCATTGTTACCCAAGGGTTAAGAGTAGGCATCACGTGTAAGAAAGTGCCTTGTTCGGAATCTTATGACCTTCCGCCTTCGATAGGCTATGGCTTTTCTTGGGTCCAGTCGGTCAACCCTACTCGCAAGGTTAAAGAGGGAAGAGGATTGATGGTAAGTCCTTAATAGGAATCGGGGGTGTCGAATTTGTTTCTTACTAGTGCCCGCGTTGCCCGTTTGGGATTTGACATCCTCGGGTCCTTCCTTCTAGCCCTTTTCTTTTGATGGCCCGCATTCGGACAGGTCTTTTCCTTTTGCTTGATTTTGACCTGAGGGGTTCATTGCCCATCTTTTGGAGCCTCTTTTTTTCTTTTTTGGGCTTTTGTTGGTACACATTCAGACAGGTCTATTCTTTTGCCGACCTGACAGGTCATTGCCCATCTTTTGGCACCTTTTCTTTTAAGAAGTTAGACCTTCAGAGGCATCCTCCAACTAAGGCAATGGGTACTTTCGATACTCCTCTTTCTAACCCCTTTCATCGATTCTGGACCGAAATAAGAAGAGAATAGGATAGGGTTGACCTTCTTTTGCCAAGTGTTGCCCAGCTTTCTCTCTGACTTTTAATCATCGAATTTCGAAACCTAGGTGTGTAGTGTGTCCAGTATGATGCCTATCCTTATTATCCTAAGTGACAGGTTGGTGCACCGAACGAGCAAGCGTTAGATGTCATCATCATTCTTCACACCTTTGGATTTTATAGATTTTTTGTGATTTTTATTTTAAGTAAAGTATTTTTTGAGGTATACACCATTTCAGGGATGAGCCATTTCTTCTCCTTCTGCATTAGTCAACTTGTATGAATTACCGGGATAAACAGCCGAAATCACATACGGACCCTCCCAATTAGGTTGAAGTTTAGAGCGGGGACCGCCCGGCTTAATAAATATTCTTTTAAGCACAACCTCACCGATTTCAAATTTTCTCTCCACCACCCTCTTCTGATAAAATCTTTGAAGTCTATTCTGATAAGATCTAGCATGTTCGGCAGCGGCCAGCCTCCTTTCATCCAAGAGTTCGAGTTGCGCGAGAAGGGAATCTCGACGTTCATCTATCGGGATGTCTCGATCGATCTGGACTCGGAGGGAAGGAACGAGTACTTCATATGGGACTACTGCCTCCATCCCAAATGCCAAGGCATAGGGAGTTTGACCCGTTGGGGTTCGAATAGAAGTGCGGTAGGCCCATAGAGCATCAACTAACTTATCTGGCCAGTCCGCGAACTTGCTAGACTTACAAGTCTTCTTAATGATTTTTATCAGAGTTTTATTGGTGGCTTCTACTTAACCATTGCCTTGAGGATAATATGGAGATGAATGATGCAATTTGATGCAATACCTATTGCAAAGGCCACGCATCTCCTGGGAGAAGAATTGTGGTCCATTGTCGGTGATGATGTCGCCTGGGATCCCGAACCTAGCGATGATGTTGCGTTTGATGAAGGTGCAGACTGTTGATGCCTTGATTTCCATGTATGCTTCCATTTCCTCCCACTTGGTGAAGTACTCTGTTGCTGTTAAGATGAAGGATTTGGTTTTGTTTGTGGAGTTTGGGTCACCAAGGGGTCCGATAACATCAAAAGCCCACATAGCAAAAGGCCATGGGGCATGAATCGGGTGAAGGGAAGATGCGGGAGAGTGAATCTTGTCGGCGTGAAGTTGACATTGATGACAGTGCCGAACAAAGATCGAGCAATCTTCTTCTAGAGTAGGCCAGTAATACCCTTGCCTGATGATCTTCTTGGCAAGGACTTGAGCATTTATATGGCCTCCACATACTCTGGAGTGTTCTTCTTTAAGCACCAATTCAGCCTCTTTTTCATCTACGATCCCAATAGAACACTGGCCAGGCTCCTTTTATAAAGTACTCCACCTAAGATGGTGTATCTCTAGGAGACTCTTCTTATGGCTTTCTTCTCTTCGGTAGTTGATCCCGGTGGGTATGTCTGATCCTGACAGTAATTCGCAATCTCATGATACCATGGTTTCCCACCCTCTTCTAATTCTTCCAAATCAACCAAAGACACTTCCTCCTTTTGGTCAATGTACTCTTTCCTTTCAAACTCTTCTTTAACCCTCAAGAATCGTGCATCTTCCACTGCCGGAATGGTTCGTCGGCGGACATAGATCGTCCTAACCTGTCTGCCTAGCGGGACAGATAGTGAAGATGCCAGGGAAGCGAGAGCATCGGCAAGAATATTTTGAGCACGAGGGACATGAATGAATTCGAGTTTGGAGAATAGCTTGATGTAACAGGCGGTGAGTTCTTGGTATGGCCTGAGCCCAGGATGAGATGTGCGGTATTTGGCCAGCACTTGGTGGAGAATCAACTGGCTATCACCGATCACCCTTAGTTTAGTGACACCATAGAAGTGAGTGGCCTTCAGTCCGGCCAATAAGGCTTCATACTCAGCTATATTGTTTGTTACTGGAAAATGGAGCTGAAAAGCCTGTGGAATGGTGACACCTTCGGGTGATAGAAGAACAATCCCTATCCCTCTACCATGGGAGTTTAATGCCCCGTCAAAATATAAAGTCCATAGATTGGAAGATCGAATGGAAATGAATTCTTCATCGGTAAATTCTGATTGGATAGGGTCAAAGATTGGGATAGGATGATGGGCAAGGTGTTTAGCAATTGCATAGCCCTTGATTGCCTTCTGTTGGGTATAGGTGATGTCAAATTGAAAGAGAAAGCTCTGCCAGCATGCCAAATGGTCAGTCAGGACAGATTTTTCAAGAAGAAATTTAATGGGATTCATGCGAGCAATGAGATTAACCTCGTGAGCTAGAAAGTAGTGTTTAAGCTTCTGGACCACCCAAACCAGGGTGGCACAGGTTTTTTCCATGGTTGTATACTTCTGCTCACAAGGATCAAAAATTTTGGATAGATAGTATGCTGCTCGCTCTTTCCCTTCATCATCTAATTGTGCCAATACTGCTCCAAGAGATCTTTCCAAAACCAAGATGTATAAGATCAAGGGTTTGCCGGGAACCGGAGGTTTGAGCACAGGTGGGCTTGACAAATATTTCTTTAAACCATCGAATGCCTCTTGACATCTCAAATCCCATCTAAATTCGGCCTTCACCTTGGTTAACTCATAGAAAGGTTTGCACCTTTGGGAGTGTTGTGAGATAAACCGGTGAACAAATTGTAGCCTACCAATCAACCCTCTCAGCTCTTTTAGGTTCTTTGGTGGAGGCATGTCAATAATGGCTTTGGCCTTGTTTGGATCGATTTCGATGCCTCTTTTGCTGACGATGAACCCAAGTAACTTTTCACATGATACTCCAAACACACACTTCTTGGGGTTCATTTTAAGCTTATATTCCCTGGCTCATTGCAAAACCCTTTTTAACACCTCAGCATGCTCATCTCGGGTTCGAGATTTGACCACTAGATCATACACATACACCTCTACAAATTTATGCATCATGTCATGAAATATCGCCATCATGGCCCTTTGATAAGTTGCTCCAGCATTCTTCAATCCGAAGGGCATGACGACGTAGCAATAAGTTCCCCAAGGTGTAGTGAATGAGGTCTTCTCTTGATCCTCTTTTGCTAACCGGATTTGATTATACCCTGAGTATCCATCCATGAATGATAGGGTTTCATATCCAGCTGTGTTATCAACAAGAACATCGATATGAGGAAAGGGGAAATCATCTTTCGGACACGCTCGGTTTAAGTCCCTGAAGTCAATGCAAATTCGAACCTTTCCATCCTTCTTCATGACTGGGACTATATTTGCCACCCATTGTGGATAGAGGACAACTCTAATGAATTTTGCTTGGTGTAACTTATCGACCTCTTCCTTCATCTTTAATGTTATGTCTGGGTGGAATCTCCTTAGCTTTTGCTTGACCGGGGTAGCTTCAGGTTTTAAAGTCAATCGGTGCTCTACCAATGACTTGTCTAACCCCGGCATATCTTCGTATGTCCAAGCGAACGTGTCTTTGTATCCTTGCAACACCCCCATTAGATTCTGTTCTTCTAAAGGGGCGAGGTTGGCACTGATGAGGATATTCTTAGGATCTTCCGGTGTTCCAAGATTAAGTTCCTTAGTTGGTTCGTCCACCGTGGCTGATGGTTCTTCGAACCTTCTTAAACCGGATGCATAAGATAATCCTCCTCTTCATCCTCAGTATCAAGATCCTTTTCGATACAACCTCATAGACCCCTAAAGTTGGATCAATATTGTCTTTCTCCTCATATCGAATTTCACCCATCTGGATTGTATTTTCTAGATATTCGGGTAGCTTGGCAAATTCTAAGCTTTTCTAAGCAAACTGATGCAGATATCTTTCTGGAACTCTCCTACCCCTGATTTTTGTTTTGTTTTTATTGGAAACTAAACCTAAAGAAGAAGAAGGTAAATAAGGAGAGGAAGAGGAGGTGGAGGGAGTGGAATTTATTGATGAAGGGCAAAGGAGATCGATCAAAGACCGGGTGGCCTCCCAGTTTGGATCATTCTCCGGAGCGAGTTGGGATGTTTCTTCGATCGAAACTTGGGTTGAGAACAGGACGTTTTCTTTTTTATTTTTTAGAAGTACTAAACATAAACACAGAATGAGTTTGGTTGGTTGTGGTTGTAGACACGCCAAATTGGCTTGATTCGGAGCCCCAGACTCTTATTCCATAGGCGATATCCTTTATTTGACCGTTATCTAATCCGGATTATCTCGTGGACATGAGCTAAGGACATGGGTGGAGCCCCTCGCAAGTTGAGAATGGACCAATGATTTCCGGAATATTGCCGTAACCTTCAAGCGAGAGCCGCACGTGAATTGTAAAAACACGAAGCCTGCTCGATGACCAACCTTGACTGGTCCATAATTGAAGGTCTCGGGAATCCTGCATGTGTTCCGTAACATTCAGGGTTTCCGAGAAGTCATTTTGGTAGGCGTCGGTCAACGACAGCTTTCGTTACGGCTTTTTCGATCTGTGCTGACACGGCTATCCTGGACCACATGTTAGGCCTTTCCGGTCATCACCGGGTCTTTTCAAGTCATCCGGGTCGATTCTAGCCGAATATTTTCATCAACCGGGGCTATGCGGCCATTTCGGTCAATTTTAGGGTTTTGCGGCTTTTCCGAGTTTCGGTTCACGTTTACCGGGTTAGTCTCTGATTTTTCGATGACTTCGGGTTTTCCGGTCGAACCGCACTTGTTCGGTCATCATTTTAAGTCATCCCGAGTTGACCCAAGATTTATCGATCGGAACCGTGCTCTTTCAGATCTTCACCCTGGGTTTCGGCTTTCCGCGAGAGGGTAAATCAGTAGAAAGCCCCGTGCGAACATATTGGGAGTCATGCCGGCTGGTTTACCAACTTGAGGAGGTGCGGTTGAAGGCCCTCTTTCCAACATGACAAACGGGAGCCAAATCGGACATCCCGTTTGCAAGATACGGCTCGCGGAACACGCTCGCAGGAGAGAGAGTGTACTGCGCCCCCGCTCCCTTTGAAAGAGGAGGGCGCGCCCTGCGTGCCCTCAACCCGGGGGGGCGCCCTGCGTGCCCTCAAACGGGGGGCACGCCCTGCGCGCCCCCGTTTCCTTTGAAAGGCGGGGGCGCGGTCAGTTTCTTTAAATCGCAAATTACCCTGATTAGCACCTTCTAAACCGGATTTTTGGAAGGTTTCCGCGGAGGATTTTCGATTATTTGTACCGTGCCCCCAGTTCGGGGGCGTGTTACGTATGTCAAGTCGATTTTTAGCAATTTACAGAAGATTCCGTCGATTTTTAGCAATGAGACGCGTAACGCGCCCCCGCTTCCTTTGAAACAGGGGGCGCGCAGACCGCGCCCCCGAACTGGGGGCGCGCCCTGCGCGCCCTTGGTTTGAGGGCGTGGTCGGTCCAGTTTCTAAATTTTGCACCGGCTTCCTTCCCCTATAAATTGAGAGCCATTCTCAATGACCCAAGGTTAACCCCCGGTGCCTAGCTCATCCAGAGGTCGTCCAAGCTCTTCTCCAAAGCCGTCCCGACGTCCAAAGGCGATCCGAAGTCAAGAAATCGATCCCGAGCTGAAGGAGAAGGCTCGATCCGGGTGTTCTTCATCAACCATCTTCATCGACTTCTGAAGAAAATATGGAGCTTCTGATGCAAAAGTTTTCAACATAGAAATTGTTCCTCTCTTCGTCCTCTTTCATCTCCAACTGACGGAACTCAATTCCAACTTGCCGTTTGTTCGTGGCGATTGCTACACTGAGGGCGCGCATCCAGGTTCTATTTTCTATATCCGCCCACTTTCAGAATTTTTACTGAGTTATACAAGAGTATTTAGGAGAAGTCATCAACATAGTAACTCTTCCTCTCTGAGTTCTCCGTCTACTACAACAAACGTAACTCGATTCTAACATCGGGGTAGTCCGTAGCATCCTCTGCACCGAAGTCGCGCTAGAAGGGTGCAAAGCTACCCGAACCGGCCTTTTTCAACCAACTCGGCTTCAACTCAAGCCGATCCATTCCATAAGCTTTCTCAACTCATTTAACTCAGTTCATTTACTGTTTTAAAGCATATTTCAGTTTATTTTCATCATTTTTACATAATCAAAAATACAAAAAAGTGGTTAAGGCTCACCCCAATCCGGTGAGTTCGATTCTGATTGCTTCTTTCTCATCTTCTTACTACAGTTACTACACCTCCCATAGTTCTAATTATTTTCTTCACTTGGTTTATTGTTCTAATTGCACAGGTTGAACAAGCTAGCATTGATTGGAGACTCTTCTTCATCGGCCGGCCGAAGAAGAAGAAGGTTGAACCCATATCCCGATCTCCCACGCTAAGGTACACGGTCAATTCAACTCATCTCTTAATTTATATCCCATAAAGCGGAGACCGCGGCTCCTGGCGACCACATTCTTTCATGTTTTAATTTCATCTTTTCCTCACTCTCCTCCCACATGAACCGAACCATCTTCGGTGCTCGAGCGACACCGTGAGATGAAAGTTTGAGGATCAATGTGAGTGTGGGACCGAGGTGAGGAGTCTTTACCGCTTTCCGAGCGTCTTACGATTCACTCCCCTTTTCCCCTATTCCATCTTTCACCTTTTCTTGAGGTGCCGATCCGGAACCCGTTTTTGGAGTCGACAGCTTTTTGGCGACCACGGTGGGACAACCAATGTCTTTAACCGTGCTAGCTTGATTTGTTTGTGCAACTAGTTTCCTTCTAATTCAGTTCTAGTCACTAGACAATTTGTTTTGTTGCATGATTTCTTGTCTCATTTGCATATCGCATGCTCTATTTACTTCATCTCATTTCATGTTTTTGCACATTGATTGCTTCTTCTCCTCTTACCCTTCATTTTTACTTTTGCATTAGCTTTTTGCATCGGGTACCGGACTTGCTCCGATCAGTAGGGCATTCGAGGCGGGGGCTCTCTCTCCCAACACACCCTCACCCTTTAAACACCTTCTTGGTGGATTCAAACCTCTATTCTGGGATATTCCTTCCTAGTTGATTTGGTTATTTCCATCAAGACCTCCGTAAGTCCCCATCCGTGGAGTATTCCTCTCCGCACGATTGGGCCGGTTGTACCACTTTCCCAAAACCCGAAGAACCCAAGTACCTACTCGTGGTGATTGAGTGATAACCTTAGGTCTTGAAGATTGAAGCAATAGGAACCATACCTACTTGAGAGAACAATTGCTAACAATCTATCTAATCTAAGGTTTCAACCCAAAATTTGTCAAGTAGTCATTTTAAAAACTTGTTTGCACAACTTGCTTGCTCACAACAATTGAAAACAACAAAAAAAAAATTCTTACAAAACACCTAAAAAAAGAAAACAAAAACATTTTTAATTTTGTGTTCAACTTGTTTTCCAAACAACCAAATTGAAACAAAAAAATCAAACAAAACAAAACATAAAAAAAAATCTTCAATTATGTGCTTTGCTTGCTCTCTTTTTTTAACCATCCTTGTAGAAAGATCGACATGATGCCCATGATGCTAAGGTCTGAAAGACACGACAAGAGGTCGGACTACTACAAGCAACAGGAGTACGGGGAAGGTCTCTACAAGCTCCAACAACAACCCGAAAGCCATGCCAATGCTTCTATGGAACCTGAAGTGCAAGGTGATGCCCATCAATCCGCTTCATTTAGTATAGAACAAGCTCTTAAGGATCTATCTTTTCATATTGATCCCAATACCTTGTCATTCATACAATCTCTAGTGAAGGGAAAGATGCCTGCTAATCAAGGTCCAGCCAAAGTCAACCGAACTGCTTTGCCTCCCCAATCGACAGTTCGACCTCTTGTCATAACCCCACCTGGGCAGCCCTACCATGTTACTTCACCTACTCACCCCATTGTGGGTCATTCTTCAGCTCGCACACCAACCCACCTCCCTCCCATCCAGGTGCCACATGCACACCCCCTGGTGAATTCCTCCCCACATGTTGCCAAGGATAAAGAAACCATCGAATTCCCCCTCTATACTATCTACATCCCCCAATCACCAATGCCAACCTACCATCGCTACAATGGCTCAGGTGATCCCTTCACCCATGTCAATGATTTCCTGAGCAAATCATCTCGATGGCATAATGATAGAAAGACCCTTGCCTTTCTTTTTAGGAGATCTTTAGTGGGTGTAGCCCTAGATTGGTTTTTTTCATTGAACGAAGTAGAGATATGGGATTTCGAAATTGTCAAGGCTAAATTCTTGAAACGATATGGGCCAAGCTATTCAATAATTGGGGAAGCAAGAGAAGATGTGGAATTGATGCAATATTCTAATGAATTGAGGCCCAAGCTTGAGAGGAGCATTGATGCTATGCATAAACCTAGGAGTCCTCCCCAATCCCATCCTGATCATCTTCATCGGCCAACTCCTCGACGCCAGGTGATTAGGCCACCCATGCCCCAACCTCAACCAGTTATGCAACCCGAGTCAATGGCACAACCAACCACGCTTAATAAAGCTCCTCTTGTTGCTTGTGTGAATACTCTATTACTTCAACCGGCTCCCAAACCTTCAACTCCACCAACATTTCTTAAGGTTCATCGGCCAATCATCCGGCCATTGGCTTCCCAGCCTATTCCACCAACAACTCATCAGCCAACCATCCAAGCCATGACTCCTCAACCAATTTCACCAATAGATCGTCAACCTAAACTGACTTCTATGCCGACACCAATCGAACAACCCTTGACTATTCAATCAACCCCTCAAAATAGGGTTCACCCTAAGTCGATTAAGGCCCTTGTTTCTTCTATTGCTCCTGCCTTGGCAGAGGAACTAGTCACTCCTATCTTTCATGCTCCTGCCTCGACAGAGGAACCAATTAATCTAATCATCCCTACTCCTACTACAGTATATGATTTATTCACTTCAACCCTTCAAGCTCCTGCCATGGTAGAGGAACTAGCCACTCCGATCATTCATGCTCCTGCCATGGTAGATGATTCAGACACTTCAACCCTTCAAGCTCCTGCCCTGGCAGAGAAATTAATAACTCCAACCATTTGTGCTCCTGCCATGGCAGAAGAATCAACTCCTCAACATATCCTTGCTCTCTCTCAAAATCCAAGTCATCCAGTAGGGGAGGTCGAACCAAACTCTTCTATCATTCTAGAATCCCCTAAACTAGGCATGCCCTCTTCCCCAGAACAACCTGAAGAGAAGCCTACTGAAGGAAGCTTAGATGAGGGGATCACAAATTCAGTTGATTGTCAAGGACTAGGCAAGGATTCACCAGGTATAGATCAACCATTACAATCATTGGAATTAATCCCTGATGTCGGTCAAATTGAATTGACCCCTGAACTGAGAAGTAAGGAGACCAAATTGGTTAGTGAAATGGGAAAGGAATCTATAAACCTACAGAAGGAAGATGCAGACCTTAGCAAGAGGATACTAGGACCTCCTCCAGCTAGGCAGGTAAATCCCTTAGCATCAATCTTAGGGCCACGACCCTTGCCCCATTCTTCTCCTAAGCAACAATTCGGCTCATGGGCCCACGATCAATCAATCTTAGGGCCACGACCCTTTCTTTATTCTTTTCCAAATCAACGATTAGGCCCATGGGCCTACAATTCCTCAATCTTAGGGCATTGCCCTTTCTTTATCCTTCTTACAACCATCAATCAGGCCCATGGGTCCAAAATCTGTCAATCTTAGGGCCATGGTCCACACCTCATCCCACTCAATTGGGCCCTTATGTCCCATTTTTGGGCCCTTATGCCCCATTTTCAGGCACTTATGCCCCTTTTCATCAATCGGGCTCTTATGCTCCTTTCATCCAACTGGGCCCATGTGCCCCTTTCCATCAACCGGGACCACGTATCCCCTTTATCCAACCGGGCCCATGTGCCCCTTTTAATCAAACGGGCTCTTATGCCCCTTTTCTTCAACCGGGCCCATGTGCCACTTTTAATCAATCGGGCTTGCATGCCCGTTTACTTCAACTGGGCCCATATGTCCCTTTTCCCCAACTAGGCCTACGTGCCCCTTTCCTTCCATCAGGCCCACGTGCCTATAATTCTCTCCAATCGGGCCCTTGTGCCCTTAATTTTTCTAAATCGGGCCCACGTGCCCGCAATTCACCTCAACCAGGCTCACATGCCCATGTTTTTCTACAACCGGGCTCATGTGCCCAATTTTCTTCTAAATCGGGCCCACGTGCCCACCTTCCAACAAACTCGGGCACACATGCCCACACTCCTTCAACTTCGGGCTTGTATGCCCCCATTTCTTCACCATTGGGCCCACGTGCCCAAACTTCTTCTAAATCGGGCCCACGTGCCCACCTTCCAACAAACTCGGGCACACATGCTCACACTCCTTCAACTTCGGGCCTGTATGCCCCCATTTCTTCACCATCGGGCCCACATGCCCAAACTTCTTCGAAATCGGGCCCCCGTGCCCCCACTTCTTCAACTTTGGGATTACGCACCCATACTCTTCAATGGCGCCAATGAGCCCATCACAAATCACAATCTTGCTCCCAACCATTTAAATCGGGTCCGTGTGCCCGCTCTTTTCATTGGGTCCCTCGGGCTCAACCTCCAATCGGGACCTCATGCCCATCAACATCAACCGGGCCCTCTATCCCACATTCAAATCTTGGGCTCACGTGCCTCTTGATTCCAACTACTCCCAGGCCTTCAAGCCCACTTTCAACTCACGGGCCCAAGCGCCCATTTTAACTCACTTTTGTTTCCAAACATGTTTATTTCCTTTCAAATTCTCTTTCATTCTCTAAATTTTACTTTCAACAAAAAATCAAGGTAGAGAAATTTCCTGGGTGATACCACAATCTTTATCTTTTACATCAATACTTTTGACTCTGCCATGCTAAATCAGATCCTCCACATCTTTCACTCCATCATATGACTCTGAATCTTCAATCCAATGCAATATGGTGCATATCAACAGTGGAAGCAGTTGGGAAAGGCAAGGCAAGGCATGGCAGACAAGGCAAGGCAAGCACAAGCAAAGCCGTCATCAGTAATGAACTTCTTCTTCTCTCAGGTATTACATGAAATTGCATTCATCATCATTATGTCATCCGCAAGGCAATGTTCTTTTTGAAATGATTTTGAATCTCACATGACAATCTTACTTGCGAGAAATTTATGATTGACGATAGGTACTTTTTATTTTATCCTAATGAATTCTTTACAATGCAAGGCATGTTTTCAATTGATTCACCTCTGGAATGTAATCTACCTCAAAAATGGAGAGAACTACCAGTATGACTTGAGTCCACATGTGGTTGTTCTCTAGGAGTCAAGGGTGGATACCATCCCACACACAACACATCCTGATCCCAGAATCCAGATGACCCAACACCCGAGAGAAGCTAGGCAAGGCTCAGAGGTGGAAGGAAAACCCTCACCCTACTCTCTTCTGTTCAGTCCAAGATAGGTGAAGGAAATTAGAGGGGGAGAGTATCGAAAGCATCCGCCGCCCTAGTAGGAGGCCGTCTCAGAAGGTCCAACTTCTCAAATAAAGAAAAAGGTGCCAAAAGATGGGCAATGAACCCCACAGGTTTAAACAAATATGGGCCTGTCTGAATGAGTACCCAAAAATGCCTAAAATGAAAAAAGGCACCAAAAGATGGGCAATGACCCCACAGGTCAAAGCACCTGTCCGAATCTGTGACACAAAAATAGATTTGTCGATAAAGAAGAAAAGACCCGAAGAGGCCGAACCCCAACGGGCAATTGGGTGTGAGTAGAGAAATCTCTCTCGACATCTCCAAAGCCTATCAAGGACTTTCCCTCAATTCCTCATTCTTACCCCCAAGGTGTGGGTGAACCAACCAAATCAAAGCTAAACTCTAGCCGATCAAAGGTTGAAGGTCGGAAAGATTTTGGGTAAGAAACCCCATTTTGCATATGATGTCTACCAACGAACCTAGAAAAAACAACCAAGTAATGAGAACTTGTGTCAATACTGATTTTTCTCTCCAAAAAAAATATTTTCAAAAAAAATCTAAAAAAAAAAGGTTGAACATTTCAAAAACTCTAAAAAAAGTTGAATATTTTCAAAAAAACTACAAAAAAAAGTTGAATATCTTCAAAAACTCCAAAAAAAATAAATATTTTCAAAAACTCGAAAAAAGAAAATAGCATTTTCAAAAATCCCAAAAAAATTAAATCTTTTCAACAGAAAAGAAAACTTCTTTTTCAAATTCAACAAAAATTTTCAAACTTTTTAAAATATTTTATCACCATGCTTGGTTTGAATTTTCGTCTTTACATTCATATTTACTTTCAATCTCTCATGTTTCAAATTCTTCATTGCATATTTGCTACTTGATTTTTACACTCCTAAGAAGGCTACACCCCTTGACAAAGGTCAAGGCATACTGCAACTTGCAAGGGGGATAAGCCGCATTGTTGTTCTAATCTCTTCCTTCTAAGTGTTTCAGGCACAAGAAAAATTTTACACCCCTTGACAAAGGTCAACGCAGATTGCAACTTGCAAGGGGGATAAGCCATCTTGTCATTCTAATCTCATTTTCTGAGTGTTTCAGGCATAAAGAACAAACAAGGAGAACTGCATAGCAAGGCGATGCTCGCCACTTCGCTCCCCCAAGGATTCTTAGGAGGAGATGTCACCATGACCTCGGCCCCAACTTTGCCGAGGAGCCTTTTTTCAAAATTTTAATAAGTCAATGCTCACCACTTCCCTCCCCTGAGGATTCTCAGGAGGAGGTGTCATCATAACCTCGGCCTCAACTTTGCCGAGAAGCTTTCACTCTGTGTCCTCATTAGGACACATGAAATCTTTTGAGAGAATGCATGTCATCACATTGCAAACTCACCGTTATCATTTCCTTTCTTAGCATATATTAGGTGCATTACTATTTATTTTATGCATTGATGTTGAAGACCGTGAATGCAAAGAAGACCAGGCCCGAGATCCCCTTCATCAAAATCCACGACGGTCGGGTCATTCTTTGTGCTCACGGATAGGCCAAAGCTATGCAATGAGGGACGATGGTTCCCGAATGGGTATCCTAACCTCATAGACAATCTATATCTTCAACTAATTGTTAGACAAGTTTTGTTTTTGTTTTCTTGAGCCCAGCATGCATCATATAGTATTAGTTGCATTGCATTTTTCATGATCATTGCATATATTCTTTTAAAATCTTCACCTTCCCACCTTAGTCTCTAAATCTTTTATCCTAATTCTGATCATTCTGTACTCCACCATGTTTTCTAATCCCATCGTGTTCTCTAATCCCACCATGATCTCTAGTCCCACCAACCTCTCTAATATCCCACCGTGTCTATTAATCCCACCGTGTTCGGTAACCACTTTGTGCCCTCAGATCTTTCATTTCTTTTCACCACTGTGGCCATTGCAACTTCTTTGCTATTCGTCCCAACATGGCAGCCAACTCGTCCCGCCAAGGACCTTCTATTTGATCAGAACTTGCACCGTCATTTTCTTCACGGTCTATGCTTAAACATTTGCCTTTCGGAATTTGAGATCATTCCATTCCGAATCGAATCTTGTCTCATGGAAGACTTAAATGAATCTAAGAGCCTGAATGTGCTCGATTGGTATTCTTTTACTTTTTCAAAACAAATCTCTTTAAATTTTAGCCCATCACAGTACAGGAACACCGCAAAGATCGGGTTACCGACTGATGATGAACCTACGAACCCATGTTTCGGGGACTCCCCACCGCGTTGGGGGTTGGCTATTCTTCTCTCGTGCCAATGGCACATCTCTTACCAATCGAACATAGGAAGACTTGATGAAACATGGCGGTTAACCAGGAGACTTGAGAAGATTCGTCTTGCCGAATCTGGTCGTTGAGCGTGTCTATATCTACACCTTGATGCCACCTTTTCAGTCCATCACCATTTCACTCCGCTACATTCCACTACGATCTATCCCATTTCACTATGCTTTCTCTACGTTTCACTCCGTTCCGCTACATGCCATTCCCTTGCAAAGCCGACATCAAGGCGAGGCAAGCTGTAGACACGCCAAATTGGCTTGATTCGGAGCCCCAGACTCTTATTCCATAGGCTATATCTTTTATTTGACCGTTATCTGATCCGGATTATCTCGTGGACATGAGCTAAGGACATGGGTGGAGCCCCTCGCAAGTTGAGAATGGACCAATGATTTCCGGAATATTGCCGTAACCTTCAAGCGAGAGCCGCACGTGAACTGTAAAAACATGAAGCCTGCTCGATGACCAACCTTGACTGGTCCATAATTGAAGGTCTCGGGAATCCCGCATGTGTTACGTAACATTCAGGGTTTCCGAGAAGTCATTTCGGTAGGCGTCGGTCAATGACGGCTTTCGTTACGGCTTTTTCGATCTGTGATGACACGGCTATGCCGGACCACATGTTAGGCCTTTCCGGTCATCACCGGGTCTTTTCAAGTCATCCGGGTCGATTCTAGTCGAATATTTTCATCAACCGGGGCATTGCGGCCATTTCGGTCAATTTTAGGGTTTTGCGGCTTTTCCGAGTTTCGGTTCACGTTTACCGGGTTAGTCTCAGATTTTTCAATGACTTCGGGTTTTCCGGTCATACCGGACTTGTTCGGTCATCATTTTAAGTCATCCCGAGTTGACCCGAGATTTATCGATCGGAACCGTGCTCTTTCAGATCTTCGCCCCGGGTTTCGGCTTTCCGCGAGAGGGTAAACCGGTAGAAAGTCCCGTGCGAACATATCGGGAGTCATGCTGGATGGTTTACCAACTTGAAGAGGTGCGGTTGAAGGCCCTCTTTCCAACATGACAAACGGGAGCCAAATCGGACATCCTGTTTGCAAGATACGGCTCGCGGAACACGCGCGTAAAAGAGAGAGTGTACTGCGCCCCCGCTCCCTTTGAAAGAGGAGAGCGCGCCCTGCGCGCCCTCAACCCGGGGGCACGCCCTACGTGCCCTCAAACCGGGGGCGCGCCATGCGCGCCCCCGGTTCCTTTGAAAGGCGGCGGTCAGTTTCTTTAAATCGCAAATTACCCCGATTAGCACCTTCTAAACCGGATTTTTGGAAGGTTTCCGTGGAGGATTTTCGATTATTTGTACCACGCCCCCGGTTCAGGGGCGCGTTACGTATGTCAAGTCGAGTTTTAGCAATTTCCAGAAGATTCCGTCGATTTTTAGCAGTGAGACGCGTAACGCGCCCCCGCTTCCTTTGAAATAGGGGGGCGCGCAGACCGCGCCCCCGAACTGGGGGTGCGCCCTGCGCGCCCTTGGTTTGAGGGCGCGCCCTACGTGCCCTCGTCCTCTTTGAAACACGGGGGCGCGGTCGGTTCAGTTTCTAAATTTTGCACCGGCTTCCTTCCCCTATAAATTGAGGGCCATTCTCAACGACCCAAGGTTAACCCCCGGTGCCTAGCTCGTCCAGAGGTCGTCCAAGCTCTTCTCCAAAGCCGTCCCGACGTCCAAAGGCGATCCGAAGTCAAGAAATCGATCCCGAGCTGAAGGAGAAGGCTCGATCCGGGTGTTCTTCATCAACCATCTTCATCGACTTCTGCAGAAAATCCGGAGATTCTTATGCAAAAGTTTTCAACATAGAAATTGTTCCTCTCTTCGTCCTCTTTCATCTCCAACTGACGGAACTCAATTCCAACTTGCCGTTTGTTCGTGGCGATTGCTACACTGAGGGCGCGCATCCAGGTTCTGTTTTCTATATCCGCCCACTTTCAGAATTTTTACTGACTTATACAGGAGTATTTAGGAGAAGTCATCAACATAGTAACTCTTTCTCTCTGAGTTCTCCGTCTACTACAACAAACGTAACTCGATTCTGACATCGGGGTAGTCCGTAGCATCCTATGTACCGAAGTCGCGCCAGAAGGGTGCAAAGCTACCCGAACCGGCCTTTTTCAACCAACTCGGCTTCAACTTAAGCCGATCCATTCCATAAGCTTTCTCAACTCATTTAAATCAGTTCATTTACTGTTTTAAAGCATATTTCAGTTTATTTTCATCATTTTTACATAATCAAAAATACAAAAAAAGGGGTTAAGGCTCACCCCAATCCGGTGAGTTCGATTCCGATTGCTTCTTTCTCATCTTCTTACTACAGTTACCACACCTCCCATAGTTCTAATTATTTTCTTCACTTGGTTTATTGTTCTAATTGCACAGGTTGAACAAGCTAGCATTGATTGGAGACTCTTCTTCATCGGCCGGCCGAAGAAGAAGAAGGTTGAACCCATATCCCGAACTCCCACGCTAAGGTACACGGTCAATTCAACTCATCTCTTAATTTATATCCCATAAAGCGGAGACCGCGGCTCCTGGCGACCACATTCTTTCATGTTTTAATTTCATCTTCTCCTCACTCTCCTCCCACATGACCCGAACCATCTCTGGTGCTCGAGCGACACCGTGAGATGAAAGTTCGGGGATCAATGTGAGTGTGGGACCGAGGTGAGGAGTCTTTACCGCTTTCCGAGTGTCTTACGATTCACTCCCCTTTTCCCCTATTCCATCTTTCACCTTTTCTTGAGGTGCCGATCCGGAACCCATTTTCAGAGTCGACAGTGGTTTCCAGTGTGGGTTGGGATATTGACAGAGAAGGGAACAAATCAAGCAAAGACGGGTAAAGAGCGCATCCATCTTTGCTACCTGGTGAATCTGACGGTGGACTTGTCGGAAATGAGTCTGTTAGATCTGAGGAGATGACATGGGGTGAATGCCCCTGATTCTGATCACCAGAGGGCTCGTTGTGGAATAATCCGTCACTTGACCCTTCTTCAGAGAATAGCCATGATACGTCGAGATACGGCTCATCCTCTAGGCTGTCCACTTTCTTCCTCTTTGCTTGTTCTTGCTGTTCTTGTTCTTCAATCATCTATATTGTTTCTCTCTTGTCGAAGAACTTGTGCAGACACCCCTGGAAGTATTTTTGACCAATCTTCTGGCCATTATCATATGTCCCATCGTACCCTATCCCATTCCTTGATGTTGTCTTTACCAGCTGGATGGGTTCTATGATACCCTGTAGTTCTCTCCCCAGCCCTCGGCCTTCTTGATATCCCAGATTTTCCATCATATGCCACCCAAGGGTTTTGATATCATCCTTCTTTCTTTTCCAAACTTGCCTGGGCTTCCTTCCATCCCTAGGCAGATCGAGGATTGTGAAGACCGGTTGATTTGGCGAGCCAGGAGGGAGAGTAACCAGGCAATCCAGAGGCATACTTACCACCTTGATGACTTGGCCCTTGAAGAGAAATTTGATGCATTGGTGGTTGGTTGAAGCTACGGCCTCTAATGCCTCAAGGTAAGGCCTTCCCAAGATAGCTTTGTAAGTTGGGTCCATGTCCAGGATGTGGAAGTTGACAGTAACAACTCGGGGTCCGAGTTTGACTTCAAGTGTAACCATGCCATGGGCGGGCCTCTTGGAATTATCATATGCTGTTACGGTGATCTGTGATGGCCGAATATCTTCTTCTGGGATTCCACTCAATTGTAGCGTTTCTGGTGGCAAGACGTTGATGGATGCACCGGTATCAACTAGGCAAGACTTGACATCTGTTTCGTTAATGCTGACAGTGATACAAAGTGCATATTTTCTTGCTTCTGGTTCGGCCAACTCCTCTTTGGTGAAAGTGAGGGTGGGGTGTTCACTTTTCGGGGTCAAGACTGATGCAATCTTCTCAGGGGGAAGGGTTTCATTGACCATTACTTGTTGTAGATATTGTTGAAGAACTTCCTGATGAACCTTAGACCTTTTGATCAACTCTAGAATGGAAATCCGTGCAGGGGTTTTGTCAATGTGCTTCAGCAAATCGTAAGATGTCCCTGGCACTGGTTCTTCCGGGTGTTCTTCTTTTTCTTCTTGTGATCGTCCTGGCTGACCGGTCTGGGGGAAAATTCTGTGAAACACGCGCACGCTTCTAAGCACCGTGGCGAGTTGAGGGGCTATGGTTGGTGTAGCGGAGGTGGATGGAGGGTTAGGTCGGATGATGGGAGGCCTAGGTAGGGGCGTAGTGATGATAGTTCGGGTTGTAGGGATGTGGGTAGGTTGTGGTGGCATAGTTGTACGAGGTGGTACGATGATGGGTCCTAATGGTGATGGTGTTTGCGATGGCTCGACCGGGCAGATCAAGGTCCTACCCGGTTGGAGTTGTATGGCTGGTGGCGTTACGGTTGGTCGTGACAGAGTGCGGATGATTGGTGGTTGGCTTCTTCTGGTGGGTATAGCTCGTGGTATGGAGTAAACGGTTTGATTAACGTGGTTTGGAGGGTTAATGTTCATGAAGGAAGCCGGTCCCTCGATTTGCCAATTTTGGCCTCTATCGCGGGGTTCATCGGTAGAGGTTAGAATGGGATTAACCCATTGATTTTTTTGTGCTATCGCGGGTGCGTGCGCAGGTAGCGGGTTATGAATGATCCCCTGACCGGATTCCTGTTGTTGTTGTTGGACTGGCGCCTGCTGCTGCTGCTGAGGCTAGTTCTTTACTACCTTGATGTATTCGCCCATTTGACCCCAGTCAACACTTCCCTGCTCGTGGAGGTCATAGATATAATCTTTAAATTGAAAGCAATTCTCCACTGTATGCCCCGGGTATCTGTGGTATAAACAATATTTGTCTGTATTGGCATTTTGTGGCCACTCCAGCTTTTCTCTTGGCAATGAAATCTGCCCTACCACCATAAGAGCATTAAAAATGTCTGTGAGAGAGTACGGTAATAGCGGGTAATGGTTTCTTCTAGGCCCTATTCTTCGTGGCACATAGGTGGCGGGGGGAGGTGCCTGGTTATAGGTGGTTGGTTGATGGGGTGGTTGAGGTGCAAAGGTTTGCATGGCCAATCACCGGGGTTGCTGGGGGACTGGTGTCTGCGTTGGTTGTTGGGGATACTGGTTTGGTGTTTGGTGGTGGAAAGGTTGGGGTTGAATATGAGGGCGAGGTGCCGGTT
The DNA here is from genome assembly GCA_036172225.1 of Cryptocoryne crispatula var. balansae. Lineage (NCBI taxonomy): Eukaryota > Viridiplantae > Streptophyta > Magnoliopsida > Alismatales > Araceae > Cryptocoryne > Cryptocoryne crispatula. The sequence goes on along the minus strand of CM069931.1, from coordinate 10,053,811 downwards.
GGGTTTGGCGGGGGTTTCTATACTAGGGATTTCTGTACTGCTGTTGGTGGTTGTTAGGCGGGTTTCCTATGATATTGACGTGTTCATTGGTTATCACGCTTTCAGTCACGGGCCCAATGGTGGTGGTGGTTGTCTTTCTGGTGATTCGGGGCCTAGGGTCGAAGAGGTTCATGATGGGAGAGTCTCGGAGTTGGGTTTGGATGTACCGTGCTCTCTCATAGAGTTCGCTCATGGTGACAGGGTGATGTCATGCCAATACGTTCTTCAAAGCCAGAGTGGCATTAGTGATGATCATCTTGACTTGTTCAGATTCTGACAGTGCATTCGTCAGCTTTTCTGCCATTGCCCTCCATTTGTCAGCATATCTTATAAAATCCTCATCATTTCTCATCTTTTCGGCCATAAGATCTGTGATTGAGTAGGTAGGACCGACTCGATCTTGGTATCTTTGCAAGAACTTTGCTTTGATGGTATCAAAGTTGCTGGCTTCCAAAGGGTCAAGTGAATAGAACCATTCCAACGCGGAGCCCTCTAATGATCTTCTAAATAGGTATGTAAGGGCCTTCGGATCGTTTTGCCACATGACCGACTCATAAAGAAAATCTTTGATGTGAATGAAAGGATTCTCATTTCCGTTATATCGGCAGTAAATGGGCATTTCGGAAGGAGGAAGATGGAACACGGGGAGAGAGGGAAGGGATATCTCGGGGAGAGCTCGTGTGTCGATCAATCGCTTGAGCTCCCGATATTGTTCATCCATCCTGTTGATTTTGTTAAGCACAGTTTGATCAACGGAGGATTCTCGGACGAGAGGAGGGGGGAGGACAGATACTTGATTTGCCGACATGGCCATCGGATAGGCTGAAGCGGCCGGGCAAGGAGGGTATATCGGGTGGTGCACTTGTGGACGGGCTTGATTAAAATGTGCGGAAGAGTAGACCGGTGGCCTAAGTGGTGTGGTGTTATTTGGGTCTGGGTGGTTCAAGATGGCCACCAGATGGGGTGAGTTTGGAATCAAGGGTCCATTATGAGAATGGCCCGGTACTGGTGCACTGGGTTGGTCAGTTGCTAATTGGGGGGGTAGAAGTGTGGTGGCCACCCTTGGCATGGGTGTGATTGACAGGAGATTTTCCCTTCAAGATGGCCTCAATGGCTTTTAGTTGAGTTGGGTTGGCATAAGCGAATGCCTCCCACAGAGAATCCGGGTGGAGTAGGGGTGAACTGGTTTCAAGGAGAATTTCGGGTTCGTTATTGGCACATATGGCATCCGGGTGGAGGTAGGATTGATCATACTCTAGCTACAGCGGCTCGTATCCTTGGTCCGCCATCCCGATTACTTGCCCTAATCTCAAGTTCATAAACACAAAGAAAAGATGACGAAAAACACAAGAATCCTTTTTTTAGCTTTAATCTTTTCTCTTTTTTGGTTTTTGATTTTTGTTTGAACAAACAAGTTATCAAGAAAATTAACCTCAGGCAAAGATTTCTTTTGGTTTTTTTGTTAAGTGTTTTCAAATTTTTGTTTTGGCTTTCAATTTTGATTTGCAAACAAGTAATGGCACAGACTTAAAATGATTACCGCAATTTTTTGTGTTTCAACCTTAAATTAGTGGCTTGTTAAGAGAAATAATGTCCACTCAAATAAATGGGTAGGACCCTATGCTCTCACAATGCCGAGCAATCTAAGGTTGTCACTCTTTTCACAATGATAGGTGATAGGTACTCCGGGTTTTGGAATAAAAGGTACAACCAGCCCGATCAGTGAAGAGGGAATCCTTCACATCTGGGGACTTACGGAGGTCTTGATGGAAGCTACCCGGTCCTTCCGAGAGGGAATCCCTGGAAGAGGAGTTGGCAACCACCAAGAGGGGTGTTTGGGTGTGTAGGGCTTTGGGAGGAGAGAGCCTCCCTTCTCGGATGACCTAAAGGAGTCAAAAGAACCCCAATGCAAACTAAATGCAAGTGAGATATCAAGGAGTGAGAAGCAAACAAGAAGAAAGTAAAAGCATGCAACGATCAATAGAGTATTAGAAAACAAGCAAACAAGACAATGATGTAAAGTCAAACAATGATGAAAGCAAGTACTTATTCAACTAAAGATGCTTTAGAGGAAAAATTAGACCTTTTTAAAGAAAATAAGCAAAGATGCTTAACAAGATAATCCTTAAGATGCAAAGTCGAAGTAAGTCGATAAAGCAAGCCTAAAAATTAGATTGTGCGTTTCTTTTAAAAGAGGACCCATGGAAAGCAAGTAAACCGGAAGAAACTAAATGATGCTCAAGGGAAGCAAGTAAACAAGCAAGCAAGTAAATAGGAATGCTAACAAGATGTAATAACTCAAGCAAGAGCCAAAGTAAGGATAAGCATGTTGGACATTCTTTTAAAGAGATGAGAAGAACTCACTAAAGCAAAAGTAGTCCCACCGTGGTCGCCAAAAGGTGTAGGCACCCGGATGAGCCGATGGTTGTAGTAAAGAGCGTCGGTTTGGATTGGAAGGTGTGATGAGTGTGTGTGGTTGTGAGTGGTGTGTGTGGTCGCCAGGAGCCGAAGACTCCAAAGTGTGATTAGGTATGAAGCAAATAAACTGAAAAACAAGTTTGACCATCGTACCTTTGGGGATGGGAAGGGGGGGAGATTGTTAGGTTCTAACTTCTCCTCTCTCGGCCGGTCGAAAGGGGAGAGCTTTAGTGAGTTCTTTCACTTACGATCGGATTGAAGCTTCACCCCGATCAGTTCATCTAAGAATATCCTGCGTAAAAACATAAAGAAAACAAAAGAAGATCATTAGCTCTGGCGTGAGTATAGTATCATGCTTGGTATGGACTCTGAATCATGCAAAAGGGAATGAACTAACCGGATTGGGACGGAATCCCAACTCCTATTTTTGGTAGATTTTTAAATATATATGAGGTGCAAAATGATCTAATGCATGCCAAATAACATGATGAAAAGTTCTAAGATGAAAACGGAAGACAAAAACTTGATTAAACGGGCGATCGGACTCCGAAAATTGCAAAAAAAGCTTCTACCCTTGCTAGTGCCCTATATATAGGGCGCTAGCTGCAGGTGCCCTCTTTGTAAGGCACGTTGACCAAGGTCAAAGCGCCCTGTATATGGGGCACTAAGTCTGGCTCGGGCAGATTTTCTTCCCCTCTTTTCAATGCTGCTCCGGAGTGCTCGGCGGCTTATGGGACGAAGTAGTGGCTCCTCCTTGTACATAATATGCAAATGAAGCTAATAGTGAGTGGTTTGGATGCTGGATACAAGAGGAGAGACGGATAGAAGCTCTCAAAATGGAGGAAAAATTCTGTTTCTGGATGGCAGAAACAACAGATTTTTGGGACTTTTGGTGGATGATCTTGGATCGGTTTGAGGGGTTGTGGGAGGTGTAAGTGGCTTAGAAACGTAGTCTTGGATGGGTTCTAAGGTGGTACGGACCTGGAACCTCCTTTCAGTTCCAAATGGGGGTCTATTTATAGCTTAAAAGATGGTATTTTGGCCATTTCCGAAAAGCAGTTCCATGCGGCAAAGCGCCCTATATATAGGGCGCCAACATCATGAGGTCTGTCAGATCGACAAGACGAGTCACTGTGAGGGGTCAAATCGGCCGATCAAGTCGATTTGATTCGGTGCCAGGTGCCCTATATATAAGGCGCCTAGTGCCCTATATATAGGGCGCCAGGTGCCCTATATATAGGGTGCCTGGTGCCCTGTTTATAGGGCGCCAAGTGCCCTATATACAGGGCGCCAGGCACCCCATATACAGGGTGTCTGGCCCGGTCGATCGTTCTATCAATCCTCTTCGGAATGTGCCAAAAACCTAATTCGTCCGGAAAACATGGTTCGCTTTAAGTATTCTTCATGAAAACAAGAATTTTAAACTCTCCAACCATGTCAAAATTGCGTGTCTACAAATCCCTTTAAGAATTGAATACGCTATCATTTATGATATGAAGGCGATGATAAATTTGGTTCGAAAAACTCATCCCAAAATTTGTTTAAGTCTAGTAAAATATTCACTCTAGACTCATTCTCTTGTTTACAATTGGCAATAGCCAATTCCAAGCATAGATTTTTGGAACATTCAAAGGTGAATATTATTCTTTCAATTACAACCACACTTGAAATGCAGTCTCATAGTATAGAACTAAAAAAAAAAAACTAAATTTGAATGGAGAGAATCAAGAGCCAAGATGGCACCATGCTACTTGCTCTATTCCATGCTTCAAAGAAGAATCATTAGAATTTGGCTTCGCAAGAACTCCAATGATAAAAACACTTTTATTTTTAGACAAAAAAGCTACCATCATGGATCTTTCCCAAGCAAGAAAATTATCTCCATTTAGTTTTAAGGTTAATAAGAATAGCACCTAGTGTATTGGAAGCATAAAAATACTAGGGAATTGATGGATGCTCAAGTTCATGCTAAGAAAACCTCAAAGTGCTTAGGACACTTGCCATGGCCTCAGAGAACCAAAGTGAAAACAAAGAAAGAGATTGGTGTAGAAGCAGTGGGTGCTCTAGATGCCATAACAGAAATGAAGCTAAATTGAGTGGGACGAATCTGATAAAGAAAGTATGTATACAATGACTATGGCATTGTATAACATGAGGATGGAACCTCTAAGAGTAACTCAAGAATTATTGTAACAATGTAACTGAACTCTAAGGTTATGTTTGGTATGGGGATAATCATGGATATATCTAATTTATTCTCAACTCTCCGTTTGTTTTTCAAATAAAAAGGGACTGAACCAGGATTGACTCAATCTAGCTTATCCCAAAAAATGAGGATAAAATGAGAGATAAGTAATCTCATCTAGTACGTGAGATATTTTATTCCTAAATTTTTTGGAAGAGATAGTCATCCTATCTAGTACATAGAATGTTTTGTATTACTATTTATGTATTATTTATGATATAAATTTCAAATTTTGTACTAATAGTCAAATAATTTATATTTATATCAATATTAATTTTAAAATTAATAATCATATATCACACCAAACATAGGACAAGATTATCCACTAAATATATCCTAACTCAAACCAAGCACATTGGGAATAAAGATAGTTACAAGAAATGAGTTATCTCTATTCTCATCAATTTTATCTCTGTACCCAAGGGGACCACGTGAGTTGAGTTAAAACTAATGTAATGGTAACTATTACAGTTTCTGTCATTTTAACAGCAACCCAAGTTCAGTTGGAATTGAGAGCTAGAATTATAAAATCTGTAATACACTTTGATCCAAAAATGAGATTCCCTTCCCTCCAAAAGGTTCTCTCTCGATTTCTCTTCACTCAACTCTCCCCGGCGGTGGATTTTCTTCCCTCTTCTAGATTTTCTTCTGATTTCTCTTCACTAGGTGAATGGACCTCTTGAATTCCTTGTTCTAAAGCTTGTTAAAAATTGTCTAGAATGTGGAAGTGCCTATCATGGCATCAGTTCGCACGCAAGTCGTTGGTCGGTTTTATTTTCTTTGCCCTCTGCTGCGTACAGGACTTGTGTTGTTATTCTCTCTACGGAAAACAAATGGTTATGGCGTTCTTGGTATATTTGTTGCTCGGGACTCATCAACATAGAGCCTTTTCTTTACATCTTTATGCAAATCTTTTTAGATTTTATAATCTTTTCAATATTTATTGGTACTTGATGTCTTTTAACATTAATGGGGTGTTTGGTTGCATGATAATGAAGGTTTTTGTTTTAATTTTTAAAAATTGTAAGAAAACTTATTAAAATAGGTGTTTGGTAACCATGACAATTTTATATTTTGAAAGTGATTTTCTTCTTAAACAAAAAAAAGAGGGTCTCACCTCTTTCTCTTTTCTTGTGGTCCCCCACTTTGTTTGGTCATGTGTGGTAGTTACTCTTTTTTGTAATCACATCCCTCCAAACATGATAATTTTATGTTATTAGTTGGTTCACTTTTTATTTTAATACAATTTTTATCATGAAAGTGTACAAAAAATTATCATGTAACCAAACACCCCATAAGTCTGTTACGGCTGTTTATGAGATTTTACAGAATTTGTTTGTGAAGAAGGTATTGTACTCCCTATCTACTCCACTCCGCGAGATATCGAAAATTTATTATCTATCATTTATCATAATTTTAATCTGATATTCAATTATTCAAAAATTTACGTTCTATTTGATAACATTATTAAGTATTTTTATTAATATCAATTTTAAAGTTGATATTGATATGAATTATTAAGAGGTATTTAATTAATTATATCAATTTTAAAATTTTTTAGTACAAATAAAATATATTATGTAATATAAGTAGTAACTAATATTATTTTTTATATTGACATTTTAACATTTGAAAATATTAATATTAATATCGATATAATATCAAAATAAAATTCTAATCAGACAGGACATCAAATACATCATGCACAAAAATAACCCGCCTCTCTCTCTCTCACACACACAACGGCAGTCCCCTCCCTTATCTGTTTTTAGGCGGAGCAGATTTCTGTCAGTCCGGAAGCCATTCAAGGCTGACACCCCGGCAGTGTCTCCCTGTCGTCCTCCGCCGCCGGGAAGCAGGAAGAACCTTCTGCCCGACCTGTACGAACTGAGGAACTCCCACCCTCAGCTGCTCAGCTCGTCGGCCGGGCAGGCTAGCTCCCGCCCCCACAGCGCAATACAGCGCCGCGTGGGTCCATGAACGACTCCCGGCCGCAGGACGCAGAGCGAGCGCCCCTGGCAGCCCTGCGCGCTAGCTGGACCACCACCCCGACGCAGAGCCACCTACCGGCCGGCCCCGTCTCTCCCAGACGGCGGAGCAGCGCAGCGCCCCCGGCTTCTGCCCAAAGATTAAATCTTTGAAGGGTAGACCCTCGACGGAGGTTCTTCTGGCTCATCTGCCGCCAGCCCACCGCTGTCGGGGATTAAAAGTCTCCGAGCCGAAAATGGGGCAAAGGGCTTCTGTCAAATCATCTCCCAGCGGATTCTTCCATATTGACCTGGGCAACAGACTGATATCAAAAGATGATACTTTTGGGAGAAATCTCGGTAAATTTATTCTTAAAGACCATCGATCTTAGTAGTTTTTTTTTAGCTCCAAATAAAATTTCATTACTCCCAACGCTATTCATGACTAACACCAGTACTTCTAACCATGCACGAAGTTAAAGTTCTCTTTTTCCTTTTCGGTTAAACATTTTTAATGCCTCTTAAGCATGTCAATATTTTCATTTATCCAGTCCCATTTTACCTTTTAAAATGCATTGACAACTCCTAATGGGGTGTTTGGTTGCATGATATTTTTTTGTACACTTTTATGATAAAAAATTGTATTAAAATAAAAAGTAAATCAACTCATGACATAAAATTATCATGTTTGGAGGAATGTGATTACAAAAAAGAGTAACCACCGCACATGACCAAATAAAGTGGGGACCACAAGAAAAAAGAAAGAGATGAGACCCTCTTTTTTTGTTTAAGAAGAAAATCACTTTCAAAACATAAAATTGTCATGGTTGTCAAACACCTCTTTTAACAAGTTTTCTTACAATTTTTAAAAATTAAAATAAAAACCTCTCGTGCAACCAAACACCCCATAAATGTGAAGCGAAAGTAAAATCTAGTCATATGGATAAACATATTTCTCACTCGAACATTTTTCTATATTTTTATGTTAAACATAATATTATATTTAAACATACGGAGGACAATCGTCAGTTTTTATTACGTTGACTCTTACATCACTATTAAATTTTATACTAGTATAAAAATATTTATTTATACTATTTATCACATAAAAATACGTTGACACTTCACCAGTACTCGGCCGAGCTCACTTGGATGGTATTTTATTTGTCTTAATTAAATATTTAAATTCTTGATTTTATCTCTAATTTGTTATCTTCTCGTACACAAAATCATATTTATCTGCATTTAAAAAAAGTTTAAAATTAAGTGATTTTTAGGAGGTTACATACATTAGTTCTGACATTTTAATTACCAACAATATGAGCTGTATTGTCTGAGGTTTGAACGAATCTTTGGATCTGGAATCAATTCAGAGATTATATATCGTTTAAACCAAAACAAACATGATCTTAGATGCGGATCCATAGATCCATCAATTTGTTGCAGTCGTCTCAACCTTTACTAGATGAAGACAACCTTGTAATTAAGTCCACAAAACTAGAGGTGTGTGTATGATTTGGCTACATTTAGATCATTTAAAAAAAAAAACAGAACCTAATGCCCTCAAATCAACATATTCAAGTTGATTCAATTCAGTTTGAAACAAAAAATAAGTTAAAATTTAAATTAATTAGTTGTATATACTGATTTTTAGTTATAAATAATTAATATAAATATTATTTTATCATAAAACCATATAAATAGTACTTTCTCAATAAAAATATTATGTGTATGATATTATATTTGATTAATTTATTTTTATTTGTTTAATTTAGAAAAGTTTAAAACTAATTAAACCAATTAAGTGGTTGAAACTGAACAAGCGGTCTGAAGCATTTCTGACGAAGGATCTTGGAGGGGGGAAGTGAAAATGAATTTTGGAAGAGCCAACTCCACGATGAAAAGAATTAAAAATGTTAAAGTTAACGATTTTAAGATTAAAAATTATCTTAATAGAACTCGAAAGTAAGTTAAAGATTCATTTTTTAAGACTGAAAATCGAAGTCTTTTTTTTTTTTTGTCGTTTTCCGTTCGCAGTTGCAGAGCACAGGAAGTCCTCGGCGGCAGCCGCCCGCCTTCGTCCCCTGACACCTTCACATGCACGCGGACAGCTGCTGACCCATGAACAATAATCGTCTCACATGGCGTCCTCGGAAGGCAACAAGCCATGGTCGACCCACTATCCTTTTCAACGTTTTCCATCCCGGACAGGCCGACCGACTGGAATCTCTCTCGGTAAAGAAGCTTTCCGGCCAATTCATTTCATTCCATTCCACTGGGGATCGCCGGATTTCTGTCAGCTTATATTCCCCTGCATCGCCGGCGCCTGCCGTAGACAGACACCTTTCATGGTTTTGAACCCCTTCGATTTGGTTTGGTCTCCTTCTTCTTCGTCTTCTTCTTCTTCTTCTTCATCTGGTTGCTTCGCTCCTCCAAAGCCGCTTGCTGTAGAAGCCCAAGCCAGGCAAGCAAGGCGGCCGCGTACCGAAGCGAAGGCCGTTGAAGCATCGTCACTCTTCTGGGCCAAATTGTTCTTGAGGTTTCAGCACTTTCGGGGGTGTCGTAGGGTCTTGCACTCGGTTGCATGAGTGCTGAACACCTGGCTGGGCTGTTAACTGATCTACAATCCATCGTCCGGTGGTGGAGGCAGAGAAGGATCTTCATCCTCTGCGAGGGGACTCTGCCAGCAAACAGAGGCCTGAGACCGTTAGTTCCTCCCTTTTCATCTTCTGATCATGCATTTTCTCTCCCGCTGATCCGATTGCAGAAGCGGAAGCTGTTACAAAGATTGGCTACTTCGATCTTCGCTGTGGTTGAGCTTTACTTCACGACAGAGCTTCCATTTCTCGTCATCTGAGCCGGAGGAAGTGCTCTTTGAATTTTTTTTTCTAACTTGGGAATTTGGAAGACGGAGAAATTGGAAAAATGTCGGGCAAACATCTTAATGCCCACAGAGAAGAGAATCCCGATTTGCACAAGCAAATTGGGTGCATGACTGGGATCTTTCAGATGTTCGATCGTCGTCATCTTCCTGCGAGACGGCTAAGGAAGCGACTTACTTCAGGTACCCGCTTCGAGGACTCACAATTCCGCATTTCCTTTCTCCGTCTTTGCGATCATTCTGGGCGCATCCCAATGATTTTAAATTAAGAACAGCCCTTGTTCCCGATTGTAAGTCCCTATCCATCTTTATTCTTTTTCAAATTTGTGTCACGGAGATGCTAAAATGTCATGTTCAATCCAAGATGCCGCATTGCAACTCCGTGCAAGTTTATCAATTTGATTCCGTTTTCGTCCAAGTCTTATATGTTTAGTTGCATCAATCGTATGCCCAAACATTTTTCGGATTGCTTTTATTGATTATATCTTGACCTGTGGTGAAAGAAAATATGAGATCAGGGGAAGAGCATACAACTCTGATTCAGAAGTCAGAAACCAACATAATTACTTTCCAAACCACAAGTGTAATATGTAAGGCTGCCTCTTATTTACGAAATAATAGCATACGAGATCCATATAGCCCATTTATAGGTGATGCATTTCAGAAATTTCCAGTCCAATAATTGACCATATCTCTGGTGTAAAAAGACACCGTACATGTTACAGTGAATTTTTCCTTTGAAGATGATTTTTTTGCGATGTTTTATCTGTGTTTTAATTGCCAAAATCCGTATTGTCCTTCCTAGGGAATTTTTTTTTTACTGACATCTTTCTTATATTCATATCATCGATAAACTAATGGATACACGAAATGACTTCCACGCTCCTTGAAATCCAGCTTGCTTTACTTCTCTTCTCAAGAGGTTGTTATGTGTTTCTTAATTATTCTGTTTTCTTTTCATCCAAAGTGGAGCATGATTATATTTTAACAGAGCGGGTGACATGTCATGGGTGTGGTTTACAGGCGACGATGTTTTACCTGATTGCAGGGAGGTGAATTCAATCCTTTCACAAGTTGCTCTTGTAAGTACTGAGTTCACTATATGCTTTTCCTGCACTTAATTTGTTTTTCATCATATAAATCTTCTTTACAGGAGAAGAATCCAAGTAAGAACCAGAAAGAAAATCAAAGAATGTCAAATGAGTCATCCAGGCCTTCATTCTCGTCAGCATCTTGTTCATCTTCATTCTCTTCTTTTGAAGGTAGCAAATCAACCCAACAGGAGTCTTCCATGTTTGAGCAAACCACTTTCATGGAGAGATCCCTGAAAAATCCACCAACATTACAGGCTTCAGAAATTGATTCTAAATTCCTTCCATCATCTCCTTGCCAATATTCCAAAAAACTGTCAACCACCTCTGGACAAGCTATCGATTTTAGAGATGTGGTAAAGGACTCTATAAATAGGGAAAGTCGTAGTTCATCCATCAAAACCACAAATAAAGAAGAGTCGAAGAAACATGTCATGAAGCATAAGGACTCCCCAATGCCTTTCCCTCTCTCTAAAGCAACTGACAGAACAAATTTTATGAGCAAAGGGGAAAAGCAAAATATGCATAGAGATCTTGATAAATCCATCAGGGTTCTAGCAAAGCTTAAAGAAACACCAGGGTCCTTATCCAAAAATAGATCGCTAAAATCATACGAAATGAAGGATGGTTCTTTCTTTACAGTGGCAAGAGAAGCACCTCGATTTTCATGTGATGGGAAGGAAATATCATGTTCAACTATAGATTCCATGGAGCGGAGCAAATGCTCCACTAGAATGAGAGAACTTCCAAGATTGTCACTTGACAGCAGGAGAAGTTCCATGTATTCAAATTTAGTGGGAAAATCAAATTCACTTATGAAGGATATACAGAATACAACCTACAGACCATTGACTTTGCAGCAAGCTTTGGACACTCCGAGGCAGACCAGTGTAGTAGCAAAACTAATGGGTTTGGAAGCCATGCCTTCGGAATCAGGTATGCAAATTCAGACTCATTTGAGCGAAATATGCACCATAAACAACAATCAGACACTTGATAACCTTGAAGCAATTAGTCCTTCCCTTAAATTGGTGAAAGCCCCTGAGGAATTGAATGAAAAAAAGCACAATTGCTCCCCGAGGGGTTCTGACAAGGATTCAGTATGTCCACAACCAAGACCTGTTGATTTAGTCAGGAAGTCTGTTCCCAACTCAAGGATGACAGTCGAAGCTGCTCCATGGAAACAAAGCAGAAGTCAAAACAAAAAACAGAATACAGCATTGAAATCAGGCAGAGGCCGCATACAACAGCAGCATGAAACCGTTTTCAGTGAGATAGGGAAAAAACTAAAAGAGCTTGATTTACAGAAGACAAACAAGAATCTTACGGCTCTCAAACAAATTTTAGATGCAATAAAATCAAAAGGATCATCAGAAACCAAGACACAGGAAATATTATCTTCCGAGTTTCTATACAAGAAGAAAGATCATGCTCAAGGAGATAATGGAACTAGCCAGAGCCCAAGAACTGCAAATATCCAGCAAACAAGCAATAGCAGACTGCAGACAAGATTGACAAAAGAATCTACTACATCAAGGCCACTCGAGGATCCAATTGTGATTATGAAACCTGCAAGGTCTGTTAACAAAATGAACATCCCTGCTTCCTCAGTGGTTCCTTTATATGGCTTTTCCAGTCTTCATAAGGTTCATACAAGTGACAACACTGACATAGAAAGGAACGCAGCTACTCATGGTCTACATGAAGAAGATACTGCTATGCTTGCTCTCAAGGCACCAGCTCTTAGAATACTTCTATCTACAACAGAGAACTCTAATAAGCATAAAAAAGAAACTAGTTCTTGCCGGACATGTGTGTCAATGGGACAAGTTTCCCCTAGGCTTCAGCAGGCTATGAAGGACAACAATGGAAGTATGGTCAGAACTTCTGGCTCATCAAGTCCAAGGCAACAGCAGAAGAGACATGAACTGGAAAAGAAGTCTCGTTCACCAGTTCCTTCCTCTGAAACAGCAAAGTCAAAGAAGCAGTCCACCGTCAAACATATCTCAGACTCGGTATCTCCTCTAAACAGATCTCAACAAAGGTTAGAGCAAGTGCATCATAGAAGAAGCAAATCAAGTGAAATAAATATCGACAATGCAAGTCTGAGTAACCACATTGATGAGGACTCTCCAGTAACAGAAAGCAATATAAGATTAGCATCGCAGTTGGACTTGGAAGTAACAAGTAGTGACAGATCTGTTGACTTAGCCTCTATTCAGCATGATCGAAGAACATCAAACTGTGCTGTCAACGACCATTCATCCATGAATAAAGAAAAGGTACATCATTTCCTGGTCAAACAACCTTATTTTAGCTGCTTGGAACCTGAAAATTATTACGACTGCAGACCACTACGTTCCTGAAAAACATTTGACCTTTCCTTCCCCTCTCTGTGTTTCAGAATTCCCTGAAGGATTTTGGTGAAGATGCATCTGGAGAACCTTCAGTCGTGGGCGTAGATCAGCCAAGCCCTATCTCAGTGCTTGATGCCTCATTCTATAGTGATGATCTGCCCATCTCGCCTGTTAGTAGAATCTCACATTCATGCAGAGGTGAGGACCCTTGTCCATAGACAGTTACTTTCAATATCGTAAATGACTCATCAATCATCAATAATCTCTCTGAAGTGCTCTCTTGTTATCTGTTATTACGTGTAAATGTCCTTTCATCACTCTACGATGGAGCTAAATGACCATGATTAACCTACTTTTGGACAGAACAACATATGGACCATCCATTTTTTCCTCGACTTGTAACTCAAGCTGGCACCTGGGGAAGCTATACGCCGATTAAAAAATATTTTTCCAGACATGTCATTATGCTGCTTGACATGCTCTAGAGCCAGTTGTAACTGGCATTTGGCACCTGAAATTTAATTCCCCTAGCATATTTATTTTGTTGACCCGTGTAGTACGAATGGCCTCAAGCACCTTTGAAACTTGCGCATATGGTGAACAGTCAAATTATAAATGACAATGTTTTTTGGTTATAGTACCATATTATATCAGTTTTGATATCGATATTTCTGGAGAGGATAGAATATATCAATTACAAGGTTGATATAGGTGGGCACTTGTATTACAATTCATGCTCAACTTTCAAATTTTATATTAAGAGCCAAACACCTTAGATGATTTAATCTATATCAATTTCAAAATCATTAGAGATAGGGGTGTTTAAAATCGTTACTAAAGATTCTGGGAAGTAGTATGTGCCCATACGGTGTTACAAGGCAACACACCTTTTCTTCATCCTTTCTCGTGCTCGTGCTGTAAACTGTTGGCCATATTACATCCCTTCTCTGTCTGGGCAGGTGATGATGCACAGGATTCAAATGATCATGGTGGAGTCACCTGGAAGACAGCAGGCCCTGATAATCATATACCCAACAACCCCGTGTGTGGCCTCAGCTCCAGGATGTGCCACCAGAAACTTGACAGCATTGAGAACCTGCTTCAGAAGCTTAGGGAGCTCAGCTTGTCAAAAGGGGAAGAATCCCCGGATGTTACCACTCATTCGCTGTCCGAGCGTGAGATGAACAGTCAAGACCATCGATATATTTCTGAGGTGTTGCTGGCATCTGGTCTTCTGGACACCACTACGTGCAGCCCTACGCCCAAATGGCCGCACAGGTGCGGCTATGCGATGGATTCCGGCGTATTCCATGTGCTTGAGCAAACACATCTGCTCACAGTCGCTTCGCAATCAACTTGTGGCCTGGAGAAGCTTCACCGCAGGCTCATATTTGACACTGTCAATGTGATCTTAACCCAGAAGCTCGAGTCAGCCGGTGGCTGTGCCCGTAATGGAGGTAAACGCAGGATGCCGATGGGTCAGGAGCTGCTGAAAGAGGTGTCTCTGGAGATAGAGAGGCTCCAGGCGCTTGGTCGGGCCAGCGAGGGCGTCGACGACGAGGAGGACGGCCTGACGCCGGTGCTCTCCGAAGACATGGTAAGGCAGTCGGAGGAGTGGAAGAAGTTCGGCAAGGAGGAAGTCGCCGGCTTGGTATTAGACATGGAGCGCTCCATATTCAGAGACCTGATCGGCGAGGTGGTGAATGGTGAAGCTGCTGCATTTGTTCTGGCTTCCGATCCAAGCGGGCGCCGCAGGCAGCTGCTCCGCTGATGTGATGGCAAGTCACGCAGCTAAGCAGGCAGCCTCCTCTTCATCTCCTCTCCAAACTTTTTTTTTTGATGGTTTCCTCTCTGCATCTGGACGATTTCAGCCTCATACTTAAAATCAAACTGTACGTAATAAGTTTTTCCGAAAATCTTTTCAAATTCTCCGAACGTTTTCTGTGGATCTCTTAAATGCACAGTTTTGCATCTGGAGCATTGAGCCCAATGTCGTATCTGGAGAATGGATCAGTAGCGATCAGGAGTGTAAACTAAATCTGATATTTTGATATGATTGGATAAAAGTTAACAAGTTTAGAATTTGTTTATGTATCTCATAAATCATTGAAATAAAAATTAGATATTTTGATAATTTTTTAAAATCAGAATGGAATTAATTGATTTTGTTTTCGTTAATCTGATTTTGATAATAATTAAATAAATTAAATTAAATTAAATTAATTATAAAATATATCATATAAATTGATAAAATAAAAAATATAAATTTAAAAAGATAATATCAAACTTTAGTAATTATATGTAAAATATTAACTTATTTTTAAATAAAAATTTATTTTTTATATGTATTTTAAAAATTATTAAATTCAGATCTAATTTTGATAATGAAATTAGAATCGAATCGAATTTGAAACATAGTGATTTTATCAGAATCAAAATCAAAATCTCTTAACCCTTATCGAAATCAAAATTGGATTCTAATGATTTCACTGTCAAATATGACCCACTTACGGCCCTAGTAGCAATAGAGTTTGGGTCATCTAAGGAATGGTGAAGATAACATTTTTCACCTTTTCATAAAAAAGTGAAGTCTACATAGTCATCTCAAGCTAAATTATCATTTAAAAGATGCTTATTTCACCATTCTCCCGATAGAATAACGTAAATTTTTTTATTTTAATTAAATATTATTAATATTTTATTATATTTTTTGAAATGTAAATTTATATTAAAATTTATTACCAAAATAAAGGCATAATGATTAAGACACCCAGTATTCATAAAAATGTAATAAAACATTAAAATTAATTTTAAAAACGTTAAGTACATGATAAAATTTATAGTCATGAGGCTCAAAATACAAAATAATATAAAAATAGTTTATAAAAAAGTAATTTTTAGCTCAAATCTGCGTAAAATATTTTCAACATTTTCTCTTTTATGTGTAACGAAACGGACCCTTTCTTCCTCGACAAGCTGGTCGTCCATACCAGAGGTTTCTTCAGGAGGGCACACATGCTGCCGCAAGCACTCAATCATCTTTCGGCAGCATTTGCATGTCTGTTTGTTTGGAGGGAAAACATGGTGCATGCGTCAATTTTCCCGAAAAGGCATGCGGCAACTTATTTAGTTGCATGGAAAATGTTGAATCACGTAAAACATTTTACGAACGTGTCCAGGCAATCCGGATTTTGGCATCCGCTGCGGTGCTCAGGATGCCATTTTTGGTGGAAGGTGTATATTATGTCAATTATTTAAAATCAAAATTTTAAATATGTAGATAAAAATTTATTTTATTCTTATGTGTTAAAAAACAAAATAATTTGTTTGAAATGTAATTTTATGATACGAAGTACTTATTTAATAAATTTATTAATAAAATTTTAACTGTAACTTAAGTTTTCAAAATGTTTAAACTATTTTATTAATTAAATTATTTATATAGAAAACATAATAACACTATGATGTACTATTATGCAGTATATATTTTATTTAGTTGTCAGATTGTAGGCTTACAATATATAAATTTGACTAAAGTAATTTTTTATGAAACTTTTAATGTTAAAAATATTTTATCATATACTTAATTTAAAAAATATAAATTTGATATTTATAAATTATATTTAAATACTTTAATAAATAAAATGAGTATACTGTAGTAAAATTTTACTTGAAATTTAAGAATATGATTTATAGATATTCAAATGACCGGAAATAATTTAAGAAGATAATTTTAAAATAAAAATTAATATATCTTATTTTTAATAAAAATATTTTACTAATATATAAGTAATAAACTATATTTTTTATTTTATTGAAAAATAAATTTATGTAAATAACTTACTTAACTTATCTTTACATCAAGATTTTATTATAAATAAATAATTGTATCTCACAAATATAGATAAACTTATCTTGGTTGTTACGATGTTAGTAGTGCTCAATGAACTTTTCTAAAAAAGTTAACCAAACAACCATCATTGTTTTCAATTTCCTGGAAAAGTGCATTCTGGAAAAGATTTTTTCTTACGTTTTGATTTTACACGTTACCAAATGGACCCTAAGTTGAAGATTAGCTTCAAAGGATTTGAATCAAGGGTGTAATGGACTCTTACAGCCATTTTGGTACCACACTATTTAGTGATAAACCTGATTTATCTCTTAAATTTTGATCAGACCGATGTGTCATGTAAGTTATCCAAATCGCGAATTTGGAATTAGTTGATTTTATTTTTATTTTTACAATTTTTATAAAATTCAATATATATCAAAATATCAAATAAATTCAACTGAAATTAAATTTTAATCTTAATTATTTAAGATGGACCATAAAGATTCTTTTTCTACGTAGAAATTAAATTTGAATTATTTTTAAAAATAATTTTTAAATTTTTAAATCATACTAAATTATATTTTTCAAGTTAACTTGGGTTTGCTACATTTTTTGTTTCTATTTTTTGATACTTTTTACTTTTAAGTAGGACTTCTTTAGGTCTTTATTTAATATATCCAAACTATCTCAATTTGACTACAATTCTTACTATTTTCATACATATATATATATTATTCTAGTGTATCATGATCTCATTCATCCATCTGGAAGTTTTCTTTTCAAAAATATTATTTTAGAATTATATTTTTCTTAAATTTTCCAACATTTACTATCATGATAATTGCAAGTCTTATAGGTGTATGATAACTTTTTTTATTTCAGTGGAATATTACAATCACATAAAATCTATGTACCCAATCTCCACTTTTTTTTATCTTGCTTTAGTCCTACAATTAACATCCTTGTCACATCTTCCATCTTTGTGAATAGTTGATACAAGATACTTAAGGCCCTGTTTGGTAACACTATTTGACACCTCTATCACTATCAATTTTAAAATTGATATTCCTAGTAATCACTAAGAAGTGTTTGGTTAGTAATATCAATTTTGAAATTGATAGTGAAAACAAAACACATTATGTAATACAAATGTCAACTTGTATCAATTTTGATATTGATACTCCAACCTCTAAAATTATCAATATCAATATTGATATAGTATCAAATTTAAAACTCTAACCAAACTGGCCATAAACTATGTAATTTGAGATAATATTACCCCATTCAAAAGAAATTCATCTCATCTTCTTCTATTTGCTTTTTCTTAAAATTTACTACGTATATATTATGTGTTAACACTAATTTTGAAATCCTTAGTATCTAAAATGTTTCTCTACATTTCTAGTTTTTTATTCACACTTTTGCATTTTATCTATTAATACTATATCATCTAAAGGCTTGTTTGGTACCACAAAATTTTGGAGATAAACCCGAGTTATCTCCAAAATTTAGGGGATAACTCAAGTTTATCCCCAAGTTATCCTCGTACCAAATAGTACCTAAAAGCAAGGAAGGTGGGGTCGGGAGTCGGGACCGGGTCAGTTTGGGGCCCCAAAATCGACCGGGTCGGGTCCGGGTCGCGACCCGGCGAACCATGCCTAAAAGCATTGATATATCACCATGTATAATTTTTGTTAATTAATCGATAAGTAACATAAAAGTTAAGGATTTATCACATATCCTTGATACAAATATATTAAAATGTAATATTTTTACCTTTTAATTGTGCATTTTCTAGTGGCTACTTCATTGTACACACTTTTTATCACTTTTGCATACCCGGGTCGGCCGGGGTTGCGACCCGGGTCGGGACGGGGTCGGTCCGGGTCGCAAAAAATAATAATAAAAAATTAAAAATGGGGTCGAGGTCTTGGGGTCACGACCGGGTCGGTCGGCCTCAAAACTGACCAGGTCGGGTCCAGGTCGCGACCCGGGTCGCGACCCGGCGAACCATGCCTAAAAGCATTGATATATCACCATGTATAATTTTTGTTAATTAATCGATAAGTAACATAAAAGTTAAGGATTTATCACATATCCTTGATACAAATATATTAAAATGTAATATTTTTATCTTTTAATTGTGCATTTTCTAGTGGCTACTTCATTGTACAAACTTTTTATCACTTTTGCATACCGGATGTGCACTATCTTTCGCTCTAGCACCAATCACAAAATATCACTTAAAATTCTATCATAAGTTTTCCAAGTCGATAACTATCACGATATTACTTCACCAACCTTTTAATAAGAAAATTAAATTTTATGATAAATTAAATAGACATAAATCTAAATTAATTAGTTAAAATATTTTTATAATGTTCTATAATTATTGCTTAATATCTCGCTCATAATTTCATAGTATAACTAGTATCTTATGAAAATTCATACTGACCTTTGTTATATTTTATAACTTCAATGTTTCCAGCAAAGTTGCCATTAAAATGAATTTCAAAATAGCTTTCTCACCTTTTGTAATGGCATCATCTTTGATCAAAACATTTTTTTATCCATGATATATCTAATTTAGTTAATATCTTGATATTTTATGTCTCATCTTTGTAATCTATAAATATTTTTTTGCATTATTTAGGTGTCACTTTTATTGTTTAAAACTCTCATCTGTTGTATGTCTAAAATTATTTTAAAGCAATTTCTCTATCTTGTATTATTCGAAAACTTTGTTCTTGTCACACTGGTACAATTTTGTTATATCAATCTTTTTTATTCTTTATCAACTTTTACACTTTGTCATTTTACCATTGTGCCTTCTTATAGGGAGATTGTTCTATTCACTCTCCATGTATGTTATTTAGCTATCTCTTTAATTTTTGTAACCATATTTATCCACGTAATATTGACTTTCATGTTTGATTTCTAACTATATACCATGAGAAGTTTATTCTTAAATATTTGTTATTTTTCTTGTTTTTATAAGAGATCTTTTCTTTAGATGTGTTTGTTCATTTTATATCATTAATTTGAACTTTTGTAAAGAACATGACTAATATATTTTGTAAAGATGAACTCAATTTTATTTTTAATTTATATTTTTACATATTATTAAATATTTTTTTAATATATATTTATCAGTATAAAATCAATATGTCATCATAAAATCTAGGGTACTTTTTATCTCTTCATTTATATTTTCATATCCCAAATTTTGTCAACTTTTTTTATCTATGCCATTTATTTTCAACATGTCATTGAGATCTTTTCTGACAAGTATATCTTATTTATTTAGTGTATTACACATATCCTCTTAAATTTATTTTATTCTCAATTTTTAATCTAATTTGTAGAGCATATGAACTAACTACATCAAATAACCCTCTTTTTATAATCATTTTCAGTAAAATAATCCTCTCCTAACACTATCATATATTTTAATATTTTATCATGAATGATACCTATCTTATTTTTATTTTCTTATTTCTTGCATACCATAATATATAACAAGGATTTTTTATTTTTATATTTTATTTTATCCTTTTAGTTTCTTGAATATAAATAATATTAATCTTTCTTCTCTCCACATGGACAATGAATTTTGTAAGTTTCCATGCATGAACCCAATATTTTTTATCTATGCTTACTTTTATTTAAATATTTTATTTTTTAAATCTATTTTTATAATAATATCTATTTATGTTTAAGCTTGCTCTAAACTGATATGTTGCTGCACATTATGAACTAACTAACTTCGTATTCATCTTCGATGTAATAACACTTTTAGCACTGCATCAAGGCACTAATGTGACATGTGGCATGTGCGTACCGCTCTCACCTTTGTTATACTAGTCAAATCACGTGCTTCGCACGTATATGAATAATATGTTGTATAGTGATTAGATACTAATTCGTAGGATAGTTAGGATAAGTTTTTATGATATATATATGATAGATATATTATATAAAAGTAAGTTAGATTATAAATATTATATTTAACTTCTCAAATATACACAAATCAGTAAGCATAATCTTGGACAAATGAATGATACATACCGAGTCATCAAAAGGGCAATTAACCCACTGCTTGATCATGTTGTGGACAACATGCCAATTTGGTTTACTACCCGCTTAGATGCATAAGTACATCTAAAATTTGTTTCTAGGTGGCATAAATCTCTAGATGAAATTCTAAGCTTGTTTTTTATTCCTTAATGTACTCCACTCAGATGAAGCCTGGAAGTCAAACTATTCATGATATGACATCGATCTAGATAGAATAGAAAAGTCTCAAAGTTACAACTCAGGCATCATAAAAGGGTACACAACTTATAACATAATACTACCAAGAAATAGCCAAGTTTTCGAGACACTTTCACACACACAAGTGAATATACATCATATAATATGCTCAAATAGTTGAAGGTGAAGATTTTGGATCATAATTTCAATAGATTGTAATAATAAAAGCATGCAACTTAACTAAAAGCTAATAAAGTGCATCGGTCTAGATAGAACAGAAAAGTCTCGAAGATACAACTCAGGCATCATAAAAGGGTACACAGCTTATAACATAATTTTACCAAGGCATAGCCAAGTTTTCGAGACACTTTCATGCACACAAGTGAATAGACATCATATAATATGCTCAAGTAATTGAAGGTGAAGAATTTGGATCATAATTTCAATAGATTGTAATAATAAAAGCATTCAACATAACTAAAAGCTAATAAAGTGCAATCAGCGAACATCAAATACTGAAGGTGCAATTGATACATAACAGATAAAAATATGTAAAATTCTAGAAATGCTTATAACTAACATAAATCTATACGTTTCATTTAAGTGTGAAATCTTAAACCACATATCTCTATCTCTGACTAAAGTCTAAATAATATTATTTAATAATTTGGAAGAATCGAAAAAAGGTCATATCAGAGAGAGTCCATGCTACTTGCATGTAAATTGACTTTATCATCCTACAAATAATCCGCTGAAGGCTTTCTCAGCTAAAAAGTTAAGTGTCACCTTTAATATGAAAGGAGGTAAAGAACTTGGTTCCCTAGAAGAAAAAAAATGCCACTTCAAGGGAAATTAGTGACCCTATAATAGTCTCCGTGAGGCTAAATTTGACAACTGGCTCTCTGTAGGAAGGGAAAGAGAATGATAAACCTTAATATAGTTTGCTTACATGAAATCATTATAGTATTCTAAGCAATTTCGTCAAAGGCAGCAAGAATATCTATGGAGTTGCATTCACCATTTGCCCAACATACTTTGTACGTTGCTAAATGTGCACTGGAGGCACCCTCTCTAGCCTGACCACTTGCAAGGCCCATAAAGTTGGCATTTTTTACCATTGAACCAGCTGTAGTGGAAGAAATACGTGTACCATGTCCCAGTGCATCACGAGGAGACAAAAACTCAAATAGGTCACTTGTGTTTAGCTTCGCAAATTTTGTTTCACATCCTTTGATGTACCAGTGTGCACCGATTATTTTCCTACAGAAATAACCCTATGAAGGAAATCTCAGTCGTCATGATGCTTTTAAATCAAGTTAGCATGATGCAAGGATGTGTACAGGACAAATAAGAATAATGTAGACATTAAATTAAAATGTAATTGTATGAAGCAATCACGCAGTAAAGGCTCATGGAAAATTACAAAAATTGACAACATAAATATTTATGATGGGTATTCATACATAGAATCTCCATTCAGATATCATGGAGTAAGAATGGTGTTCCTATGCAGGATATCTCTGTGATCAACATTTGTAACTTGGCAAATGAACCGACCCTCTTGCATGGAGACTTCATGGGCTAATTACTTTCCTTGATGCCTTGTATATCTGTATTACTCATCCTTCTCCCTTAGATGAGTCAAGCATCCTATATATGGGATGCCTTTTGATGCTAATATTTTTTTCCACCAATCGTGAGGATATGGACAAGTACATACTTCCGATTCTTCTGAATTCCACCTTGCTCTATGTGTCAAGAATTTCTCTACTTTGGCAAAATTTTACTTAAGTCTCCTTTGGTCTACACTTTCTTTACTACATATATTTGACATATAATTGACAATCATTTCAAATTAAAAAACCATGAGATGAAACAGAAAGGGAGAAAGGAAACCAAAGCAAAGGCAATATACCCTCCTCTGACTGACCAACCTTTTCACAAAATTAGGTAAGGTGCTGCAATTGTCAATTGTGGTGCTTATATGTCTTGGGCCTATCTTGGCAATGATGATGAGTGTTAGAGTAGAAGATAAACACTTAACTCTCTTGCCTCTCATTTAATTTTTACTGCCTATCTTAGCAGTGATGAGGAGTGGAGTGGGAGAAAATTGTCAAATCGATTAGGTAATTATTCAAAATTCTTTTACCCACCATAGTCACAACATCTTACCTATGAGTTATTGTCATTTTTCTCTTATAGGTATTCCACTATTTTTGATGTTGGACTCCATTAGACCAGCCCTTATGCACTTGTTTATCAATTCATGACCATATCTTTTCACCGATTAGTACTAAATGACCTAGCTTACGCTTTGCAACACTACCAATGCAGATGTGAGATCATTGTATCAATATGTTCAGTTGCAAAGAATTTTTTAAAAAATAAGGTTAGTTAGAAATAACATCTTGAAATAAAATGCACCTCCCAAAAACATGTAAAACAAAACCAGAATAATTAAAGAAATATTAGTTTCAGATAACAATCAAAGACAATTTCTAGTCTTCAAGGTCAAAAGAAAAGAGCTTTTAAATAGTGATTTGATCTACTTATAAAGTTATCTCAGCTTGCGCATAGCATATCAGACACTATATAGTCCTGAGCAACTGTAACATCAATGCATGTTTCCCAAAGAAAATCAACTGAAATGGATCAAAATCAGCTCACAAAGTTGAGGGAACATTTTTTCCTGTCTAGGCCTATAATGCCTCGAAAGCATAGCGCAAGTGTAGAATGCATCAGCTATAGTCCCAATAGTAACTCAAAAGCCTACATCCTATGTAAAGAATATAATAGATAAAAAGATGATTGCTTAGAAAACCTTCCATAAAGGGCCAAATTCGACATAAAGATAAAACAACATCAAAGGCAAAAGAATGTGCAAGAAGCCATAAATCTAAAAAAAATAGGCTGAGGCAAAAGCTTCCGTGTTCTCAAGAGGAGAATGAAGTAGATGATTTTAATTCATCAAATAGAATAGAGTATGCATAAAACCAATTAGTTTTTTAGCAAAACCAAAAGCCCAACAAGAACATGGAGTAGAGCATAGGATATACTCACTTTCGACATATCATCTTGTCCTGGTTATATTTCTGCCCAAGTGCCATTAGTGAAGGTTCGATGATGCCTCCCCTCAATCTCAGCACCACAACCAACTGGTTACACCGGTGAAGTTGGCACCTAGAGCCACCACACCAGTGGTGCTGGTGCATCCATTTGTTGTATGGAATAATAAAATTTGCCTTTGACTATTATAGGTAACTAAGAAACTTTGGGTCACTTTGACCCTATCACTTTTACTGCTAAAGCACTACTTGAGCAAGTGCCTTGCCACTTAATTGGTCAAGGGCCACTTGGCTGCGTTGGTTACTTGATCGCCTTGGCAACCATGTATTGGTCATATGTATGAGCATAAATGATAATTTAACAAGTGATCAAGTTCTATCTTATACCGATAAATGTACCCAAAACATGGATGATTATTTAGTTATTGTGGGTTTATTTGTCAAAAAAGTGAAAACAGTTTTTTCAACATAGAAGATTATTTGACTAACAATTGTGCTGATAGGAATAATTAGCTTGTCATCAATTGGGAAAACCAATGACTACATGCATATGGATCTGAAGTTCTAATTCAGAGGCCCTTATTGGATAGCACCATCACAAACTGGTATGCTTCTCAGTTTATTGAGGGCACACATCTGCTCTAGCATTCACATCTTTTGCAGTGAAAGCATAATTTTTTGGGGGTTCAAAATGGCACAATTCAACTTCCACATGGTACATCTGATCAAATAATGGAATACTAAAACTTGGTACCTCTCCATTCCCATAAAATTTTCTTTAATGCGTATGTGCTTGTATTCAACATGTTAATTTCATCATCTTTCGAAAGTGATCTATGGGCAAATAAATTGCTAGATATCATACAACTAAAAGTTGCAAGTTCTTTTATAAATGCTCAACATTTTTGGATGAGTAGGAAAAACAATAAGTTGCTCGTGGTGCTTCCATTATATAGTATATAACCAATTTTGCGTAATTTGCTTGAACAAAAACGTTGATAATTGTCAAAGTCTTCTTGAGCATACTTACAAAGTCTGATTCCTTTATCATGTGCCTCTCTAGTTCTCTTGAGTCCACGTCTAAAACACTTCTGGCACTCATAATTCTTGTATCTGGTTCTTGATGGTTTTGCTCAATATCAGCTTCAACGTTCACATATGAGCCATCTAGCCCATTCCGTGTAGGTTCTCCTGTGACAAGAATCGTGTCATCAACTGTCTTTCCTTTGTTACCAACATGTACTTTCCCAACCTTCATTTCCTACTTATTTTTCTCAAGAGCTGATTCATGGTTCACCTCTTGCTTTATTTGTGGTGATTCTATTGAACCAGCAACTACACTGTCTGCTGTAATTATTAGTTTCCCCTTATTTTTTTGTTTTTCTTCTTTCTTTTGACATCATCCATTGGATCAGACATAACTCATAATTGAAAAACCGTCAAGCAATAAATTACCAAAGCTTCAACCTCATCTCACCCAGTACTGAAAACTGACTCTCCACAACTTTTGGCCTAATAAAACACCAAAAAATTATATTTTGCCTTCAAGTAATACATAATATCAGATATACAAAGCTAAAATTGGAATAGAAAGCGAAGGATATCAATCCCTGAAGAGTGCAAAACTTATAGAAAGCCAGATACATGCATGTATATAATAAAAGAGTATGACTACATCCATGATTGAAGGAAATAACAATCCATCGTTCAAGTACGAAAAGAACAAACTTGATGCACAAAAGATGACTTTGGATCTTGACTCTCTTAAAGACATGAAAGATTGAAAGAAATAGAAGATTCTGGCGGTATCTCATGAACAAAAATGAATCAAACTGACACTATATGAAGGTATCGCATCAAGGGATGAACAGTGCTCAAATCCAAGAGGATGTGCAAAACTAGTATGTCTTTCGTTTGAGTGCACGATGGGTCCAACTAATAAGTAACAAATCAACGAAACGTATGTGAAGCACTCAAGAATGAGACTTTAGCTGGTCCTTTCTGCAGAGGACTGGTGCAGGGACGGCTGGGTCATAGGTGACAGGGTGGAGGCTGGCTCCATCGGCGGGGCGGACGCAACCGGCGGAGGTCGACTGTGTCAGAGGTGAGGGCGGACTGGTGCAAGGGCGGTTGGGCCATCGGTGACCGGGTGGAGGCTGGAAATGTCCATAGGGAGGATGCAGGAGAAAATCCAGTGCCAGCGTCAACGGGGCGGAGGCCGACTATGTTGGCAGGGTGGATTTATCCAATCCAACAGTTGTGAACGTAGACGGTGGTGCCAGCATCGACGGGGCGGAGGCTGGCTATGTCGACAGGGTACCACGAAAAAGAAGATTAAATTCAAAAGGAAAATCTGAGGCAGGAGAAAGCCTACGTCTTGGCTTATGGATCTTAGCTTTCTAAGTTAGATCGGTGTGTGAGAGACCTACACTCGTATGCGCTACGACGGAGGGCGGAGGGCAGAAGCATCAGGAGTCGGCGTATGCGATGGGGCGGAGGACGGTGGGCGGAACCATCACCCGCGTATGCGCTACCACGGAGGGCGGAAGCATCGGGAGTCGGCGTAACTATCGGGGCATGTCAATGGCCATTACATAGAGACGAATGTAGACTTAAAGACGTCCAGATACTTGTCGATAAAATGACTACTCCCACTTCTAATAGATAGTATGATTTTTCACAACATTAAACTCCAATGTAACACATTATAAGTAGATAATAGATTAGCATTTGTATTATTTAAATCTATATTATAAGATATGATGATATGTTTAACGTCGACTGTCACCTACTGTGATTCTCATCTTTTCTTACATAAACTTGGGATTGATCATGATAGAGTTCATATTATATTAAAATAAAAATAGGTAAATTTAAAAAATTAATATAAAATAATAGAAATTAAAATTTAAAATATTAAAGTGATTAGATTATATGGTAGTTGCATGTAATTGCATGTAAATTATTAGTTTATTTATACAAAAATAATATATAATATATTTGTTAAAAGTATTAAATTGGATTACAATTCCAATGTTGTAATCAAAATTAGAATAAAATTAAAACATATTGATTATAATTTAATTAAAACAAGTTAATCTTTAATAAATTCAAAAATCAAAAAAAATGTAATTTTAAGTTTTAATAGAGTGGTCCTAGTGGCTTCATATTTATTGTATATTTATTTTTAGTTTATTTTTTTGGTTCGCTTATCAATGTCGATCATTAGCCCAAATGAAAAAAAATGAAAGGGTTGCAGTACATGATAGCTAGTGCGAAACCAGATTATTTTTATTTTCGTGGATTAAAATTATATTTATTCTTGTGGTAGGCTAGGTTATAACTTGAGAGTTAGGGGTACCCTAGGTTGGGTTAGGGCAAGACCCTCCCACCTAGGGTCACAAAATAGGGAGTCTATTGGGGACAAGCTTTTGGGGCAAAGAGAGCATTGGATTAGAAATGGTGAGACAGATCTGCCCTCCTATAATTGTTAGAGCATGAGATTGCATATGCCCAACCGTAGTTGTGCAAAGTCAGAGGCAATATTATGTATTGGTACTTCAAATATAGGAACCCACTCAGGTAAATTGATAGAACTGGTAGACACAATAAAGAGGCAAAAGATCAATATTGCTTGTATTTAAGAAACTAAATGGAAATGAGAGAAAGTCAAAGAGATGGAAATGTCAGGTTTTAGAATCTGGTACATAGGGTACACATCTAATAAAATAGAGTTGAAATCATTTTAGATAGTACCTTTAAGGACAAGGTGGTATCTTATCTAATGGGGAATATGATCATACTAGCCAATGTGATTACACATTAAAAGGTCATCAATGTAATTAGTGCCTATACACCCTAAATAAGACCAATAATGAGCTAAAAGTTCAATTATGGTAGGACATGGATGGTATCATGCAAGGGATACCACATAAGGAGAGCATCTTGATAGGTGGTGATCTCAATAGTCACGTTGGGTCTCAACGAAGTGGATTTGAGAGCATCCATGGGGGCTTTGAGTATAGGAAAATAATGAAGAGGAAAAAATATCTTGGAGTTTGTGGTGGCCTATAACCCAATCTTAACAAATACCCACTTCATCAAGAGAGACAACCACCTTGTAACATTTAAGAATGGGAGGAGTAGGAGCCAGATTGATTTTATCCTTACTAGGATAGTGAGATGCACTCTATGTAAGGATTATGAAGTCATACCTAGTAAAGGGTTCACAAACTAGCATAAAATGAGAGAAAGTAAGCAGGAGATATTTAAGAATGAGAGCTCCACACTTAAGAAACGGGATCTGAATGGAGAGGCAGTGTCAATGTGGGCTAACAGGACATCAAAGATTAAGACGATAGGAAAAAATATTTTTGGCAAGTCTACTAGGTGAGGTCCACCTATGAAAGAATCGTAATGGTGGAATGATAAAGTGCAGAGACTAGTTAAAAGTAAGAGAGTTTTGATTGATTTTTCTAGGGTATCAGGTCATCTAAATTCTTAGATAAGGACGTGTCATGTGTGTAGGGAGGTACTCTTAGAGGACAACTTGGGAGCATACGGACTCAAGTCATACTAGTAGTCATCTCTCAAAACTTTCTTTTATGTGAAGTAATTTTTGAGGTAGACATCATTTTAAGGATGATTCAATTTTTCTTCATCTTTATTAGTCAATTCATAAGCATTGCCAAGATATTTTTCATTGATTAAAATAGGCCCTCGTCAATTTAGTTTCAAGGATGAATATTCTTTTTAACTATCATCTTACTGATTTCAAACTTTCTCTCGATCACCCTCTTTTGAAACCTTTTGTGTCTATTTTGATAAATTCTAGTATGTTCGACAACAGCTAAGTTTCTTTCATCCAAAAGCTCAATTGAGAGAGACGAGATTCTTACCTTTCATCAACAAGGATGTCCCTATCAAATTGAACTAAGAGGGATAGAAGGAATACCTTATACGAAACTATTGTTTCCATCCCATATGCTAGGGCATATGGGGTTTGACTGCTACGGGTCCGTATAAAGGTACGATAACACATAGAGCTTCTATGAGCTTATCGGGCTAGTCTATGAATTTGCTAGACTCGCAAGTTTTCTTGATAATCTTGACTAATGTCTTGTTGGTAGCTTTTACTTGATCATTTTCTTGAGGATAGTAAGGTGATGAAAGATACAACGCTATGCAGTACCTATTGCAAAGATCACATAGATCTTGAGAGAGCAACTGAGGCCCATAATTGGTGACAATGTCGCTAGGAATCCTGAATCTGGTGATGATGTTATGGCTGCTTCTGCTTCTGCCCACTTGGTGAATCATGTATAATATTTTATAGAATTTGATGATAAATTATAAAAATTAATGTCTTCATAAAAATATAACCTACACCTTTATGTTGTGTTTAATAACTCTATTAAGATCTAATATCAGTAGTAATTTTGATATTTATACAAATAGAGGTCTTAAAATCATGTTTGACTATCAACTCTAATTTCAAAATTAATACTTTAAATTTATCTTGAAATCAATACAAGTTGGAATTGTATTGAAATAGAAAGTCTCTCTCTCTCTGTCTCTCTCTCTCTCTCCTAATGCCTTCGACTTGTCCCGCCATCACTGGAGTTCTCTAAAGATTGAGAAGATGCTATGCTGAAGCACTTGCCGGAGGAAAGGGAAGCCCATCGTAGAGCTTGATAGCCCCTTGCTAGAGCCTTGAGATGAAGAAACCTCCTTCTCCCTTTTCTTCTTTGCATCTCATCTTGTTGGAGGTCTAGATTTGAGAGCTTTTTGGCAGCTTGGCGGTGGAGTTGGTTTACTATGGCAACCGTCAGGTGGTGGACCAACAACAAGGCAAAATGGGTTGGGCCTATGGGGGCTTGCAGGGGGTTGACAACAACATCACGGGTTGAGGGAGCTACTGTTGCAGTGGGAAATCAAAGTTCCCCACAATGAGTTGTACATGCCACTATCAGGATGTCAGTTGAAGATGACTAACTTGATGCACCCTTCCGCCAGCTACAATTGGTGTTGGAATCTGTTTATCTCCTACTACAACTCCTATGATGTTGAGGCATCATAAGATGGATGGACATGGATAGCCTCTGTGTGCAGATGAAAAAGAGGCATAGGAGGATTTACTTTGATGTTTTTGTTAATAGGTCTTGGATTGGCTGAAGACGACAAAGAAAGAAGATAGATGGGTGCTGGATTAGACATGGAGCTCTGTAGAACCAATAAAATAAGGGAATCTAATTCAAACCTATCGAGCTAGGTACAAAACTTGTTCTATATTTGAGCTTCTCTAGCATTCTGAAGAGGTACTCTACATTTTAGATGGATCTGCAAATCTAATTAGAACGAGAAATTAGGTAATTTCTTGAACAAATTAGGGCTCTGTGCTTGACCAAAAAATAAAGACAATAGCTAGCATCCTCTCTAGTTATGTTATGGCAGGTTTGAGAATCAAGTCAACATGTCTTCGACCTTGAACAATGGAAGCATTAAGCAGGACATCAAATTCACTCATTCTCTTCTACTAGATATGTCTCTTTGTAGGGGTACCTGTTGTGGTGGAGAAGTGGCTAAGTGTATTGGATGGGGAGAACATGATGAGGGCGATGTCGATCTCATTGATGTACAATGCTATGCTTCTATCAAGCAAGAAATTTATGGACAAGTACATTTTTCCATCAAGGTTTGTACAATTTTTGAAACTTATCTTCCACGATGAATTATAGTATGGTACATGTAAGCAATCTTATATCTTTTCCAATTTATTAAAAATTTTGATTTTTTTTTATTTTGAATGAGATTCATTAGCATTGCTTGTAGCACCATATGAATTGAGTATGAGGATATGAGTAATTTTCAAATGACTATTCAACAAGTCGAGCTAATGTTACCTGAATCCATGTTCTAACTAATGGTCATTGCAAGGTTGATTTTCAAATAACTTGCACTTAGTGAGATACCTACTGTGCATTCTTGTTTCCATGGGAGATAAAAATTTGAAATCGTAAAATTTGCCCTCTCATCACATGCCTTTTCTCTAATGTTTATGTGAAAAAACTTCAATTTTATAACTCTTTCATGCCAAGTAGCTCAAACTATTGCATGTGCAGTAAAAAATACTCTAAGGGCCTATTTGGTACAGGATTAATTTGAAGATAAACTTGGTTTATCCTAAAAATTTAGGGGACAAACCACATTTATCTCCAAAAATTATTGGTACCAAACATGCCATTAGGGAATAAACCAAGTTTATCTCCTAAATAATCTTATACCAAACATTCCATACTACTCCAGCCAATCGTTAGTTGCACATTATATAAAACTCTCATGTTATTCCCCTAAATATAATATTTCTGATGGAAGCGAAGAGCACACCTCTGACTGAACCAGGAAGTGAGAAGTGATGGTTGCAACACTCTGGATATTATTCTTAAGAATAAAATACACATGACATTTGATGTATACCTTTGTTGCATAGTTTCCCCATTTGCATTTGCACATCTAGCAATTCTATGGTGTGGAAATATGTTTGTTCTCTCAATCCCAAGGGACATTTTTAACCTTGTGGCTTAGTACTTAGAGGTAGAAAATGGAAATCTCTTGTTACTAAATCTTTTGGTGCAGCCAGTTTGGAGATTTATATTAAGTAGACTATTTCATCAACTTTCTAGAGGACGGTTTGAACATTGTGAAGGAAGACCTAGCATTCTTTGTCCAACGCCTTCTTCCCCTTCTAGGATATACAAAGGAATGGAGTTGTACACTTGGTTGTGGTAATAGGCTTGGTTTTGATCCAATGACTTCTAGTTTGCAGATAACTAGGATCTCACAAAGACTAGTCGAGTTTTCTTGCTGCATTCTCATTATTGTAACATTTCTTCAACTGTCGTAAATGAACATAAGTGGGTTTTGTTGACTTTCTATTCATGCTATTCATATACTAAATCTAGTTCTTGTACTCTACTAGTTCTTTGGTTAGACATATATTCAGATTTTCACCAGATGTGAATTTTCTTCATCTATATTTCCATAAATTTGATGCCCCAAATCCAAGTGTGATGGTACACGTTGACACTATTTATAGATTGCTATTTATCTCTAGGTAGTTATTTTTAATCAATTCTACCTTTGTTTAAATGCACATCTTTTCTATGTAATTGTCTTTATTCGTCATTAATAATTTATAATTATCATTATTTTTAAATTTTAGTATTTAAAAAATTATAATTTATTAAAATATCATTAATATTATTATATTTTTAATAAGTTTAGGTCTATCTCCTTGAATTTAGACAAGATCCTCGAGATTGTTTTTTATATGGAGAAATAGAGGGTGGCAGATTCGTGCCTTGCCTACTAGCTATGCAATATCCTGAAAAAATATTTAAAAAATTACATGTGGTTGGAATATCGTTATAGATATGTTTAAAGTGGTTAAAGGACAAGGTTGAGACTTTTTATTTTTATCTAAATTTAGTAGATAAATGCTATTTTAATTCTTACGCTTATCCAGTTATCGCCGCTCACTCTCCTCTAGAAGGAAATCAATCGTTTCATGTTATTTTTTCTCTCTCATTTAGTTTATCTTCCTCTGCTTCTCGAGTTCAAATCATCTCAGGGAGATTTCTAAAACCTCCTCAGGCTCCTCACACAGGATAAGATGACTATTTAATGCACGATAAGATGAGTATTTAATGTAGAAATATGAGAAGTTTGAGGAAACTATCTCAAGAGGTTCCGAGAGTTGATCCGAACTCTTGTTTCTCTTGTCCCTCTCTTTTTCCTTTGCGTAACGAGAAGATACCTTTGTTGTCTCTCGAACTCTCTTTTGCATGGACGCTCACCTTGGCCGTTGCAGGCCGCCGCGTCATGCCCATCCTGGCCCTCCTTCACAGCTGCATCGCAGCGCACCCATCATCACTGCATCGCCCCGATTCCTCCGCCGGTGCATCCCGTCGACATCGTCCGACCCTTCACCCCTGCGCCATGCACGGGGCTCAGTTGTTCTCCCCCTCTCTCTCTCTCTCAGCGTCTCCTGTCGTCCTATCCATACGATTTTTTTTAACTAACACAGTTTAACTCTCAAAATATATAAGTAACACATATATTTAGCATACTTTGACGCAAGTTGATTCTTAAAACATCTTACTTCATGACCCGTTTGGTTAGAGTTTTAAATTTGATACTATATCAATATTGATATTGATCATTTTAGATGTTAGAGTATCAATATCAAAATTGATACAAGTTGACACTTGTATTACATAATGTGTTTTGTTTTCACTACCAACTTTAAAATTGATATTACTAACCAAACACTTCTTAGTGATTACTTGGAATATCAATTTTAAAATTGATAGTGACAGAGGTGTCAAATAGTGTTACCAAACAGGGCGTTAGATAAAAATCTTAAAGTAGAGTTAGTTACAACCCACTTTGTTTTGTAGCTTTGAAAACCAATCAGCGTACGTAAATAATATAAATCTACTTATTAACCTCGAAATAAAGTCATAGTTAAAAGAGATGACTAATCCGACAACTTTAAAGTTGAGTTAGAATGAGCCGACAATATTTAATTTGCCTCCATATTAATATAAAATGTTTTTTCATCGACTTTGAAGACGATACGGTTTAACATGTGAGTGATTTTACTAAATTACTATTAGATTTTATCATACGACAGTCATAACTCTTGGTATCAAACGGTGTCAGATATGCCATAACGCTCATAACGCTTTTCTTATATGTCAGTCAGATTATTATTAGATTTTTATATAAATAATATATATATGGTGTCAGATACGCCATAACACTGATAACACTTTTCTTATATGATAGTCATATTATTATTAGATTTTGTTATATAAATAATATTTATATGGTATCAGATACGACACAACGTTTATAATATTTTTATCATAAGACAGTCACGTAGATTTTACTGAATTATTATTAGATTTTTATTCTAATACTAAATTTTAGTAAATTTATTATAAATATAAAATTTTTATGATAAAAGTTATTAAAATATTATTCGACTATTTTACAAACAAATATTTTTATTAACATTTTTGTGGACAGATAGGTCTTCTGTGGCCTTGACGAGAGTTTCCCCCTATGATGGCTTCTGCAGCCTCGATGAAGATTCCCCCTCCCTCCGACACACCATGAGGTCTTCCGCAACCCTGACGAGGGCTTCCCCCTTTTGGTGTTCAGCGATGGCTTATCGTGGACTTCAACGAGGGTTCCCCTTTCCGACACTCATTGATGGCTTCCACTGCCCCGACGAGGGTTTCCCCTTATTGGTGCTTCACAAGGTCTTTCGCAGCCCCAACGAGGGAATTAGGGGTGTTCATGGTTTGGTTTGATTTTTGAGTATTTTTCTTAAACCAAACCAAACCGAACTATCTCTCAAACTAAACTAAACCGAACCAAATTAATTCAATTTGGTTTGGTTTGATTCGGTTCAAACCATATTTTATTAAGGTATAGTAGATATATTAATATATAATTTTATTTTGTTTGTTTTAAATCATATTCTATTAAAATATTGTGTATATGTTTATACATTACATTAATTTTGTCTTTAAAACTCTTGAAATAAATTTATTTTTATAAGAAAAGATACATAAATACTATCTTATATATAACTTAAAATAAAATATTTAATCTAATTCGGATTATTCGGTTTACTGGTTTGGTTTGGTTTGAAGGGTCCTAGAAACCAAATCAAACCAATCAGTAGTTCAAACCAAACCAAACCGAACCAAAACAGTGGTTTGGTTTGGTTTTTCGAGTTGAACCGAACAGGAAGAGCCCTAGAGGGAATCCCCCTTCTAATGCTTTATGATGGCGTATTGTGGCCCCTAAAGAGGGTTCCCTCTTCTGGCGCTTCGCGTTGTCTTTCATGACCCCAACTAGGGTTTCCCCTTGCTGGCGCTCCACGAATGTCTTCCGCAATTCTGATAATGGTTTTCCCCCTTCTAGTGCTTCACAATAGCCCACGGTGGCCCTGACAAGGGTAAAGGTAATATTCAAAAAGTAGGAGGAGGGTTTCGCTCTCACAAGCGAAAGTTTCCCTGCAGAGGGCTTCGCTACTACCGCCGCCGTCGATGGGGGGAGAAGGGAGAAGTGCAAATGGTTGCTGTGTGATAAGGAAGAGATGACTAGATAGTGTCCTTGACCTGTACACCACAACCCCAACTTGTACAATACATATCTTTACATTACACCACAACCATTACAACACATCTTTGAAGTAAATTTGTTCCTTATAAAAAACATTTCATATGCATAACCCAAAAGATTGATATATCAAACATAACATCACAAACCTAAAATTACAAGTCTATGTAGACACACAAATTTAGTCTAGTTATAGAGTCCAAAAATACTGTTTCTATGAAGTATATTTATGTACGACATCGAAGAAATTGAGTTTTC
Source organism: Cryptocoryne crispatula var. balansae (assembly GCA_036172225.1). Lineage (NCBI taxonomy): Eukaryota > Viridiplantae > Streptophyta > Magnoliopsida > Alismatales > Araceae > Cryptocoryne > Cryptocoryne crispatula. The sequence continues at coordinate 10,018,208 of CM069931.1, read as the reverse complement.
TAGAAAAATGAAGATTTTTATATATTTTCAAACTTTCAAGACTTGATGCCTAGTCAACAAGGTGCCAAACTGCTAAATTCAAATGTGACCTTAATCCACCTTCACTTGAGCATTTCATGTCCTGACATTCGGTCAAACCACACGAACGGTGTCATGTCAGAAGCACGCATGGCACATTCATGATGTTGACTAGTCAATAGTGTCATTGGCAAGATACATACACATCATTAATACCAATTCAAGCATCCCATTCATCGGCACATTTTGCACATGCACACATCTTTTTCAATATTCCAAATTTACCCTCTTAGTGGCTACAAGAGGAGACACATCTCCAACTTTTTCACCTTGTCACATTTCCACCTCATCACCTTTGCTTCTTCCATAAGTTTCACATTTTTGACTTAATTTTGACCTTGTCACCTTTTTTACCTTTCCACCTTATCACTTTTACTTCTTTCATAAGATTCACCTTTTTATCTAACTTTTGACATTGTCACCTTTTTCACCTTGCCACCTTACCACTTTTACTTCTTCCATAAGCTTCTTCTCTTTATTCTACAAGTACGATGCATCTCCTTTAAAAGAACACTCACACCTTCATGAAAGGTAGTTGGTCCCAAGCTATTAAGAGACTCTAAGCCCTCATACCTCTTTCTTTCCTCTCATCCCTTGTAGGTTCTCTACCTCTTTCTTATCTAATACATTCTTCTTCACCTCTCATCCCCCCAACTACCCTAGGCTCATTTCAAGTTTCCCTAAATATCATCCCCTTGCCTCGGTGCAAATAAGTTGGTCCAAAGAGAGGGAGAAGTCCAATTTGCGCTAGCTCCACAATGCTTTCTGCTTTTCTTTAGCTTACATAAACTTTTGCAAGAGAATTCTAGTGAAGTTGTCTTTAGAAAAGTTTTTTCTTGGGCTATCCTCTTTCTTATCTAACAAATAGGGCTAAATTCCAACATCTTCTCAACTTGTGGTGGTTCTGCACCAACGTTGCATCGACAGATCTAGGATTTCACCATTTGATGTTCTGTGTTCTTAGCAAATATCCAACCTCTTTCTGGAAGATTCAACTAACCTTCTCTTCACATAAAATCACTGTCAATGAGTTAATTTTCATTTAAAAGAAACAGGAGTCGATTACTACCTCTCCTCCATCCGCAATGGCTTCTACAATGAGACTGCATCTACATAATCCAGTTTCTACAACTTTCTACCACTATGTTATCAGAAAATTTACAGCATCTTCCCAGTGGATTCAAGCCAACATATCTTCATAAAAAACCTCTCTCAGTGAGATATCTTTCATTTGAAACAAACAAAAGTCAACTCCAACTTCTGTAGCATTTATGGCAAGCTTCGGAGTGAAGTCGTGCTTCAAGTTTCTAATTTTGGACCGAACACTTACATCGATACTTAGCTTCATTGATCCTTCATGGAATCAGCCCATACTTGCTTTCTTTTTTATCAATTCATATTTTAACTATATTTTATTATTTTTTTCATCTTACATGCATTTAAGCATCTATTTTGCATTTTAAACATCTTAAACACGCCTAAAAGGGGTTGGGATCTAGTCCCAATCCAATTAGTCTTCTTTCTTTTTTCATTTTAAACATATTTTTCTTATAGATACTACACTTATTTAGGCACTAATCCTCTTTCAACTTGTTTGTTTTTTTTCTTATGTAGTGACAAAGCATATCATCTGGCATAAAAAGTAAGCTTGGGCTTGTCGACTCCAGAAACGGGTTCCGGATCGGCACCTCAAGATAAGGTGAAAGATAGATTTGGGGAAAAAGGGGGAGTGAATCAGAAAACACTCGGAAAGCGATAAAAAGTCCTCACCTCGGTCCCACACTCACATTGATCCCCGAACTTTCATCTCACGGCGTCGCTCGAGCACCGGAGATGGTTTGGGTCATGTGGGAGGAGAGTGAGGAGGAGATGAAATTAGAACATAAATAAAAGGTGGTCGCCAAGAGCCGCGGGCTCCGCTTTATGGGATAACAACAAGATTGAGTAGTTTTGACCGTGTACCTTAGCGCGGGAGATCGGGATATGGGTTCAACCTTCTTCTTCCTCGGCCGGCCGATGAAGAAGAGTCTCCAACCGATGCTAGCTTGATAGACCTGTGCAACTAGAACAATAAACCAAGTGAAATAAAACGATTAGAACTATGGAAAGTGTAGTAACCGTAGTAAGAATATGAGAAAGAAGCAATTGGAATTGGACTCACCGGCTTCGGGGTAAGCCTTAACCCCTTTTTTTGTATTTTTGATTATGTAAAAATGATGCAAATGAACTGAAATATTCTTTAAAACAGTAAATAAACTGAGTTAGATGAGTTGAGAAAGCTTATGGAGTGGATCGGCTTGAGTTGAAGCCGAGTTGGTTGAAGAAGGCCGGTTCGGGTAACTTTGCACCATTCTGGCATGACTTTAGTGCAGAGAATTCTACGGACGACCCCGATGTCAGAATCGAGTTCCGTTTGTTGGAGTAGACAGAAGACTCGGAGAGGAAGAGTTCCTATGTTGATGATTTCTCCGAAATTCTCCTGTAGAAATATGTAAAGATTATGAAAGTGGGCAAATATGGAAAACAGAACCTGGATGCGCGCCCTCAGTGCAGCAACCGCCACGAACAAACGGAAAGTTGGAATTGAGTGCCGTCAGTTGGAGATAAAAGAGGACGAATATAAGAACAACTTCTATGTTGAAGACATTTGCAGAAGGAGTTCCAGATTTTCTGCATAAGTCGATGAAATAGGTTGATGCAGAACGCCCGGATTGAGCCTTCTCCTTCACTTCGATATCGATCTCTCGACGTCGGATCGGCTTTGGACATTGGGACGGCCTTGGGAGAGAGTTTGGACGACCTCAGGATGAGCTAGGCATGGGGGATTAACCTTGGGTCGTTGGGAATGGCCCCCAATTTATAGGGGAAGGAAGCCGGTGCAAAAAATGGAAACTGGACCAACGGCGCCCCTGCTTTTCAAAGGGGACGAGGGCACGCTGGGCGCGCCCCCACTTCGGGGGAGCGGTCTGCGCACCCCCCTGTTTCAAAGGGAGCGGGGGCGCGTTACGCGTCTCACTGCTAAAAATCGTCAGAAACTTCCGTAAATTACTAAAAATTGACTTGACAAACGTAACGCGCCCCCGAACCGGGGGCGCGGTACAAATAATCGAAAATAAACGCAGGAAACCTTCCAAAAATCAGGTTTAGAAGGTGCTAATCGGGGTAATTTGCGATTTAAAGAAACTGACCGCGCCCCCGCTTTTCAAAGGAACCGGGGGCGCGCAGGACGTGCCCCCGGTTTGAGGGCGTGCAGGGCGCGCCCCCGGGTTGAGGGCGCACAGAGCGCACCCTCCCCTTTCAAGCGGAGTGGGGGCGCGGTACACTCTCTCCTGCGTGCATGTTACGTGAGCCGTATCTTGCAAACGGGATGTCCGATTCGGCTCCCGTTTGTCGCGTTGGAAAGAGGGCCTTCAACCGCACCTCCTCAAGTCAGTAAACCAGACGGCATGACTCCCGAGACGTTCGCACGGGGCTTTCTACCGGTTACCCTCTCGCGGAAAGCCGAAACCCGTGGCGAAGATCCGAAAGAGCACGGTTCCGGTCGAGAAATATCGGGTCAACTCGGGATGACTTAAAATGATGACCGAATAAGTCCGGTACGGTCGAAAAACCCGAAATCATCGAAAAATCTGAGATTAACCCGGTAAACGTGAACCGAACATCGGTAAAGCTGGGAAACCCTAAAATTGACCGAAATGGCCGTATGGCCATGATTGATAAAAATATTCAGCTAGAATCAACCCGGATGACCTGAAAAGACCCGATGATGACCTGAAAGGTCTAACACGTGGCCTGGGATAGCCGTGTCAGTACAGATCGAAAAAGCCGTAACAAAAGCCGTCATTGATCGACGCCTACCGAAATGACTTCTCGGAAACCCTGAATGTTACGGAACACACGCTGGACTCCCGCGATGTTCAAATATGGACCATTCAAGGTCTGTCATCGAGCAGGCTTCGTGTTTTCACAGTTCACATGCGGCTCTCGCTTGAAGGTCATGGCATTGTTCCGGAAATCATCGGTCCATTCTCAACTCACAAGGGGCTCCACCAACGTCCTTTGCTCATCTCCACGAGGTAATCCAGATCAGATAACAGTCAAATAAAGGATATCGCCTATGGAATAAGAGCCTGGGGCTCCGAATGAGGCCAATTTGGCGTGTCTACAGCTTGCCTCGCCTTGATGTCGGCTTTGCAAGGGAATGGCATGTAGCGGAGCAGAGTGAAACGTAGAGAAAGCGTAGCGAAGCGAGATGGATCGTAGTGGAATGTAGTGGAGAAAACTGGCGATGGACAGAAAAGGTGGCATCAAGGTGTAGATATAGACACGCTTAACGACCAGATTTGGCAAGACGAATCTCCTCAAGTCTCTTGGTTAACCGCCATGTTTCATCAAGTCTTCCTATGTTCGATTGGTAAAAGATGTGCCATTGGCACGAGAGAAGAATAGCCAACCCCCAACGCGGTGGGGAGTCCCCGAAACATGGGTTCGTAGGTTCATCATCAGCCGATAACCCAATCTTTGCGGTGTTCCTGTACTGTGATGGGCTAAAGTTTTTAGAAAGAGATTTGTTTTTGAAAAGCAAAAGAATACCAATAGAGCACGTTTAGGCTCTTAGATTCATTTAAGTCTTCGAAAGAGACGAGATTTGATTCGGAATGGAATGATCTCAGATTTCGAAAAGCAAATGTTGAAGCACAGACCGTGAAGATAGTGACGGTGAAAGTTCTGATTGAATAGGGGCCCTTGGTGGGACGAATTGGCTGCCACAGTGGGATAAATAGCAAGGAAGTGTTGCAATGGCCACAGTGGTGATTGAAATGAAATAATTGGAGGCACAAGGTGACTACCGAACACGGTGGGATTCATAGACACGGTGGGATATTAGAAAAGTCGGTGGGACTAGAAAACACGGTGTGATTAGAAAACACGGTGGGTTCAGAATGATCGGAATTAGGATAAGGGATTTAAAGATTAGGGTGAGAAGGTGAAGGTTACGAAATGATGTATGCAATGACAAAACAAAATGTAATGCAATTAATGCTACATGATGCATGCTGGGCTCAATAAAACAAGACAAAACTTATATAACAAATAGTTGAAGATATAGATTTTCTATGAGGTCAAGATACCCATTCGGGAACCATCGTCCCTCACAGCACAACTTTGGCCTATCCATCAGCACAAAGAATGACCCGACTGTCGTGGATTTTGATGAAGGGGATCTCGGGCCTGGTCTTCTTTGCATTCACGGTCTTCAACATCAATGCATAAAATAAATAGTAATGCTAATGCACCTAATATATGCTAAGAAAGGAAATGATAACGGTGAGTTTGCGATGTGATGACATGCATTCTCACAAAAGAGTTCATGTGTCCTAATGAGGACACAGAGCAAAAGCTTCTCGACAAAGTTGAGACCGAGGTTATGGTGACACCTCCTCCTGAGAATCCTCAGGGGAGGGAAGTGGCGAGTGTCGCCTTATTGAAGTCTTGAAAAATGCTCCTCAACAAAGTTGAGGTCGAGGTCATGGTGACACCTCCTCCTAAGAATCGTTGGGGGAGGGAAGTGGCAAGCATCACCTTGTTGTGCAATTCTTCTTATTTGTTCTTCGTTCCTGAAACACTCGAAAAAAGGAGATTAGAATGCCCATATGGCCTATCCCCCTTGCAAGTTGCAATCTGCCTTGACCTTTGTCAAGGGGTGTAAAGTTTTTCTTGTGCTTGAAACACTTAGAAGGAAGAGATTAGATCAACAATGCGGCTTATCCCCCTTGCAAGTTGCAGTATGCCTTGACCTTTGTCTAGGGGTAATAGCCTTCTTAAGGGTGTAAAAAAAATAAAGCAGCAAATATACAATGAATGTAAAGACAAGAATTCAAACCGAGCATGGTGATTTTTTTTTTGAAAATTTTGTTGGAATTTGAAAATGAAGTTTTCTTCTTCTTCTTTTTTTTTTGAAAATATTCAATTTTTCTGGGATTTTTGAAAATATTCTTTTTTAGAGTTTTTGAAAATATTTATTTTTTTTGGAGTTTTTGAAAATATTCAACTTTTTTTAGAGTTTTTTTTTGAAAATATTTTTTTGGGGAGAGAAAAATCAGTATTGACACAAGTTCTCATCACTTGGTTGTTTTTCTAGGTTCGTTGGTAGACACCATGTGCAAAATGGGGTTCCTTGCCCAGAATCTTTCCGACCTTCAACCTTTGATCGGCTAGAGTTTAGCTTTGATTTGGTTGGTTCACCCATACCTTGGGGGTAAGAATGAAGAATTGAGGGAAAGTCCTTGATAGGCTTTGGAGATGTCGAGAGGGATTTCTCTACTCACACCCAATTGTCCGTTGGGGTTCAGCCTCTTCGGGTCTTTTCTTCTTTATTGACAAACCTATTTTTGTGGCACACATTCGGACAGGTGCTTTGACCTGTGGGGTCATTGCCCATCTTTTGGTGCCTTTTTTCATTTTCTGCATTTTTGGGTACTCATTCAAACAGGCCCATATTTGTTTAAACCTTGGGGTTCATTGACCATCTTTTGGCACCCTTTTTTTATTTGAGAAGTTGGACCTTCTAAGACGGCCTCCTACTAGGGCAGCGGATGCTTTTGATACTCTCCCCCTCTGATCTCCTTCACCTATATTGGACCGAATAGAAGAGAGTAGGGTAAAGGTTTTCCTTCCATCTCTAAGCTTTGCCTAGCTTCTCTCGGGTGTCAAGTCATCCAGATTCTGGGATCGGGACATGTTGTGTGTGTAGAATGGTATCTACCCTCGACTCCTAGACAACAACCTAGAACATGTGGACTTAAGTCATACTAGTAGTTCTCTCCATTTTTTTTGAGGTAGATTACATTCCATATGTGAATCAATTGTAAACATGCCTTGCATTGTAAAGAATTTATTAGGATAAAACAAAAAGTAGTTATCATCAATCATAAATTTCTCTCAAGTAAGATTGTCATGTGAGATTAAACATCATTTTAAAAAAAATTTATTGCCTTGCGGATGACATAATGATGATGAATGCAATTTCATGTAATACCTGAGAGAAGGAGAAGTTCATTGTTGATAACGGCTTCGCTTGTGCTTGCCTTGCCTTGCCTGCCTTGCCTTGCCTGCCATGCCTTGCGTTGCCCAACTACTTCCACTGTTGATATGCACCATATTGCATTGGATTGAAGATTCATAGTCATAGGATGAAGTGAAAATGTGGAGGATCTGATTTAGCATGGCGGAGTCAAAATTAATGATGTAAAAGGCAAAGATTGTGGTATCACCTAGGAAATTTCTTTACCTTGATTTTTTTGAAAATAAAATTAGGAAAAGTAAAGAGAATGCTTGAAAAGAAAAGTGAATTAAAGTGGGATCTTGGGCCCATGAGTTGATAGTGGGATTGCACGCCCGGGAAGGGTTGGAATCAAGGGGCATGTGGGCCCAAGAGTTAAATGCGAGCCAGAGGGCCCAATTGATGTTGATGGGCTTGAGGGCCTAACTAGAGGTGATGGGCTCGAGGGCCTAACTAAAGGTGATGGGCTCGATGGCCCGATTGAAGGTTGAGCTCGAGGGACCCAACGAAAAGAATGGGCATGTGGACCCGATTTAGGTGATTGGAAGTGTGATAGTGATTTGGAAGATTTGTGATGGGCTCGTGGGCACCATCGAAGAGTATGGGTGCACAAGCCCATAGTTGAAGTGGGGGCACAGGGGCCCGATTTCGAAGAAGTATGGGCACGCGGGCCCGATGGTGAAGAAATAGGGGCATATAGGCCCGAAGTTGAAGGAGTGTAGGCATGTGTGCCCGAGTTTGTTGGAAGGTGGGCACGTGGGGCCCATTTAGAAGAAATTTAGGGACATGGGCCCGGTTGTAAAAAAACATGGGCATGTGAGCCCGGTTGAAGTGAATTGCAGGCACGTGGGCCCAATTTAAAAAAATTAAGGGCACATGGGCCCAATTGGGGAGAATTATGGGCACATGGGCCCGATGGAAGGAAAGGGGCACGTAGGCCCAGTTGGGGAAAAGGGGCACATGGGCCCAGTTGAAGGAAAGGGGCATGTAAGCCCGATTGATTAAAAGGGGCACATGGGCCCGGTTGAAGAAAAGGGGCATAAGAGCCCGGTTGATTAAAAGGGGCACATGGGCCCGGTTGGATAAAGGGGGCACGTGGGCCCGGCTGATGGAAAGGGGTACATGGGCCCAGTTGATGAAAAGGGGCGTAAGAGCCTGAGAAAGGGGCATAAGAGCCCAGTTGAGTGGGATAAAGTGTGGGCCGTGGCCCTAAGATTGACAGATTTTGGGTCCATGGGCCTGATTGATGGTTGTAAGTAGGATAAAGAAATGGCAGTGGCCCTAAGATTAAGAAATTGTGGGCCCATGGGCCCAATCATTGATTTTGAGAAGAATAAAGAAAAGGTCGTGGCCCTAAGATTGATTGATCGTGGGCCCATAGACCAGATTGTTGCTTAGGAGAAGAATGGGGTAAGGGTCGTGGCCCTAAGATTGATGCTAAGGGATTTGCCTGCCTAGCTGGAGGAGGTCCTAGTATCCCCTTGCTAAGGTCTACATCCTTCAGGAGGCTTGTCGATTCATTCCCTATTTCATTGACCAATTCGGTCTCCTTACTTCCCAGTTTAGGGGTCAATTCAATCTGACCATCTTCATTGATCAATTCCAATGATGGTAATAGTTGATCAATGCCTGATAAATCCTTGCCTAGTCCATCATTGGATTGACAATCAACTAAGTTTATGATTCCTTCATCTAAGCTCCCTATAGTAGGCTTCTCCTCAGGATGTTCTATGGAAGAGGGCATGCCTAGTCTAGGGGATTCCAAAAAGGTAGAAGGGTTTGGTTCGACCTCCCCTACTAGCTGACTTTGATCTTGAGATATAGCAATGACATGATGAGAAGTCGATTCTTCCATGACAGGAGCACAAATGGTTGGAGTTATTAATTCCTTTGCCGGGTAGGAGCTTGAGGGGTCAGAGTGACTAAATCATATACCATAGCAGGAGCATGAATGATCGGAGTGACTGGTTCCTCTACCATGGCAGGAGCAACAGACAAAACAAGTGGTTTGACTGACTGAGGGGGAACCCTATGTTGAGGGATTGATTGAAGTGGTGCTGGCATAGAAGTCGGTTCAGGCTGAAGAGCTATTGATGTAATTAATTGAAGAGTCATGTCTTGGATGGTTAGCTGAGGAGTTGTTGGTGGAATAGGCTGAGAAGCCAAGGGCCGGATGATTGGCCGAGGGGTTGTTGGTGGAATAGGTTGAGAAGCCAAGGGCCGGATGATTGGCCGAGGGGTTGTTGGTGAAATAGGCTGAGAATTTGATTTTGATAGTGAGGTGTTGGCACAATTGACATGAGGAGCTTGATTGTGCACAATTGATTGTGCCGTTGACACGGGTTGCATGTCCGGCCGAGATTGTGGCATGGGTGGCCTAATCAACTGGCGTCGAGGTGTTGGCTGAAGATGATGATCTGGGTGAGGTTGGAGAGGGCTCCTAGGTTGGTTCATAGCATCAATGCTCCTCTCAAGCCTGGGCCTCAATTCATCAGAATATTGCATTAATTCCACATCTTCTTTTGCTTCCCCAATTATTGAATAGCCTGGCCCATATCGTTTCAAGAATTTGGCCTTGATAATTTTGAAATCCCATATTTCTATTTCATTCAATGAAAAAAACCAATCTAGAGCTACACCCTCTAAAGATCTCCTAAAAAGAAAGGCAAGGGTCTTTCTATCATTCTGCCATCGAGATGATTTGCTCAGGAAATCATTAACATGGGTGAAGGGATCACCTAAGCTATTGTAGCGATGGTAGGCTGGTGTTTGTGATGGAGGGATATGTGGAACTGGGAAAGATGAAGCAGATATTTCAGGGATGGCCTTCGAGTCCAAACGGTGCCTTAGCTTTTCAAAGTGCTCATCCATTTGGTTGAGTTTGTCCATGAATGCTTGAGTGAGGTTGGGTTCCTGAGCCATTGGTGCAAGGTATTTAGATGAATGGGTTGGAAGAGGTGGCTTCAAAGTAGGAATTGACATAGAATTATATGAATGCCCCACAACGGGGTGAGTAGAGGCATGACAGGGTTGCCCAGGAGAGGAGATGATGAGGAGCCTGACTGTCGATTCGGGTGGTGAGGGGGCTTGATTTCTTTCGACCGGATCTTGATTGGTGGGCATCTTTCCCTTTGTTAAAGATTGCACAGTTGAAAAGGATTCAGGATCTAGATGGAGGGATAGACCCTGGAGGATTTGTTCCACGCTAAGTGAAGCAGGTGGATGAGTAGGATTTTGAACTTCATGTTCTCTGACGGCATTGACATGGCCCTCTGGTTGGACCATGGGTTGTTGCAGCTCGTAGTAGTCCGACCTCCCAACGTGGCTTCTAGACCTTAGCATTATGGGCATCATGTCGGTCTTTCTACAAAGATGGTTAAAAAAAGAGCAAGCAAAGCACACAATTAAAGATTTATTGTTATGTTTTATTTTGTTTGATTTTTTTGTTTCAATTTAGTTGTTTGGAAAACAAGTTGAACACAAAATAAAAAAAGTTATTTTTTGTTTTTTTAGGTGTTTTGAAAGAATAAATTTTTTTTTGGCTATTTTCAATTTTTTGGTGAGCAAGCAAGTTATGCAAACAAGTTTTTAAAATGACTACTCGACAATATTTGAGTTGAAACCTTAGATTAGATAAATTGTTAGCAATTGTTCACTCAAATGGGTATGGTTCCTACTGCTTCAATCTTCAAGACCTAAGGTTGTCACTCAATCACCACGAGTAGGTACTTGGGTTCTTCGGGTTTTGGGAAAGTGGTACAACCGGCCCAATCGTGCAGAGAAGAATACTCCACGGATGGGGACTTACGGAGGTCTTGATGGAAACCACCAAATCAACTAGGAAGGAATATCCCAGAAGAGAGGTAAGAATCCACCAAGAAGGTGTTTGGAGGGTGAGGGTGTGTTGGGAGAGAGAGCCCCCGCCTCGAATGCCCTACGGATCGGAGCAAGTCCGGTACCCGATGCAAAAAGCTAATGCAAAAGTAAAAATGGAGGGTAAGAGGAGAAGAAGCAATCAATGTGCAAAAACATGAAATGAAATGAAGTAAATAGAGCATGAGATATGCAAACAAGACAAGCAATCATGCAACAAAACAAACAATCTAGTGACTAGAACTGAATTAGAATGAAACTAGTTGCAAAAACAAAGCAAGCTAGCAAGGTTAAAGACATTGGTAGTCCCACCGTGGTCACCAAAAAGTTGTCGACTCCAGAAACGGGTTCCGGATCGGCACCTCAAGATAAGGTGAAAGATAGATTTGGGGAAAAAGGGAGAGTGAATCAGAAAACACTCGGAAAGCGATAAAAAGTCCTCACCTCCGTCCGACACTCACATTGATCCCCGAACTTTCATCCCACGGCGTCGCTCGAGCACCAGAGATGGTTTGGGTCATGTGGGAGGAGAGTGAGGAGGAGATGAAATTAGAACATAAATAAAAGGTGGTCGCCAGGAGCCGCGGGCTCCGCTTTATGGGATAACAACAAGATTGAGTTGTTTTGACCGTGTACCTTAGCGCGGGAGATCGGGATATGGGTTCAACCTTCTTCTTCCTCGGCCGACCGATGAAGAAGAGTATCAAACCGATGCTAGCTTGATAGACCTGTGCAACTAGAACAATAAACCAAGTGAAAGAAAACGATTAGAACTATGGGAAGTGTAGTAACTGTAGTAAGAAGATGAGAAAGAAGCAATTGGAATTGGACTCACCGGCTTCGGGGTGAGCCTTAACCCCTTTTTTGTATTTTTTATTATGTAAAAATGATGCAAATGAACTGAAATATTATTTAAAATAGTAAATAAACTGAGTTAGATGAGTTGAGAAAGCTTATGGAGTGGATCGGCTTGAGTTAAAGCCGAGTTGGTTGAAGAAGGCCGGTTCGGGTAACTTTGCACCCTTCTGGCGCGACTTTGGTGCAAAAAATGCTAAGGACGACCCCGATGTCAGAATCAAGTTCCGTTTGTTGGAATAGACAGAAGACTCGGAGTGGAAGAGTTACTATGTTCATGATTTCTATGAAATCCTCCTGTAGAAATCTGTAAAAATTATGAAAGTGGGAAAATATGGAAAAAAGAACCTGGATGCGCGCCCTCAGTGAAGCAACCGCCACGAACAAACGGCAAGTCTGAATTGAGTTCTGTCAATTGGATATGAAAGAGGACGAAGATAGGAACAACTTCTATGTTGAATAATTTTGCATCAGGAGTCCCTGATTTTCTTAAGAAGTCGATGAAGTCGATGAAGTCCCGGATTGAGCCTTCTCTTTCACTTCGGGAACGATATCTCGACGTCGGATCGGCTTTGGACATAGGGACGGCCTTGGGAGAGAGCTTAGACGACCTCAGGATGAGCTAGGCATGAGGGATTAACCTTGGGTCATTGAGAATGCCCTCAATTTATAGGGGAAGGAAGCCGGTGTAAAAAATAGAAACTGGACCGACGGCACCCCCGCTTTTCAAAGGGGACGAGGGCGCGCAGGGCGCACATCCACTTCAGGGGCGCGGTCTGCGCGCCCCCCTGTTTCAAAGGGAGCGGGGGCGCGTTACGCGTCTCACTGCTAAAAATCGTCGGAAACTTCCGGAAATTACTAAAAATTGACTTGACAAACGTGGCGCCCCTCCGAACCGGGGGCGCGGTACAAATAATCGAAAATCAACGCCGGAAACCTTCCAAAAATCAGGTTTAGAAGGTGCTAATCGGGGTAATTTGTGATTTAAAGAAACTGACCGCGCCCCCGCTTTTCAAAGGAACCGGTGGTGCGCAGGACGTGCTCCCGGTTTGAGGGCGCGCCCCCGGGTTGAGGGAGCGCAGAGCGCGCCCTCCCCTTTCAAGCGGAGTGGGGGCGCGGTACACTCTCTCTCCTACGCGCGTGTTACATGAGCCGTATCTTGCAAACGGGATGTCCGATTCGGCTCCCGTTGTCGCGTTGGAAAGAGGGCCTTCAACCGCACCTCCTCAAGTCAGTAAACCAGCCGGCATGACTCCCGATACATTGGCACGGGGCTTTCTACCGGTTTACCCTCTCGCGGAAAGCCGAAACTCGTGGTGAAGATCCGAAAGAGCACGGTTCCGGTCGAGAAATCTCGGGTCAACTCGGGATGACTTAAAATGATGACCGAATAAGTCTGGTACGGTCTAAAAACCCGAAATCATCGAAAAATCTGAGATTAACCCGGTAAACGTGAACCGAACATCGGAAAAGCCGGGAAACCCTAAAATTAATCGAAATGGCCGTATGGCCATGATTGATAAAAATATTCAGCTAGAATCGACCCGGATGACCTGAAAAGACCCGGTGATGACCGAAAAGGTCTAACGTGTGGTCCGGGATAGCCGTGTCAGTACAGATCGAAAAAGCCATAACAAAAGTCGTCATTGATCGACGCCTACCGAAATGACCTCTCGGAAACCCTGAATGTTACGGAACACACGCGGGACTCCCGCGATGTTCAAATATGGACCATTCAAGGTCTGTCATCGAGCAGGCTTCGTGTTTTCACAGTTCACGTGCGGCTCTCGCTTGAAGGTCACGACATTGTTCCGGAAATCATCGGTCCATTCTCAACTCACAAGGGGCTCCACCAACATCCTTAGCTCATCTCCACGAGGTAATCCAGATCAGATAACAGTCAAATAGATGATATCACCTATGAAATAAGAGTCTGGGGCTCCGAATTAGGCCAATTTGGCGTGTCTACATGGCTCTTTCTTTTCAGCTGGCCAAAGAGAAAGAAGTTGGAACCTACAATCTCAAGCATAATCTTTCCATTAAGGTATGCTCGATCACTTTTCGAACATTTCACATTTCTTTCTTGTTTACTTTTGAAGCCCACGGCTTTTAGTGACCACACTAACCACCCACAAAATTTTGGGGACCAAGGTGGGACCACTTGCCTTAAGCTTGCTTCTTGCTGAATACTACTTACTTCTTGGTTCCCCCTTGTAGACCATTATTTACTTGTAATTTTCCACTACTTTGCATTGTCATTTAATTTTCATTGCACTTTAATTTCTTTAAGAACTCTTGTTCTATTTAAGCTCTTTTACATTGCACACTTATTTGTTCTTATCATTTACATCGCTTGTTTTTCATTGGTTACTTCTTGAGCTTATATTGCTTGTTTTTAAGTCATTAATCATCTCCATATCATTGCTTCTTTTCATATCTTTTCTTAGTTATCATTTCATTTCTTATTTGAGTTAAAATTTATCATCTTGTCATTGCACATCATCTTGTTGCTTTAAATTACTCTTTTCTCTTGACTTGCATTTTTATATAGTTGTTTGCTCTATATCCTTGTCACCTTCATATTGTATTAGATTTGCATTGGGTATTGGGTTCGCCTGGCTCACTAGACCACCCAAGAAGGGAGGCCTATTCTCCTCCCAAATCCACTTACATCCACACACTATTCTTGGTTGATTCTGACCTTTCTTTTGGGAATTTTCTCTCAGTTGGCTAGGTTTATTTCCATCAAGGCCTCCGTAAGTACCCATATGTGAAGGATTCCCTCTTCACTAATTGGACATGTACCATTTTATCCCAAGATTCAAAGTATCCTATTACCTAATATTGTGAGAAGTGTTAACCTTAATGTGCTCGGTGTTGTAAGAGCATAGGATCCATCCTATCTTTGGAGTGGACAATTCTATAAAAAATCCATTAATCTAAGGTCAAACAAAAATCACACAACTTATATTGTACATGTTGTGAACTTCAAGTGAGTGACTTTCATTGTAAGCATGCATTGTGTGCAATAGGTTCTATGAATTGGGATCCATACCAATATGCTTCACACTAGTATATATTTCAACAATATCTATCAACATATCAAGCAAAGTTTCATAAGGTTCTAGATGCATACTATCGGCCCTCATTTAACCATAGCAATAATCTGATTACATTGTTACCTTCTTCAAATATTTGGAAAGTTGGAATATTTCGAAACAAGATATTATTAATGATAATGGATCATGACGTAAATCATCAACATGTCTTGAGACAAAGAAATTGGTCTTAATAGGTCAAGTTGTCATCATTAGTATTTTTTGTATCATTACTACTAATTTCTACTTGAACTATTGTATGTTGATTTTTATAAATTAATGGCATTGTATTTGCAGTGATAGCCGACTCTTGTGATAAGTTGTTGTTATATGGCTATGAGCAACATCAACTCACGCATCTTGAGGTATCATATACATTTCTTCTATTTAAACAATTTCAATTATATATGCAACATACAACAACAATGTTGTATCTTTCTTCACATTTAAAATAATAAGTGCCTAGCATACTTCTTACAACTTAGTTAGGCAATAGTTGGATGTTGCTCGTTTTTTACATGTGACATTTTTGTGATGGGTGCCACTAGATAGATGTCTCATTACAAGTTTACATTAGCATGGGGATCTTGAAACATCCACATTTTACCTTGGTTTGGTAGAGATGATTATCACCCTACAAGATGTATCTATACAACTTGGAATAATGATAGATGGTTCACCTATCATATCATCTCCTAAAACTTCTTCTACTTGATATGAGTTATAGGTAGCTGTATGAGCATAGCTTCTAGGGCAGTTCCACCAAAGTTTGCTTTTGGTCATTCAAGTCATAGTACCATTATACTACATTAGTTGGCATAGGAGTTTGATTTACAAGCTCAATACTTGCTAGAAGATGGGGATGATGAGATCACTAGAGTTCTTTTTTTTGTACCATGCAAGACCTTGTACTTTGATTCTCCTTGGTTATGTATTATTATCAGACATATCTGGTAATGAGGTCCACCTCTAATATTTGTTATTTTTATAGGATCTATAGATTTGTGGACATTATTCTTAGGGTAGTGACATGTTTAGCCATATTACATTGACAGATATGTGTTGCAATGTTGTCATCAAGTAACTATATAAGAGGTTGTCTTCATCTATTGTAGGTATATACAAACATCAAAATTTCTTATAGCTTTATATCTTCATCCTTCATAACCTTATATATGTTGTCATCTTACAAATATAGTCGTAGAGTTTGGATAGCTCTATGTTAGTCATCCAACTCTTCTATAGCCTGTAAGGAATCAATACATGACAGCGGAAAAATTTTTGATTCCATAAAACCATGATCTTTGCCTTGATCGATGCCGAACGAGTAAAATCGGGAACCGAATATGAAGTAGAACGAGAGTACTTCATGGGATTTCTCAAATCCCTCACCATGGATGAAGAGAGGACATTCCTCCTTGTTGAAAACTATTCAAGTGTCCGATCTCTAGCGGTATCCACACGATCTGCTTTAATAGACGAGTTCTCTCTTCCTTCGGGCCTCTAGAAACCTTCTAGATCCAAGCTTGACCATGGGAGATCACCTTCTAGATAAGAGAGGAGAAAGAGAGGATGCTTGGGATGTGCTCCAGCCCTATGTCTTGGTAGGGTTTGGCTTCATAAGCCATTTATATATAGAAGATGGAATTTTTCACAAAAACCCAAAACTTCTATAAAATTGCGTCCATGCCCTCATCTTATTGACCAGATCTAATGTGTGTGTCCAACTAGGCCCAATAGTCAATTTGTTTGAAGCCTTAATTAATTTAAAAGAACAATTCCTTTAAATTAAAACAAAACCGTTATCCGATGACAGTTTTTACGGCATTCTGATCATAAAGGGTACAAGCCACATCCTATGATCCCAAATGACTTTGGGGAGTTAAATAACATCCATTGAGCCTTTCCATCATCAATTACCACACGGATTTAAATCCTCGTTCATACAATGTCTCGGTCGGTCAGGGGTTCGGCACTGACTGTCAACCCTAAGTATTCCAACTCTATGAAATCTTGTACTTAGGAATGGATCAACTAGAAAACTCCTTTTCCAATTATCCTATCTACCTTGGCCAAGTATTTAGAGTACTATCCATAGGACATTCTCTCTCTCCTACCGAGAGTGAACGATCCCCTATTGTCCGCTCAATTGCCTCCACCAGGTTTCCCATATACCCAATCCATTAACTATATAGGACCACAACACTAAGTGATCCCTCAGTCAATTGTCAAAGTACATAGTACGCCTGGCAAGACATCTTTGGCGACTCTGGTGAAAGATCCAACCGTGCTATTGAGATATAAGAATAACCTGATATACAGTTCGGTAAGATACCGATCAGGTTATCCCAAATTGGTCAGTTCAGTGAACTCATTCTAATAATGAGTGCCTGTGTGTGTATCTCAGTGTCCCCACACTGATGACCAATGAGATCAGTCATTCTCATCATATGAGAAGACATCACACACACTAGTCTATCCGGATTCTTGATGTCCCGTCTCAAGGATCATATGACTAAGAATATTTAGATCACATACCTCTAGATGATCGATCTCATTATCATGATCTCATCATGATTCAATCATCATTGAATGTGATCAAGGACTTCATTACGATATACGCTTCTAATAAAAGCTAGTAACGAAGTTTTGCCTATTTAATTGAATGAGATATTCTTAGAAATGTCGAATCATATCATATATGATTGACTTGTAGGGCATACATTTCTATCAATCTCCTACTTGCACTAAAGCCAATCACCCATCTGGCTGATCTCTATCAGCTCAAGGTGAAGCTCAAACACTCTTTGAGTAACTACTTCGGTTAGTGGATCTGTAATGTTATTAACCGAAAATACTCTATCTTTAATTATATCTCTATCAACTGCATCTTCTCTGATTCTATGGTATTGCCATAGAAGTTTGAAACTTCTAATGAGACTTTGGCTCTACCCCATTGTTTTCCTAAAATAATGATACACTTTTAGAAAAGGTTGGGATAATCCCATAAGCCAGATGAACATCTTCATCTAGTCAGCTTCTCAAGCAATACACAGTCATTCTTCAATCTACTTTAGATTAGTTGTAGAATTAGCAGTGTTCTCTTGCATGGAACTCTTCCAACTCACTGCACCACCAACTTATCTGATTAGAAGCTTGTGTTCATAAAACTACAAGACTTCAAGTCTTATCCTCCATACATTAGAGATATATCCTTAGTTCTTATCAAATACTCAAGGACACATCTCTAAATTATCCTGTGACTCTCACAAGGATTTACTTGATGAATGCTCATAACACTTAGAGCATTAATGAAGTCATGTGCGTAGCATCACAAATGTGATAGGTCCTATTGTAAAAGCATAAGGGCTATACTAATGTGATCACTTTATCTCTCAATAAGTCTACAAAGACATCTCTTTAAATATATCAACTCCACACTACATAGGTAAGAAACCTATCTTGGAGTTTACCATGTCAAACTCTTTGACTATGATATTTACGCACATGAATTGGGTAAGGCCAAGAAACCTTTTAGATCTATCTCCATAGATCTTAAAACCCATATTAAGTTTGGAGGATTAATTGATAACTAGACTTACTTATGATAACATACTTACTTCATTCTTAATGAGTAGTATGTCATACATATATCATGTCAAGAAGATAATAGCACTCCCACTTATCTTATATGAAAATACAAGGTATATCTTCATTCTCAATGAAGTCATAAGATTTAATCTCATTAAACCTTATCTACCATCTATGAGAAGTTTTACTTTAGTTCATAAATGGACCTTATGTACACACTATTTGGATATTTTGGAACTTGATTCCCAAAGGTTGCATCATATACACATGTTTCTCAAAATAACATAGAGAAACACTATCTTAACATCCATTTGACATATCTTATAGTCATAGTGTGTAACAATCAAAATCCGAATGGATTAATTCTATGGCATAGGTAAAAGGTCTTATCATAGTAAACTATTTGACTTAAATGAAATCACTTTTAACTATCCTTACTTTGAAGGTCTCTACCTTCTAATATACTTCAATCTATTCTTTAGTGATCCATTTATACCCTATAGATACCAAATCCTTAGGTGGATCAATCAAGCTCTGAACTTGATTAGAATAGATAGAGTTTATATCGGATTTTATTGTTTCTTTCCATTTTGAATCAATATCTCATATTGTTTCAATATAGATCTTAGGATCATTATCCTTTTATCTTATGTCTCATTTCTTCCATCAAAGATATGTCTCACATATCTCTTAGGTTGATTGCACACAAGAAAAGATCTATGATTTGTCCTTGTGTAAATATAAGCTAGTACCTTAATAAAAGTGTCTATGGATTGTGGGACTGGAACACCTTCCATTTATACCTTGCTCCCACTTTCTTTCTTAAAGAGGGACTCTTCCTTTAGAAATATAGTGAGATGGGCAACTCATACCCTTCTCCCTAAAAAAGGCATTAATATCCTTAAGTTTCCTTAGGATATCCCACAAGCCAACACTTTATAGTCTTATATTCCAACTTGATAGGGTTATACTTTTTTACCAAGCCAGACATTCTGAAACCTTAACTTGCTTAAGGTCAAGCTTTAATCTCTTTTCATATCTGATATGGAATAATTGGAATATATTTAAAAGGTACCGATTTAAGATCAAGTGCCTATATTGAGTGCTAACCCCTAAATAGACAAAGAAGAATTTTGCAAAAGTTGTCATTATCCATATTGTGTCCTACACAATATGGCTTCTCATTTTAGCTACTCAATTAAGCTAAAATGTATAAGAGGTGTCCATCAAAATTAGATTTCACTATCCTTCATTTATGTGTGAATTATTACTTAAGTATCCCCTCTTTGATCTCATCAAAGAGTTCTAATACTCTTTTCATTAATATTTCCTCTTCATTCTTAATCTCAAATAATTTCTCAAAGGTTTTAGATTTGTACTTCATAAAGTACATATGTCCATACCTAGAGAAGTCATTTTTGAAAATTAATGAAGTTGATATATTATCCTTTAACATTAATAGATATAGGTTAACATACATTTAGATGCATGAGTTCTATAAACTCATTAGCCCTCTCTCCATGTCTAACAAATGAAGAGTTGGTCATTTTGCTTAATAAGATAAGACTTACATATAGTTAATGATTCCAAATCATTTACCTATATGTTTCTATCCGAATAGTACTCCTTAAGTCTTTTCTTATAAATATGACCGTACTACTAAACAATAGATTGATCAATATCAATCTACTTCACCTAATGAGGATTATTCACACATATTATAAGAGCATACATATCTAATATAAATAAACTCTTTATTATGCTCTTACTGATAAACACTTTACCAGTTATCATTTTCATACCATAGAATAAATCTCCATTTATTCAACTAGGAAATGAAAACAATATTCTTTTGGAAGGATAATTAAGACAACTCTAGAAGGCTATAGAAAATTTGTATCTCCCACTAGTAATGATGCAACATTTTGTACCATTTCATATGTAGGTCAACAATCTTGTTTAAACCTTTATTTACTTGCTATTATCTACAACTCATTATAGATATATGATGCATATCTGGTATCTCATACTATTATATGCATCCCTAGTATCTTATACTAGAATACACACATATAGTATCTTATACTATTAAATATATATTTAAGACAAGTAAATGTTAATGACATAGATACATGAAGCTTCTCAAGCTCTACCTTTGCATTATGTGCAATACACTTTGCACTTCTTCTTCTACTTACCATCATCATGATAGTAGAAGAATGCTATGTCGAATTTTGGGTTGTAATATCTTGACTTACTTCTTTGACTTTTAACTATCACCTTCTATCTCTATCTAATGATCTTACTTCTTTCTATTAGTCTCACCAATAAGAAGTATTCGAGAGGTATTATTCTTCGTTGCCTTTAATTAGCTCATCACCATGAGCCATGATGGATATCATATCCATCTATCCATGTTGTCACTACTATTTTTATCTAATAGAGGCTAACATCTGATATACGACAATTAATACATATTTTCAATGAGATAAGATCTTATCTTCTCTCACATCATTAGATAGTGTAGGAGATACCTACTTCTCAAGTAGGATAGTCAATAGGTCAACTATGAAAACTATTCTCTTAGTTCTAAATTGATATAAGAAGTGTGAGCCATTAAAATACTTAGCATCTAACATGCTAGATTAATGGTGGTTTATAATATTCTACAATAGAGATGTAATTATATCAACATTACAGACATTCATAAAATTAAGATATGGTCTTTCGTCCTAATTTATACTCCCACTAATTTTCGACGAATTTGCATAACCCTCATCATGCAAAGACGGGAAATCACGATAACATCCTAGTGGGGACCAAGACCCTACTAACTTTATGTTGATAACCTTATGGGAAACACAACAAGTCATCCCATACTTAATAGGTAGGTAACTTTTACCAATTGCAACCCATGCAATTCTTAGTCATTCAGCCTCAAGAGTTATAACCTTGTGGGAAACACAACAAGCTATATACTCTAGTTAGGTCAAATTCGCTTGTTACATTATGAGAATGGATTCTTAACATAGCCCTTGTGGGAAACACAACAAGGCCATGCAATGGTCCACCCCAAAGTTTGGCAAATGCCTTAGCCATGATCACCAATTCCTTGCTGAATGAGTCTTGTGAGAAACACAACAAACCCATCCAATCTAAGATTGGCTCATCAGGACCATAACAACGGAAGGCTATGTGAGTCATTCTCAATGTCTCACGTTGTAATACCTGGCATTTTTTAAAAAAAAAACATTTTAATTTTGGTAACCGCCCCCCCCCTTTCCCTCCCCGTCCCGGACTCCTCGCCGCCGTCCCCGCGGTAACGCCGGCCACCCCCCCGGAGCGTCGCGATTCCCCCCCCCTCGTCGGTTACGCAGCCCCCCCGGCTGGATCTCTCTCGCTCTCTCTCTCTCTCTCTCACTTGTGCCATCTCCCCGCCGCGAGTCCTCCTCCTCCTCCTCCTCCGTCGCCGTCGCCGGTCGCGAGCGCCATCGCCGCCGGAACACAGCGCCACCGAGCTCCCCCTTGCCGTCACCGCCTCCGGTCCCTCCCCTCGTCGCCGTCTCCTCCCTCCAGCGCCTCCCTTGCCGGCGAGAACGTCACCGTCCAACCCTTCCCGTGCGGCCTGTGGCCATCGCCGGAAACCGCCGCCGTCACCTCCCCTGTTCCGGCCGGAACCGCCGCGGGAGAGCCTCTCGCCGCCGCCGTCGCCGGCCGTCACCTTCCTCTCGCCGTCGCCGTCGTGGCCAGCCCCTCCCCCGCCCATCGCTGTTGCCGTCGAGCGCCGCTGGCCGCCTCCGCCGTCACGAGCACCGCCTCCGCCGTCGCGGGCACCGCCACCGCCGTCGCCAACGCCGCCCGCGAACCGCCGCCGTGAGCCGCCGGTCGAGCCGACCCAGCGCCCGGTCCAGCCGCCGGTCCAGCCGCGGTCCAGCACCTCCGAAACGCCCCGGTTAAGCCGGTCGAACCGCCCGGTTCGGCGCTGGTTCAGGAAATTCTGATTTTTCGGATTTATTAAATCCGGATATTAGATTAAGGCCAATAAAAATAGAAGAAAAATCCATAAAAATCAGGAAAATTCACAGGAGCTTCCAGGTAGGTTTCTAAAGCTTGTCTATGTATTTTACTCCATTTTGATTAGAAAATATGCATGATTTAACTTATGGACCTTGATTTGACTAGTTTAGACTTTGGACATAAGATTTGTAATTTTTATCAAAAATCCTTGAAACCAGAACTTTGAAAATGATATTTTGAATATTATGGAACATGTTTGGCATGATTCTGGATGGGTAGAAATATTTTTCATGAGATTTGACCATATGTTATTTATGTATATGATTATGTGCTAGAATGGACCTAGAATTGAAATATAACTATGTGGAGATTTGGAAAAACTCATGGGTCATCAAATTATACCTTTTAGGACCTATTTAGGTCAGATTATGGCTGAGTACATCAGAATTTAATTTGTTTAGTTATGCCAAGCTTGATTTAAGTTAACTATCTTGTATATGTAATTAAGTATGTCTAGTTCGGTTTGTCATTGCATGTGAGAGGATCATGTAAATTTTGATTAGTCTGGTTTCAGATTATGTATTATGTCATGCATGATATGATTATGTTCATATGGTCAAGTTTGGTGTATGTTTGATTTAGAATATGTTAACCAAGTCGATTAGTACAAGTCTTGTCTAGTTATGGTAAAATATGTTTAATTTGGTTTCAGATCATGGGCTATGCTATGCATAGTTAGTCATGTAAATTTGGTCATGATTAGTAAGAGTTGTCATTGAGAACAAGTTCAATTATGTCGGGTTATCATATGTCTTGTCAAGTTCGTTATGGATGTTATGTCTTGCATGAAGGGCTATGAAATTGGATGGTTATGTCATGTATGCATGGTATGGTCAAGTATGTCATGATTTGAAATTATGTTATGAACTCTTGATATGACGTGCTATGAAGGCTTCACCAGCCTATGTTAGTAAATTGCCCCGTGGGCAGCGGGTAACTTAGATGAATCCGGCCCTCCCACAGATCCCAGATTACCGCGGTTTTCCCTTAGGGGCACCACTGCCTAGGTGCACTTTGGGATAGCTTATTATATGTTACTGTTATATATATTAGAGCTGGTGAAAGTATTTGTACATGTGAAGCAAGACAACCAATTCCTTGCTCTTTGACTATGTGTTTCGGAAAAGATATGAAATATGTTACTTGTGTGTCATGTATGGATGTTAAACCATGTCATGTTAGAAAAATCAGATTTGTCTTGTTTTAATTTGGTCATGTTAAGTTAAGTCTTGAGGTCATTTAGATGATATTTGTTTAGTTTGTATGGTCTTGTGTACATTGGTCTAGAATTGAGTAGCATTGGCATAATCTTTTTCCTTAAAGATAATCATGGTTTGGTTATGGGTTATGAATAAATATAGAAGACATGTTATTATTATTTGTATTACATCTCAATCTAGCTATGTTATCTATCATTGTTTGACTATGTGCTAGTTATCCGATTGGCAAGAAAAGGGTGTAAATCCTACGGAGTCTCCGGACTCACCCCGTTGTGGGTTAAATTTTTTTTTCAGCAGATATTGAAGATCAAGAGTTTGGCTTGGAGGCTTAAGAGGAGCCCATGGAAGAACCATCATCCTCTGGAGTTGCATAGAGATCTTTTGCATTACTAGGTGGCTTGTCGTGGACTGGTGGGTTGTCATGAAGTTGCACTATGTTTAGTTGTTTTCTTTAAAAGATTAGAACTTGTGAATGAACTTGGATTAATGTTTGGTTATTAAATGTTTAGGTTATGTTGAGATCTTGTGGAATTAGATGTGGACTTGGTAATTAGAATTGTTACATGCTTTTTTTGGGTTATGGAATCCGAATGATGGATTTCTCCCACTGTCACGACGTTGTGTATTTCCGCTGCATATTTGTGATTATGTTGTTAAATTCTGGGTCGTGACACACGTTTATCGACCTAATTGAAACGAGAAGGGATTTTATTTTAGTCTCATCAACATAGGTGCTACATATAAATAGTAATATACCTTTGGAATATCATATATTTAAGGTATAATCTGTAGCACACACCACATATCAAATATGCATTAAAACATATGTGATCATGGACTTAACCCTAAGCATACACCTAAGGCACCCCTATAGGTGCAATTCCTTGCTTCAGAAGCTTGAGTTGGTATGCACCCACTTTAGAAAGGTGCTTCTTCAAGTGGTCCCGCTCTCCATTCTTCCACAAGCTGGCTTCTAACCATTACAAGCAGCTAAAGGGTACACAGACCCACAAATGTACAACTCATAATAAGAAACCTTGGTTTTAACCAAGGGGAGTACACAAATGGGGGGGAGGTAGAATGTACAATCAGATTGTATAGAGAGAGAGGAGGCACATGTAGGCCCCATTTAATAACATAACCAACTTAATTAACCAAGCAATCATAAGCAAAGCATAGTAAGTCCATGATCACCTCTATACACACACCAACATTCATCACATGAACATAGAGCGCATACATGATAATTATATGAGATACATCATATATACCATCATAAAACTATATACTGTAATTTTGAAATTCCAAATTTCATGTTTGTCGAATTTTCATAAAATAAATAACAAGAAATGCACAAATAAACAATTTACATGCATAAGACAAGCAATACAAAATATTCAGATGATTCATGCTTTTCCAAAATTTCTTAGAGCATTAAATTAATGTCAAAATCATAATTATTCGAAATCACATTTTTCAGAATTTATTTGAACACTAATTTAATCAATAAAAATTTTAAAACAATTTTAAAATCATTTAAAAAATGATTCTATGGCAACCAAAGTCCAAAACTATTTAACAGGTTCATAAACATTTTATAAAACTATTAAATAATTAACCAGATGTTATATAATCATTAATTTCATTAATTTTGATCTTAAAACAATTTCAAAATCAAAATAATAGAATTAAATGAAAAAATAGTAAAACTCTATTTAATAAGTCATTAAACACTTTAATAACTCATTAAATAAATTCTACAATTTTTCAAATTTTTTTTGGAATTTTATGGCAATTTTTCGGATCAAAAATAAATTTTAAACAATTTAAAAATCATTTTCGAATTATGTAATTGGCGGCGCAATGCGCCGACCAATCGGCACCGGCCACAGCACCAGCAGGCTCAGCGCGGCTCTGCCACGTACCGTCCGCGGCTTGCGCCTAAGCGCCAGTGGCCGCGCGCCGCGTGCCGTACGCCCACGTGCGCCGCTGCGCGTCCCCGGGACTAACGCGGTGCGGCCGCGTACCCCAGCCCGGCGCGCTGTGCTTCCACCACGTACCCCCCACGCTGGCAGGTCCGGATCCGATCCGGACTCTCGTCTTCTTCGCCCGATAAGGGCGAGGCGGATGCACGGAAACCATAGAAAATGCCCAACTTTTGGGCCTTATTTGGGGGGTCAAACGGAGTCCAAAAAATCCGAAAAAATATGCGTTGGAATCCTTAAAGAATAATAATTTTATTTAAAGAAGTTTAATCTCATGAAAAATTCTATCCAATTTGCAGTTTATGGAGGAAGTTGCCACGGCCGCAATTAACCCAAACCGCAAATAGCTCTCAAATACGGCACCAAGGGCCGTTGAGTGTCCAATAACTTATGTAAACTCTAGGAAACTTAATTTTCTATCTTCCTACATCATTAGAAAGTGGTATTTGAGTCCAAATAGGTAAGTTCATTAACTCCCCTAATTTCGGCCGGATATTCGGATATGATCATCTTAGCAATTTTCCAAACTCATTCCGGACTCTCCGAATGGCCAAAATTCATGAGGTTTGCGGCATTGGAAAGATCTCATCCACTAGAATCAATTTAAACTAACCGCACACATTTTGGTATCTCATACGAACTGTGGTGATCAAATCAAAACTGCTCTGTATACAGTTTCGGGAAAGCAAAAATCACATGAAAACAAGCCAATTTCGATTCAACTTCGACCAAGGCTTCGACCGGGCTCCGATACCACTGTAAAGAATCAATATATGATAGAGAAAATTTTTTTGATTCTATAAAACCATGATCTTTGCCTTGATCGATGTCGAACGAGTAAAATCGGGAATCGAATATGAAGTAGAACGAGAGTACCTCATGGGATTTCTCAAATACCTCACCATGGATGAAGAGAGTACATTCCTCCTTGCTGAAAACCGTTCAAGTGTCCGTCTCCAGCGGTATCCACACGATCTGCTTCAATAGACGAGTTCTCTCTTCCTTCGGGCCTCCAGAAACCTTCCAGATCCAAGCTTGACCATGGGAGATCACCTTCTAGAGGAGAGAGGAGAAAGAGAGGATGCTTGGGACGTGCTCCAGCCCTATGTCTTGGTAGGGTTTGGCTTCATAAGCCATTTATATATAGAAGATGGAATTTTTTACAAAAACCCAAAACTTCTATAAAATTGCGTCCATGCCCTCATCTTATTGACCAGATCTAATGTGTGTGACCCACCAGGCCCAATAGTCAATTTGGTTGAAGCCTTAATTAATTTAAAAGAACAATTCCTTTAAATTAAAACAAAACCGTTATCCGATGACAGTTTTTACGGCATTCTGATCATAAAGGGTACAAGCCACATCCTATGATCCCAAATGACTTTGGGGAGTTAAATAACATCCATTGAGCCTTTCCATCATCAATTACCACACGGATTTAAATCCTCGTTCATACAATGTCTCGGTCGGTCAGGGGTTCGGCACTGACTGTCAACCCTAAGTATTCCAACTCTATGAAATCTTGTACTCAGGAATGGATCAACTAGAAAACTTCTTTTCCAATTATCCTATCTACCTTGGCCAAGGATTTAGAGTACTATCCATAAGACATTCTCTCTCTCCTACCGAGAGTGAACGATCCCCTATTGTCCGCTCAATTGCCTCCACCAGGTTTCCCATATACCCAATCCATTAACTATATAGGACCACAACACTAAGTGATCCCTCAGTCAATAGTCAAAGTACATAGTACGCCTGGCAAGACATCTTTGGCGACTCTGGTCAAAGATCCAACCGTGCTATTGAGATATAAGAATAACCTGATATACAGTTCGGTAAGATACCAATCAGGTTATCCTAAATTGGTCAGTTCAGTGAACTCATTCTACTAATGAGTACCTGTGTGTGTATCTCAGTGTCCCCACACTGATGACCAATGAGATTAGTCATTCTCATCATATGAGAAGACATCACACACACTAGTCTATCCGGATTCTTGATGTCCCGTCTCAAGGATCCTATGACTAGGAATATTTAGATCACATACCTCTAGATGATCGATCTCATTATCATGATCTCATCATGATTCAATCATCATTGCATGTGATCAAGGACTTCATTACGATATACGCTTCTAATAAAAGCTAGTAAATAAGTTTTGCCTATTTAATTGAATGAGATATTCTTAGAAATGTCGAATCATATCATATATGATTGGTTTGTATAGCATACATTTCTATCACAGCCATTGTCAAAGGAGGATATTGGTTGTCTATTTGATGTAAGATAATGCTCTAGCTACTTGACATTTACAAATTTAATGTTCATATATAGCTCTCTAACAACTTACATTGTACAACAAATGGAATCCATATGTCATATAGACCCAACCAAGAACTTCTTCTTTGTTGTTTTATATAAATAAGTTGGATATGCAAGAAGAAAACAAAGTACGTGTGTTTTCAATTATTAAATGCAATTTGTAATTTAACATTTTAAAAGTATTGGACATGATAGTGATTCATATAATGTTTTTTTATCTCAAGACATCATGAACAATGTTTTACTAATTAGTATCGAAAATACGGAGGTGTGAAGAGCATCTGCACCTCTCCTATGCATACCAGTGATGAAGATACATGCTCTATAGTTGGTGATATGCCAATTTAGTTATGTACAGTATGAGCTCACCAAAAGAGACCAACATAATTATATAGATAGATGGTACTGAGTTAGTACAAATTGGCTAGAATACCACAATTCTTATGTTGACAGATGAAATGATAGAATGTCATATATTTTTAGGCCAAACTCTAAAGGTCAAAATGTTGAGGATGTGTAGGACCAATACGATGTTTGGTATGGAGAATATGGTATACCAAATCTTCTTTAACATTCTCAAGTCCTTCCTCAAGAATATTATCCTAAAGGAGTTGCAGAGAGAACACTGATAAGTAATTCTTTTTTTCTTTTACTCAATATAAAATTTTATTACTAATTTGATTTTATTTGCATTGATAGCTTGATTTAACTATTCGAATAAGAGAGCTACTACAAACATGCCGATTTTAGAATTACATGAACACAAATAATAAAATCTTCATTTACAAGAGAGGATGTTGAGAAATCTTAAACTTGATATTATTGACTTTGATGAGTCTCCACTCCAGATGTGAATCCATAAACAACATGACACCAACCTCTTTCTTCATGGACTTAAGACCTTATGTGATATGATGTGGGTGCGGGACCATTCACATGGATGCCAACTTCATCATCCAATGGAACAAAAAGGATCAAATCCATACATATTCAAACACATTGAAGAATTTATGTTTTGGGAATCACTCCACAAAGCCCCAATACATTCATTTCAACGTGTATTCACACTCACAACTCAGAAAAAGATGATAACCATAGTGAAAGGAAAAAAGTATAGGTCAAAATGGAAAGAAGAGTTCATTTATATTGTGTACTTAACTATGTGCACTTGCAATTTTAGATTTTGAGTTATGTATTAAACTAAATTTTATGTTTTATTGTCTTTTGTTTATGTTTTGTATTTTAAAATATTTTGATCAAAAAGTAGTTAATGAATGATAATTCAATTAATGTTTTCTTTCACTTAGGTCCATTTTGATCCATGAAAAAGTTAAAATAGTTGAAAACTATTTATTTATAATCAGATTTCCATGTAGTCGGCCACCCTTGGCGGGGTTGGCGTGACCCACTGTTTAGGAGAGCGACGCGCAGGGTTCGAGAGCCGTCAGAGCCCGCCCTTCCCCTAGAGGGGAGGTTATCGGTGGGGATCGAACTCGAGGGGGAGCTCAATCCCTCGCCATACGCAGGGTTGTGCACTTGTGTGGCCACTCGGCCAACGTGATCAAGAAAATAATCAAATTTCCATGTAAAAGGAAAAACAAGTATGCTATTTGGTAGCTGGAAAATGATTTCCCTATAAATATTTTTCACTTTTTATCGTACATTTTCAGATTATTTAATGCTTAATTTTTTAGAAGATATTTTGGATGTCATGAATAAAGTTTTATAGCATACCAATATTGATTCTTAAAAAATAAATTAATTCACGGTTTGTTTAAGCGCATTTCACTTATTTTTTTAATTTTTTTTAATTTTTTTATTTATTTTATTTATTTAGTTGTTTTAAATTATTTAATAAGATTTTATGTTTAAAACTTAATTCAGTTAAAATTGTAAAATAATATAAATTCCAAATAAAATATTTTTTTATAGATTGTCGTTATTGAGTTTATCATTTCAACATAATTTTATAACAATATTATTTAAAATTAAAATGTTCGAAAATTTATTTTTAAAAATTTTAATATTTATTAATAGCAAAGAAACACAACTCACAATACAGGTGCCGGGCAACCGTAGGTGAAATGCCTTGCGGCTTCGAAAACGGCATCGCGCCAAAATTCACAGTTTAGAGGAGTCAACGAGTTATATTTTTCGTTGACCTCATTTTCCTGGTATCCAAACAAGAGTTCGCACGAAGCTCTTGGGAAAAGAGGATGCGGGCTGCCTATTTTACGGACAATCAAATGAACTTTTAATTCACGTAGCTTTTCAATATTGATTTCTTAGTAAAATATTTAAATTATAATTATAAGTGATTCATTATAATTTCTTAGTAAAATGTTTAAATTATAATAACACCATAATGAAAATTTAAGTTTTTCAACTCTAAATTGGTCGCTGTATTTTTAATTAGTAAAACATCTAAATATAATAGCGAATTCTTGATTAAATCGCTTAATTATTTTAAGTAGCTCACTGTACTTCTTTTATTTTCATAGCTGAAAAATCAAAATTTTGTGGTTCCACTGGAGATATTAGATATGAAATTTAGATTTTACACATTTTATTAAGCAAATCCAAATAAATTATGTTAGTTTAAATATAACTTGAGAAAATATTTAAAAATCGTAGAATCATCTTTTACAATAAGAGAGGAGAGAAACATAACGCGTGGGCAGCGAGAGCAGTGACGGTTGCGGCTTCAAAATCACCATCAACACCGGTGACAATTTTACCATCCAGTGGAAAAGTTGTTAATGACTTTGCTCTCCGTCTCGTCAAAGTAAGCAATTTTGATGAAAGTTTGTTAGTTCGATTTTTTTTCGTACGTTGTCAGCCCTTTTTGGTGCGGTTGATGTGATTCACTGTTCAAGAGAGCAGTAAGTAAGGTTCGAGGGCTACCAGAGCCTGCCCTTCTCTATGAAGGAAGATTATCAACGAGGATCGAGCCCACGGTGGAACTCAATCTCTCGCCGTGCACAACGTTGCGTGTGATCACTCCGCTAACGTGGCCTTATTTGTTTGTACGTTAATTTTACAAATACATTTTTAAACGGTTTTAGTTTGATTTATTTAAGCAATGGAGAAGACATAATACAAGCATGACACGTCCCTTTCGCACGGATGAGTATCGAGCCACTTGTGATTCCCCCAAGCCAGTGCAGACTCCGACTTAGGCCACCTGGATGCGTACATGCATGTATTTAAAAATACTTAATTTGAAATACACATATATCTTGACTAAATACTTTTAATGTCCGTACTGTCCGTTGAATTTTTTTCTAGCTGATTAAATCTGCCTTATATCTGTTGTGTAGTGCCAAAATTACCTTTTTCAACGTTATGATTATAAAAAATATTTAATGATTTTCATTTTTTTATGCAACGTTGAGTTTCTTCCGGTAAGAAAGTTTAAAGAGAAAGTATACACGTGATATATCCGAAGATTAAATTAACAAATGTATGTTAAGATGACCAATCAACACTACAAGAAATATGGTTACTGGCGATGGCTTTCCAGCCGTCGCCAATAATTCTAAAGCCGTCGTCAAAGTGTATTGGCGATGACTCTAAGACCGTCGCCAAATCGTCGCAAATAAACTCGTTGCCGATATTATTGGTGACAGCTCCATGCTCACCGTCGCTAATAATAGTATAGGCGGCGACTTTCAACCGATGCTGGCAAGAGTTACTTGTGAGGCTTGCGATGGCTTATCAATCGTCACTAAAAAAATATTTGTAACAACTCTAGCAATAGTTGCCACTAAGTGTATTAGTGATGGCTTTAAGTCATCACCGAAGTAGGAAATGATGTTCATGGCCAGCCGCGGGATGTGGAATGTCTGCTTTTGCGATGGCTTTAGAGCTATCGCGAATACCCTTAAGTCGTTTGCCAAAAAGATTATTGGCGACGGCTTTTGAAGTCGTCGCCAATAATACTATAATGTACGAAAAATAATTTTATTTCCTCACCGAATCTATGCAGGTTTACATTTATGCATGAATATACATTATGGAGATGATTAGCATCCATTCATTCATATATTTACACATTTCAAAGTCAATTTTCATTCACAAATGGCATCCCAATTTCCACAATAATATTCAACTTCACATATACTACTTTAATCACATTTCATTCAAACACATCACAACTTTGTATTGCTATCAACACATAATACATGAACACATTCAAATGCACACATTGTATTCAATATATTACACAACACAATCACAATCACAAATCACATAAATAATATCAATGACGATAAGTTTTGGACATAAAGAGTACAAAAAGGATTGGTGAAGATAAAGAGTAAAAATGTCAATCATCTTCAAAAGATCCTTCGTCATCATCATCCTCACACTCTTCATCATCCTCGTCTTCATTATCGTCTTGATGAGATTGTGTTAGAGGTTGCCTCGATGTGGATAGTATATCGACTGGGAGTCTTTGACTAATATTTCATATATTTATGTCAGACGTAGGATAGTTTCTTGAAATGATCTTTGTTGATCGTCCAACTGCTGCCTTAAAGAAGAAATCTTAGATCGACATTCAACATTGATCAAAGCTTTCTTTTCCACTTGCTCTATAAACTCTCGGATCTCTTGGATCATGGAGGAAGAAGAACCTCAACTGGACTCATCATACCATGTACTGTGAGTTTCACCTCGCCCACCACATCGGATCAGTCCCGGTCTATCTCTATGATACAAAAGTCTCCTTTGGAGTGAATGACTGTGATACCCCAACATCCAATTCCTCTGATGGTGGGGGATTCATCAATTGTTGCATGTTTTTCTACAATAAAAATTTGTGTTAAAAGATATGGGTATTAAATTAAAAAAAGTAGAGAAATCAAATTGGTATCGGTATATACCATCATTTGACAATTTTAGTCATTATCCCAGATGATCACTCTGTCTATCTCTTCATATGTTTGTGTCATTTGGAAAATCTCTGGATAAGTAGGGCGACGTCCTTCTTTCTATACTTGTTTAAAAACAATAAGAATATAAAAATATTGAAGAGTAAAGAATTCATAAAAATAATAATTTACATACTTGCAAAATCTCGCTTTAACTTGTGTATGTTCATTCTTTCTCTTCTATACGACACTGTTAATTTACTTCGATTCCATTGATTTCTTTCACTCAATGCCTACAAATTTATACATAAAGATTTCATTAAAAACTTTCAACATTATTAAAATGAAATACAACATTTAAAAGAAATTTTATTTTACCCTTGCTTCATCTCGAACCCATAAATTACACATTTGTATCCATTGTTCCTCATTGCATTGTGAAGAAACATTGTTGACAGCCTCCTCGAATGGTCGTCTTGCAAAATACTAAATACAAATGTTGTTAGCGAGGAATATGAGTACAATGATGTGCTACATTACTGGCAATTTAAAATTTGCCTTTTCTTTTTAAATAGCTATTTTGCTTTATTTGCATTTCGCCCATATGTCTCAAAATATATGCATCTATAGATGCTGACCATTCGAATGCAAAGTGTTGCTACATGCAAATAAAAATGATGGGAATTAAGACAACAAAATTTAAATAAGAGTACAAAAATATGTGTTACCTCAAGACGAAAGATGACGTCTTTCTTTTTCTGTGGGAGAGTCATGTAATTTTGTTCCGATAAATTACAGTGCACTCTATTACATACTCCAAGATAGGAGGTAAACTCTTGACCATGGGACCCCACACCTGAATCACCTACTAACTCGACGTTAAAGGACTCATCGAGTCTTAAAGTTTGCATAGTAATC
Source organism: Cryptocoryne crispatula var. balansae (assembly GCA_036172225.1). NCBI lineage: Eukaryota > Viridiplantae > Streptophyta > Magnoliopsida > Alismatales > Araceae > Cryptocoryne > Cryptocoryne crispatula. Next base: position 9,984,254 of record CM069931.1, on the reverse strand, counting down.
ATTTTAGTTGGACCTCTCCCACAATGAGCAGATGTAGTTATGTACATGTAAATTAGCAAATTGGTTAAGAGAAAAAGTACTTCTTAAGCAATTGATACAATTAGAACTAGTGAAACCTATACCTGAGGGATGAGAAGATGGACTACCTCCATCGGTAGGTGTCACCTGAAATGGAACAAGCTCACGGGGTGCCTCTAAAGGTGGTTATGATGCAACAACCCTAGAGTTGGAAGGAGTAGACTGAGATCAATCTCTGGATCCATGAGATCGACCTGAGCAATTATGTGGTTCACCACCCTACATTGGTGTACCCCCTTGAGATGTCCTACTATTCTTGCTGAAACCCTTCATCCATCATATAATAACGAGATATGATTTAAGTTGAATCGTGTATAACCAAACACCCTCTATAAAGTGTATAAAATTTTTTAGGAAAATAATATTTTGAGGTGGCATCAACTAAAAGAACTTGAAGATATTTTATTCAAAAAAAAATTTAAAAAACAATTTTAACCGAAAACGGATTGCCAAATTCAAGATTCCATCTATTCCATTCTTATACCAACAAAAAAATTTTAAATTTATACCTTTATGGAGGGTATCTAGTCTTTCAACCCTAGTTAGGGTGGGGAGAGGCTACGACGGCGGTGGCATCAGCGGAAGCAGCAGGGGGTAGCGGCGGCACCAGAAGAACCACCAGGGGGCAGCGGTGCTGGCGGAAGCAGCAAGGGGCGGTGGTGCATCGACAACCGACGGCAGTAAGGTTGTGGTCAACAGCGGTGGCGGCGCTCGACAGCACTGGTGGCTAGCAAGGGAGCGGCAGCGGCGATAGAAAGGGCGCACAGGAGACCTTCGCGAGCGGCAGGGGGGGAAGAGAAGGGGGTATCGCGTGAGTTATAAAAATGTAATTAGTGCATTAAGTTACATTGGTAATGGCTCTTTGCTATCCCCAATAGTTCCCAACCATTCAATGATCACCCCAAAACATATTGTGATGGCTGAGAGCGTCGCTACAACAACTTTTTGTGACGACTTACTGAGCCATCACCATTTATTTTTATTTACGACGGTGGACGCCATCGCTAATAAGTTTTTTTTGCAATGGCTTAATATGTCGTTGCTAGTTCTCATAATATTTGTGACAACTTAGTTAAAGATGCCACAGATACAATTATCGACAACAACTTTATGAAGTCGTCGTCAATACTCCGTCGCCAATAACGTGTTTCCCTAATGCAATAATGTCTTGTTAGAAATTAAATGTGCTGTAAGCATGAAAGTTAATTTCTTTTTGTAATTTATTCATATTGATCGTAAAAATATATTGAGAAAATTGTTTGTTTAGTCACATAAAGTATCATACTATTCATCTTATTTTATCAAAAATATTAATTAATTTATTACATAAAAATATTTAAATATTATATTTATTATTTAATAATCATTTTAAAAATAACATGATGGCGAGGACAATACAAGTGTTTAAATCTTTCTTTTTCAATCAGACTGTTCAAGTAAGATCGAAAGAGTAGTTTTGTCACTGTTTTCTATACTTCACACGTTTAACCCCCCCCTCTCTCTCTCTCTCGTATGCACTTAACATTAGAGCAACTGAAAATGTTCATCGTACCAAACATTGTATCCAATTTTGTGAAGGTTTGCTGGACATTCTTTTTTTTGCAAAAAAGATAACGAAGTGTTTGATTGTATGATAATTTTTTACATTTACAAGATAAAAAATAATATTAAAATAAAAAATAAATTAACTCGTGACATAAAATTATCATATTTAAAGAGATGTGATAATAAAAAAAGTAACTATCATTAGTGATCAAACAAAGCAGGAGATCACAAGAAAAGAAAGAAATAAAATCCTCTGTTTTTTGTTTAAGAAAAAAATTCACTTTCAAAACATAAAATTATCAAAATTGTCAAACATTTGTTAACAAATTTTTTTATAATTTTTAAAAATTAAAATAAAAATTCGTACCATCGTACAACCAAACACCCGTGTAGCACACAAACCGGCAATCAGCTAAGCCAGCTACGAAGACAAACAGAGCAGAACAAAACAAGCGCGAAAACTCTCTTCTGGGTGCCTCTACAGAAGACGGACGCTACCGTCACTCCTATTTACATCACCGTAGTTGCACGTCACGGGCTGCGGCGGCCTTCAGAACCTGGGGACAGCCCGACAGACCAGAGGGTTCTTCATCTCCATGGACATCTTGAGGCGCTCGGACAAGTCCACGCCCCCGCTGGAGGGAACCCACGTGAAGCCCTGCAGCAGCTGGGCCAGCCAGAGGTGGGCGGCGGCCAAGCCCAGGGCCTTGCCGGGGCAGGCCCGCCTCCCGGACCCGAAGGGCGCCAGCCTCAGGTCAGCGCCGAGCACGCTCACGTCCTCCCGGGCGAAGCGCTCGGGCCTGAACTCGCCCGGCTCGCTCCAGACGCGCTCGTCGTGGGCGATGGCCCACATGTTCACCATCGCGGTGGTGCCGGCCGGGATGCGGTGGCCGCCGACGTGGGCATCGCGGACGGCGAGGCGGGCCCAGGAGAGGAGCGGCCCCGGGGGGTGCACGCGCAGGGCTTCCTTCACCACCGACCGGAGGTAGGGAAGGCGGGGCACGTCCGAGTCGGACACCGCCCGGGAGCCACCGACCACGCCGTCGATCTCCGCCTGCGCCCTCGCCTGGATGTCCGGGTGCAGCACCATTCTCGCAAGAACCCACTCCAAGAGAGTGGCGACCGTGTCTGTTCCTCGGAATATCATCTCCTGCACACGAATATTAATCAGCTTCAACCCGGGGATTCGATCTTCTTGAGTACGTGCGTGCATATGGCGGTGATCGACGACACGAATGATTAGAGATCAGTTCATCACGAGAATTCTCTTGAGACAATTCTTGAAACGAGTTTTCCAACTCTTACAACTTTCTTTCAATGTAATGATATTAAATTATTATTAAAGATCATTAAGTTAATATTATTTTATAAAAGAGAACGAATCTCTTTGAGAGATTTCTCGAGAGAATCTCTTCGATTTTTTCATATAAACGAACATGTAATTAAAAGATGATTTAATATCATCTCGTATCTTAATTTAATATCTTCGTTGACGTGAGAAACTGAAAAAATTTTCTCGAAAAAAAATCTATCGACAGAATCCGATCTATTTATAAAATAAAAGCAGGAATCAGAGTCGTCGCTGTTAGCACTTACCCAGAGCACGGCAACAATGTCAGAGTCGGAGAGGATGTGCTCCTCCTCCCCGAAGTCAATGAGCACGTCCACGAAGTCCGGCGGGGCTCCGACGGCGGCGTTCATTCTCTTCGCCCTGTGCTCGTCGATGATCTTCCCCACGACGGCGTTGACCTTGCCGGCCAGAACCCTGCATCTCTTCCTCACCCGCTGCAGGTCCAGCCAGCGGATGAAAGGCAGGTGGTCGCTCCAATTGAACAAGCCAAGTAGCTCGTAGCCTTCGCTCACCAGCTCTTACAGCTCGGGCCCGTCCTCTTCACCCTCCCAGAAGTCGACCTTCCTCCCGAAAATGCTCATCGCCATGCTGCTCAGAGAGCCAACATGCAGAATTCTCTTCACCTCCACGGCTCCTCTCTTCTCCATCTGAGCAGCGATCGCAGCCGCCATCTTGGCCCCGACGGCCTCCCGGTAGTCCCCGGAGGCGGCGACGGCCCTGGGGCCGAACACATGAGCGGCCGAGATTCGCCTCAGGTTGCGCCAGTACTCGCCCAACGGAGCGAACCCCAACGCCCGGTGGAAGAGGAGCTCGCGGGCGGACTCCTTTACGGGGCGGTTGGCGAAGGCGGAGTTGTTCAGTATCTCCTTCGCCGTGTCCGGGTGGCTGGCCACCACGAAGCGAGTCGCGGCCACCGAGAAGGCCATGAGCCGCACGGCCCGGTGGCTGCGAGCGAGCTTCGCGAGCGTGCGGTGGGCCAGCGGCCCTGCCAGAGAGAGGAGAAAACCAGGAGGCCCCGGGACGGCGCCCTCCGCCGTGTGCGCGGACAGCGCCCACGCGGGGCCTCCGGGGAAGAACCAGACCGTGGACAGGGCGAGGAGGAGCAGAAGCAACAGAGAAGGGAAGGCAGGGCTGTTGAAGAGAAGCAAGGAGAAGGCGAAAGCCGAGTCCATCACGTCCAAAGACATGGCCAGGGCGAGCTTCACGGCGATGCTTTGGTAGCTCTACGGTGGCCGGTCGGCGGCGGAGTTGCACTAGACGGTTTTGAGGCCAGTCGGGAACCAACCGGGAAGTGACATGGGAAGACCGAAGGGCTGCTGCTTAAATAGATCACCTCAAAACCTTGAAACATAAATATTTATTTTTAAAATAAGCAAAATAATTAATAAAGTATTAATAAGAATAAAAATATAATTTTAATATAAATAATTATGTAAAAAAGTACCCCGTCCGATTTGTTTTAATCAGACTGTTTCGTCGGTGTTCCGCCCTCGTCTGTCTCCCTTGGGGCCCAAGACAGACGAGCTCGATCATCCGCCGTCCACGCCGCTCGATATCGACGGCGGATAGGCGTCGATGCGTCTCGGAAAGCGTACCGCTAGGCATTCCTACTTGTCTACGAGATGGCTTCGAGTGGCATCGACGGGGACCAGAGGAATGACACGCGTCCGGTGGAAGCTTGATTTATTTTAAACAAAGGTATTTTTGAATAACATTATATAAATGAACCCATACAAAACTATTTAGTAAAATAACGTCGTTTCGACACTGACATTAAATTATGAATTTTAGGAATAACATGAAAATCCCGACATGTGAGTAAGGTTTCTCATTTTTTTTAAAATTAGTTTCATTTAAAATATTGAAAATATTAATATATACTGGAATAAGAACTTATACAATTTGGAAACATTATTATATAATTTATAAAATATATGCTAATCTACTTTTTCTATTCACTTTAATTATTTAAATGTTGACTTTTATGATATATATAAAATAAAAAATAAAAACAATTGTCTAATGATGATAATTTCACTTTAAACATTTCAAAAAATTTATTTGTCAAATAATACAATTAAAATTTGAAAATAGTAACAATCTAGGTCGTGTTTGATGTCTAAGATGATAGAAATATATGTCTTGCAAATTATTTGTATTAATATTTTGCACTAATTAAAGATGTATATCATAGCGAATCACATGCAATGATAATTTAATCATGATATGATTATGATAATGAGATCAATCACCTATAGGTGTGTGTTTTAAATGTTCTTATTAATAGAATATTTGAAACGTGACATTAAGGATTAAGATATGTTAGTGTATGAGATATTTTCTCATAAAATAAGGGTAACTGGTCTTATTAGTCACTAGTTTGGAGATAGTGACATACACATACATTATTAGTAGAATGAGTCATTGGATCAATCCCCAACAAAGAAACCTTAAATGGTATCCTACCTAATAGTTAACATTTTCTTTCATCATAGTTGCACATTTAGAATTTGACTTGAGTTGTCAAAGATATCTTATCGGATATTTCGTATATTTTGACTATTGATTTATGAATCATCGATACAATGATACAATATGGTAAAAGGATCGGGTATAAGAGAAACCAAATAAAGACATTTGTGTGGATAAAAAAAGATTGTTTACTCTTGATAAGTGATAGAGAATACCTAATTAGAAAATATTATAAATCCCTAGTAAGAGTAGAGAGAATAACTAGAAAAAAAGGAGTTTTCTAATTGATCCGCTTCTTAGTACATGATTCTAGAGTGTCGATGTACTAAGAGATTTGACAATTCATGATGTATCCCTGTTCGACCGAGACATTAGATACTCTATAGTTTATACCTCTGTGGTAACTGACAATGGGAAAACTTAGAGATAAGATCATTTCTAAAGTTATTTAGGATCATGGGGTATGACTGTTATCTAACATAAATTATAAGAGCCTTAAATCTGTTACTAGATATTGTATTTAATTTAAAAGAAATTGTTCTTTTACCTAAGCCTCAACTAAATGGACTAATGTGCCTAGTAGATTACACCTAGTAGAACTGATGTTAGTATGGGGGCATGGACATAACTTGTTAAAATTGCAAGTTTTTAAGAAAAAATTGATTTCTATAAATAATAGAAAATTGAGCCAAACCCTGATAGGTCAAGTAAGCCAATTTCATCCTAGCCCTCTTCAGCATGTTCTCTCACCTCGAAGGTTGTCAGAACATGGAAGGGCATCATTAAGGATGAGTCAAAAGATCCAATATGTATAAGAATTCATCTCTGGAAAAAGTTTATGTAGTTACTATTAGAGGCCCATGAACTTGGATAGCTTGGAAAGCATGGAGAAGCTCATTCATCTCCAATCTTGGTAGACTAGTTGAATCCAACAAAGGTATATTCAACTTGTTTGGAATACTATTTTAGGTAAAGTTGTTCAGCTTTGATCGAAACAACCACAATATAATCAAGGAAATCTCTTTTTCACCCTTGCTTTAAAATAGTTGATAGGATGACCATGCAATTAAGGTCTGGAAGACACGTTGGGATGTCGGACTACTACGAGCAACAAAAGTATGAGTTGGGACACCACAAGCTCCAACAACAATCTGTGGTCCAATCAGAGAGTCATGTTAATGCCATTCTTGAACTAGAAGTGCAAGAGACCACTCATCAATACACTCTAAGTACTATTGAACAAATCTTCAAGGAACTATCTCTTCGTACTGATCCTACAACCTTGTCAATCATACAAGCTCTAGTGAAGGGCAAGATGCCCATCAATCATCCTCCTGTTGAAAGTGATCAAATTGTTTCACCTGCTCGATCTGTGGTTTAGCCCCTTATTATAACCCCACATGGGTAGTCTTGTGCCAACCACGTTGCACCACCTACTCACCCTATAATGGGGTAGTCATCTGATCTTTTGCCAACACTACCAGTTTATGCTCTAAACCCATCACCTCCAATCTAATCATCAAATTATCCTGCAAATCACCCATCAACACTTGCGACCCAAGAACCTGCTCTCACTCAAGATTTCATGGATAAGCTAAACCAAAGAGATGAGTGCTATGAGGAGGTGTAAGACACCTACTGGATTATGTAAACACCCGAAATGGGATCCGTAGATTACCTTTTCCAGTCCTTATGCTTTCTTTGGAGACTTGGTGGATGGGACGTTAGTGTTTGTGGTCGCCAGGTGCCAAAGGCTCCAAAATATAGTAGAATGAAAAGAAATGAAATGGAGAATAAAAATGACCGTCGTACCTTTGGAAGTGGAGAGATTGTTGGGTTCCGACTTCTCCTCTCTCAGCTGGCCGAAGGAAGAGAGCTTAGTGAGTCCTTTGTCTTCGATCCGGTTGAAGCTCCGTCTTGACCGGATTTACCTAAAAATGTACATAAGAAAACATATAAACAAGTGAAAAGATCATTAGTTCTAGTGAAAGCGTAGAATCATACTCAAATTCAAACTTAAATATGCAAAAGGAAAGGAACTGACTGGATTGAGACTAAATCTCCACCCCTATTTTTGATAGATTTTTAAAGAGGTATGAAGATGCAAAGATGTAGCCTAATGCATGCTAGATGTCATGATAATGGAAGCTAGAATGAAAGGAAGGAGTAACGGATCGACCGGAAAGGTAAATAAACTCAAAAAAAATGCAAAACGGGGATTGCCCCTGCTAGTGCCCCGTATACGGGGTGCCTGTTGCAGGTACCCTGTTAGTGGGGAGCATTGACTAAAGTCAAAGTGCCCCCTTGATGGGGTACTAGGGATTGGTTCTGGTAGATTTTCTTCCTTTCTTCACGGCATCGCCCTAGAGTGTAGAATGACCTCCAAGATGGAAGAAGGACTTCTTCTTCAAGTAGTCAATACTAAAGTGAAGTTAATGGGAGAGTGGTTTGGCACTAGATGTGAGGTAAATGAAGTGTAGAGGCACTCAAAGTTAGAGAAAAAACCATATTTCTGAAGAAAGAAACTGTGGGTTTTCGGGTTTTTGAGGAAGGATTTTGGAATGGTTTAAGAGCTTGGGGAGAGGTTGCGAGGCTTTGGGAATGTAGTAGTGGATAAGAAGAAGTGAGGGATAGAATTGGAATCTCCTAAACCTTTAGATGGGGATCTTTTTACAGCCCAAAAGATGATAACTTCATTATACTAGACTATCCCTTCAAGAAGCAACTATGGTTTTTTTGGGTTTTGGGAGAGGGTTTTGGGATGATTTGAGAGCTTGGAGAGGGGTTGTAAGGACTTGGGAATGTTGTGGTGGATGAGAGGGATTGGGGGGCACCCATGGTGTGTCCTAAACCATCCAAATGGGGGTCCTTTTATAGCCAAGAAGAGGGCAACTTTATCTGCAGAACTGTCCCATCAATCTGTCTAGTCCATGGTATACGGGGTCGGCGACCCGGTCGGCTGACCCAGTCGATTTTTGGGCAGACCGACCCTGACCCGGCCCCGCGACCCTGACCCGGTAAATATATTTGAATAAATTTTTTTATTATTTTTCCCAACCTCGGCCTGACCCGGGTCGCTACCCCAACCGACTTGGGTCGGTTTTAGGCCCGACCGACCCGGTCCCGACCCCTGACCGCTGACCGCGCCTTCCTTGGTCCAGTTAGTCAGACCAAATGTAGGTGCCCCACCAGTGGGGCACTTGGCACCCTATTAATAAGGCGCCTGGTGCCCTATAAACAGGGTGCCTAGTGCCCTGTTTATAGGTCAAAGCGCCCCATTAAGGGGGCACTAGGCCTAGTTTGGCCGAAACGTGCAAGGAAGTTCCGATTTTCCAAAAAACTTGGTTTCCTTAAAGAATACTCAAATATAATTCATGAAAACAAGAATTTAGGCTCTCCAATTAGACCAAAATTGCATGTCTACAGCTTGCCTCGCCTTGGCATCGGCTTTGCAAGGGAGTGACATGAATGAAGCATAGACGAATGTAGTGATGCGTAGTGAGGCGCAGTGAAATGAAGTGGTAACGGACTGAAAATGTGATGCCAAGGTGTAGATTTAGACACGCCCTCATTATCCTAGTTGAGTGGAATAAAACTTTATCAGACTCTGAGATTACCTTTTGTCTTATCGAAACCTTCCCTCTGGTTGATTGGCTAAGGAGAAGAATAGAACTAAAAGTAAATAACTAAAATCTTACGTGGAGAAGAATTGCTACCAGCTAGGACCTAAACTGCATGGTGTGCTGGACTGGGTAGAAATGCATTGAAAAGGAAATTGTGAAAATTAAAGAGGAGACAACCAATCAACCATGGTTGGGTTCTTCAAATTCATAAGGTTTTACTCAAAAATGCTGATTCAGTTCGAAATGGAATAACTTCTTGTTTTGATGAAATCATTGTTAAAACATAGTGGAAACCAATTCTGCGAAAAATCAAGACCTCCTCTTGGGGCTATAAAAGACCATCTTTAGAAGGTTTATGGTGGGACTAGAAGGGCAAAGCAGAGAGTGGTTATGGTGGGATGATGTATGATGATGTATGAAATGATGCATGTTGGGTTTAAAGAAATACAAATAAGTATAAGAAAATAGTTGAAGATATAGGTTGAACATAACGGGTCATGACATCCATGAAAAAATCATCGTCTCTGCATATTCAACTTTGGCCTATCTGCAAGCCTAGGGAATGACTGAGCCCTCACTGATTTTGTTGAAGGGGTTCTTAGGCTCAGCCCCCTCTAGACTTGAGGTCTTCAACATCTTAAATATTATTTATTTTGATAGATGCAATACTAAATGCAAGTCCTAATAGGGGTCGGGGTAGTCCACTTTTGGTTTTTTCCAATTTATGAGTTTTTTGTCGTTTTTTCTTCCTCCAAGTGTCTGGGGATATGAAGTTGGTATGCCTTCTCTTGTTCCTGCATCCACTCGAGAGAAGATAATAGAACTTTATTTTGGCTTAGTCCCTTGCGAGGAGAGGGCAAAGTGGCCTTAATATTTTGTTAAGGGATATAAGCCTTATCAAGATAAAGATAACATAAAAGATAAATATGCATAAAAAGAAATATGCAAGACTGAAATTAAACAATAATCCAAAAACAACTAGTCAATTCAGAAAGCATATTTTTAGGTGATTTAGAAATTTTTTATTTGTTTGGGTTTTGATAGTTTTATAATATTTTTTTTATTTTGGCATTTTTATAATTTTTTGGTGTTTTGAATATTTAATTTTTAAGAGTTTTTGATTTTATGAATTTGTGTGGGTGTTTTTGAAGTACTCGATTTTGTTTTTGTTTTGTGCAGTGTGAAGGAAATGATCATCTCATCATTTGACTTGCTTGCCATAGGTGCCCCTCATTGTTACCCATGGGTTAAGAGTAGGCACCATGTGTAAGAAAGTGCCTTGTTCGGAATCTTCTAACCTTCCGCCTTTTATAGGCTATGGCTATTCTTGGACATAATTGGTCGACCCTGCCCCCAAGGTTAAAGAAGGAAGAGGATTGTTGATAAGTCCTTAGTAGAGTTTAGGGATGTCGAACTTGTTTTTCTACTAGTCCCCATGTTGCCTGTTGGAATGTGTCCTCCTCGGGTCCTTCCTTCTATCCCATTTTATTTAATGGCCCACATTCAAACAGGTTTTCTTTTCTTTTGCTTGATTTTGACCTGAGGGGTTTATTGCCCATCTTTTGGAGCCTTTTTCTTTTTGGGCTTTTGTTGGTACACATTTAGACATGTCCATTCTTTTGCCGACCTAAGGGGTCATTGCCCATCTTTTGGCGCCTTTTCTTTTAAGAAGTCAGACCTTTAGAGGCTTCCTTCTACTAAGGTGATGGGCACTTTCGATACTCCTCATTCTAATCCCTTTCATCCGTTTAGGACCGAAATAAGAAGAGAATAGGATAGGGTCGACCTTCTTTTGCCAAGTGTTGCCTAACTTATTCTCTGACTTCCAATCATTGGATCCCAAAATCTAGGCATGTAATGTGTTCAATATGCTGCCTATCCTTATTTCCCTAAGTGACAAGTTGGGACACCGAGCAAGCATTAGATGTTACTTCATCTTTCACACCTTTTGGATTTTACCGATTTTTTGTGATTTTAGCTTTTCTTTTAAGGGAAATATTTTTTAAGGTATACACCACTCCAGGGATGAGCTAGTTCTTCACCTTCTGCATTAGTTAGCTTATATGAATTACCAGGGTAAACAACTGAGATTACATACGGGCCCTCCCAATTAGGTTGAAGTTTGGAGCGGGGACCGACCGCCCGGCTTAACGAATATTCTTTTAAGCACAACCTCTTCGACTTCAAATTTTCTCTCTACCACCCTCTTCTGATAAAATCTTTTAAGTCTATTCTGGTAAGATATAGCATGTTCGGCGGCGGTCATTCTCTTTTCATCCAAGAGTTCGAGTTGCGCGAGAAGAGAATCTCAGCATCCATCCATCAGGATATCTCGATCGATCTAGACTCGCAGGGAAGGAATGAGTACTTCGTATGGGACTACTACCTCCATTCCAAATGCCAAGGCATAAAGAGTTTGACCCGTTGGGGTTCGAACAAAAGTGCGGTAGGCCCATAGAGCATCAACTAACTTATCTGACCAGTTCGCGAACTTGCTAGACGTACATGTTTTCTTGATGATTTTTATCAGAGTTTTATTTGTAGCTTATGCTTGACCATTGCCTTGAGGATAATACGGAGATGAATGATGCAATTTGATGCAATACCTGTTACAAAGGTCATGCATATCTTGAGAGATGAATTGAGGTGAGGTTCATTGTCAGTGATGATGTCGCATGGGATCCCGAACCTGGTAATGATGTTGCATTTGATGAAGGTGCAAACTGTTGATGCCTTGATTTCCACGTATACTTCTGCTTCTACCCACTTGATGAAGTACTCCATTGTCGTTAGGATGAAAGATTTGGTTTTGTTTGCGGAGTTAGGGTCACCAAGAGGCCTAATAACATCAAAAGCCTATATAGAGGAAGGCCATGGGGCATGAATTGGGTGAAGGGAAGATGCAAGAGAGTGAATCTTGTCGGTGTGAAGTTGACATTGATGACAATGCCGAACAAAAATTGAGCAATCTTCTTCCAAAGTAGGCCAATAATACCCTTGCCTAATGATCTTCTTGGTGAGGGCTTGTGCGTTTACATGGCCTCCACACACTCCAGAATGTGTTTCCTTAAGTATCAATTCAACCTCTTCTTCATCTACACATCTTAATAAAACACCAGTCAGGCTTCTTTTGTAAAGCACTCCTCCTAAAATGGTGTATCTCTAAGAGTCTCTTCTAACTGTTTTCTTTTCTTTAGCAGTTTCTCCTGGTGGATATGTCTGATCCTGATAGTAATTTGCAATCTCATAATACCATGGTTTCTCACCTTCATCTAATTCCTCCAACTCGACCAAAGACACTTCTTTTTGCTCAATGTACTCCTTCCTTTCAAACTTTTCTATTGCCGGGATTGTTCATCGGCAGACATATATTGTTCTAACATGCCTGCCTAGTGGGATGGACAGTGAAGATGCTAAAGAGGCGAGAGCATCAACAAGGATGTTTAGAGCACGAGGAACATGAATAAATTCGAGTTTGGAGAATAACTTGATGTAATAGGCGGTGAGTTCTTGATATGGTTTGAGCCTAGGATGAGATGTGCGATATTTGGCAAGCACTTGGTGGAGAATTAATTGACTATCGCCGATCACCCTTAATTCGGTGGCACCATAGAAGTGAGCAGCCTCCAGCCCGGCTAGCAAGGCTTCATACTCAACTATATTGTTTGCTGCTAGGAAATGGAGCTGAAAAGCCTGCGGGATGGTGACACCTTTGGGTGATAGAAGAACAATTCCTATCTCTCTACCGTGAGAGTTTAGAGCCCCATCGAAATACAAAGTCCAAAGGTTGGAGGATCGAATGGACATCAACTCCTCATCGCGGAACTCTGATTGGACAGGGTCAAAGATTAAATTGGGATGATGGGCTAGATGTTCGGCAATTGCATAGCCCTTGATTGCCTTCTGTTGGATGCAAGTGATGTCAAATTGAGAGAGAAAGCTTAGTCAACGTGCCAAACGGTCAGATAGGATAGATTTTTCAAGAAGAAACTTAATGGGATTCATGCGAGCGATGAGATTAACCTCGTGTGCTAGAAAGTAGTGTTTAAGCTTTTGGACCACCCAAACTAGGGCAGCACACATTTTTCTATGGTTGTATACTTATGCTCACAAGGATCGAAGATTTTTGATAAATAGTATGCATTCGCTCCTTCCCTTAATTGTGCCAAAACTGCTCCAAGAAATCCTTTCAGAACTGAGATGTATAAGACTAAGCGTTTGCCAGGAACTGAAGGTTTGAGCACAGGTGGGCTTGATAAATACTTCTTTAGGCCATCAAATGCCTCCTGTCATCTTGAATCCCATCTAAATTTGGCCTTCTCCTTGGTCAGCTTATAGAAAGGTTTGCACCTTTGGAAGTGTTGTGAGATAAACTGGCGAACAAATTGTAGCCTACCAATTAGCCCTCTCAGCTCTTTTAAATTCCTTGGTGGAGGCATATCAATGATGGCTTTGGCCTTATTGGGATCAATCTCAATACCTCTTTTGCTGACAATGAATCCAAGTAGTTTGCCTGACGACACTCCGAACACACATTTCTTGGGGTTCATCTTAAGCTTATATTTTCTGGCTCGTTGCAAAGCCCTTTTTAATACCTCATCATGCTCATCTCAGGTCCGAGACTTGACTACCAGATCATCCACATACACTTCCATAAATTTATGCATCATATCATGAAATATCGCCACTATGGCCCTTTTGATAAGTTGCTCCGGCATTCTTTAGTCCAAAGGGCATGATGACGTAGCAATAAGTTTCCCAAGGTGTAGTGAAAGAGGTTTTCTCTTGGTCCTCTTCTGCTAACTGGATTTGACTATACCCTAAATATCCATCCATGAATGATAGGGTTTCATATCTAGTTGTGTTATCAACAAGGACATAGATATGAGGAAGGGGAAAATCATCTTTCAGACACACTCGATTTAAGTCCCTGAAGTCAATGCAAATTTGAACATTTCCATCTTTCTTCATGACCGGGACTATATATGCCACCCATTGCAGATAAAGGATGACTTTAATAAATTTTTCTTGGTGTAGCTTATCGACATCATCCTTCATCTTCAGAGCTATATCTAGGTGGAATCTCCTCAAATTTTGCTTGACCGGGGTAACTTCTAGTTTTAAAGTTAATCGATGTTCCACCAATGTTTTGTCTAATCCCAGCATGTCTTCATACGTCCAAGTGAACGTGTCCTTGTATTCCTGTAGTACCCTCATTAGATCTTTCTCTTCCAAAGGGGTGAGGTTGGCACTGATGAGGATATTCTTAGGATCTTCCGGTGTTCCAAGATCAAGTTCCTTAGTTGGTTCATCTACCATGGCTGACGGCTCTTCAAACCTCTTTAATCCGGATATGTAAGCATCAGCCAAATCCTCTTCTTTGTCTTCAATGTCAGGATCCTTTTCCAACACAATCTCATAGACCCCTAGAGTTTGATTAGCGTTGTCCTTCTCCTCATATCGTATTTCATCCAACTGAATTTCATTTTCTAGATATTCCAGTTGCTAAGCACATTCTATGCTTTTCTAAGCTAACTGATGCAGGTATCTTTCAAGAACTCTCCTACCTCTAATTTTTGTTTTATTTTTATTGAAAACTAAACCTAAAGAAGAAGAAGGTAAATAAGGGGAGGAAGAGGAGGTGGAGGGAGTGGAATTTATTGGAGAGAATGGAGGCAAAGGAGGTCAATCAAGGATCTGGTGGCTCCTTGGGGTGAATGCTCTTCCGAGGCAAGATGGGATGTTTCCTCGATCGAAATTTGAGTTTCGAGGAGGACATTTTTTTGGGGAAGTGCTAAACATAAAGATAGAATAGGCTTCAAGTGCCCGATTTGGGGTGAGATCGGTTGTGGGAGCCAAAGTGGGTGGAGATATTGATAAAGAGGGGAAGACTTTGAGCAATGTTTGATAGAGAGGGCTTTCGGGCCCAATGTTGATAGAAAGAGGTGATGGGCCTGTAGGCCGGATGATCATGGAAGTAGGTGGGTTCGTGGACTCAATAAGAGAAGGATGTAAGCTCGAGGGCCTGGGTTCAGTAGGAAGAGATGGGCTCGTAGACCAGATAAGTGGGCTTGAGGGCCCAAGAGTTGGAAAAAATGGGTATAGAGGCCCAGATTCAGTAGAGGGGTCTGATGCCCCAGGAGCAACAAGTGGGTATGCGAACCCATAACTTGGGCCTGGGGGCCCAGAAATAGGGATTAGGCCAAGAAGCCCGGGGAGAGCATCACAGTGAGTTGGGGCATCATCCCCAAAAGGTGAGATAATGAGGGAAGGCCCTCGTGGAGTTGGTTGGACATTTTCTTGAGTCGATTTAGTAATATGACCTTCGAATGGGTCAATAGGTGGTTCAGCCTGGAGCGGTTCATTGCTTGACCCTTCTTCATCAGTGAAAAACAAAAGGGATATTTCAGGATACAAGTCATCTTCAAGGTTGTCAGTTCTTCTTCTCTTCTCTTGCTCCGGCTCTTGTTCTTTCTTGTTCCCAGCCTGTTGAATGGTCTCTTTCTTGATGAAAAACTTTTGTAAGCATCCAAAAAAGTATTTTCTTTTGAGATTTTGACCATTGGTTGTCATTTCATCATACCCGACCCACTCTTTGGTTGTAAACTTACCAGATTGATTGGCTCAGTTATGCCTTGCAGTTCTTTGCCTAGTCCTCGGCCCTCCTGGTATCCTAAACTTTTCATTATATGCCACCCAATAGTTTCATTTTCCTCTCTTTTCCTTTTTCACACTTGCCTGGGTTGCCTACTTATTTCTGGAAGATCTAGTATTGTCAAAATTGGCTCATTTGGAAACCTAGGGGGTGGTGGTGGAGATGATGGATGGTCTAAGGGCATGCTTGTCACCTTAATCACTTGTCCCTTGTAAGGAAATTTGAGACACTGGTGATTGGTAGAGGCGACTGCCTCTAGTGCTTCCAAATAGAGTTGTCCCAGAATAGCTTTGTAAGTTGGATCCAGCTCTAATATGTGAAAGTCGACAAGTGACTATCTGAGGCCCGAGCTTGACATCCAATGTAATCATGCCATTAGTGGGCTTCTTTGAATTATCGTATGCGGTCACTGTTATCTGAGATGGCCGGACATCCTCCTCAGAAATTCCACAAAGATGTAATGTTTCTGGTGGTAGAACATTAATGGAGGCTCCGGTATCGACCAAACATGGCTTAATGCCAACTCCATTGATGTGGACTGTGATGCATAAGGCACATTTCTTTATTTCTACGTCGGCTAACTCTTCCTTTGTAAATGTAAGGGCCGGGTACTCACTTCTAGGGACTAGAACTGACGAGATCTTTTCTGGGGGGAGGCTCTTGTTCACCATCACCCGTTGTAAGTATTGTTGGAGAACCTCTTGATGGACCATGGATCTTTTGATCCATATTGGGGTTTTATCAAGATGTTTTAACAAGTCATAAGATGTCCTAGGCAACAGCTCTTCAATGTATTCTTCTTCTGCTCCTGGTACCAACCCTGACTGACCGGCCTGGA
This sequence comes from Cryptocoryne crispatula var. balansae, assembly GCA_036172225.1. Classification (NCBI taxonomy): domain Eukaryota; kingdom Viridiplantae; phylum Streptophyta; class Magnoliopsida; order Alismatales; family Araceae; genus Cryptocoryne; species Cryptocoryne crispatula. The sequence continues at coordinate 9,967,692 of CM069931.1, read as the reverse complement.
GAAAGACCCTTTGGAACATATGCCCACTCCTAAGTATCGTGGCAAGTTGAGGAGCTATAGTTGGGGTGGTAGTGGTGGGTGGCGGGTTAGGTCGAATGATGGGAGCTCTTGGGATGGGTGTAATGATGGTGGTTTGAGGCATGTTAGGGTAGGTAGGTTGTGAAGGTATAGTTGCTCGGGGTGGGATGTTGATGGGTCCCAAATGGTGGTGATGATTGTGGTGGAATAACCAAGCAGATTAGGGTCCATCCCGATTGAAGTTGTATGGCTGGTGGTGTTATGATGGGTCATGATGGCGTTCAGATGATGGGTGTTCTGTTTAATGTGATGGGATTAGGTGACAGTTATTCAGGGTGTAGAGTGGATGGTTCGGTTAGGAGGGTGAGGTAAGTTGATGTGCATGGCAGAGGTGGCTCCCTCAACTTGCCAATTCTGGCCCCGATCATGATACTCCTCAGAAGAGATTAAGATGTGATTAACATGTTGATTCCCAGGCGCGGGTGCATGTGGAGGTAAAGGATTTTGGATAATCCCCAGGCTGAGGTTTTGTTGTTGTTGCTGCTGAGCTGGTGCGTGCTGCCGTTGAGGTTGATTTTTCACTGTTCTGATGTATTCTCCCATCTGGTCCCAGTCAATACTGCCTTGCTCATTAAGGTCGTGGATGTAGTCTTTGAACTGAAAACAAATTTCCACGGTGTGCCCAGGATATCTGTAAAATAGGCAGTATCGCTATGTGTTGGCATTTTAAGGCCACTCCTACTTCTCTCTTGGCAATGCAATTTGCCCTACCACCATGAGTGCATTAAAGATGTTCACGAGAGAGTACGGCAAAGCGGGTAATGGTTCCTCTTGGGTCCAACCTTTTGGGGTTCGTAGGCCATGGGAGGGGGTGCTTGGTTGTAGTTGGCCAGTTGTTGCCACGATGGTTGGGGAACTGGGGCTTGCGGTCGCTGAGGGATTGGAGCTTGTTGTTGACGGCGCTGGAATTGAGGTTGAGGTTGAAGTTGATGAGGGTTTTTAAATGGTTGATTTTGTTGAGGGTTCCTAAACTGGTGTTGATAATCTCTAGGTGGGTCCCCTACAACATTGAGGTTTTCATTTGTCACTACACCCTCAGTCACTGGGCCGGTTATGGTAAAAGTGGTTTTCCTGACAGCTCGGGGTGTAGGATCAAACAAGTTCATGATAGGTGAGTCCCTAAGCTGTGTTTGAATGTACCGTGCCTTCTCATAGAGTTTACTCATAGAGGTGGGGTGATGCAAAGTCAGCATATTCTTTAAGGCTGGAGTGGCATTGGTGATGATCATCTTTACTTGCTCTGGTTCTGAAATGGAATCAGTAAGATTTTCTACCATTGACCTCCACCTATCAGCATATCTGGTAAAGTCTTCATCATTTATCATTATTTCCGCCATGAGGTCAGTGATGGAATATGTTGGTCCAACCCTATCTTGATATCTCTGCAAGAATTTAACTTTGACAGTTTCAAAGTTACTTGCCTCCAAAGAGTCAAGCAAGTAGAACCACTCTAAAGTTGAACCCTCTAATGATCTTCTGAAAAGAAAAGCAAGGGCCCTTGGATCATTTTTCCACATTATCGACTCGTAAAGAAAGTCCTTGATGTAAATGAAGGGATTACTGGTCTCGTTGTAACGGCGGTATACCAGCATCTCCGAGGGAGGAAGATGAAAAGTAGGGAGGGAAGAAAGAGAAATTTAAGGGGCTGCCTTAGTGTCAATCAGACGTCTAAGCTCTCTATATTGCTCATCCATGCGATTGATTTTGTTAATCATAGACTGATCGACAGAAGGTTCCCTAACAGGAGGAGGAGGAGTGGGTGCTTGGTGCACCTAAATTGGGATTGGATGGGCCGAAGTAGCCGAATAAGAAGGGTACATTGGGGGATGCACTAAAGGGTGAGTAGGGTTGAGATGATTAGAAGAATAAATCGGTGGCCTAGAAGGAACAATAGCATTCAGATCGGGATGATCTAAATTAGCCACTGGATGAGGAGAAATTGGGGCTACGAGCTCGGTATAAGAATGGCCATGAATGGGCATATTGGGTTGACGTGCCACTGACCGAGGGGTAGAGACGTGAAGACCACCTTCGGGAGGAATGTGGTCGGCAGGCAACTTGCCCTTGAGGATGGCTTCGATAGCCTGAAGTTGGGTGGGGTCGGCATGAGAGAATGCCTCCCAAAGTGAATTTGGATTGGGTTGAGGAGAAGTTTGACTAGGTTCGGGGAGAACTTCGGGTTCACTGACGACACATATGGCATCAGGGTAGAAATAAGACTAGTCATACTCCAACTGCAACTGCTCGTATCTTTGATCCGCCATTTTGTTAACTCGTCCTGACCTTAAATTCATAAACACAATAGGAAAAGAAGGTTGACAAATAAAAGCTCTAGGATTTTTTGTTTTGATTTTTTTGACCCACTTTTTGTTTTGATATTTTTTTGTTTGTTGGACAAGCAACTTATCAGGCAAATTAACCTCAAGCAATTTTTTGTTTTATTTTTTTAGGTGATTTTGAAATTTTTATTTAATTTTTAATTTTTGTTTGCAAACAAGTAATAGCAAAGACCTGGGAATGATTAAAGCAATTTTTTGTGTTTCAACCTTAAATTAGTAGCTTGTTTAAGAGAAATATTGTCCACTCAAATAAATGGGTAGGACCCTATGCTCTCACAACGTCGAGCAATCTAAGGTTATTGCACTCTTCACCACGATAGGTAATGGGTTCTCAGGGTTTTCGGGTAAAAAGGTACAACCAGCCTGATTAGTGAAGAGGGAATCATTCACGTCTAGGGACATACGGAGACCTTCATGGAAGTTACTCAGTCCTTCCGAGAGGGAATCCCCGGAGGAAGAGTTGGCAACCACCAAGAGGGGTGTTTGAATGTGTGGGGCTTTGGGAGGAGAGAGCCTCCCTTCTCGGATGACCTAAGGAGCCGAAACCCCAATGCAAACTAAATGCGAGTGAAATGTCAAGGATTAAGGAGCAAGCAAGAAGAAAATAAAAGCATAAAATGATTAATAAGATGTTGTAGGAAGCAAGTGAACAAGACAATGATACGGAATCAAACTAAGATGCAATAAAGCACTAATTTAACTAAGCATGCTTTGAAAATTTGCTAAAGGAAAACTAGACTTAGAAAGAAGTAGGCAAGTATACGTAACAAGGGATGAAAGAAGATGATCTCTAAGATGCTATGGTGAAATAAGTTGATAAATAAAGCTAGAAATCAGATTTTTATGCTTTTAAAAAGACCAAAGAAAAGCAAGTAAATCAGAAGAGACTAGATGATGCACCAAGGAAATAAACAAGCATGTAAGCGAGTAAATAGAAATGCAAGTAAATGGACATGGCTCAAATGAGAATTAGAGTGAAAATAAACATGTTTTCAAGTGGACATTCTTAGGAAAGAAAGGAAGAACTCACTAAAGCAAAGTCGGTCCCACCGTGGTCACCAAAAGGTGTAAACATCCGAAACGGGATTCGTAGATCTTCTTTTCTGGTTCTTATACTTTCTTTGGTGACTTGGTGGATGGGATGTTAGTGTTTGTGGTCGCTAGGAGCCAAAGGCTCCAAAATATAGTAGAATGAAAATAAATGAAATGAAAAATAAAAATGACCGTCGTACCTTTGGAAGTGGGGAGATTGTTGGGTTCTGACTTCTCCTCTCTCGGCCGGCCGAAGGAAGAGAGCGTAGTGAGTCCTTTGTCTTCGATCTGGTAGAAGCTCCGCCTCGGCCGGATTTACCTAAAAATGTCCATAAGAAAATATAAAAACAAGTGAAAAGATCATTAGTTCTAGTGAAACTGTAGAATCATGCTCAAATTCGAACTTAAATATGCAAAAAGAAAGGAACTGACTGGATTGGGACTAAATCCCAACCCCTATTTTTGATAACTTTTTAAAAAGATATGAAGATGAAAAGATGTATCCTAATGCATGTTAGATGTCATGATAATGGAAGCTAGAATGTAGGTGCCCTGTTAGTGGGGCACGTTGACCAAAGTCAAAGCACCCCCTTGATGGGGCACTAGGGATAGGTTCTGACAGAATTTTTTCCCTTCTTCGCGGCATCGCCCCGGAGTGTAGGATGACCTTCAAGATGGAAGAAGAACTTCTTCAAGCAGACAATACTCAAGTGAAGCTAATGGAAGAGTGGTTTGGCACTAGATGTAAGGGAAATGAAGTGCAGAGGCTCTCAAAGTTGGAGAAAAACCATATTTCTGAAAAAGGAAACTGTGGGTTTTTGAATTTTGGTGAAAGGATTTCGAGATGGTTTAAGGGCTTGGGGAGAGGTTGTAAGGCTTTGGTAATGTAGTGGTGGATAAGAAGAAGTGAGGGACAGACTTGGAACCTCCTAAACCTCCAGATGGGGGTCTTTCTACAGCCCGAAAGATAGTAACTTCATTATGCTAGACTATCCCTTCAAGAAACAACTATGTTTTTTTTGGGTTTTGGGAGAGGGTTCTGAAATGGTTTAAGAGCTTGGAGAGAGGTTTTAAGACCTTGGGAGTGTTGTGGTGGATGAGAGGGTTTGGGGGGCGCCCTTGGTGTGTCCTAAACCCTCCAAATGAGGTTCCTTTTATAGCGAAGAAGATAGCAACTTTATCTGCAGAACTGTCCCATCAATTTGTCCAGTCAGTCAGACTAGGTGGAGGTGCCCCACCAATGGGACATTTGGTACCCTATTAATAGGGTGCCTGGTGCCCTATAACCAGTGCCCTATTTATAGGGCACTTTGACTTGGTCAAAGCGCCTCATTAAGGGGGCACTAGGCCCAGTTTGGCCGAAACGTGCAAGGAAGTTCCGATTTTCCAAAAAATACTCAAATATACTTCATGAAAATAAGAATTTAGGCTCTCCAACTAGACCAAAATTGCGTGTCTACAGATTCAAGAGCTACTCCTGAGATTTCAATCTCATCATTCCCAGTTCTTCACCTCCCACCTTCAGAGATGTAAATTTACCACTGCTACAATGGCACTGACAATCCCTTTATGCATTTAATAGATTTCTCATATAATCCTCTTTTTGGAAGAACGACCCCAAGGTCCTCACCTTCTTATTCCGTCAATCATTAGAAGGGCCTGCCCTTGAGTGGTTTTACTAGCTCGACCTCCTTAAGATGAGTGACTTTGACATTGTAAAAGCAAAATTCTTACAAAAATATAGAGACCAAGTAGGGCCATCCTACTCAATCCAGATTTGATTGCTAAGAAAGTGAAACCCGTTAAAAACTTCATAAGGTTTGCCGACCAACTGAAGGGAATGGTAGAAAAGTTGATATATACCATCTTATAATATGGGTAAGTAAAGATGCTTATTGGGAACATTGCACTAGCCATTCAGAATGTCCTAATCATGCACCGCCCAACTACTATGAATGAGCTCTACAATAGTGCTCGTTATTTACAAACCATTCAAAGATGCTACCATGGTGAACCCATTTGATTCCAAACCCCAAAATGCTAAGAAAGCTACCTTCACACTGACTAGGCCTACAACTAAGGATGTGGTCAACATTGAGAATGTTAACATTGTGGGAAACCAAGGAGGGAATCGCCAAGGTCAGTATAAGTACCCATAGAAAAATCCGCCTTACCGACCCCCTCAACAACAACCTCAAATTAGGCCACAACCACCACAGCCAGTCAATCACTGAGCGATGCAACCACGTCAACCTCAGCCACCCACCTACAATACGACACTGTCACCAGCCAACCAAGCACCATGAAGGGGAGGTCCTAGGAGAGAGCATTACCCGCAACTACCCTACTTCTTGACTGACATTTTTAATGTGCTCATAGCAAATCAACAATTGGAATTACCGAAAGAAAGGGAGGGCTGGCCGATTAATGCGGATATGTCTCGATATTGTGCTTACCATCAGTACCCCAAGCATACAGTCGAAGTATGCTTCAAATTTAAGGATTATATCCACAATCTTAATGACCATGGAAGTATTGACTGGGCCCAAATTGGAGAGTGCATACAATCAATAAAGGTGAGGCAACAATGACACTAGCAACCACAACAAGCACAAGCACAATAGCAGCCCGACTTGGGTATTGTCTATAACATATTGCTGATACATGCTCTCGCTCCAACACTAGCACAATACCCACAAACCCATGGATTAGCCTAGTACATTCCACCACTGATTAGGCAATAAACTGCACCCAAGGTTGGCACTTGGAGAACTTGAAAAAACCAACCACACCATCACCCTGGACCATTCTCTCCAAACCGTGAACCACCACTAGCATAGGCCAGCAACTTATCTGTGCCCAATCACCACCAAACACAACTCCACCACCATCATCACTCTCATCAACCCCAACACCCTTGCCATTAGCCACTACCCCTTCCTATTGACTCCCTTCCTGTTGACTCTTAATTAGGTCAACCACTATGCCATAGATGGTGCCCACACCAAACCCTCCAACCATTGCTATCCCGCAACCCCTCCTTATCAAGCCATCACCATTTCTACAACCCCTCATTCCAAATCCCCAATTCACACACCCAATCACACCAACACCTCAAGTCACCATCCCAACTTCTCAAATCCACAACCAACTATGCCGACACCTAAACCACCCTCACCACACCCAATCTCATTCATGACACATTTACCAACCAATCGTTAGTTAGCCCCAGTGCTTAGGAGTGGGAGGATGTTTCAACAACTTTTTTCTCAAGTATGGACACAACCTCAAGAGTTAGTAGAGGAAGAAGTGGTAGAATTGCCTGGCATGGTGTATGACTTATTGAAACATTTAGACAAGATGTCAGCTTAAATTTTAATATTGGAATTGATAAAGAGGACGAAGGTGCACCAATAAATTCTACAATAGTATTTGGAGAGAGTCATGGTTAGTGAAGATCTTCTACCCAAGAAGATTAAAACTACTCTAGCCCATAGAAGTGAGCACCCAATGCTCACATTCTCTCAGGAAGGATTAGTAGCCCTAAAAGTCAAAATGTACACCTTGCACATAGCAGTCATCATTTGTAATGTCGAAGTGAATCTTACCTGATCATTAATGGAGCATCCATTAATGTCTTGCTACCAGAAACTTTGTAGTTATGCGGCATCTCCGAGAGAGAAATCAAGCCATCATATGCCATGGTGACTGCATATGATGATTCCAAGAAGTCTACGCATGAAATAGTTACACTGGAGATAGAACTTGTTGTGCACCACCACCATTGATTTTCATGTCCTGGAGTTAGATTCAACCTTCAAGTCCATACTTGGAAGACTCTACCTCGAGACAATTGAAGCCATTGCCTCAACCAATCCCTAGTTCATCAAGTTTTCCTACAAAGAACAAGTGGTTAAGGTAACTAGCATGCCAATAATGAGTGAAGTGAATAGCTCTCCTTTGACCTTTGAACCACCCTTAGGAGTGCCCGATCTCGGCAAGAGAGGTGCCAAAGGTGAAATGCATGACTGCCTCCCCACCAAATACAGTCGGGTGGCAGATGAAGAAGAAGCTAGGCTACCACACAGGAAAAAAACTAGGCAGGGATCTCCAAGGAATCACGCAACCGATCAAAAATATGAAAAGATACAAAAGTCATGGATTAGGCTATGAAGAATCAGTACTGTTGAGAAAAGACATCTGACTGAGGTATGATTTGGGGATTTGTGCTTTCTTTGTTAAGAGGGAGAGTATGATGGTAGCTGAAGAAGAATTGACCACGTCAGTCAAAAGGAGGACTTCGGACCATGAAGAAGAGATAGAGGATTTGAGCTTACCATTGGCCTGCTTATTCAAGAACTAAGAAGAGCAGTGTGGACCACTCAAGGGCAAACCAATCCATGATCGGCATGTGACCACAAATAGTCATCCTTTCAAGTAGTTCACTACTATGGTCTAAACCATTCCGCGAGGGCCATACAACATTGTTGCTCATTTTAGGGTTCTCGCACCACTTTTTTTTGGACTTTCTAGATGGGCTCCCAAGCCTACTTTTTACTACTTGGCCGGCATGGCCACCTGAGTTTACCATCCACACTAGGCCCATTCACACTGGGCCCGCTTGCCCATCTGACTTTCTCACCAACATTGGGCCTAAATGCCCATTCCAAGTCATCAACACTAGGCCCATGTGTCCATCTAGGATAGGGTCCATGTGACCATTAAAATTTATCATCAATTTTGGGCCCACGTGCCATTTTACTATCAGTATTGGGCCCATGAGCTCCTTTTTCCGTTTCCTTCTTAAAATTTTCTTTTCATTAATTACATCAACTTGTCATCAGCCTCGAGTCATTCCAACTCATTCCCTTTTTATGCCTGAAAATCATGAAAAAAAAGTCTTCTTTGAAACTCATGTTTCCATTGAGGAGATATTCTTACTCATCCCGGAGGGTGCTCCCAACCAGGGGCCTCTCTTCACCAAATCATTGATTGATTTGCTCGATCCTTCACCCATTGTAAATGCCATCTTTCTAGTTTTATCTTCAGTAGGCATAGTTAGGTCTGAAACAAGAAAACCAAATGAAGGCGAGTTCCAAATAGATATCTGTAACAATTGGCACAAAAGTGTAGAGAATGTGTGAAGCTGCCTAATTTCTTGGAGAATGCTATCCAACTAGAGGAAATCCAATATGAGGATGAGCATAACATAGATCATACACTAGAATTATATGAGGTATTATCAGAAAAGGATCCTGAATCAGAGGAGGGAAATGAGGACTTGGCTGATGTGTATGCATCCAGACTTAAATGGTTTAAGGAACCATCAACCACAGTAAATAAACCAACCAAGAAGCAAAATTTGGGAACGATCATGTTGCATCATAATAATCGATGCATGGAAAAAACTTGACTGGTTCATACCAACAAAGTGTGCACACCACTTTGTTCTTTTATTCAAAGAAACACACTTGTTGGTGACTTTATCATTGCAGCCAAGAGCAGTAGCATACGGGTGCATAAAAGAGTTATGATGCAGTAGTTGCCCTGTTTAACAGATTAAACTTGAAGTGAAGATTTATCTAGTAGGCAAGTAGTAGAGAGTTGCCTAATGGGAGATAACCCACGCAAGTATAAGACAAGTTGCAGTACAGAAAGCTCGGCATTGAAGAACTAAAGTGCTTGCCATTCCATATTCTATAGCTGCTTGATAACTATCCTAATTTTAGAAATATTTTCTTTGTGGGAAATAAAACAAAATAGCAAGGTAGGTGGCAAAACCTTTGGCTCCACTAAGTAGCTAAGTCTTGTCAAGACTTGGAAATGACAAAGTGGAAATTGATCAAGCTACCAGTATGGGGATTCTAATCCACTTGCCAGCCAATCCAAGGGAGATTGAGAAGTAACTCTGCATCCTCAAACAAGACCAGGCACTCAAAGATATTGAAGATAAATGTGTTTGTGTCTAGGTGTCACAACTTAACCAACACGCCCATCATGCCGAAGTCAATAGAGTGTCTTGAATACTACTTTGCATGTATCAAGAGGTTGGTCAATCTCCAATTAGTAAGAATTGACTTGACTAACAGGTGGAGAACTTCAAGTAAATCACCAATCCATGAAGGAAGGCAAAGCTGGCGTGGACCAGGGAAGTTGGACATTCCTACACACGAAGATGGCCTGTTAGGTATGTAAGTAAAAAAATCAAACCCATGTGCCCTTGATCGGGGGCACATGGAATAATCTCAAAAAATCTAAGATTTTTTTAAAAAAATAGATGAAAAAATTATATTACTAAATTTGTCAAAATTCTTTCTTTCGCGTGTCCTAAAATGCTAGAAATTGCCCCTTTAAAATCCAAGCGAGTCTTCTTGAAAGTGTAGACACGCCAAATTGGCTTGATTCGAAGCCCTAGACTCTTATTCCATAGGCGATATCTTTTATTTGACCGTTATCTGATCCGGATTACCTCGTGGAGATGAGCTAAGGACATTCGTGGAGCCCCTTGTGAGTTGAGAATGGACCAATGATTTCCGGAATATTGCCGAAACCTTCAAGCGAGAGCCGCGCGTGAACTGTAAAAATAGGAAGCCTGCTCGTTGACCGACCTTGAATGGTCCATAATTGAAGGTCTCGGGAGTCCCGCATGTGTTCCGTAACATTCAGGGTTTCCGAGAAGTCATTTCGGTAGTCGTCGGTCAATGACGGCTTTCGTTACGGCTTTTTTGATCTGTACTGACACGGCTATCCCGGACCACGCGTTAAGCCTTTCCGGTCATTACCGGGTCTTTTCGGGTCATCCGGGTCAATTCTAGCTGAATATTTTCATCAATCATGGCCATACATTCGGTTCGGTCAATTTTAGGGTTTCTCGGCTTTTCCGATGTTCGGTTCAAGTTTACAGGGTTAATCTCAGCTTTTTCGATGATTTTGGGTTTTCTGATCATACCGGACTTGTTCGATCATCATTTTAAGTCATCCCAAGTTGACCCGAGATTTCTCGATCGGAACCGTGCTCTTTCTGATCTTCGCCACGGGTTTCGGCTTTCCGCGAGAGGGTAAACCGGTAGAAAGCCCGGTGCGAATGTCTTGGGAGTCATGCCAGCTGGTTTATCTACTTGAGGAGGTGCGGCTTAAGGTCCTCTTTCCAACGCAACAAACGGGAGCCGAATCGGACATCCCGTTTGCAAGATACGGCTCGCGGAACACGCGCGCAAGAGAGAGAGTGTACCATGCCCCCACTCCGCTTGAAAGGGGAGGGCCCGCTCTGCACGCTCTCAACCTGGGGGCGCGCCCTGTGCGCCCTCAAACTGGGGGCGCGCCCTGCGCTCCCGCGGTTACTTTGAAAAGCGGGGGCGCGGTCAGTTTCTTTAAATCGCAAATTGCTCCGATTAGCACCTTCTAAACTGGATTTTTGGAAGGTTTCCGTCGAAAATTTTCGATTACTTGTACCGCGCCCCCGGTTCGGGGGCGCGTTATGTATGTCAAGTCAATTTTTAGCAATTTCCAGAAGATTCCGTCGACTTTTAGCAGTGAGACGCGTAACGTGCCCCCGCTCCCTTTGAAACAGGGGGGCGTGCAGACTGCGCCCCCGAAGTGGGGCGCCCTTGGTTTGAGGGCGTGCCCTGCGCGCCCTCGTCCCCTTTGAAAAGCGGGGGCGCAGTCGGTCCAGTTTCCATTTTTTGCACCGGCTTCCTTCCCCTATAAATTGAGGGCCATTCTCAATGACCAAAGGTTGATCCCTGGTACCTAGATCGTCTAGAGGTCGTCCAAGCTCTTCTCCAAAGCCGTCCCAACGTCCAAAGGTGATCCGACATTGAGAGATCGATCCCGAAGTGAAGGAGAAGGCTCGATCCGGGCATTCTGCATCATCCATCTTCATCGACTTCTGCAGAAAATCCTGGACTCCTACTGCAAAAGTCTTTTACATAGAATTTGTTCCTCTCTTCGTCCTCTTTCATCTCCAACTGACGTCACTCAATTCTGACTTGCCGTTTGTTTGTGGCCATTGCTGCACCAAGGGCGCGCATCCAGGTTCTATTTTCTTTATCCTCTCACTTTAATAATTTTTACAGACTTATACAAGAGGATATAGGAGAAATAATTAACATAGGAACTCTTCCTCTCCGAGTTTTCTGTCTACTCCAACAAACAGAACTCGATTCTGACATTGGGGTCGTCTGTATCATCCTATGCACCAAAGTCGCGCCAGAAGGGTGCAAAGCTACCCGAACCGGCCTTCTTCAACCAACTCGGCTTCAACTCAAGCCGATCCATTCCATAAGCTTTCTCAACTCATTAACTCAGTTTATTTACTGTTTTAAAGTATATTTAAGTTCATTTGCATCGTTTTTACATAATCAAAAATACAAAAAAAGGGGTTAAGGCTCACCCCGAAGCCGGTGAGTACAATTCCAATTGCTTCTTTCTCATCTTCTCTCTACAGTTACTACACTTCCTCCATCTATGCCTAGTTGATGCTTCCTTAGTCATTAAGATCATGGATATAGTCCTTGAATTGGAAAAAAAAACTTCGACTATATGCTCTGGGTACCAATGGTAGGCACAATATTGGGACATATTAACATTGGTAGGCTAGCCAACCCTTTCTTTAGGTAGTTCCAATTGTTGCTCTGCCATGAGCACATTAAAAATGTCAATCAAGAAGTAGGGTAACTATGGGTAGTGCTCTCTCCTAGGACCTCCCCTTCTCATTACTGATTGGCTGGTGGTGGTGTCCTATTGTAATTAGGTGGTTGAGGTTGTTGTGGTTGTATTACAGGGTGACTGACTAGCTATTGTAGTTATGACCTAACTTGGGGTTGTTACTTAGCAGGTCAGTAAGGTGGATTCTGATGTGATTCATAAACTAACTTTGTCAATTCCCTCTATGGTTCCCTACAACATTCACATTCACATTGTTGACTACCTCCTCAGTTGTAGGCCTAGTAGGTGTGCAAGCAGTTTTCCTACCATTACGGTGTTTGGGATCGAATGGGTTCACCATGGTGGCGTCTCTAAATGGGTTTGTAAATAATGAGCATTGTCATACAGCTCATTCATGGTGGTTGCATAATCAAAACATTTTAAAGGACCAACATGGTGTTCTCAATGAACATTTTTACTTGCTCGCCCTCCGATATAGTATCCATCAATTTCTCAGCCATTCCTTTTCATCGATCAGAAAATCTTATAAAGTCTTCATTTGGCTTCATTCTCTCAACAATTAAATTTGTGATTGAACAAGATGGTCCTACGCAATCTCTATATCTTTATAAATACTTTTCTTTGATAGTATCAAAATCACTCATGTCCAGGGGGTTGAGCAAGTAAAACCACTCAAGAGAAGGCCCTTTTATTGATTGTCGAAACAAGAAAGTGAGGGCTCTGTGGTCATTCTACCAAAGAGAGGATTTGTACAAGAAATCGTTCAAGTGAATGAAGGGATTGTCGATGCCATTGTAGCGATGGTAAATTGACATTTAAGAAAAAGGAAGGTGAAGAATTGGGAACGATGGGATTAGTGGCATTGAGATTTCAAGAGTGGTTATGAAATCCATCTGGTGCCTCAACTCCTTATAGTGTTCATCCATTTGGTTGAACTTGTTCATGAAGGCTTGAGTAAGGGCAGGCTTTTGGGTTTTAGTCGAATTAGAAAACATAGGTACTAGTGTATGATTTACCATGGTAACCGGCAAAGCAAGATGATTAAACGATCATATCGAAGGTGGGGACGGGTTGGTAGCATGAACTGGTTGTGTTGGTAAGAGATCATATGATGAGTGCCCCATAACAAGGTGAGTGGGTGGTGTAACATGGTTGGAGAAAGAATGTCCATGCAGTGCTACGTTAAGTGGCAAACCACAAATCGGGGGGGACAATGCAACTTGATCCCCTTTGGTGGAAGCATGGTCAATGGGTGCCTTGCCCTTCATTAAGGCTTACATAGATAAGGCTTTTGGGTCAGTATAAAGAACTAGTTTCTTAAAGATTTGTTCAACACTGTGCGAGGTAGACTAATGAACGACATCTTGAACCTCAAGTTCAAAAATAGCATTAACATGGTTCTTAGCCCAAACCATGGATTGTCCTTGGAGCTCGTGGGGACTCTGCTCATGCTCCTATTGTTCGTATTAGTCCGACATTCTGATGAGCCTTCTGGACCTTAATTGTACATGCATCATGTCAATGCTTTTCCAAAGAGAGGGTAAAAAAGGACTTCTTCTTTTTATTTATTTTTTAGTGTTTTAAAAATTTTTGTTTTTTTTACTTTGTATTCGAACAAACAAGTTGGATAGACACAAATTAAAGCAAAAAAATGTAGCTTTTAGTCTTTTCAAAAAATTTGTTGGTTTGAATTTTTTTTTTGACAAACAAGGTATGCAATGACTTGAAAAGATTACACAATGATTTTGCTATGATCTTAGGTCAAGTGAATTGTTACAATTGTTCACTCAACACCAATGGGTTTAGTTCCTATTTCCCTAATCTCCAATGGCCTAAGGTTCACACAGTCTTACCATGTATAGGTAACTTGGGATGCTCTGGGTTTTGGGATAATGGTACAATCAACTGATCATTGGAGAGGAATACTCTATGTATGGGAACTTGCGGAGGCCTTGGAAAAAACAAACCAAGTCAACCAAGAAGAAATATCCGAGAAGAGAGGTTTGAATCCACAAAGAGGGTATGTTGGAAGTTAAGGGTGCATTGGGAGAGTAAGCCCCAGCCTCAGATGACCTGCGGGTAGACCAAGTCCAGTACCCAATGCAATTCTAAATGGAAAAGAAGAGAAGTATAAATAAGAATAGCAAGCAATCAAACAAATATGTGATATGAATGAGATGCTAACAAATCAAATATGAAGTAAGCAAGGATGCAACCAATAGGGCAAACAAAGCAAGCAAGCAACTAGCAACTAGTAACTAGAACTTGGTTCGCACGGGAACTGAATGATAAATGTAGAAGGAACCCAAAAGTGACAGATTTGAAAGTGAAGTAGGTGAGTGTTCCATGAAGGGACCAGTCTGAGAATGAGTAGGTTCACATGGGAACCAAGTGTTAAAGGAGTGGTGGTTCACGCGGGAACCAGTTTTAACTGGAAAAGGTGATTTGCAGGGAAACCAATTGAATGATTAAAAAACGAAAAGAGGGTATGTGGGGCTGAACTGAGGATGAAGTGAGGTTTGATTCACGTGGGTATTAATCTAAAAGAAATAACTTGGTTTATGCAAGAATCGGGTGTAGGGGGTTGGTTCACTCGGGAATTATTTGGAGTAGAAAAAGGTGATTCACGTAAAATTGGTTGAATGATTGATAGAAATGAAAGAAAACCACACAGTGACAAATCTGAGAATGATGTAACAAGAAAATTAAGAGAATCAATCAATCCAAAAAGTTGCGAATAGCATTTGGTTCATATGGGAACTGGGCGAAAAAGTTCACGGGGAAACCAATTTTAAAGAACAAAGGTGGGTTCATATGGGAACTGCTTGAAGTAAATAACAAAAAATAAGTTATGAACTTTAGATGACAGATTTGAGAAGGTGAGTAGAATCAGAGAATTTCCAAATAAAATAATATCTGAAAATGCTAAAGGAAGGAAGGGTTCATATGGGAACTGGTCTATAACTAAAACTAGTTGCACGGAGTCATTAAGCATACACGATTAGAGACATTGCTAGCCCACCATGGTCGCCAAAGAGCTGTCGACACAGGAAATTGGTTAGCACCTCATATTAAAAAAGGGAGGCATCATATCTCACCCACACTCACCTTGATCCCCGAATGTTCATCCCTCAGCGTCACTCAGGCACCAAAAGACAATTCGGATCATGTGGAAAGAAGATGAAAAAAGTAAAAATAAATGAAATTAGAGAGATGAAAGAAAATGAGAATAGGTGGTCACTAGGAGCCATAGACTCCAATTTATGCAACAATTAAATGAACTTAAAGGTTCACCATGTGCATGTACCTTAGCGAGAAAATAAATGCGGGTTATGGCTTCTCCTTCTTCGGCTAGCTGATGAAGAAGAGTCTCTAACTTGTGCTTGCTTGATTTCCCTGTGCAAAGATTAGTAATGAGTGAAACCTAAGGATTTTTCATGTAGCCTTTTAGTGTGCTTTAATGCAAATTCAAAGGAACATGAGGATTTTCCATTCTAAGTTGAATAGAGTTTTTTTTTTTTGAGAAACTTGAGCGAACCTGAGAGTCCAAATACGATCAATTGTTATTCCTTTTTTATTTTAAAAAATCTCTATCTTTTACTTTAAGCCTATCACAAAACAAGCATACCACATAGCTCAAGCTACTAACAATTGATGAACCTACAAATCCGTGATTTGGGGACTTCTACCGTGTTGAGAGGTTGGCTACTTTTGTTTTTACTCTCTTGTGCCTACGGCATGCCCTTTTACTAATTGGACAAAGGAAGGCTTGAGGGAACATGACAATAATCTTGAAGGACTCGAGGCGATTTGTCTTGCCAAACTATGTTAGCAAACATGTATATATCTACACCTTAGTGTTACCTTTTCAATATATCACCATTCCATTCTGCTATATTCATCTTCACTTAATTTTGTTTCACTACATTTTCACTATGACTCATTATATTCCACTACACGTCATTCCCTTACAAAGCTAACACTAAGGCAAGACAAGCTGTATGCACACAAAATTAGCTTATGGGGTGTTTGATTGCATGATAATTTTTTGTACACTTTCATGATAAAAAATTATATTAAAATAAAAAGTGAACCAACTCATGACATAAAATTATCATGTTTGGAGGGTTGTGATTACAAAAAAAAGTAACTACCACACAAGACCAAACAAAGTGGGGGACCACAAGAAAAAAGAAAGAGGTGAGACCCTCTTTTTTTGTTTAAGAAGAAAATCACTTTTAAAACATAAAATTATCATGGTTACCAAACACCTCTTTTAACAAGTTTTCTTACAATTTTTAAAAATTAAAACAAAAACCTTCATTATCATGCAACCAAACACCCCATTAGCTTGGAGCCAAAATCTCTTGTTCCATGAGTAATATATGAGTTTTCATCACTTAGAATCCATGTCAGGTCTTTTCTAAAATCTCTAGACATGTTTTACCAAATTGCTCAAGGTAAGATGCATGAGTCCCCAAGAGGAGGTGCATGAGTCCCTAACTGAGGGCACAAGACCATGCAACCCACTTTGAGGGTGCATGACTATGTGACCCCAGATTTGCGATGCATATGCACCCAAGTGCCCTTTCTCATTTTTAATCTAAATCAATCTGAATCTTTGTGTGATATTCACCTAGAGATGGAAAATTGTAAGTTTTATTGTCATATTCCATGTGCCCTAGGTTGGGGCCGCATGCACCAGCAACCAAGGGCGCATGGGTTTGACTTTCCTAGTTTGGTCGTTCCAATCCAATTTTGTAAAGGATTTCCAATCTCCCATATAATGTGATGAATTGTGAACATCTAGGAGTTTAGCTAGCACATCCTCACACCTTGTTCCTTATTTTTCAAAGCTTCTAGAGAGAGAAATTAGTGCGTTTTTAGATAGTGGAAGTATGGTAGGTGCTTATCCACATCGCCTATCTTCCTTGCTCTTTGAAGAATTATAGAAGCTTGTGCCAACTGATCCATCTAAATAGAAAAGATTCCTATCCTTGTCCTCTTCTATTATCAATAAATAGGGCTCAATTATGACTTCTAGATTGTTTATGGTGGGCTCTGAAGTGAAATCTAGTTTTGGACCAATCACCTACATTGGCACCATGCTTCACTGTTTCTTTACCAAGCTAGCCCAGATTTGTTTTTTTTTCTTCTTAATTCATACTCTAACCATCCCTAATCATTTTTCATCATTTTTAAAATTTTTACTACATCATGTTATTTGACAAAAATTTAGAAAAAAAAGGGGTTGGGCTAACCCCAAACCAGTCAGTTTCATTCTACTTGTTATTCCATGCCTAATTCTTCACAAATACTACACATCCCCAAGTTCTAACTGATATTTCACTTGTTTATTGTCTTTGAGTTGCACAAGAACAAAAGCAAACCTAGTAAGGACTCTTCTTTTTTGGCCAACCAAAGAAGGAGAAGTTCAAGCTCTCATCCATCTTTTGATGCTAAGGTACACAGTCAACTTTAAAGTCTTCGTACTTTATTTTATCTACTTTTGGAGCCCGCAACTCTTGAAGACCACATTACTTTTCTTACGTTGATCCCTCCTTACCCATCATCCTTCTTTTTAAATTTTCTTTCTTCATCCTCCTTCCACACGACCCGAATTGTTGCTTTGGCACCCAAGTGATGCTGAGAGCTAAATGTTTGTGAACCAAGACGAATGTTGAAGGGGATGAGTTTTCCTTCCCCGAGGTTGGCCCGCTCATCGAGTCGACACCTAGTAGTGATAATGTGGTCACCAACAAGAAGAGATAGAGCTTCAGTAGGGCTCATGAATTCCTAAAGAAACTCTAAACAAGAAATAGGAACTTGGGGGACAAAGATGCTATCACCTTTGAACATTTAATGCATACCCAAGAACAACTCATCCTCCTCTAGCATGGTAGTGCTCTTGAATGAGTCAAAGATGTATGTATGGGTGTTATGGTGCCATTTATCAAGCTGCACGCAAAGACAAGAGTAGTCCTGATTGGATATTAGATCAGTAATTAAACAGGCTAGCTCAACACAATCCTTGTACCATTGTAAAAACTTTACCCTAACTACCTCAAACTTGCCCGCCTCTGCCAGGCCAAGAGAACAAAATCATTGTAGCGTTGGGCCTTCTAGTTATTTTCTAAAAACGAAGACAAGGGCTCTCAAGAAGAGGACTTATATAAGAAGTTATTGATATAAATAAATGGATTACTAGTACCATCATAAAAGAAAAAAATTGACACCTTAGATGGAGGTATGTAGAAGATAGGGAGGGAAAGAATAGAAACATTAGGTGTCACTTTGGGATCTAACAAGCAAATTTGCTCTTTGTAAGCTTAAACTATCACTAGTAACATTCACTATGGACAACTTAAAGAAGTTGTTGCTAATTACCTTAACTTTCATCTGAAAGTTGATAAGAGGTTTTTTTTCTTGAGCTTGCGATGATTTCAACCATTAGAAATATAGTATCGGGCAATAACTTTTGTAAAACATCTCCGGTTCTTGTACAATTGTGATTGCTACCATTTAGTCTTCACTTATAAACTTATTAAGGATTTTTTTTGAAGCCATCTCTCTTAATCCGTCTTGTCATTGACATGTTGTCTCGTAGTGATAGGTGAACAAAACTAAAATATAAAATTCTATTATCGCATAAAATGTAATAAAAGTGAATTATACAATACAATCACATTGATAGCATTTGATTTGATTTAATAAAATATATAAAATCTTATTTTCATTTCTAATCTCACCTGTGAAACATAAAATTTTAGTTATCCGCCTCCAAAAAAAAGTATGGTGAATTACTTGATGTTAAGTAATTTTTAAGAAACTACGTACGATTGTATTCAGATATTTTATCAAATAATTTGGATGCTTAACTTCTGATCCACTTAGAGGTTAGATATTGATTAAGGTGGCGTTTGTTTTGGCTTAATCTAAAAGTCTAAACTTTTAATTTTACCTCTAACCTCTTAGTTGGTGGTAAAAAAGTGATTAATTTGATTAAGATATAAATGACAAGTTTTGTTTAATAAGACATCTAAAACAACTTCTAATTATAATAATCTCACATCACATCTTTATCACGTAAAATATAATTAACATCCATAAACATATAATTGAGTATGACCTAGACCCATAGTACTCGGTATAAAAAATTAATACACACATATTTCTATAAAACATTATGGTAAATAAATTTAAATGTACAGAGAAAATAAGCTTTTTTCAAACTATTCTAAGTAACGATACAATTTTTACAAATGATTAGTGTCATGTGATAATTTGCACAAGTAGTCGAATATAAAAACACAATTTAAAACGTAAGCATAATATTAAAAATTTATTAAATAATATGATGAAATTTTATACCTTATTTTTTCTACAAAATAAAAGCATATTCATTCCTTCCAAAGCACATGTGCTGCAGTACTGATGGTTGTCGCCGGGAGAAGATGGAACATGAAGGTCTGAAAACAAAAAAGTTAAAATCAGTGTCTGATCCATTAAGAGGTTTCTAAGAGTTAAGAGCTTTGTTTAGATATTTATTATGATGTTTTACCAAACAAGCAGACAAGTCTAACCTCTTACTAGGGCTGTAAACGGAGCGAATACGGAGCGGATATGGCATTTCCGAATCCGCTTCGGAAGTTAATTCGGATATCGGATATCCGCTCTGGTTAGCATTCGAATACGGAGCGGATCTTCACAATCGAATATCTCTCGAATACGGAGCGAATACGGATAATATCCGGTTCGAACTACGGTGGGGGAGGTGATGCGGCCCGAGCGCGCGGTGGGGGAGGTGATGCTCAGGGAGGCCCGAGCGCGCCCCCAGCGTGGGGGGAGGCTCTGCGGGGGGGGGGGGGGAGCGGGGGGGGGGGGGCGGGGGGGAGGGCCGGAGCCGGAGCCAGAGGGGGAGCCGCCGGGAGGAGGGGGAGCCGCAGGGGATGCTCGGGGGGAGGGGGAGCCACTGGGAGGAGGGCTGGAGCGGTGGAGCCGGAGGGGGAGACGCCGGGAGGAGGGCTGGAGCCGCGGGGGATGCGCGGGGGGAGGGGGAGCCACTGGGAGGAGGGCTGGAGCGGTGGAGCCGGAGCGGGCTGCTCGGGGGGAGGGGGAGCCGCCGGGAGGGGGAGTCGCCGGGAGGAGGGCAGGCCGGAGGGGGAGGCTCGTGGGGAGGGCGGGAGCGGTGGAGCGGGAGGGGGACGCTCGGGGGAAGGGGGAGCCGCCGGGAGGGGGAGGCTCGGGGAGAGGGCGGGAGCCGGAGGGGAGGCTCGGGGGGAGGGCTGGAGCGGTGGAGCCGGAGGGGGAGGCTCGGGGGAAGGGGGAGCCGCCGGGAGGGGGAGGCTCGGGGAGAGGGCAGGAGCCGGAGGGGGAGGCTCGGGGAGAGGGGGAGCCGCCGGCCGGGAGGAGGGGGAGTCGCCGTCGCCGTTGCCGGGAGGGTCGCCATCGCCATTGCCGGGAGGGTCGCAGTCGCCGGGAGGGATGAGCTGCCCGTGGTCGCCTCACCTGCTCAGGACGCCAACTCCGCCCGTCGCCTACGGGATGCGCCGATGCGGGAGGGGGAGTCGCCGGGAGAAGGGCCGGAGCCGGAGGGGGGGGATGCTCAGGGGGAGGGGGAGCCGCCGGCCGGGAGGAGAGTCGGGGGTGAGCCAACGAGGCCGCCGATGATTAGGGATAGGATAGTCTGGTTTAAAAATCACCGTTGGATCTTATATCCAACGGTTCATGTCGAAGCGGATTTTAATCGGAGCGGATCCAGTGATTCCGAATCCGCTCCGTTTAAAATTCGGATAATATCCGAATCCGAATTTAATATTCGACGGAGCGACTTAATCGGATAATATTCGACTATCCGAATACGGATTCGAACCGAATCCGGATAAAATCCGAATTCGTTTACAGCCCTACCTCTTACCGAATAAGAGGTTAGAGGCCCATTAAGCTTAATCAAACATGGCCTAAGTCAAAATAAACAGGGCTTTGTGTGCTAAAAGATGAAATTGAACCCGAAACAAAAGGACATCGCGTTCATGGAAGCCATGATCACTGATCCGAGTCGAGGTTCCTACCAGCATCACTTGATGTGAAGATGAACTTATAACATAGACAAGTAACCTTCACACCTCAACGAGACACATATATAACTGTACATGGTGAGCAACTACCCCTCTCCATATCTTGAAACTTTATCGCCTTCAACACATTACCGAAGGACAGTTCTTGCATGACAGCGAACAAAAAGATAAAAGGCATCTCTAGTGTTTCTTGACTACTGCATATGCTGCAAGGCCAAGGGAATGTGGTGAGCTGTTCTGTTCAGACGGCCAACTTAAAGGAAATCGGTGTTCCTTTTGACCGTCCAATGGAACTGAACGCCCTAAATTCCTCGTCATCCACTCCCCATCTGAAGTTTCCCGCGCACAATGCAACGTCAACTTAAGCCCGCGCCCCTTGCGCCGCGCTCAGCTTCTTCTTCAAGAACTTATCACCCCCGTACGATTGGGACATCGCACCGCTGACAGTTCATGTCTTTTTCATAGGCAGCCAAGTTGGTCATCCCAGCGTGATGTTCAGAGATAAGCGGCACTTGCAACGGCGTCGGGTAGCATGTCGCCCCAATCTTGCATAAAAAGACGAATTATTCTCTTGTAGTGGACGGGTAGAGATAGACAACGACAACTCGATCCTGTTTGTCGATGCCCACTCCTAGATTTTTCTCCTTTTGAACGTGTCCATGAAGTTTCTCTTTCTACCTGGTTATTTGCTCTCCCTCTCCACAGTTTTTTTGTTTCGAACAAGAGCATATTCATTCAGATAGAACTAAAAGAGATACATACCCAGGACAACGATAAACATAATAGAAAATACATGACCGAGTTAACACCAAAGAGAGTTATCTTGAAAAAATAAATTTTCAAGAGACAAACATACAACCACGAACTGATCAGCACACCCAAGTGCAAACGTGGTCAGAAGTAGAGACTCCGTTATAAGAGTTTGACAACTGCTTCAAGATTGGAAGATCACTCCAAAAAGGAGTGGATAATGCCCAAATCAACAATCTCGAGAAAGAGTTAGCATCTAAAACGTTAAGAGAAACAGACCATAAGTCATAACTCGGCTCAAGAACTCTGCAATTCCAACATGACAAAAAGAGACAAAATACCTAAAAACAAGTTGTCGTCCAGGTATGACGATCCCAATAGTAGATTCTCTCTCTCTCTCTCGTTAATGCACTTAGAATGTCAAGCATTAATGTAAAGTTGAGATCATCTTAGGTGTCTACAGGAGAAAAGGCTCTTAATCACTAATCAGTCATGGTCACTTAGTATTTTTCTTACCTAGTTATTGAACTGTTCCTATATTTATTAAATGGTGCATATAATTATTAATCCATTAGTTTTGAGTTATTAACCTCTTCTAAGATATTACTAAAATATGCATATAGTTACTAAAAGAGTATAGTAATTTTTAGAGGAGTTAGTAACTCAAAAATAGTGGATTAGTAATTATACGCACTATTTAATAACTGTAAAAGCGATTTAGTAGCCAAATAAAAAATTTATTAAGTAATTAGAGATATGTAACTCTCTTTAATTGATGAGTGAGGATTTTTTCTCTGATGAGTGTTTAAGGTGATATGAATTCTTAGCGTGTAATGATTTAATAAGCCTATTGACAAAATAACTGCGTTAATTCAAGTTGTCACCCATAATTAAACTATTCTAACAATCGATGGCCACCTTAAGATCTTTTGGACTCAATGTTTGAAAAATGATTAATCGTATTTATTGATGTATATTAATTTAATTTTAACACATTTACAAATTGAAGTGTTACAGGGTGTTTGGTAGTATTTTTAATTTTAAGATAACCTCGCTTTTGAAATCAAAATTATTTGACTTCTCAATTTTACTTTTAAAATCAAATAGTCTAATTATTTGGTGTTTGGCAAAATAATAATAATTTTTAAAAATTAGGGAGTAGTGTTTGGTTATGATCAGCGACTCTGCGAAACTCTCTCGGAATCCCCACGCAGAGAGAACCTGCAGCTCCGCGAAGGCTCCCCCGCAGTGTTGGCCCCCCGCCGCGGTGCTCCCCCTCCAACGAAGCACCGCTGGCAGGGGGGCCACCGCTGGCGGGGGGAGGGAGGGGGACGTCGACGCCGGTGGGGGGAGCGGATAGCGGGGGAGGGGGGAGGGCCGCTGGCAGGGGGAGCGCCGCCGCGGGGCGGAGGGAGGGAGACGTCGATGCGGGGGGGGGGGGAGGGGGAGGGGGAGGGCCGCTATTTCGCTGGCCGACGACGACGTGACCTTTTGCCTGCCGCCGCCGGAGGAGCGCCGCTCCCACAGAGGGGAGGGAGACAGACGACACTACGGGGGAGCCTTCGCGGAGCTGCAGGTTTTCTCTACGAAGGGAGTCCGAGAAAATTTTGCAAAGTCGTTGATCATCCAAACACTACTGTCTAATTTTTAAAAATTATGATGATTTTGCCAAACACCAAATAAGTAGTTTGTTTTGATTTTAAAAATAAAATAGAAAAGTCGAATAAATTTAATTTTAAAAATAAAGTTATCTTAAAATTAAAAACGTTACCAAACACCCTATTATGTACGCAGAGTATCTCACTTTTAAAAATGAAACAGTAGTTAAAAGTTGCAACCAAACACTTTATCTCTTTTATTTTTAAAATTTAGATAAAAAAGAGAGAAAAAACGTAACCAAACACTCTATTAACATCGTGTACATACATTCTTAAAGGATTTGACGACGTTCTCACTGACATGATTACTCAAATTGCTTACAGCAGACCTTCCGTCAAGGTCCTATCTCTTTATATCATATGTAAGGATTAAATCAACAGATTATCCCAAACACTAATTTGACACCTTTTCAAAGGTCACTCTTCGTGAGACTTCTTCCAACAAAATATGTCTAAGATCAAAATTATGTTAAATTGAATTTATAAAAAATAGTTAATGACAGTTTTGATAGTCAATTGATTTAGTCTCTTAATATATTCTTAAGACAAAAGTGTAAATAGAGTTCAACCTCTGATACGAAGATTAGTTGAATAAGACATAAAGCTATTTTATTTTATTGTAAAAATTAGTGAAATGGTACATTTGTTTAATTTTGTAGTACTTAGAGTTGTTTGATTTGATTTAAAACATTATATTTTAAAATGATTATTCTTGTTTCAAATTGCATGATGAGTGGTGGAAAATCGAAATCACAATATAATCCGAAATCATTTTAGTAATGCAGTACCCTGTTTTGTTTTTATGCTTTTTGCAAAGCTAACTAAATAAAAACTTCTGTTTTCAAATTAAGTATAAACTATTTTTAAATAAATAATGTTGAAACAAGAAAATTATAATAAATAAGTAAAACCATAGAGTTCGACTACGACATCATGCCAGATATGTTTCTAAGGGCTCAATTTGTTTTGGCTCAATTGGTGATTAATCTCTAAATCGGTTGAGATTATTTGGTGAAACATATAAATACAATAGTAACATCTTAGTAAATCAATTAATTTTATGTTGTTCATTGTAATTTTTAAATTTTAGAGATGAATAATTAAAATTTTGTGATCCGCAAAAAAAAATTAGATATAAATTTAAGATTTTAAATATTTTATTAAGTCAAATTAAATGATCCATAACTTCAAATTGCTTCAACCTTATTAGTGATGTCACCATCAGTTGTCAAACCCTAGCCAGAGCACAACAAAACATTTCAACTACCGCATATACATCATATATACGCACCTTTATATTTGCCTACCTACCTACCTATGTTACTATGGATTTAATTATATGTCAATCTTGCAAAGTACATATGTCACACCCCGGAAGAACTTAGCATAAATTTTTTTTCCAAAACACGGCAGTAGGATAAAACCCATGAATTAAGAAGATTTGACGATAAAAACACAAGCTAAAATGAAACACATCTACTAACATAATTTCATATTGCTCGACCACTTGAAAGTAAACTATTTCAAGAAGCGACTCCAACCACCAAGATTAGACAATATAGTTTCAATCAAAACAAGATCATGATTCTAAATACCACATCAAAATAAAAAAAAAATAAGTTGATAATCGGCTCCACATAGTCACTTTATTAATAACGTAACAAAACACCTAAATAAAAAGAAGTCACATGTCTCTTGGATCCGTGAAGTTCGGTCCTTCCAACTGTTCCTCTTTAAACCCAAAGTCAGGATTCTTCTCAAGTTTAACTCTTGGATCTTCTTTTTTAAAACATGCTAAAATATTAAAACCACATGGTGAGTTATAATGACTCAGTAGACATCTCATCACTCGTCAAATCAAATTGTCAACAAGGCCCTATCATAGTAACTTATAAATATCCAAACTTACACATGTAATATAATTGTATAAGACTAAGCCATAAATAATCTTTCAACATTCCACAATTTATTAACCACGCAATCACAACCTATCAAAAGACCAAGCTTATGAAGATATCACACAATGATACAACTTTTAAATGAACCATGCGATGAAACACATAAAATTGATATTTGTCATGCATACTATGCAACACCATCTATTTAAGACCAACCAATTATACAACATGAGTACTAAGCACAATTATAGTGCCACTAATATAATCATTCTCTAGATAAAACATACATGACACTAATTCAACCATTCTCTAAATAGACCACACATCTTTTTATTTTTGCAAGAAATACATCGTCTTGCGATTTCAACTAGCTAGCACCATATCTAATACATATAAAAGTAATTATATAGCTATATTAAACCCTATAGTTCATCTAGGTAAAGATGCACTTAAGACAAATCGTGATATCTGATATCAAAAGATGTACCAGGGTGTTCTAATCTCTGCTGACAACAGGCACAACTAAGTAACCTAATCCAGATGAGTTTCACATTTCATTTCAATGAACACATGCATTCACATCATCTCATGACTTGCCATGAGTCATTCACAACCATCTCATGTCTTTTCATGCATCATTCATATCCACTATGCAAAATATGACATACCATGCTCTGCTATCCACTATAAGACGAACACTATGCAATGATGATAACCAAAAGAACACATACATAGACAATGCTGTTAAACATCTAAAAAACCAAATGATATAACACTATATGTCCATGACACCATCTTTCTATGCAATATGTTTAAACCAATGCCACTCTAGATAACCATGAACATAATGAGCTGAAATGAGACATAAACACATGCAGTCATCTTATCATGATTAAATATGAGAGTAACTAAGTGCTGAAAAATAATTTCAATACCAAACTAATCTTGTTAACCTACCACAACACAAGATTAACATAAACTAGACATGCCGGTGTATATACCCAAATAGTAAGCTAATCAGCTATACATCACTAACTATGCATTCTCTCATATATATAGAGAGAGAAAGAGGGATCAATAAAACAACATAACCACAACCTACAACATGATATTAAACACATCTAAATAAATAACCCATGCTAACTCACAAATTAACCACAACATAACTATACTTACCAACTAATTTATCGATGTCAAACTCTACGTATCATGAAAAAATTTTAATATATAACTTTAATGACAATAGACACATCAAGTATGCCTACCAGAACAGCACTTTAAAACTATGTACAGATCAATGACAAAAAATGTCAAACAGTGATGGCACAATGCGAACGAACCAAACCGGACAAGATCTCTTTCTCCACCTACTAGAGAGACAAGATAGAAGAGAAGAGGAGAGAAAGAGAGAGAAAAAAGAGGGAGAGATCGGATAAGAGATATAGAGAAAGAATTAGAAAGAAATGGTGACAGGAGAAAGGAAGAGAGAAGGGGGCTGACCTACGATGGTTGTATGTAGTCAACAGGCACACGCACGGGTGGCTGGGGACATCATGGTGGGCAGCATAGGCACGAGGGTGTAGTCAAGTGGGTGATGATGGTCAGTGGGCTCGCAAGCTGAGACAGTCATGCAATGATCAAAGGCTTCAGCGGGCATGCGCAGGCAATAACATTGAGTGGTGGGTGGTGATAGGGCAGGCAACAACACGGGACTAAGTGACCACACGGCTGCTCGCAAGGTAGGATGGCAAGGGTGATCGAGCAACATGGTGTCGACGGGTGGTGTGTGACATCCACGTGGGCAACAACGTCTTGTAGTAGAGAAAAAGAGAGAAGACGGTAGGAGACAACGCGAGGAATAAAATGAAAAGAGGGAGAAGCAACTAGGAGAGAGAGGGGGGAGAGAAAAAGAAATATTTAAGTGTTTAGGGAGATGTTAATTAGAGTAGGAATAAGACAATTAAGAAAAGGAATTAAAACATAATGAATAATTAAAATTGACTAACCTATTAACCTAAAAATCAAGCACCTAATACAAATAAAATCCAAACACCTATTTAAATCAATAAGACACAATATAAATAATTTAAACACCTATTTGCCTACATAGACATCTAAAAATAAAATAGACACACTACTAAAATAACTAAAACATCATGATAATAACCTAAATAGTATTATAAAAATACATAATATTTCTATCCTTCAAAAAAAATTAACATTGGAATTTCTACTTAAGGCTTACTAAAAAGGTGAGGATGATGCTTTCAAAGAACCTTTGCCATCGAAATAACTCAGATCCTCAACTACTTCATCACCCGATCCATTATCCGAATAGGGCACATACTTCTTCAACAAAGAAACTACTACATGCACTACTACATGCACTCACGGCATAGCCAGTGGTAAAGTCAACCTATAAGCCACTTCTCTATTTATCTTCCCTATCTAGAATGGTCCCACATATGTCGAGTTCAACTTCCCATGATGACCAAACCTAAATACACCCTTCATAAGGGAGATCTTCAAAAATATGTGGTCACCTTCATCATACTGAACATATCACCTCTTCAAATTAGCATAACTCTATCGGTGACTCTGAGTTGAGTAAAATTTGTTGAATGACTTGGAAATTCTCATATTCTACACTCAATCTGGCCTAATAAGACTTCTTTTACCAACTTCTTCCTGACATAAAGATGATCTACATGGCCTTCCATACAAAGCCTCAAATTGTACCATATTTATAATGGCGTGAAAGCTATTGTTATAAGCAAATTCAATCAATGGCAATTGTCGATCCCAACTTTTTTGCTACTCTAAAGCTCCAACTCTCAACATATCTTTTGAAGTATGAATGGTTCTATCTGACTAGCATCTATCTGAGAATGATAAGTAGAAATAAATTTGAGCTATGAGCCCACTTTGATATCCTTCTTGTAAATCGAGAATCTCTATCTGAAACAATAAAACTAGAACACCATGATATTTAATTACTCCATTGAAATATAATCTTGCAAAATTCTCGATCCGTTGAGCTTCCTTAATAAGCAAAAAATGTGTTGCTTTAGTGAGTCGGTCCACCACAACCCAAATGGCATCATACTACTTCTTTGTCCTTGTCAAACCTATGAAAAAATCCATAATAATGTTCTCTCATTTCCACTGCAGAATCTCTAGTGGCTACAATGGTCCTACTAGCTTTTTATAGTCTGCTTTGACATGCTAACATAAAAGACATCTAGATATGTATTCTACCACATCCTTCTTCATTCCTTCTCACCAAAAGTGCCTCTTTAGATATGGTACATCTTTGTTGCTCCTAAATGAATTACAAACTATGACTTATGTGTCTCTACCAAAATCTCTTGTCTAAGACCAACTTCATCTGTCACACACAATCTACCTTGGTGCTAGATGGTTCCATCTTGGTGCTTTGAAATTTTTTTTCTCTTTGCTAAATTATAAATGTCCATGTTGCCTTATTGAGTAACTTTCACTTTGTCCACTAACACTAAGCCAACAGTCAATTGACTAAAGAATGATGCCAACATGTCAACTGCCAAGCTTGGTGCACACTCAGTGATAGCTTCCATCCTTCCATTTTCTATGCAATCGAATAGACATCAACTTATTTTTGCTAAGAGCATTTGCCACTTATTTGCCTTGCTTGGTTGGCAGTTGAGTCTAAAGTTATAGTCATCCTAGAATTCCATCTACCTTCTTTACCTTAAATTGAGGTCCTTTTGATAAAATATATAATTTAAACTTTTGTGGTGAGTAAACACCTCAAAAAACTCACCATAAGAATAATGCCTCCAAACTTTAAGCACATGAACAAATTTTGCCATTTCTAAATCATGAGTAGGATAGTTCTTCTTGATAAAAATGTATGCCCTACAAACCAATCATATATGATATAATTTAACATTTTTAGAAATATCTCATTTAAATAATTAGGCAAATCTTCATTACTAGCTCTTATTAGATGCATACATCATAATGATGTTATTGATCACATGCAATGATGATTGAATCATGTTGAGATCATGATAATAAGATCGATCATCTAGAGGTATGTGATCTAAATATTCTTAGTCATAAGAACATTAAGATGGGACATCAATGATCTGGATCGATTAATATGTGTGATGTATTCCCATATAATGGCGATGATCAATCTTATTAGTCATTAGTGTGGGGACACTGAGATACACACATAAAGGAAATGAGTAAGTCACCAATGACTCAGTAAGATTTACACCTAAACTAGCCTACTATACTAGTAAAATCGTACTAATAATTAAGATAATATATCCAAAAATTCAAATTATAACATGTATAAGTAATGCTAGTTATCAAAGTTCAATTAATTAAATATGCTTTACCAACCATCTAGTAGATTAGCATGATTTTAAATGCAAACTACTCTAACAATGACATGACATCACTAGCATAACTCTGTTTGCATATACCACATAAACCTAGCATGAAATGAAGAAAACACTATCTAACCACTCACTACTCTACATGTCATAATGCAAAAACTAAATCATTCATTTGAGTGGAATACATGCTTCACTTGGACATTGTAGCTATATCACAGAACTGGCACCAAATCTATTTATATATAGTAGTAACATATAGAAAGCTAGATCTCATAGTGCATCAAGATAGGGATGCATTTAAGATGAATTGTGGTATCCGGGATCAAAGTATGCTCTGGATTGTTCTAACTCACTGCTACCCAGGAGCCACTTTCATAGTTTGGTGAAGTGCAATTATCACTTAATGCAGCATAATATATCAAATATA
Source organism: Cryptocoryne crispatula var. balansae (assembly GCA_036172225.1). Taxonomy (NCBI): domain Eukaryota; kingdom Viridiplantae; phylum Streptophyta; class Magnoliopsida; order Alismatales; family Araceae; genus Cryptocoryne; species Cryptocoryne crispatula. Next base: position 9,937,378 of record CM069931.1, on the reverse strand, counting down.
TCTCACAAGCTGAAAACATATAATTCTCAGACATACATCAACTAGTCAAACTATATGATAAAAGCAATATACACAAAAAACACGACTATAGACAACATTATGTAATAAGTCAATTAAAAGACTATATGCTTCACATATATGCATGCCGAACCACAATTGACCATAATCTAATAACAATTAACAAGATGGTGTGCCTATTCTAAAACTATGCAATCTATTATGAATTAACATGTCATGCAATTATTAATTACAACTTATATATATTAAACCACTCTAAGTTACTTCATAATGAACTCTTAGCAATTAAGATTAGTTTATACCAAGAATCAAGATATTTACAAGATTATAATATACTACAACGTGTGCTACATAAAAATATGCATTCAATCTAATTAAACATGCTATCATACATATATATTATAAAATAACTAAGCATGGATATCTAACTCAAAATCTAACTATAACTATGCATGCAATTAAACCTACCTAATTGTCAATCACATTCTATTAACCAATATTAACTAACATGTTTTAACGTATTGATTAATATTTTTAAGATGATAAAATTAGTTGAGACACCTATCTCAATGTTGTCAATGACTAATCGAAGTCCAAAAAATACCAGCTGGACAATGAACACGAGACGGTAGTAGTGATGGCAAAATCAAGGCAAGGTGCTAATCTTTTAAACAAGCTGCCAAAATAGAAGGAGAGATATATAAAGAATATGGTATGAGAGAGACGATATAAGAGAGAAGATGATATAATAGGGGAGAGAGAGAGAGAGGGGGGGGGCTCACTGGTGGCATATAGGGGTCCAGGCGGGCACACGGCGGCAGGGCAAGAGCATAGTCAGCAACCGAGTAGTGAGGTTCTCGAGGGGGAGGGTGGTCAATGACGTTGGGGCACAGGCGTGTTTAGTTGCACGTAGGTACACAACGAGTTGGCATAGAGGTCAAATGGGAACAGGGCCAATGCTAGAGAGGTCTATGCGTAGGGTAGTAGATGGTGTCTAGTCATGGAGGCCACATCTGCTCCGGTGTGGAGACAGAGATGGGGCCAAGGCGGCGATGACATGGTGGCATCTGATGGCATCGATGGCAATGAGGGCAACAGAGAGAAGAAGAGAAGGGGTGGCTAGGCACACAAAGAGAGAAGAGGGAGTAGAAGAAGACGACGATGGTGGTGATTAGGGTAGGAAAGAGGAGAATCTCAATGAAAAGAATATATAAATAGGAGAGAGAGAGAGAAAGAGAGGGGGAGAGAGATTAATGGTGATTAAATAGGTTAACAATCCTTCATTCATAATGAGTAGAAATCTTTTGATTAACATGAGAAAAGAAAGATAGAAAAATATTTAATAATTAAAAATAAATTTTATTTATTTTATTTTATTTTATTATTATTATTTATCCAGTAAAACAACGCTCAAATATCACACTATCCTTTGATCCTTCCATGGAGGGAGGTTCAGCCATGGTGACTAGAGTGACCAAGAAATGGGAGCCACAACAGCAAGGGAAGGGAATTGAGAAGCGGGAGAGAGCAAGGCAGGCTATCTGACAGAGCTATCCTCACGGCTAAGGTGAGACAAGGTGGGGAGATCGATCGAGAGAGGGCAAAATGGGAATGAGAATGAATTTTGTGACAGAAAATTGAATAAGATTAGAAGATATACTAATGTCCTTTTTGGTAACACTATTAGGTACCTCTAGTACTATCAATTTTATAATTGATATTGATAGAAACTATTAAGAGGTGTTTGGTTAATTGTATCAATTTTAAAATTTGTAGCACAAACAAAGCATATATGTAATACAAGTGACAACTTGTATTACTTTTGATATTGATACTCCAACATTTAAAAATATTAATATCAATATTGATATAGTACCAAAAATGAAACTCTAATCAAACAGGGCATAAAGTAACATTTTTGGAATGATAAAAATAAGTTCAATGCGACTAAAATAATAAATTACACTTTGAAATAGGACTCAACACTGAAACTCTCACTATCTCCTTCATCTTACCTGTCATGTGCACATTGAAAACCTAACTGTCATGTGCAGTATTTGTCATGTTTAACATCCTAATCTATCTCTAACATATTAAAAGGTCTCTAAATATTAAGCATTTTTTTTAAAAAAAACTTATCTTCTTAGTTTACGTCCTGTTTGGTAACATTAATAGGTATCTCTATCACTATCAATTTTAAAATTGGTATTGATAAGAACCATTAAGAGGTATTTGGTTAATTGAACCAATTTTAAAATTTATATTGCAAACAAAACATATTATGTAAACATAATATTAGATATTAATATTTTCAAATGTTGGAGTCTCAGTATCAAAAGTAATACAAATTGACACTCGTATTACATAATATGTTTTGTTTGCGCTACAAATTTTAAAATTGATTCAATTAACCAAACACCTCTTAATGGTTCCTATCAATACCAATTTTAAAATTGATAGTGATAAAAGTACTTAATAGTGTTACCAAAGAGGGCGTTAAGGATAGTGTGTCAAAGAAGATATATACACTTTCTTGTACTACTGATTATGTTTACTAATTGACCGACATCTTTGTTCTGCAAGGAAAGGCAAACTTAATTATGATCAAAACAAAGCTTTCACGTACGATGAAGCCAACTAGAGGATCCATTTGTTTAATCTGTACACATCTGAGCCCGTCGTAGGTTGATGTATTCAGACAGTTTAATTTTGTTTTAATTAATTTATAAATAAATATATCATACCTTAATAAACTTCTTAAAGGTGTTTATTAATTCATCAAAACAAAACTTTCACATACGATGACGCCAATTAGAGGATCCATTGGTTTCATCTGTACATATGATCCGAGTCCTTCATAGGTTGATGTATTTAGACGGTTTAATTTTTGTCTTAATTGTTTTATAAATAAATATTTAATATCTTGATAAGATTCTTGAACGTGTTTATTAATCGATCGAAACAAAGCTTTCACGTACGATGAAGCCAATTAGAGGATCCATTTGACATCTGAGTCCGTCATAGGTTGATGTATTTAGACAGTTTAATTTTGTATTAAGATGTTTTAGCTTTAGCTTTTTATTTTTCAGCTAGGTACGTAACTATTTATTAAGATAAATATAAATCATAGAATATATCTTGAAGGTTAACACTAAAGTGATTAGTACATAAATATCAAGCTAACACTAAAACGATTAGTATATAAGCATCTTAATTTTAATCATAATTAAAATAGATATAAAATTAAGAATTCGAAATTTGAGATAAAACCAAAGGAAACGCCATCATGGTATATCCTCATTATCAGTTCTCTTCGTCCTTACGTTTATCTGCTTGGAAACAGTCTACTAAGGGCAAAAGATTATGAAAGTGCCATAAGTTTTTTTTTTTTTTTGAATTAGAGAGAGAGAGAGAGAGAGCGCGAGTGCAATCAGTAACATTGAAATTTGTAAAAGACAAAGATAAGATATTAGTGTCAAGTTGATTGTACTAAGAATATAAATATTAATATCAATAATTAAATATTTATTAATGATTTTATGACTAATAAATTTAAAATTAATTATGACTGAGATACTCAATAAAATTAATAAATAAATTTTAATTAGAAAATCGTGGACAATAGTAATGACTCATATTAACTTCAAACTTGTCTTTTCTCAGCGATGAAGTGAACATTATCTCCCTCCGAAGAGACACTTTGAACATCACACAAGACGCAGGCCATTTTTTTTTATCACCGGCCGCAATGGCCCAGCTCATGTCACGCATGTAGACGGCGAGAGATTGAGTGGGTGCTCGATCCTCACATGTCACCTCACCCCGAGGCGCCCAGTTGCTGGCCGCCGGGAAGCTCAAACCCTCGCCCTACTCCCCTAGGAGTAGGAACGACGCCAACTAAGCCATGCTCAGCCAGCTTCAACCGCAGGGGCTGTAGCAAATTCCTCGTACGTAAGAGATAAGATGAACTTTGTGATCAGTAGAGGAGGAAATCAGTCTCCTCGTAATGAGAAGTGATTTAATAACTATTTAACGATAATTTATGTTGATCCCATTTCAACTAATTATCAAATCAGTCTCTCTTTACAAAGAGACTGAAGTCATGCGAATAAGAAATTTTGTTCTCGACTCTCCTTGTTATCGTGCAAGGGTACGTGTAGAATGCGGACGAATCAATATCTTCGACGAGTAATTTGGTACTCGAATAGTTAAAAATTAGATTAAGATAGTTTATTAAGTTAAATAAACGAGTTTGAATAGAAACAAATTCGACTTATAAACGAGTCGAGTATGAAAAGAGACTGTTCGACTCCATAAATTTATGAACAACTCGTTTAAATATTCGATAAAATACTCGATTAAATATTCGATTAATTACTCGATTAACTATTTATTTAAATAATTAAATTAAAAATATATTATATATTATATTTTAATATATTTTAATATTATGTATAATTATATTTTTATGTCTAAATAATAATTTAATATACATTTTTAATATTTCAACTCTAAGTAAACGAGTTTAATCTCAAGTTTGAAAACGAGTTCCATTCGAATATGTTAAGTTGACCCGTTTACATAAAAGAGTGACTCGATGAGTCGAGTTCGAATTCGTCAAATTTAAATCGAGTCAAATTTAAATAAAATTTTTAAAAATTCGTCGAATTAGAACGATTAAATAATCGATCAAATAAAATTCAAATAAAAACACGCTGGACTCGACTCGACTGGATTGCATGCCTGGTTACGTGGGGCTGTCGCCTCGTTGGCATTTGTGGGAGCCGGCGGAGATCCTGCCACGTGATGTTCCATGTCACGTCGGGTCATTCCACGTGGACAGTCCATCTTGATCTCAACCATACGGCGTGCAGACGGTGCTGTCCTTGTCACCCCGGCCACGATTAAACAGGTCGCACTTAACGGGCCCGTTATGATGCCTTGCGCATGCCCAACTTTCGTAGCAACCACACCGAACGTGTTGAAACGAGCGGAGTTTGAATTGGAGCTCGGGATCGTTCAATCCTCCGGTCGAGCTGGAGTACACGTGTTCGATTAATAATTTGACTTAAAATTCAGTGCACACTGAAACTTAAAGTCTATGTAAAATTATTTTTATAATTCAAAGCAATTTAAATTTATCTGTGAGATTTTAATTTTAACTTGTTTATAAAACTTGATATACATTTGTATTCAAATCAATCTTTATTTTGACTTATTTTATATATTTATGTTACAGTATATAATTATTAATATTTATAATTTATTTTTTAAGGTAAATATTTAATCAAGTTATTTGATACAAGATTGTTCAAACACAACTTTTTGTATTTTTTAAAGTTTATTTATTTAACTTAATAAATAAGTCAAGTAGAATTTTTATCTTGAAACGTGGTGGGTCCTGCATAATATACATTTATATATATATATAAACTGTGAACTGACCACGTCACACATTGTGTAAATGCGCGCACATAATTACAATTTTTTAACAACTGAAAGCAAACGTATAATATTCATTAAAACTAACTAGACATATTCATACATAAGTGGTCCTAAACAAAGGAGGTAGTAACAGATGGATAACAAATGATAATTGGGCATGAAGATTCCATTTAGTTAACAAATGGTGAGTATGATTATCATAAAGAATCATCTTATAAAATTTGATACAGTGAAAGCAACTATTTTTATCGATTAATGTTGATTTTGTCTCCATTAAAATTGAATGACGAAAATTAAAAATTAATCAAAACGAATTCGAATACACTTGATAGAACTTTATCTAATCACTTGGTGATGAAAAGAAATAACTTCTCAAACTCTTCAAATTATTCAAATTTTCAATCTCTAAATATATATCCACACAAACTTTATCCATAACAAGTTCTTCTTTTGCACTAACTCGAGAACTCTTCCAGAATAGAGCTCCATCACCCATGAACATAGTCCAAAGAGATAAGGAAGGTCGGAAAAAAGGCTGAGGACATGATTCTCACCCTTGACTTGATAGGGTTTTACTAAAACTATTAGTATTTACAGAGAATTTAAATTTTTTTACAAAAATCTAATTTCTCTACAAATTATGCATTTGTCCTTGTACTTATAAATAAGTCTTTATGTATGTGATCCACTAAACCTAATAATCTATTTGATTGAGACCTAATTAAAATAGAATAAATTTTTTATTAAATAAAATATGTTATCTAATATTAGATTAATCAACCTACCTATCATGAAAAGCATAAGCCATATTTTATGATCCTAAACAATTATGAGGATAAATTTATCTCCTTGAGCTTTTCCATCATCAGTTACCACATGGATATAAACTGTCATCCATTCAATGTCTCAGTCGAAAGGAGTACGGCATAGATTGTTGATTTCTTAATATGTCAACTCTAGAAAATCATATACGCAGAATCAAATCAATTAAAAACTTCTTTTCTAATTATCTTATCTACTCTTATCAGGTATTTATAGTATTATCACATGGGATATTCACTCACTTACCGAGAGTGGATGATTCCTTGTTATCCACTCAATTGTCTCCACCAGCTTTCCCTTGTACCCAATCTATCATTGTACTGGACCATCTAAATAGTGATCCATAAGTCAGTAGTCAAAGCACAAGATCCACCCAACAAGACATCTTTGACAACTCAAGTCAAAGGTCCAACCATACACCATGATGATAAAAAACTTTAAGTGACAGTACGGTAAGATACAACTCAGAGTTTCTAATTCGGTTAGTTTAGTGAACTCATTCGACTAATGAGACATGAATATGTATCTTAGTGTCTCCATACTAAAGACTAGTAAGATCGATCATTCTTATCACATGAGAAGACATCACACATACTAGTCTATTCGGATCCTTGATGTCCCATCTCAAGAATTGTATGACTAGGAACATTTAGATTGCTTTTTTTATATGATTAATCTTATTTTCATGATCTCATCATGACTCATTTATCATTACATGTGATCAAGACCTTCATTATAATATACACATATAATAAGAGCTAGTAATGAAGATTTGTCTAATTAATTGAATGAGATATTTCTAGAAACGTCGAATCATATCATATATGATTGACTTATAAGACATACATTTCTATCAATCTCTTACTTGCACTAAAGTTAATCACCATCTGGCTGATCTCTATTAACTCAAGATGAAGCTCAAACACTATTTGAGTAACTACTTCAGTTAGTAGATCTACAATGTTATCAGTAAAAATATACTCTATCCTTTAATTATATCTCAATGAGCTACAATCTCTTTAATTACATGGTATCACCCTAGAAGTTTTAAACTTCTGATTAGACATTGACTCTACCATGTTGTTTTGATAAAACAATGGTACACTTTCAGATAAAGTTGGGACAATCTCATATCTTAGATGTTCATCTTCATCTAGTATATTTTTCAAGCAATGTGTAGCCATTATGTAATCTCTTTTACATTAGCTGTAGAATTTACCGTCTTCTATTGTATGGAACTCTTCTAGTTCATTGCACCAACATTATATTGACTTGCTATCAAACTTATCTAACTAGAAGCCTGTATTTATAAAACTATAAAATTTCAAGTCTTATCCTCCATACTTTAGCGATACATGCGTATTACTTCTCAAGTACTCAAGGATACATCTCTTAATTATATAGTGACTCTCACCTGGATTTACTTGACGAATGCCTATAACTCTAAAAGCATTAATCAAGTTACGTACATAGCATCACTTACATGATAGACCCTATGACAAAAACACAAGGGCTCTACTCATGCGCTCTCTCCACCTCTAAAGAAGTTTATACAAACACCTCTTTAGAGAGATCAACTCTCTACTATATAGGTAAAAAAACCTATCTAGAAGTTTATTGTGTCAAATACTTTGACTATGGTGACTACATACATTAACTGAGTCAAGCATGCATCCTTTCAAATCTATCTTCATAGTTCTTAAAACATAGATTATGTTTGAAAAATTAATTTGATAGGTAGGCTCAATACTAATAATATGCTTACTTCATTCTTAACAAGTAAAACATCATCCATATAAAATGTCAATAAAGTAATATCATTCTCACTTATCTTCTTAAAAACACAAGGCTTCTTTTTATTCTTAATAAAGTGATAAGATTTAATCTCATTAAATCTTTTGTACTAACTATGAGAAGTTTATTTCAGTCCATAAATAGACCTTATACACACTCTATTTAGATGTTATTGGAACTTATCACATACACATGTTCCTCAAAATATCATAGAGAAATATTATCTTAACATCTAATCAACATATCTTATAGTCATAGTGTGTAACAACTAAATGGATTAATCTATGACATAGATAAAAAGGTCTCATCATAGTCAACTATTTGACTTAATTGATATCTTTTTCAACTATCCTTGTCTTGAAAGTCTTTACATTCCAATCCACTCTAATTTATCCTTTAGTGATCTATTTATACCTTATGGATACGATTTATCAAGTGATAGAAATGTATGCCCTACAAGCCAATCATATATGATATGATTCAACATTTCTAGATATATCTTATTCAATTAATTAGGCAAATTTTCATTATAAGCGCTTATTAGATGCGAATATAATAATGAAGTCCATGATCAAATACAATGATGATTAAATCATGATGATATCACGATAATGAGATTGATCATCTAGAGGTATTTGATCTAAATGTTCTTTAGTCATAGGATACTTGAGACGGGATATCAAGGATCCGGATAGACTAGTGTATGTGATATCTTATCATGTGATGAGGATGACTGATCTCATTGGTCATTAGTGTGGAGACACTGAGATACACATACAGGTGTTCATTAGTTGAATGAGTTCACTAAACTGACTGAATTAGAAACCCTGAATGGTATCTTACCGAACTGTCTATCAGGGTTTTCTATCTTCACGGTTGTATGGTTGGACCTTTGACCTAGGTCACCAAAGATGCCTTGTTGGGTGGAACTTGTGCTTTGACCATTGTCTTATGAATCACCGTATAGATGGTTCAGTATAGCGATGGATCAGGCACAAGAAAAACCCGATGGAGGCAATTAAGCGGACAATAAGGGATTATCCACTCTCGGTAAGTGAGAGTGAATGTCCTATGGGACAGTACTCTAAATCCTTGGCTAGGGTAGATAGGATAATTGGAAAAGGAGTTTTCCAATTGTTCTAATTCCGAGTACAGGATCCTACAGAGTCGGTACACTAAGGAGTTGACAGTCGACGCCATACTCCTTTCCGACCAGGACATTGGATGGATGAGGGTTTATATCCATGCGGTAACTGATGATGGAAAGGCTCAATGGAGATGAGATTATCCTCATAGCCATTTGGGATTATGGGATGTGGCTTGTACCCTTCATGATCGGTAGGCCGATTAATCTATTATCAGATAATAGATTTAATTGAATTAAATAGAATCGTTCTATTTTATTTAGGTCTCAACCAAATAGGCTATTGGGCATAGTGGGTCACACACAAAAGGACTTTTCCACACTATAGGGGCAAGGACATAATTTATAAAGGTTTTGAGTTTTTATGAACAAATCCATAATTCACAATAAATACTAATGGTTTCAGACAAACCCTATCAAGACAAGGGTGAAAACCACGTCCCTAGACTCCTCCCTACCCCTCATCTCTCTAGAAAGTGTCCATGGTCGATGGAACTCCGTTCGGGAAGAGTTCTTGAGGCTGGCACGAAGGGAGAACCTGTTGTGGATGAAGTTCGTGTGGATACTGCTGGAGACCAGACATTTGAATGGTTTGAAGAGCTTGAGAAGCTCATCTTCTTCCTCTCCATGGGATTATGTGAATCTCTATCAGGTATATTCGAACCCGATTTGATCAGTTTTCGATTTTTGTCGTTTGGTTCCGATTGAGACATATTCTAAATAAACCCATAGGAATCGTCGCTTACGCTGCACCAAGTTTTTATAGACGATTCCTTACAGTGCTATCAGAGCCTGGTTCATGTCTCGGTCAAAATCGACGTCGAATTGACATTATTTCATGTTATTTATGTGTTCTCAAATCTGTGCAAACGTCTGTTTTGTCGAGGCCACCATAATCTTTGTATGACTCAAATAATAGATTGGTTGGCCTTGATAGAATCTCGTGATATATATCTTTCCAACGATGCAAACTGTTCAAAGTTTCAATATCTGTAGTGTTCGGGAGAAGCGCAAAAGTTGATGTTTCTGTCATGCCCGAACCGACACCTGGATTTGGGGATTTTGTAAAATCTCTGTCCACAGCAGAAATTGAGGCTTAGAAAAGGTTTAGGAGATGGTTAATATGATTACCTAACATTTTCCTTTGATCTCCAGCTTTGAACGGCGGTGGAGGGAGAGAATTTTTTATTTTTTCGGCGAACTAGGGTTTTGCAGTGTCTAATGGTGCCGACCTATTTCTTCCTGATTTCCTGTTACTATAAAATTTTTATATGAATAGATATATACATATTTGGAAATTTAATTTTATTTGAATTTTAAATTGTATTTTTGGAGAATTTTGGGCTTCCGGGATAAGGAGTTATCCTCATTGCAAAATAGAGATTTCTGCTACGGAATCTCGGTAACCGCCGGATTGTCTACTTCATTTTACGGTTGGTTTCGATTTTTACTGGATATTAGGCTGACTTTTTAGAATCCTTATTCAATAAGTATTCTAACGCATAATTTTTTGTATTTTTCTGAGCACGGGATATGGAGATATGTCTGAGTTAAGAGGAGACATAATTCCCCGATGAACAATGCCGGCGCGCGTAGCAGATGGCGCCGGGGAGGGCGGCGCCACTGCGGCGGCGGTGGCGCAACGCATCAGCGCCAGAGGCGCAATGGCGGTGAACGCCGGACGGGCGCAGTGCGCCGCCATACGCGGCGCAATGTGCCAACTCTTTTTCTAATGATTTTAAAGTGTTTAAAATCATAGAAAAATCTGAAAAATTGCCAGAAAATTCCATAAACATTTTGAAAAATTCTATAATATTATTTAACATATTTTAAAGTGTTTAATGACATGTTATATGGTGTTAAGTTCTATTTACATAGATTCACTCATGGTTAAACTTTAAAATTATTTTAAAGGTTTGACTTATATAATTAATGTCTTGATTAATTCTGTAAAATGAGATTTTACAGAATAGAAATTAATACATTAATTTATGACTTTGCACAGTATTGGGAATGCATGAATGTTCTAAATAGTTTAGATGTGTATGTTTATTTCATATAAATTGCTTATATGTTGTTGTCATGTTATTTTCATGTTATTTATTTCATGAAAATTCAACATGTATGAAATTGAGAATTTCAAAAATAAAGTATATAATTTTATGCTGATATATATGATATATCTCATATGATTATCACGTATGCGCTCTATGTTCATGTGACGAATGTTAGTATGTATGGAGGTGATCATGGACTTAATTATGCTTGGCTTGTGATTGTTTTTAATTGTGTTGGTTATGTTATTAAATGGGGCCTGCATGTGTCTCATCTCTCTCTATACAATCTGATTTTACATTCAACCTCCCTCCATTAATGTACTCCCCTTGGTTAAAATCAAGGTTTCTTATAAAGTTATGTACATTTGTGGGTCTACGTACCCTTAAGCCGCTTATAAGAGTTAGAAGTCGGTCCGTGGAAGGTTGGAGGGCGGGACCACTTGGAAAAGCACCCTTCTAAAGTGGGAGCATACCAACTCAAGCATCTAAAGTAAGGATTTGCACCTACAGGGGTGCCTTAGGTGCATGCTTAGGGTTAAGTCCATGATCACCTGTTTTTATGCATATTTGATATGTGGTTGTGTGCTATCTTTTATACCTTAGATATATGATATTCCAAAGGTATTATATATACTTAGCACATATTATTAATGAGACTAAAATAAAATCCCTCCTTGTTTTAATTAGGTTGGTAAACGTGTGACATTAAGAATGACTCACATAGCCTTCCGTTGTTATGGTCTTGATGAGCCAATCTTAAATTGGATGGGTTTGTTGTGTTTCCCACAAGACTCATTCAGCAAGGGATTGGTGATCATGGCCAAGGCATTTGCCGAACTTTGGGGTGGACCATTGCATGGCCTTGTTGTGTTTCCCACAAGGGCTACGTTAAGAATTCATTCTCATAACGTAACAAGCGGATTTGACCTAACTAGAGTATATAGCTTGTTGTGTTTCCCATAAGGTTATAACTCTAGAGGCTAAATAACTAAGAATTGCAAGGGTTGCAATTGGTAAAAGTTACCTACCTATTAAGTATGGGATGACTTGTTGTGTTTCTCATAAGGTTATCACCGTAAAGTTAATAGGGTCTTAATCCCCACTAGGATTTCATCGTGATATTCCGTCTTTGCATAATGAGGGTTATGCAAATTCGTAGAAAATTAGTGGGAGCATAAATTAGGATCAAAGACTATATCTTAATTTTAATGAATATCTGCAATGTTATATTAATAAAATTATATCTCAGTTGTAGAATACGATTATAAACCACCATTAGTATGGCATGCTGGATGCCAAATAGCTTAATAGCTCACACTTCTTAAACTGGTTTAGAACTAAGATAATTGTTCTCATAGTTGACCAATTAACTATCCTACTTGAGAAGTATGTGTCTCCTAAATTATCTAATGATGTAAAAGAAAGATAAAATCTTATCTCATAGACAAGATGCATTGTTTGCCTTAAACTAGATGTTAGTCTCTATGAGACATAAATTATAGAGACAACATGGATAGATGGATATGAGATCCATCATGGCTCATATTGATGAGCTAACTAAAGGGCAAGTTAGAACAACAATACATCTTAATTACTTCTTGTTGATGAGACCAATAGAAAGAAGTAAAATCGTTAGATAGAAATAGGAGATAGTTAATAGTTAAAGATGGTGGTCAAGATAATAAAGCCAAAATAAGATAGAATTCTTTCACTCTCATGATGATGGTAAGTGGAAGAGGAAGTACAAAGTGTTTTGTATATAATATAAAGGTGGAGCTTGAGAAGCTTCATGCATCAAAGTCATTGACATTTACTTATTTTAAATATACACTTAATAGTATATGTGTATATCATAATATCAGATACTATGGATGCATCTAATGGTATGAGATACCAGATATGCATCTTATATCTACAAGGAGTTGTAGATGATGACAAGTAAATGAAGGCTTAATAAAGAAGATGTTGACTTACATATGAAATGGTGCAAAAGTTGCATTATTATTAGTGGGATGTGCAATTCTTTAATAGCCTTATGGAGATGTTTTAATAATTAAGATTGTTTTTATATCCTTCTACAAGAACATTATATGATTTCCTGCTTGAATAAATGCTGATTTATTCTAAGCTATGGAATTGATAGATGTTCTAATAGATTGAATGGTAAAGTATTTGCTAGTGGGAGCTTAATGAATTATTTAATCATATTTGATATGTTAGCTCTCATGTTATGTGTGAATACTCATTTTAAAAGGAAATGGGTTGATTTAGATCAATCTGCACTTTAGCTTTATGTAGACATGGATAATGGGTTAATGAGTTATTAGGACTCGTACATCTAGATGTATGTTAGCCCATATCTAGTAAGGCTAAAGAAAAATATTTCTACTTCATTATTTCAAAGATGATGTCTCTAGGTATAGATACATGTACTTTATGAAGTACAAATCTAAGACCTTTGAGAAATTATCTGAGATTAAGAATGAAGTAGAGATACTAAAGGAAAGAGTATTAAAACTCTTTGATGAGATCAATGAGGGGAATAATTCACATATAATTGAAGGATAATAAAATCTAATAGACACATCTTTACATATTTTAGCTTAATTGAGTAGCTAAAATGAGAAGCCATATTATGTAAGACATAATATGAACAATGGCAAGCTTTGCAAAATTCCTCTTTGTCTAATTTTAGCTAAGTACTCATTATAACCACTTGATCCTAATAGGTACCTTCTAAGTCTATTTTGATTATTCCATATAGGCTATGAAAAAGGGGTTAAAACTTGACCTTAAGCAAGTTAAGGTTTCAGAATGTCCGACCTGGTGAAGAAGTATTACTCTAACAAGTTGGAATATCTGACTATGAAGTGTTGGCTTGTGGAATATCCTAAGGAAACTTTTGGATATTAATATACCACCTTTATGAACAAGGGTATGTGTTGCTCAACTCACTATATTTCTAAAGGAAAAGTTCTTCTTAATAAAGATAGTAGGAGCAAGGTATATATGGAAGATGTTCCAATCCCACAACCCAATAACACTTCTATTAAGGTGCTAGTTAATAATTACACAAGGACAGTTCATAGGTCTTTACTTGTGTCCATTCAACCTAAGGGATATGTGAGACATATCTCTGATAGATGAAATGAGACATAAGATAATAAGGATATTGATCCTAAGATCTATATAAAACTAATATGAGATATTGATTTATTAATGGGAAGAGACAATAAAATCCAATATAAACTTTTTATATTCTAATCAAGTTTAGAACTTGATAGATCCACCTAAGGGTATAGTATCCATAAGAAATAAATGGATCGCTAAAGAATAGATTCGAGTGGACTAGAAGGTAGGGACATTTTCAAAGGTGAGAATAGTTGAAAAGGATATCATCTAAGTCAAATGGTTGATTATGATGAGATCTTTTACCTATTCCATGGATTAACACATTCAGATTTTGATTGTTACACTCTATGATTATGAGATAAGCTAATTGGATGTTAAGATAGTGTTTCTCTAAAGTATTTTGAAGAATAGGTGTATATGATAAAACTATAGGGAATCAAGTCTCAATAACATCCAAGAAGAGTGTGTTTTAAGTTCATTTATGGACTGAAGTAAAACTTCTCATAGATCGTATATAAGGTTTAATCAGATTAAATCTTATGGCTTCGTTAAGAACGAAGAGGAGCCTTGTGTGTTCAAGAAGATAAGTGAGAGTGCTATTACTTTCTTGACATTTTATGTTAATGACATACTACTCATTGAGAATGAAGTAGGTGTGTTATCATAAGTGAATCTAGCTATCAAATTGATTCTCCAAACATAATTTGAGTTTTGAAATCTATGGAGATAGATCTAAAATCAATGCTCAGTTAATGTACGTAGTCACCATAGTCAAAGGGTTTGATATGATAAACTCCAAGATAGGTTCCTTACTTATATGGTGTGAAGTTGATCTCTCTAAAGTGTTGTCTTTGTAGACTTCTTGAGAGATAAAGAGATCACATGAGTAGAGCCCTTATGCTTTTGTCATAGGGTCTATCACATTTATGATACTACGTACATGAAATGATTAATGCTCTAAGTGTTATGAGCATTCATTAAGAAGATCTAGGTGATAGTCACTGGATAGTTTAGAGATATATCATTTGGTACTTTAGAAGCACTAAGATCGTATCTCTATACACTGGAGGATAAGACTTGAAGTCTTGTAGTTTTACAAACACAAACTTCTAATCAAATAAGTTTGATATTAAGTCAGAATAATGGTGGTGCAGTGAGCTGAAAGAGTTCTATGTGATAGAACACTATAAATTTTACAACATATGTAAACAAGTTTACATAGTGGTTGCACACTACTTGAGAAGTAGTCTAGATGAATATTCTCATCTAAGGTATGGGATTGTCCCAATTTTCTTTGAAAGTGTACCATTATTTTTGAGAAAACAATAGGGTAGAGCCGATATCTCATCAGAAGTTTAGAACTTTTGTGGCGATACCATACAATCAGAGAGATTGTAGCTTATAGAGATATAATTAAAGATAGAGTATCTACCATTAATAACATTGCAGACCCACTAACTGAAGCAGTTACTCAAAGAGTGTTTGAGCTTCACCTCGAGCTGATATAGATCAGCCAGATGGGTGATTGGCTTTAGTGCAAGTGGGATATTGATAGAAATGTATGCCCTACAAGCCAATCATATATGATATGATTCAACATTTCTAGATATATCTTATTCAATTAATTAGGCAAATCTTCATTATAAGCTCTTATTAGATGCGAATATAATAATGAGGTCCTTGATCAAATACAATGATGATTAAATTATGATGAGATCATGATAATGAGATTGATCATCTAAAGATATTTTATCTAAATGTTCCTAATCATAGAATACTTGAGACGGGACATCAAGGATCCGGATAGACTAGTGTATGTGATAACTTATCATGTGATGAAGATGACTGATCTTATTAGTCATTAGTGTGTAGACACTGAGATTCATATACAGGTACTCATTAGTTGAATGAGTTCACTGAACTGACCGAATTAGAAACCCTGAATGGTATCTTACCGAACTGTCTATCAGGGTTTTCTATCATCGCAGTTGCATGGTTGGACCTTTGACCTGAGTTGCCAAAGATGCCTTGTTGGGTGGAACTTGTGTTTTGACCATTGTCTTATGGATCACCGTATAGATGGTGCAGTATAGCGATGGATCGAGCATAAAGAAAACCCGATGGAGGCAATTGAGTGGACAACAAGAGATCATCCACTCTTGGTAAGTGAGAGTGAATGTCCTATGGGATAGTACTCTAAATTCCTGGCCATGGTAGATAGGATAATTGGAAAAGGAGTTTTCCAATAGATCTAATTCCGAGTACAGGATCCTATAGAGTTGGTACACTAAGGAGTTGACAGTCGATGCCGTACTCCTTTCCGACCGGGACATTGGATGGATGAGAGTTTATATCCATGCAGTAATTGATAATGGAAAGGCTCAATGAAGATGAGATTATCCCCATAGCCATTTGAGATCATGGGATGTGGCTTGTACCCTTCATGATTGGTAGGCCGATTAATCTTTTATTGGATAACAGATTTAATTAAATTAAATAAAATTGTTCTATTTTATTTAGGCCTCAACCAAATAGGCTATTGGGCGTAGTGGGTCACACAAAAGGACTTATCCACAGTACAGGGGCAAGGGATTAATTTATGGAGATTTTGGGTTTTTATGAAAAATTTTATAATTCTCTATAAATACTAATGGTTTCAGCCAAACCCTATCAAGCCAAGGGTGAAAACCACGTCCCTAGCCTCCTCCCTACCCCCTCCTCTCTGTAGAAGGTGTCCATGGTCGATGGAGCTCCGTTCGGGAAGAGTTCTCGAGGCTGGCACGAAGGGAGAACCTGCTGTGGATGAAGTTCGTGTGGATACTGCTAGAGATCGGACATTTGAACAGTTTGAAGAGCTTGAACAGCTCATCTTCTTTCTCTCTATGGGATTATGTGAATACCTATCAGATATTTTCGAACCCAATTTGATCGGTTTTCGATTTTTGTCGTTCGTTTTCGATTGAGACAAATTCTAAAGGAACCCATAGGAATCGTCGCTTCTGCTGCACCAAGTTTTTATGGACTATTCCTTACATCAAGTCCTAGACTTGATTATAATAGATAGATTTTATATCATATTGTATTATCATTTCCCATTTTACAATCAATGACTTATATTGCTTCTGTATATATCTTAGGATCAATATCCTTTTTTATCTTATGTCTTATTTCTTTCATTGAAGATATGTCCCGCATATCTCTTAGGTTGAATGAGCACAAGTAAAGGCTTATGAATCACCTATGTGTAATTATCAACTAGTATCTTAATAAAAGTGTCCTTGGATGTGGGACTGAAACATTTTCTATATATACCTTGCTCCCATTGTTTTCCTTTAGGAAGAACTCTTTCTCTAGGAATATAGTAAGTTGAGCAATATATACCATTTTATCCAAAAAAGTGATAGAATTAATATCCATAAGTTTTTTTAAAATATTTTACGAGCCAACACTTCATAGTCTTATATTTCAACTAGTTAGAGTTTTACATACTCATCAAGTTGGACGTGTAAGGAATCAATACATGATAGCGGAAAAATTTTGATTCCATAAAACCATGATCTTTGCCTTGATTGATGTCGAACGAGTAAAACCGGGAACCGAATATGAAGTAGAACGAGAGTACCTCATGGGATTTCTAAAATCCCTCACCATGGATGAAGAGAGGACATTCATCCTTGCTAAAAAATGTTCAAGTGTCCGGTCTCTAGCGGTACCCACACGATCTACTTCAATAGACGAGTTCTCTCTTCCTTCGGGCCTCCAGAAACCTTCCAGATCCAAGCTTGACCATGGTAGATCACCTTATAGAGGAGAGAGGAGGAAGAGAGGATGCTTGGGACGTGCTCCAGCCCTATGACTTGTTAGGGTTTGGCTTCATAAGCCATTTATATATAGAAGATGGAATTTTTCACAAAAACTCAAGACTTCTATAAAATTGCATCCATGCCCTCATCTTATTGACCAGATCTAATGTGTGTGACCCACTAGGCCCAACAGTCAATTTGGTTGAAGCCTTAATTAATTTAAAATAACAATTCTTTAAAATTAAATCAAAATCGTTATCCGATAACGGTTTTTACGGCATTCTGATCATAAAGGGTACAAGCCACATCCTATGATCCCAAATGACTTTGGGGAGTTAAATAACATCCATTGAGCCTTTCCATCATCAATTACCACATGGATTTAAATCCTCGTTCATACAATGTCCCGGTCGGTTAGGGGTTCAGCACTGACTGTCAACCTCTAAGTATTCCAACTCTATGAAATCTTATACTCAGGAATGGATCAACTGGAAAACTCCTTTTCCAATTATCCTATCTACCTTGGCCAAGGATTTAGAGTACTATCCATATGACATTCTCTCTCTCCTACTAAGAGTGAACGATCCCATATTGTCCGCTCAATTGCCTCCACCAGGTTTTCCATATACCCAATCCATTAACTATATAGGACCACAATACTAAGTGATCCATCAGTCAATAGTCAAAGTACATAGTACGCCTGGCAAGACATCTTTGGCGACTCAGGTCAAAGATCCAACCGTGCTATTGAGATGTAAGAATAACCTGATAGACAGTTCGGTAAGATACCGATCAGGTTTTCCTAAATTGGTCAGTTCAGTGAACTCATTCCACTAATGAGCACATAAGTGTGTATCTTAGTGTCCCCACACTGATGACCAATGAGATCGGTCATTCTCATCATATGAGAAGACATCACACACACTAGTCTATTCGGATTCTTGATGTCCCATCTCAAGGATCCTATGACTAGGAACATTTAGATCACTTACCTCTAGATGATCGATCTCATTATCATGATCTCATCATGATTCAATCATCATTGCATATGATCAAGGACTTCATTACGATATACGCTTCTAATAAAAGCTAGTAACGAAGTTTTGCCTATTTAATTGAACGAGATATTTCTAGAAATGCTTAATCATATCATATATGATTGGCTTGTAGGGCATACATTTCTATCAGGACATTCTGAAACCTTAACTTTATTAAAGTCAAGCTTTTTATCCCTTTTCATATCTTATATGAAATAATCAGAATAGACTTAGAAGATACTTATTTAAGATCAAGTGATTATATTAAGAATTTAGCCCTAAATAGATAAAAAAGATTAAGTAACAGTTGGCATTGTCCATATTATGTCCTACACAATACGGCTTCTCATTTTAACTACTCTATTAAGATAAAATGTGTAAAGAGGTATCTATTAAAATTAGATTCTTTTATCCTTCAAATTATGTATGAATTATATACTTAAGTATTCTCCTCCTTGATATTATCAAAGAGTTATATTGCTCTTTCCATTAGTATCTCTACTTCATTCTTAATCTTTGATGATTTTTTAAAGTCTCAAATTTATACTTCATAAAGTACCTATCCATGCTAAGAGACATCATATTTGAAAATAATAAAGTAGAAATATTCTTCTCTAGTGTTAATAGACATAGGCTAACATACATCTAGATGTATATGAGTTCTAACAACTCATTAGCTCATTCTACATGTCTACATTAAGCTAAAAAATATATTGATCTAAATCAACACACGTCCTCTTAAGAGAATTATCCACACATATCATGGAAGCTAACATATTTAATATGATTAAATATATATTAACATTCCATTGGCAAACACTTTGTGATTTATTTTCATAGAACAATTATCATTTTCACATCTCACAATAAATCAGTATTTATTCAAGTAAAAAATATAGATAATGTTCTTATAGAATGATATAATAGCAATCTTAATAATTAAGATATCTCTAAAAGGCTATAAAGATATATATCTTCCACTAGTAATGATGCAACCTTTTCACCATTTTCATATGTAGGTCAACATCTTCTTCATTAAACTTTCATTTACTTGTCATCATTTGCAACTCTTTGTAGACATAAGATGTATATTCAGTATCTCATATCAAAAGATGCATCTATAATATCTTATAGAAGATATGCACATCTAGTATCATGTAGTATCATGTAGAAGATATGTGCATCTAGTATCTAATATCATAAGATGTATACTTAGTACTAATACTATGATATACACATAGTATTTCATACTATTAAGTGTATATTTAAGACAAATAAATATCAATGACTTAGATGTATAAAGCTTTTCAAGTTTCACCTTTAAATTATGTGCAATACACTTTGCACTTCCTCTTCCACTTACTATCATCATGATAGTAGAAGAATTTTATGTCTTATTTAGGTTTTATTATCTTGACCGCCTTCTTTGACTTTAATTATATCTTTCCATTGCTATCTAATGATCTTACTTCTTTCAATTGGTAAGAAATATTTAAGATATATTGTTCTAACTTGCCTTTAGTTAGGGGTAGGCACAAAAAGGTTCAAACCGAGAAACCAAACCGAACCAGCCCATTTGGTTCGGTTTGGTTCGGTTTAGACCCCCTTTCGGTTTGGTTCGGTTTGGAAAATCTCCAAACCGATTTAAACCAAACCAAACCGTTTAAACTGATTTATTCAAAAAAATATAAAAAAACTATTATAGTATTAATACAAATGATATTTTTATAAATTTTATAATAAAATACTATTTATTTTCATTATTTTTAACATAAAAATCAGTATATATATGTAAAAAATAATTAATTTAAATATTTTTATTTATTTTCGGTTTAAACCGAACCAAACCGAATTGATTCGGTTTGGTTTGGTTCCGTTTGGGATGGTGATTCGGTTTGGTTTGGTTTGGAAAAAAACGGTCCAAACTGGACCAAACCGAACCGTGCCCACCCCTACCTTTAGTTAGCTCATCACCATGAGCCATAATGGATCTCATATTCATCTATCCATGTTGTATCTACAATTTATATCTTATAAAGACCAACAACTAGTATAAGACAAACAATGCACCTTCCTTATACTATATTTTGAGATAAGATTTTATCATTTCTTACATCATTATATAGTCTAGGAGGTACTTACTTCTAAATTAGGTTGGTTATTTGGTCAACTATAAAAACAATTTTCTTTGTTCTAAACCAAATCTAAGAAGTGTGAGTCATTAAGCTACTTGGCATCTAGTATGCTTTACTAGGTGGTTTATCATCATATTTTACAACTGGGATATAATTTCATTGATATAACATTATAGACATTCATTAAAATAATGATATGGTCTTTCATAGTAATTTATTCTCTTACTAATTTTTGGTGAATTTGCATAACCTTTATTATGCAAAGATGAGATATTATATAAAATCTTAGTAGGGACTAAAACTCTATTAACCTTATGATGATGACCTTGTGAGAAACACAACAAACTATCACATACTAAATAAACAGGTAACTTTTATTAATTATAGCCTATACAACTCTTAGTCATTCAACATTTAGAGTTATAACCTTGTGGAAAACACATCAAGTTATATGCTTTGGTTAGGTCAAACCTACTTGTTACATTATAAGAATAGATTCTTTAAATAGCCTTTGTGGTATCACAACAAAACCATGTAAATGATACACCCCAAAGTTTAGCAAATGCATCAGCCATGATCATCAATCCCTTTCTGAATAAACCTTGTGGTGACACAAGAAACCCATCCAATTTAATATTGGCTCATCAAGACCATAACAATAGAAAGTTAATCATTTTTAATGTCTCACATTTATCGAATTAAAATAAATAAAAATTTTATTCTAGTCTTATCAATAATATGTGCTAATTATAATATATATACCTTTGGAATATCATAAATATAAGATATAACATGTATCACACAACTATATATCACATATGTAAGAAATTAAATGGATAATCATGAGCTTAACCTTAAACATGCAAAAAGGGCTAGCATCTGATGTTGATGTAGGTGTCTTCAATTATAGAAGAATGCTTCTTCAAGTGATCTCTCGATCCCTCCTCCTCCACGAACTATCTTCTTGAAATTACAAGCAGCTTAAGGGCATGCAACTCGTAAATGTATATAATTTAATAAGAAACTTCGGTTTTAACCAAAGAGAGTACATTAATAGAGAAAGGTAGAATTTACAATAAGAATTGAAAAGAGAGAGAACGAGACATGCAGACCCCAACCAAGCACATTCACATAATTAACTATCATCACATAATAATTAAATCTAAGTTCATGATATTAGTTCATGATAATTTATAGTCTGTAATATTAATTTGATATAACATTTATACCATAAAAATATAATTTATAAATTTTGAAATTCTAAATTTCAAGCTTGTCAATTTTTTCATAAAATAAATAACATGAAAATAACATATAAATAATTTCTATGAATAATATAAGCACATTTAAACTATTTAGAACATTTATGTATTCCTAATATTGTGTAAAGTTAAAAATTAAATTTTTAATTACTATTCTGCAAAATCTCATTTTACTGAATTAATTAAGACACGAATTAATTAAGTTAAGCTTTTACAGCAATTTTAAAACTTAACTATGTGTGAATCTAAGTCAATAGGGTTTAATATTATTTAGCATGCCAATAAACACTTTAAAACCAGTCAAATAATATTCTATAATTTTTTAGAATTTTTATATAACTTTATGGAAATGTTAATGATTTCTCCATGATTTTAAATAATTTTAAAAGTCCAGGGCGCATTGCGTTGCATGCGCCGGCACACAGCGCCACCTGCTGCACCCTCCTTGGCATGCACCCTCAACATAGTTTTGGAATGAGTTGAAGATTCTCTTGTTTTTTATATTTTATTAACAACTTATATGTTTTTTAATTATTTGATCAGGAACCATCGTTGTCAATTTTATATTTTATTGGGACTTTAGTATTGAGTTAATTTAGTTAAAGTCTATTTAGAATCAATAGATATTTTTTATATTTCTTGGGGTTTAGTTATAATTGTTAGCTCTTATAAATTATATTGTGTGACCCTAATGAGGAATGGTTGTTGATTCGAGAAGAAACTTCTTGTTAGACTGTGGCGTGCTCTTTCTTCCTCCTCTTGACACGAGGCCAATCCCCGCTTCCCTTCTATCTTGACGTGATTGCCAAACCTTCCTTCTTCTGGTGCATTTCCTCCTCCATGCTCTTTTCCTACGTCAAATTGGTATTAGAGCAAAAAAAAATTCCTTTGGCCACAGTTTTATCCCTGAAGCCATTGCCTAGCCGAGCACGTTGGAGCAGTTATCACACATCTAGAAGTATTTTCTTGTTTTTCATGTGCAAGCCCTACCTCATCGGTGTCGACCCTGAAGCCATGGTAGTGTGTCTCACCCCGTGTCTTTTCTTCTTCAGTGCAAATCACCTCGGATGCTCATAGGAGGGAAGCTCCTCAATCATCAATCAAAGAGAGCCACACACCCATGTGCCACTTTGTAAGTTTTTTTTGTTACTAAACCATTCTAGTAATTACTAAATGGTACATATAGTTACTAAATTCATTATTTTATGTTACTAATCCTTCTAAAATGTTATTAAGCTATTTGGTAACTATGTACACGGTTTAGTAATATTTTAGAAAGGGTTAGTAACTCAAAAATAGAAGATTTAATAATTATATGTACCATTTAGTAACTATAGGAGCGGTTTAGTAACTGAATAAAAAATATACTAAATAGCTCAAAGGTACGTGGCTCTTTCTAATTGGTGTTCGAGAGACTTTCCTTCTATGGACATCTAAGGTGATCTGCTCTCCTTCTTCGGTTATTTTTCCTGCTCCACGGAGGCACACTACCTAACATTGGCTATTGCATTTAAAGGCATCCAGAATCTGCAAGTTTTCCTGCACACACCAGCGTGTCTATCACTACCCACGCTGCTCCCACGACCACGTTAGCATGGCCTTCCCGCTAGGTGTTCATGTTAGTATTAACCCGTAAGGTGGCCTTTATAAAATAAAGCCTTTGTATTATATTTATGGAGCCCATTAGTGTAAAGGACATATCTACAATTCTAATAACTTAAGGGTTTGAGTCACGATGGGCTGACTCTATTTATATAAGACTGAGTCTTGGTCCCCCTCATTCTCACGGAAAGGTGCTCTCGAGTTCCCCATCGACTACGAGACTGTACGGGAGACGTGAGGAGGGAAGACCTCGTACTCGCTCGGTCCGACGTGATCGAGAGGTCGTCCTGAACGATTTGTTTACGATGGATTCAGGTACGCTTCCGCAAATCCAACAATTGGTATCAGAGCCCCGTTAAGATCTAGGGGATTTGATATATGAAAATCGGAGTTTGTTATTTTCCGATTTTCTGTTTGAACTTTGAATCGAGATACGGTGACTGGAGCAACGCCGTTTCTCTGCCAGACACTGTCTTGATCGCATGAGCGATGCAACGTCTTGACTGCATCTTGGCACTGCTAAAGAACCCCAGCAGATGGCGCCAACCGGAGACGGCGAGCGGCGGTGGCCGATTGCACTGCCATCTTCTCCGTCGCGCGGCGGCAGCGGCGGCGGCCGCGGCCGCGGTTACCGTCGCCGCTAGCGCGAGAAGCGAAAGGTCGCGGCCGGGGCGGTTACTGTTCACGCGAATCGCGTGAACAGTACCATGAACAGTGCCAATGTGTATTCCCATTTTATTCACAAGTTTGCCATCAACTTATCTACGGTTATGCCATTGTTTCATTTAAATGCAATAAAATGAATATTCAAGATGATTTTGGATCCAGATTTTAATATCCGATTTTGGATCCATTAAGGAGGATCCAGACTTTTCAAAATTGCATGAATATTGCTTTTAGAATCATTCAAAATTGCATATATACCCTGTTTTAATAGAAATCATGATTTATGACCTTGTTAATGTTATAATTAGGTCTATTATGAGATTAAATCATGATGTTAGTGATTAATCATGATCATCAGGGATTGAATGACATATTATCATGCTTATTTACTGTGATTACAGATTTACACAGTGAATTAATGTTATTGCATTAATATCCTTTATGTTTTGGATATTACTTTATATATTTAAATTGTCAATCAATTAAGGTATAATTCCTTCATATTTTAATGGTTGATGAGGGATCATGCAATGTTAAAGTTTTGATATACCATGTTCTAAAATTGCATATGAACCTTATGCATTTTTATAATTGCTTTCATACCCTTATTCTTATATATTGGTTTATAAGTGTATGAATTAGAGGTTATCTTATTGTGCAATTTTATATATTAATAACTTTGAGTTTATTTTGTGGTTTTAGTTGCCCCGAAGGGTCTAGAATCATGTTAGTACTTAAAGCTATTGATAGAGAGAATCATGGATACTCTCTCATAAAAGAAATTTGCATAATAATTTGTTTATTCATGTTAAGCAATTGTATTGATGACTTTAAGTTCTTTTATGATTCTAGTTGCCCCAAAGGGTCTTGGATCATGTTAGTACTTGAAGTTATTGATAGAGAGAATTAAGGTGCCTCTCTCATTATAAATAAATTGCATCAAGGTATATTTCTGTAATGTATACATTGATTCAATGTATATATTGAAAGGAATCAATAATTAACTAATTACTGCTTAAGCACGGGGAATCTTTTGCCCGAAGGTGAAATATCCCCGCCCTCATGCATTCTTAGTTGATTGTTGAATTAAAGTGAATTGTCATGAATTATTGATTGTCATGATATTATAGATCTTTGCTGTGATATATTATTTTATACGCATCATGATAGTAATGTGAGCTCTTTATGGTTATTTCAGCTATGACTCCTGCTTCTCTTCATTCTCATTTATCTATGATTCCTCCACTAAATGGGTCCAATTATAGTGATTGGCATGAGCAACTTCTCATCACTTTAGGTTGTCTAGACCTTGATTTGGCTCTTCGTATTGAGAAACTCTTGAGATTACAGATGAAAGTAGCAATGATCAGAAGGTTCAATTTGAAAAGTGGGAGCGTTCAAACAGATTGTCATTAATGATAATCAAGAGTTCTATTGCAAAAACCATCAGGGATTCTGTACCTGATAGTGAAAGGGCAAAAGAATTTCTTGGTTCCATTGAACAACAGTTCAGTGGATCTGATAAGGCAATGGCTGGAATGCTCACAAATAAATTGACTTCTATGAAATATAATGGAACCAGTGGAGTGCGCAAGCACATTATGGAAATGTCTGACATTTGCTGGAAAGCTCAAAGCATTGGGCATGACTATTGATGAAACCTTCCTGGTTACATTTGTTCTTAACTCTCTTCCATCACAGTTTTCTCAATTTAAAATCTCTTATAACACACATAAGGAATCATGGAAATTGAATGAGTTAATTTCCATGTGTGTGCAAGAGGAAGAGAGATTAAAGCAGGAAGGATCACTGGTGGTCAATTATGCTTCTACTTCTCAATGGTTCAAACCCAAAAAGGGGAAAGGAAAATTCATTCCACCAAAGAAAGGGAAAGAAGAAATGAAGAAAGTAGCAGAAAAGAAATGCTATTTCTGTCGCAAGGCTGGACATTTTAAGGCTGAATGTCCAAAACGTAGAAATTGGTTTGAGAAGAAAGGTAACTCTCAGTTGTATGTTTGCTTTCAAACCAATTTCGTTAATGTACCCTCTAATACTTGGTGGATTGATTCTGGTGCCTCTATTCATGTTACCAATTCTATGCAGGTATTCCTTTCCAGCAGAAGGCCAACCCTTAGCGAGTCTTCCATCTTCATGGGCAATCTGACTAAGTCTAAAGTCAAAGCTATAGGGTCCTGCAGGCTTCGTCTTGAGACTGGATATCATCTAGATCTTAATGATGTCTTTTATGTTCCATCAGTGTCTAGGAACTTGATTTCCTTACCAAAACTTGATGTATTAGGTTATTCATTTAGTTTTGGTAACTCAAAGTTTAATCTGTATAAAGACTCGTTTTTGTTGGTTACGGATCTTTATGTGATGGTCTTTATAAAATAAATGCAGATTGCTCTCGTTGTGATGTTTTGTCCACCTTGAATGTGAATGTTAGTGTCAAACGTGGTATGATTGATGATAGTTCCTCAATTCTATGGCATAAAAGATTGGGTCACATATCGAAGGAAAGAATGCTAAGATTGGTGAAAGATGGAGTGTTACCCACTCTTGACTTTACTGATTTTGGCACTTGTATCGATTGTATAAAAGGAAAACAAATCAAAACCCAGAAAAAGATTGCCTTAAGGTCTGAGGAACTTCTTGAATTAATCCACACTGACATTTGTGGTCCTCTTTCTTCTTGCATAGGAGGTGAACAGTATTTTATCACATTCATTGATGATTTCTCACGGTATGGTTATATTTTCCTGCTAAAAGAAAAGTCTGAGTCTTTGAAGTCTTTTAAGATTTTCAAAGATCTTGTAGAGAATAAATTGAACAGGGAAAATTAAAGTCGTGAGATCTGATAGAGGTGGAGAATTTTATGGTAGGCAAGGTCAATTAGGTAGAATTCCTGGACCTTTTGCTAAATTCTTGGAAGAGAATGGGATTGAACCTCAGTATACAATGCCAGGTACTCCCCAGCAAAATGGTGTGGCTGAAAGGCGAAATCGTACTCTCATGGATATGGTGAGAAGTATGATTAGCAACTCATCCTTACCCTTGAATTTGTGGAATGAGGCTTTGAAAACTGCTATGTATATCCTTAACAGGGTTCCTAGTAAGGCAGTGCCTAAAACTCCTTTTGAGTTGTGGACAGCTAGGAACCCCAGTTTGAGGCATATGCATGTTTGGGGTTGTCAAGCAGAAGCCAGAATGTATAATCCACAAGAAAAGAAATTGGATCCTAGAACAATTAGTTGTTTCTTTATTGGGTATCCAGAATGGTCTAAAGGGTATAGATTTTATTGTCCAACCCACACTATGAGAATTATAGAAACTGGTACAGCCAAATTTATAGAGAATGGAGAGGTTAGTGGGAGTTCTACACCACGTATTGTGGAGTTTGGGGAAATCACAGATCTATTCCCTGCTGCTCCTATTGTGGATGTTAGATCGATCAAGTAAATCATGACATGATAGATTTACAACTTTGATCATAATGTCATTCCCATTGAAGAGGAAAACCTTAATAATGCACCAATTGAAGATCATACTCATAATGAAAATGTAGTTCCACATACGGAAGTAAGGAGGTCTCGAGAGAGTTAGGAGACCAGCTATTTCAGATGACTACATTGTATACTTGCAAAAGTGTGATTATGATATTGGTGATGAAGATGATCCATTCTCATTTAAGGATGCCATTGAAGGTAAAAGGTCTGAATTATGGATTGATGCCATGAAAGAAGAGATTGAATCCATGCATAAAAATGAAGTTTGGGATATTGTTGCATTGCCTAAAGGATATAAACATGTTGGTTGTAAATGGATATTTAAAACCAAACGTGATCCTAAAGGCAAGGTAGAAAGGTATAAGGCCAGACTTGTTGCAAAAGGATTCACTCAAATAGAAGGCATTGATTATAGAGAGACTTTTGCCCCAGTCTCTAGAAAGGACTCATTCAGAATCATAATGGCATTAGAGGTTGCAGTTGATCTAGAATTACATCGGATGGATGTAAGAACGACTTTCTTGAATGGGGATTTGGAAGAAGAGGTATACATGATGCAACTCGAAGGGTTTGAAATGAAAGGAAAGGAAAATTTAGTATGCAAATTAAAGAAATCCATATATGGGTGAAACAGGCTTCCGACAATGGTACTTAAAGTTCAATCATATCATTGTGTCCTTCGGATTTACAGAAAACATTGCTGATCAATGTATATATCTGAAGGTCAGTGGGAGTAAGTTCATTGTGTTAATTCTATATGTGGATGATATACTGCTTGCTACTAATGATTTGGGGCTATTATATGAAACTAAAAGTTTTCTTTCCGATCATTTTGATATGAAGGATATGGGTAATGCATCATGTGTTGTTGGCATTGAGGTTCATCGTGATAGGTCTAAGGGGTTGCTTGGTTTGTCTCAGAAAGCTTATATCTCCAAAGTCTTAGAAAGGTTTGGGATGTCTAGTTGCTCATCTTGTGTTGTGCCAATCTTTAAAGGTCATAAATTTGGTCTCCATCAATGTCCTAAGAATGAGATTGAAAAGCAGGAAATGAAGGTTCTTCCATATGCTGCTGCCCTTGGGAGCATGATGTATGCTCAAGTTTGTACTCGTCCCGATATTAGCTTTGCATTGGGAATGTTAGCAAGATACCAAAGCAATCCAGGAATGGAGCACTGGAAAACTTTGAAGAAAGTGATGAGATATCTTCAAGGGACTAAAGATTTTGAGCTCACGTATGGCAAGACTGATCATCTTGAGGTGATTGGTTATACGTCTGATTTTGCAGTTGCCACGGCAGAAAGTCTACTTCGGTTATGTGTTCTTATTGGCCGGTGGAGCTTTTCATGGAAAAGCACCAAACGGCATATAGTTGCCACCTCCACCATGGAAGCGAGAATTTATTGGCTGTCATGAGGCATCTTCACATGTATTATGGTTGAGAAAATTCATCTCATGGCTTACTGTTATAGATTCAATATCTAAACCCTTGAGACTTCACTGTGCTAATTCATCTGCTGTGTTCTTCTCCAATTATAGTAGGTCAACTGGTGCTAATAAGCACATTGACATTAAGTATCTTTCTGTTCAAGAAAGGATAAACAATCATCTTGTATCAATTAGTTTTGTTAATGGTGTTGATATGGTTGTTGATCCCATGACTAAGGCCCTTGCACCTAAGGTCTTTTCAGGACATGTAAAGGGCATGGGTCTTCTTGTTTGGGATTAGTGAATGGTATAATTGATACATTAGAGATCTCTGTAATGTGATGATGATTGTGTGTTCTCTTCCATTTTGTTATGGTATTTGTTAACATTTATGGTTGAAATGGAAGAACTTGTCTGTATGACATTAAAGTGGGGACATTATGTGTACTCAGATTACAGGCTTAGTTAAGTAAATTTGTTGATATTATGGTGCATGGAAGGAAGTATGTTAATGATTATGTACAACCGCCATGACCTATATTGACAGGTTCTCTTAGCTAGGCATGAAAGATGAATTGTAGATATACAAATGGGCATGCTTTCAAATGTGCGCACTTATGGAATTTGTTTTCAAATCGATAATCCAAAGACTGTTTTGAAATATATATTTATTATTTTTATAAGGCCAAGTAGGAGAATGTTAGTATTAACCCGTAAGGTGGCCTTTATAAAATAAAGCCTTTGTATTATATTTATGGAGCCCATTAGTGTAAAGGACATATCTACAATTCTAATAACTTAAGGGTTTGAGTCACTATGGGCTGACTCTATTTATATAAGACTGAGTCTTGGTCCCCCTCATTCTCACGGAAAGGTGCTCTCGAGTTCCCCATCGACTACGAGACTGTACGGGAGACGTGAGGAGGGAAGACCTCGTACTCGCTCGGTCCGACGTGATCGAGAGGTCGTCTTGAACGGTTTGTTTACGATGGATTCAGGTACGCTTCCGCAAATCCAACAGTTCAAACATGCGTGCAGCACATTTGCATCCACCCGTAGCATCATGGTGCCCCTTTCCCGATCAACACTAGAGGTGGACTTCGTTATGTGTTTCTTCTTCTTGTTCCGTGACAGATGACCAGACATGCACTCATGCGTGCGATCATTTCCGCCTGTTGCCATCCATTCTCCACCTGGCTATGCTGCAACCTTGTCTTATTTGAAGCATAGAGTGCTCTAGGCTTAGCTCCTATGACAACAAGTATTGAAATATTTATCGTGCATTGGAGTTTGATCAACTTGATGATGGACTTTGACATCTGAAAGTTAACACAATCTATTGCACTTCAACATAATGGACTCCATCGTCATCATTGCCAATATGCTCTAGGTCCGATCTCTACATATCAGAGTTTAATGTCATGTTTGGTAACACTATTAGGTACATCTATCACTATCAATTTTAAAATTGATATTGATAGGAACCATTAAGAAGTGTTTGGTTAATTGTATCAATTTTAAAATTTGTAGTGCAAACAAAGCATAGTATGTAATACAAATGTCAACTTGTATTACTTTTGATATTGATACTCCAACATTTGAAAATAATAATATCAATATTGATATAGTATCAAAAATGAAACTCTAACCAAACAGGGCATAAGTTATTCATTATGTTTTATTTATATATCCAATTGAATTTTTTGTGTTCAACTCAAAAACAAGAAATGGGTTACCTCATCTTTAATGAAAGATCAAGATCATCCTGCGTATCTCAAGTTGTTATTAATTTATTAGCATGAGATTATATATGTCTAAAAAGATCATGATTATGTCATTGATATTTTTCAAACATATAAAGAGGCAACCTACCTTGATACTGTTGAAGGATTTCCTTATGAATTAGATGATCAAACAATTTATGTAGGATATAATTAATTAAACTTAAATGATGGGGAGTTTAATCTTGAGGTTAATAGATACTTGTTGATAACTCTAGATGGCTCAACTATATTTGGTTTTCCACCAGCACAGTTTATATGAAAGATTTGGCATAGTTTTGATGAGATTAAGAAAACTTATGATTACGAGGATATGTACGAAGATTAGCTTAAAGTACATGTGGTTGTTGCACTTAATGAACAAGTTGACGTAGAGAATATGTCATCAATGTAATATTTCGGATTTTTGTAACATTATTTAGGTTATTATCACAGTGTTTTAATTATTTCCCTGTTGTACTTAAATTATTTTTAAAATGTTTATATAAATACATAAATATTTTTATTTATTTATATTGTGTCTTATTAATTTTATAAATTATTATATTTTATTTATAGTTAGTATTAATTAATTATTTAACCTCTTCTTTCTTTTACTCTCCTATTTATTCTCTCTTCATTTTTATCCTTCTCATACTCTAGTTATCTTGTCTGTCGCCTCCTCTACTCCGTTATTTTTTTTTCTCTTTCCACGGTTTCCTTCTTCCCCCCCCCTCCGAATGCTCATCTCCTCTTCTCAGGCACGCCATCGCCACTTTCTCTATCTCTCTCACCATCGCCGCCCACCTCGTGGCCTTCTTCTCTCTCCTCACGCCGCTCCCCCCCCCGGTTGGACGTCATCGCCTTGCTGAAGCCATCGCAGCCCCGCCGTGTATCCTCCGACGTTCGCCCTCGTTAGCCTCACCGCCGTGCCTTTCGTCGTCGCCCGCCTTTGTAACACCTAAAACTGTAAATGGATTTGGAGAATCCGAAGGCCCAACCTGGATCTGAAGAAATTATTGGATTTGGACATTTAACGGCAAAACCGAATTGTGTAATTAACATGTTTGGATTTGTTATTCACAAGAGAAATCCTAACGTGCACTATCGGGTTTAACATTCGGGTTTCTCTGGAATCGTGAGACGGGTTGCGGGCCTGCAGGCTGTATCTCACAATCTGGGCAGAGGAGGGGGAGCGAGGTGACACTGTTTCATTTGCTATAGGTTGCCGCTTCTTCTGGCGGTGGCACTGGCGGTGGGCGGTGGTGGCACAGTCCGGCAAGGGTGACGTTTTCTGTTTTATTACGGCAACGTACGTATTAAGATAGCACTGTTCAGGGGACATACCACCGATCGAGGTAGAAGCAAACGACGGCACGATTAGTACTGGAGATATCTTCAACGGCGAACTAGAGGGTAGGGTCCGCCGGCCGCCGGAGTTGGGTGTGGGTCTAGCGGCAAGTTGCGATGCGAAACTCCCTGGAGCGTTTGTTCGGTAGGCTGATCTTGAGCTTCTTCATGCAAATGAGTGACTGCACCGGAGCCGCCAGTCCTTCTAGGTTTCTAATCCTCTGTGTGCTCGCCGGCTGGCCGTCGGATCGTGTTGCTCTCCGGACATTGGGGCTTGCAGTCGACCGTTGCGGTGGAGACGGGTGGTGTGGGGAGCTTTGCGACGGAGGAGGGAGACAGACAGGGAGTGGGGGCGGCCGGGGATTGTCTTCTCCGGCCATCTCCGTTGTCGACTCTGGAGATGCCCCCCTTCCCCCTCGGTCAGGACGCGATGGACCCCCCAATAGCAGACAAGTCCCCCCCTCCCGGGCGCTCCCCTCTGCCTCTGTTAAGCTATAACGCCGTCATCGGTGCTCGCCAAATGCAAGGCCCCCCTCCCGCTAAGTGGCTCCCCACCCCCCCATGCTTCCGCCTTCTGACCTGGGGTGCACTGCCCCCCTCACTTCGCCCTCCTCCCCCTCCCGTCCCGGTCGGGAAGCGCTATCCCCCCCGCCCGCCTCCTCCTTCTCGTCCCCCCCACTTCCACCTCCCGCCCCCCTCCCCCTCCCCCCTCCCCCCGATCGAGAAGCGCTGTCCCCGCCCCCGCTTCCACCTTGCCCCCCCACCCACCCACGGTCGAGACACGATACCCCTCCTCCCCACTACCGCACAACTTCCCCCCATGCGCACGAGCTCCCCTCCCCCCTCCACGAGCCCCCCGCCGCTGGCGAACCCCCTCTATGAGCCACGCTATCCCCTCTCCCTGCGCAGCAGCAACTCCATTGCTTCCTCGCAAAGTAACGAAGAGGTGCACGCGGGGTAGCAAGGATTCGACCATCATCGACTCATCGGGTTCTTAACAGATGGATCCGGATCCGGATCCGGGTATGGGTTTAGATCCGAAATGTAATAACATATAGGATATGTTTTTGGATTCGGATCTGTCTTATCGGATTCGGATTCAGATCTTAAAAAATCTGACCTGAGAAGGATCCGTTGACAGGTCTACGACACCCCAGCGGTCAACGCCACCCCGTGCCACACCCCCCCAACCGGCCGCCATCCGCCCATGCCACGCCGCCACCCCCCTGCGCTGCCACCCGCACTGCCCTTGCAGCCAGCCACCAGCGCGTGCGCCGCCGCCCTGGTCAACCGCCGCGTCGCTGCGGCCAGCCGCCTGCCCACCCGCGTGTGTGCCTCCTCTCGCGCCGTTCGCCAACCCCCGCACCGCCGTGTGCAGTCTCCCTCTCTGTCGTGCGCCGCCCTCCGCTTGCACCGCTGTGTGCCCCCGGCCCCTCGCACCTAACCAGCGCGGTAAACCCCCTTCCTCCCTCTCTCATATTCTCTTCTCTCTCTTTTATCCATGGTATAGATTCCTCTTATTTTCTCTCTCCCTTGATCGGATGGCCTAATCTCTCCATTCTATCTTTCTCTAGCAACCTTAGTTGAGGGAGATATCGTATTGGAGTTACTTGGATTGTGCACCGCTTCGTCATGTTTGGTATCGTTTTCGGTCGTTGATTCCCGAGTTCCTTAGCGTCGATCAGGTAGGCATCCTTGACGTGTCTACTATCATTAAAATTCTTATTTTAATTCTCCATGATCTATAGAATTGACCTTTTAATTAAAGGGGTGTGTAGTTACATTTTTGCGTAATTTGTGAGTTAACATGGGTTAATTAGCTAGATGTGTAGTAATATGTGATGGTAGGTGCTTGTCTTTGTTTATGTATATATATGTTTTTAACTTGTCACCTGATTACATATTAGCTTGAATATATTGAGTTAACCTTTTTAAATTGTGATGATAGGTTAACAAGATTATAGGTTATGGTGATTAATCTTCCAGCATCTAGTTATGTCCATGTTTAATCATGCTTAGGTGTTTGTATGTGGATATTGTCTCATTCTAGTTTATTTTGAGCATGGTTGTCTAACATGGATTAGTTGTGTATATATTCAAGTTAATGTTCATAGTTTTGTGTTGTTATGTCATGGCATAGTATTGTTGATGTTCATTGATCTACATATTGGTGGTCATGGCATGACATGATTGAGGTGGATGCATGATGCATTGAAACTGTGAATGGAAAACTGAGCTACACCAGACTAGTTAGTCGTGACCTGAGGGCAGCGGGGGGTTAGAGCCGTCTGGTGCATCCTTCGATCTCAAATCCCGCGGGCATCCTACGTGCCACCACTGCCTAGGTGCACTATTGGATTTCGATTAGTATATAGTACTTTTATATATGGTAGATCTGGTGGTAGCTGGTTGAGGTGGCAAGACGACGCATTCCTTACTAATGAAAATCTTTGTAGAGGATATGTGCATCTATTAGAGGATAGGTGCATCTGTGTGAATGTGATCCTTATTAGAGAATAGGTGCATTATTGTATGGTATGGTATAGTTGGTCTGGTGAGGTAGTTTATTTTTGTCATGTATCATGTTGTGTTGCATAGTGTATGGTCGAAATGTCTTATTTATAGTATACCATCTTATGGAGCATATAGTAGGTGTCTATGCATATGTTCATACCATCTTGTTAGGTCATGTTATGGTGCATATAGGTGCTGGTCGGTATGATTATAGGTGTTGGTTGGTGGTGGAAAACATGTGGATTAAGGCAAACGTTAAATATATTGACTAATCTATATTTATATATAATGATTATAGGTTTGAGTATCTATTTAATTAACATCTAGGGCCGTTTGACCATCCGATTTGGCGGATGATGGGATGTCTACTGAGTCATCGTACTCATTTCAATCCTCTTATCAATTTTTAGGTAATCAGGTCTAGTGCAGCAGAAGCGTGATGTATCGATTCTCGAGAAGGCAATCAGATGATAATTATATCTAGATAGAATTTAAATTTGTTTAGATTGCAGCATAGCAAAGTATTTAATTTGAATTTATGTAATTTATGATATGGGACCTAATTGTCTTCATTTTTCTCAAACCGATGTTTTTAAGGGGTTAATTTTCCCGGTCGTGTCGTTGGATTATTTCGCTGTGCAAGTTAAAATCCGGGACGTGACAATCAACATCATATACAATTGAAGCTCAGTATGTCAATCCTATGACGCCTTACAATATTTGCCACCAGAAGGTTATTTTTGAATATGTAGTTGATCTTATTTGAACTTCTTTCTGTAGAGCAATTGAGGCTAATACATTTTAGAAATTTGTGAACATGGATATATCTCATTTTCTAGTTCATTTTGTGTTTGAGGATCTCATCCTTTAACTATTTATATCACAAAGATGTGTTTTTCCAACCACGGGAAATAACGCGGGACAAAAATCATATTTGAAAACAAATCGGCAACGAGTTAAAGATTCTATTGTTTCATATTTTATTAATATCTTAAATGTTTTTTAATTCTTTGATTATGAACCATCATAGTAGATTTTATATTATATAGGGACGTCAGTACTGAGTTGATTTAGTTAAAATCAATTTAGAGTCAATAGATAATTTTATATTTTTGGGGGTTTAGTTATAATTGTTAACTCTCATAATTTATATTGTGTAACCCTAACTGGGAATGGTTGTTGATTCAAGAAGAAACTCCTTGTTCATTGCTGAGAGCTCTTTCTTCCTCATCTTGGCGTGAGGCCAACCCTCCCTTCCCTTCTCTCCCGGCACAATTGCCGAGCCTCCCTTCTTTTGGTGTGTTTCCTCCTTCACGCTCTTGTCCTGCATAAGATAGAAGTTAGCTTCATGGATGGCCAAGTTAAGGATCCTCGTTGGTTCTTGTTTTCATTTCCTACAAACAGAGATACATCTAGCTTTTCACAACTGCAATATCATAGCAAAACCTATGGTGCCCAATCTGTTTAAGAAAGAATCCCACATTGAAATCCTATGGAGGCAAAAGTTAGCCATCTTGTGGGACGTCATTTTCATCAAGATCACATTGCATCCTAAAAGAGAACTTAGGCCAAACTGTTTGACTGAGGGTACAAGCGAAGAAAATGTGATTCATTGATTTTCCTTCGACCTTGTAGACAGTGCACGGAGGATCAACATAAGTACACCTTCTGGCAATCACAATGTAGTGGAAAGAATTCCTGACAGACCTTTCCATGGGAGAACAGTGACTTCC
Source organism: Cryptocoryne crispatula var. balansae (assembly GCA_036172225.1). Taxonomy (NCBI): domain Eukaryota; kingdom Viridiplantae; phylum Streptophyta; class Magnoliopsida; order Alismatales; family Araceae; genus Cryptocoryne; species Cryptocoryne crispatula. The sequence goes on along the minus strand of CM069931.1, from coordinate 9,900,170 downwards.
AGTGGAAGGACCTTTTAAATTAAAGGTTTCCAAAGTGATGCCATAATGCAAAGGTCCATGTTAGATGAGCTAGGCGATATGTTCAGTTCCTCGAGGAACCTGTTTATAGATTTTGTGTCTAGAGTTCTTTTAAATTAAAGGTTTCCAGAGTGATGCCAAGGTCCATGTTAGTTGAGCTAGGCGATATGTTCATTTCCTCGAGGAACCTGTTTACAGATTTTGTGTCTAGAGTTCTTTTTGGGGTAAAAGGCCAAATGAAGATGTCCTTGTCCTGAGCGAGCCAAATTGGTGTTCAAAAAATCCAAGTAGTTGAGTAAGAATCAAAGCACTGTAAGACAAAAATCTATGTTCAAAGCACCATCCTTAACACAGTTCATTGACAATGGTAGGGTCAGCAGGAGTGAGTATTTTTTTAACTAGGTGTCCATGTGGATCCCTCTAAAATAAGCTTTCCTGGCCTACTTTTCTTGAAAAATTGATCATTTTCTTATTCGGTTGCAGACGTAGGTCAATGTAATGATTCCTTTCAAAACCCAATTCCAGTGTCTGACAATTTAACTCGGAAACTATATTTTTTCTTTCTCAACATAGAATGCATGGCGATGTGATGTATGTATATAAAAATATACATAATTTTAATTAAACTCTAACTATATAATTTTATATTAGTTGTTCACAGTAGTAAAATCTAACCCCTTAAAGATAGAGAAATATATTTTTAAACTTTTATATATTTGAGATATGGAAAAATATTTTTTAATTTGATACATATAACTAAGTACTTTTTGTCTATAATATTTTAAAACTACATAAAATATGCCATTATAATAAATTTTAGTTATTTATTTTTAATCTTTTTGTCTTCTTTTAAAATTTTGCATTAAAAGTTGTTATTTAAAATTAGATTGTGTGGATCGTAGTCAGATAAATATGATCTATTTTTTTCAATCCTTAATACAAATTGTTTTGATATTAATAATCATCTCTTGATCATTGGCATTAATATCAATTTCAAAATAAATAGTAATAGAAAATCTACCCAAAAGTGCCAAAGTCCTTAGGATTATAGGTAGACAGAGAAGAGAAAAATACCGACACCAAAAGTTGATTTGTAATTATTAATTAATATTCATTTATTTAGTATTAATATCTAATCAGTCTTAATTGATCTTTTACTCTCCAAATACATTTGTTACTTACCGTACGATGAAAATTATAATAAATACGATTATTACATATTCATTTTTATAATTATTTGATATTTCATTTATATCTTCTTAATCTTGATAATTTTATAACTCTTTAAAATCTTACACGGTTCAAGTCATTTCATTCACTTTTAACATTGAATTAACTCAATCTACTTTAACCTAACCTAATTCAATTATTTTATCTATCTCCCTTAAAGAAGACCTTTCTATTATCTCCTGAAATTCTCTCTCCCTCTGTATGTCTCAAATAGAGAATAATTTAGTAATTTATTAGTTATGCATTAAAAATAAAGATAAAATATTGAGGTTAAATAATATGTATCATAATAAAAAAATTTAAAAATTTAAAAAGTATTAAGATTACAGAAACATAATTAAAAAATTTAACTTATTTTTTTGTAGATTCCAATCTTAATATCAGACCAAAACTTTTCCAACGTTAACGCGGTGTTTCAACAGAGACGTAATCTAAAAAATAAATAAATAAAGAAAAGAAAGAAAGAAAGAAAAAAAAAAGAACAAAGAAGAAGAATAAGAAGAGGAAAGGAGAAGAAGCAGACCTTCGGCCCTCGTCCACCGCCGCCGGACGTGAGAGGGAAGAACAATGTCGAGCCGGCAGGGCCCTCCGAGGCACCAGAACATGTTCGCCTGGAAGCCCGACGCCGGCAAAAAGAAGAACGAGACGGTGACGCTTTCTAGCCCATCTTTCTCATACGACATATTTTTATTCGACTTTGATATGTAATGAAGAAAAGAGAACACAATTTGGTCCGCAGGAGCCGGGCGGGAAATTCCGGCCGTACCCAGACATCACTGGTGTGTGCCCCAGATGCAAGGAACAAATAAACTGGAAACGCAGGTTGCGGCATATCTCCTTCTCTTTCACTAACTGGATTCTTGAGGTTTTCCCGTTTCGTTCCTTTGGTTCTCTAATCCTTGGTCTCTTTCCTCAGATATGGAAAGTACAAGCCTCTGGTTGAGCCAGCTAAATGGTAGTGTTTGTGTTGCCTAGCTTTGTTGTATGCTTGAATTTAGTCAAAACTTTGTGTTATTCAAACGTGTTGTTAAGATGCATGTCGTTTGGACTGGTATTGCTTCAGTCAGAAATGCACAAAGCGCACCGTCCGTCAAGCCTATCACAACCTTTGCGCCAGTGAGTCTTTTTATATCACTTTTCTTCTTACTTCTGATGCCTGCTTGCATACAGGGAAAATTGGTGCCTTTTATTTTATTTTATTTTATCTGGAGATTGCATTCTTATTTGGGGTTTTGGCATAAGATTGTGCTAGAGAACATGGGGTGTGCGCCAAGTGCTGCTGCAAAACTGAACAGATCATCGGAAGGTTTCATCTCCTGAACCGTTTATATTTTCACATTTACCTTGTGGCTTTGCTTCCGTAAACTGTAATAAAATCATCATATTTTTTGAATATTGAATTCATCCATTTTTGAAAAATTTGAAAAGCATTTTTTATTTTGAATGGTATAACATTCCATTCTAGATGTTCATACGGAGTTGAAAAAGCACATGGCTCTTTTGATTCTTGATCTTTTAGTTTGATTTGCCAGAATCCTGATTTAGCATTTAATTTACTGAATTGGTGTTTATTTTAATATTTCTTTAGTATACTTTCACAATTTGGAATGTGAAAACCATCAAATTTAATATGTTTATTAAATTTTTTATAATTTATTACCATCCTAGCTTTTCCTCGTTTTTGTTATGAATGATTTCTTACCATAAATGCTGGTGATATAGGTGGACTTGAACTTGTTTGAATTAGATTCATTTATTTTAATTCTTTGATTTGTTTCTAGAATTCTACCACATCTTCTTTTGAATAAACTATAGGTTTGGTATGCAAATTGTTTCCTTTATTTTCTGATAATAATTCAAGAGATGTGTTATTCCTTGATGTATTGCATCTGATTGTCAGAGAGAGCTCAGAGGTAGAGGCTGAGCAAAAGACTATTGAGGAGGTGAAATTTCTAGCTAGAAGCTTTATTTTCTCTATTTAGTTTTAATTCTGTCTTGTGGTATGCGGGAAAAAAGTACTTTGTGGTTTCTTGTTTGCAGGCTATTAAGAATGCTCGGGAAAGAGATAGGAGGACACTGCTTCGTGCAGTAAGTTTGTCAAGTTTCTTTTTTATGTTACATGGTGCATTTTGATTCCTTACGTAACAGCATTGGCAGGTATATGTACTTGTGATATAGATTTCTGTGGATGTAGTATTAGTACGTCTCAAATGTGTTATATGTAGCAGCAGGAAGAAATTAGGCTATTTGCCTAGAGACAAAGCAAGCTCTCGTGGCATCATATGGAAAAATGGAAAGAAAGAAAGAAGTGTATCATGGATGTTTTCTTTGATGCCTGAAAGAGATGCTTCATGGGCAATAAGCCTTATCTTCATGCAGGTAGTCTTTTGGCATTTTTAGGAAGCTGCAAAGTCTGCTAGCCACTGTCATAGTCAGTAATTGAAGAACAATTGGCAGCTCATCGTTAACAATCTTCTACTATCATAAAGGGCAGGTGGAAACAAGGGTGTCAAATTTCTATGCTTAGTATCTAACCCTTCTTGATGTTCCAATAGCCCACTTCCCAACAACTCAATTTACTCAACTCTAGTCTTAATCCCAAATTATTGTATGTTAACCATGTGGATTCTCTTTATCCACTCACGTCGATTCTAAGTTGTTTCTTTGGAGATATTTAAATCATTCTAATTATATTGAATTACTCTCCTTTTGGTTAGTCTAGGTCTATCGTGTCCTTTTTGTTTCTATAATTTTGATATTTTTTACTTTTTTAACTAAAACTTTCTTGGTCTACATTTAATATGTCTAAATTATTTCTATCATTCTTTTTTCAATTTGTCTACAATTGCCATTACTCTCACATTTTCTCTTATATGTTTGTTACACCTTCTATTTTATCTCGTTTTGACCACTTATTCATTTTAACATTCTCATTTCAGCAACACTTAATTTCATTGTTTACCATACAACATGGTAGGTCTTATAATTATAAAGTAAATTTTTTATTAATTTTAGTGACATCTTATATATAAGACTTATAGTCAATCTCTACTTCATCAATCATACTTTAATTCTATGATTAACATCTTCATCACATTCTTTTTCTTTTCGGATAATTGAATAAAGATATTTAAATTGAGTACCTTGAGATAATAATACTTCGTTCAATATACCCACTTATCTTTTCCTGTTTGAATTTTCAATAAATTTATAATATATTTTTTATATTAGTTTTACTTATCTTAAAACTTTTACACTTTAAAGTGTATTGTTGGCAACTAAATTTTTCATAAAGAAAATAAAAAAAGATGATGGAAATAGAGGTGGTCCTGTGCCAAGAATAACAAAGGACAAGGTTATTTGGCATGTGAAATAATTTGGATGAGAATAGGCATCCAAACTAAGCTCAGTTCTCACTCAAGTCAAAGTCCACTTTGCACCATTGCTGTGTTTTTCTAGTTGGATTGAGATTGAAGTTAATTCACTCCACATTCAGTCCTTATGTTACTTCTCTTTACAAACCCACTAACAGAGGCCCATATTGGTGTTAATCTATTGATAAATAGCCCAAGTTAATACCCATTTTCGCAGCCCAACCCTACACATTTATTGGGCTCAATTTCATTTCCAATCCAGCCCCACTTGGGTGTCCGTTTTGAACCATGACAACATGTCCGTAGTCACCCTTAACATGCTGAGACTGTTCATCCTTGGTGGCAGAAAAAATTCCAAATCTTGTGCAAGATGCCAGCAAAACAATCAGTGGAAGACTGCTTGTAAAATTATTGGAAAAATAGCAAGACTACATTTATCCTTTAATGGATCAAATCTGCCACGGAAGTAAGCGGGGACCACTCTAGCCCAAGACAAAGTCAGCCCTTCCTTTTTTGGGGGCCTGCGGTCAACTGATAGAATCTGTCAAGGGTAGCCAGCTCCCTCATTTAATGAGAGATTCTCTCTCCCAAGAAGGGATTTAAAAGACTTTCAAAAATGGCATCCACTGGCAGTAGGAGGATCTAACTTGAAGAGCATCAGGGGCAGGAGGACAATTAATGCAGCCCCAAATCAGAGGATGCTCCTACCATTTCAGCCCAGGCCGAGATCAACCCCCTGCCATTCTTGGAGCTGTCATCATAATTGTTAGATCTTCCAAAGATGGCCAGCTACCTACCTCATTAAATATATGATTCTCTCACCAAAGTGGATATTTGAAAGATTCCTAAAAATGCCACCTACTGAGACAGCAAGGACAGCTTGCTGGAAAGCCATCTAGGGTGGGAGGATCTACTGGATTCTGCTGCAATTAATGCAATCCTTCATTGGAGGCATGGAATGCCATCTCGCGAGATCTCGGTCTCGCCAAGGGGGCCGATAAATGAGATTGCCAAGATCTCGCCCCAAGTAGCCTAGTCCGAAAAAAAATTTCTTCGGGGGGCTTTGCCCCCCTAATACCATAGTTGTCAAGGCAGGCGCCTAGGCGACAAGGCACTACTTGACCAACGCCTTTTGGGAAGTCCCCCAAAATTTATACATAATATACCATTTATGATAGTGTAAACATATTAATATATCTCACTAGGTCGATCCGCGACTACTCTGCGCCCCCCCATTTATGATAGTGTAAACATATTAATATATCTCATTGTCACTTATACTATCGCAAATAAAAATGTGCTACAAGTTTAATACCATATTAGTATTTAAATAAGATTGTATACAAGATTAAATCTTTTAGAAACACAAAGATCATTTTTTTGGCATTAAGAGTACTTTGTAATTGTTCATTCACACAAATGATGTATAAATGTGTTATATATTTTCATGTAAATTCATTGATATATTCCTATCGTTATAAGATATTATGTTATGTTTCATACATATATATACATTTTGATCCGAGAATTCGAGATCTGAACTCCCGAGATTTTTCCGAGATCTCTCCGAGATCTCTTCTCTTTCACCCTCCCGAGATGAAGCCGAGATCCGAGATGGCAAACCTTGATTGGAGGATAGGTTGGCCCTGCTGGCCCAGGCTGAAGATGCTCAGATCAGGCCTTATAAAAGGCCATCCTCTACAAGAGGTTAGAAGGGGACCAGGCTGATGAAGATAGAGAACAAGGGCATCCAAAGTTCACATCTGGTGCTGCTGTGCTCGAAGAACAAGAAGAAGATTGACATTGATGTTGAATTCAATCTCTACTTCTGAAAATAAGAAGCAGAAGAAGCTTCAACCTTCACATCTGAAGAAAAAGAAGGAGAGAAGAAAACAAAGTAGAGGATGTATATCCTCTTTTTCTGCTAATAATTGCCATGCTCATCCTATGGAGATGTCCTTCGGTCTACTCCTAGGCATATCTCTTGCATACTTGTCCCAGATTTGGGTTTACCCAGTCTGATAATTTACAATAGAGCCCGGAGTGCCCATGTTAATACACCTAGATATGTATTCCATAGAACTTACCAATAGATGGATCTGAAAGAGGGGCATTAGGGTGATCACCATCTGGATTCCAATAGCCTGGCACACCTACATTCAAATGTTGTGTACCAAGCATCTAATCCATGCCTACAGTCAGCCATGCTTGCACCTGCATACCCTCATTTCTAGCCTAAATACAACAGGTCACCATCTCTCATAGCAGGACAAATAGCCCCCTGAACAAACTATACCAAAACCATGTATTAACAGTCACCTAAAAGTGCTGTGCAGACTCCAAACCCATATATATTTCAGACCAAAACCCCCATGAAATATCTCATTTAAATGCTTTGATGTCTTACACGTGCCTACCAGGGAATTGTGTGAATTGTGTGCAGTTGCAAAACCAGGGAATCAAAAGACGAAGAGATCTGGCAATCCCCCAAAGTTAGTGACTCTGAATACCAAAAGATCAGAAATCAGAGAAGTTAAGGAGATATGAAAATTATCAAAATCTGAAACTGGAACCAAATTCCCCAAATGTCAACAATTAAATCCAGGCAATCCGAAGTTCAGACTTTCGGATCGGAAGATCACCAAATCTGAGAACTCAAGCCTAAGTTTCGAACCAGGGCTCTTAAAATCTGAAACAGAAAATAGGAAAAGAGGAACTTTTAAAACAACCAACACCAAAGTGGCTCAAACCCCAAAATTTTCAAATCAAAAAGTTCAAAATCCAAAATCCTAAACTGAAATTTTTTAAAACTGAGGCCTAAACTCAAAGTTTAAAAAGAGGGGGGGGGATCAAACTCAAACAATTCAAGAGAAGATAAGCCAAAAATGAATCAAAGATAAATGCTTTTGAAATAAAAAATCTAACTAACCATGATCTTTGATAACTAAAGATTTAAACTCCTAATTCTAAAAATTCAAATATGAAGATTTACTCAACTCAACTCAACTCAACTAAGGCCTTATCCCAAATTACTTGGGGTCAGCCATATGGATTCTCTTTCTCCACTCATGTCGATTTTGTGTTATTTCTTCGGAGATATTTAAACCATCTAAATCATATTGAATTACCCTCCTCCAAGTTAACTTAGGTCTACCATGCCCCTTTTTTGTTTCTGTCATTTTAATATTTTCTATCTTTGTAACTGGAACCTCTTTAGGTCTACATTTAATATGTCCAAACCATATCAATCTCCCTTCTTTCAATTTGTCTACAATTTTCGTTACTCCTACATTTTCTCTAATATATTCATTCCTTATTTTATCTTATATAGTGTGATCACTCATCCATCTTAACATTCTCATTTCAGCAACATTTATTTTAGAAGTATGTTTTTCTTTTGTTGTCTAACATTCATTACCATACAACATTGCGGGTCTTATATTTGTACGATAAAATTTTTCTTTCAACTTTAATGGAATTTTACGATCACATAGAACCCATGAAGTCAATCTCTAGTTCATCCAACCTGCTTTAATTCTATGATTAACGTCTTCATCACATTCTCCATCTTTTTGAATAATTGATCCAAGATACTTGAACTGAGTTTTTTGAGACAATATTATCTCATGTAAACTGACGTCCTCACCTACTTCTCTTTGATTTTTATTAAATTTACAATGCATATATGCTGTTTTAGTTCTACTTATTTTGAAACTTTTAGTTTCCAAAATATTTCTCCACATTTCTAACTTTCTATTCACTCCTTCTTGTGTTTCATCTATCAATATGATATCGTCTGCAAATATCATACACCAAGGTATATCATCTTGTATAGTCTTCGTTAATTCATCTATAACTAATGCAAAAAGATAAGGATTTATTGCAGACCCTTGATGTAAGCCAATTGAAATAGGAAAATCTCTTGTTTCTCCACCAATTGTGCATACGATAGTAGTTGCATCATCATACATGTCTTTTATCATTTGTATATACTTAACAGGCACCATCCTTCGTTCCAACACCCACCATAAAACCTTTCTTGGTACTCTATCATCAGCCTTTTTTAAATCAATGAACACCATATATAAATCTTTCTTCGTAACTCGATATTTTTTTATCAAACTTCTAATAAGAAAAATAGTTTCAGTTGTAGATCGACCAGGCATAAATCTAAATTGATTAGTTGAAATATTTGTACAGCTCTGTAATCATCGCTCAATAACTCTTTTCCATAATTTCAGAGTATGACTCATGACTTTGATCTCTATATAATTTGCACAATCTTGTATATCTCATTTTTTCTTAAAAATAGGTATAATGATACTCTTTCTCCATTCATTCGGCATTCTTTTTGATATTAGGATTTTGTTAAAAAGTCGAGTTAACCATTTCACTCATAAATCTTCCAAACACTTTCACACTTCAATAGGAATATTATCCGGACCACATGCCTTACTTATTTTCATCAGTTTCAATACTTCTTTAACTTCTGAAAATTGAATTTTTCTAATATAATTTAAATTAATGTTTGTCACATTCTCTATGTCGTCTATGTTTTTAGCAAAGTTGTCATTAAAAAGAATATCAAAATAATTTTTCCATCGTTATTTGATATCATCATCTTTAATCAAAATTCTTCCTTCTTTATCCTTAATTTGATTAAGATCTTGAGACCGTCTCTCTCTCATTCTTGCTAGTTTATAAATATCTTTTTCACCTTCTTTAGTTTCAAGTTTCTCATACATATATTTAAAAGCATCATCTTTTGCTCTTCTATTAACCTTTTTTGCTTCTTTTTTTGCTATCTTGTATTGTTCATAAGCTTCATTGTTATCACATTTCGGCAATCTCTTATAACAATCTCTCTTATTCTTTATCGCCTTTTGCACTTCTTCATTCCACCACTAAGTCTCTTTTTTAGGTGGACCATATCCTTTGGACTCTCCAAGTACTTTTTTTAGCTATCTCTCTAATTTTTATAGTCATATTCATCCACATAGCATTAACGTCTTTGTCTAACTTCCAATCATTTATCTTTAAAAGTTCTGTCTTAAATATTTGTTGTTTCGTTCCTTTTAACTCCCACTATTTTATTTTAAGAGAAGACTTTCTTTTATATGTGTTTGTTTGTGTTTTAATCTTAATATCTAAAATCACTAACTTATGTTAGCTTGTTAAACTTTCACTCGGAATCACTTTACAGTCTTTGCAAATAACACTATTAGATTTTCTAGTGAGAATGAAATCAATTTGACTTTTATTTTGTCCACTTTTAAATGCTATTAGGTGAGATTCTCTTTTAATAAAATGAGTATTTGTGAGGATAAGATCATAAGTCATAGCAAAATCTAAAATTTTCTTCCACTCTTTATTTAAATTTCCATATCCAAAGCCTCCATAAACATTTCCATATTCATGACATTTGTTTCCAATATGTCCATTGAGATCTCCTTCAATAAATATATTTTCTTCATTTGGTATACTCTGCATGAGATCATCCATATCCTCCCAAAAGTTTTCTTTAATCTCGCTACTTAATTCAATTTGTAGAGCATATGCACTAATTACATTAATTATTTCTTTTTTTATAATTATTTTTACCATAATAATTCTATCTCCTACTCTTTGTATTGAAACTATTGCATTATTTAATGTTTTATCAACAATGATACCTATCCCATTTTTATTTCTCTTTTCCTATATATCATTAGTTTATATCTTGTATTTCTTACTTCTTTACCTTTTTCTCCTATCCATTTGGTTTCTTGGATACACATAATATTAATCCTTCTCCTCTCCATACTATCAGTAAGTTCCATAAATTTTCCTGTAAGAAATCCAATATTCCAAGTGCCTATTCTTATTTTTCTTTCAATATTTACTTTCTTACATTTTTTTATAATAATGTTTATTTGCATTTGAGTTTATTCTAGAACTCATATCTTGCTCGTTATTATGGACTAATTTCTTTACCCACACCCGTCCTTGATGTGGGAACCCTTGTTTATTTAACACCACAATAGGGAGCTCTATGTGGCGTGTCGCATGTGGGGAATGCCCTCACCCTTGCTGTATTTTTCGTCACACTCGGGCTCTGGTGTAATATGTCGTTTGGTGGGTACGCCTGAACGTTTATATCATTTGAATCCATATCATGAGATGTGACTTTATTTTTACGTTGGTTGTCACCTACCGCAACTCTCCTCCTTTCTCATCCGGGCTTGGGACCGGCCATAGTGGAGTTCTAAAAATTCAAATCTGAAGATTTAAACACAAAAAAAGGTTTAAAAGGAAGACAGACCAAATTTTAAACACAAAACCACCAAATCTGAAGTCTCAAATTTCACATAAGAAAACTCAGTCTCTAAGTTAAAACAACCCAACTAAGATCCAGTAACTAAAAATCTAAATCCCAAACTTCTTAAATACGAGGCATCAAATGACAGATTAAAAAAACTCATGATTACAACTTCTAAATCCAAACCATAAAATAAACAATGTGGAATCTCAAGGTTCCCCTACGTGAAATTTGTAAAGCAAAGTGTTTTCCCAATTCTTGAAGCCCGAAGGTGCCCAAATCTGGAAACCAAATCCTAGGAATCTCCAATAAAAAAATTTGAAATTGTTGGCACCTAGATAGATGCTCACAAAAAAAAATCAGAACAGGACCAAGTCTAATCGGGTATTCCCCTCAAAACTTGTGCACTCCCTGGAGCTTAGCTGGAAGGATATCAGACCTGGCAAATCCAGGTGATGTTCGGGTGTGCAAATCAAGCCCGAGCATCATCAGGGCACATAAATAAAATGATGACAGATTGAGCTAAAACCACTGTTTTCAAGGCGTCGCCTAGGCGACAAGGCGCCCCAGAGGGGGCAAGGCGATGGGCGCCTAGGTGCCCATTGCCTTAAATAACTATTTTATTTATTTTAATAATAAATAATACTAATTAAGTGTCAATATCATATAATTAAGTTGTTTTAGAGTAAAAACAACTAGTTTTAATAGTTAATTTGACTATAAATTAACATTTTGATGAAATAATAGCTAGGGTTAAATGATTTCTTAAGTGTTTACTAATAGATGATATAATTTAAATAGTAAAATTAACTAATTTGTCAAGTTATTTAGTCTATGTAACTAACACTTCCCATATTATTGATTGATTTGCATGGTGTCAAAGTTATTTTGCATCATTTTTTACATATATCTTTATTATTTTATCTATTTTACTATATAAAACAAGGCGTCGCCTAACGCCTCGCCTTATCGCCAAGGCGCCAAGGCGGTACTATGTCGCCTTGATCGCCTTGGCCGCCTTAACAACTATGGCTAAAACCAAGCATGGGCAGACTAGCTGATGGTCAGGATACTAAGGGGCCAAAGCCCTTCTTGAGTTCAGAATTGCTTGCTTCAAGGGCAGATCCAATGGAAGGTCAATTGAGGGCAGGAAAAGAAAGAGAAAGAGGAAAGAACTACAAATATGATATATCCCAGAATTAAAAACCAAATCTGGATACAGTTAGGTGGCACATTCTAAAAAGAGTAACAAGAACACTTTGGGAATTTAAAGGGTAATCCGGCCAACAGTGGCTTAGAGCTTGATTTAGATACTATCAAGCAGTGGCCGACATAGAGCCTTGAAATGATGATTAACTGAGATGAGCGGATACCATCGGATGACACAAGGGAAGGCCCAATGTTTACTTGGTCTGATTGATGTAAGTTGAGGATAGGGAAGAAGCAAGATAGGCACGCAGTCCTCAAACTAATATGTTCCCAAGCACATGATCGGAGCTTAGGCAGTCTGGCATATAAAAGGAAAAAAAACAACTTAGAATTAACAAGAGAAAAAAGGGGGGCTCAGTCAGAATGGTACTAGATTACTGTTGGCGTACATTTTTTTCAAACAAAAAAAAGAAAAGAGGAAGAGAATGAAGAAAAGCAAGGCAGCCTGGCTTAGAAGATGGGCCGACAGCCCATTAATTGGCCACAATTGAGCCCATAAGCAAGCCCATTTGACAGGGCCATCACCCGGATCCACCCAACCCACAATTGGCACAAATCAAGCCATGTGCAGGCCATGTGCGCAGCCCACAGCAGGGCCTGGGCTTCTCTTCAGTCCGCTGGCCCAGAAAGCAGGCCCAATTGGGCCAGGCCCACTTCACCAGCCAGGCCAATCAAGGCCCAGCCGCACCCACTTGCCACCTCAGCATCTTGGTGCGCACCCAGCTGCCAGCACAGCCCCCCAACAGTCACTTGAAGGAGAGGGAAGGCCAAGAGACAGCCAGTCAATCAATGTAATTAAGTGGAGTAACTCCCATGGGGGAGGCCAAGAGACACCTGCGCACACAACTCCTGGCTCTCCATCTCCCATCCTCACTCCCTATAAAATGAAGGGGGACGCACCAGCCAAAAGGGGAGGAGTTGGAAGCGCCGACAGGCTGCCGGACTGCTACCCCAGAGCTGCTGCCACTTGCGCCAACAACCTGCTGCCGCCAGAGGGAAGGGAGGAGAAGAAGGAAAGGAGAAAAAGGTAAAAAGCCTGCTGGGTGCGCCCATACAGCCCCTTGAAGGGGCCTTCTTTCTGCTTACTCCAGACCCATTTCCTGCCCCTCGTAGGCCTGTAAGGATCAGCCTGTACAGTCTATCTCCGGACCTAGAGCAAGTCCTCTGAAAACTCCCTTGCGCAGGCTTATCCAAGTTCATGGCCGACCCATGTTCAGGCCTATGTACAGGCCCTCCTGCAAGCCCATAGCCTGACCCCTGTTCAGGCCCATAACCAGCCCATGTTCGGCCACAATTAGCCCATGTTCAGGCCCCCTAAAACAGGCCATTGGTTGGTCCAATCCTAGCCCTGTCCGACCCCTTTGCATAGGCCATTTGCAGCCCACCTAGTAAACCCCCTACGCAGGCCCAAAAGAGCCCATAAGCCTGCCCATTTGCCTGCCCTCCTCGCAGCCAAACTCAAGCCCCCATGTGGCCTAACTGAACACACTCTATAGGCCTGAAACAAGCCTCATCCTGGCCCATCTTCAGCCCTCTTGCAGCCCACTCAAATCCTCCCCGAGCTGCACCTGTTTTGGCCTATTGAGCACCCTCTTTAGCAGGTCATTTCTGCCCCTTTGCGCACCTCTTGGGCAGGTCCAAGGCCCCTCTGTTCGGCCCATGATCTGACCCCTGTTCAGGCCCCTCTGCAGCCTATGTTCAGGCCCCTGTCAGCCCACCTGCGCAGACCCTAAACAGGCCCATAACCGGCCCAGTTCTGCACACTGAACAGGCCCCTTGCCCAAGCTCATGACCGGGTCCATATAGGCCCTCGCCAGGCCCATTCCGGCCCAACCAGAGCCCCATCAATCAGGCCTCAGCCGGTCTCCAAACCAGACCCCAAAGCCGGTCCCAAATCTGATCTCCAAAATAGCCCTTTGTGCAGGCCCATTCTGGCCCACCTAAACCCAAACCAAAACAGCCCCATTGTGGCCTACTGAGAGGACAGCAGTCCAGGAAGCTCCAAACAGGAGGACAGCAGCCAGAAGTGGGCCGGCTTGAAGGTGACGGCCCGGCACCCCTTGGAAACCGTCCGACGGGCCAAGGGCATAGCCGGGTGGCCTTCCAAGTCGGTCCTGCCCAGAAGCTCCAGCAGTGCAGCAGCTCTTCAAACAGGCCATTCCGGCCCAAAACAGTCCAAGACAGGCCCAGCGGGCCTATGGAGATTGAAGGCCGGCTCGGAACGCCGATGAAATTGAACCGGCCTCCATGGCTTTGTTCCAAAAAATGAACAAATAAAAATTCAGAATGCGAAAGCTACACTAAAAAGAAATGGACGACTCCCCCGGGTCCGCCCCGGAATGTCGATCCGGACGGTGGCGCGGGCATGCTCCCGTAGCCATCGGTTCCTTCCCCCAATATGGCTAAGCTAAGGCTAGCTATTTTGGATGGGTAAACTTCATCACATTAGAAATCTGTCGGTATACCGTTGTAATGCCGAAATTTTTCTAAGGTAGTGAAGAACCTAAATTGGGGGAAGGGCCATTACTTGTTGTACACCGATGTACCCCATTCATACTTCAATGAAATGGAATTCTAAGTCAATCCGACGCATGGAAATGGGCACCGATTGGCAGCCCAATAGGTCCGATCAGAAGCAAACCACCAAAATTAAATAAACAAACTGTTAAACAAACCTGAAAATAGATAAAGCAAATCAGATTCTGAATTGGGATTCCCCTGCCACACTTGCAGGGCTTCATGCAGACCTTTCTCTCATTCTCAATTCGGTCCACCTACAGGTGCCTACAGCAGGCCCACTTCGGCTTCTTGCAAACAGCCCACTGGATTACCCTTCAACAGGCCCATGAACAGCCCCTGTCCGGCCCACCTGCTGGCCCTCGCTCGGACCACCAACCAGAGCCCAGTTCGGCCCAACAACAGAACCCAATTCAGGCCCATGTCTAGCCTCAATCGATCTCCATTCCAGCCAGCCTGCAGAACCAAGAGGAGGCCCCCTGTTCAGGCCCACAACCGGGTCCACAAACAGCCCCTTTCCCTGACCTTTGTCCAAGTCCATAGCAGGTCCCTTCGAGACCCAATTCGACCCACCTGCAGGGGCCTTGAACAGACCCTAATCCAAGTCCATCTTCAGCCCAAATCCGGCACCCAGTTAGCCCATGTTCGGTACTCAATTCAGGTCCGAAAATAGGCCCAGTTTCGACCCGCTAAGCAGACCCAGAACCTGCTCAAAAAGCCTGCTGCAAGACAACCCCTCTGCAGCCCCATCCAGAACACACCCACACAGGCCCCAATCGGTCCATTCAAAGCCATCTGAACAGACCCCTTAAGCAGGTCCGAAGCTGCCCCCTTGCTCAGCCCACGTTCAGATCCTAGAACCGATTCCAAATCGACCCTGTGCGCAGGCCCATTTTGGCCCATCTTAATCCATTCACTCCAGCCCCTTTGTGGCTCGGCGGAATCCCAAATCAACCCCTTAAAAATCAATTTTCAAAGTCATCCAAAGAAAAAAAATAACAAATAAAACAAACCCGAACAAATCGGTTTGCATCTGATCGGACCCAAAAGGCCGCCGCCCTTTTGAGTTCTTTACTTTATGTTGTGGATGTGCATATCTCCGAAAGCAGGTTGCCGCGACGGTTAATCAAAGGCGTTCGAGCCGTTGCTCGATGTAAGTTAACGCCGGATACTCGCACCATCCGGCGGAGAGGGGTCAAAAATAAAATTTTCAAAGAACCCGAACCTCGGTTCTAATATTTTTTAAAACTATCACCGGACTATCTAATATTTTAGGATATCACATATTTTCCTAGAAAGGTCCGGAGATGTCTTTCTTTCTAAAGAACAGACGCAGAAAAAAGAGGTTCACACAATTACCACCAAAGAAGAAGGGCCATCTAAGAAGATAGGCCTTTTCAAATCTTGTCACAGCGGAAGGTCTCGGGCCAGGATAAATGTAACCCAGCACTTGTTGAGCCGCCCAATAACAGGTAATTCAGGATTTGGCAAGCCTGATATATGTGAAAAAAAATGACGACAAAGTGGTGCAGCCAACATGCTATCCACAAGCCACCGGAGAAGAGTAGGGGAGGATGGGGTCTCTTAATTCCCCTAGATAATCAAATATCTACCGTAAAAAAGCCTCAATATGTTAGTACCTTCGGAGATAGCAGGATAGAGAGAAGTAATAAAGAAACTACCAAAGGTGACCTAACACCACTGGCCGAGGCAGCTGTAGGAGGGAGAGTACAGGCCAGAGCAAATTATTCTCCACAAGAGGTCTAAGGCGATGGCATGGTCATATGTATAAGGAGCTGGTTAGAGGTTTGGATCAAACTGGGATCCGGAACCCAATCAGATTTGAGCTTTCCCGTGATCTCCCCTCCTAGTCCCATTAGGATTAGGAGCTGATAGTCTTGACAGCATATGGGTAATGAGGGCTTAATGGTCTAGCAAAATCGTCCATATGACCTATTAATCTCACCCACGTTGTCCCCAGGTAATGGGCCAGGGATGTTCTGCAAAATAAGGCCCATTAAGAGTCATACTTGGCCTGTTCCTCACTTATTTGTAGGGGTGCAAACGAGCCGAGTCGAGCCGAGTAGTATGGTGTTTAAGCTCGACTCGTTTATTTTACACGAGTTCGAGTTCGAGTTCGAGCTCGAGTTTTAACGAATATGTGGAACCCTTGTTCAAGCTTGGTTCGTTTATTAATCGAGCCAAGTTGAGCTTAAACTCAAGTAGTAGTTAGACTAAAATTCAATTCACATTCGAACTTAAGCTATATACAAACTCGCTTATAAACTCAAAATCAATGAAAAGTCATTTGTGAAACTCTAGATTTAGCTCAATTATGAAACTCAATCTAAGTTTAAACTTAATTTTTGAATTATTTAATATATTTAAGTTGCAATATATAATTATTAAAACTTAAAATTTAATTTTTAAAAATAAATATATAATATAATATTTAATCGAGTTGCTCGTGAGCTTATCGAGCTGAGTGGGAGTTTGTTCAAACTCGGCTCGTTTAATGAGTCGAACTTTAATTTTTGTTCAAACTTTTCATTTAACATAATAAACGAACCGAGTCAAGTTTTTATCGAGCCGAGCTTCGAGCTACTTATCGAGTGTATTGGTTTGTTTGCACCCCTACCTATCTGCACATATGTCAGATGACTAAAGTAAATAAAGCTCCTATTGCTATATGGGAGGATTGTGGTTACACGTAGCCGGCTCCTTATCCTTATCTTAAGACAGATAAGCCCGCGGCTAGGTGGAGCTTATCTAGAAGGCCCTGACGGTGGTAGAGGTCCACAGTAGTGAGGACAACAGTATAGTGGCTTCCAGGAGAAAAGGAGAGCATTGTAGCAGCCTGTTGATATGCTCACTAGTGGAGAATCAAAGATAGGAGCCTAGGAGATAGCAGTAGAGTGTCAAGTCAACTGTCTTTGCCAGATTTGATTTTCGAAAACGCAAGAAGTCTACACCAAGCTTGCAAGCCTATCCTGACAACACAGGAGGTAAAGAGGAAGGATCATGATTGGATACTGCAATGAGGGCTCTGTGTCTCTCCATGGCATCATCACTTCCACTAATAGCCATGCGGCGACCTCTGTTGCGTTACCATAGTTGCTATAATTTCAATCTTGGAAGACCCAACATCCTTAAAAGATAGAAAGGAGGGATCGCGATAGATCCATAAGACTACGGTGGCTTTCACACCTCTCCAATAGAAAAGGGGTGCCCTTCCAAGTTTCTAGGGGCTTTGAGATCCCAAAAGATAGAAGGAGACGACTGTGGTTAGCTTGAAAGTCTTCTTTGGCTTTCACGATTGCCATCCGGGCCAGTTGATGCCATCGAGACTTCCTCCCGATGGCACGAGGACTCCCCAACTATAAATAGGGCTCTGCGACCTCAAGCGAAGGGATCCAAGAAGGTTGGAGGGAGGAGATGACATCACAGAAGGCATTCTGGAGTCCAGACAATCACCATAGAAGCTCCAAATGAGGAGAAGAAATGGTTGTTAACAGTGAAGGTCCAACACCCTCAGATGGGGCAATAACCATTAATGTCACAGGAGCTAACATCGGAAGCTAATGCCGAGTCTCTCAAGCTCTTCTATTAGAGTTGTGGGTGCTGTCGTGGACATATGACATTATAAGTCAACCACAGTCTACTTAAGGGAGTTTGTAAAAGCCTACTTCATATTGAAAACATTGGAGCACACTAGGAGGGGGAGAAGCCAACCCACGCAGCTTCCATCCTTAGCATGCCCCTCCGACAACTCCATCCTGTCAAGCGGCCATCCGGAGAGGTGGGAAACCCAACCAACATCACCTCCCCACCTACTCTCCCTTCTTGTTAGAATAACTTTTCCTATTTTCACAAGCCCGGCACAGCTCCCCTACAACATCGATATGTTGCAGGACCTCTTTTCTAAGCCCATAAAGCCATCTGGCCTTCTCAGTCCCTATGTTACTTGTCTAGTTTCACCATGAGCTCGTGTTATTTGAAATCATGCTAAGACAGGGCTTGCACAAGGGAGACGATGTGAACATGGTAGGAAGGAGGAGCCAACAAGATGAACAATATGTTTGAAAGGGTCCACACAGTGGATTATTGACATGACAGTGGGTCTTAAGGCCATCTGTTTAGACTAATTGGGGACCGGCCTTTGTGCACGTCTTACGCTTTTGATATTCTAGTGATTTAGCACTTTTCTTTTGTGGTTCCTCCTTCTACTCTACTCTCTCTTCCGGTGATTCTCTCATTCTAGCCTTATAGGCCCTTGTAGTTCCTCCTCCCTTCCCTCTAGGGCCCTTCCCATCCTGTCTTCTTTACTCAATTAATGGTCACCCAAAGACGATTGTGCCAATTGAAATAGTCACCAAGGGTGATTAGTAGCCTTTGGGTGACTGTTAGCTGAAGTAAACCCTTATAGGCCTACTTTTTCTTCCGGACGATTCGGGTACTTCTCGTCCCCTCCCTTTTAGCTCTCTTTAAATGGTTATGTTGTCATTTTAATTTTTATTAATGTCTTAATGTTGTAAACCAAGGACAAGAAACAATGACCGAGTAAGGATGTAGTGATGCTACTCGTGATATCATGTCGAAACATGGCTTTTTGGTGGATGTTGATAAGAAGATGGTACATTAAGTGGTGTGGTAAACAAATAAATGGAGTCTTTAGCTTCAAGCAACACATTAGTGGGATATGTGGAAATGTCAAGAAATGTGACAAGGTGCCAAGGAGAGCAATAAGTCTATGAGAGCATATCTCACAGGAGAAGTCCCACAGAAAAAAATTCTCATTGAACAGAGGAAAGAATTGCATTAGGAGTTGATAGGAAGAAGGGATGACAGGCCTAGCCAAAAAGGCAAGAGGAAAGGACAAGCTCAAGAAGTTGAGACATCTACTGAGTCTGATGAAGATGAAAGCCTAAGAAGTGTATTTCATGCAAGCAAACAATCACAAAGAGAAGATGAGGAGAGCATGATGCTCTGGAGTTGGGGAGCTAGGATATTATCAATCCCACTTGACTTGACCCATAGTTGATTAGGATGTGAGAGTTAGAGAGGGAACATTTCGTAGATTAGCTTCGACGCGACCCGAACCTAGTGAGGATGCTCACATGTTCAGAAGATAGAATAGCTTACAAGGAATAATAAGATAAACATTTAAAGGAGTTAAGGCGACTACTTCAGCTACAAAGCGAGCAGTTATGCATATTTGTAACTGGATTTTACATGTAGGTAACAATATGCCATTGATCATCTCAGGCATGTGTATCATTATTTTTTTAGTGAGTTAATAACATTTATTTTTATCTATGCTAAATTTAAGTGTTCCAACATATGCCGCTACTATTCCCTATTTTCAGACCATTATTGATGCAATTAGGGAGGCTAGACTAGGATTAAAGGTCCCAAGTGGCTAGTGTATTTATGTTGCCAGTTTAGATGATGAAGTAGATGAGCTTAAGGCCTAGATAGGTAGTTTCAAGTTGGTTTGGAGAGAGGAGATGCACAATGATTTGTGATGGGTGGATATGTATCACATAGAGATCAATAATGATTAATTTTTTTATTTTTTGTTTAGAGGACATAATATTTTTAAAGTCTATTGATACTTCTAGTTAGATAAAGAATGTGAACTACATCTTTTCACTTATGGATGATGTACGAGATATTGAGGTAGAAAATATTATCCAGTATGTGATAGATAACAAGCCCTCATACAAGACAGTAGGGATGAAGTTGATGGAGAGGAGGCCACACCGCTTCTAGGTTTCATGTGCAATGCACTCCATTGATATAATGTTGGAGGACATAAGTAAAGGGGCATCACTATATGACATATTTGATCACCTCATTTATTTATTCACATTCTCTTTTGCTCAACATCATGAGAGATTATACTGATGGGCATTACTCGATCATGTCTAGTCTTATTATGTTTACTACATATTTTATTACTTTGGAGAGTTTGCATTGACAGTGACATGCACTTGTCCATTTTAAAGCATTGGCTGAGCATATTTTGTATATAACTGACTTACACAACATGATGGATGAATTGAAAATCCTTGCACAGTTGGAACGTTTGATAATGGACAAATATTTTTAAAAGCGAATTCAATATTACTTATCCATCATTGAGCCCTTGTACAAATGTTGAGATGGAATAACTGTACAATGCCATGAACAAAGCAAAGATGAAAAATAAAAGAGAAGTATCGTAAAAATTATAATAAGTGGTGAAAAATAATAGATGATAGGCGGCATATGACACTACACCATGATATAAATATAGTAGGTAATTTTTGTTTTCTTTAATTTAATTATTGCAAGCAATCATAATTTATGATTTATAAATATATTCTCTTATGTCTTATGGTGTTGATAAAGGATATATTTTGAATACCTGGATACAATATGGAGAAGTATGTAATAGTCAAAAAGTCGTAAGGGAGACTTCATTTGTCATGCGTCATCTTTCAAGAAACTCAACATGACATGGTAGAAGCTGAGTTAGAAGTATGAGAGAATTGTTATTCTTATTTTTTATATATTTGATCAGTAATTATTTGTGTTCTCTTTTTTTTCAGATACAATCCTATCAAATGAGGGTTGGAGTTTACTAAAATTTAGATTTGAGGTACTCATTTGACAAAGTTGCTCTTGGTATGTTGGAAATACATGTATAACTATCCAATGTTTTGATATTATTGTGGGAGTAACATTACTGTCCATTTTCTTTTCTTGCAAAGTTGCAAGTAAGTGGTGGGTATAGGTCAACATGTGAAGTGGATGAAATTCATTTGCTACCATTGCAATTCAGATTTTAAGTCAGAGCATAAGTTCCTCCCAATTCAAAAGAAATTGGAGTACATTTTGCGTTATTCACATGAAGAGAAAGAATATGCTAACATCAGATAGTTTGGAGAAGTTTGTGTTCTGCCATTATAACATGCGGTTGAGCATAAAGAACAACAAAAATTGTCAAAAAAATTAAGAAGAGAAGTTTGCTAGATTTAAAGGTGGAGCATATGAAGAAAGGACCAAACACAAGCACGTCTTAGACCCATTAAAGATGTTGATGTCAACTATTTTTTTCGGGAGGAGTATCCACTTGTTGCGTAGGTAAAGATCGTATATGTTCTGAAGGGGAATTTGATAGTGTTGAAGTTGAAGATGTGCATGTATGTAAGAGGAGGTCCCTACTACACCTCCAATCTCAACTTAGTCCCAATTTTAGCTGTAGTCCCAACCTCAGCCCCAGCCTCATAATTAACTCTCATGAAGCTAAATACAAAGACCATGGCAAGTAGACTATTCAGTTTTCACAATTGAAAAATGTACATCAACATGGCATGAGAATCGGAAGTTCTTCATCCCAAGTGAAGAAGTAAAGAAGAAAAGGTTGAAAATCAAGCAAAGACTTGTCAATTCAATAGACAATACATAAGCACTCCTCGTCAGATGACAATGAAGAAGAATTTATTCTACCAACTCAATAGCAAAATGTAGGAGGCTTAGGTGGAGATGATCTTCCAATAGTATATGCATCAATGGGGCAAAGGTCAATGATTCGGATCAGAGATAGCATTCAAGTGGACAAAGTTAACACTAAAATCATGGGTCTTTTTATTAGTACACCGCAGCCAATTATCCAAAACTCCTCGGCCAATGATCTAGAATCCCTGAGTATTTCCAACTATATATTCCAACCACATCTCTAACACACGATATTATATATGATTTTTCTCAGATGACTGATTCCTTATTTTTATATGGATCTAGGTCAATCATAATTAACAAATCTCAATGTAGTATCTAAAAGTATATAGAGAATGATGAGGATAAAAGCCAACTTTATAAATGATGATGAAAGAAAAATATACTTTTTTATTGCTTTTTTATATAGCAATTTTATGATTTTATCATGTTTACCTATGTTTAATAGAATGATCGTTGTCATTACAATATATTTAATGGAGTATCTAAGAGTATATAGACAATGATGAGGATAAAGGTCAGGATGAAAGAAATATATAATATTTTATTGTATTTTAATATAGCAATGGTTCTTTTGTGTTTACCTATGTTTAGTGGAATGATCATTGTCATGAAAGTATATTTACTTGTCTTAAACTCTTAAAATGACATAAAAGTGTGTTCGATAAAAGACTTTTATTTTAAACATTTTTAGGGTTATTCCTATTTTATTAGGATTTTTAATGAGTTTTCAATTTTTTTACAATGAAAAAAAATAAAAAAATGATCGATCCAGATTAATTCTAGATCAGTCTTCCAAAAGTATTGGCCGATTCCGATTGATTCGATTTGATCCAGATTGGAATCAGTACTAGAGATCAGCGGGTGCCGATTCGATCGGGCAAGACTTGACAGGAATGCAAATAAAAGAAAAGGGTAATCGGGAACTCTAAATCTCCAGGCTTCAAGAAAAGTCAAACAATCTACAAACTGCCGGGACTACAAAAAAATTGGAATCCAAGAACTCTGAAAAGGCTGAACATCTGAACATGTTCTGTTCTGAACCTTCCGGTAGGGATCAGGACCAAAATCATCTTAATTGGCCAGTTCTGGGATCTGCTAATCAGGAGATGTCAGCAATTAAAAAAAAAATTCTGCAAATCAGAAACCTGAACCTCTGTAAAACTGGACATCGGAAGATCTTAAAGATATGAGAATTGTGTAAAGTTGCAAAACCAGAGAATCTGAAGATGAAGAGTCTGGAATCCGCAGAGAAGTTAAGGAGATCTGAAAATTATCAAAATCTGAAACTGGAACCAAACTCTCCAAACGTCAAAAATCAAATCCATGCGATCCCCGTACTCTCAAATCCGAAGATCACCAAATCTGAGAATGTAAGCCTAAGTTCCAAAACCAGGAGCTCTTAAAATCTGAAACGAAAATGGAAAAGAGGAACTTTTAAAACAACCAACGCCAAACTCAGGAGGCTCAATCCCCAAAATCTCCATATCAGTAAGTTAAAACTCCTAAACTGAAAACTCCTTAAAATGAACCTGAACTCAAAAAGTTTGAAAAGAAGGGGGGATCAAGCTCAAGCAAGAGAAGATAAGCCAAAAATGAACCAAAGATAAATCTTTTGAATTAAAAGAACTAACGAAACATGATCCTTGATGACTGAAGAATTAAACTCTTACTTCTAGAAAGCCAAATCTGAAGATACACTTGATCTTAAGTCTCATTTAATCCCATCAAAGAGCAAGAAGATGACAAAACACACAAAATGTTTAAAAGGAAGACACCAAATCTTAAACAGAAAGCCACCAAATCTGAAGTCTCAAATTTCACATAAGAAAACTCAAAGTCTCTAGTTAAAATAACTCAATTAAGATCCATGAACTAAAAATCTAAACCCCAAACTTCTCAAATCCTAGGCATTAAAGCTCAGATAAAAAAAACTCATGATCACAAATTCTAAATCTGAAACGTAGCATAAAAAATGTGGAATCTAAAGGTTCTCAAACGTGACATTTGGAAAGCGAAGTCTTTTCTCAAATCTTGAAGCCGGAAGGTGCCCAAATCTGGAAACCAAATTCTAGGGTCTAAAATAACAAAATCTGAAATCTAACTAAAAAATCTTAAACATCAAACCTAAATAAAGGAAATTAAAACCTAAGTTTGAAAGTGCTCAAGCACTAATTCTGAAATCCCAAATCATCCTCAAATCTGAAATTCAAATCTCCAAACCTTCAATCAAAAATTCCGAAAGATGGAATCTGAAACTAAAAAATCTCAAATCTGAAAACAAGAATCAATATATCAAAACATCAATCTCAAAGCCCTTTGATCCAAATTCTGACACATCTCAAATCTAAAAAATCTTCAAATCTGAAACTCAACTTAAAAAAAGAGGATTTCCAAGTATGAGAACTCATGAAATCCCTAATTAAAGTCAAAAATCCCCAAAACAGGTTAGATCTGAAAGATAACAAGTCAAATAGATTAAAAGCTAAAAACATTTCAAATTGAAAAGGCATTAAACCATTATATAAAAAAACAAACTTAAAACAAACTCCAATGATAAAGAACATCAAGTTTTAATAAATAAAAACTAGTCCAAAAACAAACCTAATCCCATAATAAAACCTTAATCAACTCTAACTGAACTCAAAGCAGCCCCAAAGATAAAAAGACACTAAGTCCTAACCAAAATCAAATCAAACCAAATTCAAAATACTAAGTTTGTATTCTGACAAGTTCATGGAACCATAGCTCCCACAAGCTTATTTTTTGTAGATGTATGTCTTTTAGACATGAATTGCTTCGGTGGTTAATCATGGATATTCAAGTGTTTGTTTGATGTAATTAACACCAAAACTTTTCAAGTTCGACGAGGAGATGTCAAAAAACTTTCAAAAAAACACACTATGGTTCATGTGGTCCAAATGATACTGTAATCCCTATGTCAACACTTAAAACATTTGTGACACTTACCTTGTAAGTTCCTAAATACACATACCACTTCAAATTGGTTAATACTCCAATGGAATGCTCTCTATTTTATAGTTGTCAAAGATAAATTAAAAAATGAAATTCTTTTTCTATAATGGAACATGAATTTTTCAAATTTTAAAATTGAGGTTACATCATATCTTTACGATTTTAGCTTTCTATCAACTCTCTGCATCTCATCTATGAATTTATTATCGGCTACCAAACATCATGCACTATGGTATATGGTCTTATATATATTTTTAGTTTATCTTTAACTAATGCAATTAGGTGAGGACTTAATGTAAATCCTTGATGGGCCGATTGAAATAAAAAACATTTTATTTTTTTATTTATTTACAACTTAGTGGTTACTCCATCATACATGTATTTTATTGTTTGTATATATGTAACAGGCCCTATCTTTCACTTTAACACTTTTCCCAAAATATCTCTTGAAATTCTATGATAAGCCATTTATGTATCAACAAAAAACATATGTAAATATTTCTTCATTTCCTAATATTTTTAACTAGATTTCTAATCAGAAAAATAACTTTCATTGTAGACTAACATGTCATAAATCCAATTTGTTTGACTGAGATAGTTGTAACATCTTGCAAATGTAAATGAAGTTGCATTACCCACAATTTCATGGTATGATTCATGAACTTAATTCCTATATAATTTAACTAATTTTATATTTTTAAAAAAATAGAAATAATGATACTTTTTTTCCAATCAATCAACATTTTCTTAGAGATTACAATTTTATTAAAATGTCGAGTTAACCATTTTACTCATAAATTATTCAAACATTTTCATATTTCATTAGGTATGAGTGGTGGACCTTTATCATAACTCCATCTAGGGGTGTAAAGGGAATCCGATATTCCGATATTTCGATTTGATTCCGATAAAAATTAACGGGTTTATAACTTATTTTTGTAACCTATAAGTTATCGGAATTGGAATTGGATATTCCGGTAGCTTTTCAGAATCGGAATCGGAATAAGTTGATTCCAAGGATTGCGGGATCGGGATTGGACCCTGGATCGGTGGGGTCCGATCTGATCCGGATCGGATTGGATCGGTCTGATCCAGTCCGATCCACCGGGAGCCAGATTGATCCAAAATTGGTCTAGATCGGTTTCTTTTTTTTTGCTTTCTGAAAAAATATGTAAAAAATGCCAAAAAATCAGAAAAAATACATAGAACTTAGAAAAAAATGTGAAAAAAAATGTAGGGAAGAAGAACATTAAGACATTGTTCAATCTTGGACATTTCAACTTTCAAGACAACTTTAACATTTAACATTGTTAAAAGAAATACATCATACATCAAATAAAAAACACATTTGTATCATACAATCAATCATGCCAAATCACACAATAGTATAATACATGTTCTTCGTAACACTCATATTACATTGTGTTAAATAAATAAACAAATACATGTGTCATCACCACCAACTATGGTAATGTCCTGGATAGACTGGATCTGGATCTCTATCATGGTCATCCTGATTATCTTGAAATATCCATTGATTTGGGTCATTCATAATTGGCCCGTATCTATAGGAAAATAAAGACTGGCCATATCACTAAACTCATAAGCTCCATGATCAGTCGGAGGTGGAGCTGGAAAAGATGGTGGATAGCAAGGTTCAGTGTTTGAGGCAGACTCTGGATAGGAAGATGCGAACTTGTCAAAAACATTCATCCTCGTCCAACGTCCGTTGCCCCTGCCACTCGAACATGAGTGTTTTTTGTCACTCAAATCATCTGGACCTACTCCACTCGTGCGTGTACTACTAGTAGAGCCACTCTCACCTGAGGCGTCGCCTCCACCTATGTTGCCACCCTACCTCCACCTCCACCGCCTGTACGTTGTTGTTGTGTGGGTGGGACAAAATTTTCTTCATCCTCATCTAATGAAAGTGGTTGAGTGGTCTCGGTGTCGAGGAGATGATGTTGCAGTTTGATACTTGTCTTCTTCCTCTTCAATGTAGGATCTTCTTGACTACTTTGTTGTGAAGGTAAGCAAACTTTTTTTAAAGCCCTGAATAATCCATCATTTTTCTTGGTGATGGTGGTGGTAGATGTACCCGCAACTGGAATCCGAGCTGGAGCTGTAGTGGCCAGGGGGGAGCTGGGTGTCTCTCTGGAGAAGCTGTAGTCCGGGGTGGATTAGGAAGTGGAGCTGTGCACGGAATTTGACTTTCTTGACTTTCCTGCATGTCTTCATCCTCACCAACGACACTGTCAAGCTCTCCTTCGGCCCATGATTTGTCATTCATGTCGAACTCTGGCTCTCCCTCAGCGTCCTTGTCTTCCACCCATGCTGTAAGTGAATGTTCTTCTTGGAATAGATATTCCAAGTTCACATCCCCCTGGGACAAGTCCTGAGTAGCTTGGACTTGGGCTCTTTCTTGGTACAATCCACCTGCAAACTGTGCAAATCTTTGCTCAGATATCTTTTGCCTATCTTTGATATTCTTGATCCCTAGCCTCATATTGTGATGGCAATAGACAAGCTTCTCCAATCTTTCTATCTTCAACCTATTTCTCCTCTTCTGTGAATAATTTTGAAGGTGCTCCAATTTCTCTCGCACTGGGACGAGGAAGTGCTCTAACTTAGCATCCGAATTGCAACGGATGCGAGTGGATTCCATCCAGTCCTGTTGGTCACCATAATCCACCACTCAGTTGTAATTGTAAAGAAGGCAAGAAATACATGCATCAGTAATTTATTTAAAAAATCCAGGTAAGCAAAAAGACCTTAATTCGGGTAAGCAAATTACTAGGGGGACCCTATCATGTGAGTACTGCAAATTAGGATCCCCGTACATCCCAATCTTGTGCCTATATGAAGTCATCCGAAAATTCAAAATAAAGTAATTAACTTCATTGCCTGGGATAAAGTTCTAAGTTTAATAGATATTAAATGTAGTACTTACTTCAACCTCAGTGTAGGTTCTGTCTTCCTGGGTCTTACAGAGCCGTTTAATTACAGATAGTGTGCTTGATAATACCTTATCATCATTGCATACTTAGCCACCATACTGTATCCTCGGGTTCAGGAAGTACCTTGTAACGATATTAATACTCCATTAGTATAAAATCAATGTGGGTAATACACAGAATATAAGTTGTAATACAAACAAATTACACCACTAAAGTATACTTGCAGCATGAATGTCGTGGTGTAGGGTTTTGTCCCATCTGTTGTCAATCACTTTCCACCACTTTTTATAACTCTTGGATGCTTCTCTTTAATCTTCAACTTATCTTTATCCATAGCATCATACAGGTACCCCATCTGATTTTTATCATTTGAATATACCAACTTAAGTACCTATACCAAAGGCTCTATGATAGACAGGTAGTATTGCACCTTCTCTCACCACCTATTGTTCTCTATCAGCTGCTCCATCTTTAGCAGTATCTCATACTGATCCAAGGAGCTCCTGTATGTATCCATGTACTCCTGATAAGCAGTGGAGATGATGAACCTTTTCAAACTAGCCTTGTACTTGTAAAGGCTCTCTAAAGCAATAAAATGGGTGACAAAGCTGGTGAGACCCGATCTGATCAAATCATGACCATCAGTGTGCTATCTTATGATATGTAAAAGTCGTGGATGGCCATAGATAAATGAGGACATTAAGATCCCTACCAATGTCTTCCAACATCAAGTCAATGGAATGTGCCGCACAGGGCACCCAAAACAAGTGAGGTCGAGCCTTTATGAGCTTCTTTCCTGCAGCCTTATATGATGTCTCATTGTCTGTGACAAACTGCACAATGTTGGCTTCTCCTATCTCGTCCACCACAGTGTTCATCAACCCAAATAGGTAGTTCGTATTCTTCACCTGACTTGATACATCAACAGACTTCAGGAATACGGTACCATCAGAACAATACATAAGGAAGTTTATAAGTGATCTTCTTGTGATTTCAGTCCACCCATCGCCAAGGATTGTCGTCTCGGATCTCGGCTTCATCTCGGAAGCGTGAAAGAGAAGAGATCTCGTGAGATTCTCGGAAAAATCTCGGGAGATCGGATCTCGGATTTCATTTATGTAGTGTATACTTTACCCAATGATTGCCATCTCACATCTATATTTTATCTCATGGAGATTGAAGATAAAAGATCTCGAAAAAATCTCAAGGGATTAGATCTTGGAAATACCAATCAATGTGCGTGTTTAGATGTAGAATGTCATATAATCTCTTTAAAAAGGACAAGAGAACTCATATTAAATATTAAAATAAGTTTGTGAGAGAATTAAAAACGTAATATAGAGATGGTGAACTATTGTTAGCATGAGACATATAAAGGATCTTATGTCGGATCAAAGTTTTATCTTGAACGATATAGATAGGAGATTGATAACATTTTGGGTCAATTGTACATATATAGTTATTAAAATATTAAGCTATGAAATTTTATCAAACAATAATGTTTAGATGAATATGTGGAAGGATTCCATAATAAAATTGGCAATATAAGAAGGAAACTTAACAAAATCATCTAACAAGTTGGGGATGATAATAGGCGGAGAAGATCAAGGTATCATAGGTACTACATAGATATTCTCGTTTCGGCGATCTCGTTTCTCGGACTCATGGAAGAAAAGAGATTCTCGGGAGATCTCGAGAGATTCTCGGGAGATCGCATTCCATGCCCATCGCACATTATAGTGCACCCCCTCTCCTTCTAAATGGTTTTGAATCCATCTATCAATGAGGTCAACTCATCGACCTCCTCATCCAAGCTTGTCACATATATGTACTTTGATGTGGGAGCTTTCAACCCCGTCCCAACCTCACCAATCGCATCGGCTATAGTTTGAAAATATGGACTCGTGGCTACATGTGCCGGGACACCTACAAATTCAAAAACAAGAGAAGAAGAGATCTTGGTTAATAGAAATGTATAACAACTTCATATCAACATTCAAATACTAACTACAACTTCATCAAAGATTTACCTGCATGTAGAAAGAATTTAATCATATGCTTTAGGGCTTTCTTTGCAGCCCCAGTCGAGGCCTTCACTCCTTTAAATGCTTGTTTTATACCCCTCTGATCTCTGCCACTCTCCCTGTACATGGCGGTGTCTCTCATCGGCCGAACAGAATGTGTCCGACGGAATTCAGCTGGAGGAACAGGGCGTGTCCTGTCCCCACATCAGAACGTCTAGATGGATTAGGAGCTGCCGAACTTCCTGCTCCTCATCTTCTTTCCTCATCCTCAAGGACCTGAGCCATACTCTGGTGTATAGCTCTACTAACTTGAGCCTCCTCTTCATCCGCTGAAGATGAAGAATCAACTTAGACCCTATCATGTGCTGGTTCTTTCCCTTTCTTACTCTTCCCGGCCATAAGATTAACGTCTCTCCGACCCAGCAACTCGTCGTGTAGTTCTTGTCTTTGACCAATTCTCACCTCTCTTTGTGATACCCTTCCAGTTAAATAACCTCTCATCTCCTCCCTAAGCTCAACTGGTACTTTATCACACTTTTTTACATTGCCACTCATCCCGACTATATGTTGCTTTAGCTAATACACACCTCCATTCAATGGATGGCCATGTTGTCATCCAATGTCATGAAATTCTGTGGGGCCGATGCCATGCTCCTCGTCCGACATCTTATCTACACCACATAAAATCATACACATAATTAGGCCAATGAAATCCCCTACCCCCCACTGAAGGGGGTGAAATACACATAATGAAATCTACCCCCAGGGCCAGCCGGCTAGGCCCCCAATGGGGGAATTAAACCCCCCCGCCGAAGGGGGGGTCTATTTTGTTGAACAATCACCCTTTTCAACACCCCGAAGGGGTGATTAGCACCCCTTCGGGAGTGCAATTCAACCCCCATTGGGGGGGTGAAATAATCCCCCCAATGGGGGAATTAAACCCGCCCCCCCTCCCGCCCAAGGGGGAGGGGGTCTGTTCAGTTGAACAATCACCCCTTCGGGGGTGACTGTTCAACACCCCCGAAGGGGTGATAATCACCCCTTTGGGGGTGCAATTCAACCCCCATTGGGGGGTGAAATAATCCTCCCAATAGGGGAATTAAACCCCCCTGCCCAGTTGAACAGTCACCTCTTCGGTGGTGCAATTCAACCCTCATTGGGGGGTGAAATAATCCCCCCAATAGGGGAATTAAACCCCCCTGCCTAGGGGGGGTCTGTTCAGTTGAACAGTCACCCCTTCGGGGTGCAATTCAACCCCTATTGGGGGGTGAAATAATCCCCCCAATGGGGGAATTAATACCCCCCTGCCCAAGGGGGGGGTCTGTTCAGTTGAACAGGGGTGACTGTTCAACACCCTCAAAGGGGTGATTAGCACCCCCGCAACCCCCAATGGGGGAAAGGGGAGCCTGCACTACAGGCCCTGCAACTTGTAGTGCTGGGCCGGAGGAGGGGGAAGGGGAACGAGGCACCCCTGCAGCTTGCAGGGGTGCCGAGGAGTAGGAAGGGGCAAGGGGAAAGGGGGATCGGAGGTCCCCCCCTCCTTACAAACCTGTTGTAGGGGTGGATCGCCCCCTTACAGCCCTAGATCGGCCCTGATTCACCTGGATCGTCGACGATCCTTGCCCTATATCTCCCAAGGGGACTTAGGAGAAGAGGAGGAAGCAAGAAAGGGGTTTCTGGGCGATGGATCGGTCCGATCTCTCTCAATTTAGGGGAGATCGAACCTTAAAATGGTCCGGAATCAATTCCGGAATCGGATCGATTCCAGATCTTCCAATTTTCCAGAGAATCGGTTCGGATCGACCGATTCCCGGATTGATCCAGGTGGATCGGTCCGGGATCGACCGACTTGGATGATTTCGACCAATCTAGTCGGAACTCCCGATTGGATCGGTTGTTTGGTCCGGAATCAGATCGATGACTACTGATCCGATTCGAGAATTATGCATTCGTATGTTTTAATACTTTTTAGAATGATAATTATGAATGTTGTTTTAGGATTATGTTTATAAGGTTGACATTGTTGGTATCATGAAATCAATTGTTTGAAGATAGTGTCTTCATATTAGATACTTTTCTACTAAATATCTAGTACTAGTAAATAGTTTGTATGGTTTCAAATAGGTCAATGAAAAACTTGGTACTACATTTCAAACAGTGATAAGATGTGTATTAATTAAAAAAATTAAACAAGTCAATAAAAACAAATATATCGCTAAAGTTGATAGGGTGTGTATCAGGTAAAAAAATTGTATGGTTCTAAAGAGGTCAATGAAAAGTTTTTAACTATACTTCAAACCTTGATCAGACATCTTTTTAATTTTGATTAATAATATATTCTAAATCTTCAAATAACAATTATACATAAGTTTTGATTTTAGGAAAATATTATATTGTATTGTATTTTAGAATAATGAATGCGATTGTTTATAGTTATGAAAAACAGTTTAATTAAAATATATATTATTTTGCAACTGTTAAATATCATGTTTTAAAATAAAAAAAACATCAAATATGATTTCCAAGCAACAATGTTTTTAGGAAGATGATTTGTGGATAACCAAATAAATAGTTGTGTTTTCAGAAAATGATTTATAGGGTATTTGGTCACACATTAAATTTTTATACACTTTCATGATAAAATGTTGCATTAAATTAAAGTGTAAGCTGACCAATAATATAAAATTATCATGTTTTTAATGATATATTAACAAAAAAGAGTAGACACCATATATGACTAAACAAGATGGAGGACCACCAGAAAAAGAGAGAAGTGATACTCTGTTTTTTGTTCAAGAAGGAAAAATTTATTAAAAACATAAAATTGTAATGATTGCCAAACACATCTTTTAACAAGTTTTGTTACAAAAACGTAAAGTTGTAACAAAAGTCAATTTATCATGCAACGAAACACCACATTAGGATAATCAAATAGTACATTACGCTTCTAATTTTTCGTGGAAAAGTTACTCCATGAAAAATGTTTTTTTTTTGTACTTTACGTGGTTCCGAAGGGATCCTTGATCAACATAGCATTGGACCATCACTCTTTGTATATCACACCTGTTGCTTTGTGTTTCATCGGGCTTATCTCCTTGCAGCTGAACAAGGGCAAGAGCAAAGTTGAAACCCCGAAAATTGCAGAGAGAAGTAGGGAGGGGGTGTTGTTTCCTGCGAAATCCATTGACGAGTATGCAGAATTAACAATAGATGACAATGAGGATGGAGACGAAAATGAAGATTTTATCTACAATTGAGGAATGATTCTCTTAGGTTTTGTTGGTGGAAACGGTGTCTGGACTCTGGACTATGATCCAACGCATTTTGCAAGGTTTCAGCAGTCCTGTTTCAGTGGGTTTTGTTGTTCATCATTTATCTTCTAGGTAGGATTCAACTTGTATTATTTTGATTTTTTTTCTAGTATTATTTGTCCTTGGTTAATGCTTATGTATTAAGTTGATGCTTCTGATACTTTTGAATGTACACCTCAAAGATCTCTACCATTTGACAAAAGAACATTCCTCCCAAATGCAATGGGAACAATGTGTAGAATATTCTAGCATTCAAGATACATTACCATCGTACACGGATCTCATACATTTCATGTGGATGTCAAGGATAAATCATTTATTTGGATTAATCCAAATACTTGCAAATCTGATTCATGGATGCATCTTAAAACTATGAAAATTCCAAGTATGCATACAAGGCTGTAATTTATAGTTGTGTCCAAGGTAAGTGGGGTCTGGGATTGGGAGTGGGTCATTTT
Source organism: Cryptocoryne crispatula var. balansae (assembly GCA_036172225.1). Classification (NCBI taxonomy): domain Eukaryota; kingdom Viridiplantae; phylum Streptophyta; class Magnoliopsida; order Alismatales; family Araceae; genus Cryptocoryne; species Cryptocoryne crispatula. Next base: position 9,866,295 of record CM069931.1, on the reverse strand, counting down.
GGCCCAAACTGGGTCGAGACCCAGGTTGGGTCAGGGTTGGCCAAGGTCGCAGAAAAAAATAATAAAATAATAAATTTAAATTATTTATTGGATGGGGGTCTTAAGGTCGGGACCGAGTTGGTCGGCCTAAAAACCAAAGTTGTGGCATTCCATGGTTGTGTCATTGTGTGGATGCCGAGGTGGCCTTAGGTGCCAAGGTGTTTCTTTAGAATAGTTTTGCGTCCAATTCATATAGGCCTGTTTGGTTATCTGGCTCGCATAGATAATTTGCCTGAAAACCTCGTCCGTCCCTCTATGTGGAGGCAGGTCAAATGTTAGGGCCTATTTGGTTGCCCGTAAAATGGGCCATCTGCACCGCCTTTTCCCGAAAACCCCTCACACGCTCTTATTTGGATGCTCAGAAAATGGTAGTCAACGTAAAACATAACTCATCGACTCCCGTGAATGGTGAATTTCGGCATCCGCAATTTCTATTCGGATGCCGTTTTCCGAAGCGACCATACGGTGGCAGCAGGAGCTTGTACTAACATAAATAATGTGAGTTGTGTATTTTTAGTTAGTAATAAATATTTAATTTTTAAATAACAATTTTGTAAAAGTTTCCATTTCAAAATTATTATTATAAAATTATTTTGAAATGATAAACTTAATAACTACTAATCATAAAAAATATTTTATTTGAAATTTATATTATTTTCTAACTATAACTAAATTAAGTTATAAATATAAAATTTTAACAATAGTTTAAAATAATTAAATAATTAAGGTACTTTTCTAAAAATAAAAATAATTAAATAATAAATTAAATTGTAATTTTAAAAAATTAAATGCACTTAACCAAGTCGTGGATTAATTTATTTTTTAATAATAAGTATTTGTAAGTTATAAAACATTAGTTATAAGATTCAAAATATCTTCTAATGAATTAAGCAATAAACATTATGAAAATATTTTACAACAAAAAAATAAAATATTTTTATAAAATCATTTTCTAGACACCAAATAGTATATTGGTTTTTTTCTTTTACATTAAAAATGATTACGTGTAAATGATTTTCAACAAATTAACTTTTTCCATGATTCCAAATAAAAATTAAATAATGTAATAAATCGATAAAAATTATAAAATTAAATATTTTTTCCTAAAAGATAATTCATAAACATATAAATAATAAAATAATTTTAAAATTTTAACAAAAACTAATTTTATGTATTTTTTACTTAAATTATTTTTTGTATTAATATTTTACTATATATAAATAATTAATTATTTCACATATTGACAGAATTACTTATAACTATTATGATCTCGTTGAAGCGTTATGCAAAATGTCTACAAAATTTTCTTTGAAAATATTTTACGGGTAACCAAATGTCAGCTAATGATTTTCCTTTTCATGAAAAGCATATTCAACGGACAACGTTTTCCTAAATTTTAGTTTTACAGGAAACCAAATGGATCCTAAGGTTTGCTACAAATGGGATGATATAAATAAATGGTGTCTTAACTTTCGTAGAGATTTGAAGGTTGAGGAAAGTGGGGAGCTATCTGACCCATTGATGATTCTTGAAACCATAGGTGTGTTGATGGTTGGGAGGATATAGTAGTTTGGATGCCCTGCAACAAAGCTACATTCATTGTGAAGTCCGCTCTCAGAAAGCTCTCTTTTGGGAGGGGAAGAGGTTCCATGGTATTAAGCTGTTTGGAGGAATCCATTGCCTATAAAAAATTAAACTCTTCTTATGATAAATCGGTATGCAGAAGGTTCCTACAAGGGGCACCTTGAAAAGTTTTTTCCCGATATCTCTTCATCTTGTGTTTTCTGCGGAACATGGGAAGAAACTGTGGACCATTTGTTCATAAAGTGCAGGGTAATCAATTTTTATGGAAAGCTATATTCAATACATGCATGATTCAGTGGACGAAACCTGTTAGTATCATCCAACTGCTGCAAGTTTATCCTTGTCTGAACACATAGGCCTCTGATCTCAATATGCAGAATATGGTTCTACCTGCTACCCTATGGTTTCTTTGGAATACAAGGAACAACCAGATTTTTGACAATCACTTTGAGAATCCTAGGTTCATGTTTTGTATGATGTCAATCTTTGTATGATGTCAATCTTTGTAAATTGGACGATGGAGATCTGGGGGAGACGAGGGAGTAAATCTCACGAAATCCCGGACCTTTCCGGGTCCAGCTCGAAGGCGGAGGCATTGCGCTGTGGTTTTCCTAACCAAAGAAGGAGAGCTGAGGGGCCTATAAAACCCCTCGGAGGCGGTCGCGCAGAGGGGATCGAGAAGGCAGAAGAAGACGTCTATTTTCAATTTTGATTATTGATATATTTTAAAATTTTAAATAACAAATTTATAAAAATTTTGATTTTTAAAAAATATTACATTATATAATATTTTTTAATGATGAATGTAATAGTCATTTGTTATGAGTAATAATTTAATTAAAATACATATTATTTTACAACTCTTATATATCATATTTTAAAATACAAAAATAGTGAAAATGATTTACATGTAACAAAATGACTGAAAAGTGTTTTCGGGAAATTGTTTTACGGACAACCAAATAAAGAATTACATTTTTGGGAAAAAGATTTACGGACAACCAAATGGTGGATTATGTTTTCAATTTCTTTGGAAAAGTTACTCCAAAGAAAATGTTTTACGTGATTTTGTTTTTACAAGGATCCAAACGGACCCTTAGTCAAATACTGGTATCTTGGCTGGCTTCAGGCAATGTGCCGCTGCGATCAACGTATCTCTCTCTCTCTCTCTCATCATTCAGAATGCTAAATATTAAATTCAATAATATATACTAAGATTTACTATTAAAATAAATTATAGTGGTTAACCTGCTAACTATTTTTTAGAATTAAAAGTTATATAAATTAGTTTTAAAAATCTTGTAACTATACATGCTAAAACTTTGTACTCATGAAATTTAAAAAAATAAAATAATTCTTCAATAGTTACATTATAAAAACACGTAAGAATACGTAAGTAATGACTACAAATTTAGATATCGATGAAATATGTAATTAATTAAATTATACAATTAATTAGTTGTGTTCATGATCATTAATGAAATTTTTTAAGAATTTATTTTTTTAATATTATAAAATATTTTACATCCAACCAAATAAACAATTGAAAATATTTTCGCAAAAATTATTTTCAGGTATACCAAACAGTGTATTTCCTTTTCTTTGAAAAACCAATTTTGATGTAAAAGATTTTTACCATTTTTATTTTTATATGCAACGGACCCTTAGGTGTCTAAGCATATATGGTGCTTTCTTATGTCGTGTTTGGTTGGTTATAAAAATGATATTATATCAATTTTTATATTAATGATATTAATATTTACAAAATTGATACATGTCAACACTTATATTACATTTAGTGTTTTGTTTGAATTAAAATTTAATATTGATATTTATAATTAAACACGTGTTTATCCCTTAAAATTTTGAGATAAACTATGCTTATATTTAAATAAAACTTGTACCAAACACCTTTAAGACGTTGAACCTTTCTGGTGCTTCAGCCAAGTATGTCTTTGTCGTTGTTGGCTGCCTCAGCATGTCTGTCTCTGATGGTCTCTCACTTATGGTAGTGCCCACTTCTTGTTGTTTCTCATCTCCTGGTTAAGTTCTCTTCCAATCTCTTCCTCTTGCAAAGTTTCTCACGGTGGGCACCCCAGTGGCACCTTCAAGACATCTTTCTTTGGGTGCGTTTGGCAATTTGGCGGGAGGACTTCTTGCAGAAGGCACTTCTTTGTCTTACTATTCGACCGTAGGTCGTATGGTACCCCCCTGCTCACGGGGAGCATGGGGTCAGAGGTTTGAGCGACCGAGCGTCGCCTCGGCCACTCAAACCTTGCTCGGCTGCCTTGGACAGCCGGCTGCCCAGGGAGGGGCAGTTTCAATAGTGATCGACCTGGGGCTCGATCGCCCATCTGTGTGCTATGCTGCACACTTCCGAGCCACTCGGCCACAAGACCAAAAAAAAAAGTGTACCCATGCCTTATTAGGCTTTCAAAAAGTTCCCATCTTGGCCACCCAAGTGCACGAGGCACTTGTATTGTCCCTTGAATTAGGTACCGGTTGTTTCGGTTTATTGTTTCGGCTCAATTGATGTATAAACTTTTGAATGGGTCAAAACTTAGATATTTGACCATTAGTAAGAACTTATGCCCTGTTTGGTAACACTATTAGACATCTCTATCATTATCAATTTTAAAATTGATATTGATAGTAATCACTTAAAGGTGTTTATGTTTACCTAAAGGTGTTTAGCTAATAATATCAATTTTAAATTTTGTAGTGCAAATAACACATGTTATGTAATACAAATTTTAACTTGTATCAATTTTGATATTGTCACTTCATCTTCCAAAAATCTCAATATCAATACTAATATAGTATCATTTTTTATACTTTAACTAAACAGATCGTTAGATATTAAACTTCTTGATAAAGTATAAGTAGTTCACTATAACATTTTTATTTTTGAAGATGGATAACTAATGTCTTGTTTGGTTAGAGTATCAAACATGATACTATATTAGTATTAATGTTGATATTTCTAGAATTTGGAGTATCAATATCAAAATTGATACAAGTTGACACTTGTATTATATTATGGCCCATTTGGTTAGAGTTTCAAAAATGATATTATATTAGTATTAATATTATTATTTCTAAGAGTTGGAGTATCAATATCAAAATTGATACAATTTGATATTTGTATTATATAATCTATTTTTTTTATATTATAAATTTAAAAATTGATATTATTTTTCAAATACTTTTAAATGATTACTATCAATAACAATTTTAAAATTGATAGTGATAGAGACATTTAATGATGTTACCAAATAGGACCTTATATGATTTGTTTGCACTACAAATTTCAAAATTAATATTATTAGCCAAACACCTCTAGGTGATTATCATCAATATTGATTTTAAGATTGATAGTGATAGGGTTTTTGATAGTGCTACTAATCAGGGCTAGATTTTGTAATCTACAAAATAGATTAGAAATGAAATACAAATTATAGATATTTAATTAAGTCAAATCAAATGTCATCATAATCTACGATGTCATGACCCAAAAAAATACAATGCAGTGGAAACTATCAAAGTTGAGATATTGGAATTAAATTCCAAAGATAGGAGAACAACACAACTATCTCCAAAATAACTAAGAATAATTTCCAAACAACTCAACTAGTAACCTATTCACAAGCCACAACTAAATTACTAAACAACATGTAAGACTCAAACTAGAGTCTCAATCAAACAAAGAGCTAAATAAGTTCCGCCTAAAAACAATAACCAACATATGGAAATAAACTCATAGCAACTAGATTACGGTGATCACTCATCATCAAACTCCTTGGCATATGGTTTCTCAAGCGGGGTATGATCCTCCTTCACAAACTCCTACTCGAACTCTTTTTCAGGCAACGACTCTTTGAAATCTGCTAAAAAATAATTAATAAAAGAATGGGTGAGTCACCAATGACTCTATAAGATTTACATCTGTACATACTATACTAGTCAAGTCTTATCGATAAATAATGATATAACCTTAAAAAAATTAGATTATATCATGTATAAATAAAACTAATCATTAAAGTTCAATTACTTAAATGCGGTGCTTTCCAACCATCTAGTGAATTAGCATGATTATAATGCAAACCACTTTAATCAAACAAGACATCTCTAGTATAACCCTATATGTAAACTACCACATAGACTTAAACATAATAAATCATATCTAATAACTCACTAATTTACATGCCATAATGCAAGAACTAAACCATCTATTTGAGTAAAATATATGTTTCACTTGGACATTGCAATTGTGTCATAAAACTAATACTATATCTAAATACATATAATAGTAACATATAGTAAGTTAAGTACACTTAAACAGGGGTGTACTTAAAGATAAACCGCGGTATCTATGGTCAAAGGATGCTCCGGACTAATCTAATTCTCCGCTACCCATAGGTCAGGCCACTAATATAGTTAGGTGAAGTGTAATTTCATTGTAGAATACAACACACTACATCAACTACGCCTCATAAAATGATAACATACAATTAACTCAGACATTACCATCTAGTTAAACCAAACATGCAAATAACCAAACCATGTATACAACTCAACTATAAACAACTATATGCAATTCACCCAATTAAAATTTTATGCGTCACATACAAGCATGCCATACCACAAATGACCATAATCTAATAATGATTAACAAGATGATGCACCCATTCTAAAACTATACAATCTACCGGGAATTGATATGCCATGCAATTATCAACATCAATCAATTGCAATCTACATATAGTAAACCAATTTAAGTTTTCTACTAATTAACTCTTATCAATTTAAGATAGTTTATAATATGAATCAAGATATCTATAAGGTCATAACATACCACAACATGTGTTATATAATTGAACGCATTCAATTTTATCTAAACATGCTATCATACATATATAATTAAATACTAAGCATAGATATCTAAAATAAACTCTAACTAACACCATGCAAGTTGATTAAACTCGAACTAGTCATTGATCACATTTTCTCAACTAAAGTTAACTAATCATATTTTAATTTCTTAATTAATATATTTATGGTGATAAGGATAATCAAGATGCTTACCTCAATGACGTCGACAACTAGATAAAGTCTAAAAAAGATTGGATAACGAGCATGGGATGGCAACGATGACGGCAAAATCAAGATGGTGTTAAAATTTCCTTCCTATTGTCAAAAGGAAAAGATGAATAAGAGAGAATAAGAGAGAGATAGAGTATACAATAGAGAGAGAGGGCAGTGATGGGAGAGAGAGCAATAGTGGAGAGAGAAACAAGGTCGGCGGCTCGAGTTCGGATCACCTCAGTCCCCGGGTGGAGGGAGTAGCCTTAGTCTCCAATGAAAAAGGCCACGATCCCAGCCTTTAAGTGATGGGTAGTGAGTTAGTAAGGCGTCGGTATTGATTCAACCCCGTCGGTAGCGGGTTAATGAGTCAGTGAAACATTACTGAACTGCTACCTACATCTTATAAACTCACTACCAAACTTAATACAACTCACTATCTACGATAGTGAGTTAGTAAGGTGTCAGTAGTGGTTCAGTCCTTCTCGGTAGCGGTTCACCAAACTTGTTATTTGAACTGCCACTTAAGTGACCTGGGGTAGTGGCTTTTTTTTCATTGGGGACTGAGGCTACTCTCTCCACCCGAGGACTGCGGTGATCCGAACTCCGGCGGCTCACAGGTTGGTGCATGGGTCACAGGCAGGCATGGCGTTGTGTGTCAGTGTGGGGCACGTGCGGGCGATGTGGCTGACGAGGCATGGCGACAGTCGTGCAAGGACAACGGGGTCAATGCGCACGAAGGCACGGTCATGTGGATGTTAATCGAAGGTTGGTTGGGTGATGCACGACGGGCACTGGTGTTAGCGTAGAGCGGGACCCGACGACTAGCTAAGTGGGGCATGCGGGCTTTGCCATATGGGCAGTGGCCACGAGGCTACAAGGGGTGGCCGGCGACATGGAGGGCGCAATGGTGAGGCAGTCATCGCAATGCTGTCAATGTGCATGAGTGCATGTCGACCAAGCGGGAAACGGAAGGAGGTGGGATGTGACAGCAGGCGCTGTCACTCATGTGGTCGATGTGACCATAGCAATCGAACGACATAGCAGGCAGTCGGCGTCGGAGGAGTCCACGCGGCATGCATGTGAGATGGCTGAAGGTGTTGGGGGAGGCCATGGTGGCTGGTGAGGTGATAGGAGAGAAAAAGGGAGGGAGGGTGGCAGTGAATAAAATTACAAGTAGGAGTGAAAGGCAAGAGTGCTTCCTCATCTATTTTTAATAACTATGTTGTACAACTCCTCTTCTTCATAAGGAGGAGATAGAGATAAATATATAAAAGAGATAAAGATTAGTAGAGAAAATTGTTAGCATGATCAGTGGAAGATGAACATCTATTATGTAACCTCCGCAGAGATTATTTAGAGCTGATCTGATTGGATGACTTATCACGTCTCCCTCAAGCCAACAATATCTACAATGTTGAGCTTGTCCCAAAGTCACTGAAAACAAACTTTGGATAGGCCTTTTGTAAGGATATCTACTGTAGACACGCCAAATTGGCCTGATTTGGAGCCCCAGACTCTTATTCCATAGGCGATATTCTTATTTGACTGTTACCTGATTCGGATTACCTCGTGGAGATGAGCGAAGGACGCTGGTGGAGCCCCTCGCAAGTTGAGAATGGACCGATGATTTCCGGAATGATGCCGTAACCTTCAAGCGAGAGCCACGTGTAAATCGTAAAAACACGAAGCTTGCTCACTGACCGACCTTGAATGGTCCATACTTGAACATCTCGAGAGTCCCGCGTGTGTTCCATGACATTTGGGGTTTCCGATAAGTCATTTCGGTAGGCGTTAGTCTATAACGGTTTCTTTGTTACGGCTTTTCAATCTGTACTGACACGACTATCCCGGACCACGCGTTAGGCCTTTCCGGTCATCACCGGGTCTTTTCGGGTCATCCGGGTCAATCCTAGCCGAATAATTTCATCAATCATGACCATACGTCCGGTTCGATCAATTTTAGGGTTTTACGGCTTTTCCGAGTTTCGGTTTACGTTTACCGGGTTAATCTCAGATTTTTCGATGATTGTGGGTTTTCCGATCATACCGGACTTGTTCGGCCATCATTTTAAGTTATCCCGAGTTGACCCGAGATTCCTCGACCGGAACCGTGCCCTTCCGGATCTCCGCTGCAGTTTTCGGCCTTTCACGAAACGGTAAACCGGTAGTCAAAGCCCCATGAGAATGTCTCGGGAGTCATGTCGGCTGGTTTACTGACTTGAGGAGGTGCGGTTGAAGGCCATCTTTCCAATGCAACAAACGGGAGCCGAATCAAACATCCCGTTTGCAAGTTACGGCTCGCGGAACACGCGCGCAGGAGAGAGAGTCTACCGCGCCCCCGCTCCCCTTGAAAGGGGAGGGCGCGCCCTGCGCGCCCTCAAACAGGCCTGCGCGCCCCCGCTTCCTTTGAAACGCGGGGGCGCAATACGTTTTCGGAAACCATAAATAACCCCGATTAGCACCTTCTAAACCAGTTTTTTGGAAGGTTTCCGTCGCTGATTTTCGCTTATTTTGACCGCGCCCTCGGTTCGGGGGCGCGTTACATTTGTCAAGTCAATTTTTAGTAATTTTCGGAAGATTCCGGTGAATTTTAGCAATAAGACGCGTAACACGCCCCCGGTTTCATAGAAACTGGGGGGCGCGTAGACCGCACCCCCAAGGTGAGGGCATGCCCTGCACACCCCTGATTTGAGGGCGCGCCCTCACCTCCTTTGAAAGGAGGGGGCGCAGTCGGTCCAGTTTCCATATTTTGCACCGGTTTCCATTCTCTATAAATTGAGAGTCATTCTCAACGACCCAAGGTAAATCCCCCATGCCTAGCTCGTCCTGAGGTCGTCTAAGCTCTCTCCTAAAGCCGTTCCGACGTCCAAAGCCAATCCGATGTCGAGAGATCGATCCCGAGGCGAAGGAGAGGCTCAATCCGTGCGTTCTGCATCAACCGAATTCATCGACTTCTTCAGAAAATATGAGACTCCTGCTATAAAAGTCTTCAACAGAGGAGTTGTTCCTCTCTTCGTCCTCTTTCATATTCAACTGATGGCACTCGATTCTGACTTGCCGTCTGTCCGTGGCTATTGCTGCACTGAGGGCGCGCATCCAGGTTCTATTTTCTACATCCGTCCACTTTCATAATTTTTACAGGATTCTACAGATAGATTCCGGAGAAGTCATCAACAGAAGATCTCTTTCTCTCCAAGTTCTCCATCCATAGAAACAAACAGCACTCTATTCTGACATCGGGGTCGTCCGTAGGATTCTCTGCACCAAAGTCACGCTAGAAGGGTGCAAAGCTACCCGAACCGGCCTTCTTTAACCAACTTGGCTTCAACTTAAGCCACACACTTCATAAGTCCTTCTTAACTCGTTTCATTCAGTTTATTTACTGTCTTAGAACATCTTTTACTTCATTTGCAACATTTTTACATAATTAAAAAACACAAAAAAGGGGTTAGGGCTCGCCCCAATCCGGTGAGTTCTATTCCAATTGCTTCTTTGTTTCATCTCCTCTCCTATAGTTTCTACACTTCCCATAGTTCTAATCGGTTTCTTTCACTTGGTTTATTGTTCTAGTTGCATAGGTTGATCAAGCTAGCATCGGTTGGACTCTTTTTCATCGGCCGGCCGAAGAAGAAGAAGGTTGAACCTACACACATTCTCTCCGCGCTAAGGTACACACGGTCAAATCAACTTAATCTTGTCTTTTATTCCATAAAGCGGAGCCCGCGGCTCCTGGCGACCACCTTTTTATTCATGTTTTAAGTTCATCTCCTCTTCACTCTCCTCCCACACGACCCGAACCATCTCTAGTGCTTGAGCGACGCCGTGAGATGAAAGTTCGGGAATCAATGTGAGTGTGGGACCAATGTGAGGACTTTTTACCATTTTTTGAGTGTTTTCCGATTCACTCCCATTCCCCTATTCCATCTTTCATCTTTTATTGAGGTGCCGATCCGGAACCCATTTTTGGAGTCGACATCTACCAACTAATCTTTTGTGGATATAAAAGAGACAATAAGTTGTTTTAGATTTCTATGTGTTTAGTGCATGCATTTTAGAGCCAATTGTTTTAGAACCAATGTTATCACATCACAAAATTGGAGCTGTTGTCAATAGGAGATTGAACTCGTGTTTAGTAGGGATTATAGCCAAATTAGCTCAATTGTAGCATTTGCTATATATTTATATTATACTTTAGTACTAAAATAGGCTATTGTAACTTGTTTCTTAAAACTCTAAGATATGAGATTGCATCCCAAGAAAATCAAGTAGCCACTAGTTGAATGGTGATATGGGGAACAACCAGCCCAGTCAACATCACTAAAGACATGGAGTTACAAAGAAGTACGACAGAGTAAGAGACCATGGCCAACATTTCCTTTTAAGAATCTTAACAACCTATTAACAACCACCCAATCATTAGATGTTGGAGAATGCATAGATTGATAAGTTTGATTATCAACAAATGCAATATTTGGTCTAGAGAGTATAAGATATTGAAGAGCACTAACAATACTCTTATATAAAGGGAAATCAACTGGTTCTCCAGTGTCTATGGTAGACAACACTTTAGATGAAGCAATAGGTATGGAGATAGGTTTTGCATTATCTATTTTTGCTTTGCGTAGGAGATTAACAATATATTGTTCTTGTGATAGAATGCATCCCTTCGGATGTGGTAGAAGTTCAATACTTAAGAAATAATGAGCTTGCCAAGATCATGAAGTGCAAAAGTTTTACCAAGTGAGTGAATGAGTGAGTTGATGCCCCGATATCTGATACCATCACAATAATATCATCAACATATATAAGAATGTAAATTTTTGACATTGATGAGTGTCAAAAGAATAAAGATGGATCTGTCTTGGAACCATGAAATCCTAAGGTAGTCAAGTATGCACTCAATTGCATGAACCAAGCCCTTGGTGCTTGATGTAACCCATAAATTGATTTGTGTATGCGACAAACATGTTGAGGATATTGAGGATGAGAAAATCCTAGAGATTGCTCTATAAAGACCATTTCATCAAGGATGCCATGTAAGAAAGTATTTAAGACATTGAATTGTCGAACTGACCAATCATAGGTAGTAGCTATAGCAAGTAGGAGGCAGACTAGAGTAAGTTTTACCACTGGGCTAAATGTTTCATGAAAATCTTTACTTGGTTGTTGTCGAAAATCTTTAGCCACAAGGTGTGCTTTATGACAATCAATAGATCCATTTGCTTTTCTTTTGAGCTTAAACATCCACTTACAAGTGATGACATTCATTATGGGCTCACAAGGAACAAGAGACCAAGTCCCATTTCGTAATAATGCATCAAACTCAGTTGCCATTGTAGCCCTCCAAGTAGGATCTTTTGAGGCTTGGGAAAAACTTATAGGCTCCGAAGGCTCAATTATAGCATTGAAGCATATAGGAAGAGGATATCATGTCACCGCCATTGCTTATGACTTAACTGGCTCTATAGCAATATACAAGTTTGCAAGAGATTGTGTGCATTGATGAGGTAATGGGGATGTTGGAGAAGGTGATTGCTCCAATAAACTTGTAATATTGGTGTCTTCCATAGTTGATGACATTGGTGGAATTGCATCCTGTAAAGGTGGTGCAGGAGATGATATATAAGGAATTGGGAATGGCCCAAGGATATCATAAGTGTGGATGGAACTGGTGTTGACTGTTGACTTGTATCAACCTGCATAGCAAAAGTAAAGGTAGATTCATCAAAGCAAACATGTCATGATATGTGAAGGCTCCTTGTGGAGAAAGATAGGTAGCAGTAACCATGATGCAACCTACCATACCCTAGAAAAACACAATGGTCAGAGTGAGGAGCAAATTTGTGAGAGGCATAAGGTCAAAGATATGGATAGCATGTACAATCAAATGTGCAAAGAGAGGTATAGTCCAGAGATTTTTTAAACAATCACTCAAAAGGAGAGATATTTTCAAAAACATTTGTAGGAAGACGATTAATGAGATAAACAACAATGGATACAGCCTCATCCCAAAAATGTGTAGGGAGGGAAGCAGTAGATAGAAGGGAAAGTGCAGTCTCCACTATGTGACAATGTTTACACTCAACAATTCCATTTTGTTTTGGTGTGTGTGGACAAGATACATGATAAAGAATACCACAACTATCAAGATGACGATGTAGGGATTGAGATTCTCCACCCCAATCTAATTGAAGGTCGAGAATAAGTCATCCAAATGTTCACTCCACATGATGTTGAAAATGAAGAAAAATGTCCACCACATCATATTTTCATTTTAGAAGTAATAGCCAAGTGTATTCACTATAGTCATCCTCATAGATCACATAATAAGAAAATTCAAGATGAGACAACACAGGTGCTGGACCCCATAAGTCAAAATGAATCAATTTTAATGGTTTTATTGAACATCGAGTATGTAAGCCATATTTATTTAAAATAGTAGAAAAAACTCTAAAGGTTAGATGACCCAATCTCCATATTGGAGGAGATCTACGCTTGGCTAAGAAGGCATGTGACTACTGTCTTGGGGATGATGAGAGGTAGTTTAAGCCATCTTTAAACTTTCCTTGAAGAACTTTCCCTAAGATTCGATCCTTCACAAAACAATAAGAAGGATGAAATTCAACAAAGACATTGTTATCAAATGTTAGTTTCTAGATAGAGACTAAGTTTTAAGTCATACGAGGCACATGAAGGATGTTATTAAGGTAGAGATTGCCAAAAGAAGAAGGAAAAATAGTAGAGCCAATGGAAGAGATAGGCAAACCTTCACCATTCCCAACATATAGCTTGTCAGAACCTGTATAACCTGTGGAATGAACAAGTGCTCCGATCTCCATTGTAACATGATGAGTTTCTCCACTACCAGGATACCACATCGAGTTGGGACTTTCATGTTGTGTTAGGACACAAAGACTAGGATAGGTGGCTGTGAAGGCAATGGGTTGGGAAGCTATGCCTTGGTGCATAGTGGATTGTCCTTGATGATTTAATTGTCAATAAGGAACCAAAGCAACTTGTGATTGAAAGAGATAGCCTCCAAGAAAAGCATGATTAAAACACTGAGAGCATTCTGGTCCATGATGATCAAATTGAAGACATATTTGACAACGAGGGTCTCAATACTTATAGTGTCCTCGACCGTGGCCACCTCTGTTGGAGTAGCCACCATGATTTCCTTTGTTAGATGATGGAGGAGTAGATGCAACATTTGCAGTTGGGAAGAAGGTTGTTTCATCCACATTACTTTTTTGTTGTGACATCAATGTTTCATGTGTTGTAAGGTGTGCAAAAACATCTTCAATAGTGAATGACTCAAGATGTGTTGTGATACTTGAGATGAATGCTTCATAGCTTAGCCCTAATCCTGCCAGGACAACCATGACCAAGTCATCTTCATCTATAGGATGACCAATCACTACTAGTTCATCAGCTATAGATTTAATAGACTAAATGTATTCTCCGACCAATGTAGTGCTGCGTTGAATACCATGGAGCTTAGTGCATAATTGAAGTACTTAAGATCGAGAACTTGATATGAAAGCATGAGCTAACACATCCCAAACACCTTTGGCTGTATCATGTCCTACAACGAGTGGTAGAACAGACTCAGTAATAGATGATATAAGCCATGAGAGAATTGTCTGATCAATCTTCTCCCACGTTGCAAACTCAAGATTTGGTGCCATAATTTCTTTATTATCAACATCGTGGAAATAAAACTTAAGGCAATGGTGCTGTTAAACCATCAACTATGGAGAGAAATCTATGGCTTTTTAGCAAGGGAACAAATTGAGCCTTCCAAAGGAGATAGTTGTCATGAGACAACTTCAAGTGAAGAAAGGGAATAACATTAGATGGTGGCTCCATGATGCTCTACCTTCCCATCATAACATTGATCTACATTGTTAAACAAAAAGCTCTGATACCATGAACAAAACTACAAGCAGGAGAGAGAAGAGAGAAGTAAAGGAAGCGCTATCACTGTTGGAGCACTTCCTCATCTATTTATAACAACTGTGTTGTACAACTACTCCTCTACATAAAGAGGAGATAGAGATAAGTACAGGAAGGTTATAAGGATGAGTATGGAAAACTATTAGCATGATTAATGGAAGATGAACATCTACTACGCAACCTCCGCAAAGGTTATCTGGAGCTAATATGATGGGCATGGCTTATTAGGTGGCACTTCTGGGTTGTCTTATGGTGGCAGCAGAGGGAATGAGAGGTAGAGAGAAAAGACGAAGATGTCTAGGGTGATAAATTAGGGGAGATTTTCATGAAGGAGGATTTAAACAGGGAAAAAAAGAATTAAACAAATTAAATGTTAAATATTCTAATCTTTATCTCTTTATTATTAATATCATTATTATTTATCTAAAAAACTCTGAATATTACATTCTACCCTCTTAAAAATAATTTTGACCTTGTAATTTCTAATCAAACTTACCAAAAAGTTACATATGAAGCCATCTCATATTCTCTTCTACTTCCCAAGTCGACTCCTCCTAAGAATGATGCTTCCAAAACACTTTGACCATCAAAATATGCTTCCTTCTCAATTACTTCACCATTTGGTCTATTATCCAGATAGACTTCTCATCAAAGCTGAAATTCAACTGCATATTGATTTCTTTAAAATCAATCACATGGGTTGGATTCGGCACATACTTTCAAGGTAGAGAGACATAAAATACTGGGTGTATCCTCACCATGGTTGGGGGCAGAGCCAACCTGTAAGCTACCTCTTCGATACACTTCTCAATATGAAATGGACCCACATGTCTTAGATTTAACTTTCCACACCAACCAAACCTAATAATTCCCCTGGAAGGAAAGACCTTCAAAATTATGTGGTCCCCTTCTTCAAACTATACATTTTTGTGCTTCAAATTGACATGGATTTTCTAACAACTCTAAGCTACGGGCTATTATTGTAAACAAATTCAATAAGTGACGATTGCAAGTCTCAACTTTCCTACCATTCAAGTGCTTCAACTCTCAACATATTTTCTAAAGTCTGAATAATTCTCTCGAACTAGCCATTGGTCTAAGGATGGTATGCCAAATTGAACTTGAGTTGTGTACCCAAAACTTTTTGCAAACCTTCCATACTCTCTCAATGAATCGAGGGTCTCAATCAGTCATAATAGATACTGGCACACTACGATACTTGATCACACCATCAAAATATAATCTGACCAAACTCTCTATCAGCTGAGCTTCTTTAATCAGCATGAAGTGAGCTGCATTGGTGAGTCTATTCACTACCATCCATAGAGCATCATATTGGTTCTTTGTCTTGGGCAAACCAGTCACAAAATCCATAGTGATTGGTTCCCATTTCCACTGTGAAATTTTCAAAGGCTACAGTGGTCCTACCGACTTCCTATGCTCTACTTTCACCTACTAGCAAATCAAACATTTAGATATAAATTCAACAACATTCTTTTAGATCTCCTGAGAACTTGGTACATTTTGGTTGCTCCTAAATGAATAGCATACTGTGATTTATGAGCCCCAATCGAAATTTCCTACCTTAATTATGCACTATTTTCCACACACAGCCTTCCTTGATGCCTTGTTGTTCCATATTCCTGTTTTGAAATTTTAGACCTTCTGACTAGATCCTATACTTCTAGGTTCCCAATCTAAACTTCCTTGACCTTGTCTATAAGTGCTAACCCGATGGAGAGTTATGCCATAAATGATATCAAGTTATCAGTAGTCATAGTTGGAGCATAGTCAACTATCATTGCCATACCTTCCCATTTTGATGTAGTTGCACATCCAACTTCTTCCTACTAAGAGCATCTACCATAACATTAGTTTTCTCTGGATGATAGTTAATGCTAAAATCATAGTCCTTCATATACTCTACCCACCTTCTCTGTCTTAAATTAAAATCTTTTCTTTTTGTGAAAACATACTTTAAGCTCTTGTCATATGTAAATACTTAAAAAGTTTCACCATAAAAATATTGCCTCCACACCTTCAAGGCATAGACCACAACTATCATCTCTAAATCATGCACTAGATAATTTTTCTCATGGGGCTTTAGTTGTCTAGAAGCATAGACTGCCACCCTTTTATGTTGCATAAGAACACAACCCAAACCAACCTTGGATGCATCAGTGTATACAATAAAACCTCCAAAACTAGAAGGTAACACACAGATGTCATGGTCAATTTCTCTTTCAAGCTTAGAAAGTTTTCTTCACATTTCTCTATCCATTTAAAGTCTCCTTTCTTGGTCAAAGTAGCTAATAGCGCCAAGATATATGCAAATACGTCTATGAATGTGCGGTAGTAACCTGCTAAGCTAATAAAACTTCCCACCTTGGTGGGATTGGTAGACTGTTTCCAATTTTGTATCGCCTTAATCTTTGGTTGGATTAACTTGGACTCTTACGTCAGAAACAATATGATCCAAAAAATTTACATTTTGGAGCCAAAATGCTCACTTACTGAACTTGCCATATAGTTGGTGCTCCCTCAGAATTTTCAAAATAGTCCTTAGATGTTAACAATGCTCCTCTTCACTGTTAGAATAAATCAAGATGTCATCAATGAAACCAACCACAAGCTGATCTAGTTACTCATAAAAAATTGGTTTATTAAACTAATAAATGTTGCAGGTGCATTAATAATGCCAAATGGTGTCATTAGAAACTCATTGTGACCATAACGAGTCTTGAAAGTTGACTTGGAAATATTCTTCTTCTTGATCCTTAATTGGTGATAGCCTGACCGCAAATCAATCTTTGAAAATATTTTATCATTATAAAGTTGGTCAAATAATTCATCAATGTTAGGTAAAGGATACTTATTCTTGATGGTCAACTGATTTAACTTTCTGTAGTCAATGTATAGCCTCAAAGAATCATCTTTCTTCCTGACACATAAAATTGGTGTGCCCTACGGAGACACTAGGATGTATAAAACCCTGATCCAACAGCTCTTGCAATTGCTTTTTCAATTCTATCAATTTTGCAGGTGCCATTTTATAAGAAGTAGTGAAAATAGGTGTTGCTCTAGGAACAAGATCAATGGCAAAGTCAATGTCCCGGGCTAGCAGCAAACTTGACAATTTTTCGGGAAATACATTAGCAAACTCCTTGACTATATCCACATCTTCTAATGATAACCTATCTTCTAACTCATTTACCTTGGTGACATAAGCTACATATGCTTCACACCAGGTATCAATCAATTTTGAACACTTCAATGTAGTGATTAACTTCCTTGACCCACCATACTTGGGACACTTGTAGGAAAAAAATGCCACAACTAGTTATTTGAAAGGTCCCTTATTCTTGAAGCAATCTAGGATGACATGGTGATACTCCAGTCAATCCATCCCTACGATGATATCAAACCCTTCTATTTCTAGCACAAATAGTCTAGCCCTTAAAATGTTCCCATTGATGTCTATGTCACACTGAGACATGAAAAGTGATACATCTACTATTTTCCCTAATGGCACACTCACACTGATTGACCTACATTCTTCTACTTGATGCTTGCAGAACTTAAATAAGAAATTAGCAAACTGGAAGGATATAAAAGAATTTGTAACACCGGAATCAAATAAGACTCTAGCATGGTGTCCAGTGACTCGAAGTGTACCTTTAGCTGCATTTGACGCCTCATGAAGATCCTAGCACTCTAGCGAATACCTTAGCTTGAGCATTTTGTGGTGGCAGCTATGGTGCTTAGGATGCTGCAAACTATATATGAGATGGTGTTGGTTGCTATTGGGGTACGAAACACTACTGAGGTGTTGGTAGTCACTGTTGAGGCTACTGACGGTAGACCTCCTCCTTAGCTTGGATGCTACTAGTGCTGCACCTCCACCCCAACTAGGACAATCTACTATCACGTGATCATGTTACCTACACCAAAAGCAAGCTCCAATCCTATGATGACATACCCTACCAAGATGATAACTCTCACAAATACAACATAACATCTCAATTTCTAGCATCTTCCTTTTACAGTTGACTCCCTACTAGGGTTAAGCATGAGCTAACACCCTCTGGTATTATGATGGTGGTCTGTAAGCACTCAGACTCTTCTCCACTTTGCATGCTCCCTCATATGTTACTGTCATGCTGCATCATACTTTGGAAACCAATGTATTCCTAATGGCCCCTCTCAATCCATCCATAAATTTCTTGGCTCTTTACCTTTCATCCTTTTAGGCACCCGAAACAAATTGGGAGAACCTTCTTGCTATCCTTTTGGTGACTTGGTGGATGAAGTTTATGGTTGTGGTTGCTAGGAGACAAAGACTCCAAAGTAGGAAATAATAGAAGTGGAGATGACCGCCATGCCTTTGGAAGTGAGGATATTGTAAGGTTTCAACTTCTCTTCTCTTGGCTAGCAGTAAGAAGAGAGCATTAGTGAGTTTCTTTTCTTCAATCTGGTTGAAGCTTCACCTCGTCCAGATCAATCTAAGAATGTCTACAAGAAAGTATAGAAACAAGTGAAGACATCATTAGTTCTAGAGAAAGCATAGCATCATGCTCAAACTTGAAGAGAGCATCCACCCTCTTTTTCCTTGATCATCTCCTTCTCTTTTGAAGACCACCAACTTCAACCTCCCCCTCATCAAGGCTTTCCCTCAATTTATACACATTCCTGTGTGTCAAGAGATCCCCAAGGAGCATCACCAATGCATTAGAGGTTGCCCACAAGTTTAGAGCAAAGCAAGGAATCCCCCTTTCAACATCTTGCCCCAGGGAGATGATATTCTGATGTCAGGATATCTGGACTTCTAGCACACCATTATGACTAATTTTGTTTTTACTTTTCTCACCTAATTTACTTTAAAATTGCACCTTAGACTTGTTAATATGCATCTAATTACTTTTTTCATACATATAAGTACTTATTTCATGCATCATATGCTCTAAAAACACCCAAAAAAAGAAAGGCTAGGATGTAGCCCCCATCCTATCCATTCTATTTCAATTATCTTTCATGTTTGATTCTTTTATGGACATTGCACTTCCTCATGTAGTTCTAATCTTATTTTATTTTATTTCTTGTCTTGGTTTTGTGTAGCTCCAACAATCATTTCTACTGAAAGGAGCAAGCTTGGGTTCTCTTCAGCCAATGGAGAAGAAGTTGGAATCCTCACCTCTCCCCTTATCAAGGTACACAATCAAAAACTCAATCTATTTCATTTCATTTTCATTTACTTTTAAATCTTACAACTCCTGGTGACCACGTTTCTCTTTTCCTTTCCAAGTCTTTGTCATCTCCCCTTTTCTTTCCCAATCTCCTTCTATTTGACCCGAACCGTTCCTCCAACACCTGAGTGACACTAAGGACCAAATGTTCAAGGATCAATATGAGTGTAGAAGAGAGAAGAAGAAAGAGTAGGGAGACAATGTGGGCGTGAGGGAGAGAAATCCCCATCCACCAATGAACCGCTTTCTACATCCACATCTTTTAGCGACCATGGTGGGACAACTAATGCCCAACATTTTCTCTTTCATCAGATCTTTCTTTTCTTTTAGTAATTTGCATTGTTATTTTCTTTGCTTTACACTTTAAATTTTTAGATACTTCTTGTCATTTACTTTTCGGTTTTCCTTCAAGTACGTTTCAGTCCATGTGGACCTATATTCACGTCTTGTCCCCCAAGAGGACAACATTATCCAGCTCCCAAGCAAGCTATTTACTTCCTTGCACTTTCATTTACTATTTTTACATAATTTTATTTAGTTGCATTGTCATTCACTTCCTTGCACTTTTATTTACTTTCTTTACATTGTTATTTACATTTCTCACAATGTCATTTACTATCTTTTAAGTCATTGTACATCTTCCCTTTTACCATGTTTCCCGCATGAACCATTCCCCCATTTCTCCAGCTCACTTCATCTCTAGGCTTGCCTTTTATCAGTTTATGACACTCATTTTGTCACTGGTGTAGACCAACAATTCAAAAAACCAATTTTCCGATTTTCTTGATGCTCTGATATTGGGATGTCTGATGTCCTATTATTGGAACCTTTTTGCCACTAGGGCCAATTTTATTACTTTCTAATTAGCTCCCACGTAATTCCCTTTACACTTTTTAGCCCCCCTTATTATCATAGCAAGTCTTAGTCTTTTTTATATTTTATATCACTTTTACCCTTTTAAAGGCTCAATTTTCCCATGTTCAAGGAAAGACTAGTTTTATGGCTTTACTGGTGCTCTGATATTAGGACATCTAATGCCCTATTATTGGGATATTTTGTCCTTGGGACTAATTTTCTCACATTTTGATTAGCTCCCATGCAATCCCCTTTACACTTTTTAGTCCCCCCTACCATTATAGTAAGTCTACCTTAGTTGTTTTTGCATTTTACATCTCACTTATTTCTTAAAAGATCCATTTTCCTGGTTCTAAGAAACTTCTCTTTTCTTTGTTTAGTTCTTTCTTGGTTCTAATTTGTTTCTTATGGCTTATTTGGCCATCTTACCATTGTCTAAACTTACTCTTTGCATTTTCATTGCTAGTCTATGAATATTTTCTACTTTACTTGTTATTTTCATCATCATTTAGTTTAATCTTTGCTGTTATATTGCATTTTTAGGTTGCCTTTTCTTCTTGTCATCTTTCTGTTGCATTAGTTTGCATTAAGGTATCATGCTCGCCTAGCTCCATAAGTCATCCAAGAAGGGAGGCTCATTTTCCTCCTAAAATCATTCACATCCAAACACCCTTCTTGGTAGTTACAAACTCCTCATCTAGGGATTCCTTCTCAGACTGACCATGCTTGTTCTCACCAAGGCATTCTTAAGTCTCCAAATGTGAAGGATTTCCTTCTTCATGGATCAGGTGGGTTGTACCATTTCCTCCCAAAGCCTAGAGTATCCAATTATCTAACATTATAAGAAGGGTTAACATTAGTGTTTCTCGGCATTGTGAGAGCATATGATCCAACCCATCTTAGAGTGGACTTTACTCTATAAAATTCATTAATGTAAGGTCAAAAAAATCACATGTTAAGCATTTAGGATTCTCTATTATCATCTATTTGTCAATCTTGACAAACTCAAAACTATAAAAAGAATCTCAAAACACACAAAAACAATTAACAAAAGATTACTTTGTTTGTAGGCTTAATTTACATGTTTGTTAACCAAAAGTCAAAACTAAACAAAAAGATTTCAAAACAACCACAAACCTAAAGAAATCTTTGCTTATGGTAAGTACTTGTTTTCTAACAAAAATTCAAATAAAATATCTCTTAAAACAAAATAATAAAAAATATTTCTTTTACATAGCATCATGTCGGTGTCATTAAGGTCAAATAGGATGATCGACATGGCAAGCTACTACACTACCAATAGGTTTGAAATGTGACAAGGGAGTGTGCAAACCCCAACATATGATTTCATGTCTTAGGACCTTATGTCTCCCATATCACTTTAGATCAACTTAAAGATGCCGTCTAGGATGTCATGAGTAGCAAATCAGTCACTAGCCATGCTCATACCACATATGGTCAGTATGCCTCTACTCCTTCATCAGTGGCTCACCAACTCAATGCACCCCTAATAAATCATTCTTACACAGGTATGCCACCCTCACTCTCCTTCACATTCCAGCACAAGTCCAGCTGGTCCTCCACAGACTTTGGCCTATGTACCCACTATCCCTATTTCCCCTCATGCTTATTCAAAGACAAGGTCACCTATCTTGGACTCAACCCATGCCAGTCTCTCTTGGCCTTTGGGCCACATCTCTAGCCCAACTCTTTTTGCTAGGCCACCACTTTGCTTAAGGCTAAATCTCACTTTTTTTGCCACGCCAGCTCACCTTACACCCATTTGGGTGCCTTCTACATGCCACCTAGTACAGCCTCCTTCTCCTATTCTCTAAGAACCTTCTATCAATTGGGCCATGAACAATGATTTCAACTGGTTGGAAAAGGAATTCTAAGAACTCAAGCACCTAATAGATCCCTAGGTGGTCCCCAATGTCTCTATTCCCTCTCTCCCTTACATCCCTCCTTCCTAAACATTGGTCTACCACTGCTACAGTGGCATTGGTAATCTATTTACTCATGTACAAGATTTTATTACTCATGTCCGATAATTTATTCCTATAGAATGAGTTAGGGCACCTAAGAGCAAGTGGTTATCCTCCCAATTTTTATGTACTTAGGATTTTTTATTTCATTTCTAATTTTCATCAATAAAACATTTTAAGTAGAATCAATTCGATGTATGATTAACTCTTCCTTATCTTGCATCACTCACTATCTTTTTTGGTTTTTCTTGTCCTAGTTGAAAATATGTTTGAGCAACATCAAATTGAATTCTCTCAGTAATGCTCTCCTAATAACTCTCCTAAATAATGAAATTTAAGTCTATTTTGATGTTAAACTTAAATTTATTTTGAAAATTATATCTTGAGGATAATACGATAATTATGAATATATGGTGATGACGTTGCTAGGACGGCGTTGTTGGCACTTGTTCTTGCCTTTTCGGTAACACATGAGTGACTTGAGTCAATATGATGGCGGGAAGATGTAGAAAAGCTCACATGATATTGCAAGGTTGGCATGGGTGATGGCATTGAGCAAGGGTTGAGATATCATCATGGACTCTTGTGTTTTATTGGAATGAAAGTTGTTTGCCTAGATGACAAGGAATGAGACAAAATAGAGACAAGGGAGCCCAATTTAAGGTGATTACAAGAGGGGGGACTAAGTCCAAAATTGAAGGAGATGGGGCACCAAGGCTCATTTCAAGAAGGTGGAATGGGACCACTATCTAAAAGAATGATGATGATAATGATCTCTTAAGCCCGATTCAAGAGAATTGGGGGCACATCAGCCCATTTTAGAAGGGTGTGGGGGCAATAGCCCAATCTTGAAAGGCAAGGGGCACAATGGCCTGATTTGGAATGATGTGAGCCATGGGGCCTGATCTAGAGTGGTGAGCATGGGGTGCCCGATTGAGTGAGATGAACCCGAAGGCTTGATTCAAGAAGGTAAGAATAGGCCCGATTTGGATGATAGTGATGGTGGGCTCGTAGGCTCGAATGAGGCAAAGGAAAGGGTCGTGAGCCCAGTTGAGAGGAGTGATGGGGAAGTAGGCCCAATTTACTAAAGTGGGGGTGTGGCAGCCCAATTGAAAATCACTTGCCTACCCTTCAGGTTAACAAAGCCTGACATCCTCACACCATCATCCTATCCTTTCTTAAAGCTCGAAGCCTCCCCACCCCTAGTACCATCACAGCCACTACCACCACCAACACTCAACTGTAAGACAAAAAATGGTGTAGCAGAAGCAATAATTCCTTTGGATTTCATAGTAGTAGTCTCAATTAGAACTATACAACAAAAAATCAGAAACAAGAATCAAACCAAATAAAAAATGCATCCTTGGGATTCAAGAAATGTTTCATGGTTGGAGAAGAACTAAAGATCCCATGTTTCCAAGTTATCCAAGTGCATGTTCTCTAGGTGTATCCACATAAACTTCCATTGTAGAAAGATTCTCTTACACATTGGACCTTTTGACTCATCATGGACCGAGCTACACCATGGAAAAGCATGCTCCACAGAGAGAGAGAGAGAGAGAAGGAGGTTAGTCATAAAATTGACTCTTTTGACTTGATAGGGTTTGACCAAATTCACTTATATTTATAGAAATTAGAATTTTTATAAAAATGCTCAATTTTTATAAATTATGCCCACACTCTCATGCATATAGATCAATCATTATGTGTGTAACCCACTAAAATCAATAGTCCATATGGTTGAAGCTTAATCAAAATAACAACTTATTTTAAATTAAAACTATCATCTAATAATATGTCTAGTAACTTTCTGATCATGAAGGGTACAAGCTACATTCCATGATCCTAAACGACTTTGGAAATGTTCGTATCTCTATTGAGTCTTTTCATCATCAGTTATCGCATAGATATAAACTCTCATTCATCCAATGCTCTGGCCAGATTGGGGTATGGCGTCCTCCTTAGTAAACCAACACTATGGGATCATAAACTCAGAATTAGATCAATTGAAAAACTCATTTTCTAGTTATGCTCTCTACCCTAACAAAATATTTTGAGTACTATCCCATAGACTTTTTTTCACTTACCGAGAGTGAATGATCTTTTTGCTCAATTACCTTCACCAAGTTTTTCTTGTACCCAGTCTATTACATATATTGGACCATTGAATAAGGTGATCCATAAATTAATATCAAGCACAAGATACGCCTAGTAAGACATATTTGATGACTAAGTCAAAGGTCCAACTATGCAACCGTGATGATAGAAAATCTTGAATGACAGTTAGGTACGATACCATTCGAGATTTCTAATTTTATTAGTTCAATGAAATCATTCTATTAATAAGCACTTGTATGTGTATCTAAGTGTCTCCACACTATTGACTAATGATATTGGTTATCCACATCATATGAGAAAACATCACATACACTGTGTCGACTCCGAAAATAGGTTTGTCATCTTCCATATCGCCACCTCAAGAAAGGGGATGAGAGAGAAGGATGGAAAACACAGAAAACATTCTCACACCTCGGTCCCACACTCACATTGATCTCTGAACTTTCATCTCCCGACGTCACTCGAGCACCGGAGAGACAGTTCGTATTGTGTGGGAGGAGAGTGAGGATTGAATAAACTTAATGCATGAAGAAATGAAAATAAGTGGTCACCAGGAGCCGCCAGCTCCACTTTATGTAATTGAAATAAGAGAGAGAATTGACCGTGTGTACCTTAGCACGGGAAAGAGTGTGAGTGGGTTCAACCTTCTCTTTCTTCGGTCGGCCAATGAAGAGAAGTCTCCAACCAATGTTACCTTGATGTATCCGTGCAACTAGTAGACAAAGAAGACAAGAAAATAAGTGAAAGAAGGATTAGAACTAAGTGAAGTGTAGTAACTGTAAAAATAATAACATAAGACGGCAATTGGAAACAAACTCACTGGACTCGGAGTTAGCCCTAATCCCTTTTTTTATGATGTATGAAATGATGCAAAACTAAATAAAAATGATACTTAAATATGTACTAAATTAGATGAATGTTAGCAAAGAGAATATGAATGATTAAAGACAACACAACCCAAGCAAAGTGGCAACCGGGTTGGATAGATTCAATGTAAACTGTGCCAATCTGATGCAGAGACTGCAGTGAACAACACCGAGGTTAGAATCGAGTGCCATCTATTGCAATGAGCACTTGGATAGGAAGAGTTTTTGTGTTGATAACTTCTCCTCAATATGTCCGTATAGCCCTGTAGAAATTATGTAAATAGACAGAAACTGGAAACTATTACAGACTACATAACTTTGTTGAAACGATCACCACAGACAATACGAAAATCAGAATAGAATCATGTTTGTTTTAAAATAAATAAGACTTGAAAAGGATTATTTAACATGAAGACACTTTGTATTGAATCTTATGATATATGATCTGAATTTACCTGTCAAGTCGGATTATGGATAGTGAAGTTCTGGAAACTCCCAGTACAACATTGATGTAAGATGTTCTATGGGAAGCACAAATATTAAAATTGAATGATTTTGTTGTAAATAAAAGAGGACTCACCGGGGAACACTTTTTATGAAGAATGTATAGGCTAAATCCACCATTAAATGTACTAAAATTGACTGAGAAGATGATGACTTAGAATAGAAGATTTCGGATCTGTCTGTGTAGTGCCGGTGTAGAAGCCGCCACGAACTGAGATGATGTCAGAATAGATCTGTGTGTTGAAGATGAAAGATAGCTCGATGAAGCACACTTATTTTGAAGGAAGCTGATCCGTAAAATGATCAAAGAGATCTGTAGAAACCAATGAATAGCAATCTAGTACGTCGGAGTATAGACCGGCTTCTTTCTCACTTCGGGATGATCTCCGGGCACCGAGATGAAGAGAGGACAATTTGGGAGGTTGGTATGAGCCTAGGGTGGCTGGAAGATAAGGAGAAGAGTTCTGGAGGATGGGGATGTCCTTCTTTGGTTGTTCATATGAGTCTCTCTTTATAGGGGATGAGAACAGGTAAAACAATAGCAAGTTTTGATACATCCGACCATAGGTTGGATTTTCTCTATTTAATGCTGCTAATTTTCATCATGAAACTTCTAGAAACATACCCAACTGATTTAAAGAGATTGAAAATCATGGATCAGCTTCCCCCATGTTTAAAATATGTCTCCACTTGAAGAGGAAACAAATCTATTATAAAAATAGCAAATTTTGATATACAAGACAACAAGTTGGATTTTCATCATTTGATGATGCTAATTTTGGCCATGAAGTTTTTAGATACTTTACCAAGTGATATGGAGGAGGAAAAAGGAAGGTAAGGTCGTGAATTGGTCAAAGATGTGCCCAATGGGTTGGGCTTGCATGCAATTAGGCTTGATCAGGGGTGCGTGCGGACAGAATTACACTTCTGACTTCTAAAGGGCACTACAGACAAACAGGAGATCAGAATTGAATGTCATTTGTTGCACTAAAAAGAGAACTCAGAGAGGAAGATTATTGATGTTGAATATTTCTTCAATAAACGTCCACAAAATCCTGTGAAAAATTTTTAAGTAGATAAAATGTCGAGAAAAGCATAATTTGGCACACAAACAAGAGGTACACCTTGGTGTAAAGACCACCAAAAGCAACATGGAAGTTAGAATGGGCTCTCATTTGACAAACATGGATTTGATTAGAAATTAGCAACTCATCCTTAGATTTCCAGTAATTTTTTCAGCTTGTCCAAAAGGGTGGTTCAGCTTGATTTTGATGGTCTAAAAGAGATGTTGCCAATGGAATAAGGGTTTAAGCTTTAAGGCCAAATTGACATGTCTACACACTGGTCCATTTGAATCCTTAATATCCCGTCTCAAGGATCCTATAAGTACGAACATTTAGAATATATATCTCTAAATGATTAATCTCATCATGATTCAATCATCATTGTATGTGATCAAGGACTTCATTTTTATATATGTATCTAAATAGTGCAAATAATGAAGATATGTCACTTATTTAGTGAGATATTTCAAGGAATGTCAAATAATATCAAATATGATTGGATTGTAGGATATACATTTCTATCAAATTTTCACTTACATTAAAGTCAGCCACCCATCTATTTGATCTCTATCGGCCCTAGGTGACGCTCAAACACACTTTGAGTTAAAACCTCAATTTGTGGATCTACAATATTATTAATAGAAGATAATCTATCTTTTATTATATCTTTAAAAATTGCAATCTCTTTAACCAATGGTATTTAAACTTTTGATGAAACTTCGACTCCATTGCATATGCAATAGCTCATTGTTTTCACAAAACAATGGCACAAGATCATAAATAGTAAGGATAATCCCATATTTGAGATGAACTTCTTCATCCACTTCACTTCTTAAGTAGTTTTGTAGTAGTTATGTACTTTACTTCAGTTGTAGAGTTCACAATATTCTCTTGCATAGAACACTAGCTTCTAGTTCACTACACCACTATCTAGGGTAAACATGTACCCTTGTGTGGTCTTTCTATTAGATTTATCTAATTAGAATCTTGAGTATGTGAAACCTCAAAGGTTCAAGTAATCCCTTCTATATACTAGAAATACATCATAAGTGCTTCTTACATACTCAAGGATGCATTTCTTAACCATCTAGTAACTTTCATCTGGATGCATCTAATAAGTACTTATAACACTTAGAGCATGTTTCTTATCAAATTGTGTACATAGCTTAGAAAACATGATAAACCGTACGATACAAGCAAATGGACTCTTCTCATGTATGCTCTTTCTTAAGGAGTCTTCTAAAAGACATCTCCTTAAAGAGATTTAACTCTTTGACTCATAAGTAGGAACCTATCTTGCAATATTTCTCGACAAACACTTTGATTATGGCATCTATGTGCATCAACTATCTCAAGCCTAGAACCCTTTTATATATATCTCCATAGATCTAGATTATGAAAACATAAAATGCTTCACCCAGATAAAACGTGGAGGATTAATGTTGTTCTCATTCTCATGTTGCACTTATTCCAGCTAGATATCATTTTCCAACTATTCCAGTAGGTTGGCACATTCTAAGCACATTTGAGCCAACTGATGTAGATAATCACCTAGATTTCATTTACCTTATTTTGTGTTTGAAATTAAATTCAAAGAAGAAGAAGAAGAAGAAGAAGAAGAATAAGAAGAAGAAGAAGATGATGATGATGATGATGATGATGATGATGATGATGATGATGAAGTGGAAGTGGTATTTATAGGGGGAGGAGATAGATAAAGTAGTTTGATCAGGAATTTGGAGTGGAAGTCCCCTTATGTTGAAGTGTCCTCTAGGGCAAGTAGAGATGTCTCCTCAATTGAGATTCAAGTTGTTAGAAAAACTTTTTTTAGAGAAATAAATGTAAAAACAAAATGGGCATTAGATGCTTAACTGGAGATAGGATGGACTAGAGGGGCCCGTCTAGATTCAGGATGGGCAAGTAAGGCATGATTAAAAACAAGATGGGCCAGAGGGCCTAAACAAAGTCAGGGTGGGCTAGAAGGGCCCAATCAAAAAGCAGAGTTACCTAAGAGTAGTGGTGGATAAAGAAAGAGAGGCAAATGCCTTGAGTATGATCTGATGAAATTGACTCGTGGGCCTGCTGCTGATAGAAATAGGAGATGGGCTCGTGGGTCTTATACTAATGAAAGTATAAAATGGGCTCATGAGCCCAATAGTAGTAGATGAAAATGGACTCATGGGCCCAATGAAGATATGAGCAAAAGAAGGTGGGCTTGTGAGCCCTGTGACAGTGCAAGAAGGTTCTCGTGAGATTGGTTGGACTTTCATTCGAGTCCATCTCGCATGATAACCTTTTAGCAAGTCGATGGTTGGTTCAGCTATAAATGTTTCTTTGATTGACCTCTCTTCATAGGTGTAAAATAATTGAAATATTTAAGGAAACATTTATTGCTTGAATTTTTTGGTCCTTCACTTCTTCTCTGGCTCCCATGCTTCTTCTAGTTTGCGGTCTTCTTCAGCAATCTGAATTGTTTCTCCTTTGTCAAAATATTTACAATGTTTTAGGGAGAATTTTATTCTTCATTTCTTGACCGTTGGTGACTATTCCATCAAATCCAAGTCCATTTCTTAGAGGTAGCTTCACAAGTTTGATTAGTTGAAAAATGCCTTGCATTTCTTGGTCTAGCCCTTGGCCCTATTCATAACCCAAAATCTTCATGATATGTAGTCTAATAGGTTTATATGCATCCTTCTTTCTTCTCCAAACTTGATTGGTTTTCTTCTTCATTCTCAGTAGTTCTAACATGGTCAACATTGGCTGAGTTGGTAACCAAAGAGATGGCGAGCAAGATAAGCCATCCATATTGCCAATTAATAGCATGCTAGTTACCTTAACCACCTTACCTTTATATAGAAATTTGATACATTGATGATTAGTTCAGATGACTGCCTCTAGTGCTTCTAGATAGGACCATCCCAATATGGCCTTGTAGGTTAGATCAATCTCTAATACATGAAAATCTATAGTGCCAATGTGTGGCCCAAGCCCAACATTCAATGTAATCATGCCATGGGCGAGCTTCCTCAAGTTGTTGTATGCTATCACTATTATGTGAGATGGTCAGATTTCCTCATCTTAGATGCCGCACAAGTTCAATGTTTCTGGCTGCAAAACATTGATGGATGTGCCTATGTCCACTAATTCACTTATATACCCTTGACGTTGACAATGATGCATAGGGCATGCTTACCCACTTCTGGTACAGCTAGTTCCTCCTTGGTGAAGACAATCGATGGTTGCTCACTTCTAAGGGTTATGACAATTGTGATTTTACTTGCAAGTAGATTCTTGTTGACCATGACCCGTTTTAGATAATGGTGAAGTACTTCCTAGTGGACCTTTTACCTCTTGATCAAGTCTAGGAAGGAAATCCATGTTAAGTGACTTGTCTAGGTGCTTCAACAAATAATAAGTTGTCCAATGCAATACTTTTTCAATATGCACTTCTTCCATCTCTTATGCTACTGCTTGTATTGATCATGATGTGTAAGCTTGGGGAAAGATGTGCTGGAACATGCACCCTCTTTGGAATATTGTGGCAAGTCAGAGGACGGAGGGTTGATAAAAGGTGGTAGTTGTTGGTGATTGCAACAAGATAGGTGTTGTTGGTGGCAGCACCAAGGCAGGTTTTGTTAGTAATGGGTTCAGTTGGATGGGGCTTGAGGAATAGTGGTATGTATAGGTTGTTGCACAATGGCCATATGAGGTGTGATAATGATGAGCTGAAGGTATGGGGGTGAGTTGTGTGGCCCGAACAGATTGGATAATGGGTTGGTTAGGGTGAACCAATGGTGTGGTTGGTAGTTTAATGATGGGTCATAATGATGTGTAGATGATAAGTTGTGGTGAGGTATGGATGATAGATGGTTGGTATGAAATGATGGGAGTGGATGGAGTGACTCTTGGTATACAGAGAAAGGGTTGGGTGGATGGAGGATGCCAATTGACATGCACGGTGGCATCAAAGTTCTCAACTTGCCAATCTTTCCCTTGACCATAATGTTCTTTTGAAGAGGTCAAGATGGGGTTCACTTGATAATTACCTAGTACTGGTGCCGATGTAGGAGTGGGTGCATAAACTAGGAAAGGATTTTATATTATCTCCAAGCTAGGATGTTGTTTTTGTTGGACCAATGCTCATTGTATAATGAAGTTTCGTCCCAGTGTCTTATTTAAGCATTTCAACAAATCATAGGACTCTTTAATGTTCTCTTCGTCTAACTCTTGTGTAAGTGCTTTTGGTGCTCTTGATGTGCCAACTTGAAGAAATATATGCTAAAACATGCATCCACTTTGGAGTACCATGGCAAGTCATGGGGTATAAAGTTAAGGCAATGCAGGAGTTGTAGACTCAACTTTCAAGTCTACTCTTCACTCTATTCCACACACCTTGGTCCCCAGACTTTCGACCCTTGATGTCACTAGAGTGCTGGAGGATCGATTCGAGTCATGTGGAGTAGAGGGAGGAAAGTAGAAATAAAATAAGAGGAAAGAAGAGCATGGTGTAAAGCCAGTATGTGTTGTTGTGGTCATTAGGAGCCATAGCTCCAAATGAAAATAGAAGTGGGAAAATGGGCTGACTTACCTTAGTGGGAGATGTGCTTGGTGGGTTTTAACTTTCTTCTCTTTAACTGGCTGAGAAGAAAGAGTTTGAGAAGTTCTTAGATTTCAACCAATCGGTGTGGGTGTAGCTCACTCTGATCCATTTCTCTTAAAATGTCTAAAAGAATCAAGGAAACAAATGAAGAAATGACTAGTACTAAATAAAGTGGAGTAACGTAAATAAATGTGCTTAAAATGACAAAAGGAGATGTAATACCCTGATCGGGACTAGATCTCAACCCTCTATTTTTGGGTGTTTTAAAATATATGCAAAATAAATGTATGTTTAAATGCATGCAAAACAATGTTAAGTTGTAAAATAGAGAAAATGATGAAGGATCAAAAAATGGGTAGAATCAACTCCTTGTTTGGAATGGCCTAGATCTGGGCTTCCTAGTGCCCTATAGAGGGGATGCTTAGGGGCGTTAGATTGGATGCTCAAGCAAGCTAACTTCTTGCTTTTCTCCAATGTGTGCTCGACCTCCGGTGTGGTGGTGTAGCTTCTTGGAGTTCTCCATACACTCAAGAACATATGGCAATGGAGGGAGAACCAAAGAAATGTTGATCAAAGCTGATTAGTTGATGAACCTTGAGGGGTTGAGGGGTGAACTTAAGAATAAGAAGAGATTAAATGGGGGAGAATGAGAGGAGATGATAACTTTAAGACATTGGAAGAATAAGAAAGGGGTAATTGTCTTAATGACCATGACAGAAAAGATTGAGATTTCAAGAGTCTTGCATTAAAAATAGCCTTGAAAACTAAAAGTTCCCCATCTACAGGGTGCTTTTAGTTAAGACACGGTGATAAAGAACTGAAGAAGAACAATATTCTTGGAGAAAGAGAAAAAAATATCCCGCCAAACCTAAGCATCCCCCTTACAGGGTGCCTAGTGGTCCCCTAATGGGGCACCAGGTGCTCCCTTATTGGAGTGCCAAGTGCCCCACCAATGAGTCACCAGGTAACCCCCCCCCCCAACAAGGCACGAAGTTGCCAGACGCTAAAACCTTCAAAAAATGTTGCAGTTTCATAAAACTTGGTTTCTTTGGTGACATATTTGATTGTTATCCATAAAACAAGAGTTTTAATCTCTTCGATTAGGCCAGTTTGGCTTGTCCACATACGTTTGTGTTAAATCTGGTCTAATAAGAATGGGTGTCTAAGGAATTGAAATGTGAACAAATTGTAGTGTGGTGATCCTACAGGGTGCTACATTGATGGATTTGATGGTAGGGGTGTAAGTTGTGACAGCCTAATCGATCAAATTATGGATTGGTTAGGATGGATGAGCAGCATGTGTGGCAATGTAATGGCCATGATGAGGTATGAATAGTGGTCAGTTTAGAATAATGGTAGTATGTGAAGTGGCTTGTGGTATGGATAAAATGGGTTGGGTAAACATAAAAGGTTGGTTGACGTGAATGGTGGTGATAGATATTTCTACTTTCCAATATGTCCTTAGCCGAACTATTCTTCAAAGAAGGCTGAAACAAGATTAACCAAGTGGTTACTAGCATAGTGCTAGTGCTAGAGTAGGCGCATGTACTGGTAATGGGGTTATGAGCAATATCCAAGTTAGGGTGCTCCTAGTGCTCATTGTTGCTGCAAGTTCCTTTTCTTTAGTGACTGGATGTACTCACCCATTTTCATCATATCGATGTTGCCTTGTTCATGGAGATCATAGATGCAATCTTTGAATTGAAAGTAGATCTCTATAGTTGCCCTAGGTATCAATGGTACATGCAATATCTAGCCATATTAACATTGTTTGGCTAGCTGAGCATTTCCTTTAAAAGTGCTATTTATCAAGCTGCCATGAGAGTGTTAAAGATGTCAGTAAGAGAGTGTGGTAGTAGTGGCTAGTTTTCTCTCCTAGGCCCTACTCATTTGGGAGCATATGCAGTGGTGGTACATAATTGTATGCGGCTTGTTGTTGAAGTGGTTGGGAAACTATGGTTGGTCAGTTTAGAATAATGGTAGTATATGAAGTGGCTTGTGGTATGGATAAAATGGGTTGGGTAAATATAAAAGGTTGGTTGACGTGAATGGTGGTGATAGATATTTCTACTTTCCAATATGTCCTTAGCCGAACTATTCTTCAAAGAAGGCTGAAACAAGATTAACCAAGTGGTTACTAGCATAGTGCTAGTGCTAGAGTAGGTGCATGTACTGGTAATGGGGTTATGAGCAATATCCAAGTTAGGGTGCTCCTAGTGCTCATTGTTGCTGCAAGTTCCTTTTCTTTAGTGACTGGATGTACTCACCCATTTTCATCCTATCGATGTTGCCTTGTTCATGGAGATCATAGATGCAATCTTTGAATTGAAAGTAGATCTCTATAGTTTCCCTAGGTATCAATGGTACATGCAATATCTAGCCATATTAACATTGTTTGGCTAGCTGAGCATTTCCTTTAAAAGTGTTATTTATCAAGCTGCCATGAGAGTGTTAAAGATGTCAGTAAGAGAGTGTGGTAGTAGTGGATAGTTTTCTCTCCTAGGCCCTACTCATTTGGGAGCATATGCAACTCATTTGGGAGCATATGCAGTGGTGGTACATAATTGTATGCGGCTTGTTGTTGAAGTGGTTGGGAAACTATGGTTTGGATGGCTAGTTGTTGAGGGTACTGATGACAAACCTGAAACTAATGGGGTTGTTGTAGAAGTGTTCCAGAATTGCTACTTTTGCTATAGGTTTCTAAGCTAATGTTGATGGTTATTGATTAGGTTCCTACAACATTTATGTTTTCATTTATCACCACTTCTTCAATGACAAGGTTGATGGCGATATGTCATTTTCTTGGTTGTTCGGTGCCTACAGTCGATAGGTTCATGATGGGTGAATCCATAAGTTAGGTCTAGATATACTGCTCCCTCTCATATAGCTTGCTCATGGAGGTCAAATGGTGTAAGGCTAGCACATTTTTTAAGGTAAGAATAGCATTGGTGATAATCATCTTGACTTGTATTTGACTTGTATTGGCTCAGAATTGTCTACATACTTCATGAAGTCTTCGTTGTTCTTCATGCTTTCAGCAATCAGATCTATGATAGAAAAAGGTGATCCCACTTAGTCCTTGTAATGTTGTCAAAATTTAACTTTAACAATATCAAAATTACTTACCTTTGAAGAATTGAGTGAATTTAGTTTTAACAATATCAAAACTTTGGGAGTTGCTTGGAAGTCTAGCAAGCATTTAAGCTCTTTGTATTGCTCTTCTATTTGATTGAGCTTGTTCATCATTGCTTGACTAGCAAATAAATCCCAAGTGATTGAAGGAGGAGAGGTAGGAATTAGTGCTTGGGGCACTAGGACTAGAGGGGAGTAAGGTGAGGCAACTGAATGAGAAAGGTACATTGGTGAATGGACCAAAGGGCAAGTAGGGGGAAGAGAATTGGAAGAGTATAATGAAGGTCAAGAAGAGACAACAAGATTAGGATCCGAGTGGCTTAGAGTCACCATCATATGAGAACAAGGAGAATTTAGGGTCATGAGCCCCATGTAAGAATGAACAAGTGGTGCTGCATCGGTTTAACGAGACACCAATTGAATGTTGACCACCTTTAAAGAAACATGATCAGTAGGTGATTTGCCCTTAAGAATTGCTTGGATGGCCAAGAGTTGAGTGGGATCGGCATGTGAGGTGAGGACCTCCAAGAGAGAGTTAAGATCAATTGATGGAGGGACTAGAATAGCCTCCTGCTGTGCTTCTGGCTCATTGATTATTAACTTGATCAAACATTGTCTCAAGGTAGACTGACTAGGCATGTTGTGGCTCATACTAAGCCTAGCCATACTTCTCTTGCTCATAGTAGTTATCCACCATCCCAATGATGTGTCTTGACCATAACATCATTAACATGATATTATGTGTCAACCAAAGTCAAATATTTTGCAACAAAAAATATTTTGGTTCAAATCTTAGGTTAATGGATTGAAAAATATTGCTCACTTAATATTGGGGTTTGGACCTATGTTCCACCAACTCAGAGCAAAATTCTCACCACATTTAGGTCAACTTGGGTAACTTTAGGTTTTGTGTAAATGATATGACCAATTCAATCGATGAAGAGAGAAGCTTTCATGTATGGAGATTTATAGAGGCCTTGGTAGAAACAAACTAAGTCAACCAGGATGAAATTGTAGAAAGAGAGGTCAGTAACCCACAATAATTGTGCTTTGAAGGATGTAGAGTGTGTTGGGAGAGTTATCTCACTTTTTGGATGCCCTACGAATGAAACAAGTCTAATACCTAATACTATTCGAATGTAAGAGAATGATGTTTCAAGGATAGATGTAATACAAGTGCAAACAGTAATCCATGTTTCATATGCATTATTACATCTCTCACCATGTGTGTATGTGTGTACTACACTTGTTTCTCACCATGTTTGTGTTACACTGTACTTTGGCCACATTCAATGGTGTTTTAATCACATTTGCATTGCATCCCACCATGTTTCACCATTCACCCATCATAGCTCTCAACATAATCTTTAGGGTTTTCGAATCATATCAGCAATTATATTCTCTAGTCCTCTTAACCCATCTTGTTTCAGCACACCATATAGCTCAGATCGCTATAGCTCAGATCGCTAGCCGAAAATGAACCCACAAGTTTGACAGGAGTCTCACCAAGTGAGGTTGAATTTTTTTCTACCTCAAACATGTCCACATCGCAATTCCTTACCAATCATTTTTGGGGAACGTTGAAATTTGGTGGCATCCACCGTGAGACCTCAATGTACGTGTTTAATTCTACACTTTGACAGACAGTCCATTTTTTCTATTTCCTCATGATAAATATTTCTCAAAACGTGGAGTGAATCAAACTAGGATTCATATCTGAAAAAGATGGAGTCAATAGAAAATTCATACACACTATACAAGACAAAATTTTAAACCAAACAGGCACAAAGCTGTAGATCCGAAAGAGTATCAACATAAAGATTGGTCATTTTAATCAACAAAGTAGAAAAGTGTAGAGTGCTTTTCAAGGGGGTACATTCAAGCTGTAAACACCTAAAGAACAATAGAGCGTTGCCTCGAAGATAAGCTTTGAAAGGCAGCTTGGACTAACAATGGGGAAGAAGATAAGCTTTGAAAGGCAGCTTGGACTAACAATGGGGAAGAATAAGCGCCTCGAAGCACAACAGAGCTTCCAAGTTTCTCGTCTGTAGCGAAACGTACCATGAGAAGTCTTCCTCGTGTCTTCCTACTGTCGCCGTCCGTTGGCGATGGCTGCCTCAGAAAGAAACACTGCGAAGTTGCTCTCTCGGTTTCATCAAGGCTCCATTGCCTCGAATAACCACACATGAACAGAGTGAGTAGCAAGCGACAGAAGCAATATAAAAAAATACTACAAAAAATAAAAAATTAGGAGATATAACTAAAAGCTCTCTTAAAAATAATTATCATTAATTAAATATGTAAGAAGAAGAATTTGAATGAGAATACTTAAGAGAGCGAGAAGGTGGGGAGAGAGGTGGCCTCCAAAGGATCTCAGAGGGCTTCTAAAACCCTCCCGCAGTCACATGACCATTCTTGAAGACCCAGTCAGGACCGGTCACCAACCAGATGGCAGAGTCGCACCACTCAGCTAGGTTGAGCAACAGGGTCACTTGATCCAAGTCTCAACCCAGCTGATCATAAGTAAAATCGACCGGGTCAGACAACCCAACCCTACCCAGATCTAACATGGCTTTCCATGAGCCATCGCTCACTGAAGATCTGAGTCGGACTAACAGCCCCCGGACCAGTGTCAAAAAACCAACAAGCTTAATGTTCGGAAAGATATGAACGTAGAGACCATGGCGGATGAAGAAAACAACAGGATTACATACAGGTTTTATTCAATATACAGCCACCCATCATTAAGCCATCAGAATGAATCGAAAAAGAACTGAAGAATCGTCATGTTCACAACTGCAGACAAGATTAGTGTAACGATATCAGCGTCACTTGGGAGGTCAGGAGCCCTCTACATAATAAGAAGCACGTCTTTGTGTTTCTAAGGACCCCTTAACACCGGGAAAGAATCCAAATTACAAATCCCCCTGTTTCCAGCTTTGCTCTAGCGAGTAAACCTCAAAATTGGAGAATGACGAACATTCATTCATTAAAATGAAAGCCACTTTACAAAAGGGAAAAGAAAAATATGTCAAGGTTGACAACAAAAAGAAGAAATGCCCTCGGAAACGGTGTTACTAAGGGGGAAAGTTCAGTGTTACCAAAGGCAAACAAAAGAAACAGCATAATGAGCTAAGCTTAAAGCCTTGAACCCAGAGTCCTCCTGACCGGAAGTTGGGTTATCATATCAGGCTACAAGGGAGCAATGCGAGTAGCAATTCCTACCAATCTCCGTGCTCTTGTAGATTTCAGCCATTCAGTTGTCTGACTGCAGAGTGTCGATCACTAGCAGCAATGGACCACTTACATCTTGACATACTTATCTACATAGCCCTGCAAAAGATCAACAGAACCGATGATTCAATAGAAAATACTAAGTGAATCAAGTCAACATTCTGTATTCTTCGTACTTTCAAAATGGAAACTGACAAACATTGGAGACCACACAACCCAGGTTGAATTCATTATCAACTACTTGCAGTGAGATGACAGTTGTTTGACACATAAAATGAGAGAAGATATCAGGGTCATGTCAAAATTAAGAGAAAGGGGACTGGAAGATCCAATAACCAATTAATAAATACTTACCATTACAAGCTTGGTTAGCTTCCTCTGGGATGATTCAACATACTGGTTGACCTTTGCTTGTGTTTTGGGT
The DNA here is from genome assembly GCA_036172225.1 of Cryptocoryne crispatula var. balansae. Classification (NCBI taxonomy): domain Eukaryota; kingdom Viridiplantae; phylum Streptophyta; class Magnoliopsida; order Alismatales; family Araceae; genus Cryptocoryne; species Cryptocoryne crispatula. Next base: position 9,827,606 of record CM069931.1, on the reverse strand, counting down.
ATTTGATGCCTTGACACCGAGCTGGAAACCTTATCCACTGTTTTCTTCACAATAGTCTTGAATGCCTCCTTGCTCATGTTTCCCTGTCGCCATGATGGTTTAAGGACCTCTTTCACAAAATCTGCAAGGGCAATCTTAAAAAGCTTCATTGATCTAGAATCTTTGCTTTTCTTGCTCTTCCCTGGTGACCGGACCTGGTCAATTTCAACATCTCCTGTAACCATGTCAGGCATATCAAGTGGAATGACCGGACTCCAGTCTCTGCCATCAACTAGCACAGGACTCTCATTCTCCACGGCACCCACTTCTGCATCCGGTGCTGTCTCACCAAATTCATCATTCTCAATCTTAGGAGAAATGGTAAGGCCAATTTTGTGTTTATTTCTTCCTTCAACATCAGCGGGCATAAGCACACTGCTGGCTATATCAGCATCATGAACTTCAGGATCCTGATCATGGATGCTACCAAGTTTTTTTGCAACTTTTGAAGATGGTTCAATACTGTCAAAAAGTGGGTCATACTGATCACCAACTGGTGTCTCTCTTCTGAACTGATTCTGCACATCTTCCATTGATGCTCGCCATGGATATGGGCGATCAACAGAGTTTGCTGAAAAAGACAAATCAGTTCTTCCTGCACCCAGAGGTGGAGTAACTAACTTCGTTGAACCATGTCCACTCATTAACCTATGATCATAGCCAAGGGAAGAAACAAACTTATTACTGAAGTTTGTGCTACCATCCTGTCCAAAAGTACCTGGCATATACTTTGAACTAGTAGATGATTGCTCAAAAGTTGAAGCAAAAGGGTTGAAATGAGTCGGCACAACAATTTTGGCCAACCTGATATCTGATAAATGTTCTGGGACGCTTAATGGATGTTGGAGGGAGGAACCAACATTACCAATTTCACCCACGCTTGAATAAAAATTGCTTCTAGGAGTTGAATGTTGTGGGCCGTGTGACAATGAGCCAGAATAAGATGTCCCTCCTGCAGAAGCATAAAATGATCGATGATCTTGCGGCTGCATAATATTGCCTGTATACGGAAAAGGCATGTCCTCACTGGCAGGACGAAGAGGTTGAAAAGAACCAAGCTGATGTCGATCAGTCATTTGAGGACGTAAATAACGTTGTTCTATCAGATTTTGACCTGCAAAAGCTTGATTCTGTTGTGTTCCACCATAGGGAGGCCTTTGCATTACCTCATTTATATGTTTCTGATGCTCAACTGGATGAAATATTTGGTGAAATCTTGTGTCAGGATGTGAGATAAACTCACTCCCTAAAGAGCCATCAACTTGCTGATACTGTGGATTGGAATTCAAACTGGGAACTGGACGCATGACAACTTCTTTACCATAAGGAGGAAAGTCAACCCATGCGGGTCTTGGAGGGGGAGGAGGAGGAGGAGGAGCATTCAGATAATTCTGACCACTAGACAAAGGAGGTAACTTGGGGGGAAACATATCAGCAGGGACAGGCTGTGATATAAAGCTTGTTTCTTGAATTTGGCCCCAGTTTCCATTTGGAGGTTGTGGTGCATATGACTGATATTGATGCAAGTGTCCATGGAATGGCTGCCCTTGAGTCTGATTAACTGGGGGGAAGGGAACAGGGAGACCCTGGAATGGTGCTTGTGTTTGAGAAAGGTTATTATTAAGAACTGCACCTGTAAAACCAGATGACTGAGGGACAGAATGACTTAAGCCAGGATCCTGATTTGGAAGTGATGGATCCATGATACTCGAGTCCGGATGGCTCTCAGGCAAAGGGATCTCAGCTGAAGACTGCACAGGATGAGTGGACAGTTGAGATACAGATGGGACTGGAGCCACATCCTGAGGAGACTGATGCTCTGGCTGAGGAACAGGCAAAGGAGATGGTGGGTGGGCCTCAACGTGATTGGCAAGTACTTCATCAGAAGGTTGGCCAAGATTATCTTCGGCAAGTAGATGCTCTCCCTTGGAGGCTGAAGAAGTTTGGTCGTCCATGTTTGCATCAGGAAGCGAATGGCTACTATTCAGAGTCTTCTGAGCATCTTCACCCTCTCTCAACTGAGTTTCAACCGTCGCTTGCTTTAGTTCTGCTTGTTGCATGCCCTGCAACAGGATAGGTGACTGATGAGAGGCCAATTCCTCATTCACTCCCTTGTTATCATTTGTCACATCTATTTGATGTGGGCTTAAATGTTCTGCATCATCTTTTACAGAATCTAAACTGCTCTGTCCAGCAAAAGCTTCATTATTCACATCAACTGCATGTAACTTTGCTTCAGGTTCTAATTCTTGGATATCTTCGTCCAGATGCAAGATTTTTTCTCCAACATCAATGGTTTCCATGCTAATGTCCCTAGCATCACGTACATCATCAGTCCTCGCATACTTGACAGAATTTTTTGACACATCTTGACGATTGTGTGGTTTATTCCTGCTCCATCTTGAGTCATTGTGAAGAAACCAGCAGGATGCTCCACGATAGCACCTACCTCTGAGAAAATGTACACATTCTGGAGGTTGGGCATGGCTTCGTCTTGCACGCATGTGCCTGGATAGTGGTGGAGACCTGCTTCCGCTCTGCCTTCTTGGCGAACAGCTGAAACAGATACAGATCAATATCCAAGAACTTGAGCAAAAAGAATGAAACATATATGCAATCAGAACCAAACATAACCAAATGCAACACCATATACCTTTGTGATGGACTTCGCCTTCCTCTCCATTTCCATGGACTACGGCTTCTTCTCCTACTTTGTTGAGGTGACCGGCTGTTACTCCTACCATGCCTCTCAATAGGCAAGTCCTCAGAATCACTACTATTTGCACCTTCTCTGATCATCCTTCCAAATTCATCCACTTGCCCAAGATCTATGCATTTTTCCTGGCGAACATTCACAACCTTCTGGCCCACATTATCCTTGTTGGCTTCAGAAAAATCATTGCTAGAAGAAATGTAGATGTCTTTCCCTGTGTATATTGTAGTATCATCTTCATTGTGATTTTTAGAACCATCTACACTGATTAATCCATGAATAGGATCAGATGAAGTAGGAACAGCTGGCGCCACATCATGTGATTCAAGTGAGTCCCCAATTCCCGTTGGCATAACACATGATTGACTACTCTTCTCAATGTCAATAGCACTTGCGTCCAAAGCTGGATATGACTCCACTTCATCATTTCCATGAAATGGATCATGTCCGGTGACAGACAACACTTCCTCCCCTACAACTGACTGTTTTTTGTTACCATCTCCACTATCGTCTGAAGCATAACCCTGTATGTGTCTAAATGGGTTTCCATCTTTAACAAAAACTCCAACTGCCTCCATGTTTGAACCATCAGAATGGGTTGAGAAAACATCAACAGAAGTTGCATCTTGTTGTACTTGAACAGTTAAACGGCCTTGTACGTGTTCAGTCACAGCAGCTGACATATGACATTCATTACGTTTATCACTGGATAATACTGGTATGCACAAAAACATGTAGAATTCAGTGAAAAGCTGTATGGACAGCTTTACTAAAGTTAATCAAATAAAAATATATAGATCAGAAAGATAAGCTAACAACTAATTAACCTTTCTTTTCCATCCTAAATCCTGGACAGAACAAATAAGCAAAATCATTGGAAAAAGGCTAAATATCATTTTGCAACTAATCATATTTAGGTCATTGATGGAGTGAGAAAGACTCGTAGACGTGATTTAATTCTAACCGGTACCACTTATTTTGCAACTAATTATCTTGCACTGCAAATTTTGTCGCATGAAAAAGATAAGTTAAAAGATTTCAGTCTTTGTTCATAATGGTTTAATTTTGAGTTCAAAAGCACTCCTGTTGAAAATAATGTGGAACAAATTATACACAATCCTATGATTTGAAATTATGCAAGATTCAATAAAAAGTATGAAACCTATGTATAAAATTTTGAAAGTGATGGACATTGAAATTTATTCAATCATAGATAGTGTATATCATGCTATCATTATGATGAAAGATGTGATAAAGACAATTAAACCAAAAAACTACACATCATAGATGATAGATGGACAAAATCAATGGATGCACCTATCTATAAAGCAAGTACAATTTTCATACTCTATACAAGGTATCAATTTTTTGTTATAAATCAGATTATTAGACTAACAAATTTGAATAATAATGTTTGCAAGATTGGCTTGATTCCTCAATCTAAAGTACCAATGCAAACTGCATCTAAAAGACGACAATCAAACACTTAATAAAGTTGTTCATGAAGTTTTAGAAATTATTCCCAAAATCTAAAGAAAGAGGTCAATTTGAAAATGACATAATAAATAACCTTTTGACTATGACCTTTATAAATTGCATCGTATTTTATGTTGATAATTAACTCAAACTCAAACTCGAAGTCTTAATCACAAATGATTGAGGTCGGCTACATGGATTCGTCTTTTCTATTCTACATGATTCTTAACTAGCTCCTCTCGAATGCCTAACTCCTCCAAGTCATATTGGATTCGCCTTCGTCACATTAACTTGGATCTACCTCTCCGCTTCTTTTGCGCCGACAACATCAGGACCTCGACTTGTCTGATAGACATCTCAAAAGGATGTTGTCTGATACCAAACCAATGAAATCTTCTCTCTTTTACTATATCATTGATTCTCTCAATTTTCACTTTATACCTAATACACGTTGCAAATTCTATCTACCTATGTGTGACTACACATGTACTATAACATCCGCATTTCAACTACACTCAATTTAGCAGTATGTTCTTCATAGTTGTCCAACATTGCATGGTAGGTTTAAATGACATGTGATAGAATTTTTCCTTCAATTTTTAAGAGATTTACGATCACATAGAATTCTCATCGCCTCTCTTTATTTCAATCATCCCACTTTAATCTTATGGTTGACATCTTCACATTCCCCGTCTATATGTAAAATTGAACTTAAGTATTTAAATTGAGTACTTAGTGTGAGGACCTTTCCATCCAAAGTTACTTCAACGTCATCAATTCCTAGGGTTTCACTAAATTTAAAGTGCCATGCTTTGTCTTCGTCCTGCTAATTTTGAACTTCTTAGTTTCTAACTCGGTTCTCCAACAATCAAGTGTCATGTTAATGTTGTCTCGAGTTTCATCAATCAGAACAATATCATTTGTGAACAACATACACCAAAACAAGGAAGGTGGGGTCGGGAGTCGGGACCGGGTCGGTTTGGGGCCAAACCGACCCGGGTCGGCCAGGGTCGCGACCCGGGTCGGGACGGGGTCGGCCCGGGTCGCAAAAAATAATAATAAAAAAATAAAAATGGGGTCGGGGTCTTGGGGTCGCGACCGGGTCGGTCGGCCCCAAAACCAACCCGGTCGGGTCCGAGTCGCGACCCGGGTCGCGACCCGGCGAACCATGCACCAAAATAAACTCTCTTATGTATTCTTAATTATTTCGACCATGACTACGACAAAAAGATACGGGTTGAAAGAGAACCCTTAGTATAGCTCAATTGGCACCGAGAAGACTTCTGACTCCCCTCATAGGGAGGAAACTCGGACAGTCGCATATTCGTACATGTCTTGATGATGTTAATGTACCCAATGGATACCGTTTTCTTTCTTAGCACCAATCAAAAAATCTCTCTTGGGACTCTATCATAAGCATTTTCTAGAATCAAGAAAAACCATATGCAAATCTCTCTTCAGGTTTCTATATTTCTCCACTAAATATTTAACTAGGAAGATAACCTCCGTAGTTAATCTATCCGGCATAAATCCAAATTGATTTCTTGAAATCTTAATACACTCCCCCGAAGTTTCCTCTCTATAACCTTCTCTCACAATCTCATAGTCTGACACATGAACTTGATACCTCTATAGTCCCCACATTCTTATATGTCCCCTTTCCTTTTACATAGTGAGATGATGATACTCCTTTTCTATTTATTTGGCATCCTTCCGGTGGGAGCTATTTTATTAAAGAGTATGTCACTCCACTCCTCTCAAACACTTCCAGACTTCAATCAAGATGTTATTGGGACCACGTGCCTTTGAGTTTTCCATTCTTTCCAACGTGAGACGTACTTATAAAGGGATAATCTTTTTAGAGGACTAAACCCCTTGCCCTCGGTCCCCTTTCCACTCTGTTGTACTTTCCGGAACAAGATCATTAAAGAACGTCTCAAAATAATGTTTTCATTGTTCTTGGATATTCTCATCCCAAGTTAACACCCTCTCATTCCTATCTTAAATACACCGAACATGTCTTAGGTCTCAAAATCTCTTCTCTTTAACTTGGCCAGCAGGTAAATATTCTTCTCACCTTCTTTTGTACCCAATTTTTTATATAACCTGCTACATTCTAACTCACTAGCTCAACAACATGTAGAAAAGACTAATGTTGATGATAAATGTTAAATGTTATTTTTTATGTAATAGATTATAAAATTTCACTATCACTTATACTATCATACATATTTAAGATTTATGATTATAAACATATATTATATACTTAATTAAGTTCTTTTTAGCTCTTTCTTCTCTCTCTCTCTCTCTGTCTCACTTAATTTACTAATATTAACTCCTTATCCAAAAATAAATATCCACACTTTCATAATTATATATATAAGATCACTTATAATATATAATTTACCAAGATTACTTATAAAATCACTTATATCCACGACTACTCTACGCTCCCCTCATTTAATAATATTATAACAATATTTCACCATCACTTATACTATCGGACATATATAAATTTTATAATCATAAATGTGTTATATACTTGAATTTTATAAAAATCTATTTAACTCTCTTCTCTTTCATACACACATCATATTTACTTATATACATAGATAAAACATTCATTCAATTATAACATAAAAATATAATTATATTTATGTTTATTTTTATGTATAACGACCTCTCGACCCAGCCTTTCTTGAATACCGCTTTGACCGCCTAGGCGACACCTAAGTAGCTGCCTTGTCGCCCAAGCAGAATTAGTACCCTTCAACGCCTTGGGCACCTTGTCACCTTGACAACTATGAATATAAGGACAATTCAAATAACACATATGATTATTTGTTTTTCACTTTTAGGTAAATTGTGAAAAATGTATGGAATTGATTCTCCAACTTTAAGATAACTTGCAATCAAAGTTTTATTGCAGACTTCATCAACTTCTCCATGTGAAAGAAATTGGTGTACTTTTTCCTTGATACATACAAAACCTAGAAATAGATGTCATATTCAAAGTTGGAAAAACTTGTTTTACTATCATTATAATATGAAATTAAAGATAAAGATAATAGAGGCTACACGGTTTGCCGAGTCGATCCAGCCATGACCTAGTCGGTCCGACCCAGTCCTGCCCCAAATTGGGGTCACTCAACCCGTTGTCGGATCGCACGACCCAGTTGGTTGGGTCACCCCAAGTCGCTTGGTCTCATAACTTACATTTTTTTCTTTCGGGAGGCTCCCCCCCCCGATACCCTCACAAAAGGTGCTGCCCCCTTGACCCCCACGACCTAACCACACAAGTCGATCTGCGATTCCTAAGTGCTCATTTATTGATAGTATAACGATATTTCACTATCACTTATCCTGTTAAGTATGATTAAAATTTTTGATAATAAATATATGATGCATACTTAAAACTTCTAAAATTATTTCTTAACCATGTGTACCCTCTCACATGAGATAAACTCTTTCCCAATATATACTAATACAACGTAATCACGAGAAAAATCATGTTTACTTGTATACATAGATATACACTCATATTCAATTATAACATTAAAAATATAATTATATTTATGTATATATTTTATTTTATATGCATAAATATATAGCATAAAATTATAATTTTTCTATTTTCCCCTATTTTCATGTAATTTTTTATGTTTTTAAATATATTTTAAAAATAATAAATCCAACCCTATCCAACCCAATCACAACCCGGTCCGACTAGATCGGATTTGGGGCCAACCAACCCTGGGCCAACCCCTGACCCGGCCTTCCTCGTGAGGCTAAACATGGGCAAGGACGTGACACATAAAAGGATCTACTTGGTTACTTTGCAATACTTGGAGCAAGGATTCCGGAATCGGGACCGATTCCGATTCCCAGAATCGGCCGGAATCGGCCGATTCCTGGGAAGGGAATCGATTCCGGAATCGGTCGGATTCGGTTTTTTTTTTTGGATTTTTTTTTCGTCAAAAAAATTCAAAAAATTCAGAAAAATTTCTAAAAAAATAGGAAATGAGTTAGAAAAATTTTAAAAAATCACCAATGCATGATATCCACAAAACCACATCATACAAATACTAATGAACACCAATTGAAGACTCAAGACTTGAAAGTTAAGTACATATTCCAATTCCATTTATTCAAATATCAAAGAGTTGATACATCATAAAAAAAAATTACATCATATCAATCTACTACCAATATCTAATATAAAGACGTGGGTCGTCCTCCTCTCCCCGGTCGCCGCGACGCTCCTCCTCGTGCTCGCCCGAATACCGTCCGGACCATATCCATATGAAAATAATGCCGATGCCATGCCATCAAGGTCGTATGGATCGGATCCGGCGACGACCGGACGTAAGCGAGGACGGTGCAGCTGGGTGTAATCCACCGCCGCCTTGGTCAACCTCCGGCCAAATGCTCGATACCGTGGCTCCATAATATAAGACCGCGGTGTCCGTCATCCGCCGTGTAATACGGTTTTCGAAACCGTGAATCGTGTGACTCACTCGCCGCCGATGGTCGTTGCGGCCGGTGTATACACTCCTCGTCATCATCACCGAGGAGTGAGAAGGGAGCTCGCGTGTCATTCATCCGGCCGACAGACGCCCGACCTCAATCTCCTTCTCTTACCTCTTCACCATCTCTCGAACTACCGTAAAGTCCCAACCCAAAGTTTTTTTCAACTTTGCAAATCCTCCCATTCTCCGTGCGCTCACCTTTTGTTTTCGTTCTCCCGACCGCGAACGGGCCGGGTAGCAGCTGGCCGGGACGTGAGTCTGAGCTCGAGAGCTGGGGCCACAAGGCACAGTGGTCGCTCCATAGTCACGCGTAAGAAGGCCCCGCTCGAGTCCGAGAAGTAGATGGAGAGGCAGAGCCTGAGCATCCTCTCGCTCAACACCATCCAACTCTCCTTCGCCTACGCACGGTCATCGGGATCAAACTCGAACGCGCGATCCCCGGCTTCCTCTCCTCTATCCAGGAGGCAAGTGCGCATGCTCCTCCGGAAAATCGGGTCCACGTCCACCTCCTGGTGGTGTGGCGGAGGAATGCCTCTCGCTCGTACGGCCACCCGCGAACCGTGCAAATCGCTCCTCGCCGATCTTCTCGATCCTCGATGTTCTTTACGCGACCACGTTATCATCGGAAGACACCGCCCACCGGTCCGAGGTCAACCTCGTTCCTCCTTTTCGTACGTATCGTCAATGTACTCCGGGCCCTCTCACAAAGGTGGGAGGAACTGGTGCTCGGCTCGCATCCCGATACCAATGGCCGCAAGTGGATTCCATCCACTCCTGGTGTTCACCTGAACCCACCACTCAGCTGCAAGAAAAACACAAGAAGAGAAAAGGAAAACAATTAGCCCATCATCACCATAACTTATATGAAAAGAAAAGAAATTCCTCATCAAACTATTACTATACCAGGTGACACTTTGTCAACTGAATATTTCAGGTCAGCATCTGAGTATACACCGACCCTCATCTTGTACTTCTGCATCTGAAACATTTAAATAAAAAAATTAGTTGCCTGGTAATGCTAGTCCAAGGTATTTAATGAACTCTAACTTACTTCTATCTCGTGTACCTCTATCCTCGTCCCCGCCGAGATCGGCATCCACGGATAACCGCAAGTGTACCCCGCATCACCTCGTTGTCGTTCACCACCCGTCCTCCATATTGACGCGGGGGTTCAAAAAATATCCCGCAAGATTTTATTAGTTAACACGCGCATATAAGACAATTATCACGCAAGAATAAATTTTTTAACCAAGTTACACGGATGGACATCGCGGTGCAAGGTCTTGTCCCATCGGTCATCAATGATCTTCCACCACTTTTCAGAACCTCCGGGATTTTTTTCTTTAATTTTCAAATTTTGCCCTTGGCCCATAGCATCATACAATGTGCCCATCTCGGTCCCCGTCACATTCCGAGTCTACCAACCTCAAGACAACTACTTGGCTCGATGATCGCCAAGTAGTAGGCAATCCTCTCCCAAAACCTGTCGCCGGACCGCTTCTCGCACCGACAAGAATCTCCAATCGCTTCTGCTACGCAGTTGTCCACCATATAGTTGTAATACTCCTCGACCGCGCTAACTCTAACCAATGCATGTCTCGTGCCGGTGTAAACTCTCCAGCCGCAATGAAGTTCGCGGCAAATCGTCGACACCGGGCCCGACAAGATCGCGCTCTTCCCGCGCGAGATCTCACGATATACGTAGGAGGCGGGGATGCGAATAAATAAAAGATGTGATGGTCCGCGCCCTCGCCCGACAAGTGTGTATACACCCTCCTCCTTGCCTATATCCTCTAAAATGAGATCTATGGAACGCGCCGCACAGGCACCCGTAAGACGTGCTTCCTCTTCTCCATCAACTTCCTCCCAAACTCGCCTTATACGATGGTTCGCTGCGGTGACAACCCGAACCACATTCTCCTCCCCATCTCCTCCACCACTCCATCCATCGCAGAAAAATGAAGTCGGCATTTTTAATCTTCCTGCATCCACCGACTTCAAGAATGTAGTCCCCTCGTAACAAGACATCAAGAAGTTTATCATACCCTCTTCGTGATACTCGTCCACCCATCGCACATGATCGCGCAACCCTCTCCTTCCACACCAACTTGAACCCGTCCATCCACTCCCTCAACTCCCCGGACCTCCTCATCCGTGCCGCCGCCGTATACGTGTGTCCGTCTGCCCGGCTCGCAAACCCGGTCCTGAATACCCACCGCATCCACCATCGTCCGAAGTAGGGCCGGTGGCCGTACGTGCCGGGATGCCTACATCAAGTTAAAAAAAATGGGATCGTGGTAAAATTAAGTGTTAGTAAATAAAACAGTGCATAATGTCAAATTTAATTTAAAAGTGATACCGTACGTAAAAACCACTGGACAATGCGGCGAACGGCTCTCTTTCGGCCGTCTCCGTAGCCTTCACCCCTTTCATCGCTCGCTTTATCCCCATCCGCCCAAAGACTGCTTCCTAAATAAGTACTGGCCACTCTGGTAAATCGAGTGCCGGTAGAAGGACCCGGCTGGTATGGCTCCCGTCTCTGGGCGGTGCTCTCGGTCCCGAGTAGGGCGAGCCGGGCGTCGATCGGCCCAAAGTCGGGTCAACTCGGGACCCGCACCCTCCTACTCCCCTCCTCCCCGTCCTCCTCCTCGCAAATGCACGTTGGGCCGCGCTAACACGTCTAAGCTCGAGTCCGCGGACTCGTCCTCGCTCTCGCTCCGCCGCCGAGCCGCCGCCTTCCCCGGCCTTTCCTCGGAGGTGTGCAATCGCGGTCCCTCCTCTTCTCGAGTAGCTCGTCCCGCAACTCCTCCCTCTCGCTCGATCCGAACAGCCCGTCGAGAGGCTCTACCGTCACGTATCCTCTCATCTTCTCACTCTTCTCCCCGGGCACCTTGTCACATTTCTTTACATTCCCACCGTTCCCGCAATATGTTGTTTCACCCGAACACCCCCCGTTCATCTCCTTCCCGCACCACTTGCGACCGCACCCTCTTCCCCGACTAGGTCTACCATATGCCCGTGTTCTCAACCCACGTCGGAAGCACGCTCTGGTGCCGCGCCACCTTGATCGGCCATATCGTCAGACCGCAAAAAAATTGTAAACAATGCACTAAAAATGATTAGATAACATAAAAAATGATTTAGACGCTGTTCGAAGCGTACAACCCAAGTAACACACCATTCGCATGTTTAAAGGGTTACGTAGTTGTCGAAATCGTCGCAAATTAACGTACGGGATATCCGGAATTTTTCCCGTGCAAAATGAACTTAAACGATAGTTTAAAACTCGACGACTTATTCGGCTTCGGAAATCACAACGTTTAACGACGTCGACTCGTTCGAAACGCGTAAGAATGGACGTACGAAGTTTTCGCGAAGAAATCTTACCAAAACTAGTCAAAGATCGAAGAAGACGTTGATTCAAGGCGGACGGAGCTCGGATCGGCGGGAATCGGCTGAAGGAATCGCCGAATCGCCGAATCGCCGGAATCGCCCAGTGGAATCGCCGAATCGCGGAATCGGTGCAATCCGCTCCCGGGATCGACGGACGTCGCTCGAATCGCTCGGATCGACGCCGGATCGCCGGATCGATGCCGAATCCGCCGAGGAATCGCCGCGGAATCGCCGAACGAGCCCTACCGCCGCGGATCGAAGGAATCGACCGCGCGGCGTCGATTCCCGGCCCTTTAGCCGGGACCTGCCGATTCCCGTCCGGGACCGAACCGGGAATCGAACCGGGGCCGGTTCAACCGGTCTTCCATCGGAATCGGTCGGATCGACCGATTCCACACCGAATCGGTCGGAATCGGATCGATTCCGACCGATTCCAGTCGATTCATACCGATTCCGCGGAATTATTCCCGGAATCGGTCCTTCCGCCAGGAATCGGATCAGAATCCACCGATCCGATTCCGGAATCGGTCGGAATCGGTCCGATTCCACCGATTCCGTAATCTATGACTTGGAGAGAATGATATAGATGATCGAGAAAATTCTTATGCTGTATAGGTTGCAAATAGTGATATGAATGAACGTGACGGTTGTCCACCTGAACAAATTGTCTGTGCAAGACGTGAAGTTGGAATGGATATAGATACATCTATACAACAAATGAATCGATCTTTTCTCAACCTATCATCTTCATAACGATAATCCAACCTCTAATATGGATGGAAATGACGATGACAGTTGCAATGGTAGTGCTAGTAATATAGACATAGAAGGTTAATCATTTCTCAATGATGTTACTGGGTAAGTTCATCCTCAACATTAAAAACTAACAAAGCAAGCATATAGACATAAAAAAGTGTTGAAATGTCATATGGTCAAACATTGCCACAATTTAAAAAATATGATATTTCTCACACTTCTAGTTGTGTAGATATTTCCTCTAAAAGCAATATTATAGATATGAACATTCACAAGATTCATCATTGTATGAATATAGACATGGATATTAATATGAATATGGATAATGCAACAAGATTCTTCACATTCACCTTATAGTAAAGAATATAAACCTTCATAAAGATATGGATATAGATATATTGCAAGAGAACATGTTTCTTTAAACATGCATTATGATTATGATTCTTATGGTTATGGTTATCGTCCTAGTTATGGAAATACCACACAAGGTGACTCTTCAAACATCTCTTATACTTATGAACACAAATTTAGTTTATCATGAAAGAGAAAGACCATCAATTTTGTTGGTGATTTTACGGTGTAACCAAAAAGTCACAAAGTAACCAACAAAGTAATCAATTAGAAGTGCATAGACCATCTTTTTGGTATTGAAAGTGTTTTATAATTACTTGTTCACACAATTGATATGCATAGGTATTATCTTTTTGCATGTAAATTTGGTAATGTACTCCATCTTTATAAAATATTGTGTTATATTCAATTAATGTATACATTTTGATTTGAGAATCTAAAATTCAATCTCCAAAGATTTTCCTGAGATCTCTTTTGTTTCACCCCCCCCCTCGATATGAAGCTAAGATCCAACATGACAATCCTTGACACTACGACAGGGGATATGACTTTTGGTTCATTGATCATCACCCCCTGGCCCCTTCTCCTTATCATCTCGATGTGTTGGTATTTGAGCATCCAAAGAAGAATCTTCACATGATGTTGGTATTTGTCAATGACTAGTTGTTTGTTCACTCGGGAACCAGATGCATGACTCTTTCTACGGAGATAAATTTCTTCCTCGGTGATGTTTGTGTAGATTACCAATTCCCCTAATCCACAACTCCTCTACAATCTTGAGCTGTGTGGGTAATTCTTTAAATGTTTTTGCTCTTCTTTGCGTTGTATTCTTTTTTGTATTAATGAAATTATGATCATTTGACCATTCACCAAAAAACTCTCATTGTGTCATTGAGATGAAGGCAGGTGCCCAAGCAAAAGGGACCGGCCGCCTTGTGCTATGTGAAGATACTAATTACTGTGGTGAATGGGGCCTCTAGAGCTGACCTGGGGATCTACGTGGCTCCAAATGATGCTGAATAATGGACCTAGCCAACGGTGGGCATTAATATCTCTCAATATCTAAAAGACCAACTGAAGCTTGCTCCGGGTGGAGACATCGCTTAGATAGTTCTCTCTGAATGTTCTCTCACAACCTAGTTTTAAACCAAGTTAGTGTCACCTCAGGGTCCTCTATCATGAAACATCTCAGTATGAATTCATCAAATCTAGTGATATACTCCAAAACTGATGTCTCAGCCAGTGTCAAACTCTGCCACTAATCCAATAGCTTCCATAGTAATGAGGTCAGAAGGCAGTAGGCACTTCTCACGTAACTTCCCCTTCACTTCATCCAACATCTCGATGGGATACTCTACAGCCTCCAGGCAATCACAAGATGATCCACATTTCACCAATAAGTACGAGCCTTACCAACCAACTTCACCTTCGCAAATTGGACCTTACGAGCTTAACTCATCTAGGGGACCACTCATAATAACAGTCCATGCTGGCCTCCCAATCCAAATAGATCTACCGGTAAAGGGATCATACAAGAATATAGGAGCCTTGACTCACGAGTCACGTCATACAACATGATCCTCAAAAGTCATCTGGCTCATGATAAACTAATTCTCGTGATATAACCCCTTCAGATCGAGGCCTAAGCATGCTCATGCTGCTGCTCAGAGATCCACTCGCACACCCATCACCAATGGTGGTTCCCTATTTCGACCTCCAAATCTAGCCAATCTACCTCACATAAATTCCTCAACTCTCTCATCCACTCACTCCTAAGCATTATCCACTTTGCAAGCATCCTCCAAGAAAGCCATCCTTCCCACCAAATGCCTCACCAAGTCATCAATCGTGGTGACTGTCAGTAGTTATCTCATTATATCTCACAAGGACCTTAGAGTCTATCATCTATCCTAGCTGACTGCTCCATAGACTCCTCAAAATGGGGGTTATATCAGAATTCATAGCGATGGAACTAGCACAGAATTGGTAATAATCTGTACCAAGCCGAATAGACATACACAGGAGGTTGGATTATGCGTGCTATACTGAATGTAAGGTAACACAGAAGGTTGGACTATGCGTGTTATCTCTCTCTCTCTCTCTCTCTCTCTCTCTCCCTTTTGTTAGCTATGCAATGAACGACTCAAAACAACGCAGATGCATTAAGCACAACAATCTAGGCTCTACACCCCCATGAAGATAGCACTTATACAAGCACACAAGGGTTGTAGTGACTATCAAGTGTTAACAGACACGATCAGGAGAGTTCCAGCATAATTATGCAATAATCAAACACAACCTTGCAATTTGATCCAATCAAGCATTAAAGGGCACAGGTAAAAATAAGCAGGATCACTGCCAATTAAGCGCAAGTTACAATTCCAGGAACGCAAAAGGGGAGAAGGAATCTCAATGACTCAAATAAAAAACAATTTTACGCTGCAACATAGCTAAGACACACCAATGCTAATATAATCGGGCATCATAGTTTTGAAGGTGGTCAAGGTGACTAAATCAACATAGTACCACATTGGCGCCTAGGCGGTAAGGCGAGGTGTTAGGCGACAATATTTTATAATAAAACTGATAAAATAACAAACATATGTGTAACAAATAATACCAAATAACTATGACACAATGTAATCATTTATGAAATTATTTAATCCTAGTTATCATTCCATAAAATATCTATTTATAATCAATTAACTATTAGAAATAGTTTTTTTACTTCAAAACCATCCAATTAAATGATATTGATATTTAATTAGCATTATTTATTCTTAAATTAGACAAAATAGATATAATATGTCATGCTCACCTAGGTGCCCTTCGCCTTGACCAGTGAGAAGGCGCCTTGTTGCCTAGATGACACCTTGAAAGCAGTGTCCGGCATACGTGATAATTAAATTAATCATTAATGTTGGCATAACAAAACTCAAGTTAGTACAAGATCTTCCCGCATATATCTACTTCATGTGTTTTTCTATGGCAACAGAGACAAAACTATTGACCATCTATTTGTCAAATGCAGAGTCATTTAATTATTTTCTCTGGAAAAGGTTATTCAACAAATGGAACTTTCAATGGAAGGAACCAGAAAGCACTACTGCTCTTATTCAAGAATGGCCATTTTTAACCCTTGGCTTGTGGAGCCAGCATTATGGAGGTTCATCCTACATGCAATGCTATGGTTTATCAAGCACGCACATAACAAAAGAATTTTTGATCAGCACTTTGAGAACCCAAGAGGGATTATACTTTTGATGTCTTCGTTTGTTAAGGACCGACACTGGCTCATTCAAATGTTCCCTTATCTGAGGCATCCTTCAAGGAAAGACTCCGGCCTTCTCTTTCTTGTTTACTGTGATTTCATTCACGCCTACCACCTAGGTACTGTGAAGCCTTTTCTTTCTTCCTCTGTGTACACTGGCTCATTCAAATGTTCCCTTATCTGAGTCATCGTTCAAGGAAAGACTCTGGCCTTCTCTTTCTTTTTTACTGTGATTTCATTCACGCCTACCACCTTGGTACTGTGAAACCTTTTCTTTCTTCAGCTGTGTTTTTCCTTTTTACACATTGTTGGCACCCAAAATATTCATATATGATGAAGGGATAAGATAAAGGCATGCCACATACATGTTGCCATGAACTACAGTGCATATGAGTGTTAAGAAAATAAGCAAGTAGCTGAAGGAGGGTCGGTTGAGGCAGGAGCTGAGTGGTCAAAGCCTAGAATGGCTCAATCGGACTAACAATCCATGGATCCAGCAATTATCGACCCATGAATGTCATCCCCTTTACGACAGGCTTATTCTAGAGGAGCCCACGCCACAAGAAAAAAATAAATGAATAAAAATTTTCAAAGAAAGGAAAGAAGACGACACTCCGTCGGATTCTACTCCAACGATGGTAAGAGTTGCCGTAATAAGCCGATAGGAGATAACAAGGGAGGGAAGTCGATCCCAAATATCACGGACCCTCGCCGATTCCGTCTCAAAGACGGACGCCTATTCCGGGAAAGCTTCCCGACAAGATAAGGAAACCCTGCCCCTATAAAATGGGGATGGTAGCATCAATGCGGAGGTCGGAACCCAGAGGGGGAGAGCGGAGGCCAAGAGAAGACCGGAAGAAGGAAGAGGCGGGAGAGATTGAGAGAAAAGGTGGTGAGAGGGATTACCGAAACCATTGGGACCGCGGAGACTTCTTTTCCTTTCCAACCGGAGTCGCTTGCTTCGCCGAGGCCTTCTCATCTATGTCGTCGGAGCCATTGGAGATGCCAAAGTAACCCTCTCTCCCCAGAGAAATCGCCGGAGGCACCTTCCCCCCTCGACGGGGCCGTTGGGACCGTCAAAACTTCCTCCGCTTCCGCAGGCCGCTGCAGACATTATCAGAGCTCTCAACCTCCTCCGCCGTCATCGTCAAGGGCCTCCGCCTCTTCTAGGGGAGCTGACGGAAGCCTCTCCAACCCCCTTCGTTGTCGCCATGCTCTGCCCCAGCCGTTGCCCTCGGTTCCCACCGCGATCGAGCACCGGATGTCGTCGGGCGAACAGTGCCGCGAGGGGATTTATTTTATTTTTTCCCCACTTTAGTCCACCATGGCACATAACGGTGGGGCCCACCAAAAAAAAGCAAAAAAAAGAAGAAAAAGGGAAAAAGCGGCCGCACGCGGCCGATCAGGGCTTGCGAGGGCTGCAGCCACCATGGGCCATCGGAGGCCCAATAGCTTCAGATGAACAATGAAGATGAACAGTGCCAGGACATGGCTATTCAAAAAAAAAAGTTAAAACAAACAATGAAGTGAAAATTAAATAAAATTTATCTCTTTAATCAACAAATCGGGACTAGTTGGGGGGTCAACTAACCATCCGCCCCTACGTCTCGTCTTAACTTAAAAAAAATCAAAATCCGGACTAGTTGGGAGGTTGACTAATCATCCGTCCCTACATCCTTTTTTTAAGGTAGACATACAAAGGTAGACCTCAATATCTTATCATCCAGCTAAATGAAGCCGTGCATGGTCAACATGCCTCTAAGCCAGTTATATACTGATAAAAAAATGAGTGGGAGGATACCCATATGTCTATCAAAGACCAGGTACATTCCATTCAAACAGAAAAAAGAGGAGAAATTGACAAGTTATTTCATGACCATCAAGGGTCCAGAAGGGGTTGTCATCAAGTTTGTAAAGGTTATGGAACTTGAAGCTTCCGAATCATATGTTTTGAATGGCAGATGATGTCCTATGCGTACTCACCATGAAGAAGCATGAGCAATCTCGTGAAATTTATGGGATGCAAACAAAAAAAAAAGAGAGGAGAGAATCTGAATTTGATGAAAACGTAATCTGCAGAAAAAATGGTTAAAATCTGAAGGCAATTTGAACTCATAACATTCCATCCCATCACCAATGCACCAGAATTATTCAAACTCTGATCGTTGGGCCAAAAAAAGACAACAAAAGATCAAGTCCAGGATCTGAAGCCTTAACAAAACTCTAAATTAAAAATCTTTAATCAATTTCAATTAAAGCTGGAATCATATACAACATCTAAAATCACATTAAGTTCAAAACAAGCTCAATTCAGCAAATCTGAAATATGTAAATCTGAAATCTGTAAGGTTCACAAAAGAAAAAAGAAATACACTCTCAAACAAACCAAATCCAAAATTCAAGTCAATCATAACCAAGTGAATTTGATAACCTGTCAAGCATTAATTTAAACCATAATTTAAAATCCAAAATCCAACTTCATTCCAAACATATTCAAATCAATTAAATTAAATCAAACTCAAATCAAATTCCTTAAATTAAACCCAAGTCGATTTTAATCAATAAATTTGAATCTCTCAAATGAATTTAAACTAAAATTCAACCAAACTTTAACTAAACAGATTTAATCTAAAAACAAACCGAGCTTAAACAAATTCAAGACAGTTAATCTCCGAGATTCAATTCACATCAAATTGAAATACACAAGATCAAATTTCAACAAATAATTTTAATCAACTAAATTAAACTAATTCAAATCAATTCCAATCAAATTCTAATCAAATCAAACTTAAATCAATAAGCAACCCAAATAAATTGGTTCAATCAAGCTGAACTCAAACAGATAAAAAAATAAAAAAATCAACTTCAACCCAAATCAAAAAAACAGTTAATAAAAAAAAACAACTCAAACTAAACTTGAGTCAATTCAACTCAAATCAGATTTTCCAAATCAAGTTCAAATCAATTCTAACCAAACAAGTTCAGATAAAAAATTTCAAATTCAACCTAAATTAAAAGTAATTCGTAAATCAGATTCAAACCAAAATTTAAATTTTAACCAACAAATTTAATTAATCAACTCAATTCAAATCAAATCAAATTAAATTCAAATAAATTAAGTGCTTGCATTCCATCAATTTCATGGGGTTGTTTTCCTATGTGTGTGAATGTTTATTTTATGTGGATGCATTGTTCTTCTATTCAATGAGTTGCTATGATGGATAATCAAGGGTATTCGAGCATTCTCGAAATAATTAACATCGGAACTTCACACCATCCAATGGGGAGAGGTCAAAATAAATTTCAAAGAACCTAACAACCTCAAGTTATATTTTTATACATATCATGGCCCCTAGCTAATACTTTTATGGAATACCATCTATGTTCCTAAGAAGTCAATGCTATGGTCAAATCAAATTAAAATCAAATCAAACAAGAAAATGAATTTCCAAAACTCTTTTAAGAGTATATTTTTGAGGTTACATTACACATGTAACTATCCTTTCAGATATAAATAGAAACTGTGGCCTTTTGGCCATCTTCAAAAAGAAAAATAGTACCTTGGAGCTCTGAACTCATTCTGATCACGACAGGGTCATTGCTACTACATGGTGTGACAGCTTTGAAACTGCAAATTCCGGAGGCATTCTAATTGCACATTGGGTCATGGGCCTGATGGGAGGAGCAAGGAACTCCTGCAGTGTTTGGAGGTGCTCGGGTAAAGGTGATAGACCACAGACCTCGGTGTCAGGATGCTGCTGGTAGACCTGTCAATGGAGTTACTGGATCCAGCAAACAACGTGAGTCCGAAATTATATTTGAGTCTTAAATACTTAACGGGTAACCTGACCACACCTCTCTCGGGTTCAAGAATAGGTGAAAGCCCGAAACTTAGATTTCCGTGGTGCTCTCGGGTTGCCTGATAGGCTGCCTTCAACGTCGACGATCGCATTCTTCACCGTATCCGGGCAACAGCGCCTTCGCCGCTGCCGCAGGCCAGCCTGTTCACCCCCGGCTCTTTCTACTTCTACTACCCCACCGTGCCTCCGCTCCATTTCCCCTCCCTCTATCACTCTGTCTCCGCTCAGGGTGGCCTCCGCCGGGATGATCCCTGGCGCCGCCCAATCTCGGTGGTGCCGAACCCTTCATCCCCTCCATGTCCAACGTTGTGGCCGCCTCCCACTCTCAGAATCTCCGCCTCAAGCTCTGCACGTTGGAGCCCTTCTTCCACGTCCGCGGGCTCAGCCTAGAGGACATCGCCGTCGAGCTGGGCAAGGTGGAGGGGTTCGTACGCCCCTGGCTTGGCGTATGATGTAGATGGGGCGCGGGAAGAATCAGGCCACGGCGGTGATGCCGCGGCTGCTTCGCCTGCCGCCTCGGTCGACCGGAGGAGCGCCGGCGAGTTGCTGAAGCAGATACGGTAGCATTCGTCCATGGACGGGGATGGCTCGCAGAGGCTTGTGCTCTATTTCCGTGCTTCGCGGACGGGCTGGATCTGCAGGCTAGGGCAGAGTATGCTCCTAAATAAATATCTCATTCGGGCACTTCGGAGCTAATCCGAACCCAATGAGAATTTAAAATTGGATATAGATTCAGGATCAGGAAAAAGAGCATTGAGTCAGTTCGAATCCTTCCATTATCGGGTTCGGATTTGAATCAGGCAAAATCCAATCCATTTACACCTCTAGCTGCTGGCCATGGTGAAAAGGCTGACAGGCGGCACTGAGCCAGCATATGAATGTCTAAGAGCCATGCATTGATGGCTGTGAGCAGCTGCACCGAGAGAAGATGGTTGGAGTCTTGCAGCAGTGTAGAGCTGGCAGCCACCAAGACCAGGGGTGGGGCAAGGGGCTCCGCAGTGTTTGGAGGTGCTCAGGCAAAGGTGACTGACAAGAGGTCACGATTTCAAGATGCGGTTAAGGATGTAGATAAGATGATGGAAGGCACAGTGCTGGTGTACAGACGCCAAAGAGCCATGTCAAATGCCACAACAACTAAGGCTGAGTGATTTCCAGCTGTTGACTTGGCAGCATAGTTGTCAAGGCGACAAGGCGCCCAAGGCGTTGAAGGGTACCGATTCTGCTTAGGCGACAAGATAGCCGCTTAGACGTCGTCTAGGCGGTCAAGGCGGTATTCAAGGAAAATTGAGTCGGGAGGTTGTGATACACATAGTTGTCAAGGCGACAAGGCGCACAAGGCGTTGAAGGGTATCGATTCCGCTTAGGCGACAAGGCGGCCGCCTAGGCGTCGCCTAGGCGGTATTCAAGGAAGGCTGAGTCGGGAGGTTGTTATATATAAAAAATATATATATAATTATATTTGTTATGTTATAATTGAATATGAGTGTTTTATCAATGCACATAAGTAAATATGATGTGTGTGTGAAGGAGAAGAAAGTTAAATAAATATTTATAAAATTTAAGTATATAACTCATTTATGATTATAAAATTTATATATGTGCAATAGTATAAGTGATGGTAAAACTTTTTTTAATGATGTAAAAATACCCAAGGCGCCTTGCTTGGGCGCCTTGGGCGCCTAGGATGGCGCCTTGGGCGCCTTTTTGGCCCCAGACAAGGCGCCCTGGCAAGGCGCCCTTGGAAAGGCGCCTTGCCACCTAGGCGCCGCCTAGGCGGGGGCCTTGACAACTATGGTGATACATAAAAATAAGCATAAATATAATTATATTTTTATGTTATAATTGAATATAAGTGTTTTATCAATGCACATAAGTAAATATGATGTGTGTATGAAAGAGATGAAAGTTAAATAAATTTTTATAAAATTTAAGTATATAACTCATTTATGATTATAAAATTTATATATGTGCAATAGTATAAGTGATGGAAAATTATTGTTATAATATTATTAAATGGGGGGAGCACAAAGTAGTCATGGATCGACCTACGCTGTCAGGTCGCGGAGTCAATGGGGCAGCACCCCTTGTGGAGGGTTGTCAGGGGGGGCGAAACCCCCCGAACCCAAAAAAATATGTAATAGTATAAGTGAGACAGAAAGAGAGTGAAGAAAGAGATGAAAAAAAACTTAATTAAGTATATAATATTTGTTTATAAACATAAATCTTAAATATGTATGATAGTACAAGTGATAATGCAATACATTAATATATTCAAACTATCATTAAATAAGTGTCCCTTGTGAGGGGTATCAAGGGGGGAAAACCCCTCAAACATATTTTTTAACGATGTAAAAATACCCAAGGCGCCTTACCTGGACGCCTAAGCTAGCGCCTTGGGCGCCTTGGGCACCTTTTTGGCCCCAGACAAGGCGCCCTTGGAAAAGCGCCTTGCCGCCTAGGCGGGCACCTTGACAACTATGCTTGGCAGGAGTACAAGGTCATGGCCATCGGAAATGGCCTGGTAGAGGTGGAGCAGGTCCCACTACGGATGTGCTTGGCGGCAGCCTAGAGTCATGTCATCTGAGGTGTGAGGCACCCAAGGTGAGGGGAGGGTCGTCTCATCTTAGGCGCTTGAGGCTAGGTGTGTCAAGAGTTTGAGATGAGGTATATTTTTTAATATTTAATAATATATAACATTAAAACTTCAAAAAAAACAAAAAACTCACTCCCAAGGCCTACAGGACATCGGGATGTCGGAGGCTCAGGGTGGAAGATTGGGCATTAAGGATTTTGGGGCAAGTGAAGAGAATTTTAAGTTGCTGGATCCAGCCCTTACTAGATCTGGATCCGGGTGACACCAGCAAGGCAGTTGAGGCGAGCGCCTCATATAACATAGGCCTAGAGTGGGGCATCAGGTGTGGGGGCAGGCTGTCTGGGGGCGAGCAGCCTGATAGCAGGGAAAGGTATGGAAGGACGAAGGCTAAAAAAGGTTGTGGTATGGCCTGATAGCATGGCCAAACCACATGAACAGCTAAGAAGCTCGGCAACAAAGGTGGAATGGCAGAACTGGGGGAGTCGCAGGTAGGGGAGTTCGGGATCACTGGGAGGTTGTGGCACTTCTGGCTGATGTGTGGATAAGCAGGCTTGAAGCAGGGCAATACGAAAGGGGATTAGGGTTTACGGATGGTGCTTGGTTGCTGCAGCTGGCTTTGCAGGGAGAGGAGCTCTGCACTGACGACAGAGAAGTCGGTGGGTTGGCAGTCGGGGATGGGGGGTTCCCCACTTTGGCTGCATGTGAGCACCGGTGTGAAGGTCATTTGCACTCGAGATGGATTGGTAGAAACATGTAGATTGCATTTCATCCATGGAAGATGCCATAAGGTTATTCTTATAGAAAATCAAAACATAAGACTCCCCACAAAGTGTTACTTGAACAAAATCTTCCCTGTTACTCAGTAAGGAGTGGATTCATTTAGAAGATGTGGATCACTTCTTTTATTGTAAAATTATTCAGTTTTGATGGAAGACATTGTTTAAATCATGGAATGCCATATGGATCAACCACCTTGCACTTGACAATTTATTGGACTCTTGGAGCTCCTCTAATTCACAAGGAGAGGATAAACTCCACCAGGATCCTTCCTTGCCTGCATTTTTTAGTTGTCTGGAGAACAAGGGATAAGAGGAGTTTAAAGATGACTTCACTAAGTCGGATATGAATCAAATGATCCTTTCTCTTATGGGGGACTTCATTAAGATTTGGTATTTTGCTCATTTAGGTGTGTTCCAAGACAAAAATATATTTTTAGTAAGTTTTTTATGGTAGAAATTTGTGGTAGCCTCTTTTCTGCTCCTTTTCATTTACACCCCTCCCCCCAGATGATATTTAATCCTCCTCGTCTTTGCTCGTCTTCTATTTTTGCTTGTAATCTTCCTTTCTTATTTTCTTTAAAGTGGTAATACCACAATTCATTTGTTGAGAAAGAAGATAAAACAGTTTACAAAGAATAGTAATGGGTAAAAGAATAGTGGACTAGAGAGAGAGAAAGACAGGCATACCACTGAGCCAGCAGCATTGATTGCAGAATCGGCGGAATCGGTCCGATTCCGACCGATTCTGGAATCGGATCGGTGGATTCTGGCGGAAGGACCGATTCCGGGAAGAATCCCGCAGAATCGGTCAGAATCGCCTGGAATCGGTCGGAATCGGTCGATTCCGACCGATTCCAAGTGGAATCGGTCGATCCGACCGATTCTTCGGAAGGCCGGGTTGACCCGGCCCCGGTTCGATTCCCGGTTCACTCTGGACCGGGAATCGAACCGATTCCGGCCCTAAAAGGGCCGGAATCGACCCGTTGCAGCTTCAATCGGTCGATCCCGCGGCGGAAGGAGGAAGCGCAGGCGATTCCGCGCGATTCCGGCGCGATTCCGGCGATTCCGGCGTCGATTCCGTCGATCCACCGTCGATTCCGGCCGATTCCGTCCGATCCAGGGTCGATTCCGGCTCCGATTCCACCGATTCCGGCGATTTCGTGGGCGATTCAGCATTCGGCGATTCCAAGGTCGTTCTTCAAACGATTCCGCCGATTCAAGCTCGGATCGGCATCGAATCAACCTCAGCTTCGATCTTTGTAAGGTTTTTGGTAAGATTTCTTCGCCAAAACTTCGTACGTCCATTCTTACGCGTTTCCGACGATTTTCGAGTGTCGTTAAACTTTACGTATTTCGTCCGAACAAGTTCGTTTAAGTTTTCGAACTATCCGGATATGTCCATTTTGCACGGGAAAATTTCCTGATATCCCGTACGCCTATTTTTACACGTTTTCCGACGACTCCGAGTAGAGCAACTCGGTGATTCGTGATCGAATAACTCCGCTCAAGTTGTCGAACATCGATTGATGTTTTTTTCAGACGGAAAATTTGATACCCCGTACATTGATTTCCAAGTACGTAACCCTTTAAACATACCGAATGGTGTGTTTCGGGTTGTCCGCTACCCGAACAACGTCTAAAACAATTTGTATGTTATCTAATCATCTTTAAGTGCATTGCTTTACCATTTTTCAGATTTAAGCAATGGCCGATCAAGGTGACGCAAGGCACCAAGACGTGCTTCCGACGCGGGTCGGGAACACGGCATATGGTAGACCTAGTCGGAAAGAGGGTACAAGGGTGCGTGGAAGGAGATGAACGGGGGGTGTTCCGCCGAAACAACATATTGCCGAACAGTAATGTAAAAAAATGTGACAAGGTGCCGAGGGAGAAGAGTGAGGAGACGAGAGGATACATGACAGTAGAGCCTCTCAACGGCAATTAGGATCGAGGAGGGAGGAGTTGCAGACGAGCTACTCGAGAGGAGGAGGGACCGCGATTTCGCCTACCTCCAAAGGGAAAGGCAAGGGGAAGGCGGCGGCCAGCCGAGCGAGAGCGAGGACGAGTCCACGGACTCCGAGCTCGGACGTGCTAGGCACGCTAGCAAGCGTGCATTGGTCGAGGAGGACAGGAGGAGGGGAGCGAGAGGGTCCCGGGTCCGCAGTTGACCCGCCTTTGGGCCGATCAAGCATCGGCTCGCCCTACTCGGGACCGAGAGCCCGACCCTCAGAGACAGGAGCCATACCGCCGTGCCACTTCTACCAGCACTCGATTTACACCGAGTGACGAGTTTTTATTTAGGAAACAAAGTGCCGGCGACGGGGATAAAGGTGCAATGAAAGGGTGAAGGCAACAGAATGGCCGCAAAGAGAGCCGTTCGCCACATCGTCAAATGGTTTTTACATGCAGTATCACTCTTTAAATTAAAATTGACATTACGTGTGTTTTATTTACTAAAACTTAATTTTACCCCGATCCCATTTTTTTAACTCGACGTAGGCATCCCAAGACATACGTACCACCACCCCTACTTCCGTACGATGGTGGATGCCGCGGTGAGGCCGGACCGGGTTTGCAAGCCCCGGCACAGACACATATACGGCGCCGGGCCCTCGACGAGGAGGTCCGTGAGTCGAGGGAGTGGACGGACGGGTTCAAGTTGGTGCGGAAGGAGAGGTTGCACAATCACGTGCGATGGGTGGACGTATCACCAGAGGAGTACGATAAACTTCGGTGTACCGTTCCGAGGGGACTACATTCTCGAAGTCGGTAGATGCTTCGGAAGATAAAAAATGCCGACTTCATCTTTTCTCCGACGGATGGGGTGGCGGAGGAGATCGGGGAGGACAATGCGGTTCAGGTTGTCACCGACAACGAACCATCATATAAGGCGGCCGGTAGGAAGTTGACGGGAGAAGATAAGCACATCTTCCGGGTGCCCCGTGGCAAAGACATTCCATAGATCTCATTTTAGAGGATATAGGCAAGGAGGAGGGTGTATCTACACTTGTCGTCGGTAGCGCGTACGATAACATCTTTTATTTATTCGCATCCCCGCCTCCTACATATCATGAGATCTCACACAGAGGGCACGATCTTGTCAGCCCGGTCCGACACGATTTCCGCCACGAACTTCTATCATACGGGAGGTTTACACCGGCACAGTGCATGCACGTTAGCAGTTCACACAGTCCGAGTGAGTATTACAACTATACGGTGGACAACCCGTACGACAAGAAAGATCAAGAGATTCTTGTCGTCCGAGAAGCAGATCACCGACAAGAGATTTCGGAGAGGATTGCCTACTACTGGCAATCATCGAGCCACCGGTAGTTGTCTCGAGGTTGGTAGACTCACGGACAGGGACCGGATGGGCACACCGTACGATGCTATGGACCGGGCAAAGCTGAAAATTAAAGAAAAAAATCCCGTAGGTTACAAAAAGCGGTGGCAAGATCATTGACGACCGACGGACAAGACACCGCACCACGATGTCCACGCCGGCAGTAACTTACTTGGTTAAAAAAGTTATTCTTGCTCGTATAATTGTTTTATACGCACGGTTAACTAATAAAATCTTGCAGATATTTTTCGAACCCCCGCATCCAATACGGAGGACAGTGGTGAACGACAACGAGGTGATGCGGGGTACATCATAGCTATCCAAAGCCGTGCCGATCTCACAGACAGATGTAGGCCGAGATGTATAAGTTAGAGTTCATTAAATACCTCGAATAAGGCATTACTGTGCAACTAATTTTTTTTATTTAAATGTTTCAGATGCAAGTACAAGGCGTACGAGTGGCCTGTATACTCGTACGTCGACTCGAAATATTCACAAAGTGTCACCTCGGGTATAGTAATAGTTTGATCTTTTATTTCTTTTCTTTTCATACAAGTTATTCTTCGACGACGGGCTAATTGTTTTCCTTTTCTCTTCGTGTTTTTCTCACCGAGTGCGGGTTCAGTCGAACACCGGGTGAGTGGATGGAATCCACTTGCGTCATCGTACCGGGATACCGAGCCAGGAGCACCCGCTCCTCCCAATCGCGAGAGGAACCGGAGTACATTCAACCTCGATACATACCAAAAGGAGGAACAAAGCGACCTCGTACCGGGCCGAGAAGCCGGTCTTCTCGTCATTATACGAGGGCCGCGCATAAAGAACATCAAGGATCGGCAGTAAGATCGCCGAGGAGCGATTTCCGCACGGCTCGCAGTGGCCCGTACGAGCAGAGGCATTCCTCCGCCACACCACCACCCGAGGAGGTGGACACGACCCGATTTTCCAGAGGAGCATGCACTTGCCTCCCCGGACAGAGGAGAGGGAAGCCGGGGATCACGTGTACCGAGTTTCGATCCCGATGACCGCGTACGGCGTAAGGAGAGTCGGGATGGTGTCAAGCCGAGGAGGATGCTCCGCTCCACCTCCATCTACTTCTCGTGCTCAGTAGGTCTTCTTCGCCCTGGCCTACGGGAGCGAGCCCACCGTGCATTTAGTCCCGCCTCCAGCCCACTTCCGTCCCAATGCTCGCACCTGTACCACCATTCGCACCGGGAGAACGAAAACAAAGGCGACCGCACGAAAAATGGGAGGATTTCAGACAATAAAAAAAAACTTTCAGCGAAGAGGTAAAGAGAAGGAAGTTAGAGGTCGGCGTCCCGTCGTCCCAGATGACAAAGACGCGTACCCTCACTCCTCAGTGATGACGACGAGGAGTGTATACCCGACGCAGCCATCGCCAGCCACTCGAGTCACCCGAATCACGGTTTCCAAAGCCGTATTACACGCCGGACGAGCGTACACCGCATTCGTATATTACGAGCCACAAGATCCGCATTCGTCGTGCCGACCGGCCAGAAGGATTACACCACCAGCCTCCACCATCCTCTCGCTACGTCCCGGCCGTCCCGCAGTCCGATCCATACGACCTTGACGGCATGGCACGCATTATTTTCATACGGATACGGTCCCGGACGTATACAAGACCGAGCACGAGGGAGGAGCGTCACGAGCAAATAGTGGAGAGGAGGAAGATCCATATCTATATCCTAGACATCAGTAGTAGATTGATACGATGTAATTTTTTTTTTACGATGTATCAACTCTATGATTTTCAATCAATGGAATTGGAATATGTACTTAACTTCAAGTCTTCAATTGGTGTTCATTAGTATTTGTATGATGTGGTCTTGTGGATATCATGCATTGGTTATTTTTTAAAATGATTCTAACTCATTTCCTATTTTTTTAGAATTTTTTCCGAATTTTTTGAATTTTTTGACGAAAAAAAAAAAAAAAAACGATTCCGGACCGATCCGGAATCAATTCCCTTCCCAGGAATCGGCCGATTCCGGCCGATTCCTGGAATCGGAATCGGAATCGGTCCCAACCGATTCCGATTCCGATTCCGATTCCGGAATCCTTGGCCAGCAGTAGACTAAACAAAAATTACAACAAGAACAAACCTTTAAAATTGGTTAGATCGTCATACACGGCAGCCCAAGCTGAATAAAATCCAAGGCACACAAAGTACCAGTCATGCACAAGATGGACCATACGTTGTAAAATTCTTCCTAGATCTTCAAAAATAACACTAAAAGCTCTTCTATTAAAAGCCACCCAGATAACCAACAAGCACACGGAAAGAACAATTTTTTCCACGAATCTGGATAGTCACTCCATGGATTTAAATGGAATGGTAGCAGATTGCCACCTAACGCCCGGTTTGGTAACACTATTAGGTACCTCTATCACTATCAATTTTAAAATTGATATTGATAGGAACTATTAAGAAGTGTTTGGCTAAGTGTATCAATTTTAAAATTTATAGTACAAACAAAGCATATTATGTAATACAAGTGTCAACTTGTATTACTTTTGATATTGATACTCCAACATTTGAAAATATTAATATCAATATTGATATAGTACCAAAAACGAAACTCTAACCAAACAGGGCATAAGAGGCCACTTCCAACAACAACGAGGCAATAAGAAACAAGTTACCCCAGCAGCCAACTTACAAAATACAGAGAAAATTCAGCAAACAAAAACAGCATTTTATTGTGACTTATTTACCAAATAAAGATAGTTATTACTAATTTTAAACAATTATGACCATGAGCTCAGTAACCAGACACTTCTGCTAGTACTTATATCACCAAGGTCTAAAAGTGAAGGCATAATGTCATCATAAAAAGGAACTAGGGAAAACCCAAGTTCTTCCTCCAGCATGCCCAAAAGTGCAGCAGATTCATTTGATTTGAAAATAAGAACACCGGCATTGAGCTGAACTGGGCATTATCAGAACTTAAGCCAGTTCCCGGTAAAGGAAGAAGTGAAAGACTGATTTAGATTTTCCTTGAATTAACTGGGTTAAAAAAAGGGCACAATCCACCACATTAAAACATAGACTTGTTAGCGTCTGATCCCACTAAAGACAAGGTCCTCACAGGTGGTAAGATGAGCAGCTCTGACACCCAGGATTTTGCTCCAAATGATGGGTTTCAATAACATTATACAGAAGCTTGGGGTAGATCTTGCATCCAAGTGCTGCTGCACACCACTAAGTTTATCACAAATGTTAAAAGTGAGAAAGCCTCCCACTGTTGTAACTCCGCTGGGACTTTTTAAGATTTAGCTGGACTGGACATTATCCTGTAACTTGAATTCTCAACTCAGATTATTCTATGAACAAACAAGTGCCTATGGCAAGGATTTCTGGGTTGGGATCAACCCCTGAATTGTCTAACCCTGGATTGGCTAGGGTTGATCTGGATCAGATCCTGAAAACCATTAATAATATTCCTTCTTCTGTAGTGATTTGAAAAATAAAGAAAATGGTATAGGTGAGAAATTGTATAATAACAAAGGCATTCCTGCTTCAGTTCTCATCAAAA
Organism: Cryptocoryne crispatula var. balansae; assembly: GCA_036172225.1. Taxonomy (NCBI): domain Eukaryota; kingdom Viridiplantae; phylum Streptophyta; class Magnoliopsida; order Alismatales; family Araceae; genus Cryptocoryne; species Cryptocoryne crispatula. The sequence continues at coordinate 9,796,943 of CM069931.1, read as the reverse complement.
GAAAATTTAAAATTACTCAAAGATGTGTAGTGTTATCCACGGCTTAAACTCTCCAGAACTTAAGGCAAAACTAAATTAACTCTGAGCGGATTGAAGACACTACTCACCCTTTAACATATCTCTCTGCTCATGTGGGGATCCTTAGTCCCCCACCCCCACCCCACCCCCCCTCCCATGTCCTCTGACTCCCATGTGAGATGCAGTGGTAAACTCCCATACCCCTCACAAGGCTTCCCACCCTTGTCATTAACTTCATAACAAAATACAAATGTCGATCAAGCATTTTATGACAAACTGGTCCACAAAACTTCAAAAAAATTAGTATTTTCAGTAAACACATGAGATGTGCATAAAAAATATACCAACATACGATAGAATATAAAGTCAATAATATCTAAAGAAGTTTAGTACCAAAACCAACTGTAAACAGTTCTTTTCTCAAGGTGGCAAACCACATTACATTATTTAAAAAAATAAAAAAGGAAACAAAGAAGAAAGGTACAACTATAATAGAAGAGATATAAAGAATATGAGAATATGGATGGGGAGAAAGGGGGCTATGACTGACTAAGGTGGTAGAGGCCACAGGATTTAAACATGGAAACTAACAAATAAGACAATTCCAGGAGCAGAATTCCCCCCTTAGAGGAGTCACCCAGATACAAGCCAGAGCTTGCAAACAATCAACCTTTCACAAAATCACATACGAGCCAGAGCCAGAGCTTGGGATCTGGGACCTTCATCTAAACAAGAAAGTTCAATATTGACAAAGGGCTGGAAATTAAACCTCCTTTGCTTGAATTTATCTGGCAATGCCTTAGAAACATACAATGAAGCTTACCGGGTGTTTTTAAAAATCAAGATGGAGGAAGAGACTACATCATCCACAACCAATATGAGCAGTCAGATTGATAGAAATGAATTGTGCTTCTCTTATCAAAGTTTTCCAGCTCTCTAACAAGGTCAATGATAAAAATAAGATGAGTGTAGGCTTTGAAGATGAAGAAGGGAGGATGCTGAACCAACAAATAATTGAGAGAACTCGCCAAGGTTCTCCTTTAGTAATTAATACTCAAAAGATCCTTTCTTTATAGACAGAATAACCAAACCTGAATGATATTTTAATTCAAGAGCTAACAAATTATAAACAGTTAAAAAAAAGAAAAAAATGAAACAAAACAGACATGCCGCAGGTTCGGGTTGGCAACCCCAGAGTTGATTCCCGCCAGGATCAAACTCAAATTGGTCAGGTCTACCTGTGTTAGCCGATTCCAGTGGTGGAGGGGTGGTGGCGGCCACAGCCCTCAGCAAACGGAAGTGGTGGAAACCACCAAATACAGCCAGCAGATCAACCAGGGTTCAATTCAGACCTGTTGTCTGTCTTGACTTTTTTTTTTCAATTTTTGAAGCACCTACCCAAGCGGATCCTGGATTGGTTTTCCTTCTGACAGATCAGCCGACCGGAATTCCTGATTTCAACATATTTTCAATATACTCTAACAGGCAACAGAAGAGTGAAGTGTGATAAAGTCTGTAAATGAAGATAAATAGCAGTATCTAATTCAGATTCTTATCATTTAAAGCTGATACCTGGTCCACTTAAAATTGATCCGTTTATACATTCAAAAAACAGTAACAAGATGTGTGTACATATTCTTATCATAGAATTTGATGCAGTTTTTTTTTCAAAATAAGTTATTTCCCTTTACCACTTGTCCAATGCTGAACTGGAAGGCATACGTTCCTTTACGAAGCATATATAAAACATCCATTTATCTACATAGATTAAACACAAAAATGGCATGGAACTCCATATTCTGTCCATAAAACCAGTAAATCATCCCTCTTTGGTCATCCAAAATTAGCGGCATGATCCTTTAAAAGGTATATATGATGTGTGACCAAGTGTGGATACTGACTCTGACAAGTAAAGATCCAACTAGCCAGCCATTTGACCTTCCAATTGGATAGCTTCAGACTGGTTCAGACCTGGCTACAGGTCATCCTGGATCAGGCTCGAATGGCAAGACCAGTCTGAACCACAGTGAACCAGATGGATCAGTTTGAACCGGATGAACCAATCTGAACCAGTCTGAGCCATTGAACCTTGGCTGGCTGGACCGACCATTGAACCTTGGCTGGCTGGACCGACCATTCTGGACCGGGCCATTCTGGCCAGCCTGATGAACCAGTGCTTACGTGGGCCGGTTGTTAGGTGGAAGAGACACACCTTGGCAGAATGGTTGTGGCAGGCATAAGTTGCTGAAAAGGGGTCAAGAAGCATTGCAGTGAGCTGGGAGGGCCAGGGAAAAGGATCACAGGGGAAGGGATGTTTGGCGCAGCTCTGAACAGAGGAAGGGACCATAGAGCTGAAATGTGATCAGAGGGTTGCTGGGAAGGGGGGAAAGGGTGTACAGCCGGCTAGCAAGGAGGATTGGTGAACAAGTGGAGGTGCTGGCAGGCTCGAGCTGGTGAGGGGTCTCAGGTACTTGATCCTAAAGTTGCCCTCTTGAACTACACCGACTGAGGGTAAAACCGAGATGTCCCAAAGATGCAGAAGGTAGTCACATGAAGTAGGGCCGAGGGAGACGCAGATGGTGTGGAGACAGGCGAATCAATGTGTGAATGGGGAGTTGATGAGTACTACTGCTGCTCGGAGCACGATAGGGCTAAAGAACCCTCCGACGAATCCCTACATTGGGAACTTCAAATGACAGACATGCACAGAGCTCAACCTGTGCAGTTGTGTATGGTGGGAAGTGAGAACACTTACCAGTAAGAGCTGGAGTCTACTGAAGGTAAGATGCCTGCTGTAGGAGATAGCAATGCCATGCTGAGAAGAACCGAGTGAGGGGAGCTCTCAGAGGTGAATTATCACATTAGCACCAGGAGAAGGTGGTGTGGATTGAGATAGGGTGTCTGTCTGGTACAGGACAGTGCAGAAAAGGTGACTTGGTTGACCCTGGAAGGAGGATGAAGGTGGTCAATGCGGTGGGGACCGGCTCGGACAGGGAAAGAAGGCTAGTCTCGCACACCAGGGGGGGAGGAGGTGACCATGCAGACATAGGAAACCTCGCTTGGGGTCACAGGTGGAACTAGCACGGGAAGTCCAAGACTAGGTATGGGACAGGGATTGCAGTGCTGTGGTACTGAAAAGGAGGAAGCCGACTTCCAGTTGGACGAGGCTCTACAGAAATAGTGGTGGCAGGCCTCATGGAGGCAGCTGCACATGATCACCAGGTGAATGACTGCAGAGTAGCCGGTGCAGCAGATATTGCCAAAACCAAAGGTGAAAGTTGCAGTGGAGGAAAGAGGGAAGAGGAAGGTGCAGAAACTGATAGAAAGGAAAGAGGAAGAGATGGGAGAGCCTCCTTGGCTGGATGAGAGAAAGAGGCAGGAGGTGGTAAATGGCCTCCTGGGTCAGAAAGAGAAAAGACAGGGAACTAGTGGCACACCTCAAAACTTCTTCATTCATTTGCTTCGTTGATCATTGGGGGTACAAGATAAAGGATCTTATCAAAATCCCACTTTACAATGTAGCCACTCTTAAAGTATCTAAACAAAATTATCCCTATCCTCTATGAAATGTGAATCTCCCAAGTTTTCAAACTTCAAAATCTTACATTGATGCTGTTGAAACTACAAAATAAAATAAAATAATTTCATAAATGAAATCCTAAAATTAATAAAGTATTATAAGTCAACGTTGACATCGATCAAGAGCATCATGTCCCCTTGAGTTGACGAACCACACCTATGGACCAACCTGGAATGCATCAATATATGCAATAGCCAAAAAGTAACAAAAGAAAATTTTTTACATGTTAAGCCCTCTGGTCCAATCAACTCATGCAAGTGCACGTTAGCTGAAAGCAAGTGGCATGCATATTGACAAAAGAACCAAAACTTTGAGAGATTAATGTCATATGTTAAACTAATTACTGAGGCCCTTTATTTATAGGGATCGTAAATTTTAGAAACATGACTTTGAATGACAGGTAAACTTGGATTTATTTTCTATTTATTATCTCCGGCATGAAAGGTTATTTTTGTACTTCATGTTGAAAGATATAAAAAGACATTTAACTACAAACGAAGTATGAGAGAGAGGGAAAGTTCCCAAGTTTTGCATTGCACAATCTAGACTCTTTCAAGAATTAATATCATGCCATAGGCATAGACTTTCCGATGGGAAATAACCAATCATCATCTTAAATGTAATATTTTGATACTTGTAGTCTGATTGTCTGAATAGTCTCGTTTTTGTGGTGAAGGATATGTATGCAAATAGCTTTTGTAAAGAGCGGTCAAAAGTTCATGTTGGTTCTATTTAATAGAGCCTATCTTGTAACCCCAAATAAAGTAAGAATTAAGTTTTGAAATTTTGGACCTCTTGGGGGATATTGCTCCAGTTACCCTCTTCTCTTTCCCAGTTGGGCCAAGAGGGGTCTTCTTCACTCTTCTTCTCCTCCTTTCCTCTTGACGGTCTGCATTGTTCACTCCCCCTTCTTTCTCATGTCTGTTTGGTGCTTCCCCAGCTCTTCTCCTATCCTTCCTCTTCCAGCACTGGGAGACCTGCCTGCAAGGGTATGGCACCACCAATCTACTCGGTGTCCAGCACCTCCAACAGCAACCACCACATCTGACGATCCCTGGATCGAGAACCCCAAGTGAACCCCCCCCCCGGTTGGCAGTGCCGCCGCCACCACCACTGCCGCTGCCAGCATTGTCTCCTCATCCCAGGTGTCCTGTTACCTCCTTCAGTCATCATTGGAGCCAACACCCAGTCAGAAGCAGCAACAGGCCCATAATCTCTAGCAGCACTCCCTCCCCTCAAGCAGCACAACCATTCGGTGATCCCTGGACAGTAGCTCCCCGCTTCCCCTCCCTCTGTCCACCATTTACGGCCCACATGAAGACTCCACAACAGCTTCAATCTCCATCAGCCACCCTTCCCAACCCACCTCCACTCCTCCATGCCCTTCCTTGTCACTGCCTCACTTAAGCCACTACTACAAGCAACCGTTGGCCGCACCTTTCCCCTCCTCTCGGCTCCTCTCCCTGTCTCCCCCTATTCCAGCTCATACATCCCATCAACTTCTCAGCCCTACACAGCCACTTTCCCCACCCGTCCTGCCTGTCAACACCGTCTGCCGAGCCCTCCTGCCCCCCTGGTCAGTCTGCACAGACACTGGCCACCCCTGTTCAGCGCAGAAGCATCAGTTGGTAAAGACTTTTCAATCCCAGACAATGGGCCCAGTCCAGCACCCCTGTATGTCCAGTTCAGTCGACTTACCCCAGTTTGGCCAAGTTCAAGCCAGTTCAGTCTGGTTCACAACAGTTCAGACTAATTTATTTATTTATTTTGGCTTTTCCCTATTTTGTACCACATCACTTTCTAAATTAGATAACCTAGTAATTCAGTGAGGTAAACCTATTACAGAAATTAATCAACAAGAGCTCATTCAAAAATAACTTCTGTCATTATCTAGAGATGTAAGAACCTTTAAAAAGTAAAAAGTAAAACTCATTATGCGATGGTCAGCTCTCACATCATGTCACAAGGGTGTGAAAGAAGAGGCCAAAACAACCTTAGCTAAGGCTAGGGGGTGTTCACTCCTCAGGTCAACCCAATAAACCAAACTGGTCCAACCCGAAAATGTCCCGTTGGTTAGGTTGACAAATCAAATTGGGTTAATTGGGTTCCAAAAATGTCCACCCGAAATAAACTGACCCAAACCGCAACCTGAACTGGGCCCAGCTGTTTTTTATTTTTTCCTAAAGCAACCATCAGATGGTATACAAAGTAGATAGGCCCTTTGTAATATCCATATGGGACTAAACCATTGAACATGTGCTGTCACAATGCTGCCATTGCATTGTTCCATCTTTAGTCCCATGTCGATGGTTGCTTCTTTAACCACCTGGCTGAAGTACTTACAAAAACCCAAAGCAAGCTGTTCATTCCATCCATAGAATGCCGGGTCAGTTAGGGGCCGGACCGGGTCGCCTGGCCTGGTCAATTTCAATCCAGCTTCAACCAGGTCAGACCAACCCAGCTATGGTCCACCAGCCGGGTTGCGCAACCCTGTGACCCGGTCGGCTGGTGTGAGCCAACTAGGGGCGCTGGCAATGGTCTTATGACCATCAGCTGCTGCAATTGTCTGGTTGAATTTAAACGATCTGTTCCGTTCAATGAAATCGTAGTGTCAAAAAACTTATGGTTAAACTTTTGAATATTCTGATTTTGACACCAATTGTCTCCAAAGAGTTAATAAACCAGAACAACCTCATCCAATCCATAAACATATTCCTATTGAAAAGTTTAAAAGTTCAATCGTATAGTTTCAAAACAACAGATTCATTGGATTGAGTGGATTGAGCAAATTTCGAACCTATAGTTTGATTTATGCAAGTAGAAGTAAAGATTATAATAATTAAATAAATAAATAATATTTAATTAAACTTGCACCTTTTACTTCATAAATCAAATCATTAGTTCGAAATTTGTCCGATTCACTCGAACCAATGAATTCAGAGCATTTGAAACTATAACATTGGAATTCTAAACTTCTCAAAAGGAGTAAGTTTACGCAATGGACAGCCGAGGTTGTTCCGGTTTAATAATTTTTTAGAGATAATGGATGTCGAAATCAGGATATCTAGAAGTCTTAATCCTAAATTTTTAGAAGACCTAATTTCATTGAATGGAACAAATTGTTAAAACTCGAACCCGACAATAGCAATTTACAAATAACCTACTACTTTTAATAATATTTCTAAAATCAAAATATTTAGGTGTTTTTTTCCTAGTTTTCCTGTATTTTTATAATTTTTAACAATTTTTAAAAAAATAATATTTCCAACCCAAGCGGACCCAGTCACCACTCGATATCTAATCTGTTTTAGGGCCAACCAACCCTGGCCCAACCCCCGACCCAGCTTTCCTTAGTTCCATCATCGCTTAAGAGCTAAGTTAGTATAGCCCTTGGTTATTAAAACAAATGTAAACATTTCAGTAAGATCTAGAATAATAAATTATTTTAATTATTAATAAATATAATATATATTAAATATTGGTATTTATCAGTTTAACCTGAACCAACCGGAATTGAATTAGTTTGGGTCTGGTCGGATTGATGAGTGGGTTTGGTTTGGTTTAAATTTTTGTTTGCTCTAAACTGACCCAACCTAACCCGACCCGTGAACACCCCTAGCTAAGGCCCCAATAAAAGGAGCCACCTTGCGTTCCCATCGTCTAATGCCTATGCGGTCACCCCAACTGCCATTAACTACAAAAAAGAGAGGCTAGTTATGTGTCTCAATCACAAAGAACATAACCAAAAAAATGTTTAAGTGTAGAATGGATAACTAATAGCCAGCCAACAACAATACAATACAAAACAAAACAAAACAAACTTAGCACCACCTCCTTATACAATACAAGAGAACCCTGGATTTTCATAACAAAGTAACTCAATGCTAGAAGATAAAAAAACATAAATTGCATTAAGACTATTTTGCAGATTATGTTAACATGACTGAAGAGATTATACCCCTCGGAATAGACATTTTATGCACCCCTTCCCAAGTCGTGGTTGAATATGCATTTATCTGCTCCTTTACAGTGCACTGATCAACAGTCTCATCATGTTTTCCATTGATCAATTCGGTGAGTCCCTGACCCCCCTCAGGTTGACCTGCATCATCTGATAAGTCCACGTCATCAGTAATTGCATAATATCCTCCAAATTGTACATACTAGGCAAAACAATTAAAAATATATATAACCCATGTTCATCTGGAAAGAAACATCAAAAGAATATCTTGAGGAGCAGAGGATGAGAAAACTTTTAAAGGATGTCAAAAAAAGTTGTGGTTTGTAGTTTTCAGATAAGACTTTACACGGGTATGTGGCACTACCATGTTTTGACACAAGTTTAATTTCCTCCTAAACGAAGGAGAACACATGAAGTTGCTTCCCAATACTTTGCAACGACATGAAATTGATTGTGATAAATTAAAATAGTAGCGCCCAATTAAAATAGCAGCACCCAGGGTTTCATAAACAAAGCATTCATAATCCTTGTTACTTGCTCAACATCGAGAAATGTAAACCAGAAGACATTAGGATTATTCATGATTTACCCTGCCTAGTCAATCAATCTGATCAAAAAATACTATTTGTTTGTGCATGAGAGAAATTTCCATCACGTTGAATGGTATAGTACTGACTGACACATTTGATGCCAGTTACATTCCCTTTTTGTTGTAGGGTTTTCCTTCTTTTATAGACAAACTTTAGATGCAGTTGCTACACTTTGTGTACGATTCATTGAACCCCAAGAGAAAAAAAAACAGGGAGAACAAAGATACTGAGCTTGTACCGCATGCAAATGAAAGACAAGAAGAAAAAAAACCTCAAAAACCTGTATCAGATGAAACAGGAGTTAGAGTTATAAATCCAGGAAATCATTGTTACATCCCTAACAAAGAGAATGTCATTCTGCCCTTGCAAGCTTTTCTGAGTACTTCCCTTTCTCTCCATAAGCCCATAGCATTGCCAGCAAGCAGAAATCAAAATCGCCTTGTGCACCCTGCTAGAAATCAACAGATTTGAAACCATTCTTGGAGAAGCTCCCATAGAGAATCATGGTCTCTCAAACACCCTCCAACAACCTAAAAAATATTTCCCATAGAGCTGCCCGGACACCCATTCAAGAAACATATGATCAATACTTCTCAATGTATTCCAAAAGAACGTGTGATGTCCACTTTGTGCATCCTTTGAAGTCAATCTACCTTCGGCAACTTCCCCGTGAAATTTTCCATAGGCCAATCCTGATCTTGAGTAGAAATTAGCTATTTCACACCACATTCGCCCAACCAAACCTCCTCTCCCTCAAGAGTTATCAGCTTACATGCAGACTGTATAGAACCTCCTTTAGCTGTCTCACACTGCTTATAATCCTTCCTACAAACTGATAGTGCAACCAAGTCCTAGACTTCGAGAAACTATATAAACCACTCCATCTTACTGTCCTTGAGATGCCTTCTAAAAACTATATTTCAACCTGGGTGCTCTGTGAGTGTAATCCCAAGTCTCATTCAAGGTAATATTTTGGTCTATAGCCAAACAATAAATAGCTAGAAAGGACACCTTTAAAGGAGCATCGCATTATCCTCCTACAGCGAAGTCCTCCATCTATCCTCATTCCTCAACCACAATCTTAGTAGAGCATCTGTTGAAATCCCATTCTTTACAAATATCCCACCAAATCTTGGACAACCTCCTGTAGTTGGGTGGGTTCTTGTAATCATCAGCTTTCAGACCAGCCATATTTACTCCCCATAATTTTCTGCATATATTCTTGTGTCTGAAACACCCAACCTTCCAAACCATTTAACCTGTAAGCATTTTTTATAATATGAAGCAGATCTATTCCAGTCCTCCATTCCTTCCTTTTTATGAAGGTGACATAATAATGTCACAATTCATTGAAATGGAGATGCAAAGTACAAACTGGCAGAGAAACAAAACAGAAAAAATAAAAAGGAGGGCAAGAGCAGAATTACAAAAAGATGCCAACCAATGGACTACACCTGGACGGTAGTAATCAGAAGACAACTACACACAAAACACATCCAAGAAAATAAAAAAGTTTCTCTGAAAAAGAAGGAATCAGATGAACATCCTGAATATACAAGGGACCAATCCTTGATGAAAGCCTCCACCCGGTGAAAAATAGCCAAAGGATTATCAAATTTCTCCAAACAAATCCTCCTATTTAGAGATCTCCAAGTAGATCATAACATTACCGGCAACGAAAGTGATGCAGGACAAACCGGCTAGACCGGACTAAACGGACCGAAAATAGAACGGACCGGCGCTAATCACTGCTAAACGACCTAAATGAACCCAAAATGAAACAAACCGGACTCAAACCGGTTGAAACAGACCCAAAACAAGACGAACCGGACCCAAAAGGGTTTGGATCAGTCCAAACCGGCTTGAACCGGCCGGTTCAGGTGCTGAACCGGTTCGAACCGGCGTAAACCGGGTCTGCAGCCGGTCTAAGCCCCGCCCAGGGGGGTGGGTGTCGTGGCTGCGCGGCTTGACGCTGCGTACCCCGTCGGGTGACTACGTCGCAAGCGTCTGCGTGGGGCTCGTGGCCGTGTCCTCGCCATTGGCTGGGGCGTCGTGGCGTCATCGCGAGCAGCCGCGTGAGGCTTCGGGGGGGGGGGGGACAAAAAGGGCGAGCGGAGCCCGCGTCGTCTTCGCCCGAGCGCCGTGGCCGCGTCATGCGGGAGGAGGAAACGGAGCAGGGGGGCAGGCGATGGCCTCGTGTGACCCGAGCGGCCGCCGCCGCCGTCCTCTTCTTCTTTCCCCACGACGATGTTGTCGTCCGGATACTACCACGCGCAGGCAACAGGGTAGAAACAGGCGTCGGGGATCTCGCGCGCCCACAGCGGCCGCATCCCGCGCTGTCTCCGCCGTCCAGACGGTCCCGCCGTCGACCGCACGCAAGCAGGCGGAGGCAGAGCTGCTGCAGGCAACGTCTTCGCGGAGGAGGTCGTAGCCGGTTCCTCCCAGCTTGTTGGGGAACGTCCGGGAAGAAGGACAGATCCGGGGATCGCCGGATCTGCCCCTCCCGCAACTCCTTCACCGTCTTCTTCTTCTCTCGTCCCTCAGCGGCGCCGGAAGAGGAGTTGGAGACGAGGATCGTTGCTGGGTGTTGCTGTCGAACCGAGAAGGGGAAGATGGTGGAGGAACGGCACGGAGGCCGGAGGGTGAGGAGGAAGGGAAGACTGGCTACCTGCCAGTTCTGGAAGATGGAAGGGGAAGCGGTGCTCGTCGCCGGGATGAGGGGAAGAAGGCCGGCCATCTGTCGGAGGTGACGGAGGAGAAACGGCGCTCCATCGCCGGGGTCGGAGGAGAAATGGGGCCGCAGCCCCTGTGTGGGAGAACACTGCCCGAAGGGCTCCAAAAATTCCTCTATTCCTTACTCAATATGTACATCGGTGCTCCTCTTATAGAAGAGGAGTCTTTTGATTAAAAAAAGACCCTCTAAGACTGACTATTTACAGACTTGTCTTCACATGGACACAAATAAAAGAAAACTCCAAAGTTACCAAAATATGTCCCCATCAGAAAGATTCCACGGGACTATATGACTAGTCCATGTGTTTCCACTGTTCCATTTTTGGGTTAGTTGATTAGTAGAACGAAGAACATTCCAAGAAATCTTCCAGATCTTAAACAAAATACACCAGAAATAGTTAATAACGCCATAACAAATGTGATCAATATCTTCTACTTGATACCCATAGAGCACGCACTTCTCTGAATTACATTTAAAAATCTGCAAGAAATATACTTGGGTTGGAAGCTTTCCCCTGTATATTTTCCATAAGAACACCATAATTTTAAAGATAGAAGGGAGACCACGCCATCTTCAACTATGGGACTACCACACCCCCTAGCTAAGTCTCATGCAGGCCAATTTGACTAAAAAAGAGTTGTCCCCTTTAAGAAAGATGTGAGAACCACAAAATCTGTTTTAGAAGACTTTTCTTTTTTTTTAAGTTTGAAAGATCGATGTTCGAACTTTTTAGTAAAATAAGTAATAGCCTATAAAAGTACTAGACAGTCCGGATGATATTGTAAAATTACTAAAACCGAGATTCGAGTTCTGTGTAAATTTTGTTTTGACCCCTCTCCATCAGATGGTACGAATGTCCAACGTTAATTACATCAAGCAATAGTTCGAAAACCCTTGATTAACTACCATAACGATCTTGTTTGAGAGCGTCCACATCCACATAACAAAATAAACTCAAAAAACCCCAGCCTTTCGAGCCAGATGAGACGAAAACAAGTTGTTTTAAATTTGTTGGAATTTGATTTTTATTTGATTTGAAATTAATTTTGTTTGATTTGAAAGGTAATAACAGATTTGATTTTAATATGAATTTTCATATTTAAGTTGAATTACTTGATTTAATTCGATTTGATTTGATTTTGGTTGCTTTTATTTCAATTGGTTAAAGCTATCCTTTTATTTGAGTTTGAGATTCAATGAATTTTGATATTTTAAGAAACCTAATTCCTTACAATTTAATTAAGACATTTTGTTTTTCTTCATATCGACTGAAGTTTTCTACCCATTCAAGTGTGTTCGCTATATTTTAAATGTTTTAAACTTTGAATCGATTTGGTTGATTTTAAATCCAATTTGTTAAGTAATCTAAATGTTTTTTATTTTATGATTGATTTTGGTATTTTAAAATGTTTTTGATGTGATTATTTCATTTTTTAAATAATTTAATTTCCACATGTTTAAGAAATCGAATTTCATTGAATTAAGCAAATTTAATTTAAATTATTCAAATTGTATGAAGTTCTGATTGTTCTTATGTTTTTAAATTTAATGACCTGTTTTAATGAATTTTTCGGATTTGATTAAATGTATTTTCAAATTTGTTTTATCTTATTTATTTGTGTTCAATTCACATCCAATCCGATCAGTCGGACTAGCATCGGTTGGTCAGTAACATGCACTTGAGTCGGCACTTGAAATTTTGTTGCATTTGCATGTAAGTGTACACTTAATGAAGATTGGATAATATGTTGGCATTCCTTCCCACGTGGTGTAAATTTTCATAAGATTGGTAAAATTTTGGCAACATAACGTCTTATTTCCGATCAAGATGGAATTTACCCGTCTAATGCAACAAGTACGTGACTCATCGCATCGTGGAAAAGATCGTCAACAACGGGAGCTGACTCGCACCTACGTCTGGGCCAACATACCGAAAGCATATCCAGACTAGCCGTCCAATCGTGGTGAGCCCACGAAGTGATGTGAATCTCCTTATTTAATTTTGTTTTTTGCATTTCAAAATTTAATTAATTTCATATTTTTTTGTCCAAAGCCGATGGGTCAACTGTATGTCTTATGGCCCAATAAGGCTGGCTTCATGTATTCATAACCCAATTGACTCATTTAGCCCATTTTCAGCTCCTTGGGCCCTAGCGGCCTATTTTGCAACCATTTGGACCGGAATTGAAAGGCCGCTCTTTGAGCCCTTAACCCATCATGTGAGCCAAGGGGATCAGGCCATCGCCCCCAACATGGTCCTCACAAGGACTTGTTTTGTCTTGACCGGATTAGCACATGTTTTAACATCGATCCGGCACCTGTTTTGACAACTAAACCAGCAACTATTTTGATACAGATCCGGCACCAGTTTTGAGGTGTTTCAAGGGTCTACGACAGCAGCCTATGTGGACCATATTGAGCTGAATATGGACTGCTTTTGGAGACCGAACAGGGGAGTGTGCAAAGGACAGTTTTGGAATGATTTGGGTGTTTTAAAGAAAGTGTGGGGTAGAGAGCCACCCGAGTGACGACTTGACCCGTGTCACGAATTCCAAATGGCCTTGGGCCAAGGATTCCGGAATCGGAATCGGAATCGGAATCGGAATCCCAGAATCGGCCGGAATCGGCCGATTCCTGGGAAGGGAATCGATTCCGGATCGGTCCGGAATCGTTTTTTTTTTTTTGATTTTTTTTTCGTCAAAAAAATTCAAAAAATTCAGAAAAAATTCTAAAAAAATAGGAAATGAGTTAGAAACATTTTAAAAAATAACCATTGCATGATATCCACAAGAACACATCATACAAATACTAATGAACACCAATTGAAGACTTGAAGACTTGAAGTTAAGTACATATTCCAATTCCATTTATTCAAATATCAAAGAGTTGATACATCATCAAAGAGTTGATACTTCCTGACTAGGTCTACCATATGCCCGTGCTCCCAACCCACGTCGGAAGCACGTGCTGGTGCTGCGTCACCTTGATCGGCCATTGCTTAAATCTGCAAAAATTGTAAACAATGCACTAAAAATGATTAGATAACATAAAAATTGTTTTAGAAGCTGTTCGGGAAGCAGACAACCCAAGAAACACACCATTCGGTATGTTTAAAGGGTTACGTATTTGCCGGAAATGGTCGTAAATTAACGTACGGGGTATCCGAAATTTTTCTCGTACAAAGAACATCCAATCGATGTTCAAACAATTGAGCGGAGTTATTCGATCACAAATCACCGAGTTTAACTCTACTCGGAGTCGTCGGAAACGTGTAAAAATAGGCATACGGGATATCCGGAATTTTTCCCGTGCAAAATGGACATATCCGGATAGTTCAAAAGTTAAACGGACTTGTTCGGACAGAAATCGTAAAGTTTAACAACACTCAAACTCGTCGGAAACGCGTAAGAATGGACGTACGAAGTTTTTGGCGAAGAAATCTTACCAAAAACCTTACAAAGATCGAAGAAGAGGTTGATTCGATGCCGATCCGAGCTTGAATCGGCGGAATCCTTTGAAGAACAGGCTTGGAATCGCCGGAATCGCCTGAATCGCCCCTGGAATCGCCGGAATCGGTGGAATCGGGCCGGAATCGACCCTGGATCGACGGAATCGGCCGAAATCGACGGTGGATCGACGGAATCGAGACCGGAATCGCCGGAATCGCGCCGGAATCGCCTGCGCCCTCTCCTTCCGCCGCGGGATCGACCGAGGGCAGCTCTGCGGGTCGATTCCGGCCCTAAAAGGGCCGGAATCGGTTCGATTCCCGGTCCAGAGTCGAACCGGGAATCGAACCGGGCCGGGTTAAACCGGCCTTCCAAAGAATCGGTCGGATCGACCGATTCCACATGGAATCGGTCGGAATCGGATCGATTCCGACCGATTCCAGGCGATTCAGACCGATTCCGCGGAATTCTTCCCGAAATCGGTCCTTCCGCCAGGAATCGGATCGGAATCAACCGATCCGATTCCGGAATCGGTCGGAATCGGTCCGATTCCACCGATTCCGTAATCCATGCCTTGGGCCGTCTCCTCATCCCCACACAAAAAGAAAAAATGCATGTTTGAAAAGCCATGTAGGGGCTGGAAACAGGAGCTGTTTTGGGCCAATTTGAACTTGGTTTAGAGACTGTTTTGTGACCAGTTTAGGGGGTCTGTTGACATGGCCGAACCAGGGGCTTTTCTGGGCCTGATTGGGGCATCAGCACGGGTCTGCAATGGCTGGCTAAGCGGAGGCCGAAGGGGCTGTTAGGGGGGCTGTTTGTGACCTGATATGGGACTGCTTAAAGCCGCTCATGGTGCTGATTTTCTGACCTGTTAAGGGGTCAGGAAGGGGACTGGACAGGGACAAACAGGTGGGCTGACTAGGAGGGTTGAGCTGAGGCCTGAACACGGGGGCACACAGAGGGCTTATTTCTGACCTTTTAAGGGGTCAGAAAGGGACAGCACATAAGATTTTTTTTGCAGGAGGTGTTAAGGGGACTGGATGATGACAGGTTCAGCCAAGAGGAAAGGAGTTGCAGGTGACCAGAAGGGGGACAGGTCAAAGGGCCAAACAGAGGGACTTAACAAGGGTCTGGGGTTTGCTCAAAACAGACCCCGATTGGGACTGTTTTGGAAAACCAGAGCAACCTTGGGGATGACTGTGCGCACTGGCAGAAAAGGGAAGAAAAGGGGGTGGGTGCGGCCAAGAGAAGAGATTGTGAAAGGTGAAGGAGAAAAGTGTGAAGATAGGAAGAACTTCTGTTTTTCTTTAGCTTTCTTGCTCCCCTTCTTTTTCTTTTCCTTCTCTTTGCGTCGCAGGGGCTGCTGGAAGAAGGCAGGGCCGGCCTTCTTCTTGGGTGCTCAGGCTTCTTCTGGAGATGAAGACCTGCGGACCTTGCTGTTGAAGGATGCTGCTGGAGTTTTTCTGATTGGGGAGACTTCTGCTGGAGGAAAGAGCCTCAAGGGAGCAGGGAGGGAGTTGCATGCGGCCTTCTGCAGAGGGACTTATGATTTTTTTTTTGTTTTTGATTGAGAGGGCTCACGATAGAGGAAGATGGAGCAAGATGGAACGAAGGCTTAAGGCAACATTTCAGTGGGAGAAGCCACAGATAGATTGAAGGCTTGTTTGATGAGTATGCAGTAAATAGATACTCATAACCAATGTCTCCAAATAATTTCCAAACATACATTCCATCTACTTCACCAATATATGTGCAAGACACTACACATGTTTTCAGTGAGATAGTTGCATTACTTTTTTCATATGGATACGGGCCAACAATGACAAGCACATCTCAATGGAATACCTAAACCCAAGAGACTCAAGAGGAGCAAGATGATAAAAGTCAATTTCATAAATATTGGCGAAGAAAAAGTATCAAATTACATTTTATGTCAATGACCCACAATCATTGATTGCAGAATCGCCGGAATCGGATTGGAATCGGCCGATTCCGGAATCGGATCAGAGCCATGCGGAAGGGCCGATTCCCGCAGGAATTCAGTGGAATCGGTCAGAATTGATCTAATTCCGGCGATTCTGTCTGGAATCGGTCGATCCCGACCGATTCCACGGAAGACTAGTCTGGCCAGTTTGGTTCGATTCCCGGTTCGATTCTGGACCGGGAATCGAACCGATTCCGGCCCTTCCGCTGCGGTCGATTCCGATGATCCAGCAAGCGGCGAGCGCTCCTTTCGGCGATTCTGGGCAATTTCAACCCTCGAAATCGAGGATTCCGACAATTCCAAGGTCGATCACAGCTCTGTGCGCCGATTCCGGTGCGATTCCATGATTTCGACGGCAATTCCAACGATTCCGGCGATTCCAGACTACTTCATCAAAGGATTCTGCCGATCCAAGCTCCGATCGGCCTCAATTCAACCTCTTCTTCGATCCTTAGAAGGATATTGGTAAGATTTCTTCGCCGAAAACTTCGTACACCCATTCTTACGCGTTTCTGACGACTCCGAGCGTGGTTAAACTCGGTGATTTCCGACCGAACAACTCCGTTTAAATTCTAAACTATTCGATGGGATGTTCTTTGCACGGAAAAAATTATGGATATCCTGTACGCCTATTTTTACGTGTTTCCGACGACTCTGAGCATGGTTAAACTCGGTGATTTTTGATCGAACAACTCCGTTCAAGTTGTAAGAACATCGATTGGATGTTCTTTGTATGGGAAAAATTCTGAATACCCCGTACATTGATTTACGACCATTTATGGCAAATACATAACCATTTAAACATACCGAATAGTGTGTTTGATAGATTGGCTGCTTCCCGAACAGCGCCTAAAGTAATTTTTATGTTGCCTAATAATTTTTAATGCATTCTTTACAATTTTTGCAGGTATAAGCAATGACCGATCAAGGTGATACAGCACCAGCACGTCCTTCTGACGTGGGTTGAGAACACGGGCATATGGTAGACCTGGTCAGAAAGAGAGTGCAATGCAAATGGTGTGGGAAGGAGATAAACGGACAGGTGTTCCAGCTGAAACAACATATTGCCGGAACAGGTGAAAATGTAAAAAAATGTGATAAGGTACCGAGGGAGAAGAGTGAGGAGATGAGAGGCTACATGACAGGTAGAGCCTCTCAACAGACTGTTAAGATTGAGAAGAGGAAGAAGTTGCACGACGAGCTACTCCAGAGGAAGGACCGAGATTTGCCTACCTGAAAAGGGAAAGGCAAGGGGAGGGCACTAGCCGAGCTGGAGCCAGAGAGCGAGGAGGAATCCACAGACTCCGAGCTTAGACATGCTAGGCACGCTAGCAAGTGTGCATTTGTCGAGGACGAGGATAAGAGGAGAGGAGTAGGAGGGTTAGGGTCCAGAGCTGACCCAACTCTTGGCCGATCAGCATCGGCTCGCCTTACCCGGGACCGGGAGACGGAGGGATGGAGACAGGAGCCACACCGCCATTCTGCCAGTACTCGAGTTACGTCGAGTGATGAGTACTTATTTAGGAAACAGAGTGCTGGGCAGATGAAGATTAAACAAGCTATGAAAGGGGTGAAGACAACAGGAACGGCTGCAAAGAGAGCCGTTCGCCACATTGTAAAGTGATTTTTGCATGTAGCTATCACTTTTAAAATGGCATTTATGTGTGTTTTATTTACTTAAGCTTAATTTTTGCCTGATCCAATTTTTTTTAACTTGATGTAGGCATCCCAACACATGCAGCCACCGGCCCCTACTTCCAGACGATGGTGGATGCCGTGGGTGAGATTGGACCGGATCTACAAGCCCCAGGCAGCAGGCATATATACGGCGCTGGGCTGGATGAGGAGGTCCAAAAGTTGAAAGTGTGGATAGATGGATTCAAATTGGTGTGGAATGAGAGAGGTTGCACAATTATGTGCGACAGGTGGACAGGTACCACCAAGAGGAGTATGATAAACTTCTTGCTGTATTGTTCTGAGGGGACCACGTTCTTGAAGTCGGTGGACGCTTCTAGGAAGAATAAAAAGGCCGACTTCATTTTTTCTTTGATGGATGCGGTGGTGGAGGAGATCGGGGAGAAGAATGTGGTTCAGGTTGTCACTGACAACCAAGGATTGCAAAATCGGCGGAATCGGTCCGATTCCGACCGATTCCGGAATCGGACCGGTGGATTCCGATCCGATTCTTGGCGGAAGGACCGATTCCGGGAAGAATTCCGAGGAATCGGTATCATGGAATGCCGGGTCGCGACCCGGGTCGCGACCCGGCCCCAACCCGGTCAGGTTTAGGCCCGACCGGCTCGGTCGCGACCCGGTCGGGGCGACTCCCCCGGCCGGGTCGCGGAGTCGTGGCCGGGTAGCGCGAGTCGCGCGACCCGGCCGGCCGGGTCGCGCGACCCGGGGTCGCGACGGCCTTGACGGGACCGGTGCCAGATGGTCTCGGCACCGGGTTGCCCGACGGTGCTGGGGGGTGCGGCCCCGTTCGACGGGATGGCCCCGAAGGGGCTCTCCTTACTCCCGCCCCCACTCTCACTTTCAACCTCTCATTTGTGCTCTCATTGCTCAAATTTTTTTTCTCATTTACTTAATTATTTCATCAAGCATTTCATTAATTCATTTAGTATATTTATTTAATATTAGTTCCATTGATTAGTGGGTTAAGTAGTTTATTCTTTTTAATACTTATTTGCTTACTTGCATAATTAGTTAGCTAGAAAATTAGTTAGATATTTAGTTTAGTAGTTACTTAACACATCATTAGTTTGAAGGAATATTAATTACTTACTTAATCCTATATTTAGTTAATCATTCAATGTATATAAATAAAAATATACTTACATTAGTAGTCACTAATTAAGGTTATTAGCTATTTAAATAATTAATTACTTACTTAAGTAATTATTTACTTAAAAAATGTCTTCCTCGAAGCCAAACAACCCAAACTAGGCGCGACCGGAGTGATCCGGGCTTGGTTGCATTGCGATTTGATCTCCGTAGGCGGAGAGAAAAGTGCATTGTAAATATTGCGACAAAGTAATATTCGGTGGTATTTATCGTTTAAAATTTCATCTTTGCACGGCGTGAAGGTGGAAATGTTCTTCCTATGCGTACGGACTCCGCGGGAGGTCGAGCTCGGTTTCGTAGCGCACCTACAAGCGATGGAGCAAACGAAGGGAACTAGCGAAAGACATAAAGAGACCGTCCGAGAAGAATTGCAACAACCGGGAGACGATCCGTACGCATTTACGGAACCGGACAAGAGAGGCCGGATATTTTTGGAGACGAAGAGTACGAAGGTATGGGAGGTGTTACTCGTAAACGTTGTTCGTTATTCTATTTTAAAGGATAATTAAGTAGCCTTGATACTTAAATGTTTTTTAAAAAGATGAACTCTCGCGAGGGATGGAAGCGAAGTCGAAGATCGTTCGCCGAGGAAGAGTTGCATAGACATACCGGCCGAATGATGGGTCGAGGGTACGGAAGTGGGAGTGGTCGAGGTAGCGGAAGAGGATCCGACAACCAACCGCGAAGATCGAGGTTCGTGATCTCGCGCGAGACGACGACCGGCGGTAGGGTCCCGTGGATCCCGTAATCACGGACCAGCGACAACGTCAAACAACAATCGCGACGGCGATGAAGAACCTCGAATTATGTAAGGATAGGATTGGCCGGGCAACGTCGAGGTGGTTCTTTCACCGCGCATTCGACGAATGCCGCGAAGGGACCATACTACGAGAACGTAGTCGACACGATCGCGGACGTCGGGAGGAGTGCTCGGTCCCGAAACCAGAAGGAGATATACAATGTATATCTTCTGCATGGAGGTGCGAAACGAAGTACGTGCGGTCATTTGAACGCATACGGGAGGAACGAGGTTGCACGTTAATGACCGACGGATGGACCGGTAAGTAAATTTTCTTTTACTCATTCATATTATATGTATTAACAATCTTTTTTGGTATAACTTAGTTAACATCTTATGTAACGAGGTATTACTAGGAAGACTATGATCAAATTCTAGTGTACGGTCGAAGCGGCGCGGTCTTTTGGAAGTAGGTCGACGCATCGGGACGGTAAAGAATGCGAAGTATCTTTACCGATTGATAGATGGAGTGAAAGAAGAAATAGGAAGGAGCCGGGTAGCTCAAGTAGTCCCAGCCACTCCGGCGGCACACACAGCGGCCGGTCAGATGCTTATGCTCAAAAGACCATAGTTGTATTGGACGCCTGTTCCGCCCGCTCTTTAGATTTGATGTTGGAGGATATACGAGGATCCTCGAATAGACGGGAGTAGTTAAGGCTAGCTGAGTTTATTTCTTCATTTATTTATAACCGCAACTTTGTCTGCTTGCACTTACGAGGGAACGCACGAGGGCGAGAGTTGTTACGGCCCGGTGGTAACCCGGTTCGCCTCCCACTATATTTCCTTAGAAAGTTTATTGAGTCGAAAGGAGAGCTACAACTTAAATGGTCATTTCACCGGGTTGGGGTAGTTGGATGGCTAGATGTAACCCGTCGGATAAGAGAAATGGGAGAAAAGTAGAAGAGACGATAAGTGGAGATTTTGGAAAGTTGTAAAGAAGACGTTAGACATCGTCCAACCCGTAGTGAAGGTACTAAGGATAGTTGACGGAGATAGAAAAGCATACGGGGTATTTATATGATGCGATTGAGAGAGCGAAAGAAGAAATCTCAGACCGTGTCCGACTTCGCCGAGTGGTGGGATATTATAGATCGTCGCCGGGAGCGTACATTACATCAACCCGCATACATACGGCGGGGTATATTTTCTTAAACATTTCTTAATCTTTTTATTAATCGAAGTTGTGTATAACTTGTTCTTACTAATACTATTTGTTTCGTAGGTTACTTTTTCAACCCAAGAATCTTTGCTATAGTCCGCATTTCGATGCGACGAACGAGCTGATAGATGACGTGAAGAGCGTCGTCCGACGGTTGCTGTGACGTGACCGGGCTATTATTATCGGCAACAAGATGTATGATTACGAATGCGGAGTTTTCACTTTGGAACGAACGAGTTGAGCAGTGTGATGATACTAAGTCCGGGTACGTAGAAATGTTTTTCATCAACTTAATTAATCAAAGTTTATTTAGATAATAATGTACGACATTCGAATTTATGCGGTTGATTGGTGGATGGACCGTGGTAAAGTACCGGGGTACGAGGACTTGGCGGACGTAGCCATCGGGGTCCTAAGTCGAACCACATCCGCTTCGAGGCCGCGGGGGTGGTCTACATTCGGCTTGATTCACGAAAAGCGAGAGAAATAGGTTGACATCGAGAGGCTTGAGACCTCGTGTATTGTCGCTACAACGTAGAGGTTAAAGTTGAGGAATTTGGATAGAATGAGCGAACCGGATGGAACGAAAAGAGTTGGATAGCGCGAGCGGCGGGACGTTCGGTCGACGAGCCGCCGATTGAAGAGAAGGATATCGATTTGGATCAAATATTCTACGAGAAGAACTCATAGAAGCTTGGGTAAACGACCGAGGAAAGGGTTGGGAGAAGCCGGAGTTCAACCCCGAGCCGACAATGGGCCGAAGGAGTGCTCGACGATGTCCCGCTGGCCAGAAGAATTCGGATCCCTCCCTCGGCCCCAGCAAAGCGGGAGGACCGGAGAAGGAACTAGCCAAGGTACCTGAAAGTAGGCGAAAAGGTAAACAAGTTATGAGCGATCCTTTTGATATTGCGGATGCGATACGGTCGAAGACGATCGAGAAGATACGCCGGAGCCGAACATCCGAGTGCGGTACCCGGACGTCCGAGGATTCGTCGTCGAAGAGTAGCGACGATGATGGTGCTCGATACGGGGGCGCGGATACTTCTGGTACGAGGACCTCGGATCCTCCCATGCTCTCTACCACGTCGCTACGTTTTACCGGCGAGGAGCGATATACTCGTACGACCACGAATGCCGTCGTGGTAGAAGGCCGCAGCGAAGGTAGAGGAGGTCGTCGTAGCCGGAGTTGGAGCGAGAATACGCGATGCCCCCGACTATGTGTATGATTCATCCCGAGCTCTTGGTTCCTACGTACGATCGAAGTCTTGTGGAATGAATTATGTGGAGTCATCGGATACTTCGATCGTCGACCTATGGTTATGGTGACTCGTTTGGATCGAAGTCTTAGGATAGTTTCCGAGGGACGGTCGAATATGATCGTCGTGTGTACGTATGTCAGCTTTGTACTCACCCGAATGACGTGGGGAGAGTACATCAACTACCTACAAAGTGTACGACACATCGTATTTGAAATAAAATTGATGCATTATTCATTTAAATCATGCCATTTAATTTATCCAATTTTTCTGTATTTTTTTTCCGCATTTTTCTTATTTTTTTGAATTTTTCAAAAAAAAAATAATTAAAAATGAGGGTCGCGACCGGGTCGGCCTGGAGGTCCCGCGACCCGGTCGCGACCCCCGACCCTACCCTCCTTGATCGGTATGAATCGCCTGGAATCGGTCGGACCGATTCCTTCGAAAGACCGGGTCAACCGGCCCAGTTCGATTCCCGGTTCGATTCTGGACCGGGAATCGAACCGATTCCGGCCCTAAAAAGGCCAGAATCGACCGCCGCAGTCGATTCCGTCGAGCCCGCGGCGGAAGGGTTCGATTCCGGCGATTTTGCGGCGATTCCAGCATCGATCCGGCGATCCAGGCCTCGATCCGAGCTGCCAACTCCGATTCTAGAAGGATTCCAGCGATTCGAGTACCGATTCCGACGATTCCAGTGATTCAGGCGGCGATTCCGGCGATTCCAGCGATTCCAAGCGATTCCTTCAGCCGATTCCGCCGATCCAAACTCCGATCGGCCTTGAATCAACGTCTTCTTCGATCTTTAACCGGTTTTTGGTAAGATTTCTTCGCCGAAAACTTCGTACGTCGATTCTTACGCGTTTCCGACGAGTCCGAGCATCGTTAAACGTTGTGATTTCCGACCGAACAAGTCCGTCCAAGTTTTGAACTATCCGTTTAAGTTCATTTTGCACGGGAAAAATTCCGGATATCACGTACGTTAATTTAAGCCCATTTCCGGCAAATACGTAACCCTTTAAACATACCGAATGGTGTGTTACTTGGGTTGTTTGTTTCCCGAACAACGTCTAAATCAATTTTTATGTTATCTAATCATTTTTAGTGCATTGTTTACAATTTTTACAGATATAAGCAATGGCCGATCAAGGTAATGCAGCACCAGCACGTGCTTCCGACGTGGGTTGGGAACACGGGCAGATGGTAGACCCAGTCAGGAAGAGGGTACAGTGCAAATGGTGTGGGAAGGAGATGAACGGGGGTGTTCGGTTGAAACAACATATTGCCGAACGGTGGGAATGTCAAGAAATGTGACAAGGTGCCTAGGGAGAAGAGTGAGGAGATGAGAGGCTACGTGACACGTAGAGCCTCTCGACGGTCGTTAGGATCGAGCAGAGGGAGGAGTTGCACGACGAGCTACTCCAGAGGAGGAGGGACCGCGATTTGCCTACCTCAAAAGGGAAAGGCAAGGGGAAGGCACCAGCTGAGCCGGAGCCAGAGAGCGTGGACGAGTCCACAAACTCCGAGCTTAGACATGCTAGGCACGCTAGCAAGCGTGCATTTGCTGAGGATGAGGACATGAGGAGGGGAGCAGGAGAGTCTAGGTCCAAAGTTGACCCAGCTTTGGGCCGATCAGCATCGGCTCGCCCGACCTCGGGCTGGGACCGAGAGACTGACCCCAGGAGACAGGAGCCACACCGCCGTTCTACTTTTACCAGCACTCGATTTACACCGAGTGACGAGTATTTATTTAGGAAACGAGTCTTTGGGCGGATGGGGATTAAACGAGCAATGAAAGGGATGAAGGCAACAGAACGGCCGCAAAGAGAGCCGTTCGCCACATTGTGAAATGGTTTTTACGTACGGTATCACTTTTTTAATTAAAATTGACATTATGTGTGTTTTATTTACTTAAATTTAATTTTAGTCGATCCCAATTTTTTTTAACTTGATGTAGGCATCCCGGCACGTACGGCCACCGGCCCTACTTCCGGACGATGGTGGATGCCGTGGGTGAGGCCGAACCGGGTTTGCGAAGCCCCGGCATCGGACACGTATACGGCGCCGGCCCTGGATGAGGAGGTCCGGGAGTTGAAGGAGTGGATTGATGGATTTAAGTTGGTGTGGAAGGAGAGGGGTTGCACAATTATGTGCGATGGGTGGACAGGTATCACCAAGAGGAGTATGATAAACTTCTTGGTGTACTGTTCTGAGGGGACAACATTCTTGAAGTTGGTAGATGCTTCTGAGAAGATAAAAAATGCCAACTTCATTTTTTCTCTGGTGGATGGGGTGGTGGAGGAGATCGGGGAGGACAATGTGGTTCAGGTTGTCACTGACAACGAACCATCATATAAGGCGGCTGGGAGGAAGTTAATGGAGAAGAGGAAGCACATCTTCTGGGTGCCCTGTGCAAAGACATTCCATAGATCACATATTAGAGGATATAGGAAAGGAGGAGGGTGTATCTACACTTGTCAGGCAGGCGCAGACGATCACATCTTTTATTTATTCGCATCCCCGTCTGCTACATATCATGAGATCACACACAGGAGAGCACTATCTTGTTAGGCCCGGTCCGACTAGATTTCCTACGAACTTCATTGCGTTGGAGAGTTTACACCGGCACAGGCATGCATTGGTTAGGTTCACACAGTCCGAGGAGTATTACAACTATATGGTGGACAACCTGCATGACAAGAAAGATCAGTTGGAGATTCTTGTCAGGTCTGAGAAACAGATCACTGACAAGAGGTTTTGGGAGAGGATTGCCTACTAGTTGGCAATCATTGAGCCACTGGTAGTTGTCTTGAGGTTGGTAGACTCAGATGACAGGGACCAGATGGGCACGTTGTATGATGCCATGGACCGGGCAAAGCTAAAAATAAAAGAAAAAAATCCCAGTGGTTACAAAAAGTGGTGGAATATCATAGATGACCGATGGGACAAGACCTTGCACCACGATGTCCATGCTGCAGGTAACTTGGTTAAAAAATTATTTTTAACGTATATTTGTCTTATATGCACAGTGTTAACTAATAAAATCTTGCCGGATATTTTTTGAACCCCGCATCCAATATGGAGGACAGGTGGTGAACGACAACGAGGTGATGCGGGGTACACTTGTTGTTATTCAGCGTCTGTGCCGATCTCAGCAGGACAGGATAGAGGCTGAGATAGAGGTAAATTAGAGTTCATTCAATACCTTGGAGTAGCCTTACCAGGCAACTAATGTTTTTTTTTATAAAATTTTCAGATGCAGAAGTATAAGATGAGGGTCGGCGTATACTCAGATGCTGATCTGAAATATTCAGTTGACAAAGTGTCACCTGGTATAGTAATAGCTTGATGAAGATTTTATTTTCTTTTCATATAAGTTATGGAAGATGATGGGCTAATTGTTTACCTTTTCTCTTCTTATTTTTTTCTTGCAGCTGAGTGGTGGGTTCAGGTGAACACCAGGAGTGGATGGAATCCACTTGCTGTCATCGGTATCAGGATACTCAGCCAGAGCACCGGTTCCTCCCATTGTGAGAGGAACCGGAGTACATTCAACCCGATACATACGAAAAGGAGGAACGAGGTTGACCTCGACCGGCCGGGAGAAGCCGGTCTTCTCGTCATTACAAATACGAGGCCGCGCATAAAGAACATCAAGGATCGACGAGAAGATCGGCGAGGCACGATTTGCACGATTCGCGAGGTGGCCCGTACGAGCGAGAGGCATTCCTCCGCCACACCACCACCCGAGGAGGTGGGCATGGACCAGATATTCCAGGAAAAGCATGCACTTGCCTCCTGGATAGAGGGGAGGGAAGTCGGGGATCGTACGGTGAGTTTGATCCCGATGACCGTGCGTACGGGCCGAAGGAGAGTTGGATGGTGTTGAAGCCGAGGAGGATGCTCGAGATCCACCTCCATCTACTTCTCGATCTCGGGCGGGCCTTCTTCGCCCCGGCGGCTATGGTCCGGCATATGGAGCGACCACTGCCGGCTTTAGCCCCGACTCGGCTCCGGTCCCGGTGGCCGCTACCCGGCCCGTTCGCGGTCGGGGAAAACGAAAACAAAGGTGACCGCACGGAAAATGGAAGGATTTGCAAAGTTGAAAAAAACTTTGGGTTCGGACCTTACGGTACTTCGAGAGATTCTTTGCGAGAGGTGAAGAGAAGGAAGCCAGAGGTCGGGCGTCTGTCGGCCCGGATGACGACGCGCGAGCTCCTTCTCGCTCCTCGGTGATGATGACGAGGAGTGCATACCGGCGACGCGGCCATCGGCAAGAATCGAGTCTCCTGATTCACGGCTTCCAAAGCCGTATTACACGCTGGATTCGGATACACCTGATTGTTATATACAGGAGCCACAGTATCCAGCATTTGGTCAGGCTGACCAGCAGTGGATTACACCACTAGCTCCACCGTCCTCTGCTTACATCCCAGTCGTCCCGCAGTCCGATCCGTACGACCTTGATAGCATGGCATCAGCATTATTTTCATATGGATATGGTCCCGGACAGTATACAAGACTGAGCACGAGGGAGGAGCATCAAGCGCAGCAAGGAGAGGAGGAAGACCCATATTTATATCCTAGATTTTGGTAGTAGATTGATATGATGTAAATTTATTTATTTTTCATGATGTATCGTCTCTTTGATTTTTGAATCAATGGAATTGGAATATGTACTTAACTTCAAGTCTTCAAATGGAGTTCATTCGTATTTATTCGATGTGGTCCCGTGGATGAATGCATTGGTTATTTTTAAAAAAAATTCTAACTCATTTCCTATTTTTTAAAAATTTTTTCTGAATTTTTTGAATGTTTTTGACGAAAAAAATTCAAAAAAAAATTCCGATTCCGATTCCAGAATCCTTGCTGACAACGAACCTTCATATAAGGTGGCTGGGAAAAAATTGATGGAGAAGAGGAAACACATGTTCTGGGTGCCCTGTGCGGCACATTCTATTAATCTCATATTAGAGGATATAGGCAAGGAGGAGAGTGTATCCACCCTTGTCAGGCAGGTGCAGACGATCACGTCATTTATTTATTCGCATCCCCGTCTGCTACATATTATGAGATCACACAGAGGAGGGCATGATCTTGTTAGGCCTGGTCCGACTCGTTTCACCACGAATTTCATTGCATTGGACAGTTTACACCGGCACAAACATGTATTGATTAGGTTCACGCAGTCCGAGGAATATTATAATTATATGGTGAACCACCTGCACGACAAGAAAGATCAGCTGGAAATTCTTGTTAAGTCTGACAAGCAGATCACTGATAAGAGATTTTAGAAGAGGATTGCCTACTACTTGACAATCATTGAGTCATTGGTAGTTGTCTTGAGGTTGCTTGACTCAGATAACAAGAACCAGATGGGCACGCTGTACGATACCACGAACCGGGCAAAGTTGAAAATAAAAGAGAAAAATCCCAGAGGTTACAAAAAGTGGTGGAAGATCATAGATGACCGATGGGACAAAACTTAGCACCACGATGTCCATGCTGCACGTTAGTAGATTCAAAAAGTATTTGTGCTTACCTACTTTAAGTTTATTCAATAATTGTCGTATTCATAATGTTAACTATTAAATTCTTGCAGGATATTTTTTGTACCCCCGTATTCAATATGGAGGACAGGTGGTGAACGACAACGAGGTGATGCGGGGTACACTAGCTGTTATTCAGCGTCTCTGCCGATCTTAGCAGGACAGGATAGAAGCTGAGATAGAAGTTGGAGTTTATTCAATACCTTAGAGTAGCTAATTATTAGACAACTAATGATTATTTTTTAAAAATTTTCAAATACAGAAATATAAGATGAGGGTCAACATATACTCAGATGTTGATCTGAGATATTCGTGCGACAAAGTGTCACCTGGTATAATAATTTATGATGAAGATTTTATTTTATTTTCATATAAGTTATTGAGGATGATAGGCTAATTGTTTACCTATTCTTTCCTTTTTTTGCAGCTGAGTGGTAGGTTCAAGTGAATACCAGGAGTGGATGAAATCCACTTGCTGTCATCGACATCAGGATACTCAGCCAGAGCACCAGTTCCTCTCATTGTGAGAGGAACTAGAGTACATTCAACCTGATACATACAAAAAGGAGGAACAGGTTGACCTCAGACCAGTTGGAGAAGCTGGTCTTCTATCATTACAATATAAGGCTGCACATCAAGAATATCAAGGATCGACAGAAGATCAGTGAGGAGCGATTTGCACGGTTCGCAGGTGGTCCATACGAGCAGAGACATACCTCCGCCACACCACCACCTGAGAGGTGGACATGGATCAGATATTTCAGGAGGAGCATGCACTTGCCTCTTGGATAGAGGAGAGGACAACCAGGGATCATCCAGCTGAGTTTGATCCAGATAACCGTGCATGGACTAAAGGAGAGTTGGATGGTGTTGAAGCCGAGAAGGATGCTCAAGCTCCACCTCCACCTACTTCTCAGGCTCAGGCAAGGCCTTCTTCTGCCCCAGCAGTTATGGAGCAGCCACCTCTAGCTTTAACCCCAGCTCCAGTCCCAGCCGCCGCTACCCAGCCCATTCGTAATCCAGGGAAAACGAAAAAAACAAAGTGACTGCACGAAAAATAGGCAGATTTGCAAAGCTAAAAAAATCTTTGGGTTTTGGTACTCCAAAGATGGCTGAAAAGGTGAAGAGAAGGAAGCTACAAGTCAGGCGTCATGTGAGCCCAGATGACAGCACGTAGGTTCCTTCTCACTCCTCAGTTGATGATGACGAGGAGTGCATACCAGTGACGCAGCCATCAGCAGCAACCCAGTCACTTAATTCACGGCAGCCAAAGCCGTATTCCACGCTACATGAGCAGATATCACAGCAATATTTTATAGAGCCACAGTATCTAGCATTTAGCGAGGCTCACCAGCAGTGGATTCCTCCACCATCACTACTAGCTCCACCAGAGTCTGCTTACGTCCCGATCGTCCCGCAGTCCAATCCCTACGACATTGATAGCATGGCATCGACATTATTTTCATATGGATATGATCCGAGACATTATACAAGACAAAGCACAACTCAGGAGCGTCAACAGTAGTAAGAAGAGGAGGAAGGCCAATATCTATATCATAGATATTCGTATTAGATTGATATCATGTAAATTCCTATTTCTTATATTTTCATGATATATCAATTAATTAGTTTTTGAATCAACAAAATATGTACTTAACTTTATTTCATGTTCATTAGTAATTATTCGATGTGGTCATGTGGATGAATGCTAATCTTATTTTTAGAATTTTTTCTAACTCATTTCCTATTTTTAAGAATTTTTTATGAGTTTTTTGAATTTTTTTGATGAAAAAAGAAACAATCCAGACCGATTCCTAGATCGATTCTCTTCCCAAAAATCGACCGATTCCGACCGATTCCGATTTTGATTCCAATTCCGATTCTGCGATACTTGCCCTCAATTTTATCTTGTTACATATGTTATGGCATAAAAACATGTTAAATGTGACATTTTTATTTTGAAGATTTTTAAAAGTTTCCTATTTTTCTAACATTTTTCCTGGTTTTTCTATTTTTTGAAGGAAAAATTAAAAAATGATTTAGACCAATTCTAAATTGATTTCCTTTCTCAAAATTGGTCAAAATTGATCGGACCGATTCGATTCGAATCGGATCGGCCCTCACCAATTCCAATTCCTGCATCCTTGCCTACAACAAAAAAAAATCTAGATTACATGAGGCCACCATATTCAACTCAATTACTTTCTCCTTCCTTGGAATCCTTTGACAATTCCATATAATGACAGTGATCATATGTAAATTACTATATTTTTTCGGATTTCCTATTTCTTCTACTCTCCTCCACTACCTTATTATTAAGTAGAAATCGCATTTCTCTTTAGCTAATTCTTTGTTGGGTACATTTACTATTGTCCATGATGATCTTGTGAGATGAAATGACTTTCTTGAGCTTATCAAAGAACAATCTGACCTCACTCTCCCTTCCCAAAAACACAGCCCGTCAAGTTCCCCCACAACAAGTGGTATATCATCATTTGATATCTTCCAATCATCCTCTGAAGATGCCACCCAAGCATGATTTGACAGTGAGTCATCCCGATAGAAGATTGACAAACAAGGACCAATGCCAAACTGTCATCCCCTGGAGCATCGTTAACCAACTTTGAAGATTTACGAACCAAATTGTCTCAAGTCCTCTCCAATTGACAATAATCCCCAACAAGAAAAAAACTAAATTGTTAAACAAGCCTCCTTCCAGCTCTACATTGTTCCCTACCACCCGACAAGAATGCCCTGCTCCAAAGGATCACGGGATCAAATCAGAGTCAAGAACAATGGGGTACCAATCCCATCGGAATAGGATCGGTCTGATCCCGACCGATTCACTGAACAAAACTGATCCAAAATCAGTAAGTTTTAAAAACAAACAATCCCAATTCCGATTTGAACCCCACCGATCCAGCCAGAATAGCAAAAAAAACCAATCTGATTCTGATCCGATCTCGACCGATCCGGCCAATTCTGCCAGAACCTTGTTTCCAGATCAGTTCTTCGGCCGAGAATCGTATCAATAATGGCCATTCCCGATCCAGATCGGCCGATTCAACAATATATGCCTACTCTTGTTGCAAATCTTCTTCGAACGGCCAGGCAAAGCTTCCGTCCAACAGTGGGAAAGAGTCTGCATTTAATCCTTCTGAGTGCTGAAGGGTGAACAGGGTCCTTGAGAGGACGACGATGAAGAAATAAACCTGTAGGCTTTGTTTGATTCGAATAAAGATGCCTTAACAACTTAAAATGATGCCACCTCAACCGAGAAGATTTTAGAAGTTGACCCAGGCCCGACAGAAGTTGAACCAGTATTTGAAAAGTCGTGAGCACGCTACCAATCCAACTACACAAGTAAGTCGGTTCTTCCCAAAACTAGGCCCGAGCTGGATCTTCCAAGTCCGGGATCACGAACACACACGTGGATCCTTCTTCTCTGCCCGGTAAGCCTTTACAGTTACAACGCAGCTCGGTTGGTAAAAACTACTTCGATTTGCCATCCTCCTTGCCAAAAGTGGAAAATTTTGAATCGCACAGCACCACGGATCCCTACGCCACCATAAAGCTTGCCTTTGTCAGGCACTCAACAACTCCCAAGCCTTTCAACACCAGTTTCACCCAAAACTGTTCATCAATAATTTAAAAAGGAATGGAGAATAATCTATCAAGCACAAAACTAGTTTCTTCCTCCATTATGACCTCTCCTTCAATCGGCCACCAAAGAGACTTGCGATCGACATTGACCAGACTCCCGAAAAGACGTAGAATGCATTCAAGGGTCAAAATTGACCACGCAAACTTCGAAAGTCCTCGCACACTGAGCTAAATAACCTTCGGCACTCCGATCACCCTATGTTATCCAAGGCGTGAGGTGCCCAAGGTGAGAGAGCTAGCACCTCACCTCAAATGCTTGGGGTGGGTGCCTCAAGCACCTGAGACATTTTATATTATTTAATCATTTTAATTTTAATAATACATATATCAAATATAAATAATTAAAATAAATATTAAAATACTTAAATATTAAAATAAATGCATCATTTTAATAACTATATAATGTAACCATCAATGAATAATATTATAACAATAAAAGAAGGTCAATAACAAACATAACATCATAACAACTAACAAGAGTAGAGTACAAATCAAACATAACAACTTAATGAGAGTAGAAATCAATAACAAAAGAAGACAAATATCATAATTAAGTTAAGAAATGGATCATGTTTGATCATATTTGTTTGACTTGGGCGGATGAGACATTTTGGGGCGAGACAAGATGTTTTGTCAGCGCCTCTCCAACCTCAACTACTTAGGCGCTTAAGGCGAGCACCTTAGATAACTATGGATCACTCCCTTCATTGCCACGTCAAACCATGGTCTCACCAATATTTGACAAGTCCCACCATTGAAATCCATAATAGAGAACTTACTACTTGCTTGGGCATTAAGCCAACCCCAAAGAAGGTTGTTCTTCACCACAAATTCTCCCACAATTAAGTCCTTCACCCACCAAGATGGAGAGGCCGGCCTATTCTTACGGAGAAAAGCCAAGACTATTTTCCTTCCTCTTGACGTCGCTAGAATCATCCCTGGTGACCGTAGCAAGTCTGCAATCCGTAAGCCAATACTTCTCATCTATCATGTTCTTGGACAGCGGAAGGAGTAAGCTACTCTCCTTAAGCGGCGGATCCAACAGCCATGGCCCCAGCTGCTGAAGACAATCCTTCAGAAAGTAGAGACGAAGAGAAACGGAAGGTCTCAACCCCAGCCTCCTCTACTCTAATCAAAGCCTCTCTCTATGCCCAACTCCCCAACATTTTCAACATCTGAGCCCCTCTCTACATACCTTCGAAGTGTGATCCAAGCCATAACACCTTCCACAAATCCAACTCCTCCAAGCAACTCCCCTGCAGCTACAACACAGAAGGACCTTTAAGGAGGAAAGGAGTTCCTCTCCGGTGCAACCCTCCCTCCTGCTGAAGTTCTCCCTCCTACCACAACATCCCCTACCTTGAAGATGCTTCTGGGAGACTGCATCTTCAAGGAACAACTGGGGCCATGCAAAGGATTGTGGAAGGGTGTTGGTGTAGAGAGCTTAACTTTTCAATAGATGTCAATGGAGAGTATGCTCTTGTTGAGCTGACGAGGAATAGAGGTCGGAGTCCAACTGGCCAGTGAGAGACAAGTGGCAAAGCCATGGATGGCAGCTGACATCGAAGGGGAAGGGGTTAGGGATCTCGAGTTTCTCAACAAGGGAGGGTGTCGCTGATGGAGACGGTTTGTTGGCAAAGAGAAGAGGGCTTCAGCTGAGCCTGACCGATGGCCGGCGAGGGGCAAGCTGCATGACCTCCTTAAATGAGTGGGATTACCCTCGCTTAATAGATGGAGTTCGTTACTCCCTACTTAGGGAGAAATGATTGATAATACATGGGAGACTTGCCCACCTATCCGTCCAAGACCAGGACATATCAGGGACTCACCCCACCATTATTAGGAGACCTAAGTTAATAGGCATATCTCTTAATCATTTTATTTTAATTTCAATATAATTAAGATGTATTTGTCCTATGCCTTATAGGCCGATTGTCATCATCAGTCATATCAGCCATGGTGGGCCCATTACCTTCACATCATCTTGGGCCTGGTTGGCCCATCTTCATGTCATCACGGCACGGCCCGGCAGGCCCATTGCCTTCATGCCTTCAACTCCAGGGGGCTGTGGGCTGTTAGCTTCATCTTGGCCCAGATGGCCTGCTGTCATAAATTTTAGGCCTTATAGGCCTACTGCCCGACACCTTCTTGAACATATCAACCTGCTGCCATGTGACATAAGATCATAGGGTTGTCATAGGGTTTAAGCCATGAAGAGGACGTCTACAGTGGCCAAAACAGAGTTTTTTGAGACTGTTTTATAGAGCAAAACAGGTTCTGTTTAGAGAGTATACGTGTAGGCATGCAGGTGGTCTGGGTATCCTTAAGATCAATGAGCATTAGGGGAACCAAATCCTCCCCGATCTATAGATCTAAGTGAATGTATAGGGAGGGCAGAGCATGGGGCATGGTCATGGGCCTGCGTGGGGAGCACTAATGTCCTCTTCCATCTCCTCCATGTATGCATCAACATAGCAACATCCACACCTTGCCAATAAGGACTGTCGGCAGCAGCAAAGAGCATCAACACCTGGCTGAAGGTGCAACAGCATAATCCGATGACACAGCAGCAGCAAAATTGGCAGCATGGCCTCAGTCTTATAGGGAGGCATAGCAACATTGTGCGATATAGGCTAAGGCAGCAGCAAGCCTAACAGCACCGGAGCATAGGCATCACAGCAGCAAGCCTAACAGCACCGGAGCATAGGCATCGCAGTATATCAGCTAGGGGTGTCAATGGGCCGGGCCCGGCCCGGCCCGAAGTCGGCCCAATGCAGGCCCAGTTCAAAATAGAACGGGCCGGCCCGACCCGGCCCGCATTGTATTTTTGGCCCGGCCCGGCCCGGCCCACATAAAATTTAAATTTAGCCCGGCCCGGCCCGGCCCGGCCCGGCCCGATCTTTTTCTATTATAAAAATGTATAAAATTCAGAATAAAAAATATAAATATGATACACAAATTAAACTTCTACCAAATCAAAATATTTGAATGGTACTCTAAGAGTTGCATGAAAATGTAAGAACCAAGAGATTTGTAGTTAATAAAATCTAAAAAATCTTTGAATACAACTACGTTTTAAATTTGACGCTATTAACTACGTACCTCCTTGAGAAGTCGAAACAATATTAATTTCAAAATAAAAAGTATTTAACTCTCTTATCCAGCAAGTACGGAATAAAATTCTAATATAAAAAATCTAAAATTAACATACTATAGATTTGATCATATATTTTCTTTCTTTCTAATCATATCGAGAGACAAAGAATCGCGACCGCACAGAGAATTAAGCCGCCACCTTCGATACCCCCACCGATTAATCATATTCTTCGCCTCCGCTGCCGTGCTGCACCTCTCCATCATGCGCCCGGATCGCCGGGAGAGATTCGGGCAGCGCCCGCGGCCCGCCGGCGAGGGCCGTCGCCGTAGAGCCCTCGGGTGCTCTCGCGTATGTGCTCGCTCGACGGGGCCCTCGCTGCATAGCGCCGTCGTCGTCGCCCTCGGATGCTCTCGCTCGTTGGTCACCGGACGGGGCCCTCGTTCGCGTAGCTCGCCGTCGCCGTAGCACCCTCAGGTGCTCTCGCTCCGCGCTCACTCACTCTCGCCGCCGTCGCCGTAAAATCCCCATTGCCGAGTGAAGGTTGGAGAGGGCCCGCTTCGACCCGAAAGGTGATCCATCTTTGGCCCGCGGGCCAGCCCGCCGACCCGAAACGTTGCCGCCAAGAGCCGGCCCGGCCCGAGAGCCCGCGGGTGAGCCCCGATCCATCGGTGACAGCCCTATGACGGACGACGTCTAGGGTGTCAATGGGCCGCATCCGGGCCGGGCTCGAGCGAGACTCAATAAAAGACCAATTCAAATTATAACGGGCTGGCCCGACCCAGCCCGCATTATATTCTTGTCCGGCCCGGCCCGACCCGCATAAAATTTAAATTTGGTCCGACCCGACTCGTCCGGCCCAAGTTTTCAAATATATATTATTTTTTAAATTTTTAAAATATCTCTTACCAAAGAAAACTAAGATTCTTTTTTAGAATATTAAGATATGATGGATTTGATAAAAAAATTTAAAACGTGATTAAAATAAGAATAGTAAATATATTGTACGTATTCGTAATTTTTTAATTTATAATAAAATATATCGATTTTACCGGATCGCTTAATTTTTCTAGTATATAGTAAAATGCATATCTTATTTTTAAAATTTTTAAACATGAAACCAACTGGCTAAGAAATATTTTGAATTTAGAAATAAAAAATAGATACATAGATAGAAACATACAACTTAACACTAAATAATCATAGATATCTAATCAGAGTTAAGCAAAGTATATGTTTATTATTTTAAAATATTACTCTTTTTTTTTAATTTTCAGATAGTCTAGATACTTTGTTCGGACTTATGCATGAAAAAAATTTCATGAAAACAAAATACAAAATGGACAACAATCGTGACGTCTTTGTTGTGATGAAAAGACAACTCCTCACTTTTTTTAAAAGAGAAGACTTCTGCGTGTTGTTGCTGTGCTGCATATCATTGCTGAAAGGATGGTGCCCGACTGACCGCTGGCATTGCTGCTCAACACGGCCCGTGGGCCTGGTTTCTCGGCCCGAGTAATGGACGAGGGCTCATCCCTCTGCCCCGAAACAAGGCCCAGGGCTGGCCCGGCCCGAGGGCCCGCGGGCCAGCCCAGTCCACTGCCGCCCCTAATATCAGCCCCATTGACAGGACAAGGAACAACAGCTGCGACCCTTTATTCTTCATCTTCTTGGTTTGCAGCACCGCCTGCAGCATGGACTTTATCTTGGCAATCTTCCTGGCCAGCAACATGACCAGCAACAATCTGCAAGTGAACAGCATCTAGCATCTGATGGGAGAAGCAGCAACTTCATCATCTTCCATGGGCAGAAGAGCAGGATCAGGGTGAAGACCCATCGGCTTCATCAGGAGAAGGATCTGAGTGTATCAGCCCCGGCTCCATCTTCTTCATCCCCTAGGGGCACAGGTAGCAGCAGAGCATTAGCAGGGCTATGAGAAGCCCTCTTCTTCTTCATCAAGAGCAGGAAGGTGGAGGAAGAGAGAGTGGCGGCTGCTAGGGTTAAGAGAGATGGATGATGGCTTTTTTTAGACCTGTATATGGTCTGTTTGGGACCTGTATATAGACTGAAATATACGACTGCACAAGGAGGATATGATGACCTATAAAAGGTCCAAAAGTGGGCATGTCTAGGGCCATTTAAGGGGGCTGCGCAAGTGAATTTGGTGACCCAAATATGGTCTGAGCATGGGCATCTTAGGGGCCATTAAAGAGGGCTGCGCAAAGAGATTTGGTAGCCTATACAAGGTCTGAACATGAACCCAAAACAGGGGGTTTCATGAGATGCACAGCATATAGAGAAAGGTTTAGAGGATGAAAAGAAGTGGTTTGGGGATCGGAAGTGAGAAAGGGGAGTGCACCCCCATCTTTTCTTCTTCCTCTTCACCGTTCTTCTTCTTTTCTCCCTTTTTTCTCTTGGCTTGACAGCAGGACAGGGCCACAGCAGCAAGAGGATGGCCCCTTTCCCTTCTTCTCCTTCTTCTCTTCTCCTTGAGCACTCCCCTTAGGTAGGCAGCAGGAGGAGAAGCTGGGCCAAGACTACTTCTCCTTCTCCTTCTTCTCTTCTCTCCTCTGCAGGTCAACAACAGCGGCTAGGGCTGGAGACACTGGAATCTACAGTAACAGCCCTGTGGGAGCTGTTTTATGAGAGGGGAGGGAGTGGGAGAGTATCGTGGGATCAGTTAGGGCTTGAATCATGTTATAAAAATAGTTTTGATGACTTGGCAAGGAAGTGAATAATTTTCCCATTTTATAGGGTTTTCCCACGAATTTTGACCTATTCTTAAGGTCGTGGGACCCATGGCAACTGCCTCCAGTGTGAAAGACATCTTCAGAGCACTTTGGGTATTTCATGATTTTTTTTATAAATTTACATAAAATTTTCGGGATTTGTCCTCTATTTTCCTAATTTTATTAATAATAAAATGCTATAAAATGGTTGAAAATATATTTTCTAGAACTTTTAGAGAAAGAAAAAGCGTTTTATGTATTTTTTTTAAAAAAACCAAATATATATAATTTCCAGAAAATAGGTTTAATGATTTTTCATAAAAAGTTCATGGGTTTTGGTGATTACTTTAATTTTCCTTGATTCTAAATATATATCCCTATTTTTATGAAATTAAAAAAAGACGAATAAGAATTTTGGAAAAAGTGGGCCCGAAATGAAATCATGGGCTGTGATGCCCAATTTGGAATTGGATTTCAAGGGCATTGGGATTTATCAAAAAAACAATGAGAAATTGAATTTTCAATTGGATTTAGATATTTGATTAAGATAAAAAAATATCTCAATTAACATTAAATTTGGAATTCACAAAAAATGTTCCATGCTCTTTCTTTTTCGTGAAAATATACGGTGCCAACAGGAAGACTTCCACAAGATACCCATTCCATAGAATTTTCCCGATTCACTCAATGTTGTGTTTTTTCTGTAAAATGTTTGCAGAGAATTCTGACCATTTATTCTTGAGATGCGGTATATTATTGATACTTTATAAAGAGTATTTTTTCTAAGGTTTGAAGGGTCCATGGATGGGAGCTCAAGATATGCACACCTTGCTGCTTTTGTGGGATCATATTAATCTGTGGTGTGACTTTCAGGATGTGTGGAAAATTGTTCTTCTCGCATGCTTGCAGGCCATCTGGGTGGCTCGGAATAAAAGAGTTTTCAGTGATATATTTGAAAATCCAAGAAGAATTTTACAGCATATGGTTCATCTTGTGCATGACTGGCCCTTCGTGTGCCTGGATTCTCATTCAGCTTGGGCTACTGTGTATGGCAATCCCACAAATTGGAAGGGTCAATTGTTGTAATTCTTTAGTCTATTGCCAGCTCAGCAGTAGACTTGTCTTTTAGTTTTTTCTCTCTACTTTTTTTCTTCTTCTTTTTTCATTACT
Organism: Cryptocoryne crispatula var. balansae; assembly: GCA_036172225.1. NCBI lineage: Eukaryota > Viridiplantae > Streptophyta > Magnoliopsida > Alismatales > Araceae > Cryptocoryne > Cryptocoryne crispatula. Next base: position 9,758,370 of record CM069931.1, on the reverse strand, counting down.
ATTCTTTGTAAATTGTTTTATCCTTTTCCGTAAAAAATGAATTGTGGTACTACCACCTTCAAAAAAAAGTTCTCACATACCTTACCTTACGTAGAGACTATTATATTATTTTACATTATGCAGCTAAATTTTCCAAAGTCCAGTCTCATGGGATTTTCCCGATATCTTGGACCAATCCCCTCCAGGTGGAAGTTGAGATGCAAGACTGCAATCCTTAGTGCTGTGACAAGAATCATAGTTGCTTAGACCGCTCCACATGCCTCTAGTTTTTATTGCTTGGATCAATCTTAGATCTAGATGACAAGATTCAATACTCAACTGATCCATTGCATCATCAACTCTCCAAGAATGGGCAAAGTACAACTATCAATCCTCACTCATTCTCCCCTCCCCCATCATCGGGCCCCCATGTTGCTGCCATCTTTACCAGCTCACTGCAAAATTTGCTGTCATTGCTGGACCACAGCCTGGTTGCAACTGATAATTAAAAGCAAAAAAAGAAAGATAGGAGCAATGGAACAAATGGTAATGAAGTAAACTTCCATAGTGAAAGTGTGAAACTCCAAGGCCAAGGCCAAGGCCTTATCAAGCAGGGAGAGATGATGAGGAATCTTCCAATGGAGGAACTCCAAAGCCTCAATGCGCCTGCTCTTATCTGTACATGGACCAAGGCATGTTATGGCTTGTGAAGTACCTACCAAAGCATAAAGTACATGATCAGAAGATGAAGGATCTCCACGATCCTTGCTGCCGTTGATAGAGGATCCATGTGGAGTTTGTGAAACCCTTCTTCCTCCCAAGCTCTGCAATCGGTGAAGAAAAAGATGAAAAGAGTTGGCCAGTGCTGCTCTTCAAAAAAGAAAAAAAATAATGAAGAGGCGGGATTCAAAGATCCCCACTGTGCCATAAGAAATGGAAGAGAACATGGAACTATGGGCTTCTTAAAAAACCTCACCATATTTCCCTTGATCAGATAACTTATTGTGGTCAATTTCCAGCTAAGCATTTTACTTTGACTCTGGATAGTGTTGTTGTCGCACCAGCCATTTTTGAGATGGTTGAATCAAGATATTCAAAGTGAACCCTGAGGTAATATCACTTCCAATCCAATTACCCCTTTTATGTCACTTTGGCATTACTCACTAGATTCACAATGCATGTACTCAAGCTTAGCTCTGGTTAGCTTGAGAACAATAAACTCTAGAAGCTTTCTTCTCAATTTTAACTTCTTATCAAATCACTGAATCTCAACTGTCAATAGAATACCATTAGCAATATTTGTGCATCTTATAACCTTTGCTAATTCATAAGGTAAGAGTATATTTCTGATCATTGACATCATCAAGCTAAAATACAAAAATATCATCGTTTTGGTCTTTAATCATGCAGAAACTAGTAGTTGGTTCCCATATAAACCGGAAAGGTGCATATTAAGAGTAAAACAGTATAAAATTTAAATTTTGAGAAACACGAAGAGACTAATGGCTTCAAATCACATGTATGATAAACCACCATGATCACTCCAAAAAAAGAACCTTCTCTACTAGTGATGTCCTTAAGCAAACCAATGCAATTGCACCATACACCAATGGATTTAATGATTTAGCTGCTCAGTGTGCACATGAACATGTAGTAAATTATAAAATGAAAAAAAAACATGAAAAAAATTGCTTACCGTCCATGTCCATGTCAGATTCAGTAGGTGAAGGTTTGTTTTCCTCTATAGAACTCCGATGTTCTGCCTGTGTTTGGGCCAACATGAGTTGTCTGAGATGACCGCCTGTTCCAACATTCAAGTGGAATTTTCTCTTCATCCACTGGAAGTACTCATAGCCAACAGCAGCTGTGCTACCCGGCTCGCCACCAAATAAGAAGGAGAAATGTGGATTGCCAACTTCCTTAACACGAGCCAAATCCTCAAAATCAGGTCCAACATTTGCCATGAATTTACACAATGCTTCTATATGAAGGACAACTTCATTTGCTGGCCTTGGAGGAGGAGAGAGGGAAAGAACTGAAGAGTCCTCTTTATTTGCAAAAGTCCCAGCATTTTCATCATCTGCACTATCATCACTATGAACTGGACTGACACCAAACAAACATGTAGCATCACTAGGCTCATAGATAGATTTATCTGTGTGTTGATCCTTTACAAAAGTATGATCCTGCATCTCTTCAGAACTTAAAATTGGAAGTTCTTCACCTTCAGTGTTCGGTGGTGGAGGAGAAGGAAGTGGTGGAGGAGATGATGGTGGCATTGGAGGTGGAGGTGGGGGCACAGAAGGTGAATGGGCTTCATTGACTGGACCATGAACAAATGGGGTGAAGGGTGCGGGGGTTACAGTGACAAAGCCAGATGGAGAAGGTGGTGGGGGTGCAGGCACATGTTGTAATCCTGGAGGGGGATGTGGCGGTCTGTATAACGATTGCTCATGTGATGACACTCCCGATGGGTGCAATCCACTTGGAGGTGGGAAAGCAAGCGGGGGAATGTGATGAACACTCTGGCTTCCCACCTGTGGTGGATATGGTACTCCTGCCTGGATCTGATGTGAATATAAATGTGATACATGTGTAGAGCCATAATTTGATGGTGCGGGAGGATTGACATGCACAAAGGACTGGGATATGTTTACAGCTCCAGGTGGCGGGTGCTGGATTGATGATGGTGGAGTTGGGCCATGTGGATACACCGGAGGAGGGGGTGGCACCTGTAGAACTTGATTAGCAGGCTGATGCTGAGGACCGTGAAGAGGTGGGGGAAGCGGGTTGTTAGTTAGAGATGCTTGCTGGAAGGGAGGCTGCTGTCCAGCCGGTGGAGCAACCTGAAAAGGAAGGGGGGGAGGTGCGGGTGGCCCATGCCTAAACTGAGATGCATAGTTACTCTGACCATACATCCCGTCTGAAACCCGCTCCGTCTAATCGTCTCAAAAATTCCTGAAACACGAGCCGAGACATTCAGCAAGCTTACCAACGAATAAAACACGAAACTAAAAAAATACTAACTTTACGGCGAGACCAGAAACAACGAATAGAGCAATTCCAACAACATCAGCAACTTCGTCAGTCATAGAATCCTAAAGCTCAGTTCCAGAAGATTCCCCTCATAGAAAAGAAGACCTCATCAATTGATAACAATAGCATAATTCTGGTATAGAAAACAGAAACCGATGAAGAACGAAACATGAACTCTTCGCGCGTAAACTGAGGGAAGCAAGAGGGACGTGAAACTAGACAAGCGGAAAATGGCGCACCTTTCTTGACGACAGAAGTAACAGGACCAGCAATCTCTAGGAATACGACTTCTGCCACTCCGAGGAAATCTAGGGTTTGTATCGCAATGGAAAAGGATGGAGAGAACCGACGGGATAAACCCTAGAAGCACACCGTTCTACCCTCTTGCTCGGGACATGGAAATTTCAGGTTTATACACAGATTCTTAGTTAATTGGGGGGAAGGAAGCGAGCGATCCGACGGGGAGTATCGCGAGCGACGTAAGACGATGATGACCAGTGAAAACCAACGGAGGCGGCCATAAGAAGCATGCCGACTTTAAATTTTTGAATTAAAATAGACTTTATAAACAAATATATAGCGTAATATTAAACAAATTTAAATGAGTAATATTAAAAAATTGATACTCGTATCAATCAACGGAAAAAAAAGTCATCACTTAATTTTGATAAAAATAAATGTATTTTTTATTATTTTTAGATACCCGTTTTGGTAAATTCTCTTCTTAAGATTCATTTTAATAAAAAAATCAATTATCACAATCGAGCACCTTATCAAGTACAGACAAATAAAAGAGCTATACCACAAGTCAAGAATAATTTTTATGCCACCGACGGTAAAAAATTTCATATGTAACCACTAAACTGTATATAACAATTAAATTAAACATAAAAAAGAAGTGCATTTTTATTTTATAAAATATAAATGAAAACCAACAGTATTTTTAAAATCTACGATGATTCATCTTTTTTATGGGAGGGTTGAATGTCAATTCAAAATTTATTGGATGATTCTAGAGGTAAGTTGGGAAAAAGTAGTCATCATTCTGGCAGTCGTTAAAATTAATATGGAATAATGTACGTTAAGGCGTTAAACGGACATCATGAACTTTTCAAACCCTGTCTAGGATTAATTATATTATGCCTTATTTGGTTAGAGTTTCATTTTTGGTACAATATCAATATTAATATTAATATTTTTAAATAATAAAGTATCAATATCAAAATTAATACAGGTTGACACTTGTATTACATAATATATTTTATTTGCACTACAAAATTTAAAATTGATACGATTAACCAAACACCTCTTAATGATTCTTATCAATATCAATTTCAAAAATTTATTATATAATTATTTTTGTTTTTAAAAAAAATAAGATAGAATTGATGAAATGTATAAGTATGTACACTAATTTTAATTGAATATAATTTAACATGAATAAATGAATTATACATTAAGGTATACCATACCTTAATAAAAATTATGATTTGAATTCCCCAATATCAACACCCAAACCAAACCAACCATAACAACCCTAAGGAATAGATGCACTTGAAGAAGTGGAATAACCTTGTGATCAAGGAATCCAAGTCGCTAGCGTTTATCTAAAACCCTATTTGATAAGACACTTATCTTTATTAATTTTAAAATTGATATTGATATAAATCATCAATAAATATTTGACTTTCAATATTAAATTAAAATTATTAATGTAAAACAAAGTGTTTGGCTATCAATCAATACAAGTACCCAGTTATATTAATTTTGACATTGATATGTTAATATCAAAATTGATATTGTATCATTTTTATATTCTAACCAAATGTGCATAAATTCTTGTTTTCAATATAGCCAGAAAGATAATAGTAGTTTCACAATTTTCTATTGAACGAGAATGAACCGCATTATACAATCATATATAATACAATTTAATAGAGTATCTTTGCAGTAATAAATATATGATTGGGGCATTTTGACAATTCCACAAGTTAAGCATGCTCATTGGCTATGATTTAAGACACATTAATTTAAATGATGGTTTATAAGGTAACGTTATCATAGAAGTTTGTGAAGCTCGATATTCAATTGACTAAGAAAAATGATGAATATGGAGTACTATATCATTTTTGTGAAACTCCTGAAATTTGTAACATGGTCAATTGAAAGGTTTAAACGATTGGATTGGTCAATCAATGATTAGAGGTTCAAAATTAGCTTCGAATAAGTTTCTAGAATGTTCAACGTCCAAGGTTTAAGAAAATCCGTTGATAGCTTGTAAAAGAATAGTTTATTTGAGAAGGAGAGCAGATCATCTCAGTCCTCGGATGAAGGAATTTGTCTTAGTTTCCAATCATAAACGATCACATACTATCGCCACTTAAATGGCAGTTCAAAAATTGGTTCGATGAATCATTACCGAAAAGAGTTAAATTGCTATCGACGTCTTACTAACTCACTACCCACTAGTAACTTGTTAGTAAAGTGTCGGTAACGGTTCAGTTTTTTTCGGTAGCAGTTCAGCAACGGTTGAATAACATAATTTGAAAGTCATGAACTAGTTATCAAAAAGGGTTGAACCGCTATCGACGTTTTAGTAACTCACTACCTATGGGTAACGAGTTAGTAAAGTGTCGGTAGCGGTTCAACCATTTTCAATAATGGTTCATCGAATCGATTTTTGAACCGCCACTTAAGTGACGAAGATATATGACCGTTTTTGATTTGAGATTAAGACAAGTCTATCCACCCGAGAATTAAGGTGATCCGCTCTCATTTGAGAAGTCACCCAATCACGAGAGGGCCAACTTGGTTGCCTAGGTCACCTGCATCATATTTTCCTGAAAACCTCGCAACCACCATGACAAGCGCGGGCGGTGCCGACTTTAGTAGGCAGCGTAGCAGGTAGCACCAGCGATCAACAAATGCGTTGGGATGCTTGCGGTGCATCTCGGCTCCCTCCTTCTGCAGTCGTCTTGTTTGTCGTGGCCAAGCCCTACCCCGTCCATGGCGTATTTTTCCTCCCGTGCTCTTCTGCAGATTTGCGACGATGGCGATCTATTTTGTTCCACCTCTTTCCTCTGCATCGATTCCCCTTCCTCCATCATGGTGCGAGGGCTCTTCTTCCAGAGTTTTCTTCGCCCCTTTTGATATTGCCGAACCCCATCAGCTTCTTCCTGGATTTCAACAATCTTCCTTGCGATTGAGCTCCGACCGTGCACAAAAAGCTATCTCGGCTTCTTCTGTTTCCCCTATCATTCTTCAACTACTAGCAATATGGGGTGAGTGCGCCCTCCTTTGCACGGTGCCCGGCTGCAATATTAGGTGAGCTTGGGTTCCCTCCTCAGCATTGGGGCTCCTCCGACCCTTATTTCTTCCCGGCAGGTGCAAAGTCGGCATTGGACCTCTAAATCCGAGGGACAGAGGCTCTTTGTATTTGGCGGCTTCGGGTCGCACTCTGTTGTGACCTGGCTGCTTCGCAGAGGAAGCAGACGTCGGGTATGCGGCAGCCAGTGCTACCAATGTGTCGGGCCTTGCGGGGCCGTCTTCTCTGAGCGGATGGGGGCGAACACTTTTTTTATTATCTCTCTCTCTCTCTCCCCCTTTGCCTCTTATCTTGGTGAGGTGCGTAGGCCCTTTTACCGTTCCCGGCAGGTGCAAAGTCGGCATTGGACCTCTAAATCCGAGGGACAGAGGCTCTTTATATTTGGCGGCTTCGGGTCGCACTCTGTTGTGACCTGGCTGCTTCGCAGAGGAAGCAGACGTCGGGTATGCGGCAGCCATTGCTACCAATGTGTCGAGCCTTGCGGGGCCGTCTTCTCTGAGCGGATGGGGGCAAACACTCTCTCTCTCTCTCTCTCTCTCTCTCTCTCCCCCTTTGCCTCTTATGCTGGCGGGTGCGTAGGCCCTTTTAGTGCTAGGCATTGCGGAGCCCTATCCGGTGAGCGTGGGGAGCAAGCTTTCTTCCTCCCCCAGGTTGGGGTACTGAGATCGATCGTTTCCACTTTCCAGCAGAGTTGTAAACGGAGTGGATATATCATTTTTGAATCCGTTTCGTCGGTCAATTCAGATATCGGATATTCGTTCTAGTTAAAATTCAAATATGGAGCGAATCTTCACAATCGGATATCTCTCTGATACGGATAATATCCGCTTTGTTCCAGAACTTGCATAAGTTATAAAAATGTGGAAAAACCCCAAAATATCTGTAAATTTATGACAAAATATGGGCAACTTTTTATGTATAAATGACGCACGGCCACCTTATCTCAACCCACTATTAATTACATGCTATGAACCTAAAAGAAATACAAAAATTAATCATAGTTGTTTTAGCCATCAAGTTAAATGCAATCAACCGTAAAGAAGAAAATAATATTCAACACAAAATTCAATCAAAAAACCTTTTTGAAGCATAAAATATTCATTCACAAATTTCAACCATAAAGTCTTTCTGCAGCATAAAATATTCAACCATAAAATTCTAAGTGCAATCAACCACAAAGAAGAAAACAAGTGTCATCAAATACAATACTAAGTGCCATCAAATGCAAAGAACAAAACAAGTGCGATGATATCAAATGTTTTAAGTGTCATCGTCATGCAAACGTCAAATATAATAAGATATGTCTTCATCTTTGACATACACCAACCAAAGCTTCATTTATAAGTGTTATCAATCTGCAAACAATAGAACAAGTTATGTAAAGAAAATGAATACACTTAGCACGATGTTATCTTAAAATTTACTTACCAAAACTTTCTTCCTCATGTTTACTTCCTCAAATGATAATTGGAGAATAGTCATATGAAAATAATAACAATAATAACTAATGTCAAGTCTTGAGTACAAATTAATATCTAAATTGGTGTATAAACAATGTGATGACTCACCTTTCTTTTTCGTTGAAGGCAACCAGTCTTGGGTACAAATTAATGCTTGAATAGTTTAAGGAAGCAAAGATGATCGATGATCTACTATCATCTATAACTCGTGAGTCTGTGCTAAAAGCTACCTCAGAAGCAACACTCGTGACTGAAATTGCAAAAATATCATTTACTATTTTTGAGAGAATGAAAAATTTCTTGTCATAACATTTTCACTATGTTAACACATCAAATTGTCCTTTATCGGGAGATTGAGACTCTTCTAAATACACATCCAACATAGTTTTTGACAAGTCATAGAAGTTCTTTCACTCGAACATTTCTTAAAAATAATTTTCAACTCATCTATTGTGTCATTGCATTTGTCCTCCAATATACAAGACTTGCTAAGAGCATTGAAAGATATCACATTATCATCACAATTTTTCATTGCATACTCATTATAAAGCTCGTGAAGAAATAATTTCACCTTTTCAATATAAATATATGCACTTTCACCATAGATTTGTTCATAAAGAACAATAACAAAATCAAACTTCCAACGAGGATCAAGAATGCAAGCCACAGTCAACAATAGACTACATTCATCCCAATATTTAGAAAATTTTACTAACATCACAATAGCCATGTTGCATACGTAGTCAACATCACTTTTAATCCGTGTACGTAACTTGATATGCACAGCACAAATATCACCAAAGTATAGATTGGCAGTAACATATTTTGTCCCAGAAAGTGTCAATGTTACTTGGTAAAAAACTTTTAGATATTGAAGAACATTTGAAGCAATTTGCCAATCAAGTGGAGAAGGATAATCACAATAATCATGATCAATTTCAGCAAGTCGAATAAAAATATTTTTTAACTCAAGGGTAGTTAATAACATCAAATAAGTAGAATTCCATCTTGTGGTACATCCAAACAAAAACCCTTTGATGCTGATAAATGCTCATGCAACAAAGCTGTTTTGAACATCTCCTTTTTCTTATGTGTCATTCTCACATATGCCACACCTCTTCTAATCTTTTCAATGAATTTAGATATCACACCTAACCCTTCTTGAACAATTAGATTAAGAATATGAGCAGAACACCTAATATGAAAAGAACCGACCTTGACATATCAATAAATTCTTTTCACCAAGCCAACTTTTAAGATGTTTAACCATTGCATTGTTGGTAGAAGCATTATCCAAGGTCATAACATACAATTTCTTATCAATATTCCATGTCAACAGTTTATTTTTCACCACTTTAAAAAGAACATCAGCAATGTGTGGAGTTGGAACATACTCAAATGTAATAATATTTCTTTGCAACAATCATCGCTTATTTATAAAATGTGCTGTCAAATATGCATAACCCATAGTTTGTCGTGAAGTCCACAAATCTGTGGTGAGAGCAATTCGGGATCCTAAGTTATCAAAAAATTTGTACATCTTTTCCTTTTCTTCTTCATAAATCTTCATGACCTCATTTCTAATAGTTGTTCTACAACAATGCTTGAATTGAGGTTGAAGATTTGAAACAAAAGTACCAAAATACTCATACTCAACAAAACTAAAAGATAATTCATGCTTGATGATCATATTTGTAAGATCTCTACGGCTACGTTGTTGATCAAATTTAAAATTGACAATTTTCATATTTGATTCATCCGTAGATTTGGACATTGTCAACATGTGTTATTTGATGTCACCATGAACTTTTGTGAACATCTCTTAGCATGATTGCTCAAGTGGGTGGTGCCTTTTGAGCTAGAACCATCAGATGCCCTTTTGCAATGAAGACCTTTTGCAATATCCCTACCATCAAGGGTTCTACTCTTTTCAAAATCTTTTCAAATAGTTGAACATAATTTTCTTTTTTTGGGTAATGGAGGCTTTGTAACGTCTCCTTCAACAACTTGAATTTCATCACCTGTTGTGGACAGTGTGCTTTGTGTACCATCACTACTCTCATTGACATTGTTACCACTAGCACTAGGGATGACTGCATTTAGACTACATGACCCAACATTACTATCTACTGAAAGAGGCAATAAATTTGCTTCCATTGACATCTACAAACATACGTTAAACAAGTCAAACAAGTTAACGCCGATCACAAATATTTGAGAACAACAAACTCTAACATGCAATTATAACATCGACTACCACAAGGATATACAAAGAAATTAGGTTACAATAAGACTCTAAAAGGAGCACTGAGCACTTACGTCCAAGAGCCTGTCAAAGAACGTTTAAGCCGTTGTCCAAGCGTACTGTCAGGCGGAGGGGGAAGAGCCACTGTCCAAGACTTGCTGTCGAGGGGGATGAGCCACTTGTTGTGATGCTGTCCAAGCACACTATCCAGGGCAGGGGGATGAGCCGCTTGTTGTCCAAGTCCAAGTGCACTGTCAGGACTCAGGGGGACGCTGAAGCTTCTTAGTAGAGAGGGAGAGGCTCGGGGGGAGGGGGATGCAGAGCTTGCGTGGGAGGGGGATGTTCGGGGGGAGGGGGATGCATGGGAGGGGGGAGGCTCGGGGAGGGGGATGCGAGCCTGGGTGGGAGGCGGATGCTCCGGGGGTAGGGGGATGCGTGGGAGGGGAGGCTCGGGCGAGGGGGATGCGTCGGGGGAGGGGGATGTGTGGGAGGGGAGGCCCTCCAAGGGGAGAGGGATGCGGAGGCCACCGCTGGAGGGAGGGGGATGCTCGAGGGGAGGGGGATGCGAGCTGCCGGCTTGCGTGGGCTGTGGAGGCCCTCCAGGGGGAGAGGGTGCTCCGTGGGGAGGGGGATGCAGAGCCATCGCTGGAGGGAGGGGGATGCTCCGGGGGGAGGGTGCAGAGCTGTCACTGTGTGGCTGTGGGAGGCCCTCCGGGGGAAGGGGGATGCACCAATGCGGGACAAAGGGAGCGGGAGGCTTCGGGAGAGGGGAATGCGGGACGAGACGCAAGTTGTAGAGACCGGCCGCTGCGTGGGAGGCTCGGGAGGGAGGGGATGCGGGAGTGGGACGCAGGGACCCGCCGGGAGGGGGAGGCTCGGGAGGGAGGACGATGCATTTCAGATTTAAAATATTCGGTGAGAATATAAAATCAACAGAACTAATGTGAAATATATGTATTTCAGATTTAGTATAAAAAAGTTTTTACACCGGGTAATCAATTTAACTATTTGGATTCAATCTTATGTATAAAATAGAGAATGTAATAAAGATGTCAATCATAAGATTAAAGTGGAATAGTTGAAATAGAAACAGGTAATAAAGATTCTAGTTGATTGTATATTCTCTCTAAATTGAAAGAAAAATTTAACCGCGCAATTATAAGGCCCATCATATTCTATTATAATCAGTGTTAGTTATTAAAAATAAATATACTATTAAATTGAGTATAGTTGAAATGCAGAGGTTACGGTGGATGTGTGGTCATACACAGATAGATAGAATTTGCAATGAGTGCACTAGAGATAAAATGAGCGTTGTGAGAATCGATGATTTTGTAAAGGAGGAAAGATTATGTTGGTTTGGACATATTAGGTGGCACCCTCTTAAGATGTTTATCAGACAAGTCTAGACTTTGATAGTACCAACGCATAATAGGTAGAGAGTGTAGACACGCAATTTTGACTTAGTTGGAGAGTTTAAATTCTTGTTTTTATGAAGAATATTTAAAGCAAACCATGTTTTTCGGACGGATCAAGTTTGTGGCGCATTCCGAGGGGGATCGATAGAACAATCGACCGGGCCGAACACCCTGTATATAGGGCACCTGGCGCCCTATTTATAGGGCACCAGACGCCCTATAAACAAGGCACCTGGCGCCCTATATACAGGGCGCCTGGCACCAAATCAAATCGATTCGACCGGCTGATTTGCCCCCCGCAGTGACTCGTCTTGTCGATCTGACGGACCTCATGATGCTGGCGCCCTATATATAGGGCGCTATACCGCGTGGCACTGCTTTTCGAAAATGGCCAAAGTACCCTCTTTTGAGCTATAAATAGACCCCCATTTGGGACTGAAAGGGGGTTCCAAGTCTGTACCACCTTAGAGCCTATCCAAGACTACGTCTTCAAGCCACTTTCACCTCCCATAACCTTTCAAACCAATCCAAAATCGTCCACCAAAAACCCATAAAAACCTTCTGTTTCTATCATCCAGAAACATGTTTTTTCTTCGACTTTGAGAGCTTCTATCCGTCTCTCCTCTTGCATCCAGCCTCCAAACCACCATTCATTAGCTTCATTTGCATATTGTCTACAAGGAAGAGCCCCTACTTCGTCCCGGAAGCCGCCCAGCACTCTGGAGCGGCGTCGCGAAGAGGAGAAGAAAATCTGTTCGAGCCAGACTTAGTGCCCCATATACAGGGTGCTTTGACCTTGGTCAACGCGCCCTATAAGGGGGGCACCTGTAGCTAGCGCCCTATATATAGGGCAGAAGCTCGTTTTGCCATTTTCAGAGTCCGATCGCCCGTTTAATCGAGTTTCTATCTTCTATTTTCATCTTAGAACTGTTCATCATGTTATTTGGCATGCATTAGATCATTTTGCACCTCATATATGTTTAAAAACCTACCAAAAATAGAGGTTGGGATTCTGTCCCGATCCGGTTAGTTCATCCCCTTTTGCACGATTCAAAGTCTTTATCAAGCATGATGTTATACTCACGCTAGAGCTATGATCTTCATTTGTTTTCTTCATGTTTTATGTAGGACATTCTTAGGTAAACCGACCGGAGTGAAGCTTCAATCCGATCGTAGGTGAAAGAACTCTCTAAAGCTCTCCCCTTTCGGCCGGTCGAGAGAGGAGAAGTTAGAACCTAACAATCTCCCCCCTTTTACATCCCTAAAGGTACGATGGTCAAACTCTTTCTTCTTCTAGTTCATTTGCTTCATACTTGATCAGACTTTGGAGCCTTCGGCTCCTGGTGACCACACACTCATTATCACACCTTACCATCCCCGAAGCAAATACACACGCTTCCCTCACCACCGCGAACTGAACTGGCTCGTCCGGGTGCCTACACCTTTTGGCGACCACGGTGGGACAACTCTTGCTTTAGTGAGTTCTTTTCACCTCCATAAAAGAATGTCCAACATCTCATCCTTGCTTTGGCTCTTGCTTGAGTTATTACATCCTCTTAGCATTCCTATTCACTTGCTTGCTTGTTTACTTGCTTCACTTGAGCATCACTTAGTTTCTTCCGGTTTACTTACTTTCCGTGGGTCCTCTTTTAAAAGAAAAGCACAATCTAGTTTTTAGGATTGCTTTATCGACTTACTTTGACTTTGCACCTTAAAGATTATCTTGCCAAGCATCTTTGCTTTTTTTTTAAAAAAAAGGGTTTAATTCCTCCTCTAAAGCATCTTTAGTTGAATTAGTACTTGCTTTCACCCTTGTTTGACTTTACATCATTGCCTTGTTTACTTGTTTTCCAATACTCTCTTGATCGTTGCATGCTTTTACTTTCTTCTTGTTTGCTTCTCGCTCCTTGATATCTCACTTGCATTTAGTTTGAATTGGGGTTCTTTTGACTCCTTTTGGTCATCCGAGAATGGAGGCTCTCTCCTCCCAAAGCCCTACACACCCAAACACCCCTCTTGGTGGTTGCCAACTCCTCCTCCGGGGATTCCCTCCCGGAAGGACCGGGTAGCTTCCATCAAGACCTCCATAAGTCCCCAGACGTGAAGGATTCCCTCTTCACTGATCGGGCTGGTTGTACCTTTTATCCCAAAACCCGGAGTACCTATCACCTATCGTTGTGAAAAGAGTGACAACCTTAGATTGCTCGGCATTGTGAGAGCATAGAGTCCTACCCATTTATTTGAGTGGATGTTATTTCTCTTAACAAGCCACTAATTTAAGGTTAAAACACAAAAAATTCGCGGTAATCATTTTAAGTCTGTGCCATCACTTGTTTGCAAATCAAAATCAAAAACCAAAACCAAAAATTTGAAAGCACTTAACAAAAAAAAAACCCAAAAGAAATCTTTGCTTGAGGTTAATTTGCTTGATAACCTGTTTGTTCAAACAAAATTCAAAAACCAAAAAGAAAGGGGGAAATTTTAAAAACTAAAAAAGATTCTCGTGTTTTTCGTCACCTTTCTTTTGTGTTTATGAACTTAAGATCAGGGCGAGTCGTCGGGATGACGGACCAAGGATACGAGCCGTTGCAGTTGAAGTATGACCAATCCTACCTCCACCCGGATGCCGTATGTGCCGTTAACGAACCCGAAATGCTCCCTGAAACCAGTTCACCCCGACCCCACCCGTATTCTCTGTGGGAGGCGTTCGCTCATGCCGACCCAACTCAACTACAAGCCATTGAGGCCATCTTGAAGGGAAAATCTCCTGTCAATCACACCCATGCGGAGGGTGGCCACCACACTTCTACCCCCCAATTAGCAACTAACCAACCCGGTGCACCAGTACCGGGCCATTCTCATAATGGACCCTTGATTCCAAACTCACCCCATCCGGTGGCCATCTTGAACCACCTGGACCCAAAAAACACCACACCACTTAGGCTACCAATCTACTCCTCCGCACATTTTAATCAAGCCCGTCCACAAGTGCACCACCCGATATACCCTTCTTGCCCGGCCGCATCAGCCTATCTAATGGCCATGCCGGCAAATCAAGCGTCTGTCCTCCCCCCTCCTCCTGTCCGAGCATCCTCCGTTGATCAAACTGTGCTTAACAAAATCAATAGGATGGATGAACAATATCGGGAGCTCAAGCGATTGATCGACACACGAGCTCTCCCTGAGATATCCCTTCCCTATCTCCCCATATTCCATCTTCCTTCTTCTGAAATGCCCATTTACCGCCGATATAACGGAAGTGGGAACCCTTTCATTCACATCAAAGATTTTCTTTATGAGTCTTTCATGTGGCAAAACGATCCGAAGGCCCTTGTGTCGACTCTGAAAATTCGACGGGGTCCTCTCCTTTTCAGGGAAGTCCGTGAATCCAGATCGTCACCTCAAGAGGGGATGAGAAAGAAAGGAATAAAACATTGGAAGTAACTCTCACCTCGGTCCCACACTCACATTGATCCCCAAACTTTCATCCCTTGGCGTCGCTCGATCACCAAGAGACGGTTCGGGTCATGTGGGAGGAGTATGAGAAGAAAGAAATGTGGTCGCCAGGAACCGTGGGTTCCAATTTATAGAATTAAAATGACCGTGTGTACCTTAGCGTGAAGAATGTGGGTTAAAGCTTCTCCTTCTTCGGCCGGCCGATGAAGAAGAGTCCTCAACGCGTGGGTGCTTGATATTCTGTGCAACTAGACAAACAAACAAGTGAAAAAGATAATTAGAACTAAACAAAGTGAAGTATATGTAAAGAAAATAACATGAAACACACAATTGACTAGAAACTGACCGGATTCGGGTTTTCTCTAACCCCTTTTTTATTTTGGAAAAACAGACTAAAAATAATATAAAAAAATGTAATAAAATGATAGAAGGATGGAGAATCACTAAAAAAAGAGATAGGAAAAAGAACAGAAAGATTCTGAGTTGAATAGAGAAAGATATGACCAAATCTGGGTTGTCGAAAAAGTCGAGCAGCAGTCCAGGATCTGCCAAGCGCGACTTTGCTTCTACACTTTTCAAGACCAGCCCCGACCTCAGAATCGAGTGCCGTCGATTGAAAACTAAATAATACTGGGAGAGGAAGAACTTTGATGAAGAGAGCTCTGGCAGAAGATGTCCACACACTGCTGTAGAGGCCGAAGAAGAGAGACCTGGTTGATCACCTGCAGAACAGCCTTTCTCTCTCTTGAACCGAGTTTTCTCTCTCTAAAAACTCGAAATTATCTCTCTAAAAATCTAAAAATCAATGTAGGAGGGTGGTTGGACGTCTTGGTATGCCTGGGGAGTCATGCCCATGCCTTTGCAATGACCGGAATTAGAGTTTACTTATAGGAGAAAAATGCCGCGATCAAGACTAAAAAATAGGGTTGAATGCGCCCTACCCCTGGGTGCATGCGCCCTGGTGCCAGGCGCATGCGCCCCATTGAGGGGAGCATGTGCCCCCTAGTGAGGGCACATCTTATCTTTTCCGAAAAAAATGGTCTTATCTATTCCGTCCGTTCAGTGGTAGAGTCCCGGTGAAACACTGGTTCCCTCGTGCCTCCAGGGTGGGGCGCATGTGCCCTCAAGTCCACGTGCCTCACTGATAGGGCGTATGGGCACGTGCCCTGGGTTCCGGGCGCATGTGACCAGGGACCCGGGCGCATGGGACTATTTTTTGCGCGTCCTTCTTCCGGAAGCCATTGCGAACACTCCCGAACTTGGAATTCGACGTCGTTTGTTGCGTTAGAAAGCTAACAGGCCGAAGAATCTTTCTATAGCATCGGATCAGCCATCACACCCTACAAAACTTCAGAAATTTGTTTGAAATTTAGGGTAGTGAACAGAAGATCCGATACATGTCAAAATGACTCCGACGGCAAACCGAAAAGGCACGGTATGCAACAAAACTTGTCCGGGGTGTGAATATGACCATAACCTTAAATGCATGATCATTAGGCATTGGTCATTTAGCTAATTTTTATGTTTACATGATTTACGTGTGGCTTTCGCTCGGAAATTACGGTTTTTTGTGGAAAACTTCGGAAAACATCCGATTTCATTCGGCGATTCTCCAAATCAAATTTAAAAGACACGGCATTATTCTAAGGTCAATCATACATGTTACCCTATAAAACATGAGTTTTATGCTCTGAATTAGGCGAATTTGGCGTGTCTACAGCTTGCATCGCCTTGATGTCGGCTTTTTAAGGGAGTAGCATGTAATGAAGTGGAGTGATTCGGAGTGAACTGTAATGGAATGCAAGTGCGTGTAGATGAATGTAGCGGAATGGAATGATGATGGATTGAAAAGGTGGCATCAAGGTGTAGATATAGACACGCTTATCTGCCCGATTCAGCAAAATGAATCTCTCTGAGTATTCTAGATCACTTTTATGTTCTATCAAAACCTCATATAATTGACTGGTAAAAGACATGCCCTTGGCACGAGAGATGAAAAAGTAAATGATAAAGGATAAAAGGATGTAGCCAACCCTCAGCGTGGTGATGAGTCCTTGAATTCGTAGGTTCATCTAGGGGTGTTCATGGTTTGGTTTGGTTTGGTTTCTTAGTATTTTTTCTCAAACCAAACCAAACCAAATTATCTCCCAAACCAAACCAAACCAAACCAAATTAATTCGGTTTGGTTTGGTTTGGTTCGGTTCAAACCATAATTTATTAAGGTAGAGTAAATATGTCAATATATAATTTCATTTTGTTTGTTTTAAATCATATTCTATTAAATTTTAGTGTATTTGTTTATACATTTCATTAATTTGTCTTAAAAACTCTTGAAACAAATTTATTTTTATAAGAAAAGGCACATAAACATTGTATTATATATAACTTAAAATAAAATATTTAATTTAATTCGGGTTATTCGGTTTAGCGGTTTGGTTTGGTTTGAAGGGCTCTATGAACCAAACCAAACCGATCGATAGCTCAAACCAAACCGAACCGAACCAAACTTCTGGTTTGGTTTGGTTTTTCGGGTTGAACCAAATAGTGAACAACCCTAGGTTCATCATCAGCCAGCAACCTGAACTTTGCGGTGTTCTTGTACTGTGATGGGCTAAAGTTTTTTAAAAGAGAAATTGATCTTAAAATGAAAAGAATACCAATCCATCATATTTGGAATCTCAAGTTCATTCAAATTTCACCAAAATACTCAGTTTAATTCTGAGTGGAATAATCTCAAATTCTAAAAGGTTTCGTTTTAAGCATAACAAAATTGCTCGGGTATCGTGAAAACCATGAATCACACTCTAGCAGAAAATCAAGTATTTGGAAAACGACAAAACAAACTTAAGCCATAGTGAGATTGAAAGATAATGGTGGGACTAACATAGAATGATGGGAAAGAAGAAACAATGGCATGGCAATTGCCATGGTGGGGTGGGATAAAATAAAAGACACGGTGGGATAAAAGAAAGGACAGAATAAAACATGGTGGAATAAAAAGAAAGGAATAAAACATGAAGGGATAAAATTAGTAATGATGAAAAATGAAAAGGAGATGGATGTGAACACATAGAAAATCATGTAGAAAATAGTTGAAGATATAGATTGTCTATTGGAGGTCAAGACACCCGATTAGGAACCATCGTCCCTCCAATGTTCAATTTTGGCTTATCCGTGAGTGTGAAGAAATGACCAGGCCGTCGTAGATTTTGTTGAAGGGGATCTCGGGCCCAGTCATTTTCACTCTCAAGGTCTTCAACATTAATGCAGATAATACGTATCAAATGGGACCTAACATAACTAGGTGACAGATAGTAGGAGTGATGTGAAGTGCAAAAATGAAGTGATGGTGGTGATGTGATGTGAGATTGATGAGAAACTGAGGATGAAATCTTCAGGTAAGCTGCATCGACCGCCTGATTCATCAGCATCTCAGGTCCAAGGTTGGCATGACGTTCCTTGGGGAACACCGATCTCACCAATTCACCTGTTAGGACTTAAAAGATTGCCTGCACATTTCTGGTTAGTACCCAACTGGCGAAATTGTCATATGAAGCATATTGTTCCTGAAATGAACAACTTAAGTTTTTACTATTAAAATCATTATTTTGAGGTCAAAAAAATGTTTTTGATAATGGTTTCTTTAGCAAAAATGTCATTCTTAACATTATGGACAATTTCTGATTTTTTGAGATTTTTCTGAAATTTTCGAATTTTTTGTCCATGTGCCCCCGATCGGGGGCACCTGGCCATGCGCTCTGGGGTGGGGCACCCGGCCATGTGTCCCCAGATGAGGGCACATACGCCCTGAGGCAATTTTTTTTTTTCAGAAAAATTGTACCTAATGGCCCTTCTCTTTTGCTTCTTCAGCCCCTGCAAACACTTAGCAAAGATGATTAATTTTTCATCATGACTCGTCCCTTTGCCTGTATACCGTTTGCCTTGATTTTGAGTCAAAGGGAGGAGCCTTCTTAACAAGGTAGAATAAAAAAATGACTTAAATGAAATAGAGGTAAGGGTTAAGAGAACTTACCTGCCGTGGTGTGAATCCCCTCCTTTCCTACATTGAAATGCCTGAAACACTTGATAAAAAAGGATTAGATCTTCACCACGACTCATCCCTTTGCCTATTATGGTCAACTTTGACTTAGGTCAAAGGGGAGAGCCTTCTTAACAAGGTAATCAAAGCAAAAGGATATGCAATGCAGGAATGGAAATATGCATGACAGTCAAATAAACATGGATGCAACTAAGGCAATGATCATGACTGAGCATTTTTTTTGGATTTCTTAGAAATATTCATTTTTTTAGATTTTCAAAAGTATTCAATTTTTTTTTTGGATTTTTGAAATATGTAATTTTTTTTAGGTTTTTGAAATATGCATTTTTTTTGGGTTTTCGAAATATGCAAATTTTTTTGGGCTTTTGAAATATGCATTTTTTGGGGTTTTTGAAATATGCATTTTTTTGAGGGTTTTAGAAATATTCACTTTTTTGTGTGGAGAAAATGCTGGTATTTGAGACAGTTCATCGGTCTTTGGGGTTTGTCAAGACTCAAGTGTTAGATGCCACGTGCAAAAATAAAGTTCCCTACCTAGAATCCTTCTAACCTTCTTCTTTTGATCGACTTGGATTCCACCTGGATTTGGTCGGTTTACCCTACCCAAGGGGTTTAAGGAGGAAGAGTATAGAGGAAGTCCTTGATAGGGTTTGAAGATGTTGAGAGGGATTTCTCTACTCTCACTCAAATTACCCATTGGGGTTCCGCCTCTTTGGGTTTTTTTATTTTTTGGTCTTTTCTATATGGCACATATTTGGACAGGTTTTTGACCCGTGGGGACATTGCCCATCTTTTAGTGCTTTTTGCCTTGACTATCATTCTGGGTACTCATTCAGACAAGTTGATCATTTTTCTTTTTCTAACCTGAGGGGTTCATTGCCCATCTTTTGGCACCCTTTTGTACCCTCTGAGACGGCCTCCTACTAGGGTGGCGAGTGTTTTCGATACTACCCCTCTCTAATCTTCTCTCCCTATCTTGGACCGAGTAGAAGAGAATAGGGTAAGGGTACTCCTTCCATTTCTAGATTTCTGCCTTGCCTTTCGCAAGTGTCGGGTTGTCTGGATTCTAGGATTGGGAAGTGTTGTGTGTGTAGGATGGTACCTACCCTTGACTTCTCACGAACAACCTAGGATCGATGACTTGAGATTATACCAGTGGTTTCTCCATTTTTATGGAAAGTATTTTTTGAGGTAAACTCTATTCCAAGGATGATTCAATTTTTCTCCATTTGCATTAGTCAATTCATATGCATTACCTGGATACTTTTCAATGATTACAAAAGGCCCTTCCCAGTTAGGTTGCAACTTGGAGCGGGGACCCCCTGGCTTAATGAATATGCGTTTGACTACCATCTCACCGATCTCAAATTTTCTCTCGACCACCCTCTTTTGATAAAACCTTTTAAGTCTATTCTGATAAGTCCGGGCATGCTCGGCGGCGGCTAGCCTTCTTTCATCCAAGAGTTCAAGCTGTGCAAGGAGAGATTCTCTTCTCTCATCAATAGGAATATCCCTGTCGAGCTGAACTCGGAGAGATGGAAGTAATACTTTATAAGGGACCACTGCTTCCATCCCATATGCCAAAGCATACGGGGTTTGTCCAGTGGGAGTCCTTATAGAAGTACGATAAGCCCATAGAGCATTTACAAGCTTATCAGGCTAGTCGGCAAATTTGCTAGACTTACAAGATTTCTTGATGATTTTGATTAAGGTCTTATTGGTGGCTTCTTCTTGACCATTGCCTTGAGGATAGTATGGTGATGAATGATGCAATGAAATGCGATACCTGTTGCAAAGATCACGCAGATCTTGAGAAAGAAATTGTGGCCCATTATCGGTGACGATGTCGCTGGGGATCCCGAACCTTGTCAGGATGTTGCGCTTGATGAAGGAGCAGACTGTTGACGCTTTAATCTCCACGAATGCTTCCGCTTCAGCCCATTTTGTAAAGTATTTCATTGCCGTCAGAATGAATGATTTTGAGCGCATTTCGGAGTTGAGGTCACTCAAGGGGCCAATGATATGAAAAGCCCACATGGCGAAAGGCCATGGGGCATGAATTGGATGAAGGGAAGATGCGGGAGAGAGAATCTTGTCGGCATGGAGTTGACATGAATGACAGTGCCGGACAAAGATGGAGCAGTCTTCTTCTAGAGTTTGCCAATAATACCCTTGTCGGATGATTTTCTTAGCAAGGGCTTGGGCATTCACATGACCACCACAGACTCCAGAATGTGCTTCCTTCAGCATCAACTCGGCTTCTTCTTCATCAAGACATCTGAGTACGATTCCACTTAGGCTTCTCTTATAGAGCACTCCTCTTAGGATTGTATACCTCTGGGATACTCTTCTAATTGCCTTATTTTTTTTGGTGGTTGATCCAGGTGGATATGACTGATCTTGGCAGTACCTCGCAATCTCGTCATACCAAGGTCTCTCACCTTCTTCTAATTCTTCCAACTCAATCAAGGATATTTCTTCTTTATGTTCCAAGTATTCCTTTTTGTTGAACCTCTCCTTAACCTTCAAAAAACGTCTATCCTCAATTGCTGGAATTGTCCTCTTACAGATGTGGATAGTTCGCACTTGCCTGCCTAGCGGGACAGATAGAGATGAAGCTAGTGAAGCTAAGGCATCGGCGAGGATATTCTGAGAGCGGGGGACATGGACAAAGGTGAGTTTGAAGAATAGCTTGATGTACCAGGTGGTGAGCTCCTGGTAGGGTTTGAGGTTTGGATGGGAAGTTCGGTACTTGGATAGGACGTGGCGTAGAATCAATTGACTATCACCTATCACCCTCAGTTCGGTGGCACCATGGAAATGAGCGGCCTCCAGCCCGGCCAGCAAGGCTTCATACTCAGCTATGCTGTTGGTTGCTGGAAAGTTTAGCTGAAAAGCCTGTGGAATGGTGACACCTTCAGGTGACAGAAGAACAATACCTATCCCTCTACCATGAGAGTTCAGAGCCCCGTCAAAATATAATGTCCAAAGATTGGAAGATCGGACTGACATTAGTTCGTCATCAGGGAACTCTGACCGGACTGGGTCAAAGACGGGTATGTGATGATGGGCAAGGTGTTCAGCAATAGCATAGCCCTTGATTGCCTTCTGTGGGACATAAGTGATATCAAATTGGGATAAGAAACTCTTCCATCGCCCTAACTGATCAGTCAAGACTATCTTATCTAACAAAAACTTAATGGGATTGATACGAGCAATGAGCTTGACTTGGTGAGCAAGAAAATAATGTTTGAGTTTCTGAACCACCCAAACAAGAGCAGCACAGGTCTTTTCTACCACAATGTACTTTAGCTCACAAGCATCAAACATCTTAGACAAGTAATAAGTAGCTCGTTCTTTCCCTTCTTCATCAACTTGTGCAAGGACTGCCCCAAGAGAGTTCTCAAGAACCGAGATGTAGAGGACCAAAGGTTTGTCGGGAATTGGTGGTCTAAGTACAGGGGGACTTGCCAGGTATGTTTTCAACCCATCAAATGCCTCATGGCACTTCGAATCCCATTTAAACTCGGCCCCCGCCTTGGTTAACTCATAGAAAGGTTTACACCTTTGGGAATGTTGTGAGATAAACCGGCGGACAAATTGTAGCCTCCCAATCAATCCTCGAAGCTCTTTCATATTCTTCGGGGGAGGCATACCAATAATTGCTTTGGCCTTGTTTGGGTCGATCTCTATGCCCCTTTTGCTTACTATGAACCCAAGTAGCTTTCCTGATGAAACTCCAAATGTACACTTCTTAGGGTTCATTTTCAACTTGTATTCTCTAGCTCGTTGCAAAACCTTCCTTAGCACTTCAGAATGATCTTCCCGACTCTTGGACTTGATAACCAAATCATCCACATACACCTCTACAAGGGTGTGCATCATGTCGTGAAAGATAGCCATCATAGCCCTCTGATATGTAGCACCGGCATTCTTTAACCCAAAGGGCATGACAACATAGCAATATGTTCCCCAAGGTGTAGTGAACGAGGTCTTTTCTTGGTCCTCCTCAGCTAACCGGATCTGATTGTATCCAGATTAGCCATCCATGAATGAAAGCATTTCAAAACCAGTTGTGTTATCAACTAAAACATCGATATGAGGTAAAGGAAAATCATCCTTAGGACACGCTCGGTTCAAGTCCCTGAAATCTATTCAAATCCGAATTCGTACATCCTTCTTCATAACAGGGACTATGTTAGCCACCCATTGCGGATATAGGATGACTTTAATGAATTTCGCTTGGTGTAGTTTGTCGACCTCTTCTTTCATTTTGAGTGCAATATCAGGGAGGAATCTCCTGAGCTTTTGTTTGACCAGGGTAGTTCCAGGTTTCAAGGTTAATCTATGTTCAACTAATGAATTATCTAATCCCGGCATATCTTCATACGTCCATGCGAACGTGTCCTTATATTCTTCCAAAACTTTGATCAAACGTTGTTCTTCTGAGGGAGTGAGATTTGCACTAATGAGGATAGTCTTAGGTTCTTCCAGGGTTCCTAAATTTAGTTCCTTGGTCGATTCATTCCCTGTGGCTGATGGTTCTTCAAATTTTCTAAGTCCAGATGCATATGCATCAGTCAAGTCCTCGATTTCATCCTCGGATTCGGGATCCTTCTCTGATACCACATCATATACTCCCAAAGTATGATCTATGTTATGCTCATCCTCATATCGGATTTCAACTAGCTGGATGGTATTCTCTAGAAAGTTTGGCAGCCTTGCACACTACGCACGTCTGTACCAATTGTTGCAGATACCTATTTGGAACTCGTTTACCTCTGACTTTCCTATTTCCTAACCTAACTTGACCTACTGAAAAAAAGCCAGAAAAGTGGTATTTACAGTGGAGGGGGGATCGAGTAAATCGATCAATGATTCAGAAAAGAGAGATCCCTGATTGGGAGCGCCCTCTGGGATGAGTAGAGATGTCTGCTCAATAGAAATGTGAGTTTCAGAGAAGACATTTTTTTTTGGAAATTTCAAGTAAAAAGATAGAATGAGTCAGCATGACTCGAGGTTTACTGGAAACTGACTGAATTACCAGAGAGAAAAACTTAAGAATAAAAGGGAAAAAGGGGCTCGTGGGCCCAATGGTAACAGAAAGTGGACACATGGGTCCAAAAATGATGAAAAAAGTAAATGGGTACGTGGACCCGATCTTAAAAATAAATGGGCATGTAAGCCCATGTAAGCCCATGTAAGCCCATGTAGAGCATTAAAATCCAAAAAAAAAAAAGTCATGATCATTGCCTTAGTTGCATCCATGTTTATTTGATTGTCATGCATATTTTCATTTCTGCATTGCATATCCATTTTTACTTTAATTACCTTGTTAAGAAGGCTCTTCCCCTTGACCTAAGTCAAAGTTGACCATAATGGGCAAAGGGATGAGTCCTGATGAAGATCTAATCTCCTTCTGTCAAGTGTTTCAGGCATTTCAATATGGGAGAGGAGAGGATTCACACCATGACAAGTAAGTTCTCTCAACCCCCCATTTCATTTTAGTCATCTATTTTATTCCACCTTGTTAAGAAGACTCCTCCCTTTGACTCAAAATCAAGGCATACGACATACAGGCAAAGGGATGAGTAATGATAAAAATTTAATCATTTTCATTAAGTGTTTGTAGGAGCTGAAGAAGCAAAAAGAGAAGGGCAATCAGGTACAATTTTTTTTCTGAAAAAAAAAAAATTGGCCTCAGGGCGCATGTGCCCTCATCTAGGGGCACATGGCCAGGTGCCCCACCCCCTAGGCGCATGGCCAGGTGCCCCCGATCGGGGGCACATGGACAAAAAAAATTCGAAAAATTCAGAAAAATCTTAAAAATTCAGAAATTGTCTATAATGTTAAAAATGACATTTTTGCTAAAGGAACCATCATCAAAAACTTTGTTTTTACCTCCAAATGATGGTTTTAATAGTAAAATCTTTCAGTTGATCATATGACAATTCTGTCTGTTGGGTACTAACCAGAAATGTGCAGGCAACCTTTTTAGTCGTAACAGGAGAATTGGCGAGATCAGTGTTCCCCAAGGAACGTCATGCCAACCTTGCGGCGAAAAGAAAGGAAGCACCATCTAGCTGAACATTCTCATGGTGTTGTATTCCGTCAGAAGGAAAGACAAGGATGAACCAGAGATGCTGATGAATCAAGCAGTTAATGCAAGTCGATAGACCACGCCTGAAGATTTCACTCAAATACACATTCTCATCAATCTCACATTACAGCACCACCATCACTTCATTTTTTGCACTTCACATCACTCCTATTATCTATCACCTAGTTATGTTAGGTCCATTTTATATATATATTATATGCATTAATGTTGAAGACCTTGAGAGTGAAGATGACTGGGCCCGAGATCCCCTTCAACAAAATCTACGACGGCTTGGTCATTTCTTCACACTCACGGATAAGCCAAAATTGAACATTGGAGGGACGATGGTTCCTAATCGGGTGTCTTGACCTCCAATAGACAATCTATATCTTCAACTATTTTCTACATGATTTTCTATGTGTTCACAGCTGTCTCCTTTTATTTCTTCATCATTACCAATTCTATTTCATTATGTTTTCTCTTTCTTTTATTTCATCATGTTTTATTATTTATTTTATCCCTTTATGTTTTATTCCTTTCTTTTTGTTCTACCATGTTTTATTCTATCATTTCTTTTATCCCACCGTGTCTTTTATCCCACCCCACCGTGGCAATTGTCATGCCATTGTTTCTTCTTTCCCTTCATTATATGTTAGTCCCACCATTATCTTTCAATCCCACTATGGCTTAAATCTGTCTTGTCGTTTTCCGAATACTTGATTTTCTGCAATAGCGTGATTCATGGTTTTCACGTTACCCGAGCAATTTTTATTTTGCTTAAAACGAACCCTTTTAGAACTCGAGGTTCTTCCACTCAGAATTAAACTGAGTATTTTGGTGAAACTTGAATGAACTTGAGATTCCAAATATGATGGATTGGTATTCTTTTCATTTTAAGATCAACTTCTCTTTTACAAACTTTAGCCCATCACAATACAAAAACACCGCAAAGTTCGGGTTCTTTGGTGATGATGAACCTACGAATTCGAGGACTCCTCACCACGGCGAGGGTTGGCTACATCCTTTTATCCTTTATCACTTACTTTTTCATCTCTCGTGCCAAGGGCATGTCTTTTACCAGTCAATTATATGAGGTTTTGATAGAACATGAAAGCGATCTAGAATACTCAGAGAGATTCATCTTGCTGGATCGGGTAGATAAGCGTGTCTATATCTACACCTTGATGTCACCTTTTCAGTCCATCACCATTCCATTCCGTTACATTCATCTACGCTCACTTGCATTTCATTACAGTTCACTCCGAATCACTCCGCTTCATTACATGCCACTCCCTTACAAAGCCGACATCAAGGCGAGGCAAGCTGTAGACACGCCAAATTCGCCTAATTCAGAGCATAAAACTCATGTTTTATAGGGTAACATGCGTGATTGATCATATGATGATGCCGGGTCCTTTTAAGTTGATTTGTAGCTTCGCCGAACGAAATCGGATGTTTTCCGACGTTTTCCGCAAAAAGCCGTAATTTTCGAGCGAAAGCCACATGTAAATCGTGTGAACACGGAAATTGGCTGAATGACCAATGCCTAATGATCATGCATTGAAGGTTATGGTCATATTTACACCCCGGACAAGTTTTGTTGCATTTCGTGCTTTCCGGTTTGCCGTCAAAGTCATTTTTGACCAGTATCGGACCTTCTGTTCACTGCCCTAACTTCCGGACAAAATTTTGAAGCTTTGGAGAGTGTGATGGCTGATCCGATGCTATAGAAAGCTTCTTCGGCCTGTTGTCTTTCCAACGCAACAAACGGCGTCGAATTCCGAGTTCGGGAGTGTTCGCAATGGCTTCCGGAAGAAGGACGCGCGAAACCAGTCCCATGCGCCCGGGTTCCTGGTCACATGCGCCCGGGACCCAGGGCACGTGCCCATGCGCGCTACCAGTGAGGCACGTGGCCTTGTGCCCTCACTTGAGGGCACATGCGCCCCACCTTTGAGGCACGTGGAAACCAGTTTTTCACCGGGACTCTACCACTGAACGGACGGACTGGATAAGGCCTCTTTTCTCGGGAACTGTGCCCATGCGCCCCCCCTGGGGGGCACATGCGCCCCTCAGTGGGGCGCATGCGCCTGGCACCAGGGCGCATGCGCCTGGCACCAGGGCGCATTTAACCCTATTTTTTAGCTACGATAAGACCTTCCGTTCTCCTATAAATGGACTCTGATTCTGGTCGTTCCAAAGGGAGGAGCACGACTCCCCAGGCATATCAAGACGTCCTAGCACCCTCCTGCATCAATTTTGTGATTTTTAGAGAGAGAATTTCGAGTTTTTAGGGAGAGAAAAGTCGGTTCAAGAGAGAGAAAGGTTGTTCTGCAGGTGATCAGCCATGTCTCTCTTCTTCGGCCTCTACAGAAGTGTGTGGACGTCTTCTGCCTGAGCTATCTTCAGCAAAGTTCTTCCTCTTCAAGTCTTCTTGAGTTTTCAATCGACGGAACTTGATTCAGAGGTCGGCGCTGGTCGTGACGAGCGCAGAAGCAAAGTCGCGCCTGGCAGATCCTGGACTGCTGCTCGGCTTTTTCGACAACACAGATTTGGCTATATCTTCCTCTATTCAACTCAGAATCTTTCAGTTATTTTTCCTATCTCTTTGTTTCGTGATTCTACATCATCCTATAATTTTTTTATATTTTTTGCATTACTTTTAGTCTGTTAATCCGAAAATAAAAAAAAGGGGTTAGAGATAACCCGAATCCGGTCAGTTTCTAGTCAATTGTGTGTTTTATGTTATTCTCTTTAAATATACTCCACTTTGTCTAGTTCTAATTGTCTATTTCACTTGTTTATTTGTCTAGTTGCACAGAATATCAAGCACCCACCGCGTTGAGGACTCTTCTTCATCGGCCGGCCGAAGAAGGAGAAGCTTTAACTCACATTCTTCACGCTAAGGTACACACCGTCATTTTAATTCTATAAATCGGAACCCACGGTTCCTGGCGACCACGTTTATTTCTTCTCACCCTCCTCCCACATGACCCGAACCGTCTCTTTGGTGATCGAGCGACGCCAAGGGATGAAAGTTCGGGGATCAATGTGAGTGTGGGACCGAGGTGAGATTTGCTTTCCGAGCTTTATTCCTTTCTTTTCTCATCCCCTCTTGAGGTGACGATCTGGATTCACGGACTTCCCTGAAAAGGAGAGGACCCCGTCGAATTTTCAGAGTCGACAGCTGCCGCTGCTGCTGCTTAACCTTCATAGCTTGTATGCATTCCCCCATTTGAACCCAATCAATGCTGCCTTGGTCATTCAGATCGTGGATGTAATCCTTGAATTGAAAACACACTTCAACAGTGTGACCAGGACACCGGTGGTAAGCACAGTATCGGGACATATCTGCATTTGTTGGCCAAACCTCTCTTTCCTTGGGCAATTCCAACTGTTTCTCCGCCATGAGTACATTGAAGATGTCGGTCAAGGAGTAAGGGAGTTGTTGGTAGTTCTCTCTCCTAGGACCTCCCCTTCGTGGTGCCTGATTGGGTGGTGGAGGTGCCCTATTGTAGGTAGGATGACGAGGTTGCTGGGGTTGTGCTACTGGTTGCGGGGGTTGTTGTGGTCTAACCTGTTGTTGAGGGGGGTAATAGGAAAGGTTTTGTGGTGGGTTTCTGAACTAGTTTTGACGGTTACCTCCCTGGTTCCCCACAGTGTTTATAGCTTCGTTGTTGACCACTCCTTCGGTTGTAGGCCCAACTGGTGCAGAGGGGGTTTTCCTGAAGTTTCTAGGTTTAGGATCAAAAGGGTTTATCATGGTGGCATCCTTGAAGTGGGCTTGCAAGTATCGGGCAATGTCATAGAGTTCATTCATGGTGGTAGGACGGTGTATGATCAATACATTTCTCAGAGCAGGTGTAGTATTTCCAATGAGCATCTTTACTTGTTCCCCTTCAGAAAAAACATATGTCAATTTCTCTGCCATTCCCCTCCAGCGATCAGCAAACTTTATGAAGTCCTCTTCGGGCTTCATCTTCTCAGCAATCAAGTCTGTAATGGAGCATGCTGGTGCCACCCGGTCTCTGTATCTCTGCAAGAATTTGGTCTTGACAATATCGAAGTCTCCTGCCTCAAAGGAGTCGAGCGAGTAGAACCATTCCAATGCAGACCCTTCTAGTGATCGGCGGAATAAGAAAGCAAGAACCCTACGATCATCTTTCCAGAATGAGGATTCATAGAGAAAATATTTAAGGTGGAGAAAAGGATTGCCAATACCATTGTAGCGGTGATAAACTGGTAGCTCAGAAGGTGGCAGGTGTAGGACTGGCAGAGAAGGAATAGAAATCTTAGGAACTGACTTGGAGTCCATGCGACATCTCAGCTCTTCATAACGTTCATTCATCTAGGTGAGCTTATCCATGATTGCCTGGGTGAAAGCCGGTTCTTGGTTTACTGGTTGGGGTATGTGGTTAGAGACATGATTTTGAAATTGAGGAGCATGACTTGGCATATTTACTGAAGATTGTCCCATGACTTGATGGGCCAAGGGAGCAACATGGTTGAAATAAGATGGCTGAACAAATGAGGGTTGGACCACAGATGGTTGAACTATAGATGGTTGAACTACAGATGGTTGCGCTAGTGATGGTTGAATCACAGATTGTTGAACAACAGGTAGTTGAACAAAGGGTGACTGAATAAGTGGTGGTTGAACCATAGGACAAGGAGATGAAGCAACTTGGTTGGCTTCAGCCTGATCTGAGGCACTTTTGCCCTTCACCATGGATTGTATGTGGGCTTAGGTTTCTGGGTCGGTATAGAGGGACAACTTCCTAAAGAGTTGTTCAACATCACGGGGAGCAAATGGTTGAGGGACCTCTTGCGCTTCTGACTCAAACAATGGATTAACACGACCATCTGACGGATTTGGTTGATGACCCTTCTCGCGCTCTTGATGTTCAACTTGGCCCGCCATTCCAACGTGCCTTCCAGACCTTAGTTTCATTGAACTTCAAGGAATAAACAAGTTGACAAAGCAAACAAAGAACTTTTTTTTGGTTTTTTTAGTATTTTGCAAAAAGTTAGAGGTTTGAATTTTTGTTTGACAAGCAAGTGATGCAAAGACTTGAAAGCAAGATTACGCAATGATTTTGATTAAACCTTAGGTTTATGGATTTGTTGAGAATTGTTCTCTCAACAAATGGGTTAGGATCCTAACACCAATCTCCAATGACCTAGGTTTCACACAATCTCACCACGTGTAGGTAACATAGGATGATTCGGGTTTTGGGGAGTGGTACAACCAACCCGATCGTGAAGAGGAATACTCCACGTATGAGGAATTACGGAGGCCTTGATGAAAGCCAACCAAGTCAACTAGGAAGGAATATCCCAGAAGAGAGGTCAGAATCCACCAAGAGAGTGTTTTGGATGGGAGGGGTAAATGGGAGAGTGAGCTCCCGCCTCAAAAAAGTGTAAAAGGAGGTAGAGAGAAGGAGCAGAGAATGCAATCAAGTAATAAAACAAGTAATGAGCAAAATATAAACTTAAATAAACAAGCAATCACACAAGACAAGCGATTAGAAACTAGACAAGCAACTAGAAACTAGAATCCAGACCATGTTTCTTATGTGAGCCAAATGGAGATAGTGAAAAAGTGATGGAAAGAAGAGGGTTCAGATCTGATAGCCAAGTAAAAGGGTGGTTCACGTGGGGACCGATGTAAGAATAAGCTGGTTCACGTGGGAACCGGGGTAAAAAGTAAAGGTGGTTCACGCAGGAACCGGTTTTGGGTAAAAAGGGTGGTTCACGTGGGAACCGGTTTGAATGGTCAAAAGAGGGCCACATGGGGCCAATTAAAGGTGAATAAAGATCTGATCCAAGTGGGGATAGATCTGAAGGAAAGTGGTTTGGTTCACGTGGGAACCGAAGTAAAGAAAGAGATTGGTTCACGTGGGAACCGGTTTAAAGGGAAAAGGGTGGTTCACGTGGGAACCGGTTTAAATAAAATGATAGAAATTAAATGGCATACTTGGCACTTAAAATCTGATGAAAGATAGGTGAAATCAGAAATTTTGAGATGGCATGAAGTTTAAGAGAGATGGAAAGAAGGAAAGGCTCACGTGGGAACCGGTTTAGAACTAGAACTAGTTGCAAAAAAAACACTAAGCACCCACGGTTGAAGACATTGCTTGTCCCACCGTGGTCACCACAAAGCTGTCGACTCTGAAAATTCAACGGGGTCCTCTCCTTTTCAAGGAAGTCCGTGAATCCAGATCATCACCTCAAGAGGGAATGAGAAAGAAAGGAATAAAACATCGGAAGTAACTCTCACCTCGGTCCCACACTCACATTGATCCCCGAACTTTCATCCCTTGGCGTCGCTCGATCACCAAGAGACGGTTCGGGTCATGTGGGAGGAGTATGATAAGAAAGAAATGTAGTCACCAGGAACCGTGGGTTCCGATTTATAGAATTAAAATGACCGTGTGTACCTTAGCGTGAAGAATGTGGGTTAAAGCTTCTCCTTCTTCGGCCGGCCGATGAAGAAGAGTCATCAACGCGTGGGTGCTTGATATTCTGTGCAACTAGACAAACAAACAAGTGAAAAAGATAATTAGAACTAAACAAAGTGAAGTATATGTAAAGAAAATAACATGAAACACACAATTGACTAGAAACTGACCGGATTCGGGTTATCTCTAACCCCTTTTTTATTTTCAAATAAACAGACTAAAAATAATGTAAAAAATGTAAAAAATGATATAAGGATGTAGAATCACTAAAAAAGATATAGGAAAAAGAACATAAAGATTCTGAGTTGAATAGAGAAAGATATGGCCAAATCTTGGTTGTCGAAAAAGCCGAGCAACAGTCCAGGATCTGCCAGGCGCGACTTTGCTTTTGTGCTCGTCACGACCAGCCCCGACCTGTGAATCAAGTACCGTCTATTTTAAACTCAAGAAGACTTGGAGAGGAAGAACTTTGATGAAGAGATCTTAGGCATCAGACATCCACACACTGCTGTAGAGGCCGAAGAATAGAGACCTGGCTGATCACCTGCATAACAGTCTTCCTCTCTCTTAAACCGACTTTTCTCTCTCTAAAAACTCGAAATTATCTCTCTAAAAATCTCAAAATCAATGTAGGAGGGTGGTTGGACGTCTTGAGATGCCTGGGGGGTCATGCCCATGCCTTTGAAACGACCAGAATTAGAGTTTATATATAGGAGAAAACTGCCGCGATCAAGACTAAAAAATAGGGTTGAATGCGCCCTACCCCTGGGCGCATGCGCCCTGGTGCCAGGCGCATGCACCCCACTGAGGGGCGCATGTGCCCCCCAGTGAGGGCACATCTTATCTTTTCCGAAAAAAATGGTCTTATCTGTTCCGTCCGTTCAGTGGTAGAGTCCCGGTGAAAAACTGGTTCCCTCGTGCCTCCAGGGTGGGGCGCATGTGCCCTCAAGTCCACGTGCCTCACTGGTAGGGCGCATGGGCACGTGCCCTGGGTTCCGGGCGCATGTGACTAGGGACCCGGGCGCATGGGACTATTTTTTGCACGTCCTTCTTCCGGAAGCCATTGCGAACACTCCCGAACTTGGAATTCGACGCCGTTTTTTGCATTGGAAAGCTAACAGGACGAAGAATATTTATATAGCATCGGATCATACATCACACCCTCCAAAACGTCAGAAATTTGTCCGGAAGTTACGGTAGTGAACAGAAGATCCGATACGGGTCAAAATGACTCCGACGGCAAACCGGAAAGGCACGGTATGCAACAAAACTTGTCCGGGGTGTGAATATGACCATAACCTTCAATGCATGATCATTAGGCATTGGCCATTTAGATAATTTCCATGTTTACACGATTTGCGTGTGGCTTTCGCTCGAAAATTACGGCTTTTTGCGGAAAACTTCGGAAAACATCCATTTTCGTTCGGCGATGCTCCAAATCAACTTTAAAAGACCCGGCATTATTCTAAGGTCATTCATACATGTTACCCTATAAAACATGAGTTTTATGCTCTGAATTAGGCGAATTTGGCATGTCTACACCTTGCATACCTATTTAGGAGATCATTAGAGGGCTCCGCGTTGGAATGGTTCTATTCACTTGACCCTTTGGAAGCCAGCAACTTCGATACCGTCAAAGCAAAGTTCTTGCAAAGATAACAAGATCGAGTCGGTCCTACCTATTCGATCACAGATCTTATGGCTAAAAAGATGAGAAATGATGAGGATTTTATAAGATATGCTGATAGATGGAGGGCAATGGAAGAAAGACTGACGAATGCACTGTCAGAATCAGAACAAGTCAAGATGATCATCACTAACGCCACTCCGGCTCTGAAGAATGTGTTGGGATTACATCACCCTGTCACAATGAGCGAACTCTATGAGAGAGCACGGTACATCCAAACCCAACTCCGAGACTCTCCCATCATGAACCTCTTCAACCCTAGGCCCCGAATCACCAAAAAAACAACCACCACCACCATTGGGCCCGTGACTAAAGGCATGGTAACCAATGAACATGTTAATATCATAGGAAACCTGCCCAACAACCACCAACAGCAGTACAGAAACCCCTAGTATAGAAACCCCCGCCAAACCCAACCGGCACCTCGCCCTCAGATTCAGCCCCAACCTTTCCGCCACCAAACACCAAACTGGTATCCCCAACAACCAATGAAGACACCAATCCCCCAGCATCCTCGGCAATTGGATGTACAAACCTTTGCACCTCAACCACCCCGCCAACCAACCACCTATAACCAGGCACCTCCCCCCACCACCTACATGCCACGAAGAGCAAGGCCTAGAAGAAACCATTACCCGCCATTACCGTACTCTCTCACAGACATTTTTAACGTTCTTATGGCGGCAGGGCAGATTTCATTGCCAAGAGAAAAGCTGAAGTGGCCACAAAATGCCAACACAGACAAATATTGTTTATATCACAAATACCCGGGGCATACAGTGGAGAATTGCTTTCAATTTAAAGATTATATCCATGACCTCCACGAGCAGGGAAGTATTGACTGGGGTCAGATGGGCGAGTACATCAAGGCAGTAAAGAACCAACCTCAGCAGCAGCAACAGGCACCAGTCCAACAACAACAACAGGAATCCGGTTTGGGGATCATTTAGAACCTGCTACCCGCACACGCACCTGCGACATCACCAGAAAATCAGAGGGTTAATCCTATTCTAACCTCCATAGATGAACCCCACGATAGAGGCCAAAATTGGCAAATCGAGGGACCAGCTTTCTTCATGAACATTAACCCTCCAAACCACATTAACCGAACGTTCATTCCATACCACGAGCTATACCCGCCAGAAGAAGCCAACCACCAATCATCCGCACGCTATCACAGCCAACCGTAACGCCACCAGCCGTACAACTCCAACCGGGTAGAACCTTGATCCGCTCGGTCGAGCCACCACAAATGCCATCACCATTAGGACCCATTATCGTACCACCTCATACAACCGTGCCACCACAACCTACCCGCATCCCCACAACTCGGACTATCATCACTATGCCCCTACCTAGGCTTCCCATCATCCAACCTAACCCTCCATCCACCTCCGCTACACTGACCATAGCCCCTCAGCTCGCCATGGTGCTTAGAAGCGGGCGAATGTTTCAAAGAATTTTTCCGCAGACCGGTCAACCAGGACGATCACAAGAAGAAGAAGAAGAAGAACACCTAGAAGAACCAGTGCCAGGGACATCCTATGATTTGCTGAAGCACCTTGACAAAACCCCTGCACGGATTTCCATTCTAGAGTTGATCAAAAGGTCCAAGGTTCATCAGGAAGTTCTTCAACAATATCTACAACGAGAAATGGTCAATGAAACCCTTCCTCCTGAAAAGATTGCATCGGTCTTGACCCCGAAAAGTGAACACCCCCGCTCTCACTTTCACCAAAGAGGAGTTGGCCGAACCAAAAGCAAGAAAATATGCACTTTGTATCACTGTCAGCATTAACGAAATAGATGTCGAGTCTTGTTTAGTTGATACCGGTGCATCCATCAATGTCTTGCCACCAGAAACGCTACAATTGTGTGGAATCCCAGAAGAGGATATTCGGCCATCGCAAATCACCGTAACAGCATATGACGATTCCAAGAGGCCCGCCCATGGCATGGTTACACTTGAAGTCAAACTCGGACCCCAAGTTGTCACTGTCGACTTCCACATCCTGGATATGGACCCAACTTACAAAGCTATCTTGGGAAGGCCTTACCTTGAGGCATTAGAGGCCGTAGCTTCAACCAATCACCAGTGTATTAAATTTCTCTTCATGGGACAAATCATTAAGGTGGTAAGTATGCCTGTGGATTGCCTAGTTACTCTCCCTCCTGGCTTACCAAATCAACCGGTCTTCACAATCCTCGATCTGCCGAGGGATGGAAGGCAACCCAGGAAAGTTTGGAGAAGGAAGCAGGATGATACCAAAACCCTTGGGTGGCATATGATGGAAAAACTGGGATATCAAGAAGGCCGGGGACTGGGGAGAGAACTGTAGGGTATCGTAGAACCCATCCAGCTGGTAAAAACAATGTCAAGGAACGGGATAGGGTACGATGGGACATGTGATAATGGCCAAAAGATCGATCAAAAATACTTCCAGGGGTGTTTGCACAAGTTCTTTGACAAGAGAGAAACAATACAGATGATTGAAGAACAAGAACCGCAAGAACAAGCAAAAAGGAAGAAAGTAGACAGCCTAGAGGATGAGCCGTATCTCGACGTATCATGGTTATTCTCTGAAGAAGAGTCAAGTGAAGAATTATTCCACAACGAGCCTTCTGGTAGTCAGAATTAGGGGCATTCACCCTATGTCATCTCCTCGGATTTAATAGACTCATTTACGACAAATCCACTGTCAGATTCACCAGGTAGCAAAGATGGATGCCCTCTTTACCCATCTTTGCTTGATTTGTTCCCTTCTCTGTCAATATCCCAACCCACATCGGAAACCACAACCAACCAAACTCATTCTGTGTTTATGTTTAGTACTTCTCAAAAAGATCAAAAAAATGCCCTATTCTCAACCCAAGTTTCATTCGAAGAAACATCCCAACTCGCTCCGAAGGATGATCCAAACCAGGAGGCCACCCGGTCTCTAATCGATCTCCTTTGCCCTTCATCAATAAATTCCACTCCCTCCACATCCTCTTCCTCTCCTTGTTTACCTTCTTCTCCTTTAGGTTTAGTTTCCAATAAAAGAAAAACAGAAATCAGAGGTAGGAGAGTTCCAGGAAGATACCTGCTCGGTTAGCTCAAAAAAGCTTAGAATGTGCCAAGCTACCGGAGTATCTAGATAATGCAATCCAGATGGGTGAAATTCGATATGAGGAGAAAGACAATATCGATCCAACTTTAGGGGTCTACGAGGTTGTATAGGAAAAGGATCCTGATACTGAGGATGAAGTGGAGGATTTGGTTGATGCTTACGGTTTAAGAAGATTCGAAGATCCATCAGCCACGGTGGATGAACCAACCAAGGAGCTTAATCTCGAAACACCGGAAGATCCTAAGAATATCCTCATCAGTGCCAACCTCGCCCCTTTATAAGAACAGAATCTAATGGGGGTGTTACAAGAATACAAAGACACGTTCGCTTGGACATATGAAGATATGCCAGGGTTAGATAAGTCATTGGTAGAGCATCGACTGACTTTAAAACCTGAAGCTACCCCGGTCAAGCAGAAGTTAAGGAGATTCCACCCAGACATAGCATTAAAGATAAAGGAAGAGGTCGATAAGTTACACCAAGCGAAATTCATTAGAGTTGTCCTCTATCCACAATGGGTGGCAAATATAGTCCCAGTCATGAAGAATGATGGAAAGGTTCGAATTTGAATTGACTTCAGGGACATAAACCGAGCGTGTCTGAAAGATGATTTCCCCCTTCCTCATATCGATGTTCTTGTTGATAACACAGCTGGATATGAAACCCTATCATTCATGGATGGATACTCAGGGTATAATCAAATCCGGTTGGCAGAAGAAGATCAAGAGAAGACCTCATTCACTACACCTTGGGGAACTTATTGCTACGTCGTCATGCCCTTCGGATTAAAGAATGCCGGAGAAACTTATCAAAGGGCCATGGTGGCAATATTTCATGACATGATGCATAAATTTGTAAAGGTGTATGTGGATGATCTAGTGGTCAAATCTCGAACCCGAAATGAGCATGCTGAGGTGTTGAAAAGGGTTTTGCAACGAGCTAGGGAATATAAGCTCAAAATGAACCCCAAGAAATGTGTGTTTGGAGTATCATCTGGAAAGTTACTTGGGTTCATCGTCAGCAAAAGACGCATCAAAATCGATCCCAACAAGGCCAAAGTCATTATTGACATGCCTCCACCAAAGAACCTAAAAGAGCTGAGAGGGTTGATTAGTAGGCTACAGTTTGTTCGCCGATTTATCTCACAACACTCCCAAAGATGCAAACCGTTCTATGAGTTAACCAAGGCGAAGGCCGAATTTAGATGGGATTCGAGATGTCAAGAGGCATTCGATGGTTTAAAGAAATATTTGTCGAGCCCACCTATGCTCAAACCCCCGGTTCCTGGCAAACCCTTGATCTTATACATCTCGGTTTTGGAAGGATCTCTGGGAGCAGTATTGGCACAATTAGATAATGAAGGGAAAGAGCGAGCAGCATACTATCTATCCAAACTCTTTGATCCTTGTGAGCAGAAGTATACAACCATGGAAAAAACCTGTGCCGCCCTGGTTTGGGTTGTCCAGAAGCTCATACACTACTTTCTGGCCCATGAGGTTAACCTCATTGCTCGCATGAATCCCATCAAGATTCTTCTTGAAAAATCTGTCCTGACTGACCGTTTGGCACGCTGGCAGAGCTTTCTCTCCCAATTTGACATCACCTGCACCCAACAGAAGGCAATCAAGGGCTATGCAATTGCTGAACACCTTGCCCATCATCCTATCCTAATCTTTGACCCTACCCACTCAGAATTCCACGATGAAGAGTTGATATCCATTCGATCTTCCAATCTATGGACTTTGTATTTGGACGGGGCATTAAACTCCCAGGGTAGAGGGATCAGAATTGTTCTTCTATCACCCGAAGGAGTCACCATTTCACAGGCTTTTCAGTTCCATTTTCCAGCAACAAACAATATAGCTGAGTATGAAGCCTTATTGGCCGGACTGGAGGCCGCTCACTTCTATGGTGTCACTAAACTAAGGGTGATCGGTGACAGTCAGTTGATTCTCCACCAAGTGCTGGCCAAATACCGTACATATCATCCCGGGCTCAGACCATTCCAGGAACTCACCACCTGTTACATCAAGCTATTCTCCAAACTCGAATTCATTCATATCCCTCGTGCTCAAAATATTCTTGTCGATGCTCTCACTTCTCTGGCATCTTCACTATCTGTCCCACTAGGCAGGCAGGTTAGGACAATCTATGTCCACCGACGAACCATTCTAGCAGTGGAAGATGCACGATTCTTAAGGGTTAAAGAAAAATTTGAAAGGAAGGAATACATTGAGCAAAGAGAGGAAGTATCTTTGGTCGAGTTGGAGGAATTGGAAGAGGGTG
This sequence comes from Cryptocoryne crispatula var. balansae, assembly GCA_036172225.1. Classification (NCBI taxonomy): domain Eukaryota; kingdom Viridiplantae; phylum Streptophyta; class Magnoliopsida; order Alismatales; family Araceae; genus Cryptocoryne; species Cryptocoryne crispatula. The sequence continues at coordinate 9,719,750 of CM069931.1, read as the reverse complement.
AGAAACCATGGTATCAAGAGATCGCAAATTACTGTCAGGATCAGGCATATCCACCAGGATCAACTGCCGAAGAGAAAAGAGCCATAAGAAGGGTCTCCCAGAGATACACCATCTTAGGTGGAGTACTTTACAAAAGGAGCTTGGCCGGTGTTCTATTAAGATGCGTCGATGAATAAGAGGCTGAATTGGTGCTTAAGGAAGCACACTCCGGAGTATGTGGAGGCCATGTAAATGCTCAAGCCCTCGCCAAGAAGATCATCAGGCAAGGGTATTACTAGCCTACTCTGGAAGAAGATTGCTCGATCTTTGTCCGGCACTATCATCAATGTCAACTTCACGCCGACAAAATTCACTCTCCCGCATCTTCCCTTCACCCGATTCACGCCCCATGGCCCTTCGCTATGTGGGCTTTTGATGTCATCTGACACCTTGGTGACCCGAACTCCACAAACAAAACCAAATCTTTCATCCTAACGGCAATGGAGTACTTCACCAAGTGGGCGGAAGCGAAAGCATACGTGAAAATCAAGGCATCAACAGTCTGCACCTTCATCAAACGCAACATCATTGCCAGGTTCAAGATCCCATGCGACATCATCACCGACAATGGACCGCAATTCATCTCCCAGGAGCTATGTGACCTTTGCAACAGGTATTGCATCAAATTGCATCATTCATCTCCATATTATTCTCAAGGCAATGGTCAAGCAGAAGCCACCAATAAAACTCTGATAAAAATCATTAAGAAGACTTGTAAGTCTAGCAAGTTCGCAGACTGGCCAGAAAAGTTAGTTGATGCTCTATGGGCCTACCGCACCTCCATTCGAACCCCAACGGGCCAAACTCCCTATGCCATGGCATTTGGGATGGAGGCGGTAGTCCCATATGAAGTACTCGTTCCTTCCCTCCGAGTCCAGATTATTCGAGACTTCCCGATAGATAAACGTCGAGATTCCCTTCTCGCGCAACTCGAACTCTTGGATGAAAGGAGGCTGGCCGCTGCCGAACATGCTAGATATTATCAGAATAGACTTAAAATATTTTATCAGAAGATGGTGGTGGAGAGAAAATTTGAAATTGGTGAGGTTGTGCTTAAGAGAATATTCATTAAGACGGGCGGTCCTTGCTCTAAACTTCAACCTAATTGGGAGGGTCCGTATGTGATTTCTGCTGTTTATCGCGGTAATTCATACAAGTTGACTAATGCTGAAGGAGAAGAACTAGCTCATTCCTGGAATGGTGTATACCTCAAAAAGTATTTCCCTTAAAACAAAAATCACAAAAAATCTATAAAATCCAAAAGTGTGAAGAATGATGATAACATCTAACGCTTGCTTGCTCGGTGCACCAACTTGTCACTTAGGGAAATAAGGATAGGCATCATACTGCACACACTACACGCCTAGTTTTGAAATCCGATGATTGGAAGTCAGAGAGAAAGCTAGGCGACGCTTGGCAAAAGAAAGTCAACCCTATCCCATTATCTTCTCGTTTCGGTCCAGAATAGATGGAAGGGGTTAGAATGAGGAGTATCAAAAGTGCCCATTGCCTTAGTAGGAAGATGCCTTTGAAGATATGACTTCTTAAAAAAAAAAAAAAAAATGTGCCAAAAGATGGGCAATGACGCCTCAGGTCGGCGAAAGAATAGACCTGTCTGAATGTGTACCAACAAAAGCCCAAAAAGAAAAAGGCTCCAAAAGATGGGAAATGAACCCCTCAGGTCAAAATCGAGCAAAAGGAAAAGACCTGTCCGAATGAGGGCCATCAGAAGAAAAGGGCTAGAAGGAAGGATCCGAGGATGTCAAATCCCAAACAGGCAATGCAGGTACCAGTAGAGAAACAAATTCGACACCCCTGAATCTTAGTAAGGACTTACCATCAATCCTCTTCCCTCTTTAACCTTACGGGTAAGGTTGATCGACTAGACCCAAGAAAAGCCATAGCCTATCAAAGACGGAAGGTCGGAAGATTTTAGACTAGGCACTTTCTTACACGTGATGCCTACTCTTAACCCTTAGGTAACAATACGAGGCACCTACGGAAAGCAAAGCAAAAGATGAGATGATCGTATCCTTCACACCGAACAAAAAAAATCGAATACTTCAAAAAGCATCAAACAAATCCATAAAATCCAAAAATCCTAAAAAGTAAAAATCCAAAACACCAAAAAAAATCATAAAAGTTCCAAAACATCAAAAATATTATAAAACCGTCAAAACCCAAACAAATCAAAAATTCCAAAACACCTAAAAATTTGCTTCTTAATTGATTAGTTGCCTTTGCATTCATATTTAATTTCAGTCTTGCATGTTTCCTTTTGTGCATACTTATATTTTTCTGTTATTATACCTTGATAAGGCCTATGTCCCTTGACAAAAGATCAAGGTAGTTTCGCCCTCTTCTTGCAAGGGACTAAGCCTAAATAAAGTTCTAATCACCTTTTGAGTGAACGCAGGAAGTCAGAAAGAGAAACAAACAGTTATCAATATGAAAAAGAAAGGTACATCAAAGATAGGAAGGGGCCAGCACATCACAAATCGCCGCCTCCCTCTGCTGGAGCCTGATCACCCGGAAGTGGCATGGCATGTCTCTCCTCACCTCTCATCCTATGGCTAGTAGTCTAAGAGGAACCCGAGTGAGTAGGTCCCCTCAGCGTGGTCCCACAGGAGTCGGAACGGTGGGAATGGCTCCGGGACCGAGTCTGGAGTATCTGCATCATCATCATCTGACGGTGCTCTGCCTACAGTCGGAGAAGCTCCCTAGAGTGTTCAAGGCGAAGGTGGAGGAACTACTCGGACTCGGGTCGTGACAGCTCAACCACGCAAGCCTCCAGTCTCCCGACCTACAAGATGACAAAGAGATGTATCAGCTACAGAAAAAGCAGTTTAAGGAAAAGAATCAAACTTGTACCTCCTGTGTCAGCTCCTCTATCCTCTGAGCAGTCTGTAGAACAAAAAAGAAGCATCAGTCCATGAATTCCCAATTTAAAATCTTAATAAAGACTCCGCACCTCGGAAGGAGAAGGACCAGGATCCGGAACGCCTACGAGGGGCTCGAGCTCGAGCTCCCTCTGTAGCTCCATCACCTACCGGAAGAATGTCAGGAAAGAAAGAAAACGATGACAGACAAAGCAGAAGAACATGTACCTTATCTTGAAGGCCCGAGGGATCACTGTCGGTAGGCGGAGCACCCCCCGCAGAAAGATCGGATATCCTCGCCCAAAGATCTTTGTTCTGCAAAAAAAAAAGAACGTTAGAATCAAGCAAAGTGAAACAGAAGGAAGTCACATAAATTCACCTCGGTAGTAAGGACCTGCACCCGCTCCTTCAGCTGGGCAATCTGCAAGAAAAGAAGAAAGATTAGCAAGGCAAATAAAGGAAGAAGACAACATAAGAAAGAAATAATGATCACCTCAAGGAGAAAGCCCGTCTCTGAAGAACTGCTCCCAGGGTCGGTAGGGATGAAGGGAGGTGGATCGGCCGGCAAGTGGTGAGGAGGAAGCTCAGGACCCATAGGCTGGCCAAAGTCAAACGGCTCGAAAGGGGACTCTGGAGGCTCGTCGAAGACCGTCGGCTCAGGGGCAGCTGGGTGGGAACCCAACTCCAGATCGGCCACGCACTCGCGGAGCCGTGAAATCTGAAAAGAAGCAAGGAAAATAGTCAACAACGTTCAAGATATTAAAGAAAAGGCAAGAAACGTTACCTCATCGTCACGCCCACGCAGCTGTCGGCGTGCACCCCGGTAGCGACGTCGCTGAAAGAAAGGAAAAGAAGGATCAATTAACAGGCAGTGGGAAGGGTACAAAGTAAAGAAAATACCTATCGCTCTAGCTCAGCCTTCAAAGATGATGTCCCTGCCCTTAAGCAAGACAGCTCCTCCTGAATACTCTGAAAACAGCATACAGTTAGATACCAAGCAAAGGAAGAGCAGTAGCAGAAACAACAAGTGCATACCTCTCCACCCTCGGTGAAAAGGTGGGCAAACGTCGCCGTGTAGCGACGCAGATAGTCACCGCTGTCAGAAGCACTGGAAGTCACTGAGGTGCCACCCCTCTTCCAGATTCGAACAACGAACTGGCCCTCCTTTTTCCAGTCGATCTCCTGGATCAGGCCGCGGGTAGAACGACCCAGGCGAGGGTAAGGGGGGAGGTCCACCCACTCCTGGGGAAGCCCCAATGAGCGCATCGTGAGTCGCACCCATAGTGGCTCCATCTCGTTCAAGCAAATCAGAAAGGTGTCACGGCTAAAAATCGAACGACCCTCTGATACCTACGGCTGCCGATCCAGATGAAGGTCTGAATACGGGCGCCATACCACCTGAAAAAGCAAGGCAGGACAATAAAAAAGAAGAACCAAAAAGCTGAAAAGGAAAAGTGGTAGGATACTTCATGGTGGGGGAAGCAGAGCAGCTGCCTCCTCAGGTTTTCTGCCTGGTAGGGGTGGGAAGAGGCGGACCGACTGGCAACCCAGCTGCTAATGAGCGGATACTCGGGGTCAGCCTTAAGCAAGGCACGACCCAAGGGAATGTGATAGTAACTCCATTCCTGTCAATAAAGCTCAGTTAGTCAATAAAAACAAGGCAGAATTAATGTTGAACAAAAGGAACAAGGCATACCTAAAAGAATGGAGTAAAGCCGGCTACTGAAACCGGACCGCTCTCCACCGCCAACGAGGAGAACAGATGTGCCAACATAGAGGCACCCCAGGCATACTCACCAACTTTCGACAGGTCGGCAAGAAATGGGAGAAACCACAGGTGCACTCTGTCCGTCTTCGAGGCCAGCAGAAGATGAGTAAGAAAGAAGAGGATGAACCGGCAGAGATCCTGATCGGCTTGGACGGTGCCCTCCTGACCGACCAAGTAACGCTCCACGCGTTTCGTCAACGCATCGAGGACATCCACCACCAGATCGTCCTTCCCCACACTGGCATTGCCCAGACCGAGCAAGTTCCCGACGTCCGTGCACTTCATAACGTGTAGTCCGCCGGGGCAATGTGGGATCGGATGACCCAGGAAATCCCGGACCATAGCCGAGTAGTCGCGATAGGTCTTGCCGGTAACGGCGCGACCGTGAATGCGAAGACCCGTAATCCAGGAGACATCCTCCAGGGTGGGAACCATTTTCCCCCAGGGGAAGAGGAAGGAATGGGTAGTAGAATCTCATCTCTTCCTCAAAGCCTGGATCAGGGGGAGGTCTTCCCAGAAGGCGGAACATCGAAGCAACGGGCCGAAACCCATCGCACCCAGTCGCACCTTCTGGAAATCCTTCAACCCCTTGTAGGCATGGAAGACCATCTCCCAGGATATCCGGGACTTGATCTTCCCTTGCACAAACAAACGATCATGTTAGGAGCAACAATTAAAGAATAATTCAAAAATGGGAAGTCAAGATTTGGTTACTGAGACGGTCGGAGGAGGATGAAGGGAAGGCAGCTCCGACGGGCCAGGGTCGGCCGAACTAGAAGCACCGGCGGAAGAAGAAGCGCCGGCAGCACCAGAGGCACCGCCACGCTCGACACGGGACCTCTTCGTCATCTGCATCATTTCAAAGCGTCAGAACAAGTCAGAAATAGCAAAATGAGGAAAACGGGGGCCTGGTGACCAGGTGCCCCATTTATGGGGCACCTGGACCAGGTGCCCCCTTGATAGGGCAGCTGGCGTCCCCTTGATGGGGCGCCAGGCAGAGCCTAGCGCCCCATCAAGGGGGCGCTAGGGGGCTTGGCCCCCTTCTCTCTTCCCATTTCGATCCAGAACAACTCCAGATCGGTTTGGTCCCTTTTGCGAAAGCGAAAATAACGGAATAAACTACAAGTTTGCAGTTGGGAGGAACTTACTATGGAACCTGCACAACACGCTGCACACTCTGGAAAGATCCCGCGCAGTAGAAAAGCTAGAAAAGTTGATGGTAAAATGAAGAAAAGGTGCAGGGGTGAAAATATAAAGTGCCATGGTCAAAATTTTCAAAATTTTTAGAACGTGTTTGCAAACTATATTCTTCATGAAAAACACAAATTTTTTAGCAAAACATTGATATTTAATTCCTTTTTGCATATTTTACTGGTTGCTAACACTGACAGGACGCAGACACGACTGGAAAAAGAACTACACTGAGCAAGTCCTCGACCTACACTGATCAAGTCCTAAACACAACAAAAGCAGAAAACATACAACTGGACACAACTGAAAGCAGATACAAGTCATCCACCATGCAGCTTCCTCAACTTTGCCACATATCAACTCTTCCAGACCTCGTCTTCTTCCATGTAGGCACTTGGCGAGAAACTCTTGCAAATCCCCCAAATGGCAAGAATGCTCTGGCATTCTTCATCGTCAGCCGCCGTACCCGTTTGACGATCCTTGACGGACGGAATGTGGGAGAGACGAGGAACCTTGAGCCGTGGTTGGCCCAACTGCAGAAGACACCGATGTGGGTTGTAGATGATAAAGGAGGTACCAGTGATCAATCGGAGATCCACCCCAGGAGTGGTAGAAGCACGGACATTTTGGCGCATAACAGCCTCGGTAGGACGGACAAATCCGCCACAGCTCATAGCCGAAAAGTACACATGCCAGTCAGTGTGGGTCTTCACCGAAGGACACTTGTTCATCACTTTGTATTCCATGCAGAGACGGCTAGTGAGGGGCTGGAGGGGGCTCCGAGCAAAAAGCCGGGAAGCTGTGGCTGGTCCGAAGCACACGTCAAACTTGAAGTGCCAGTTAGCCCAACACATAAACAAAAGGATACTGCCGAACATGGGCCTACCAATGCTAGCAGAGGTCATGCCGTCATAGAGATAGCCCAACACCCAATGGTCTATGCACTCATTAGACCAGATGCCCTGGATACAAGGAAGGCAAGTAGGATCGAGCCACCCGTCCTCACACGGGTAAAATAGTACTGAGGCGAGGCAAGTGGCAACACCTTTGGCACCGGGCAACAGTAGATCTTCATTGTCATCGGCACCCTAAATCACGCCGATGGACCGGCAACACCTTTGGCACCGGGCAACAGTAGAGGCTAGTGCCTCTGTGTAAATACGTCCACCTACCATGATGGGGAGCCTCTCCGGTGGTCATAAAGCCACAGAGGAAGTCCAAACCGGTGACCGGTCCAACGGGAATAAACATGGACTGGCCGTACCCAGGCATGGCACGGAGCCCTAAGAATAGTTCAACCTCTTCTAAGAGGATGGTACACTCAAAGCTGTCGAAAACAAAGGTGTGTGTGTCGGAATGCCACATCTCGAGAAGCTCACCCGCCAGAGAAAAGTCCCAGAAATATTTAAGAAGGTGGTTGGCGTGGACCAGGATGCCGGAGAAGCCCCATCCTCTCAGAATTGACTGCACGTGGATGTTAATGGCGACCATTAGTTGAGCTATCCAAAGCAGCTGTCCGTAACGATGAGCGCCGGGGAAGTTTGGAAGGTCCTGCAGAATAATCACGTGATCAGAAAAGAGGGCTTCAAAACAAAACAAAAAGGTGCCTGATATGGTCACTACAACTCCCATGGACACTCGGTTCCGGATATGGCACGGGACCTCAGAAAAACTTTTCATCTCAATTGGATAAATTGGACGGGAGGAAGAGGAAGCCATCAGAGCAACATGAGGAAAGAACATTGTAGCTGGTGTAGGGAAAAAGAAGGGGGGTTCCCCCTTCTTATAGGGGTCAAAAGGCCACCTCGGGAAGGAGCGAGCTTAAAATCCGTGCAGGTGCCCCACTTATAAGGCGCTTGGCGCCCTACAAACAGGGCGCCTAGAGCCTTGCACGGGTTGTTTATCTAGCATAGTCTCGCATACATATCGTTGAAGACCTCGGGTCTAAAGGGGATGAGTCAGAGAACCCCTTCAACAAAATCGATGAAGGATTCAGTCACTTTTTAGGCCCGCGGATAAGCCAAAGTCAAGTAAACGGGGATGACGGTGTCTTCACGGATGTCCTGACCCATTGCGTTTGACCTATATCTTCAACTATTTTTCCTATATTTATTTGTATTTCTCTAAACCCAGCATGCATCATGCATCGTCACGCATCATCTCATGCATCGTCATACTCATACCAACCTTTCCGTTACAGTCTTTCTATGGCTCTTAGAGGAGGCTTTGGTCTGCCCGGAAAGTCCAATTTTAACCGTGTTTCAATGATAATTTCATCAAAACAAGAAGATATTCCATTCAAACCACACTGATATTCCTGAGTAAAACCCGATGAATTTCAAGAACCCAACCTTGGTTGATTACTGGTTTCATCTTTACTTTTTCGCAATTTACTTTCTACCGAGTCCAGCACACCATGGAGTTCGGGTCCTGGCCGGTGACAATTCTCCCCCACGTGGAATTTTAGTTATAGTTTTTCTGCACAATCAATCAAGCGTAGGGAAGGTTCCGATAAGACAAAAGGCAACCTCAGAGTCCGGTAAAGTTTCATTCCACTCAACTAGGCTAAGGAAGGCGTGTCTAAATCTACACCTTATCATCACCTTTACAGTCCATTACCACTTCATTTCGCTACACCTCACTAGGTTTCACTACGTTCGCCTACGCTACATTCGTGTCATTCCACTACAAAGCCGATGCCAAGGCGAGGCAAGCTGTAGACACGCAATTTTGACCTAGTTGGAGAGTTTAAATTTTTGTTTTCATGAAGAATATTTAAAGCAAACCATGTTTACCGGACGGATCAAGTTTGTGGCGCATTCCAAGGGGGATCGATAGAACAATCGATCGGGCCGAACACCCTGTATAAAGGGCACCTGGCGCCCTATTTATTGGGCACCAGGTGGTGCCCTATAAACAAGGCACCTGGCGCCCTGTATATAGGGTGCCTGGTGCCCTGTATATAGGGCGCCTGGCACCAAATCAAATCGATTCGACCGGCGGATTTGCCCCCCGCAGTGACTCATCTTGTCGATCTGACGGACCTCATGATGCTGGCGCCCTATAAATAGGGCGCTATGCCGCGTGGCACTGCTTTTTAAAAATGGCCAAAGTACCCTCTTTTGAGCTATAAATAGACCCCCATTTAGGACTGAAAGGGGGTTCCAAGTCCGTACCACCTTAGAGCCTATCCAAGACTACGTCTTCAAGCCACTTTCACCTCCCATAACCTTTCAAACCAATCCAAAATCGTCCACCAAAAACCCAAAAAAACCTTCTGTTTCTGTCATCCAGAAACATGTTTTTTCTCCGACTTTGAGAGCTTCTATCCATCTCTCCTCTTGCATCCAGCCTCCAAACCACCCTTCATTAGCTTCATTTTCATATTGTCTACAAGGAGGAGCCCCTACTTCATCCCGGAAGCCGCCCAGCACTCCGGAGCGGCGTCGCGAAGGGGGGAAGAAAATCTGTTCGAGCCAGACTTAGTGCCCCATATACAGGGTGCTTTGACCTTGGTCAACGTGCCCTATAAGGGGGGCACCTACAGCTAGCGCCCTATATATAGGGCACCAGCAGGGGCAGAAGCTCGTTTTGCCATTTTCGGAGTCCGATCGCCCGTTTAATCGAGTTTCTGTCTTCCGTTTTCATCTTAGAAATGTTCATCATGTTATTTGGCATGCATTTGATCATTTTACGCCTCATATATGTTTAAAAACCTACCAAAATAGGGGTTGGGATTCCGTCCCGATCCGGTTAGTTCATCCCCTTTTGCACGATTCAAAGTCTTTATCAAGCATGATGCTATACTCACGCTAGAGCTAATGATCTTCATTTGTTTTCTTCATGTTTTATGCAGGACATTCTTAGGTGAACTGACCGGAGTGAAGCTTCAATCCGATCGTAGGTGAAAGAATTCTCTAAAGCTCTCCCCTTTCGGCCGGCCAAGAGAGGAGAAGTTAGAACCTAACAATCTCCCCCCTTTTACATCCCCAAAGGTACGACGGTCAAACTCTTTCTTCTTCTAGTTCATTTGCTTCATACTTGATCATACTTTGGAGCCTTCAGCTCCTGGCGACCACACACTCATCATCACACCTTACCATCCTCGAAGAAAACACACATGCTTCTCTCACCACCGCGAACCGAACCGGCTCGTCCGGGTGCCTACAGAGAGGTAGTTCCAAGATCACTTGGTGTAGGTGTATTTAGTACAACTTGGCTGAACTAGGCATATAAAAGGAATAAATGGAAGACTGTGGAGAATGGGAAAGGCGAATTCACGAAGTTGACCCAAGCATTTGGGACTAAGAGTTTGAGTTTAACTTTGAATATAGGATCCTTAAAACGGGATCTTAAGGATTCGAATAGACCAATGTATATAATGTCTTTTCATAAAATAAAGATGACTAATCTCATTAGTCATCAATGTGTAGACACTAAGATACACATACATATATGCATTAGTTGAATAAGTTCATCAAACTGATCGTATTAAAAACCCTGAATAGTATCTTACTTAACTATCAATCAGCGTTTTCTATCATTATAGTTGCATTGTTGAACTTTTGACATGAGTTGCCAAATATGTCTTATTAGACATACTTTGTGCTTTGGCTGTTGACTTACAATCACTGATACGATAGTTTAGTACAATTAATGAAAACCAAGTGAAGATAATTGAGTAGATAACAAGAGATTGTTCTCTCTAAGTAAGTGAACAAGAATGTCTATGGCTGGGTATTGTAAGTCTCTGGCCATGGTAGAAACGATAATTGATAAACAAGTTTTCCAATTGATCCGATTTCGAGTACAACAACCTAATGTGTCAGTATATTAAGGGATTGACAACCAATGATCTATCCCTATTTGATTGAGATATTAGATAGATATGTATTTTATATCTGTGTGATAACTCATGATAGAAATGTTCAATACATATGAGACCATCTCCAAAGTCTTTTAGGATCATAGGTTGTGACTTATACCCTTCATGATCGAAAATCTATTAAATTTGTTATTAGATAATAGATTGAATTTAAAATAAGTTTTTATTGTAATTAACCTTAAACTAAATAGTCTAGTGAGTCTAGTGGGTTACCCACAACAAAACGTATCTATCATTATTGGGATATGGACACAATTTATAGAGATACAAGCTTTTATGAAAACATTTGATTTCTTTATAAATAGTCATGAGTCAAACCCTATCAAACAAAGGGTTAGAATTTTATCTTTAACCTCCTCCCTACCTTCTTCTTCTTCTCGAGGACGTCCTTGCATGGTGGAGCTCCATTCAGGAAGAATTCTTGAGTTTGGTGCAAAGGAGAATATATTTTTAACTGAAGGCCATGTGGATAGCACTAGAGACCGTACAGTTGAATAGTTTGGAGGTCTATAAGCGTTTCTTCTTTATCAAACATAAGTGATTGGTTGAATTTTGTGAAGGTATTTTCATTTTGGTTAGAATTTGTTCCTACTTTTGGTTGTTTTGTTCTTATCGAGACAAAGACCATGATATTCAAAGAATTGTCACTTACACTGCACCAAACTCAGTAGAACAATTCTTTACCATGGTATCAAATCCAAGTCGAAGTCTTGGTTGAAACTGATGTTGAATCAATGTTATTTTATGTATTTCATGCAATCCCAAAATTTTACAAACCTCTGTGTTTACGGAGTACCATAAATCATATTTGATGCGATTTTGATGATGGTTAACTCAAGATGATACTCGTGATATAGAGCTTTCCAACACTTCTCTCCGTTCTAATTTTGGATCATTGTAGAGTCCTGTGTTATAATAGAAACTATCGTGTATAGATCTCCAAAATTGGGGATCTTTAATATATTGCTTCTATAGAGGCATTAAAAGCCTTGTCAAGAATTTATTACATTGGGAATATGATTACTGTAGGCACCCGGAAGCGGCCCGCGCCGCGGTTTGCCCTCTTCCTTCCTCCTCTCCTTCTTCTTTGGGAGAAGAAGAGATGGTGGTGTGTGTGTGTGTGTGTGGTCGCCAGGAGCCAAAGGCTCCAAAAGGTGATTAAGTGTAAAGTAAACGGAATGAAAAAGCAAGTTTGACCATTGTACCTCTTGAAATGGGGAGATTGCTAGGTTCTAACTTCTCCTCTCTCGGCCGGCCGAAGGAGGAGAGCTTTAGTGAGCTCTTTCACTTCCGATCGGGTTGAAGCTTCACCTCGATCGGGTTCAACCAAGAATGTCCTGCGAAGAAACACCAAGGTTGGGTTCTTCAAATTCATCGGGTTTACTCAGAAATACCGGTGCAGTTCGGAATGGAATAACTTCTTGTTTTGCGGAAATCATCGTTGAAACACTGTTAAAATCGGATCTTCCGGGTATGACAAAGCCCCCTCTAGGAGATATAGAAGGACTGTAATGGTAGGGTTGGCAAGAAAGATGAGTATGATGATGCATGAGATGATGTGTAACGATGCATGATGCATGCTGGGTTTAAAGAAATGCAAATAAGTATAAGAAAATAGTTGAAGATATAGGTCAAACGCAATGGGTCAAGACATCCGTGAAGACACCGTTGTCCTCATTTATTTGACTTTGGCTTATCCGCGGGCCTAAAAAGTGGCTGAATCCCTCATTGATTTTGTTGAAGGGGTTCTCAGACTCTGCCCTCTTAGACCCGAGGTCTTCAACAATATATGCGAGACTTATGATAGATAAATGATCCATGTAAGGCTCCAGGCGCCCTGTTTATAGGGCGCCTGGTGCCCTATTTTTAGGGCGCCAGGTGCCCTAATTACAGGGCGCCAGGCGCCTTACAAGCAGGGCACCTATGCAGAATTTGCTCCTGCTCTTTCCCGAGGTGGCTTTTTGGGGTCTATAAGAGGGGGACCCCCCCCTTCTTCTCCCCCACACCAGCTACAATGCTCTCCCCTTTTTGGTCGTTCTGATGGCTTCTTCCTCCTCCTGTCCGACATGCCCAATAGAGATGAAGAGTTTTTCTGAGATTCCGTGCCATATCCAGAACCGAGTATCTATGGGATTAGTAGTGACCTTTTTTAGGCACCCCTTCTTGTTTTACTCCGAAGTTTTCTTTTCTGATTGTGTGGTTATTCTGCAGGATCTCTCAATCTTCCCCGGCGCTCATCGTTATGGACATGTGTTGTGGATTGCTCGACTGATGGCCGCTATCAACATCCATGTGCAGTCTATTTTGAGTAGGTGGGGCTTTTCTAGTATTCTGGTTCACGCCAACCATCTTCTCAAATATTTCTGGGACTTCTCTTTGGCGGGTGAACTTCTCGAGATGTGGCATCCCGACACACACACCTTTGTCTTTGACACCTTCGAGTGTACCATTCTCTTGGAAGAGGTGGAACTGTTCCCGGGGCTGCGTGCTATACCTGGTTATGGCCAGGCCATGTTTATTCCTGCTGGACCGGTTACCGGGTTAGACTTCCTTCGCAGCTTTATGACTACCGGAGAGGCTCGGTCCATTATGGTAGGTGGGCGTATTTACACCGAGGCACTGGCAGATTGGTCTATTGGCGTGATTCAGGGTGCCGGTGACAATGAAGCTCTACCGTTGCCCGGTGCCAAAGGTGTCGCCGCCTGCCTTGCCTCAGTACTCCTCTACCCGTGTGAGGATGGGTGGCTTGATCCCACTTGCCTCCCTTGCATTCAAGGCATCTGGTCCAATGAGTGCATAGCCCACTCGGTGTTGGGCTATCTCTATGACGTCATGACCTATGCTAGTGTTGGCAGGCCCATGTTTGGCAGTATCCTTCTGTTTATGTGCTGGCTGATTGGCACTTCAAGTTTGACGTGTGCTACGGACCGGCCATGGCTTCCTAGCTTTTTGCTCGAAGCCCCCTCCAGCCTCTCACTAGCCGTCTCTGCATGGAATACAAAGTGATCAACAAGTGTCCTTCGGTGAAGACCCGCGCTGACTGGCGTGCGTATTTTTCGGCCATGAGCTGTGCCGGATTTATTCGTCCTACCAAGGCTGTTATGCGCCAGAATGTTAGTGCTTCTACCAATCCTAGGGGGGATCTCCGTTGATCACTGGCTCTTCCTTTATCATCTACAACCCACATCGGTGCTTTCTGCAATTGGGTCAACCACGGCTCAAGGTTCCTCGCCTCTCCCACATTCCGTCCATCAAGGATCGTCAAATGGGCACGGCAGCTGACGATGAAGAATGCCAGAGCATTCTTTCTATTTGGGGAATTTGCAAGAGTTTTTTCTCCAAGCGCCTATATGGAAGAAGACGAAGTCTGGAATAGTCGGTATGTGGCGAGACTGAGGAAGCTCCGCGGATGATGTCCTGTATTTGCTTTTAGTTGCGACCAGTTGTATGTTGTCTGCTTTTGTTGTGTCTAGGACTTGATCAGTGTAGGTCTAGGACTTGCTTAGTGTAGCTCTTTTCATTCCAGTTGTGTCCGAGTCCTGTTAATGTTAGTGACCAGCAAAATATGCGAAAAAGGAAATAATCATCAATGTTTGCTGACAAATTTGTGTTTTTCTATGAAGAATATACTTGGAATCATGTTCTATGCACTTTTAAAAATTTTTAAAATTTTGGCCGTGACGGTTTATATTTCCACCCCTGCACCTTTCTCTCATTGTACCATCAACTTTTCAAGCTTTTCTATTGAGCGGTGCCCTTACGGAGCGTACAGCGTGCCGTACAGACTCCAGAGTAAGTTTCTCCCAACTGTAAACTTGTAATTTATTCTGTTATGCTCATTTTTGTAGAAGGGACCGAACTGATCCGGAGTTGTTCCGGATCGGAACGGGGAGAGAAAGGGGGGCCAAGCCCCCTAGCACCCCCTTGATGGGGCACTAGGCTCTGCCTAGCGCCCCATCAAGGGGATGCCAGGCGCCCTATCAAGGGGGCGCCTGGTCCAGGCACCCCATAAATGGGGCACCTGGTCACCAGGCTCCCGTTTTCTTCGTTCCTTCGTTTTCTGACCTGGTTTTGACATTTGGAAATGATGCAGATGACGAAGAGGTCCCGTGTTGAGCGCGGCGGAGCCACCAGTTCCGCCGGAGCCTCCAGTTCTCCCAATCCTGGCCCGTCGGGGCCGCCTTCCCTTCATCCTTCTTCGGCCGTCACAGTAATTGATCTTTGACTTCCCCTTTTGAATTATTTATCAATTGGCAATTCTAACATGGTTGTTTGTTTGTGCAGGGGAGATCAAATCCCGGATATCCTGGGAGATGGTCTTCCATGCTTATCAGGGGTTGCAGGCCTTCAAGAAGACGCGGTTGGATGCAATGGGCTTCGGCCCGTTGCTTCGCTGCTCCGCCTTCTGAGAGGATCTCCCCTTGATCTAGGCTCTGAGAAAGAGATGGGATTCCACTGCCCATTCTTTCCTCTTTCCCTGGGGGCACATGGTGCCTACTTTGGAGGATGTCTCTCAGATCACGGGACTCCGCGTTCACGGTCACGCCGTTACCGGCAAGACCTACCGCGATTACTCAGCCATGGTCTGAGATTTTCTGGGTTATCCGATCCCACATTGCACTGGCGGACTACGCGTTATGAAGCGCACAGACGTTGGGGACTTGCTCGAATTGGACAAGGCCAGTGTGGGAAAAGATGACCTGGTGGCATATGTTCTTCACGCCTTGACGGAACGCGTGAAGGGCCACCTGATCGGTGAGGAGGGTACCATCTAGGCTGATTTTGATCTCCACCGATTTCTCCTCTTCTTTTTGACCCATCTTTTGCTAGCCTCGAAGACGGACAGGGTGCATCTGCGGTTTCTCCCGTTCCGTTCCTTGTTGACCTGTCGAAGGTCGGCGAGTACGCCTAGGGTGCTGCTATGCTGGCACACCTATTCTCCTCGTTGGCGATGGAGAGCGGCTCGGTCTCTGTAGCCGATTTTACTCCATTCCTTCAGGTATGCCTTGCCTCTTTTGTTCATTATCAATTCTGCCTTGTTTATGTTGACTAATCAAGCTTATTGACATGTCTGGAGTTATTATCATATCCCCCTAGGTCGTGCCCTACTGAAGGAGGACCCTAAGTATCCACTTATCGACAGCTGGGTTGCCAGCCGATCTACCTCCTCTCACCCTTACCAGGTGGAGAACCTGAGGAGGTAGCTGCTCTACTTCCCCTTGCTCTGCCTCCTGTCCCTTTTCCTTTCAGCTTTTTTGGTTCTTCTTATTCACTGTCCTGCCTTGCTTTTTCAAGTGGTGTGGTGCCCGTATTCTGACATTCACCTGGATCAGCAGTCGTGGGTGTCGGAGGGTCATCCGGTCTTTGGCCGTGACACCTTTCTGATATGTCTGAATGAGATGGAGCCTCTGTGGGTGCGTCTCACGTTGCGCTCACTGGGGCTTCACCAGGAGTGGGTGGACCTTCCTTCCTACCCGTGCCTGGGTCGTTCTACCTGCGGCCTGATCCAGGAGATTGACTGGAAGGAGGGCCAGTTGGCCATCTGGATCTGGAAGAGGGGTGGTACCCCAGTGACCTCCAGTGCTCACGACAGCAGCGACTATCTGGGCCGCTACACAGTGACTTTTGCCCACCTTTTCATCGAGGGTGGCGAGGTATGCATTCATTGTTCCTGACACTGTTCTTTTCTACTTTAGTATCTGACTGTTTGTTGCTTGTAGAGTATACAGGAGGAGCTGTCTCGTTTGAGGGCAGGGAAAGCATCTCTAGAGGCAGAGCTAGAGCGACATGTATTTTCTTTGCTTCATACCTTTCCCATTGCCAGTTAACTAATCCTTCTTTCTTTCTTTCAGCGTTGTCGCTACTGAGGTGCACGCTGACAGCTACATGGGCGTGATGATGAGGTGATGTTTCTTGCCCTTCTTCGATATCCTGAATGAATGTTTCTAACTATTTTCCTTGCTTCTTTTCCAGATTTCACGGCTCCGTGAACGTGTAGCTGAGCTGGAGTTGGGTTCCCACCCGACTGACCCTGAGTCGGCAGTTTTTGACGGGCCTTCAGAGGCCCCTTTCGAGCCGTTCGACTTCGGTCAGCCCATGGGTCCCGAGCTCCCTCCTCACCATCTGTCAGCTGATCCTCCCCAGTTTATTCCCACTGATCCTGGGAGCAGTTCTTCCGAGACGGGTCTTCTCCTTGAGGTGATCACCATTTCTTTCTTATGTTGTTTTTCTTCCTTTATTTGCCTTGCTAATTTTTCTTTCTTTCTTGTAGATTGCTCAACTGAAGGAGCGAGTGCAGGCCCTTAGCACCGAGGTGAATTTCTGTGACTTGCTTCTGTTTCATTTTGCTTGATTCTGACATTCTTTTTAAATGTAGAACAAGGATCTTTGGGCGAGAATTTTTGATCTTTCTGCGTGGGGTGTGCCGCATCCAGGCGGCAGACCTTCGAATCTCCAGGACAGGGTATGTATTTTGCTTTGTTTATCATCATTACTTTATTTCTTCTGACGCCTTTTCTTGTAGGTGATGGAGCTGCAAAGGGAGCTTGAGCTCGAGCCCATTGTGGGTGTTCCGGATCCTGGTCCTTCTTCTTCTTCTGAGGTGCGGAGTCTTTATTCAAAATTTTGAACTTGGAACTCATGGACTGATGCTTCTTCTTTTGTTTTTCAGACTGCTCAGATGATAGAGGAGCTGACACAGGAGGTATGAGTTCAATTCTCATCCTTGACTGTTTCTTCTATAGCTGATACATCTCTATGTCATCTTGTAGGTTGGGAGGCTGGAGGCTCGTGTGGCTGAGCTGTCATGACCCGAGTATGAACAGATCCTCCGTCTCTGCCTTGACCATTCCTCAGAGCTTCTTCTATTGGAGGCAGAGCATCGGCAGATGATGATGCAGGTGCTCCTGTGTCGATCTCGGAGCCATTCTCACCGTTCCGACTCCCGCGGGACTACACTGAGGGGACCTACTCACTCGGGTTCTTCTCAAACTAGTAGTTATAGGAGGAGAGGTGAGGAGAGACAAGCTATGCCACCTCCAGGTGATCAGGCTCCAGCAGAAGGAGGCGGCGATTTGTGATGTGCCGACCCCTTCCTTGTTCATGATGTACCTTTCTCTTACATAGTGACATTTGCTTCCTTTCTTGGCTCCCTGCATTTACTTAGAAGGCAATTAGAACTTTATTTAGGCTTAGTCCCTTGCGAGAGGAGGGCAAAACTGCCTTGATCTTTTGTCAAGGGACATAGGCCTTATCAAGGTAAAATAACAAGAAAATATAAGTATGCACAAAAGGAAATATGCCAGACTGAAATTAAACATGAATGCAAAGGCAACTAATCAATTAGAAAGCAAATTTTTTAGGTGTTTTGAAATTTTTGATTTGTTTGGATTTTGGTGGTTTTAAGATTGTTTTGGTGTTTTGGAACTTTTATGATCTTTTTTTGGTGTTTTGGATTTTTACTTTTTAAGAATTTTGGTTTTATGAATTTGTTTGGTATTTTTGAAGTATTTGATATTTTGGGTTTGGTGTGAAAGAAACGACCATCTCATCCTTTGCCTTGCTTGCCATAGGTGTCCCTCATTGTTACCTATGGGTTAAGAATAGGCATCATGTGTAAAAAAGTGCCTAGTCCAAGATCTTCCGACCTTCTGCCTTCGATAGGCTATGGCTTTTCTCGGATCCAGTTGGTCAACCCTGCTCGCAAGGTTAAAGAAGGAAGAGGAATGATGGTAAGTCCTTAATAGGATTCGGGGGTGTCGAATTTGTTTCTTTACTAGTGCCCGCGTTGCCCATTTAGGATTTGACATCCTCGGGTTCTTCTTTCTAGCCCTTTTCCTTTGATGGCCCACATTCAAACATGCCTTTTTTCTTTTGCTTGATTTTGACCTGAGGAGTTCATTGCCCATCTTTTGGAGCCTTTTCCTTTTTTGGGTTTTGTTGGTACACATTCAGACAAATCTATTCTTTTGCCAACCAGAGGGGTCATTGTCCTTCTTTTAGCACATTTTTTTAAGAAATCAGACCTTCAGAGGCATCCTCTTACTGAGGCAATGGGAACTTTCAATACTCCTTGTTCTAACCCCTTTTTATCCATTCTGGACCGAGATAAGTAAAGAATAGGATAGGGTTGACCTTCTTTTGCCAAGTGTTTCCTAGCTTTCTCTCTGACTTCCACTCATCGGATTCCAAAACCTAGGTGTGTAGTGTGTGCAGTATGATGCCTATCCTTATTTCTCTAAGTGACAAGTTGGTGCACCGAACAAGCAGGCATTATATGTTACCATCATTCTTCACACTTTTGGATTTTATAGATTTTTTGTGGTTTTTGTTTTAAGGGAAATATTTTTTGAGGTATACACCATTCCAAGGATGAGCTAGTTCTTCTCCTTCTGCATTAGTCAGCTTGTATGAATTACCAGGATAAACTGCTGAGATTACATACGGACCCTCCCAATTAGGTTGAAGCTTGGAGCGGGGACCGCCCGGCTTAATGAATATTCTTTTAAGCGCAACCTCACCGATTTCAAATTTTCTCTTCACCACCCTCTTCTGATAAAATCTTTTAAGTCTATTCTGATAAGATCTAGCATGTTCAGCAGCGGCCAGCCTCCTTTCGTCCAAGAGTTCGAGTTGCGTGAGAAGGGAATCTCAGCGTTCATCTATCGGGATGTCTCGATCGATCTGGACTCAGAGGGAAGGGATAAGTACTTCGTATGGTACTACCACCTCCATCCCAAATGCCAAGGCGCTTGGGGTTCGAATAGAAGTGCGGTAGGCCCATAGAGCATCAACTAACTTATTTGGCTAGTCCGTGAACTTGCTAGACTTACCAATTTTCTTAATGACTTTTATCAGAGTTTTATTTGTGGCTTCTGCTTGACCATTGCCTTGAGGGCAATATGGAGATGAATGATGCAATCTGATGCAATACCTCTTGCAAAGGTCGTGCAGCTCCTGAGAGATGAATTGTGGTCCATTGTCGGTGATGATGTCACCTGGGATCCCGAACCTGACAATGATGTTGCATTTGATGAAGGTGCAGACTGTTGATGCCTTGATTTCCACGTATGCTTCTGCTTCTGCCCACTTGGTGAAGTACTACATTGCCGTTAGGATGAAAGTCTTGGTTTTGTTTGTGGAGTTTGGGTCACCAAAGGGTATAACATCGAAAGCCCACATAGTGAAAGGCCATGGGGCAAAAATAGGGTGAAGGGAAGATGCAGGAGAGTGAATCTTGTCGGTGTGAAGTTGACATTGATGACAGTGCTGGACAAAGATCGAGCAATCTTCTTCCAGAGTAGGCCAATAATACCCTAGCCTGATGATCTTCTTGGTGAGGGATGGGCCTTTACATGGCCTCCACATACTCCGGAATGTGCTTCCTTAAGCACCAATTCAGCCTCCTCTTCATCTACGCATCTTAATAGAATGCCGGCCAGACTCCTTTTATAAAGCACTCCACCTAAGATGATGTATCTCTAGGAGACTCTTCTTATGGCTTTTTTCTCTTCGGCAGTTGATCCTGGTGGATATGTCTGATCCTGACAGTAATTCACAATCTCATGATACCATGGTTTCTCACCCTCTTCTAATTCTTCCAACTCGACTAAAGATACTTCTTCCTTTTGCTCAATGTATTCCTTCTTTTCAAACTCTTCTCTAACCTTCAAGAATTGTGCATCTTCTATTGCCAGAATGGTACGTCAGCGGACGTAGATCGTTCTTACTTTTCTGCCTAGCGGGATGGATAGTGAAGATGCCAGAGAAGTGAGAGCATCGGCAAGAATATTTTGAACATGAGGAACATGAATGAATTCGAGTTTGGAGAATAGCTTGATTTAATAGGCGGTGAGTTCTTGGTACGGTCTGAGCCCAGGATAAGATGTGCGATATTTGGCAAGAACTTGGCGGAGAATCAACTGACTATCACCGATCACCCTTAGTTCGGTGGCACCATAGAAGTGAGCGGCCTCCAGTCCGGCCAACAAGGCTTCATACTCAGCTATATTGTTTGTTGTTGGAAAATGGAGCTGAAAAGCCTGTGGAATGGTGACACCTTCGGGTGATAGAAGAACGATCCCTATCCCTCTACCCTGGGAGTTTAATGCCCCGTCGAAATATAAAGTCCATAGATTGGAAGATCGAATGGATATCAATTCTTCATCGGGGAATTCTGATTGGATAGGGTCAAAGATTGGGATAGGATGATGGGCAAGGTGTTTAGTAATTGCATAGCCCTTGATCGCCTTCTGTTGGGTGTAGGTGATGTCAAATTGAGAAAGAAAGCTTTGCCAGCATGCCAACCGGTCAGTCAGGACAGATTTTTCTAGGAGGAACTTGATGGGATTCATGCGGGGAATGAGATTGACCTCGTGAGGCAGAAAGTAGTGTTTAAGCTTTTGGACCACCCAAACTAGGGCGGCACAGGTTTTTTCCATGGTTGTATACTTTTGCTCACAAGGATCAAATATTTTGGACAAATAGTATACTGCTCGCTCTTTCCCTTCATCATCTAATTGTGCCAATACTGCTCCAAGGGATCCTTCCAAAACTGAGATGTATTAGATTAAGAGTTTGCCGAGACCTGGAGGTTTGAGCACAGGTGGGCTTGACAAATATTTCTTTAAACCATTGAATGCCTCCCAGCATCTTGAATCCCATCTAAATTCGGCTTTCGCTTTGGTTAACTCATAGAAAGGTTTACATCTTTGGAAGTGTTGTGAGATAAACCGGCGAACAAATTGTAGCCTACCAATCAACCCTTTCAGCTCTTTTAAGTTCTTTGGTGGAGGCATATCAATTATGGCCTTGGCCTTGTTGGGATTGATTTCGATGCCTCTTTTGCTGAAGATGAACCCAAGTAATTTTCCGGATGACACTTCAAACACACACTTCTTGGGGTTCATTTTAAGCTTATATTCCCTAGCTCGTTGCAAAATCCTTTTTAACACCTCAGCATGCTCATCTCGGGTCCGAGATTTAACCACTAGATCATCCACATACACATCTAAAAATTTATGCATTATATCATGAAATATCACCACCATGGCCCTTTGATAAGTTGCTCTGGCATTCTTTAATCCAAAGGGCATGACGACGTAGCACTAAGTTCCGCAAGGTGTGGTGAATGAGGTCTTCTCTTGATCCTCTTCTGCTAACCAGTTTTGATTATACCCTGAATATCCATCCATGAATGATAGGGTTTCATATTCAGCTATGTTATCGACAAGAACATCGATATGAGGAAGGGGGAAATCATCTTTCGGACATGCTTGGTTTGCCACCCATTGTGGATAAAGGACGACTCTAATGAATTTTGCTTGGTGTATCTTATCGACCTCTTCTTTCATCTTCAATGCTATGTCTGGGTGGAATCTCCTTAGCTTTTGCTTGACCGGGGTAGCTTCATGTTTTAAAGTTAATCGATGCTCCACCAATAATTTGTCTAACCCCGGCATATCTTCATATGTCCAAGCGAACGTGTCCTTGTATTCTTGTAGCACCCCATTAGATTATGTTCTTCTAAAGGGGTGAGGTTGGCATTGATGATGATATTCTTAGGATCTTCCGGTGTTCCAAGATTAAGTTCCTTAGTCGGTTCGTCCACCGTGGCTGATGGTTCTTCGAATCTTCTTAAATCAGATGCATAAGCATCAGCCAAATCCTCTTCTTCATCCTCAATATCAGGATCCTTTTCCGATACAACCTCGTAAACCCTTAAAGATGGATCAACGTTATCTTTTTCCTCATATCGGATCTGTGGGAACCTCGGGAATCGTTTTGATTCTTGAAATGTGTTTAAAAGATTTGTTTTTGAATGTTGAAAATATCGTACCTGAATTTTCTAGTAAAATAGGTGATAGACCATAAAAACTACTAGATAGTCCAGGTGATATTAGAAGAGTATAGAACCGAGGTTCGGGTTCTGTGAAAATATTTTTTGACCTCTCTACAGCGGATGGTGCGAATATCCGATGTTCATTTACATCGAGCAAACACTCGAACACCCTTGATTAACTGCCATAGCGATCTTGTTTGACGAGAGCGTGAACATCCACAACTTATAAAGAACACAAAGGGCCCCAGCCTTTCAGGCCCGATGAGATGCAAACAAGTTTGATTAGATTTTGTTTGAAGTTGTTTTATGTTTGATTTATGAATTGATTTGGATGTGGTTTGAAATGTTGATTTCAGATTTCCATTTGACTTGGATTTAAATGTTATTTGTTTTGGTTTGTTTTAATTGTTTGGTTTGCATCACATCCGGTCTGTCGGGCTCGTGTCGATGCCCAGTCACATGCAATCAACTCGGCACTTGAAATGTTCATTGAATACTCATGTTCATGCTGGTGTACATCAGATGTGGCAGTTCATATGCCATGAATAATGCTTGTCGAAGTGCAAATGTATGAATGTCCTTCCCTTGGTGTAAAATACCACTTGATTGGGAAAATTTTGGCAGCATGCCGCCTTATTTTCCAATCGGTGTGGAATTTTACCCGTCCTACAAGGCATAGTCATTTGACTTTCCAAGTAGTGGGAAAGGTCCGTCTGCAGTGGGAAGCATGTCCCATGCCTACGCCCGGGTCAACGTTCCGGTGCATGCCGGATGAGCCGCCCAATGAAGCGTCCAGTTGTGGACTAACTCCTTATTTAATTTTCGCATTTCGCCTTCAGATTTATTTAAGTGTGCTTTTTAAATGTCCAAGGCCCAATGGGCCAGCTTCATCAGCATAATGGGCTGGTCTTCATGTCTCATGGCCTGATTGGCCCGATGGTCTTCTTACTCTCATACCATGTCGGCCCGGTTGGCCAAATCTTGAACTTCATAGGCCCTGGCGGCCTGCTTTGAGCTTCATGACCCAATGGGCCTGATTTTCACCTCCATGGCATGATTGACCTGATTTGCACTCCATTTTTGCACCTTGACATCTTTCTGTAGCAGCGGAGTAGGTGAGCCTCAGAGGGGCTGGAATGGGCTGGCTAAGGTGCTATTTAGGTGGGCTTTTGGTAGGACTGCACAAGGGGCAGGTTTAGGTGTGAACTAGGACTGGTTTAGGAATGCACAAAGGGCATTTTGACATGTAGAAATCTGGGCCACCCGGCTTAACTCTTGGCCCGTCCGGCGGAGTTCAAGAGGCCCGGGCTGTCACCCCTCCTTCCACACATCAAAGAGGATGTTTGGTTTGTTTGGGGGTTCTGTAGAAGCTGTATTGGGTGTGTTGCACATAGGGCAAACTAGGTGACTATCAAAGGGGCCTGACATGGGTGCTCACAAGGGGGGCAGAACTTGGGCCAGCAAGGGGGCCTGTTTTGCATGCCATTCGGGGCCTGATTGGGGGAAGCAGGAGGTGCATGTCCAAGTGACCATCAGTGGGGTCAAACCAAGAATGATAGTAGAAGGTTTAGAGGCCATCATGGAGGGCCAAAAGGGTGCACAAAAGGGCTGGTTCAGAGGCCTGTTTTAAGGGGCAGCAAGGGGCTGTTTTTGTGATGGCCAAATAGAGGGTACACTTGGGGATTTCTGTAGACAAACATGAAGGGAACTCAAAGGGGCTGAATGGGCATTACGGAGAGGGTATGACACCATGGAGAGGGGTAGAGAAGAGAAGGGGAAGAGTTGAATTAAAAGGCTACATTGGAACACACTTTTTCAACTCACCAGTTTTTTCTTCTCTCTTGCACTGCAGGTGGTGTTGAAGATGATGGGATGAAGGTGACACCAAACCCTTATTCTCTTTATGTTGGATGAGAAAAGGGGGTCTTATCCTTGCTGATGTTGATGAATAGAGCAAAGGAATGAAGAGAGCTTGCTGCACTTGCTGAAGTTGGCACACCAATCAGGTGAGCTGGTTGCACCTGCTGCTGGTGCGCCTACTGGAGGGAGGCCTTTTATCCTTCTTATTCTTCACTTGGCACACCACAAAGGGGCTGGAGAGGTTGCTTACTTTCTTATGAAGACGTCCAAGCAAGGAGAAGCTGTCCTGGAGCAGGGTAGAGGGAGGAGAGGCAGGGCTTCCGCAGGGTGATCAACTTGTCCTGCACATGGCCAGCTGAGGGGGCTTTTATAGGGGCTGAGGGGCGCCATCTCCAGGAGGATATAAGGCTGGAGGTTGTTGAAAGGAGATAAGGATAACTCAAGGGAGGTTGGGGATGATAATGATAACACATAGTTGGTTGTTGAGGATGATTATACGCCAACTAGAAAGAGAGGGAGAGAAGGGTGCGCACCATCTCCTCCTTTCAAGGAGGTGTGCTCACATGACAAGTGGAAAGGAGGCTGGTTCGACCAAGGCTGGGCTGAGGATAAGCTTGGTTAGTTGTAGGATTAGTTAGGATGAATATAAACCAAGGGAGAGATAGGGATAAGCCATGGGAGGTGGTTGAGGGAAGTGGTTGAGTGGGACCCACTAGCCAAGGAAGGAGAAGGTGGGTGCGCCTCCCTCCCCTATTTTCTAGGGCTTCTTGCACACACATCAGATGAGGGAGTATGGAATTCGACCATGACAGGTTGGGTTAGCCCATCTTGGGTTAGGTTTAACCTTGGTTTAATCAGAGTGCTCCCGATCCAACGGCTAGCATTAATTTCGACCAAAACCAATTAAATAAATCTCAAATTGACTTCAAAAAATTCCAGATCATGCCCTGATGGCCATTGATCTTATGATCCATCCTGATGTGTGGTTGAGATCACTTGAATTGCAACGGATCTCCTGATTTAGCTAGTTTCTCCGATCGGTGCGATCTCGGCCGTCGATAATGCCGAAAACTGTAATTGAATGCAATTACCTTCTCCCATTGGCCAAATTTAATTTTCATGCATCAATATTCATGAGATCAAAGTTTTGAGTCATAAAAATTGAAATTTTCAGCCCATGGGTCGATCTAGAGCTATTCGGACCATTATGCCCCTGGTGCGAGAACATACGGCTTTCCGTCCGGATTTGCTCTTTCTTGCATATCTCTTCATCCGGGGGTCGGATTTTCGATCCGTTTTGAGCGTTTCCTAGCTCTATCCAATCTTGACAATGTGGTAAAGTTGGAATTCCATGTTAGAGTCCCAATTTGTCCCAAAGTGTCAGGGGCAAAATGGTCATTTCGGCCTTCTGGTGTCCGTTTTTCATGTTTTGGGTACCGTTGCGAAGCTCTTGACCGGGGCTATGCAATGAGCACATTATCTTGGCCATTTGTGGCATGTAAGGCCATGCCAAGGCATTTACAAAGCCTGTTTACATCATCTATTCACGAATTTTCCGAATCTGGGTCAGATTTTCTGCACCGGCGTCGGCATTGCCGAAACTTGTATCAAGCAAGCTAAGCGAAAAATTTGATGCCAACAGGATCTCATTCAACTGGATTGTATTTTCTAGATACTCCGGTAGCTGGGCACATTCTAAGCTCTTCTGAGCTAACCGATGCAGATATCTTTCTGGAACTCTCCTACCCCTGATTTTTATTTTTTTTTGATTGGAAACTAAACCTAAAGAAGAAGAATGTGAAAAAGGGAAGGAAAAGGAGGTTGAGGGAGTGGAATTTATTATAGAGGATGAAGAGCAAAGGAGATCGATCAGAGACCGGGTGGCCTCCCAGTTTGGATCATCCTTCGGAGCGAGTTGGGATGTTTCTTCGATCGAAACTTGGGTTGAGAACATGACATTTTTTTTTGATCTTTTTGAGAAGTACTAAACATAAACACAGAAGGAGTTTGGTTGGTTGTGGTTTCCAATGTGGGCTGGGATATTGACAGAGAAGGGAACAGATCGAGCAAAGATGGGTAAAGAGAGCATCCATCTTTGCTTCCTGGTGAATCTGATGGTGAACTTGTCGGGAATGAGTCTGTTAGATCTGTGGAGACGGCAAGAGGTGAATGCCCCTGATTTTGATTGCTAGAAGGCTCGCTGTGGAATGATTCGCCGCTTGACCCTTCTTCAAAGAATAACCATGATATGTCGAGACACGGCTCATCTTCTAGGCTGTCAACCTTCTTCCTTTCTGCCTGTTCTTGCGGTTCTTGTTCTTTAATCATCTGTATTGTCTTCCTCTTGTCGAAGAACTTGTGCAGACACCCCTTGAAGTATTTTTGACTGATCTTTTGGCCATTATCGCATGTCCCATCGTATCCTATCCCATTTCTTGATGTTGTCTTTACTAGCTAGATGGGCTCTACGATGCCCTGCAGTTCTCTTCCCAACCCTCGGCCTTATTGATATCCCAAATTTTCCATGATTCACCACCTAAGGGTCTTGGTAGCATCCTTCTTTCTTTTCCAGACTTGTCTGGGCTGCCTTCCATCCTTTGGCAAATTAAGGATTGTGAAGACTGGTTGATTTGGCAAGCTAGGAGGGAGAGTAACCAGGCAGTCCACAGGCATGCTTACCACCTTAATGACTTGGCCCTTGAAAGGAAACTTGATGCACTGGTGATTGGTTGAGGCTAAGGCCTCTAGTGCTTCAAGGTAAGGTCTTTCCAAGATGGCTTTGTAAGTTGGGTCCATGTCTAGGATGTGGAAGTCAACAGTAACAACTCGGGGTCCGAGCTTGACTTCGAGTGTAACCATGCCATGGGAGGGCCTCTTGGAATTGTCATATGCTGTCACAGTGATCTGTGATGGCTGAATATCCTCTTCTGGGATTCCACATAGTTGTAGCGTTTTTTATGGCAAACATTGATGGAAGCACCGGTATCAACTAAACAAGACTTGACATCTATCTCGTTGATGCTGACAGTGATACAAAGTGCATATTTCCTTGTTTCTGGTTCGGCCAACTCTTCTTTGGTAAAAGTGAGGGCGGGGTGTTCACTTCTCGGAGTCAAGACTGATGCAATCTTCTCAGGGGGGAGGGTTTCATTGACCATTACTCTTTATAAATATTGTAGAAGAACTTCCTGATGAACCTTGGACCTTTTGATCAGCTCTAGAATGGAAATCCATGCAGGGGTTTTGTCGAGGTGTTTTAGCAAGTCGTAAGATGTCCCTAGCATTGGTTCTTCTGGGTGTTCTTCTTCTTCTTCTTGTGCTCGGCCCGGTTGACCGGTCTGGGGGAAAATTCTTTGAAACATGTGCCCGCTTCTAAGCACCGTGGCAAGCTGAGGGGCTGTGGTTGGTGTAGTAGAGGTGGGTGGAGGGTTAGGTCGGATGATGGGAGGCCTCGGTAGGGGCGTAGTGATGATAGTTCGGGTTGTAGGGATGTGGGTAGGTTGTGATGACATGGTTGTACGAGGTGGTACGATGATGGGTCCTAATGGTGACGGTGTTTGTGGTGGCTCAACCGGGTGGATCAGGGTCTGACCCGGTTGGAGTTGTATGGCTGGTGGCGTTATGGTAGGTCGTGACGAGGTGCGGATGATTGGTGGTTGGCTTCTTCTAGTGGGTATAGCTCGTGGTATGGAGTGAACGGTTCGGTTAACGTGGTTCAGAGGATTAATGTTCATGAAGGAAGCAGGTTCCTCGATTTGCCAGTTTTGACCTCTATCGCGGGGTTCATCGGTAGAGGTTAGAATGGGATTAACCATTTGATTTTTTGGAACTATTGCGTGCGCGTGTGCGGGTAGCGGGTTCTGAATGATCCCCAGACCGGATTCCTATTGTTGTTGTTGTTGGACCGGTACCTGCTGCTGCTGAGGCTGGTTCTTTACTGCATTGATGTATTCACCCATCTAATCCCAATCAATGCTTCCCTGATCGTGGAGGTCATGGATATAATCTTTAAACTGAAAGCAATTCTCCACTGTGTGCCCCGGGGATCTATGGTATAAGCAATATCTATCTGTATTGGCATTTTGTGGCCACTCCAACTTTTCTCTTGGCAACGAAATCTGCCATGCCACCATAAGAGCATTGAAAATGTCTGTGAGAGAGTACGGTAATGGCAGGTAATGGTTTCTTCTAGGCCCGGTACTTCGTGGCGCATAGGCGGCAGGGGGAGGTGCCTGGTTATAGGTGGTCGGTTGGTGGGGTGGTTGAGGCGCAAAGTTTTCACGGCCAACTGTCGGGGTTGCTGGGGGACTGGTGTCTATGTTGGTTACTGGGGATATTGATTTGGTGTTTGGTGACGGAAAGGTTGGGGTTGAATCCGAGAGCGAGGTGCCGGTTGGGTTTGGCGGGGGTTTCTGTACTGGGGGTTTCTGTACTGCTGTTGGTGGTTGTTGGGCGGGTTTCCTACGATGTTGACGTGTTCGTTGGTTACCATGCCTTCAGTTACGGGCCCAGTGGTGGTGGTGCTTGTCTTTTTGGTGACTCGGGGCCTAGGTTCGAAGAGGTTCATGATGGGAGAGTCTCGGAGTTGTGTTTGGATGTACCGTGCTCTCTCATAGAGTTCGCTCATGGTGACAGGGTGGTGCAACACCAATACGTTCTTCAGAGCTGGAGTGGCGTTAGTGATGTTCATCTTGACTTGTTCCAATTTTGATAGTGCATTTGTCAGCCTTTCTGCCATTGCTCTCCATCTGTCAGCATATCTTATGAAATCCTCGTCATTTCTCATCTTTTCGGCCATAAGATCTGTGATTGAATATGTAGGGCCGACTCGATCTTGGTATCTTTGCAAGAATTTTGCTTTGACGGTATCAAAGTTGCTGGCTTCCAAAGGGTCAAGTGAATAGAACCATTCTAACGCGGAGCCCTCTAGTGATCTTCTAAACAAGCATGCATGGGCCTTCGGATCGTTTTGCCACATGGCAGACTCATAAAGGAAATCTTTGATATGAATGAAAGGATTCCCATTTCCGTTATACCGGCGGTAAATGGGCATTTCGAAAGAAGGAAGATGGAACACGGGGAGAGAGGGAAGGGATATCTTGGGGAGAGCTCTTGTGTCGATCAACCGCTTGAGCTCCCAATATTGTTCATCCATTCTGTTGATTTTGTTAAGCATGGTTTGATCAACAGAGGATTCTCGGACGAGAGGAGGGGGAAGGACATATGTTTGATTTGCCGGCATAGCCATTGGATAGGCTAAAGCGGCCGGGCAAGGAGGGTGTATCGGGTGGTGCATTTGTGGGCGGGTTTGATTAAAGTGTGCAGAGGAGTAGACCGGTGGCCTGAGTGGTGTGGTGTTATTTGGGTCCGGGTGGTTCAAGATGGCCACCGGATGGGGTGAGTTCGGAATCAAGGGTCCGTTGTGAGAATGACCCGGTACTAGTGCACCGGGTTGGTCAGTTGCTAATTGGGGGGTAGAAGTGTGGTGGCCACCTTCGGCATGGGTGTGATTGATAGGTGATTTTCCCTTTAAGATGGCCTCAATGGCTTGTAGTTGAGTTGGGTCGGCATGAGCGAATGCCTCCCACAGAGAATCCGGGTGGAGTTGGGGTGAACTAGTTTCAGAGAGAATTTCGGGTTCGTTAACGGCACATACGACGTCTAGGTGGAGGTAGGATTGATCATACTCCAGCTGCAGCGGCTCGTATCCTTAGTCCGTCATCCCGACGACTCGCCCTGATCTCAAGTTCATAAACACCGAGTAAAAGCACAAGGATCCCCTTTTTTTACTTTTTAGTATTTTCTCCCCCCTTTTTTTGGCTTTGATTTTTGTTTGAACAAACAAGTTATCAAGCAAATTAACCTCAAGCAAAGATTTCTTTTGGTTTTTGTTAAGCATTTTCAGATTTTGTTTTGGTTTTAAATTTTGATTAGCAAACAAGTAGTGGCATAGACTTAAAATGATTACCACAATTTTTTGTTTCAACCTTAAATTAGTGGCTTGTTAAGAGAAGTAATATCCACTCAAATAAATGGGTGGGACCTTATGCTCTCACAACGCCGAGCGATATAAGGTTGTCACTCTTTTCACGACGGTAGGTGATAGGTACTCCGGGTTTTGGGATAAAAGGTACAACCAGCCCGATCAGTGAAGAGGGAATCCTTCACGTCTGGGGACTTACGGAGGTCTTGATGGAAGCTACCCGGTCCTTCCGAGAGGGAATCCCCGGAGGAGGAGTTGGCAACCACCAAGAGGGGTGTTTGGGTGTGTAGGGCTTTGGGAGGAGAGAGCCTCCCTTCTCGGATGACCTAAAGGAGTCAAAGAAACCCCAATGCAAACTAAATGCAAGTGAGATATCAAGGAGTGAGAAGCAAACAAGAAGAAAGTGAAAACATAAAACGATCAATGGAGTGTTAGAAAACAAGTAAACAAGACAATGATATGAAGTCAAACAAAGATGAAAGCAAGTATTAATTCAACTAAAGATGCTTAGGAAAGAAATTAGACTCTTAAAGAAAATAGGCAAAGATGCTTAGCAAGATAATCCCTAAGGTGCAAAGTTGGAGCAAGTTGATAAAACAAGTCTAAAAAAATCAGATTGTGCTTTTTTTTAAAAAAAAGAAGGACCGACAGAAAGCAAGTAAATCGGAAGAAACTAATTGATATTCAAAGGAAGCAAGTAAACAAGCAAGCAAGTAAATAGGAACACCAAGAAGATGTAATAACTCAAGCGAGAGCCAAAGTAAAGATGAGCATGTTAGACATTCTTTTGAAGGGATGAGAAGAGCTCACTAAAGCAAGAGTTGTCCCACCGTGGTCGCCAAAAGGTGTAGGCACCCGGAAGCGGTCCGCGCGGCGGTTCGCCCTCTTCCTTCCTCCTCTCCTTCTTCTTTGGGAGAAGAAGAGATGGTGGTGTGTGTGAGTGTGTGTGTGGTCGCCAGGAGCCAAAGGCTCCAAAAGGTGATTAAGTGTAAAGCAAACGGAATGAAAAAGCAAGTTTGACCGCCGTACCTCTTGAAATGGGGAGATTGCTAGGTTCTAACTTCTACTCTCTCGGCCGGCCGAAGGAAGAGAGCTTTAGTGAGCTCTTTCACTTCCGATCCGGTTGAAGCTTCACCTCGATCGGGTTCAACCAAGAATGTCCTGCGTAAAAACACGAAAATAAGTGAAGGTCATTAGCTCTGACGTGAGTATAGTATCATGTTTGGCATGAATCTTAAACATACAAAAAGGAAACGAACTGACCGGATTGGGAAGAAATCCCAACCTTTATTTTTGGTATGTTTTAAGTATATGGAGGATGAAAAATGACTTAATGCATGCTAAATGAAGTGATAATATGTTCTAAGATAAAAATAGAGGACGAAGATCCGATCGGACAGGCAATCGGACTCCGAAAAGTGCAAAATCGGCTTTTTCCCCTGCTGGTGCCCTATATATAGGGCGCTAGCTGCAGGTGCCCTGTATATGGGGCACTAAGTCTGGCTCGGAAAGATTTTCTTCCCCTCTTCGCGATGTTGCTCCAGAGTGCTAGACGACTTCCGGGACGAAGTAGGGGCTCCTCCTTGTAGCCAATATGCAAATGAAGCTAGTGGTGGGTAGTTTGGATGCTGTATGAAAGAGGAGAGACGGATAGAGGCTCTCAAAGTGGAGAAAAAGACCATGTTTATGTATGACAGAAACAGCAGGTTTTTGGGATTTTTGGAGGGGTGATCTTGGATCGGTTTGAAGGCTTACAGGATATGCAAATGGCTTAGAAACATGGTATTGGATGAACTCTAGGGTGGTACCGAGTTGGAACCCCCTTCCAGCTCCAAATGGGGGTCTATTTATAGCCCAAAAGAGGGTACTTTGGCCATTTTCAAAAAGTAGTTCCACGCGGCAAAGCGCCTTATATATAGGGTGCCAACATCATGAGGTATGTCAAATCGATAAGATGAGTCCCTGCGAGTGGTCAAATCGGTCGGTCAAGTCAATTTGACCAGGTGCCAGGCGCCCTATATATAGGGCGCCAGGTGCCCTATATACAGGGCACTTTGACCCCGGTCAACGTCCTATCGATCTTCTTCGGAACGTGCCGAAAAGCCTGATTCTTCCGGAAAACATAGTTCCCTTGAAGGGTTACTCAAATATTCTTCATGAAAACAAGAATTTAAGCTCTCCAACTAGGCCAAAATTGTGTGTCTACAATTACCTAGTGTTTCTATAACTTTTAAGGTGTCAAATGATGGTGAGGAAGGCAGATTTGGCTTTTTTCTGGTAGCGAAGCCCTACATGATGGCGCTCTAGTTTTACACTTATTCTTGATGATTGAAAATGTTTTGGGGAAAGATAGCACTAGATTCATAATCCACAATCGATAAGGATAATGATTTGGATTTTTTTAACCTTTGGAAAAACTATATTTGGTAGCCTCTATTCCCCCTTATCAGTGCTCCTATCAAGTGGAAGAGGAAAACCTCCATAGTCTGTCAGACCCAAAAGAGTCCTGCAGTAGTCGAATATGTGGGCAAAGTGTCAACTCCAGGAAAGGGTCACACCTTTGGTGTGAGAAACGAAGAAGAAGAGATCGCCCCACACTCACATTGATCCCTGAACATTTGGCCGTCAACGTCACTCAGGCACCATAGAGACGGTTTGGAACATGTAGGGAAAATAAAATAAAAAATAAAAAGTGGTAGGAGAGAGTGATGAAAAAGAAATAAAGTGGCCGCTAAGAACCATGGCTCTATGATTAATAGAAACTAAATGCAAGTAATTAAAATATGACAACACGTACCTTAGCGTAGAGAGATAGGATGTGAGTTCTAACTTTTCCTTCTTTAGCTGGCCGAGGAAGAAGAGTCTTTAACTGGTGCTTGCTAAATGTCCAATTCAACTCAAATACAATGAAACTTGTGAAGAAAATGAATTAGAGCTGAGTGGAGTGTAGTAAATGTAAATAGAATTAGGTAAGAACAAATCGAATTAGGCGTTGGCCCTAGACCATCTT
The DNA here is from genome assembly GCA_036172225.1 of Cryptocoryne crispatula var. balansae. NCBI lineage: Eukaryota > Viridiplantae > Streptophyta > Magnoliopsida > Alismatales > Araceae > Cryptocoryne > Cryptocoryne crispatula. Next base: position 9,686,296 of record CM069931.1, on the reverse strand, counting down.
TTTTGGTTTATTCTCAAATTAAATATGATTCAAAAATGTAAAAATAATGAAAATGTATTGTCATATTCCTAGTGTATGTGATTAAATGAAAAATGAAGCAAATCTTGGCCAATTTGATAAAGAATTGATAAAACTCGATGCCGAGGAAGATAGCTGGTCCAAAACTGGAAACTGGTGGCTTGACTTTGCTTCAAAGCTTGCCACAAACGCCATAGAAGTTGGAATTGATCCTCATTTATTGAAAATGAAAGAGTACAAGGAGAGGAAGAATCTTTCTTTGGATAGCTTGGCCAACATGTGTTGTTATGCTTCCGTAGAGATCGGGAAAAAGTAGTAAGTCTGGGTGCACGAACCGACCTTCTTCTCTCTAAAACTTGCTAAATTCTTTCTCTAAAATATATTGGGGCTCAAAGATGGGGTGTGGGGACATGTGGGTACTCCTTAGGGACGTGCTTCCAATCTCCAAGATGTTTGGAGGTCATCCCAATTTATAGAGAAGAGAGATGTCAAAACGAAAAAGTTAGTCTTATGCACCCCAAGGTGGGGGCATATGGGGGCGTATGGAATGTAAGAATAAATCTTCCGGATTTAAGTAATGATTGTCCACAAATGAAAGAAAGGGCACGTTGAAATGTGCCCCCAAGTGAGGGTGCATATGCCCCTTGTTGGGGGGCACATGGAAATAGTAAGAAATTTTTTTATTTCGAATATTCACTCTGATTGATCGGAAATAGAAGGGTCTATGCACCTCTGGACAAGGGTGCATACGCCCCCTACTTGGGGCACATAAATTTTAAACAATAAAATTAATTTGGTTGAAAATTGGATCAAAATTGAGACCGAAATCAAAATTGGAAATCGGGGGCGCATATGCCCCCACTTAGGGGTGCTTGTGACTACATCCATGAAACTTTGGTTTAGAGGCTACTACAGAAAAATAAGAGGTTTTTTTTGTCTCCCATTTGTTGTGGATGAAAAACAACTCATAGATAAAGCTTTCTAGATAGGTGGATCAATTGGCACTCACTTCAAGACTTCATCCAGTTACATACGGATGCCCTGGCAGCGATCAAAATGGCCTGGCATTGATCAGAATCTCCCAAAATTGATCAAAAAGATCCGACAACAATCAGAAAGATGTGGCATGGCCCAGAAGACATTCAGTGTGCCAAAAAATTGATCATAACCTTCAAATTTTAATCATTAAGCATTGATCATGAGCCAATTTTGTGCTTCCACGATTAATGTGTGGCTCTCGCTTGAAGGGTATGTCATTGCACGAAAAACTCTAGCTCCTTCCGGAAAATATTTTACTCATATTGAAAGTGACCCGACATGTTCTTAAGTGGTGTAATCACATGTTTCGCCCATGGAAGAAGAGTTTTAAGCTCCGAATTAGGGCGATTTTGCGTGTCTATAACTTGTCTTGTCTTGACATTAGCTTTGTAAGAGAATAACATGTAGCGAAGTTGAATGGATTGTAGAGAAATGTAATGAAACGAAATGAAATCCAACATAATGAAATGGTGATGGACTAAAAAATAATGTCAAGGTGTAAATATAGACATGCGCTTTAGTTTCATTCGACAATGTGAATCTCTCTTAGCATTTAGGATTGCTGTCATGGGCATAATTATGCCCATGCTGTCTTGGCGTGAGCATAATTCATGAATATTTTGGGGTTTTATGAAAAATTTTAATTACTCTATAAACATAAGTAAATTTGGCCAAACCCTATCAACCCAAGGTAGCCAAATTCATAGCTAGCCTCCTCCTCTCTCTCCAAACCCTATCAACCCAAGGTAGCCAAATTCATAGCTAGCCTCCTCCTCCTCCTCCTCCTCCTCATCCTCCTCCTCTCTCTCTCTCTCTCTCTCTCTCTCTCTCTCTCTCTCTCTCTCTCTCTCTCTCTCTCTCTCTCTCTCTCTCTCTCTCTTCTTGGAGCACATTTTTCCATGATAAAGCATCGTCCAGGATGAGCATCGTCCAGGATGAGTTGGAAGGTCCAATACTGCTAGAGACCATGCACTTGGATGGTTTGAAGAGCTTAAAAAGTTTTTTATTCTCCTCTCGAAGGGATTAGATGAATCCTTAGTAGGTATATTAATCGAGACATGATCAAAAAAACACATAGGAATTGTCGCTTTCACAACATTACATTTTTTTGAACAATTCCTTAAAGGATCTGGATAGACTAATGTATGCAATGTCTTGTCATAAGATGAGTATAACCTATCTTATTGGTCATCAGTGTGGAGAAGTTGAGATATATACAGGTACTCATTAGTAAAATGAGTTCACTAAACTTATCAAATTAGAAATCTGAATAGTATCTTACTTGACTGTCAATTAGGGTTTTTATTATCATGGTTGTATTGTTGTATTTTTGACTTGAGTCACCAAAGATGTCTTACTGGGCATACCTTGTGTTTTTGCTATCGACTTATAGATCATTGATACGATAATTCAGTATGGTTAATGTATCAGGTACATGGGAAACTCAGTGAAGGTAATTGAGTAGACAACAAAGGATCTTTCATTCTCAGTAAATGAGAGAGAATGCCTATAGAATAGCATTCTAAATCTCTGGTCATGGTAGAGAGGATAATTGGAAAAGAAACTTTTCAATTGATCCAATTTTGAGTACAGTGTCCAAGTGTGTCAATATATTAAGCGATTAACAGTATATGTCGTATCCTTATATGACCGAGGTTTTAGATGGACAAGGGTTTATATCTATGTAGTAACTGATGATGAAAAATCTCAATAGAGATTACATCATCTCCAAGGTCATATGAGATCATGAGCTGTAACTTGTACCCTTCATAGTCGAAAAATGGTTAAATTTGTTATTAGATGATAAATTTAACTTAGCATAAGTTATTATTTTAATTATGTTTCAATTAAATAGACTAGGTCTAGTGGGCCACACACAATAGAATTATTTATAAATATAGAGGCATCAACATAGTTTATAGAGATTTTGGCTTTTCATGAAAGGGTCTAAATATTTTTATAAATAGTGATGATATGAGTTAAACCCTATCAAGCTTAGGGTTAGAATTTCATTCTCAGCCTTTTGGTGGATGCCCTCATATGGTAGAGTTTTGTTTGAGAAGAATTCTCGAATCTGGTGCAATAGAGAACATGTTTTTAAAGGAAATTCACGTGAATATTGTTAAAGGCTGTGAACTTAGATGGCTTGGAGGTCAGAAAACATTACTTCTTCATCAGGCATGAGAGGATTGGTTGAATCCCATGAAGGTATTTGCATTTTGGTTTGAATACAATTTTCATTATTTATCATCCGGTTCCAATCGAGATAAAGACCATGATATTAAAAGGAATTGTCCCTTCCATTACACCAAACTTTGTAGAACAATTCCTTAAAGATTCCTAGCACTTGGGGTCACATGGTTGACACTACATGAGATGCGTCCAGAGCACCCACGACTAGTTGATAGCGGAGGTCGGGGGATTTTAGCTCTTGGGGAGGCCAAGCCGCTTCTCCTCCCCCTCCCCCTAATTCTTCTTCTTCACCTTTGACTGACAACAACTACAGAGCAATCTCCTCAGTAAGTATATTTCTTCTTTTTTTTTCTTTTACAACACCATTGGTATTGTCATTCCACGTCATTGGATTTTTCTTTTTTTTACAAATCACATTTACCATATATTTAATGTCCTTCATGCACGCAAGGAAGTCATGCCCACTTCTGCTTCTCTATTTTTACTTAGTTTTTTTTCTTTGTTGTTGCCCAGCTCACAAGTGCAATTAGTCCTGCCAAGTAGGTTCTATTAAGCTTCCATTCTGGGGCTTGCTCGAGGCTGTCAGAACATAGTTGCATCAACATGAGATCCAAGTTGTCTTGTGACTGGAGCCATGAAATTTTAGCCGATCAAGGTAACTTAATCATTTGGTACATCTAGGATCAACCATGTCATGCTACTACCATTACGTGTGTCACTGGTATTTTTCTCTTTTAGTGTCTAGCAATAGCATAACTTGATTTGGTTGGGCAAATTCAAGACCTAATTCCTCTCATAAGGTGTTTTATCAATGTTTGGGAAGATCAAAACTAATGATAGGCAACAAGATCCAACTTGTTTAACTTATGCACCTGAATCTTATAAAAAAATCGACGTAATGCATTTTGAGATTTGTGGGCTATCTCAATGAGCTTATGACGAAGCCAGTTGGCAACCCATCTTGTCACATCCTAGGCTTCTTAACATGCACAACAGAATAATCTGATGACACAACCGAGAAAATTAACCTCTTAAATACATCAGTTTAGAAAAAAATGAAGACAAAACTAGGTCCCAATTCATAATTCCACACATTCTAACTAAAATAAACTGCCAATGCTACAATCTAAACAAACTATATACAAATCTAAGACATAATGATCTTCCATTTACCTTCTCGAAAATCAGACCATCATACTTTTGCTGCAGTAAACCTTAAAAGATTGGAATGAGTCACACTGACTCAATAAATATCTTATCATCCGTCAAATCAGATAACCAAAGGGTCTTAAATAATAATTAAATAAATACCCAAACATACACCCATTGTATATAAATATAGGACTAAACAATATAATTAAATATTTGATTAACCACATATTTTAAATTACCAACTTGCACCTATACAGACCCAATTAACACTTATAAACATCAATAGAACAAGCTAATCAAAATGGATAACACATGCATGAATACCTATCCTTTAATAAGGTATCACATCTTTTCCTTATTTCGCAAGAAATACATCGTTTTGCGATCTTGACTAGTTAACACCAAATTTATCATACATAGCATTACAATATAGCTAAACAATGTCCCATAATACACCTACATGGTGATGGCACTCAAGACAAACTACACTATTTGGGATCGAAAGATACACCAGACTATTCTAATGCTCACTGTCCTCGGGTCGTGACTAACTAGTTTGGTGTAGTTCAATCTTTCATTCTAGTTAATGCACTCTTCGTACCAATCATGTCATGCCAATAGAAGCTATGCATATTACAACTATTAATAAGAACGTATGCACAACTAATGCAATCCAACTATCTATAAAAAAAATACACATATAAACAATATAACATGACCATGCTAATAACATTCCTTTTCATGATGCTTAAACACGTCGTTCTACGCATACATGCATGAATATGGCGACGTACAAAATATACATTTAATTAAGTGATCAATAACATAAAGTATTAATAGAATTTTACAAAAAAAAATCAGATTTGTCTAGTTAAGCTAAATTCTAACTAATTTAATTAATATGTAACATTAAATATTAAAATTAGACCTAATCAAGTTAATATACAATGAGATATCAAGTTCCTAAATTAACATCTCATGCTATTCATTAGTTGAGACACGATGGGATCAATTAATCTAATAAGATTACTAAGTGCGTAGTACACATCTATTATATTTAATAAGGCATCTAACGACGAATAATCTCTACATTTAATATTTATCAATATGTTTAAATCAACATCTAAAGGTTATTAGAGCAGTGATTAGATATCTAATTTAATGATATTAGACACGTCTGATCTCATATCTCGATGACATCAACAATTAGACGGGTTCGAGAAAGGCCGGCTGGATGAATCACAGGATGACAACGACGATGGTAAGTCGAGATGGGGCTACTCTTCTCCTGCTGTGCACTAGGGTGTAGACCTGTGTAGGTGCACGGCGACTAGCGGTGTAAACGGTTCGGTTCGATTTTGATCTTTTTTCTTCGAAGCAGTAACAGAACTGAAAAGTGAATCAAACTGAATCGAACTATTTTTCATTGAATCTTAAACCGATTGTGAACGGGTTCGTTTTGGTTCGACTTGTCGATTTAATGTATATTTAAATAAATTAAATTATAATAAAATAAAATATAAGTTAGAATAATTATCAAAGTTTACATGAAGATTAATATTTTTTATAATATATAATTATATCTTTATACTAATTAACTTAATTTTATAATTTATATGTTTATACTAATTAACCAGGAGCCTTGTGAGTGCGTGGGCGCGCAACGTGGCAAATGCGCGGATGCGCAGGAACAGGCACAGGCGGTGATGACGTCAGTGGGAGCAAAAGAGAGACGGGTGACGGTAAGACAGCCGGACGGGGAGATTATGGAAACGAACTATTACACTTCACGGGTAACTCGAAACTCGGCTCGATACAAATTTAATTCGACTCGTTTAACATATTAAATGAATAAATTTAAATAAAAAATAAAGTTCATGTCACGACCCGGATTTTTAACATGCACAGCGGAAGATAATCCGGCGACGTAACGGGAAAGGATATCGGTCTGGAGCCAAATAAGACTAAAATCTCAATCCAAATAAATAATTCCAAACTTTACAACATAATATCACCATAAACAAACACCTATCTAAACAAATTAAATACCAACATTGAATGAGTACTCCACTAGCTCCTCGAATTCCAAAATACCACTACGCTTCTGCTGCGCTAAACCTGCACTCCTGAAAATATTAACAACGGAAGGGGTGAGTCACAACAGACCCAGTAGGACTTACACCCGAACTACCCCATTATAATAATGATTATAGTGGTATACTATACATATTAAGCCTAAAAATCAGATTTAATACATAGGGTTTAAACTAATCATATATCTTTAATTAATTGATCACAAAGTCAATCAACTACCCCATATGATAATCAGACTCTAAATGCATTAAAAACCAACATAACCTACACATTAAACTGTTCTAGGTATGCCCAGAACACATAAACCTGACATAAAACCAATGACACATCTATAACACTACCATCTATGCCAATCCACACAACTAAACACCTGTCTGAGTAAATACCATGCTCCATCTGATAAAATGTAGTCACATCACAAAACTAGCACCAGATTTACCATATAGTAGGAAGTAACATATAGTAACTAAATCCCATAGTACCCCTAGGCAGTACTTTAGGATGAACCGCGGTATCTCGGGATCGAAGGATGCTCCAGATTCAACTAATCACGCCCACGGGCCACTAATTTAGTCCGGGTGAAGTACAAAACAACCACAATGCACCACCGCACTAACCACATTCCACACCATGCAAGCATATAATTAACTCGCACGGTAAAGAAACAGGAACATTTAATTGGCAATCAAACATGAAATACATAGATGAACACCCATGGTTCTATGCACCACATATTTGCATACCATACCACAGTCTATCACAAACTAATGCATATGGATAGGATCATGCAATTTACAACCTAAACATATCAATTACATACTTAAACAGAACTACCTATCACATAAAAGACAACAAACTTAATTCTAACAACATTATATCTAAACCTTACATCGGCTTTTTATAAAATCGGAATATACATGATTAAGGTTCATCGCGATGCAAACATACTAAACTAGCTAAATTTAGACATACACAACCTATCATGATGTCTAACATACATGAATAACCAAATTAATCTAAGCATGCACAATTTAAACAAATTAATCTAACTCTATCCCAATATGCAAATAAATCAAAAACATCCCATTAACTACAATCTTCTAATCCTGGTGATCTAAGCATGCGTTTTACAATTTAATCAAGTATATTAGAGTGCTAAGAATAGCCGAGACGCCTACCTTGACGGCAACGGCGAACGGCGCACGAAATTCCAAGGAAATTGAATTTTGCGACGAGACTGCCGCGGTTGCGTCGGCGACGGAAAATCGAGCCGGGTAGGTGTTCTTAAAATCTGCCGGAGGAAGAAGAATAATAAACTATGGAGCTTGATAGAAGATAATAGGAGAGAGGGCGATAGGGGAGAGGAGAGAGGATGTATACCGCGCGGAAGAGAGCGGCACACGGCGGCGCAGCCGGGTGCAGGCGGGTGCACGCGGGCGCGCGCGGTGGCGTCAACGACGCGGGCGGCCGGGCGGCGGGAGACGGCCGCGTCACTTGGCGGCGGGCGGCGGGCGCGCACGAGCGCCGGGCGGGCGCGCACGGCGAGGCGGGGTGCGAGACGGCGCCGGCGGGCGACGGCACGCGGCGGCGTCAACCGCGAGGCGGCGCGCACGGCGGCACGAGGAGGCGTCGCGCACGCGGGACGGTCGCGCGGAAGGCGGCGGGCTCGAGGCGGCGGTACGAGGTGGCGGAGACGCGGGCGGGCGCGTGGAGGAGGACGCGCGGCGGCGGCAGAGGCGCGCACGCGCGCGCGGAGAAGAGAGAGAAAAGCAGGGGAAGGCGGCTGCGCGCGGGAGAGAAGAAAAGTAGTGTTCGGAGGGGGAGAAAAAGGGGATATATAAAGGGGAAAGATGAGATTAAAATAATAATAAATAATTATCTATTAACTATATATTTTTTTAAAAAAAAATAACCGGGGTATTACAGTTCAACTTATTAAACGAGTCGAGCTTGATCAGACTCTTACTCGGCTCAATAAACTCACGGGTAACTCGATTAAATATTCTACTCTATATACATTTTTAAAAATTAAATTGTGATCATTAATAGTTACATATTGTTACTTAAATATATTAAATAATTCAAATTTTGAGTTTAAACATATATTAAAATTTTATAAATGAGTTGAATTTAAAGTTTTATAAATAATTTTTCATTGATTTTAAATTTTATAAACAAGTTTATATATTGCATAAACTTGAATGCGAATTGTTACTCGAGTTTGAACTCAACTCTACTCGATTAATAAATAAATAAAAATTAAATAAAAATTAAATATATTCGTTAAAATTCGAACTCAAAATCGTGTAAAATAAATAAGGTGAGTTTGAACAACATCTTACTCTGCTCGGCTGAGGTCGTTCGCACCTTGAGAAGGAGCAAGCGGCGAACGACGACGTGGGCAAATCGGGAGGAGAGAGAAAGATGCGGGAGGCAGTGAAAAAGGCGGGAAGAAATAAGTAAAAAGGAGTGGGCGCGGGAATAAGGCGGTGGCCAAAGGGCAAAGGCTATTGATGATGATTTTTTTTTTGTTTGATTTACAGGATATTACACATCTAGATGAAGATTGTTGCCATTTAACTCGAAAATTTGAAGAAATAGCCGTCTGCAACCTCCTCCGAAGGAAGGAGGACCATTGCCACTCCGGAGGAGGAGCATCGTCATTAAGCTTCTTCTTTTTTTTCGAAGATTTGAAGAAATAGCTCGGATTTTTTGAAGATTACAAGAAATGACCGTCAACAATCCCTCGGGACAAATATCGTTGACATTCAATTGTTAACATTGGAAATATTTTGGACCGAGGAAGAATCGTTAGGCGAGCCATCAATTTAAAGCTCAATGTCATCATTCAAAAAAAAATCAGAGGTTAATAATCGGCTTAAATTCTTATTAATCTTTGTCAACCGGTATAATTAGATCTTTCGCAGGAATCGCAACCATTCCGTAGCAAGTAAAAAAAAATATATTAAGAATTCACCCATTTTTGGTAGCTGACAAACAATAAACAAACATACATCTTACCTTACTTGTAGGTACATCCGCATATAATACGATTATAATACTGCTCTCGGATCCGACTGGTTTGACATCCCTCAGAACGGCTGACATGAGCAAAAGAGAAACGCGAGAAACGTTCGATACAGAAATGTCCAATCACTAATGGCCTGTTTGGCACTCAAATTTTTCGAGGATAAACCAGGTTTATCTCCTAAATTTTGGGGATAAACCCCCGAGTTATCCTCGTACCAAACATGCCCTAAAAGGTTACCAAACATGCCCTAAAAGGTTGAGCGATCCATGACCCAAAATATTATATTTCAGCACAGGACGTAGAGAAAATAACCGTTATACCGGGTCAAAAATTATGGTGGGACCCAGGTTCCAAAAACATCTTTAGATCCGATTCGTGCCCTGCAATCGTGGATCCGTCGACGTCAACGGCATCCAGAATCACACCGTGGGCATATGACCACAGGCAGCTAAAACAAATAAACGTGCAAGGGATTACGAGCGAAACGACCTGGCATCAAACAAGTCAGACAATAAAATGAAACAAGCGGAATAAATATAAATCAGTGTGGAACAGCTGTTCCAGTGACATGCTAACACTATTCTGGACGGTAAAATAGGCCGGCTCCAACAATACCGAAGGGGTTTTGCATACATTATTACATTTTATATTGCCACTAGATACAGGTACAACAACATACAGTAGAAAATATTAAGAACAATATTGATGTAAGGTGTTAAATATTATATCTAAACAGGGCCTAAAATACATTAAGGAGGCAGTCTTCCCGAGAAACTATTAAGAACTCTGCTTACACTTCCATATGCCCTTGAAGTGTGATTAGAATTGCCCTTTAACTTCGCTTGTCGGCAAAGCCATCATCGGGCCCATCACCGGGCTCCTCATCGATGTGCCCCTCAAACTCATCCTCTCGATTGCCAAAGTCGCCATCGTCAAGGAAGCTACTGCCTGCATTGTCACTGCTAAGGCCGTCAAAACTGTTGCTTCCGCCACCAACTGCAATTTCATCACCGCCAATATTGCTGCTGCTCCCCCCATGGCCAGCTCCACCATAGCTAGAACCACTTCCGCCAGCATCGATCCCACTGCTGCCTCCAGCAATATTCCCCAGATTACCACCACCACCGTAGTTGCCGAATCCCTCAGTTCTACTGGGGCCATCAAAATTGTCCCCTCCGCCACCACCTCCAGCAGCAAAACTCCCCATACTGCCATCACTCCCTCGGTACCCACCACCAGCGTTGTAGCTACCACCATAGTTGCCACTCCCTCCACCATAGCCACCGCCACCACCATAACCTCCACTTGCGCCACCACCGTAACCTCCATCACTGGCTCCAGCACCGTAACCTCCACTTGCACCACCTCCGTAGCCTCCACCATAACCACCTCCAAAGCCACGGTAGCCACCACCACCACCTCCATACCCTCCATAGCCACCGCCGCCACCTCGTGCACGATCAGTAGCATAATTCACTCTTACCATGCGACCATGAAGATCCTGAAACATAGAATCTATCAGTGGTACCTAACGGCAGGTTAGAATCAGAGGTAGTGCCATACTAATTTCAATACAGATGTTTTTATAGAATAAAATATTAATATAAAAGCTGATAGTGTAATTTCTGAAAGAAAGAAAGAAAATCATGTGCATTTCGGAGCCTAAATAGAGGTCTAGTGTGCAAATAATGTTAAAATGGAAGCAGCATATGCATCTGTTTCAAGTTTAATACAGATCAGACATTGTTTTTAGTTTGGTACAAAAATATGTTACAAATAATATAAATTTTAAATTTAATATAGTTTAACCAAATATGTTATATTACTACCAACATCAAAATTGATATTAATACTAAGCCATGATGCTGTAACCAAACACGGCATACAAAAGCCCCAGAAGTTAAGGCAATTATTAACAATTAAGTCAAAAAACCACAATCATGGATTAGCCCGGCACATAGATCAGGGCAAGGTAAGTGGGGTCGGGGGTCGGGACCGGGTCGGTTGGACCCAAACCGACCTAGGTCGGCCAGGGTCAAGACCCGGGTCAGGTCAAGGTTGGCCGGGGTCGCAATAATAAATAATAATTTTAAAACATACACCAGGTCGGGGTCACGGGGTCAGGATTAGGTCGGTCGGCCCAAAAACCGACCGGGTCGGGCCCAGGTCACGACCCCGCATTCCATGGATCAAGGCATTTATGAAACTTGCCAATTTAGTTTGTCATTATTTAGGACTTTTTAGAAGATGAATTTAAGTTTTTGACAAGATATAATTTTGTGAAATTGCAAGTTGTTTGTTTAGAAAATAGAAGACACCAAAACATCCCATCTTTTGCCAAAAGTCAGAGTCAACTCACATATTTCAAATTTTCTTGAACATCATTAAAGGATATGGATGTTATATTTGTGCTAAAAGGAGTCCAAACTCTTATCCTTATAAATTATAATCCATTGAAGTTAAATATAAAATTCCAATCCATCCAGGAACAGTAAAAAGTCATGAAAAGTAAGATTTATCAAAAGTATGGCAAGAATAATGAAATTATTTGAAATATATGAATGTATAATAGTTAGATGAATAATCATTAAGTAAATAATTATTTTACTATTTCATTTCATATCAGAATTAAACATATCGATTAAACAATATGAATAAGTATTAATTTGAAAGAAATAATTTTATTTTGTGTTGGAGAAATCCAAAGTATCAACTTAAAGTTTTAATCCCAAATTATTTGAGAGTCTGCATCAATATTCTCTTTGTCCACCTAAGTTGATTTTGAGTTCCTTCTTCGAACATATGTAAATCGTTCAAATCATACTGAATACCCTCCTCCAAGTTAACTTAGTTCTACCACATTTATTTTGTTTTTACTATTTCAATATTTTCTACTTCTCTAACTGAAATTCCTTGAGCTTTACATTTTATGTACATATCATCTCAATCTTCCCTCTTTCAATTTATATATAATTGTCACTATTCTCGTATATTTATTCCTTATGTTATCTAATACCCATCATCCATCTTTAACATTTTCATTTTAGCAACACTTATTTTGAAAACATATTTTCTTGTAATATCCAAAATACACTATCATATAATATTGTGGTTTTTTTATAGTTATACAATAAAATTTTTCTTTTCACCTTTACTAGAATCTTCGAATCACATAGAACTTACGTATACAATCACATAGAACTCACGTAGTCTCCACTTCATTCATCCTGGTTTAAAATTTAATCCTATGGCTAACACGTTCATCACATTCTTCGTCTGTTTGAATTATTAATCCAAGATATTTAAACATAGAACTTTAAGATAACATTACATCATCAAAACTAACTCCCTCATCCTTTTCTTCTTACATATATTATTATATTTTGTCTATGTTCTACTTATTTTGAAATTCTAATCACTAAAATATTTTTTCATAGTTTTAGTTTCTTATTCACTCATTGTGTCTCATTCATCAATATGATATTATTTACAAACATCATACACTATAGTGTATCTTATAAAATCCTTTTTAATTCACCCATAACTAATACAAAATGCTAAAAGTTTATCGTAGACCAATAATATGAGTTAATTGAAATAAGAAGCAAGTCAATTAAAATAAGAAAATTTACATATGAGATATATTTTGACTTAAATGATAGAATATTTTCCTCAATCATAACTCAAACTCAAAATCTTAATCCCAAATGATTGGAGTCTGCTATATGGACTCGTCTTTTTCGTTCACCGTGCTCTTCCGCTAACACCTCCCACATACCTAATTCCTCCAAGTCGGACATGCCCACGCCAAGTTAACTTGGACTATCTCTCCGCCTCTTTTGTGCTGTCATCTCGACTTGTCTGACAGGCACTTCTAGAGGGCACCGCCTGATATGTCGAAACCAACAAAGTTTTCCCTTCTTTACAATATCTTTGATTCTTGAAACACTCACTTTATCCCTAATGCACTCGTTGCACATTCTATCACCCGTGTCTGACCACACATCCACCATAACATCTGTATTTCAACTACACTCAATTTAGCAGTATGTTTCCTCTTAGTTGTTCTACACTCACTACCGTAGACCATAGCGGATCTTCTAACCGTGTGATAGAAACTTTCTTTTAATTTTAGAAGAATTTTACGGTTGCATAGAATCATCATTACCTGTCTCTGATTCAGCCATCTCACTTTAATCATATGGTTGACATCTTCGTCACATTCTCCGTCCATATATGTAAGATTGAACACAAATATTTAAATTAGATATATAGTGCAAGAACCTTTCTGTCCAATGTTACTTCAACCTCTTCAACTCTCGAGGTTTCGCAAAATCTAAAGTGCATATATTCTGTATTTGTCCTACTAATTTTAAATCTCTTAACTTCTAACAAAGTTCTTATTAATACCTTCTTGAATCTCATCAATTAGAATAATATCATATACAAATATCATATACCAAGACAAACACTCTGTATATATCTTAAGTAATTTTGTCTATGACTAGGACAAAAAATATAGACTTAAAGTGGACTTTTGGTGTAGTGATTGACACAAAGAATGCTCTTGACTCCCCTCTAAGGAAGGAAACATGGTAGTCGCACTCTCGTGTATGTCCCTGATGATGTTAATAAATTCACTAGGCACCATCTTATTTCTAAACACCTACCAAGAACCTCTTTTAAAACTTGGTCTTAAACTTTTTCTAGATCGAGAAAAACTATATGAAAATCTCTCTTCAGATCTTTGTATCTCTTTACTAATGATCTAGCTAAAAAGACGACCACCGTAGTCAATCTGCCTGACATGAATCCAAATTGATTTCTTGAGATCTCAATACACTCTCGAAATCTCCTCTCCATAACCTTCTTCCATAATTTCATAGTTTAACACATCAGCCTGATACCTCTGTAGTTCCCATAATCTTAAACGTCACTTTTCCTCTTACGATACTCTTTCTCCACTCTTTTGGCATCCTTCTGGAGATAACTATTTTATTAAAAAGAAGAGTTAGTCACTCCGCTTTTTTCTCACCCAAACACTTCTAGGCTTCTAAAGAGGTAATTTCTTGGGAACACTCTACCGCTTGCCTCTAGTCCCCTTCTGACTTTGTTCTGATATCCGAAATAGACTCATTGAAGAACATTTCAAAGTAACGTTTCCATCGTTCCTGGATGTCTTTGTCCCAGGTCAACACTCTCCCCTCCATGTCTTTAATACACCGAACCTGTCCCAAGTCCTGAGAACTCTTCTCCCTCAACCTGGCTAGATGGTAAATATCATTATCAACTTCCTTTGTACCCAATTTGTCATATATCCTGCTACACGTTGGCTCTCTAACTCATCTATCTATCTTTTTTGTCTCAATCTTAGCTCTCTTATATTGTTCAAAGACTTTGTTGATGTTCTAGTTAGACAATTTCTTAAACCACTCTCTCTTACTCTTCATGGCTCTTTGCATTTCATCATTCCACCACCACAATTTCTTCATAGGTGAACCTCGCCCAGTAGATTTGTCAAAAATATTTTTTTCCTATCACCTTAATCTTCGATGTCATGTTAGCTCACATTAACTCGGCCCTTCCATTCAAATCTCATTCTTTAACTTGGAGGCCTCGTTCCTAAATATTTTCTAAATATCTCCTATTTACTTCCCCTCATTTCATTCCATTTGATCTTACAAGCACTCTGTTGCCACATTGTTTGCCACTGCCCTAAGACCTTAATATCCAAGACCAAGAGTTTATGCTAGTTTGTGAGTGCTTCACTAGGCATGACTTTCTAATCCTTACATAGAGCACGGCTCGCTTTCCAAGTAAGGATAAAGTTAATATGACTCCTACTTCTCTCATTCTTAAATGTTACTAGATGGGAGTCTCTTGATGAAATGAGTATTTGTTAGAATCAGACGGTAGGCCATCACAAACTCTAAAATACTTTTTCCCTTTTTATTTTGCCCCCTATACCCAAAACCTTTGTAGATGCTCTCAAATTCGCTTTCTTAGTACCCGACATAACCATTGAGATCACCGCCAATTAGAATGCTATCCTCATTCGATATCCCTTGCATGATACCATATATGTCCTCTTAGAATTGAACTTTCAGCTCACTGCTAACCCCTACTTGGGTGCATAAATATTGGTATCTCTTGATGAGTAATCACCTTGACTAGGATGATCCTATTCTCCACTTGTACCACAAACACCATTGTCCTTAAGAGTACCATCTAAAATGATTCCAAGTTCATTTTTATTAGATGTCTACCCTGTGTACCAAAGTTTGAAACCCAACCTTCTCCTCTTTAACTTTTCCCTACTTTCTTCAATCATAAATATATATATGTAGGTTTTTTTTCACATATAAAGTTTCCTTTACTAGGTTTTCTTTGGGTTGAACCTACCAGTTCACTTACGTTGAGGTAGGTGGAATAGGCTATGCAAACCTAAGTGCTATTATAATCTAATACAAACCAGCTAGATTGTTGAAGAGGCTTCTACTAAGATAGCCGATCGGATGACATGCTTTGGAAGAACAACGAAAAATAACACAATCAACTATGGCTGAAAATGCCATCGGAGAAACGAAGTAAGCCCATTTGAACAGTTAAAGTGGACTCGGTCACAACTATTTTGCTTTATTGCATTAAACAAGATATTCCAAAAGCTAGTTATGTGGATTTGAATTCCTGCTATCATTGTGTAACAATGCATACGTCCTTTGCCCTCATGGACTGAAGCCCAAAAATCACATCAAACATCTTTTCACCATCTAATTGAAAACGGCTCCAAGTTCAACAGCGAGATTTGGTTATGACCTATGATATAAAAGGTGGTTTAGGGGACCACCTACGCAAAAGAAGATTGAGGCAGATTCAGCCATGATGCGCTGCCACCTAGATGGGTGCTTGGACAGGTAACTCGAAACCTGACTCGATAAAAACTCAACACAACTCGTTTATTATGCTAAATGAACAAATTTAAACAAAAAATAAAACTCGACTTATTAAACAAATCAAGTTTGAATAGCTCTTATTGACTAGATAAATACGCACACAACTCAATTAAATACTTGATTGAATATTTATTCAAACATAAATAAATTATGAGTATTAATAATTATACATTGTACCTTAAATATATAAAATAAGTCAGAATTTGAGTTTAAATTTAAATCAAGTTTCATAAATAAGCTAAAGTTAGAATTTTACAAATAACTTTAAATTGATTTTGAGTTTTATAAATAAGTTCGTATCGAGTTTGAAATTGAACGTGGACTAAACTTGAGTCACGTTACTATTCAGCTCGATTAACTAATGAACCAAACTTGAACAAAGTTTCATGGCGATCGTAAAAACTTGAGCACAAACTCATGTACAATAAACAAGTCAAGTTTGAATATTATGCTACTCGGTTTGACTCATTTGCACCCCTATAGGTGCTGGAGGCACCTTGGGTGCCAAAAGACTATTTGACTTGCTAGAATCCTAGTATCTCGGAGGCTGGTGTGCCTTCGCTATAGGCCACTTGGATCGAAGCTGCTAGAGGTCATGTTGTATCATGGTCGCCTCCAACAAAAGGGAAGGGCACTCATATGACCATGGTTTTCCATCTCAAATGGATTTTGTGAAAATATCGGTAGCATCCTAGTAACAAGGAAGGTGAAGCTGGCCGCCAGAGGGGTGGCTGAGTTGCCACAGAAGATGGTGGCCGCAAAATGGACTCTTCCCAGCCCTAGGAGTCCAATCAGACCTGGTGGCACCTGAAAAACCAGGATCCACAACTCCTAGACCTGGCAGCCTTATCTGCAAGCGACTTGGAGTTGTGGATCAGGTGTTTCAGCTGATGTTGGGTCTGCAAATCCGGACACCCGTGGCCAAGTGGGGAGACAGCAGCCGCTGCAGATCACCCAAAGGTGGACAGGCCTTCCTTTAGCAAGGCTCTCCTGTTGGATCTCGCAAGACTTCATTTTTCTGACCATGGAAGGCTGGTCGGTGTCGGTTAGCCAATTAACATTTTTTTTTATTTTTTTAAAAATTTCAGATCCAAACCAGGTTCAGTCAGATCTAGCTCGACCTGGGTCTCGCCGCCCCAATCCCAACCCAGAATCCAGCCTACCTTGTTTCTGACCTCTCTAAGACAAAGATTGCAGGATTAGAATCACGCCTAGATCAGTCAATCCCAGCCAATCCACCTAAATAAATCTTGAATCCAATCAAGAATCAGTCCAAATTAAAAAAAAAAATTTCATTCTAAACAATTTATAAAAATTATAAAAACCACAAATTTTTAAAAATAAAAATGTAACATTTAACAAACTTTCGTGATATTACGAGAGATTTTAAGACAAGTAGATATAAGTTAATATCAATGATCATTCTACTAAACAAAGAACATTGTACAATTCATATGCAACAAAATATATCTTCCTATCATAGAACTGACATTCATAATCCTCATTCTCTATATTTTTCTAAATGCTCCATTGAGAATTGTTACTAATGATTAGTCAGTATACATATAAAAATAATGATAATGATTCGACTATTTGACTAAAATCATAAACATTGTCCTCCGCAAGAGTTGTAAATAGAAAATATGACTACAAGTCCTCAGAGAAATCTAGATAATTTCTTGCATAGTGCTAATCAAAAAAACCTCATTTAATTTCAACACTAGCTTCTGCCACTCGAATGTTGTATTTAACTCAAATCATCAACCCCTGCTCCACTGGTACATGCACTGATAAGTGATCCACTATCTCCACTTCTATTTCCACCTCCACCACCACCTTCACCTTCACCTTCACCACCTGTATGTTGTTGCTGTGTAGGCGGAATAAATTCTTTCTCATCATCATTTGAGGAAGGTGTCTATACGCTACCCGTGGGACTCAACAAGTCTTCGCTGAATAATTAACTTTTTCATCTTTCCCACTTCTTCATCTTGTCTACCTTGTCTAATATTATACAGGTACATCTTCAACAATTTGAATTATGTACTTTTTTTCTCTTGTATGAACTCTTCTTAATAGGACTTGCACATGAAGCTACATGAGAAGCATAGTTGTCAAGGCGTACGCCTAGGCGGTGCCTAGGCGCCGCCTAGGCGTAAAGGCGCTAAACCTCGGACGCCTGGAGCAGCCGCCTTGCGGAAGGAGGAAAAGGCGCCCGCCTTCCTCGCTTAGGCACGCAAGGCGAGTGGGCGACGCCTTGGTGCTCGCCCGGGCGGTCTGTTGGCCGCGAACTGCCGGCCCGCGCTGCCCGGTTCTCCCCATCGGCTCACCTGGATGGTTCAAGCTCTTAAAACTTAAAACCCTCGACCCGGCTAGCCGGCTCCCCCGATCAAGCGCAATTCCTCATAGCGCCCGTGACGACCTGACGGAAGCTTCTTCCCGACGCCGATGCCGATGCCGGAGCTCCCCGCTGAAGCGACTGCCGGTGGCTTTTGAGGAAGCTCCGAGCCTCCGACGCCTCTCCACATTTGTTCTTCTTCTCCTCCACATTTCAAAGAAGGTATCTCCTCTTTCACCTCTGTGACCGCCGGTAAACCTAGTTGGTAGAGTTTGATTTTTTTGATTCTTTTATCCATCTTTCCTCGTTCCTTCCTTCAAGTTTAACCTTCTAACGTGTATTAGCACATTTTAATCATCTTATACACTTTGTATAGATCAATATCAAACAAGTTTCAAATTCGAACGTGTCCGTCTCCGTGCCAATGTTTTGATCGATTTGTTTGTTCACTATTCTTTTATTGTCTATGTCCGGACCGCATGGTGTACGGTCTATAGTGCTTGATTATAATATTGCTTAACTTCATGGTGTATTTTATTTAATTAGTTCATTTCATTATTTTGGCAGAGCATTTTTAGCATTATTTACGTTTTTAATTAATTCATTTCATTTCATTATAATATTACATTTTTACCATTTTTTAGAACTATTATATAATGTTTATGACATATGAGACTTACATTCTTTTTCCCTTTTCATACTCCGCCTTATCGCCTAGGCAACGCCTAGGCGGGCGCCTTGTTGCCTAAGCTGTAAAAGGGCCGTCGAGCGCCTTGTACGCCTTGTCGCCTTGACAACTATGATGAGAAGATAGAGTTGGAGATGGAGTTGGAGTTGAAACTTGAGTTATAATTGGAACCAATGTAGGGTATGTTTCTTCTTGCATTTCTTCATCCTTACCATATACACTGTCAAACTCACATTCATCTCATGCACGATCATTCGGGTCAAACTTTAAAGTTGATACAACATTCTTGTACTCCATCCATTCTGAAAGTGAATATTATTTTTGAAAAAAATAGTCAAGTCAACATCAATGTGACAAATCTTGACCACCTACTTCAGCTATTTAATCATAAACATCAATTAGTTAAAAAAAGACAATACCAATATATGTATATATCAAGCATAATTTAAATATTTAACATATACAAAATGTGATATCACGTATTAAGAGAACTTTGTCATATGAAATATTGAAGATCTGAATCTTTGTACACTCCAATTCTCATCTTATATGATTGCATTTGAAATATGATATAAAATATAGATAATTCACTAACAATAATATTAATTGGTCCTAAAAACTTATTTACATGTATTTATACTACTCTTTACTTCAATATCTACTTCTATTTTATCTTGTGGACTCCTAACTAGATGTTGTATCATTAACAACGTACCATGCATAACCTGATGGGAACTGGTACGGTCCAAATCGACTGTTTGTTTGGAGACGGCGTCTTTCGAGTCTTGAGGAGACGACGTAATTATTTCTTTTATTTCGTAGTATTAGATTTTTATTTTTATGCATTTTATTTAAGTATTTAGAGTCCTTTGAGTCCTTTTTATTTTAGTCCTTTAGAGCACATATATGTCATTATAGTCTTTAGGGGTCCATCTTGTAATGTCCAACTCTATTTAAAGAGCACAAACCTAATGAAAGAAGATAGAGATAGATGTTTGAACCGAAGGAGAAACTCCTCCCGTTTTCCCCCTTTTCCCCTCCGACGTTGGCATCGTTCCTCCACCTGCGGGTGCTCCCGGTTCTCCCCTCCCCTTCCCGGTGTTCCTCCTCACCTCCGGAGCCAAGTCCAATGCCTCTTCCCCTATCCCGTTCTGCTCCCGACCTGCGTCGACTCTTCCGTCGATGCTGCCCTAGATCCGTCCGGACCTCCCACCTCAGCCCCTCACCTCCCCTCGACCCCTACAGCAACCCCTTCACCCCCCCACGGACCCCCTTCCTCTACCGGAACCCCCTTCAGTCCCGTCCGCACCGCGAGACCCTAAACCACCCCTCCCGTGCTGTGCAGCCCCCCCTCCTTTCCCCCACAAGCCTCTCCCACTGGCCCATTGCCCTCTTACGGAGCCTCCCAAACCCCCCTTCCCTCCTCCTAGCCGCCATGAGCCCGGACTCCCCAACCCCACTTCCGTCGACCGTCGAAGACCCACGAGCAGTGCCTTTTCCAGCAGGCCTAGCTGATGTCGACAGAGGGGAAAGGAGGAGAAGAAGGAGCAGAGGCCCCGTTGGAGCTGCCGGACGTCACCGTCGACGGTGGCCACTGTCCCCACCTTCCGCGGCCGCTGCGATGGTCGGATCCCATCGCGAGCGAGGCGGAGGATCCCCGTCCCCTCCCAGTCAACCGTCGGGGATGCCGAGCGGCCTCCACGGACCCCTCCGAGCTCCCCCTCTCAGTCAGGCTCATCATCAGCGCGCCACGACCCGGCCGGGTCCGCCTCCTATTCAGCCGCCACGACCCCCCCGGGGGAGTTAGTCGCGACCGGCCGCGCAGCAACGCGACGCCGGTTCGTCCAGCGGCTCGGACCGGCCCGCCAGACCACCGGTTTGACAGGTCCACACTAGACCGTCCGGTTCATGGCGGTTCAGGCAGGTTTAGGCATTTCAGGGCCGGTTCAACCTTCCTGGACCCGGTTCAAGGCCGGTTCAACACGTTCCCAAGCCGGTTCAGCCCGGTTTAGAGCCGGTTCAGTGGGTTTTGACCCGTTTCAGGCCTGTTTGACCCCGGTTTAGGCATTATAAAGCCGGTTCAGTGTTGTTTTGGACCGGTTCAGCACTTGTGAGCCCGGTTCAGCGTCCGTGGGGTCCGGTTCGGTGGATTTCAAGCCCGGTTCAGCAGTTTCCAGCCCGGTTCGATGCCGTTCAGCGTTGTCTGGGGTCGGTTCAGCACCTTTCGGACCGGTTCAGCTTGGTTCGGTCTGGTTCAGCGCCCGTCAGCCCCGTTTGGGCAGTCTTCAGTCCGAAACAGCCTTCTCGGGCCCGCCAACGCGTGCCGGGATGGCGGCACCTCCTCTTCCATCCCGCATCATAACCTTTGTATCATTGCATACTTGTTCGCCGTATTACATCTTTGAGTTTAAGAAATATCCCGCCAAATGGAATCCAATGATTAAGATATTACAACACTTAAATAAAATATAAAATACAAACATACACCTACAGTATAAACATCGTGGTGAAATATCTTATCCCATTGTTGTATATAATCTTCCACCATTCTTTATAACCCTTTGGATGCTTTTGTTTGATTAACTTTACTTTGTCCATCATATCATACAAGTATGCCATTTGATTTTTATCATTGGAATCCACCAATCCCAAAAATTATACCAAATGTTCTATCATAGACAAATAGTATTGCACTCTCTCCCACGACCTATTGTTCTCAATAAGATGTTTCATCTTGACTAAGATCTCAAATTGGTCATTTCTACCAATATTGTGTCGTCAACATGAATATATCTTCAATTCATGTCCATGTTTATATAAGCTCTCTAATGAAATAAAATACGTGACACATTTGGTGGAACCAGGTCACACAAGATCACGTCTGTTCATATGCTTTATCATGATGTGCAGTAATCTAAAGAAGGCCATAAATGAAAATTGTAATAAGCTTGCCTTGACTCATTGAGGAGCTAACAAATGGATGCTTTCAAATATCCTCTAACATCAGACCTATAGACTATGCCGCACAAAGAACTCAAAATAAGTTTCTTCTAACCTCCATTAGCTTCTTCATCGCAACCTTACAAGATGATTCATTATCAGTCACAAACGAAACATTGTTGTCCTCACCTATTTCCTACATAATGTTGTTCATAAGACCAAATAGGTACTAAGCATTCATAATTTGTATAGATGTGTCAATACTCAAAAAGAATGTTGTGCCTTCAAACAATAAATGAAAAGGTTTATCATATATTTCATTGTAATTCCTTCCTATCCGTTGCACATTACAGTGCAACCCTTTCCTTCTATACCATCTTGAATCTATCTATTCATAAAGACAATTCATCAACCTTTGCATCCAACTCACCCTTATAGATATATTTAGACGTCGAAACTTTTAATCCCGATCCAACCTCACCTACATCAAGGTAAAATAAGACATAAATGTTAATATTTGTTGCAAAAACATCTAAGACAAATATATAAGTTAAGACTTGATCTACCCGCATATAAAAACTATATGTTTACCTACCTTTTATAGCCACTGTGGTAACCTTAACTCTTTCAAAGGCTGACTTTATCATCCTTTGACTTCTATCTTGCTAACTATACATGGACATGTCCATCGATTGATATGACTGTGACCAATGGAATTCACTATCTCGGTCTGACTAAGATATAGGGTGAGTGTCTTCCACATATGAATGTCTAATAGTAGATCCTCCTACCCCCTTCTCATGGGCCTGAGCCTTGTCTACATTGTCCTCTTGATTTGTGCTTCCTCTTCATTCTTTGAACCTAATCCATCAACCTCAACTTGAGTTTCCTTTATTTTTTGAATTCGAATTGCCTCGAACATCCAAAAGAGGGAACAGTTTTAGTCTCCAATCAGAAGTGGCCAACCCCCAATCACTTAAGCGATGGTTCAAGGTGAACCGGCATGAATTGTTACTGAACCGAATTTCGTAACGAGTTACATTGTCGTTCGTAACAATTCAATCAGCTCGTAACGAACTACACTGTGGTTCGTAACAGAGTAACCCATTATGAACCACAGTGTAATCCATTACGAGCCGATTGAACCCGTTACGAACGATAGTGTAACCCATTACGAAATCTGGTTCTGTAACAGTTCATGCAGCTTCACCTTAAACTATCACTTAAGTGACTGGGGGTTGTGGTTATTTATGATTGGAGACATAAGATTTGTCTCTTCGTCCAATCAACTCATCATGTAATTCGACTCTTTGCTTAATATGTATCTCCCTCAGTGATGCTATCTTAGTTAAATATCATCTCATTTCTTGACATTCTTACTAATTCCACCAATATGTTATTTGAGACGATAAACATCTTCAATCATTACTTTCCTGCACCACTTACATTTCACTCTTTTTTTTGTCAACATCTAATAAGTATGTGTTGCCATTTAATATCACGAAGTGCAAGGGCACCATGCTCCTCATCTGACATTTTCCTTATACATATAACATAACAAAAAATTGGTACTCAGTTGATCTTTAAAATGTTAAGAAGAGATAAGAATTTAAGAATTACAGACAAGGGGGCAGGGGTCCCCTCGAGGTGATAATCACCTATCAAGGTGATTGCTAGGGTGACTCTAGCAAAGGGTCCCCCTCCTGGGGGGGAGAACAACCATTTCCCAGTTGCTACAACCTATAGTTGCTATTGAAAGGGGATCAAGAGGAGAAGGAGGCATCAAGGTGGGCTGACCCCTTCTTTCAGGAGGGGGGAGATGAGAGAAGGGGAATCGGGAGGTGTCCCTCAAAATTGCCCGATTTCCCATATTGGAATCGGGTCTAGAATCTGGCCCGATTCCAATTGTTTCAGGTCTCACCGACCAATTCTTGATTTTATCTAGCCAATCTGAGCCAATTCCTTTGGTCCTCCAAGCTGACGTCGGATCAATAAGTATTGACCCGATCTACGAATTGGCTTATCCTACATACTATGTTACGAGGTGAGGTCAAGATCCAAGTTGGCATTCCTTTGATGCGATAGAGCATGTGCCTTTATGTTGAGAAGTATCTAGCCGTTGACCACAAAGGTGATACGTCTTGGACCCATAGTTGTCAAGCTACCTACCTAGGTGCCGGATGTTTTTACTAGGCCAGGGCAACCAGGGCACCTTAGCTTGACATGCCAAGGCACCCCTAGCTCTTCTATATGGCAATTTCTTTCTTTTTTAGGGGCTTTGCCCGGCTAGGCATCCTAGTTCGATGTGCAAATCATGGCTACCTATTTAATGATAGTGAACATACATCAAAATATTTTAAAATTTATACTATGATATATGTTTAATATTTTTTATCATAAACATAAAAATGTGTTACATACTTAAAAATTATAAAAAAATTCTTAATACACACTCTCTCTCTCATTTAGTTAATCATGATTAAATCTTTTTTCAAAAATATATAATCGCACATGCATAATTACATAACTAAAAACACATTTACGTGCATACACATAACACATTCGATTATAATATACAAATACACGTATAATAATATGTAAAATTCTCTCTTTTACCTAACTCTTTTAAGTCTACTCTCTCTATATATATAATATTAACATCTAATTTTACCGCCTCAAGCAAATTGACAATTATGCTTGGGCCCGACCATGCATATGGATAGTTGACTCAAGAAGATGCAATGCCACCATTAAGGCTCAATCAATTTCAACATAAACCTTATAATATTTTATTAGTTTAGAGTTTTCATTTAAGCATCTTTTATTATTTTTGTTCATAAAAGTGACAAAGCAAAATTTTAAATTTTAAAGGCTTAAATGAGTCACATTTTGTAAACGAATGAGGAAAAAAATTCTTTTAAGGGACTAAAGTGCAAAATTGAGAATTATATAAAAGTCATCAACTTGTACCTCAATGGACACAAAATAGATGATGAACGAAGACAAAGAATGTTTGAGGCCTATAACTCCCCTATTCTCTCCCATCCCATCTTTCTGGCCAAGGAGTCATTCCCTCCATCTCCCTCTCCTCTTCTTCAAGACGAGAAGGCTTTCACCCTTTCCCTTATCCCTTCTCCATTTGTCGACCTCTAGTGCCTTCTTCTCCTCTCTTCTCTCTTCACAACTGACAACAAGATCCATCACGGGAAACAGCCCCGCAACACATCTTCATCGCAGCTCCCCCTGCACCTCTCTGGAGAGCACCCTCGTTGCAGCATTAAGCTGCATTTCCAACACCTGGTAGGCTGGCAGCCTAACCATGTGATGGGGATCCAACCGGGTAATCCATACGAAAAGTGGATTCGGGAAGAATGGACGTCGCTAGTTCGATCGGATCGATATCGGTAAAATTAGATTATTTTAATAATCTTAGGATATCTAGTTAAAAGTTTAAATTAGGTGTCTTTTAAAAGTCTTAAATTAAGAGAGGACATGTCTTTAATTATGTCAAGTATAGGGTATAAATGTAAGTATTTTAAATTTTTGGGTTTATTCTAAATTGTGTACCCTTGGGCTCTATATAAACAGCCCCATACCCCCATATACATAGTATGATGTTATGATGCTGCAGAATTTGAGTGAAAAAAAAACAAAGTTGTGTGCCTTCTCCTCCCCCGGACCAGGTCCGGTGCCTACCTCTCTATCCCCGGAGTGCTGTCCGGTTTTCTCCTCCCCCTCCGGAAGGCCCCTCCGCCTGTCCGGCTCTCTTTCCCTGTTTGTGTACCCCGGAAGAAGCCCTCTGTCTGGTTACTCCTCTTCTTCTCCTTCTCTTCTCTCGTCGACACCATCGGCTACGCTCAGCGCCAGTCCGCTGCCAGCAGCCCCACGCCGTTGTTGTCGACGCCTCCACCTTCCCCTTCACTCGTCGTTGCCATCCCCTGCAGCTGCTGGTTGCTGCCGCCGCGTTCCCCTCCTCCTGCCACCGCCACCGCAGCCACCTCCTTCTCCGGTCGCCACCGCCGTCAGCACCCCCTGCCGCCAACGCCGCCGCCGTCTCCTTCGGTTGCCGTCGCCGCCGCCCCTGCTCACTGCAGTCCGCAGCCGCCAGCCCCACAGCTGCCACTGTTACTGCCGTGGTTTCCTCCTCCGGTCGCCACCACCGTCACCACCTTCAAGCGACAGTGCACGTGACTCGAGATTTCACATAGTTCAAGGTAATAATTAAGATTCGTTGAACTCAAGGAGACAAGTTCAATTTGTGCACTTATTTTAAGAAGTCAAGTTCATTTCGTGCACTTATTTCAAGAAGTCAAGTTCATTTTGTGCACTTATTTCAAGAAGTCAAGTTCAATTCGTGCACTTTTTACAAGTTGTCAAGTTCAAGTTGTGCGCATGTTTCGAGAAGTCAAATTTAATTCGTACATTTTATTCAAGTAGTCAGATTCAAATTGTGCACTATTACGAGAATTCAAGTTCAACTTGCCTTCTTATTTATGAACATATCTCGAGGAATATTAATTGTCCGTCAAATCAATCAACTCATGAAAAGACGTGCATGACGTGATATATGACACACGTAAATCGAGATGACTTGATTCGACATATGGACCAATTGGACGGATTAGTCAAGTCTGACCTGGAGAGACAGGCCCGCCGCTCCTTGCCGTCCCACATCACCATGCCTGCCCACCAGGGTCATGCTGCAGGACTGTTGCCTGATCAGCCCCAATGCCAGGTGGCCACTGCCCCTGCTTGGCCTCTCAACAAATGCCCTCAACACCAGCCTCGCTTGGAACCTCTGTCTGCTGCCCAAACTGCCTGCAGTCTTGGTTGCAGCCCTGTGCCAGCTATTTCTGAGAACTGTTGCACATTGCCTAGCCTTGGAGAAGCAGCCGCATGAGCCCCTGCCTTGCCTCGCCATCGCTCTTCCCTGCCCTCCTCATCTGCCAGTTCGTGCCATCCAC
Source organism: Cryptocoryne crispatula var. balansae (assembly GCA_036172225.1). NCBI lineage: Eukaryota > Viridiplantae > Streptophyta > Magnoliopsida > Alismatales > Araceae > Cryptocoryne > Cryptocoryne crispatula. Next base: position 9,658,887 of record CM069931.1, on the reverse strand, counting down.
CTACTGCAGCTTTGGCTCCCCCACACCACTACACCCCCATGCCTGTTGGCTCTGACCAGGCGACCAGGCCTGCAACAGGTGGCCATGAGACACAGTACAGGCCCCGCCCTCTTGCCAAATAAGCGTGTTTGGCCCACTTTTAACCACATCCACAGCAAGTTTTTGTTGCCCTGTTCTTCACACCTGATGCCCAGCAGCCACTCCAGCCTGTCCCTGCAACCGCCAGCCACAAAAGATTGCAGCTTCACCACCAGCCATCAGGCGACCCAGCCATCTGTGCTGCAGCCCGCAAGACACCCCTCCCCTGCCAACCTCCACCCACCATCAGCTCTCGGTATTTGACACCCTTTCTGTCCCACACAACTCAACCTGCTGCAAGCCACTCCAACCTGCTCAACTCCACAAGTATCCTATGTGGGTTTGCATTGTCAACCTCCTGTCTCCTGCATCCCATCGTCCCCATAACAGGAAGCCCATCCAGCCGAGACAACAAGGCACCTTGCAATTGTGCCTCCCGCCGCTCCACCTGTTTCCCCTTCATGGTGTAAGGGCGGATTTGGGTGCATGAGGTCCCATCTAGACCCCCTTCCCATCACTCCCTTGTTTCTGACAGCTTGCATTCGACCTCTCACCATCGTCAGGGAATAACATAGCAGGGAGCATCACCTATCATTGCCAGGCACAATTGCTTTGCCATGTGCCACCCTGTCTCCTAACCAGTGCATTGATTGTATGGACATCACCAACCTTTCAACAAGCCATGGGAGGCCCAAGTCAGGCAGGACGAGTGAGACCAGCAGCACACAGCCTGGTCAGAGCCTCATCCAGACCCATCCCACATTAATAAGTGACGACTGAATATGTGCCAATTTGTTGATACCAATGTAACATTGTAAAAACAGAATCAAAAATGAATTACATTGCAAAATTCTCCTAGCAAAGTGAAGAACTGATTCAACTTTGTAAAGTGACAAAAAAATCTTTGAACTTTAAAATGTGCTCATCTCATGTATAATTTATAGGCATTCTAACACCAGTGAGAGAAAGTACCCTTCCATCCATGCCACTTATGGCAGAAGAAGCTTCTTCAGCTGAGGTAAATGTAACAAATCCAAAGCCTCTAGACCTACCTGTTTCACGATCCATGATAACTCTTGCTGCAAAGAAACATCATTACAAAGATGGTCAATCACAGAGGCTAATGTTTGAAAACAAGTTGCCCAAGGCAACCAATTACTACCTTCAATGACTTCTCCATATTGAGTAAATGCCTCCCTCAAACTCTGATCATCAGTACCATATGATAGTCCTGAAAAAGAAAACATATTAAAAAAATTTCATATATGCATTTTTCAAGAGAAACAGGAAATCAAGAAAAGTAGTGTAATCTAGAAAAAATAAAAAAATGTAAAAGTATAAAAGTATAAAACAGACCTCCAATGAAGAGCTTTGAAGATGACATGCACCGTATTGCTTGGTATAATGATGGACTTGATGATACAGATTGCTTCATAATATTTCCCAACCTACTCATAAATGCCATGGTTGACAGCCTAAAACAAAACAAGAAATAGCAACAATTATCCCCTCAAAGGGCATTTTGGATGGATATATGCATTTAGTATATTGCAAAAGACCAATAAGTAAAATATGATATATTCTATGCAAAAAATTAAAAATTGAGTAAAAAATGCTGCTGACTGTAGGGTGTTTAACATTTGGTTGAACCCAAAAAACCAAATACTTGGGTGATTCTAATAGTTGGTATCTACTTCCCACACAGCTGATTCTTGGGAACAAAAGAGGAGCAGCACGAAATTTCATGGGTTCTACTTGGCTATCGTTGGTACATGAATTGAGTGAAGTAACATTATGAAAAGTGTATTAGTCAAAGATACACGGTATATGGCAAGCTAGACACAACTAACAGAGAATACATTTGGGGTCAAGATTAATCCAATTTTTATAAAGATACTTGTGCATAAGTTGCCTTTTACAAAGACATACCAACTGAAGCACTGATGACACATAAATAAATAGAAAAAATAAAAGAAACAGGTTCCACAACCATTCATAATTCAATCATCAAGAATCATACAGGAGTCAACCACTTACAGCTTATTTTAGCTGCTGAGCTAACATAGATGAGTGAGAAAAAATAAGGTAAAGGAGAATCATGTGCGAAGGAAACTTCCTATGGCTCAAGCAACAAGACGAGAACTAGTAGGGCAAAGCCATCGAACAACTACATAGAATATGCAAACGGTCTTCCTCAAGTACCCACGGATCACAGCTTCTTCCTACTTTTTTGTCGTTTGCGGCAAAAGCAAAACCAGGGTAATCAAACAGACGGTAGATCGCTTGCGACCATTCTAAAACAAAAGGAGCACTCGCTGAGCAAAACCGATGTCGCACAAAAATCAAGATAAATATGTCAACATCGATTCGGAAAATAGGAGCACAAAACGGCGATTATAAGATGGGGAGACGGCAAAATCCTAACAGATACGAAACAAACGGAAAGGAGTTCATACGAGAAGACCGCTTGCACCAGGAGACGAAACGTGCATCGTTAGAACCGGAGAGAAAGGAAGAGTACCAGGCCAACGTTTCCGGTGGAGGGAGAAGACCCGCGCTCTCGCCAATCTCCAAATCCCTACTTTGCGCGATACCGACAGCAAGTGGAGAGCTTAAACAAGTGAGCAGGGCGGATACTTCGGGTGGCTCTTGCCGAACAAGTATATATTAGTTAGTGATCATGTAACATGTATTCATGTGTTGCTTGGAAAGCCGACGGCTGACATTAAGGTGACGTAGATACGGATATTTTTTGTGAAGAGGGGGATGGTGCAAACTAGTTTTTTTTGTGGAATACAATATTTAGTGATTTATTTTAAAAATAATAAAGATATAAAATTATGTGATTTATTAAATATTTATTAGCATATTTTGTTTCGACATTTTATCAAATTGTCTAATCTCAAATAATCTGATTATCTAATCTCTCACCCATTCAAATTAGATATTAATTAAGTCAAAAAATATGAAATCATAGACAAATAAATATGAACGCTCCATAAAAATTAGACTAAGTTTGTTTATTATGTTGAATAAATAAATTAAAATAAAAAAACTAAATTGGTTAATAAGTCCAACTTGTATAGATTTCTTGTTCTACTTAGATAAATTTAAAAGTAAAAAATTACTCAAATCAATAAATTATTTAGTAAAATATTTATTTAAAATTTAAATTATAGATATTAATAATTATATAATATATTTTAAATATATATCTAAATTAAATTTATTTAAATTTAAATCTAGACTTATAAATAAATTTAAATTTTAACTTTACAAATAAGTTTAAAATCATCAAAAACTTTATAAATAAGATCACATGGAGATTGAACTCAAGTTTAAGTTAAACTTGAATCAAAATACATTTCAAAGGTTAGCACTCAATTTGATAAAGAGCCAAACTCACTAGGCCTGAGAAGAGATAAATGACTTAAACTTACAATGACAAATGACAAAGTTATAAGAAATCGTCTTATAAACTTTAGTGCAGCGGAAGTGCCAATTTTTATGAGTTTACGTTTATCTAGTCTTAATCAGAATCGAACAATGAAAAATGAAAATCGATCTCTATGAGTTCGAATATACTTGATAAGGATTCATATAATCTTTTAGAAAGAAAGAATAAGATCTTATTAAGCCCTTTAAACCGTTTAAATATCCAATCTCTAATGGTATCCACATGAACTTCTTGCATAGCAGGTTCTCTCTTCTCACCGAACTCAAGAACTCTTCCTGAATAGAGCTCCATCACCCCATGGATGTCTTTCAAAGAGAGGATGAGGTAGGGAGGAGGTTGATGACGTAGTTCTCACTCTTGACTTGATAGAGTTTGGTTGAAACCATTAGTATTTAAAGAGAATTTGGAATTTTTCACAAAAAAAATAAAATCTCTATAAATTACTGCCTTGCCCCTATACTTATGGATAAGTCCTTATGTGTGTGACCCACTAGGCCCAATTGCTTATTTAGTTTAGGTCTAATTAAATAGAATAATTCTATTTAATCAAATTAAATCTATTATTTAATAATAGATTAATCGGCTTATCAATTATAAAAGGTACAAGCCATATCTTATGATTCTAAACGACTATGGAGATAATCTTATCTCCATTGAAACTTTTCATCACTAATTATCACATGGATATAAACCCTCAGTCGAAAAGAAGTACGACATCAACTATCAACTTTTTTGTATACTGACTCTATAAAATTTTGTACCCGAAATTGGATCAATTGGAAAACTCTTTTCCTGATTATCCTCTCTACCCTAATTAAGGATTTAGAGTACTATCTTGTAGGATATTCACTCTCACTTACCAAGAGTGAACAATCAATAGTCAAAGCACAAGTTCTGTCCAACAAGACATCTTTAGCAACTCACGTCAAAGATCCAACTATGCAACCATGATGATTAAAAACCCTGAGTGATAATTAGGTACCATTGATGTTTCTAATGAGGTTAGTTTAATGAACTCATTTTACAAATGACCACTTGTATGTGTATTTCATTATCTCTACACTAATGATTAATGAGATCAGTTATTCTCATCACATAATAAGATATCACATACGCTAATCTATCTGAATTATTAATGTCACATCTCAAAGATCCTATGACTAGAAATATTTAGATCATATACCTCTAGAAGATTGATCTTATTATAATTTAATCATCATTGCATGTGATTTAGAACTTCATTATGATGTATATATCTAATAAGAGCTAGTAATGAATATTTTACCTAATTAATTTAATGAGATATTTCTAGAAACGTCAAATCATACTATATATGATTGGCTTATAGGGCATACATTTCTATCAATTTTTATTAGGTAGATAAACGTAAGACAATTAGAATGACTCACGTAGCACTTCATCATTATGGTTCTGATGAGCAATCTTAAATTGGATGCGTTTGTTGTGTTTTTCGTAAGACTCATTCAGCAAGAGATTGTCGATCATGACTAAGACATATACCAAACTTAGGGTGGATCATTGGCATAGCCTTGTTATTTTGTCCACAAGGGTTGTGTTAAGAATCCATTTTTATAACATAACAAGCAGATATGACCTAACTAGAGCATATGATTTGTTGTATTCTCACAAAATCATAACTCTAAATGCTAAATATGACTAAGAGTTGCAACTGACAAAAGTTGCCTACCTATTAAGTATGATGTGATGTGTTGTGCTTCTTATAAGGTTAATAAGGTTCTAGTCTCCACTAAGATGTCATTATGATATTCCATCTTTACATAATAAGGGTTATGCAAATGCGTCTAAAATTAGTTGAAGCGTATCCTATTTACATGAATGTGTACAATTTTATCTTTTTTAATTATATCTCGTTGTAGATCTCAATGACGAACCACCCATTACATGACATATTAGATGCCAACAAGCTCACTGGCTCAAACACTCGAGAATTACTCTCACAGTTGAGCGAATAGCTTATGTGCTTGAGAAGCTAGTGCCAAATGAACCATCTGACAATGTAGGAGATGATGAGATCATCACCTTTCAAAAGCATAAGGAGGATATGTTTTTTGCACAGTGCTACATATTGGCCTCTATAAGCAATGAGTTGCATAGATAACATGTGAAGATGAATACTATATCCATCCTAACTTAGCTTGAGCTGCAATGTAGAGCACAAAGTAGAACAAAAAGATATAACATATCAAAGAATTTGTTTAGGGCAAGATGACTGAGGGAACGTCTGTATAGACATGTTCTCATGATGATAGAGTGGGTTGAGAGGTTAACTGAGCTCGAGTTCTCTATGAATAATGAACTAAATGTTAACATTGTCCTCCAATCTCTACCATCCTCTTACTCTTAATTCATAATGAACATCAATATGAACAAGATAGAATGGTCTCTGCAGAGCTTTGTAATATGTTGAAGACTACTAAAGGCACCATGGACAATGGGAAACCACTTATGCTACTTGTTAGTAAGATCAACAAGAAGAGGACGACTCATTAGATTGAGAAGAAGGGCAAAGATAAAGTCAGGAATGTAGCCAAGAAGATAGAGCACAAGAAAAACAAAGGATGATGCTTCTACTACCATAAGGATGGCCGCAAGAAGAGCTCCAAGTTGTACCTTGCAGAGAAGGCAAAAAAAAACTTGGAAAAGCTTCATATATCTTTGTCAATAATGTCAACTTGTCTTATATATCTATATCATGGGTATTAGATATTTGATGTGCATCTCATATCTACAATAACTTGCAGGTGTTGACAAGTAGTAGAAGGTTTCAAAAAGGAGAGGTTGACCTACGGATGGAAAATTCAGCAAAAGTCGCAACATTGGCTGTGGGACAAGCTAACCTCAAGTTACCTTCATGAGACATCATATTATTATATACTTGTTATTAAGTTCTTTCTAGTGTTAATAATATAATTTTTATTTCATATTTAAATAAATATGTATTTATTGTGAGTTTTTGAAATGATGTTCGTTCTCTAACATTGAATGGTGAAGTATTTGCTAGTGAAAATTTAATAAATAATTTATTCATATTAGATATGATAACTCCTGTTATGTGTATGAATGTCCATCCTAAGAAGAAAATAGATGATATAGATCAAACCCTACTTTGGCACCATAAGTTTGGTCATATCAATAAGGAAAGACTCAAGAAACTCCATAATAATAGATGTATTAAGACAAGTGATTTTGAATCATTGCCCACATGTAAGTCTTATCTCATGGGAAAGATGAGAGCTAATGAGTTGCTAGAACTCATACATTTAGATGTATGTGGTCCTATGTCAATTCAAGTCAGAGAAAATTATTCCTTCTTCATTACTTTCAATGATGATTTCTCTAGATATGGAAATGCGTAATTAATGAAGTACAAAATTGAGACCTTTGAGAAATTTCAAGAGTATAAAAATGAAGTTGAGAAATAATTGGGAAAGAGTATTAAGACTCCTCAATCAGATTGATGAGAAAAATTCTTGAATATAGATTTTACATAATACTTGAAGAACAATGGGATACTATCTCAATGGACACCACCATATACTCCTCAGCTTAATGTAGTAGCTAAAAGAGAAATCGTACTTTGTTAGACATGGTATGGGCAATGGCAACTTTTGTTAAACTACCTTTATCTCTTTAAAGCTATGCACTTGAAATTGCCACCTATATCTTAAATAGAGTGCCTTCTAAGTCAATTCTAGAAATACCATATAAGATAGGAAAAGAGAGAAGACATGACCTTAAGCATGTTAAGGTCTAGGGTTGCCCAGCCCATGTGAAAAGACATAACTCCAATAAATTAGAATCTAAGACTAAAACGTATAGGTTTATGAGATATTCCAAGGAAACCCATGGATATAAATTTTACCACCCTAATAAACACAATGGATTTATGTTGCTAAAAGAGCTATAATTATAAAGAAAGAGTTTCTCCTTTAGGAAAATAGTGGAAGCATGGTAGAACTGGAAGAGGTTCCATATTCACAACTAGATAACACTTTTACTAGGGTACTTGATAAGAATAATACAAAGGTGCCTTGTAGGTCTTCATGTATGCCCATTCAACATGATAGATATGTGGGACATATCTCTAATGGAAGAAGGCATACATGATACAATGAGAATGATGATCCTAAGACCTATGAGAAAACAATATATGATATTGATCCCAAAGAATGATAATTGGCAATGAAATCCTAAATTGACTCCCTATATTATAATCAAATTTAGTACTTGGTGAATTCAACAAAAGGCATTGTACCCATTGGGTGCAAATGGATCTATAAGAAATTTGAAATAGATGAGAAGGTAGAGACCTTCAAGGCAAAATTGGTAGCTAAAGGATATCATCAAAGGCAATGTATTGAATATGATGAAACCTTTTCACCAGCTATCATTGTTAAGCCCATTTGAATATTGCTTGCCATTATTGTATTCTATGACTATGAAATATGACAAATTGATGTTAAGATGGCATTACTTAATGGTAAGCATACCTCAATGATAATCTGAATAGGTGTATATGATATAACCTTAGGGATTTGAATCTCAAGAACATTCAAACAAAGTGTGTAGGTTGTTGAAGGACAAAGGGTTATTTTCTTAGTGGACACCACCATATACTCCACAATTTAATGGAGTAGTTGAAAAGAGAAATCATACTTTGTTAGACATGGTATGGGCAATGATGACTTTTGTTAAACTACTTTTATCTCTCTAGGGCTATGCACTCAAAATTGCTACATATATCTTAAATAGAGTACCTTCTAAGTCAATTCCAACAATACAATATAAGATATGAAAAGGGAGACGACATGACCTTAAGTATGTTAAGGTTTGGGGTTGTCTAGCCCATGTGAAAAGACATAACACTAATAAATTGAAATTTAAAATTGAGAAGTGTAGATTCATGGGATATTCCAAGGAAACCTATAGATATTACTTTTACCATCCTAATAAACACAATGGGTTTATGTTGCTAAAAGAATTGTGTTCATAAATAAAGGGTTTCTTCTTAAGAAAAATAGTGGGAGCATAGCAGAATTGGAAGAGGTTTTAGATCCACAACCAGATAACACTTCTACTAGAGTACTTGATAAGAATAATACAGAGGTGCCTTGTAGGTCTTCATATATGTCCATTCAATATGATAGATATGTGGGATATATCTCTAATAGATGAAGACAGGCATGATACAATAAAGATGATGATCATAAGACTTATGAAAAAGCAACATATGATATTGATCCCAAAGAATAAGAATTGTCAATGAAATCCTAAATTAACTCCATGTATTCCAATCAAATTGGTACTTGATAGATCCACCAAAAGGTATTGTGCCCATTGGGTACAAATGAATCTATAAAAAAATTGAAATAGATGGGAAGGTAGAGACAACAAGATTAGTAGCTAAAGGATATCGTCAAAGGCAATGTATTGACAATGACGAGACCTTTTCCCTAGTTGCCATGGTTAAGTCCATTCGAATATTGCTCGCCATTGCTAAACACTATGACTACGAAATAGGACAAATTGATGTTAAGATGACATTGCTCAATGGTAAGCATTGCTCAATGGTAGTCTTAAAGAAGAGATGTATATGATACAATCTTAGGGATTTGAATCTCAAGAACATTCAAACAAAGTGTGGTCATGTCTAAATCTACACTTAGGCGTCACCTTTTCAGTATGTTATCATTTCATTCTGTTGCGCCTCACTACGTTTCGCTACATTCACCTACACTCCACTCATGTCACACCCTTACAAAGCCGATGCCAAGGTGAGGCAAGTTGTAAACATGCAATTTTGGCTTAGTTGGGGAGTTTAAATTCTTGTTTCTATGAAGTATATTTGAGTACCCTTCCGAAGGAACTGAATTTTCTCAAAAATAGAGCTTTTCGCACATTTTTGGATGAACGGTGCCTAGTGCCCCATCAGTGGGGCGCCTTGACCATGGCTAACATGCCCCACCAATAGGCACCAGGGCTGGTGCCCCATCAAATGGGGTGCTTTGACCAAAGCACCCTACCAACAGGGCACCAGCACCCTGTTGGTGGGGCACCTACACCTTGAAATGACATCAATTTAATGGTTGATTTGACCCCCCTAACAACCCATCTTGTTGATTGGATGCATGTCATGATGCTAGTGCCCCATAAAGGGGGCACTTTGCCACGCGGGAATGCTTTTTGCATGTCTTAAAGTTACCCTCTTTTTGGCTATCAAAGGCCTACCATTCTCAATGTTTTCAAGGTTCCACCCCCTCATTCCACTTCTCCTATGTCACCACTACATGACCAAAGCCTCACCACCCCTCCCCAAGCCCTTAAACTATCTCAAAATCCTCCCCTCAAAACCCAAAAACCCATAGTTTCTTTCTTCAGAAATATTTTTTTACCGACTTTGGAAGGCTCCCATCATCCCTTCCCATTACTTCTAGGGCCAAATACCTATTCTAAGAACTTTCCTATTGCATTGACTACCTCCAAGAACCTTCTAGACATTTTGGAGATCAACCAACGCTTCGAGGTGAAGCTGGGAAGAAGAGCCAAAAAATTGCCATAACCTGGCCCTAGTGCTCCATCAATGGGGCACTTTGACTATGGTCAATGTGCCCTACCAACGGGGCACCTGCAGCTAGCACCCCCTCAGTGGGGCACTAGCAATGGCAGACCCCATTTTGCTGTTCTTTTGGGGTTTTTCACCCCCTGTTTGATCCTTTGCTATTATTTTTCATTCTAGCTTTTATTAGCATGTTGTTTAGCATACATTAAGCTACTCATTTGCATATTCATGTATCTTTAAACCTTTCAAATAGGGGTTCGGATCTAGTCCCAATCTGACTTCTTTCTTTTATTTTGCATGTTTAAATTCAAGTTTGAGCATGATGATATGTTTTCTCTAGAACTAATGATGCCTTCACTTATTTCTATACTTTCTTGTGGACATTCCTAGATTGATCTAGATGAGATGAAGCTTCAACCAGATTGAAGAAAAGGAACTCACTAAAGCTCTATTCTTTCAGCCGGTCAAGAGAGGAGAAGTCAGAACCCTACAATCTTCCCACTTCTAAAGGTACGGTGGTCATCTCCACTTCTATTTTTTCCTACTTTGGAGTCTTTGGCTCCCAGCAACCACAACCATAAACTCCATCCACCAAGTCACTGAAATGAGAACAAGAAGGTTCTCTCGGTTCGTTTTGGGTGTCTACAAATGCGGCATTAATGGCCAATCTAGGAGATTGCGGCCAACTCCCTTCTATAAAAAGAAATGTTCTCCCCACATTTTCAAGGTTACAACCATCTTAAAGAGTCTAGAGGAATTGTTTTAACACCATCTATACCCCCCCTCTTCTTACCATTTGTCCACTCTATTTCAAGGTTTCATCCACTCTTCCCCTTTCGTTTACCTCGATCTACGTCCATTAACAGCTCTCCCTTAAACTACTACACACTCTTGGGTGATAGGAGAATCTTCGAGGAGCTACATTGACACCCCTGAGCTTGAATGCCAACTAAGGATAAGTGATGAAAGTTGTCTTTCACCACCTATCCAGGGCTTCTAGGCGCCCCATTTACAGGGTGATAGGCGCCCCATATGGGTACATGCAGTTCCATAATCGAGTGTCTTCATATGATTCCTGCTTTGTCCCATTTTCTAATTGTCTACCATTTTCTTTACCTTTTATTCATGTTTTAGCATTTTTTACATGCATCTATGCATCTATTTCTTTTTCATACATCTTAAAACACCCAAAATAAGGAGTTGGGACTAGTCTCAATCTAGTTCATTTTATCTCTTTTGTCTTTTTGCATTCATTTTAATCAAGGATATTCCACTTATTGTTAGTTCTAATCTCTTTTCATTTGTTTCTTGTCGAACATTTCAAGAGAAGTCGATAGGAGTGAGCTACATTTGCTTCTTGTCTAACCAGTTAAATTAAAAGAACCTCTCAAATTACTCCTTCTCAGCCAACCAAAGAGAAAAAAGTTGGAACTCACCGAACACGTCTTCCATGTTAAGGTAAATTGGTCAACCTTCCATTTCTAGTTTCATTCAAAGCCCACGGCTCCTAGCGACCACAACATCACACACCACTGGCTTTGCATTGTGTCTTTTCCTTCTTTCTACACCCCTTCTTTTCTTCTCTTTTGTCTATTTTTTTCTTTCTTCTTCCTCTTACACACGATCCAAACTAATCCTTTGATGCCTGAGTGATGTCAAAAGGGACAAACATTTAGGGAACAAGGTGTGTGAAAATAAAAAGAGAAGCAAAGAGGAAGAGTGGCGGTGGCGATCCAAAAAATAGGTCCACAATAACTCATTGTAAATACTGCTATAGAACCTCTAAATGTACCTTTTATAAGGAATCGTCCTACAAAATTTGGTGCAACGGAAGTAATGATTTTTATGTGTTCATTTATATCATATCTCAATCAAAATCGAACGACGAAAATCGAAAATTGATCAATACGAGTTCGAATATACATGATTGGGATTCATTTAATCCCATTGAGAGAAAGGATATGAGCTTCTCAAGCTCTTCAAAGCATTCAAGTGTCCGATCTCCAGTAGTATCCACACGAACTTCATCCACAACAAGTTCTCCCTTTGCAACAGCCACGAGAACTATTCACGAACGGTGCTCCATCGCCCATGGACACCTTCTAGAGAGAGAAGGAGATAGGGAGGAGACTGAGAATGTGGTTTTCACCCATGGCTTGATAGGGTTTGGTTGAAACCATTAGTATTTATAGAAAATTTTTGAATTTTTCATAAAAGCCCAAAATCTCCATAAATTATGCCCTTGCCCCTGTACTTATAAATAAGTCATTATGTGTGTGACCCACTAGGCCCAATTGTTGTAGACATGACAAATTGGACTAATTCAGAGCCCTAGACTCTTATTCCAATGGCAATACTCTATATCTAACCGTTATCCGATCAAAATCACCTAGTGAAGATGAACCGAGGACGTTAGTGGAGAGCTACGTGAATTGAGAATGGACCAAGGATTTCCAAAACAATGTTGTAACCTTCAAGCAAAAGTCGCACATTAATCATGGAAATGCGAAGCCTGCTCAATGACCAACCTGTAATGATCCACAATTGAAGGTCACGGAAGTCCTGCATGAATTCCACAACATCTGGATTTCCGACAAGTCTTTTCGGCGGTCGCATGTCTATGTTGGCTTTTATTATGGCTTTTTGATCTTACCATCACGACTATCCTGGACCATGTGTTATGTCCTTCAAATCATTGCCAGGATTTTTTGAGTTTATCGAGTCAACCCTGGCAATTTATTATCACCAATCGGTGCCATACAGTCATTTCGGTCAATTTTAGGGTTTTCCAGTTATTCCTGACTTTTATGAGGTTCATTTCACATTTACCAGGTTATTATCGGCTTTTTCAATGATTCTGAGTTTTTCGGATCACACCGTACTTGTTCGGTCGTTGTTTTAAGTTCTCCCAGGTTGACCCTCGACTTTTTGATTGAAACTGTGTCTTTTCAAATCACCGCTCCGACCTTCAGCATACTCAAAATCATAAATCAGAGGTTAAAATCCCGTATGGAGGTCTCGGTATGTGTGCCAGCATGTTTGCTAATTTGAGTAGCTACGTTTATAAGTCATCTTACAAACGCAACAAACGAGAGACAAAACGGACATCCGTTTGCAAGTTACAGCCTACTAACGGAGTGCGCACAGGAGAGAGAATTGAGCATGTCCCCGAACTGGGGGCGCGGTCAGCGCGCCCTCATTTTGAGGGTGCGGTTTGTGCGCCCTCAGTCTGAGGGTGAGTCAGCATGCCCCCAAACTGAGGATGTGTTTGGTTCCAGAAACTGGAAACTTGCCCCGATTTCAACTTTCCAAATCGTTTTTGAAAGGTTTCCTCTTTTAAAAATGATTATTTTGAATGTGCCCCCAAGTCGGAGGCGCATTCATTTTGTCAATCAGAATTTTAGGATGTTTCTGGAATTTTTCAAGTTTTCTTTAGCAACGACATGCTGAACGCACCCTTAAGGTGAGGGCACACCCACCGCATCCTTAGTCTAAGGGCACGAACTGTTCACCCCTAGGTTGAGGGTGCACCCACTGCACCCCCAACTGGAGGGCGTGTTCAGTTTCCTTCTATGTTTTGTGCCAGTTCTGCTTCTCCTAAAAATTGAAAGCCATTCTTAATGACTAGGGGTAACCATGCACGTACCAACACGTCCAGAGATCATCCTCAGCCTCTCCTACTCTCTCTCCAAGATCTTCCTGACATTCTAATTTGGTCCGGCAGCGAGAGATCGATCCCGAGGCGAGGAAGGAGGTACAATCCATGCTTTCCACATTGACAGAATTTGTCGGCTTCCCCAGATTTCTCAGGATGCATTCTACAAAAGTGGTTAACAAGAGAAAGCTTCTATTCTATCTTCTCTTTCATTTTCAATAGACATCACTCAATTTCGACGTGTCGTTTGTCTGTGGCGATTGCTGCATCGAGGGCGCCAAACAGATTCTATTTCTACATCAGTCTCTTTCCAAAAATTCTACAGGTCTGGAAAGGCATATTCTGGAGGAGTCATCAACAGAAGATCTCTTTTTCTCCGAGTTCTCTATCCGTAGCCATAAACGGCACTCGATTCCGACATCAGGGTCAACTGTAGCAGCTTCTGCACCAAAGTCGCGCTAGCAAGATACTGTACTCACAGAAGTGCAGGCAATCCGAACCGGTTTCTTTTACTCGTTCCGGCTCCGATCCAAGCCATCCCACTATTTAAGTCTCTTCTCTTTCATTTACAGCATTTTTAGGTCATTTTAATTTAGTTTTTCATCATTTTTATATCATCAAAAATACAAAAAAAGGTGTTACGGCTCATCCCAATCAGTGAGTTCAATTCTGATTACTTCATTCTCTCATCCTTTTCTTTACGGTTTCTACACTTCGCCTAGTTCTAATCAAATCCTTTCACTCAATTCATTGTTCTAGTTGCACAGGTCTATCAAGCTAGCAGTGGTTGAAGATTCTCCCTCATTGGCCAGCCGACGACGAAGAAGGCTGAACCTGAATATCAATTTCTGCGCTAAGGTACACGATCATTTCTTTTAGTTCCACTACATAAAACGAAGCCCGCGACTCCTGGTGACCACATACTTCAATTCTTTCATGTTTTAAGTGCTTTCGTTCCATCCTCACTCTCCTCCCACATGACCAGAATCGTCTCTGGTGCTCGAGCGACGCCGAGAGAGGAAATTCCGGGGATCAATGTGAGTGTGGAACCAAGATGAGAGCTTTTCCTCTTTACTTCCATTCTTCTCTCATTCTCTCTTGAGGTGGCAATCCAGATACGACAAACGTGTTTTCGGAGTCGACAATAGCCTATTTGGTTGAGGCCTAATTAAAATAGAACAATTCTATTTAATTTAATTAAATCTGTTATCCGATAATAGATTAATCGACCTATCGATCATGAAGGGTATAAGCCACATCCCATGATCCCAAATGGCTATGGGGATAATATTATCTCCATTGAGTCTTTCCATCATAAGTTACTACATGGATATAAACTCTCGTCCATCCAATGTCTTGGTTGAAAAAGAGTACGGCATCGACTGTCAACTCCTTAGTATACCGAATCTATAGGATCATGTACTCGAAATTTGATCAATTGAAAAACTCATTTCCCAATTATCCTTTCTACCCTGACTGGGGATTTAGAGTCATATCTCATAGGACATTCACTCTCACTTACCGAGAGTGGATGATCCCTTATTATCTGCTCAATTACCTCTATCAGATTTTCCTTGTACCCGATCCATTGCTATAATAGACCATATATACCGTGATCCATAAATCAATGGTCAAAGTACAAATTCTACCCAACAAGGTATCTTTGGCAACTCAGGTCAATGGTCCAACCTTGCAACCGTGATGATAGAAAACCTTGATTAACAGTTCGGTAATATACCATTCAGGGTTTCTAATTTGGTCAGTTCAGTGAACTCATTCAACTAATGAGCACTTATATGTGTATCTTAGTGTCTCCACACTAATGACTAATGAGATCGGTCATTTTCATCACATAAGAAGACATCACATGCACTAGCCTATCCGGATTCTTGATGCCCCATCTCAAGGATCCCATGACTAGGATCACTTAGATCACATACCTCTACATGATCAATCTCATTATCATGATCTCATCATGATTTAATCACCATTGCATGTGATCAAGAACTTCATTGTGATATTCTCATCTAATAAGAGCTAGTAATAAAGATTTGCTTAATTATTTGAATGAAATATTTCTAGAAATGTCAAATCATATCATGCATGATTAGCTTATAGGGCATACATTTCTATCAATCACCTTCAACCTCTTAATTAGTTCCAAGATGGAAATCCTTGTTAATGTCTTATCTAGATGCTTTAATAAGTCATATGATGTCCTTGGTAAGAGTTCTTCCACAACTTCTTCCTCAATTTTCTCCTACAACAGTGTTGATGTTCTGACTTGAGGGGAAATCCATTGGAACATACTCTCTCTCCTAAGCACCGTGGCGAGTTGTGAGTTGGTTAGTCATGGAGTGGAAGACATGTTTGGTTGCAATGGAGGAGGCATGGTTGGCTATACATGTAGGGGCCTAATGATCAAAGGTGACGTTGAGCGGCCAAAGGGTGTGATAAATCATGGAATGCAAGGTCAGCCTAGGGCCGGATCGAATCACCTAACCCAGGTTTTTTTGGTCGATCAATCCAACTTTGATAGGGTCGAACAGACCTAGCAACTAGCAACAATTGTTAGTCAGGTTGTGTGAACATGTTGTAATAAGACCATTGGCTGCTTGGGGGGGTCCAGGAGTCCCCCCCCCCCCTTTAAGCCCCCAAGGGGCTTCTCTCTCTCTCTCTCTCTCTCTCTCTCTCTCTCTCTCTCTCTCTCTCTCTCTCACACACACACACACACACACACACACACATTCTAAAACTCTCTAAATTCCATTTCTCTCTAGTTAAAGTTATGTTAATTGTTTTTTAGTGTTAATCAAAAAATAGTTGGTGTTAATCATTTAATTAGTGGTAATTATTTATTTTAATGTTAATTATTTAATTAGTGTTGAAGTCTTATTTTTTAATTACGTTACTAATTTATTTTTTATTTAATTAAGTTGATAATCCCAATTTTTAAATATTTCTTTTTGTTTATTAAGTTTTATTATTCAATATGTATTCTCCCAGTCATGAAACTTCTCGCTCAACCTGAAACGATCCAACTTGGCTTCATTACAAGTATTGTGATGGAATTCTTTATAGTGGAACTTACCAATTGAAGCATCATTTTGTGGGTATAGAGGGGGATGTGGCACCATGCACATGAACTCCACCCGAGATATGAGCGCAATTTCGAACTCATTTATAAGCTTTGAAAATATCAAAATGAGCTTCAAAGGTACATAAAAACATTGTCTATGAAGAAATTGTAGAACTAACAAGGCATTCGGTACATATATATAATATTAGACAAGAGCACCCGGAAGACCCTCGAGACGAAGGTCTTGATGATGGTCCGTTATCATTAATATTTGATATTTCACATCAATATATGTATATAAAAATATTTAATTATTATTTTTTATTACAAATAGATGACTTAGTACGAGTGATGATGGCAAGCCGCAAGTTGTATGCAAACAAAGACATGCATTGGCATAGTTGTTGATTTATAGGTCAAAGTTTGGGTAGTAGGAGCAGATGCGGATGTGGGAGTGGACACAAAAGTGTGAGAGGATCAAATACACTAGAAGAGAAAGAAATCCACAATTTTACACAAGATGAGGACCCAACAGTAGGTCTCGTAATTCCTGTCCTTACAAGACCATGACAAAAAACAGACATACATCAGCACAACAATGAAGAATTTGAAGTCATGCAAAGAGAAGATTGGGCGTGCTACTTTGAGATAGTTCTTTCATAGTAACATACCGACCAACACCACAAAGAGGCCTTATTACGAGTCAATGATCGACACCATAGCCAACAACAATAGGGGAGTGCTAGGACCAACACCGAAAGAGATATACAACATATATCTTTCAATAGAGGTGCAGGATATCAAACAATATGTCAAGACATTTGAACATATTTAGGATGAAAAGAAATGTACATTGATGAAAGATGGTTGGACGAGTTAGTCATGTTTAAATTTAACACTTCTTAGTCTATATGTCTATTATTTTTAAATTTAGATCTAATACATAATCTTGTTCTTAATAGGTATAACTAGGAAGATGATAATCAACTTCCTAGAATATTGTCAAGTCAAGACTATCTTCTGGAAGTCTATGGATGCATCTGGATAGGTAAAGAATGCAAACTATCTATTTGAATTAATTGATGGGGTTGTTAAAGAGATAAGAGAAAATCGAGTTGTCCAAGTAGTAATAGACAATGCAGCTGCCTATAATGCTACTGAACAAATGTTGATGGTTACGAGACCAAAATTATATTAGGTATCATGCTCCACCCATTCCTTAGATTTAATGTTAAAGGATATTTGTAAGCCTTCTAAAATAGATTGGGTAGTTAAAATCAACGTTGGCAGAGTTTGGGGTCGCAACTAGGCCAGTCGGGCCCTGGATTGACCAAGTTGAGTCCTAATATTTAATTATTTTTAAAAAAAATCAAAAAATTGTTAAAATTTGACAAAAAATTACAAAAAAAAATGAAAAAACAAGTAACATAATTTGAAAAAATAATTCATTACTTTTTTTCAATCTTACATGATTTACATTTTTTATATAATTTATGTACTCCTCCATGTTATTCAAGTTGAGTACATAGTATGATACAAATATACATGATGATTATACTCGTCACTCCCTAAGACAATCATCCTAATGCTAAATCCTAAAGAATCACCATAGCTATCATAGCCATATGTGGATTGGATCGAAGTGTTTGATGAATACACATAATTCATTTCTAATGCTCTTGACCATATGTAGGGAACTAAGAGCATTGGGATGAATCAAATGCATAACTGGAAGCATCGTGATATTGACCTCCGACTCGCCGAGTGTGTTCAACTCCTCCACCTTGCGACCTTGCACCATGATCCATGTCTTGAGTTTCATGGGTGTATTGGTCTTCGCTGGTGAAGCATTCAGCCATTGTAGGAGCTCTCCCCACATTCGGGGACCTTTGTCTTTATGAAGTGGTGCCTCCTTCATGTCCAGCTCCATCATCGCTACTGCTCTTCAAAGAAGAATCCTCCGAAGTTTGATACTTGACCAAGATGTTCAGCTCTGACATGTCATCTTGATCCTCTTCAATTGTATCGACATCTACAATGTCAAGGGGATCAGTCAAAACATGTTTACCTTTTCTTTTTCATTGCATACCTCGACTAGATCCTTCTTCGGTTCTCTGTCACTTTGCTAGGGAGGGAGAAATCTGGAATTCTTTGGCAAGAGGGATATCGTCGAGCACTCCTTTAGCTTATTGTCAATCTTCCGGGTTGAACTCTAATTCTCCCATCCCTTTTCAGTTGTTGACCCAAGCTTCTAATCAATTCTTCTCATAGAATATTTGGTCCAAGTCGATGCCCTCTTTTTCAATTATTAGTTCCTCAATCTGTCATCCCTTTTTTTGTTCCATCTAGTTTTGTTTCATTCTCTCTAAATTCTTCATATTTAGCCTAATGTTGTAGTGATAATATAGAAGGTTATGAAGTCTTCATGATGTCAACCTATTCCTTTGCTTCGTGTAGATCTAGTTGAAAGTTGACCATCTCTCACAGCCCAAAGCCGAAGTGGTTTGGCTTAGGACCTTGATGGCCACATCTATCAAATCTTCATAGTCTAGTGCTTTACCATGGTCCATCCACCAATCATCTATATAAATTCAATGTATTAAAAATGATTTATATTTTACAGCTTGATTAACTAACTAAGTGATAGATGTAAATGCTACGTACTCAAACTTAGTAGCATCATAGCTCGTTTCACTCTACTCATTCCAAAATGAAGTGCCCGCATTCTGTAATCATACATCTTGTTGTAGGCAATTATAGACCGGTTGTCATCAGTGAGCATCCGTCAGATGATGCACATGACACCATCAAGCAGCTCATTCATTGCCTTTAAATGTTGGCTTGTACAATATCGTGGATTGAAAAGATAACCTATTAAGGAAATGATGTTAGTAAACAACTTATATGTATGTAAAATATACACAAACTAAGTAAATGACTAAAGAAATATACCTACTACATGTATGGGTTGATGTAAGATACATTCCCACTGACGATTAATGATGTCCTACCACTTAAAGAAGTTGAACACTGTCTTCGAGATTTCTTCCTTCACTCTCTTAATTGCATCATATAAGTACGCCATGTCTGCTTTTCTATCTCTATCAACTATCCTAAGTACATTTACTATAGGCTGAACTATGTTTAAAGTCTTCTTTACAACCTTCTAAAAATGCTCACTCTATATTGTCTTTTTTACTTTTCTCCATTTTCTCTTATCTAAAGGGTTACATCTAGCCATCCAACTACCCCATCCCAGTGAGATTGCCATCTGGGTTAGAGGTCTCCTTTGACTCAACAAGCTCTCTAACGATATGTAATAGGAAACAAACTAGGTTGCATCAGGCCATAGCAACTCTAGGCCCTTGGTATATTCCCTCATTAGGTTAAAGACATAATTATGGTTGCAAATGAAAGAATAAATAAACTGGGCTAGCATAACTACCTCATCTATTTGAGGATCCTTGCATATATCCTCTAATATCTAGTCTAAGGAGTTGGCTAATCAAGGTGTTCGATACAACTTCAGTCTTTTGACCATCAGCATCTGTCCGACTGATTTATATGCAGCCGTGTTGCCTGTGACTACTTGGACTATCCAGTCCTCTCCTATCACTTTGACAACTCCATCTATCAAATGGAAAAGGCACTTGGCATTTTTTACCTATCTTGATGCATCGACCAACTTCCAAAAGATTGTGTCAGCTTAATAATACAATAAAAAATTGATCATCGTCTTCCTAGTTATACGTGTTATGAATAATATATTAAAAATGAATACTAACCAAAATATTTATAAATGTACTATAAAGATTTTACTTACTGGTCCATTTGTCGGTTATTAATGTGCAACCTCTTTCCTCCTAAATTCTTTCAAATGAACTCACATATTTCTTTATATCTTGCAACTCCATAAAAAGATATACGTTGTATGTCTTTCGAGTTTGGTTTGGACACTCCTCTCCCAATGTCTACAATTGTGTCAATCATGTTCTCATAGTGCAATCCTCTCGCGGCATTTGCCAGTATGTTGTGGTGGAAAAACCATCTTGACATTACTAATTCAATTTTCTCCTTGCACAAGTTTAGGTTCTTCATTGCTATTGTGATAGTACTTTGACGTTGTCGTGGTCTGGTGATGATTGGATCCATGGGACCCATTATCAGGTCGTCGTCTTGAGTGAGATCATGAATCTCATCATCCGGTTGGTTGTTGGATCCTCTTCCACTTTCTCGTCCACTCCCACCTCCTGACCCTTGACCTATCATTTGGCCGGTGCGTCGATAAACGTCTTCATCGGTGAAGGATCTTCGACTTGCCTTCATTGCTGGGAAGAGGTCATCTATTTAAAAAAGTATTTAAGTAATTAATGATAAGTAAAAAAAAGGTGACAAACAACTTTTATAAGTAATACAATCGTACCATCGTCAAAACCTTGGTCTCGACGAATATCCAAGTGATCTTGTCCAGTCCCGTAAATATGTATGAAATGTTTTGCTGGTTGTGACAGTTTTTCACAGATGGTCTCCTTATGTTGCTTGGAAGTTTGCTTCGATTGTTCCATCACTGTAGGTGCCTACGAAATTGGGCGCTTACCTCCAGTGGAGTCAATGTGCAAGGTGCAATATTGCCTTTCATCACTGCAAGATAAAATTTCAATCGATAAATACCACCGAATATAATTTTGTCACACTATTTGCATTCCACTTTTCTCTCTGCCATGTAGAGCAAGTTGCAATGTGCCCAAACCGGATCATTCTGGGTCACACTGGAAGTTTGGGTTGTGTGGCTTGGAGAAGACATTTTTAATTAAACTAAATAAGTATGTAATTAAGACCTAAACTTAATGAAATTAGGTAATTAAATAACTATTAAACTAATTGAATAACTAATGAACTGATTAATAAATTAATTATGTAATTAATAAATTATTTAATTAACTAAGTATTAAACTACATTGAACTGATGAACTAATTGAATAACTTATGAACTAATTAATTAAACTTTTAAGTTTAAATAATGAAATGACTAAAAAAGTAATTAATTAAATAAAAAGAGAGCACAAAAATGAGAGCAAGATGAGAGCAAGGAATGAGATAAGGAAGAAGAGATCCCCTTAGGAGCCCAATAGGCCCCCAAGGGGTTGGAAGGGGGGACTTAAGCCCCCCTGCACTGGCAACAATCACATGACCATTGCAAGCGCAGGTCACATGACCCCGTGACCCAGCCGTGACCCCACCGGGGGGTCGACCTGACTGGGTCGTGCCAAGCTAGTTGGTGCCCAAACCGATCGAGTTGGGACCGAGTCGAGACCCATGTCCCTACCCAATTTTCCATGGTTAAAATAGCCCAATACATTTCATTCATATACAACTACAACTTCATCATCTACCTAATGAGAGTGCTCATGAAAGGTCAAGAGCTCCTACTCCCAGTTCACTTCTCAATACATTTCTTTGGAGAACCTAATACAACAAAGACATCCCCTTACCCAAATGATACTTTCACCGGGATAGACAAGTTAGATTGCTAGGGCTAGTTCATCAGATAAGAGGAAATGGAGGAAGGTAAAGAAGACCTTAGAGAGTAGAGACTTTTGACATATTATAATGAAGACATTTGATATAATGCAACCATTAGTCAATGTTCTTAGAATAGTAGATTGAGATAAAAAGGTAGACATGGGGTACTTGTATGTTCACTTGAACGTGCCAAGGAAGAAATGTCACGACCCGGATTTTTAACATGCACAGCGGAAGATAATCCAGCGACGTAACGGGGAAGGATATCGGTTTGAAACCAAATAAGACTAAAATCACAATATAGATTCATAATTCCAAACTTTACAACTTATTAACATAACAATCAAACATCTATCTAAACAAAACAAATACTAACATTGAACAATTGAATCACTAGCTCCTCGAATTCCAAAATACCACTACGCTTCTGCTGCGCTAAACCTGCAATCCTGAAAATATTAACAACGGAAGGGGTGAGTCACCACAGACTCAGTAGGACTTACACCCGAACTACCCTACTATACTAATGATTTCTAGTGATATACAATACATATTAAGCCTAAAAATCAGATTATAATACATAGAACTTAAACTAATTATATATCTTCCATTAAATGATTACAATGACATTCTACTACCCCATATGATAACAAGACTCTATATGCACTAAAACCAACATATCCTGCACCTTAGATTACTCTAGGTATGCTCATAACACACATACACCTGACATAAAACTAAAGACACAACTAGACCACTAACATCTATGCCAAAATGCACAACTAAACACATGTCTGAGTAAATATCATGCTCCATTTGAATAATGTAGTCACATCACAAAACTAGCACCAGATTTACCATATAGTAGGAAGTAACATATAGTAACTAAATCCCATAGTACCCCTAGGCAGGGAAGTACTTAGGATAAACCGCGGTATCCGGGATCGAAGGATGCTCTGGATTCAACTAATCTCTGCTGCCCACGGGCCACTAATATAGTCTGGTGAAGTACATTTCCATCACAATGCAGCTCACTGCATTAACCACATTCCACACAATGCAAGCATATAATAATTAACTCAGACAGTAACCATGAATATGAAATTGGCAATCCAAACATGAAACACATAGATGAACACCCATGGTTCTATGCACCACATATTTGCATATCACAACACAATCTAGCACAAACTAGATGCATATAAATAGGATCATGCAAGCTACAACCTACTTTGACAAACACTATGCTTAAACCTTACATCGGCTTTTTAACAAATCGGGATATACATATTTAAGATTTTCACGATGCAACAATGCTAAACTAACTAGATTCAACTATAAAGACATACCTAACATGCTAACATGCATAATTGAATAATTATTCAATGTGATGAATAATCATGGATATTGAACAATCTAAACATGTATGGTTAAACAAGTTAATCTAAACTCTATCTAATCATGCTAATAAATCAAAAACAACCCACTAATTATAATCTTCTAATCCTGGTGATCTAAGCATGATTTTTACGGTTTAATCAAGTATATTAGAGTGCTAAGAATAGCCGAGACGCCTACCTTTACGGCGACGACGAACGGCGCACGGAATTGCAAGGGAATCAAACCGGATGATGAGTGTGTTGCCGCGGTCACGACGGCGATGAAAAACCGAACCGAACGGTATCTTGACAATCTGCTAGAAAGAGTAGAATAACATAAAATAGAAGAAAAGAGAGAGGAGTGATCGGATTGGAGAGAGAGAGAGAGAAAACGATAGGAGAGAGAGAGCGATATGAGAGAGGAGAGAGAGAGGGAGATACCCGCCGGGGGGGCCGGGTTGGCGCACGGCGGCGCAGCACGCGCGCGGGCAGCGCACGGCGCGCGGGCCGGCGGTGGGCGGCTGGCGCTGCCGCGGGTGGGCGGCAGAGGACGGCGGGTGATGGCGGGGTCAACGCCGACGGCACGGAGGGCGGCGGGGCACCGCGGCTGGTGCCGGCGGGCGCGGAGGACAGCGCCGCGCGGGGAGGCGGCGGCGACCAAGTGCGGGCGGGTGGCGGGCAACACGCGGCGGACATGCGGCGCGGCGGCGAGGTCAACGGAGGGGGGGGGTCGCGCCGGGGGCGGCGCGCCGCGGTCGACGGCGGGGTTGGCGGTGGGCGACGGCCGGGGGGTGCGCGCGGGTGTAGGTGGTGGGCGGCGTACGCAGCGCCGGGGGGGGGGGGGGAGAGGGTGGCCGGCGACAGAAGGAGGTTGGCGACGGGGGTTCGCGCCGCCCAGGTGGGGGCGACGGCGGCGGGCGGGCGCTGGAGGGCGGCAGACACGCGTGGCGGCGGCGAGGCAGGGCAGCAGTGGCGACGCGCACAGGCGCGTGGGGAGGCGGCGGGGCCACAGGTGCAGCGAGGTCAACTGGGGGGAGCGCGGCGATGGCGTCCGCGGGCAGGATGGAGAGCTCACGTTCGGGGACCCGGATAGCGCGAAAGGGGGGGAGGAGGCTGGCCGGGGGTGTGGGCGAGCGCTGCGCGTGAACGGGAGAGAAGAAGAAGTAGGAAGGCGGCGCGGAAGGGAATATACGAATATAGAGAGGGAGGGAGAGTTTGACCGGGACTGGGGGAGAGGAGAGATAGAGTTCGATCCGGCAAGGAGGCGACGGTTCAGGAGGATTATCCGGAGGGAGAGAAAAATGGAAAGGATAAAGTAAGAAAGTAGATTAATATAAATAAAACTCATAATAAATATAATAACTATATTTTTTATTTATATAAATATCATGGTTATGACAAGAAATATCGAAGAAGGTCTTGGACTTCAACAAGTGGTGGAAAATCATTGATCATTAGTGGGGAAAAAATATTGTATCATCCTATACATGCAACATGCATGTTCTTTTTGATTAAGTAAAATGATATATGTTAATTAAAATTCTTCTATTTATAATCTACACTGACAATGAACTTTTTTATCGCTAATTATTACGTCACTTTTTTAACTTAAGATATTGTTATAGTCCAATATTCAAGCCTATCAATGAACTCCTAGACAATGTCAAAGAAGTAATTCACAAAATGATTGGGATGATGAATGCTCAATTACAACATGCACCAAGATTCATGGCTATAAAATGAGGTCATTCCACTTTGGGACATCAAGGGTTAAACGCGTAGCTATGCTTCTTAGTCTTAGTATATATAATTTGACTATTTTTTCGATTGAGATAATTTATTTATTTCAATTATCTTTTAACATAGAATGATATCATGCAGCTGATTGGTGGATGGATCATAGTAGGGCACTTGGATATGAAGACATGGTTGATGTTGCAATTCGAGTCCTAAGCCAAACTGTAGTTGCTTCGAGTTGTCAAAAAAAATTGGTTAACGTTCAACCTTATTCATACGAAGTAGAGAAATATGTTGACATCAAAGTGACTTGAGAAATTGGTCTATTGCCACTATAACGTGAGATTGAAGTTGAAGAATTTATTAAAGATGAGAGATGATCAAAAGAAGGAACAAAAGTGGAGAGAAGAAACAAGTGGAAGACAATGTGAGGAGGTGACAATACAAGAACTAGAGATCGATTTGAAGGAAATATTCGATGAGCAAAATATTTTGCAAGCTTGGGTCAATGATCTAGAAGGAATGGGTGAACTAGAGTTCAACCTAGAAGATCGAGAATGGGCTCAAGGAGAACATGACAACGTTCCTCTATCTAAGGAATTATGAATCCCTCCTTTAGCGACATAGAGACAAACGATCATAAAATTGTTTCACCAATGTAAACAATTAAAGAGTAAATGTAAACAAGTTTTAACTGACCCCCTTGACATTGCAGATGCCGAAACAATTGACGAGAATTGAGAAGACATACCAGAACCAAACATCCAAGTGCAATATTAAACATTAGACGATTCTTCTTCAAAGAATAGTGACGATGGAGCAAGGAACGAAGAAGACACATGTACCACCACTGGCACCGCTTTTGGTGGAAGGAGAATAGCTTTGGAGATGTACCCTATGCACCACTTCATAGAAGAACAGTATTACACGCATGTGATGCAAGACGTTGATCACGGTGGGAGGCAACAACATGGAGGTGGAGGAGCTGGACACACACAATGGGGGTGGGGGTTCACACTACAACTTTAGAAACTCCACATATGGATTTGAATCATCTCAAGATTCTTGGTATCCTATATATCACCAAGAGAGATATGGGATGATCCAACCATTATATAGAACTTCATCAAATACTTCCATATAGTCCACGTACAATAGCCATGGTGGATCCTTTAGATCTTATCTCCCACTTTAGATCTTATCCTAGAATGATTATATGAGGTAGTGATGAGTATAATCAGTATGTATATATGTTTAATATCTCATATTCTTCTCAAATGTCAAGGGAAGAGTACATACAATATAAAGAGTAATAATACAATGTAACATCTGAATGAAAGATGAATGAAATATTTTTCTAGTCATATTCCCCAAAGTTTCAAAATTTTTTGGATATTTCCCAACTTTCTTGTAATTTCTATATTTTTTAACATTTTTAAAATATTTTCATCCCGGTCTATTTCGGGGTCGACCCCAACCCTTCTTTCCTTGTGATAAATGATGGGGTGTTAGTGTGTAGAGTCAGTTGAGGCGACATGACCAAACAAACTAAGGTTTGATCGGGGCAAATAATGAATGGTAACATTAGTGTTTATTTCAGTGGCAATGGAGTTTGGATGATCTAGCATCCTAAGTTTATGGTGACTCTTGGAATGGAGAGGATGGGTAGAATAGGTTGGGTGACTTGGTTTATAAGGACGGTGGGGTTAACATTTTCCAACTGCCAATTTTAGCTCAAATCTGTCACGACCCGGATTTTAACATGCATAACGGAAGATAATCCGGCGCCGTAACCCTTGAAATATATCGGTTTGGAGCAAAACAAAATTAATATCAAAATCCAATAATTAATTCCAATAATTCTATCCAAATTGTTTCTAAGAAATTACAATTTAAATACCCACATTGAACAAATAATCAACTAACTCCTCTGATTCCAAAACACCACTACGCCTCTGCTACGCTAAATTTGTAATCCTGAAAAAAATATTATAGATGGGAAGGGGTGAGTCACACAGACCCAGTAGGACTTACACCCAACTAGCCCACTATATTAAACACGTCCTACTGATAATAAAGATATAAACCCCAAACAAAATCAAAATATAACAACTATAAGTAATGCTAATCATCAAGATTCAATTAATTAAATATGATACTTTTCTACCCACTATGTAGATTAGCATGATTTAACCAAATGCATACTATTCTAATCATGACATAACAATACTAACACAACTCTATGTGCACTTACCATATAGTCTTATCATGAAACATGAATTAAATGCAATACTTCACTAATCTACATGTCATAATGCAAACTAACTGAAGAACTAAACAACTTTGTCTGAGTAAACCACATGCTTCACTTGGATATTGTTGTTATGTTTCAGGACTAGCACTAGATTTACCATATAGTAGAATGTAACATACAGTAAGCTAGATCCCATAGTACACCTAGGCAGGGGTGTACTTAGGATGAACCGCGGTATCCGGGATCAAAGGATGCTCCGGACTGTTCTATTTCATCCGCTGCCCACGGGCCACTAACCATAGTCTGGTGAAGTGCAAATCACATTACAAAATGCAGCACACTGCATCAACTACATCTCACAAGCTGAAGGCATATAATACTTAGACATACACCAATTAATCCAATTAGACATGCTAAGGGTAAACGGACATAAAATACAACTACATGCAACCTTATGCAATAGCATAATTAAAAAGACTACAACTACACCTACATACATGTTGAGCCATGACTAACCAATCTAATACACAACTAATAAGGCAATGCACTATTCTAAAATCATGCAATCTACTATGAATTTATATGCCATGGAATCAGTAATATTAATCAATTGTAATCTACATATATTTAATCAAATATATATTTTCTTACTAATTAACTCTTAACAATTAATATTAACATGAATCAAGATATATATACAAGATCATAAATATCCTACAATGCTTTTTACATAAATATATGCACTCAAACTATCTAAACATGATATCATTCATATTTAAATAAACATCTAAGTATAAACAACTAGATTAACTTCTAATTGAGATTAAACACACAACTAAACCCATCTAACTAACTAAATATATTATTCTAACCAAAGTTAACTAATCACATTTTAGCATCTTAATCAATATATTTAAAATGATAAGAGATAGTTGAGAGGCCTACCTGATCAATGATGATGAAAGTAATTGAAATCCAAGAAGAATCGATTTGACGATAAGGATTACGGTAAGATTGGAAGATTAACAATCTGTCAAAATAAATAAATAATTAAATAAATAAAGATTAGAGAAAGAGATGATGTTTAAATAAAATGAGAGAGATAATAGATAGGAGAGAGGATATTGAGGAGAGAGAGATAGGCGATAGGAGAGAGAGAGAGAGAGAGAGAGAGAGATAGATAGGAGAGCGAGGGCTATGAGAGAGGGGGCGATATGAGAGAGGAGAGAGAGGGGCTACCGCGGAGGGGGCTGGGTTGGCGCACGGCGGCGCAGCGCGCGCGCGGGCGGGCGGTGGGCGACCGCGGACGGCGATGGCGGGCGGCGGTGGTGGCTGCCACGGGCTGGCGGGAGGCGCGGCTGATGGGTGGCGACGGCCGGGGGGCGACCGGACGGCGGCTAACGGCGGGATCAGCGGGGTGAGGCCGCGGGAGGCGGCGGCGACCAACGAGAGGGGGGCTGTCGGGACGACGGTCGTGGCGGCGACCGTGGCCGGCGGGCGGCGGGCGCAGGTGGGTGGCGACGGCCGGGCGCGGCGGGGCCGGCGGGCGGCGGGGCCGGCATCGGCGGCGGCGGCGCACGGGACGAAGCTACGGGCGCGGGTGTAGGCGGGCGACGTGGAGGAGGAGGGCGGGCGAGGCCGAGGGCGGTCGGCGGCGGCTGGTTGGCCGGCGGGCATCGACGGCGGAGGGTGGCGCAGGGTGGTTGGGCGACGGCAGTGCGGGAGAGCGCTGCACGCGCGCGGGAGAGAAGAAGAAGAAGGAAGGAAGGCAGGGCGCGGGAGGGAAAAATATACGCATATAAAGGGGGAGAGAGAGTTCGACCGGGACCGGGGGAGGGGAGGGAAGATAGAGTTCGTTAGAGAGAGGGGAAGGCGAATTTGATCGGAAGAGGGAAAACAGAGTTTGATCAGAAGAGTAGAGTTCTAAAGGGAGAGTAAATCTAATTAATTATTAATATATAATCTATTTTAAATATTTAACTTATAAATAAAAAATAAAAATATTACAAAATCGATTTTTTCTTTGGTTACGGATGAGATGAAGTTTACATGGTAGTTATCAAAACATGAGTTGCCTAACGTGGTATTAAATAAGCAAAAGTTTCCATTTCAAGATGAGTGTGGGTAAAAAAGTTAGGTCATAGTGGGGGTAACGTGTAAGTTTTAGAACAAATTTAAAAAAAGATATTACTATAAAAAGAAATTTAAGAAAGATAAAATTGAAAGAAGAATAAGTATTTGGAATAATAGATTTCTTAAAACAAAATGTATGAAACTTATTGATAGTACAAAGAAAAGAAAGAGAAATATTATTTGTATTCAAGAAGTTGAATAGGGAATAAATATAAAGAGATTGGTAATATAGGGTATAAACTATGATACACGGAAAAAAAATAAAAATAAAATAAGTATCATTGTTTATACACGGGAAGATGTAGCGATGGTAGTGAATAGAGTAAGAGATAAGTTTATTATGATAAAAATGATTGTAGAAATACATATAATTAGTGTAGATAATGCACATGCTCCACAAATTGGATTAAAAAGTGAGATTAAAAATAATTTTTGGGACGATACGAAAATTATATCAAGTAAAGAGAATATATTTATTGGAGATCTCAATGGACATGTTAGAAATAAATGTTATGGACATGAGTAAATTCATGGAAGTTTCAATCATGTTAATTTAAATGAATAAATAAAAAATATCTTATATTTTACTATGACTATCTTGTATCGACAAATACTCATTTTATTAAAAAGAATGTCACTTAATAACAAATAAAAGTGGATAAAACAAAATCTAAATCGATTGTATTCTTACAAGAAACATTAATAGGATGTTTGGTTGTATGATAATAGAGGTTTTTATTTTAATTATTACAAATTGTAAGAAAACTTGTTAAAAGAGGTGTTTGACAATCATGATAATTTTATATTTTGAAAGTGATTTTCTTCTTAAACAAAAAAGGAGGATCTCACCTCTTTCTTTTTTCTTGTGGTCTCCACTTTGTTTGGTCATGTGTGATAGTTACTCTTTTTTGTTATCACACTCCTCCAAACATAATAATTTTATGTCATGAGTTGATTCACTTTTTATTTTAATACAAATTTTTATCACGAAAGTGTACAAAAAATTATCATGCAACCAAACAACCCATAATCATGCACTTTGCAAGAATTGTGAAGCTATTCTTAATCATATTTTAACAAATCAACATAGTTGAGTGATTTTAAATGTTAATATCAAAAGATAAACAAATATATTTAAAAAAATCTCTTAAAACAAAATAGTAGAAATTAAAAGTGATCAAACATTAAATATTTAAAATAGATGATTGGAATCAGACATACAAGTTAGTACTATATGAATAAACATGACTGTCTAGATTATGATAGGCAGAATCAATGTCAACATGTATCAATTTTGATATTGATACTCTTATGGGGTGTTTGGTTGCATGATAATGGAGACTTTTATTTTAATTTCTAAAAATTGTAAGAAAACTTGTCAAAAAAGGTGTTTGACAACCTTGACAATTGATACTCTTATCCTTCACAAATATCAATATTAAAATTGATGTAGTATTATTTTTATACTCTACCCAGAAGGGTCCGGTCTCATAGGTAGGGTGTCAATGGGAAGGGCTTAGGTGGCCCAGCCCAAGCCCATTTCAGCCTATATACATGAAACTCAAGCTCATGTATAAATGGACTCCATTAACCCAACAGGTTTGGATTTTATAAGACTGTCCCAAGTTAAATATTCTAAAAAAAATAAAAAAATCAATAAAATGTGAAAATTTTTAAGGATCATGATATTCTGAGATTCTAGAATCCAATATACAAATTCACTAATTTTGCAAAATATATAACATAAAAAATAAAAATCAGAAAGTTCAAGAATTTATGAATTGTCATAATTTGATAAATCAAAACTAAAAATGAAATCTAAAAATTTTGCAAAACTCTTGGTACTCAAAATTGCATGAGTATAAAAATTGCTAGAAAATTAAATCAGAAAATTTGAAAAAGATCTAGATATCAAAATATTCAAATTTTCTAAGATCCAAAATATGCAGATTATGTAATTATGCAAAATATAGAATCTAAAAAACACAAATCAGAAAACGAGAAAATCTATAAATTTGTGAATTGTTGGAATCTAAAAAGTAAAAATAAAATAAAATTTGAAAATGTTAAAAAACTCAGAATTCTTAAAAGTGCATAAATCTGAAAATTGGTAGAAAATTCAATCATAAATTCTTAAAATTTCCACGGAGAATCTAAAAAACACAAAGTTCATTTGTGAATTGCCATAATTTGAGAAGTAAGAAAGTAAAATACAATTTAAAAATTTTGAAAAACTCAGAATTCAAAAAAATGCTAAAAAAAATTAATCATAAAATCGAAAATTTTCTACGGATTGGAATATTTAGAGATTCTAGCATCCAAAATTCGTAAATCCTGTATTTCTGCAAAAAATAAATTCTAAAAAAATCAGAAAAACTAGAAAATCTATGAATTTGTAAATTACCATAATCTGAGAAATCAAAATGAAACCTGAAATTTTTTAAAACTCAGAATTCTCCAAAGTGTAAATACAGCTTGTTCTTCTGCACACAATCCTATGCTGATCATTTGAGTGGCAGTAGGGGATCAATTTCACAAGAAATTAAAATCACAGATTCAATTTTTACGTCCTTGGCCCGCCCACTTGACAGGCCTACTCATAGGAAACTGAGAAATGAACGAAAGATTTATGCTTAACCAATGTTAATAATATTGGTAAATGGTAATGATTATGTTTAACTGGATTTCTTTAGACAAAACGTGGGAGATCAATAATTAGAAAATTGTTCCTACTTGTTGGAGAAAAGGCAACAAGTACCAAAAACAATATGGCATAAAAGAATTAAGAGGTAGAGAAACGTCTTTCTGATAGCATATGCTTAATGTAAAGCACTTAGCAAATGAAAGTTGCAGAATTCTGCATATTACAATTTCTAAGATCCAGAAAGGTCTGCAGGCAAGACGGTAACCAGAAATAAAATTTCCCTTGAATTCATCAATACATCACACAAAATTGATAAGTGGAATTACAAAAGCCCTAAATTCCTGTTTTACAAAAGCCAGAGAATATACATAAGGTAAAAATAGGAATGCAGGAATCCTAAAACATTCTGTAGCGAAGTGAACGTGGTTTACCACCTCCGTGGGAAGTGGATGGACTTTGCTGAGCCAGCAAAGAGATCCATTAGATAGTTCTCAAGATCATCTTGGCAGAACTTAATGTATTTCTCACGGTTTCTTACACTGTCCAGGCAGGATTGATACCTTCCTGCAAACATCCGGTATGCTTGGAGAATCTTGAGTGATATTGAGATCCTCAGATCCTCACGTAGCTGGTCATCAGGGATTAGCCACCCGGTCTGGGTCTTGTAGATCTCCTCAAAAGCAAGGCTGAAACCTTTGAACCTCTTCTTGAGAATTGTCATGGAAGGATGGCAGGAACCTGGGTTGAATAAACCCTCATCCTTCAAGAAGGAAAGGATTGGTCTCCATGATATCCTCTCATAGCTCAGTGCATGCTGGCGGAACTTCACATTGTGAGATCGTATCCAATCATCCCCAAGCAGTGCTCGGAGATCATTAGACGCCTTGACCTTCTTCGTCATGTAGTAGATGTTGTTCATTAGAAAAAATTGCTGCAAAGCAGTATCTAAATAAAGCATGGATTTGGCATGAATGTTTGCTTCAAGAACTGAGGCCACTGAAAAAAGAGAATGTCCCAGAGGAGAAGCACTATTGACAGAACCCAAGTGACCAACGTCCTCCAGGGGTGATGCCATCTCATCATCAGCATGCTGCAACTCAAGAAGCAAATCAAGTGTCTCCCGATACTCAGGGAGAACATTGATGTAGTTCATAACATATCTTGTAAGAGGATGAACGCCGCCTCCAGAGAACGGAATAGTGGATAGATCATTTTGTATAGCATTTCTGAACTCATTAAAGATTGCTTGGATACATTCACCTAATCTTGCTAACACTTCATGCAACTCATTCAAGATGCAAGAAGAATGTTTCTCTTGGTACAGATCCTTTATGTCGGGCACAAGGTCAGCCAAGCAGTCATACATGTCAAGCAATCTGAATAGCCTTTCTGGTGAGGGAGGTCCAACGGTGATTGCTTCACCAATGGTGAGGAGCTGCATAATTGATCCTTTGGAAGCATCAAGAAATAAAGTTCCACTAGCTGATCCAGGGATTCCATCAAAGATTTGGTCACAAAGGCGCCGTTCACTTGCAAGGTAAACTCGGACAAACACCTTCATCGCTTTGTTCCATCTCTTAATATTGGTGTTCAGAATATTCCAATCCATTTCCAGAATATCTTCAGTGCTGAATTTTTCTACATGTAGAGTGGAAAGACACTCATCAAGCACATCTTTTCTAGCATCAACATAACCTTGACAGCATTCCTTATCACGACTGGATGAAAACATGGCAACAGCTATGCACTTAAGATCAGCTATCACATCTGGCTGGATCAAGTCAACCACAAAATGTCCAGAGCTCCTCCCAATGTCCATGTTAGCACTGAACGTAATTGATTCATCATCTTGTAACCTAGTTGAGTAGTCATCCACCACATCTTGCTCCATGGAATGAAATGAAAGGTGATCATGCTCCAAAGGTTGCCTGTATTGAACAAGAAGGTGGACAAACTCTTCTTCCAGCTTTACCATTGCCATCTGAAGTATGTTCTGGACACGGGACAAGATCTCACTTGCTTGCAGACCCACATTTTGTAGCTGTAGACTTTTCAAATTTTCAGAAAAAACTTGAAGTTCATTAACAGCCTTCAGGTATTCAGAGGCTTCTGATGCTTGGGAATCCCATATCATAGGTCCTTCAAGATCCCACACCCGGATCTTTTCTTCCGTTGCATCAAGCCACTCCTCAAGGCTGTTCGTTCTCTTGGTTTCTGCAAAGCGCATCTTCGATAAGTGACTACCAAGGTCTGATATGGTGTGCATCATTTCTCTGTAGGATTCTGCACTTTCCTTCGCCACCCTTGTCCTCCCTTCGTCCCTGTGCAGTGCTACAGCATGCTCGTAGTCTGCCATAAAATCAGAA
Source organism: Cryptocoryne crispatula var. balansae (assembly GCA_036172225.1). Lineage (NCBI taxonomy): Eukaryota > Viridiplantae > Streptophyta > Magnoliopsida > Alismatales > Araceae > Cryptocoryne > Cryptocoryne crispatula. The sequence continues at coordinate 9,623,981 of CM069931.1, read as the reverse complement.
GGACCTGACCCCTACTTCTTTCCCCTCTGCAATTCGCACAAGAAAACCCTTCTCCTTGACAAAATATTCCTACCACAAAAAAAAAAGATTCAAGCTCCCTCTTGCTTATTAACTCTCGTGGGAGCGTCCACCCAAGAAGATTCTGAACTTCAAGAAGATGTAAAACGGCGTACTAGGTCCTTCCATGAAAGTTTCACAAGAAAGCTCACAAGGTAGAAATGAGAATGAGAGTGTCAGCCATGTTATCTGTTGTCGACGTCATAGAACAACATCCACTGGCTTATTCTAGACAACGGAATGAAACGAAACAAGAGCTTCAGCTGTTCAATCCGCGGCCGGATCAGCGATTCCCCTTCATCTAATCTGCAATCCGCGAGGAAAGTAGACAAGATAAAGCATACATAAGATCCCAAACAACTGAATACAACCGAGAGAGAGAGAGAGAGAGAGAGAGAGAGATGGATCAAACTCCTCTCATTCCTCCGGAAATGTGAACAGACGCAAGAACAGAAACTATCGCCGGCGGTCCTCCCCGAACATCAGGAGGAAAGGACTCGCGCCTTATGTCTACCAGAGATCCTTCCCAGAAACAGAGAAACGGAGAAGAGGAAGCACCGATAAGACCTGACGCCAGAAGCAATGGAGCCCGCGGCCGGCGACGGTGGACCCCCAGAAAGGGAGAGGTGCTCTCCGCTGCCGTCCGCAGCTCCCCCTTCCCTCTCTATGTGCAGCTTCCACCGACCTTCCTCTGGTCTAGCTTCGATCGCAGTCCATGCTGCCGCAGCTTCCGCCGCAGTTCCCCTCCCCCCTTCTACCTCCCTCCGCTTGCAAGCCAGCGGCCTTGGTGGTTGATCTCGCCCGCTGCGACCACGACCACATCGTTTGCCTTCTTCTTCCAGAAACGCCGGCCTGCTGCCGTGGTCAACGGTCTACGCAGCCGACATGACCCCTGCGTGACCATCGGCGGGACGCTCGTCGCTTTCACATTTGAGCGGCGAATGAGAAACTAGCTGACGTAATGCCTGCGTAAGCGTCTGGCACGCCGATTTTCACACGACCGGAATCAGTCAGTAGCTGCAAGAAGAAAAGGATAATAAAAAAATAAAGGAAAATGTATTCTATTTATTCTTGGGCTGTCTGATTGCTGATGATGAGTTCTTTTGGAATAAGATGATATAGATTATACTTTTATCTTTACGATAAAAATTATCAAATTATGAGTGTGATGATCATAGGTTTTCAAAAGCTATAATAAATAATATATAACATAGTTATGTCATAAAATTATAACACTGAAGTTAAGTTTAATAATACCGAGTAAACCATTCAATTGTTGCATATTGTATTTTTATTTAGATGGTGGAGTCTCTGTCAGGATTGATGCACGGCCAGGTTTTGATGCCCGCAGGATCTGACGGTTAAAATTTGATTATATTTTTATCTGAATATTGAGAAGTTTATTTCAAATCCAACTATGATGTTAAGTCATGCAAATGCACATGTTTGAGTTAAAAATTATTATCATTAGTTTTGTTGTAAACATATGTTTTTAAACATAAACTCAGCAACGGTACTCCCATCTTAGTTTAAGATTTATCTTCTTATTTAAAATATTTGTTAAATATTTAATTTTATAACTTATTTAAAATAGATTTATACATATTTATATTTAATAAAACAGTATACACGTCAACTTTTTATATTTGATATATGGTCTAGACTGTATGATCCCTTAATATGTATATATACTTGATGTCCATTCATCTTAATTCAGATATTTTATTAGACAACTTCTATCATTTATATCTTGATCAAATTTTATATTTTTTCACGTGTTAAAATACTAGACGTAAAATTAATGGGGTGTTTGGTTGAGTGATAACGGACACTTTTATTTTAATTTTTGAAACTTGTAATGAAAGAGTTCTTAAAAACATGTTTGGCTCACATTTTCATTTTTTGTTTTGAAAATTTCCGTACACATCCGTCCGTAACAAAAATAAAAAGAGGTCGAGCCCTCTTTTTTTTTTGGAAGTGATTCACCTTGTTCAGGGACAAAACCCCGATTGCCTCACCGGTGCTCATCCCCCCCCAGGGCGCCGTCCCCGCCTTCCCTTTCCACCGCTTCTCCTTTTCGGCCGCCGTCGCCGGAGGCCGAAACCCCCGATCGACGCCGGGTGGCGGGAGAGATATCATTGGGGGCGAGCGGTGAAGAACCGGCGCCCCCCCGCCGCCGTGGTTCGAGCTGCCAATCGCGTGCTCATCTCCGCCCCCTCCCCCCCGGGGCGCCGTCCCGCCTTCCCTTTCCGCCGCTTTTCCTTTTCGACGGCGGATACACGGCTCGGCGGCGGCGGCGGAGAGACGGCGACGCGCGCACCCCTCCGGAGCCTCGAGAACTACCGGAGATCATTCAACTATCGAAGATAAACAAGAAAGCCTCGTAGAAAGACGAACCGAGGGAAGGGGGATTCGAGGGAAAAAGGAAGAATAGATGTTTGGGAATTACGGGAGATTGGAATGGGGTTGGACATACGCAGAGGGGGGCTAGCTTTGCGGATATAAGTGGTGATGTGCCGAGATGACGCCCGAGGAAGGTTCATCCGAGAGATCCATTCGTTGGCGGTGGCACCGATCGGCCAGACGATGCGGCAATCGGACCCCATTCTCTTCGGTAGATGATGTGCGGCGATCCGATGCCTGTGACTCGCGGAGGAATTTTTGGTTCGAGAAAAGGCTAGGAAGAAGGTAAATTATTATCATTTAATAATGTTTCTTAAGTGGAATTTTTGTTTTTCAATATTTCGAAGTGGATGAAAATTAAATTTAAAATACTTCCAAACACCTTATTATCATTTTTAAAAATTAAAAAATTTTTGCCAAACATATTCACTATCATGTTTTCACTTTTAAAAATTATCATGTTTGGTAATATAATATAATTTTTTATCATGAAACTATACAAAAAAATAAAATACTACCAAACACCCCATAAGTGTTGATATTTTCAGATCAAGCCAAAACAAATACCATTAAAAATACACACAATACTACGGCAAAGAAATAAATTTAACCCAAAAAATAAAAATATAAGTAGGATATCAAAATAAATGTATCAACTTATAAGCTAGTGGGGTGTTTGGTTGCATGATAATTGAGGTTTTTATTTTAATTTTTAAAATTTGTAAGAAAACTTGTTAAAAGAGGTGTTTGACAACCATGACAATTTTATGTTTTGAAAGTGATTTTCTTCTTAAACAAAAAAAGAGGGTCTCACCTCTTTCTTTTTTCTTGTGGTCCCCCACTTTATTTGGTCATGTGCGGTGGTTACTCTTTTTTGTAATCACATCCCTCCAAACATGATAATTTTATGTCATGAGTTGGTTTACTTTTTATTTTAATACAATTTTTTATCATGAAAGTGTACAAAAAACTATCATGCAACCAAAACACCCCATAGGATATCAAATTAGCAATTGGAGCTGAAGTTGTAAAATCTGATAAAGATGGACCTAACAATATAGCAATCTGACATGGGACTATGGATTAAAGTCACCTATCTAAAGTGGATTGGGAGTTAGTTTGCGCTAAAAATTTTAGGATCTTATGGGGGTGTTTGGTTGGGGTTTTTATTTTTATTTTTAAAAAATTATAAGAAAATTTGTTAAAAGAGGTGTTTGGCAACTATGACAATTTTATATTTTGAAAGTTATTCTCTTCTTAAACAAGAAAAGAGGGTATCACCTCTTTCTTTTTTCTTGTAATCCCCTACTTTGTTTGGTCATGCATGGTAGTTACTCTTTTTTGTTATCACATCCCTCCAAACATGATAATTTTATGTCATGAGTTGGTTCATTTTTTATTTTAATACATTTTTTATAATGAAAGTGTACAAAAAATTATCATGCAGCCTTATGGGGTGTTTGGTTGCATTTTATTCTTTTATATGGTTTCATGATAAAAAATGATATCACACATTGAAACTTGACAAATTTTAAAATTAAAAACTATAAAAATATAATGTTTGACAAAAACATTATCATTTTTAGACATGATGGTAAGGTGTTTGGTGCATAAATGAAAAGTCACTTATGTAGCACATGGGTTAGGCTTGTGGACCATGTGCATTGGTTGTGCCCTTTTGAAAAAAAAAATGTTCAATACCTCTTTTTTTCTCCATCACGTGGAGGAGGGTGAAAAAAAATTTAAGATAAAAAATTGTAACACATGCCAAACACTTTTAAAATAAACTTTACTACAATTTTTAAAAATTAAAATAAAAATGCTCATTATCATGTAACCAAACACCCCGTTAGTATTACAATTCCATACTTTGGATTTTTGAATTGATAATTCTTTCTCATTGAGAGATATTGGTGGAACCCTTATATCCCAGTCGATATGGTAATCTTCCATCTAATCAGGTTTTATATACTTTATGCTGCTATCTGATTTATAAATAAGCATGAGTTCTAAAGAATTTAAGCCATCATATCTTATTTTTCAACTCAATTCATGCGTACATACATTCAAAAATATAATTGCTTACAGAACTTGATTAGATATAGCATAATTACAAATGAGATTTTGCTACTAATTTTTAAAGTGTGTATATGTGAGAGCCTCGAGAACCAATCAGAATTAAAACTTGATATAAATATTTAGATCCAATAAGAAATATAATCACTACAAGAAAAAAGACTTATGAGGTGTTTGGTTGTATGATAAATTGGGTTTTTTTACAATTTGATGTTTTTGTAACAAAACATGTTAAAAGAAATGTTTTAAAAAAGTTTTCCTTCGTGAAGAAAAAAAGAGGGTGTCATCTCTTTTTTTTTGTATCTTGTGGTTCCCCCTCACTTTGTTTAGTCATATATGGTATCAACGTTTTTTTGTTGTTGTTATCATATCTTCCCAAACATGATAATTTTATGTCATTGATTAGCTCACAATTTATTTTAATATAATTGTTTTATCATGAAAAGGTATAAAAAATTATTGTGCAACCAAACACCCCATTGATGATGATGACTTCAAACTGTCACCACAAAGCCAAAACTGTCCTCAAAACCTTTTTTGATGACTTCAAAGTCGTCATCCATTTGTCATAAATAAGTTCTTCATCAATAATATTAACGAAAACTTAACTAAAAACATTAAAGATGACTAAAAGTCATTTCTAATTAATTATTGGCAATGGCTAAATTTTTCATCATAAAATACTTGACAATGACTTAAGCCATTGCTTATAACTTGTCATTGGTGATAGCATAAGCTATCGTCAATAAGAAGTATAGGTGACGACTCCAAGTAAGTCGTTGCTACAACAGTTTAAATGCCCCCGAGTTATTGTTCGGAGGCATTTTGAACTATTGTAGCGACGGCTACAAGTTGTCGCTACTAAGAGGTTCTAGCAATGACTAAATCAGAGCTATAACTGATACTTATTTGCGACAACTATAAGCATGACAAATATTGTATTAGCAACGACTTAAGTCATCGCAAATAAGTTTTAATTAAAAAAATATTTTGCATTTCAAATATGAAAGTATATAACTGCTACATGAATTATACAACACTCACACCTATTCATTCATAAATTATTTGTACATTTTCAATAGACAATTCATTTGAGTTGAGACAATTCCTTACAACACTCATACAAAAACACATACATCTATTTCATGCATTCATTCATTCATGTGAAAATAAATACATCCATTCCATGCATTCTTTCATTCACATAGAACACACATACATCCATTCAATCATTACCTGTTTATCTATTTATTTAATCATAGCCTAATAAGACAATTGAGACAATAAGAACTTTCAATCACATGTTTATATAAATTGAAATAACATTCAATTACAACTTTCTACAACTATAAAAACAAGAATGACAGAATTGATACAACCTAGTATATAAAATGAAATGGGGTAAAGGGTACAATCACTCAACCTCTTTAAAAGACTCCTCATCGTTGTCGTCCCCTCTCTATCATGATGATGACATTAATGTTATTAGAAATTCTGGTCTCTAGAGTCTTTGACAATTACTCTCATATATTTGAGTTACGAATTCAATTGATTATTGAAATGATTTTTATTGATGGTTTAGCAATTGCTTTAGAGAAATAATCACATATTGATATTGTACATTTATCTGAGCTTGATTCTTTAAGTTGTTCACGTTATCTTTGAGCTCCCTGACGTCTTGAGTTGTGGAGATGAAAGTGTTTTTACTAGATCCATCATATCAAGTGTTGCGAGTCTAGCCCCGCCCACCACATCAAATCCGTCTTAGTTTTCTCTGCTAAAGACAAATATTACTACGTCTTTGGGACTAAATGGAGATTCATATATCATAGCATCTGATTCTTCTGATGTTGGAAGATTTATCATTTATTGCATATTATCAAAAAATAGAAAGTGTGTTAAGATTTATTATAATAAAACATCAAATTTAGATAAATCAATTAGACATTTACTTTCATTTGGTGACTTCTCTCATCACTTCAGATAATCAATATTTGCCTCTTCATACGTTTGCGTCATCTGGAAGAACTTCGGACGTGTAGAGGGATGTTATTTTTTACCTATTCAAAGCAATTAAAAACTTTAAAATACATTGAAACCCTACTAAACAACAAATAACAATTGAAATAAACGCTAACAAATTCTTTCTCCAACTAATGAATAGTCATCATTCATCTTCTATAAGACATTAATAGATAAGTTCTATTACTTTTATTTCATTGACTAAGTGCCTACAAAGAAATTGATACGAGTTTAACAATTGATATAACATCATGCTTATATGAAAAAAAATTTAAGTGAAAAATATTTTTTATTTTATTGTCATCTATGACCCATCGAACTGTCGATGCCAAAGAGGTGTCGACCTTGGAATACATGAATTTTAACTTAGAATGTTAAAATTAGAATCAACGGATTAGTGCAATGTAAATGGTCTAACTTATAATCAACGGTTTTAAAGTTACTCGTGAATACGTGAAGTTTAGTTTGTAGTGTTGTAAAAGTAAAATTTAAAACTTAAGAGAAAAGTATCACTGATTTTAAAATGCATCTATTTAATGTTGGAAAATCAAAAGCTAAAACACAATTAATTACTTTTCCCAAGGGAAGTTACTTTTCTCCCTTTCCATTCCTATTTTCTTCCACACACACCTTGATCTCCAAAAACTTGGCTCTTGGTGTCACTTGGATGCTGAAGAACTGATTCATGTCATATAGAAGGAGAGAATGAAAAGAAAAGGGGAAAGAAGATGAAAAGACGAGATGAGATTTACATCGAAGCATAACAAGGGAAAAACACAAACAATGGCGACAACAAGTGATACATCAGTGCTTGACGCTTCCCAATCATCAACATTCTCAGGAGGTAGTGCCACTACTGCCTCAGCCTCAACATCGGCCAAGGGTTCAATTCAAAAGAATTTCTATAACACTTTGTGCCCACGTTAGGGTGCATTAATCTCTTAAGTGAGAATGCATGTCACAACATTGTTGTCTCACTCATATACTTTCCCTATTAGCATATATTAGGCTCATTACTATATATATATATGCATTGATGTTAAAGACCATAATTATGGAAAAGTAGACTAGACTCGAAATTCTCTTCAACAAAATCCACCATGGTCCGGTCATTCATCATGCTCATAAATAGGCCAAAATTGAACATCAATGAATGATAGTTCCTAGTTGGGTGTCTTAGTAACCTTTGATTTTTTTTAGCCCAAAATGCATCAGGTAAAATTTTACATTAGCAACATTTCATGCATCATATGCATTGCACTTTGTTAGTAATTTGTGATCTTTTTTATTAGGTCCCACCATGTTTCCTCTCTCCATTATTTTTCAATCCTTTCAATCATGCTAATGTGCTTTTATCCCACCGTGGATGTTATCCTATATATTATCCTTCATCCTACTATGGGCGTCATCCTATTTTTTCTACCATGGGCATTATCCCATTTTTGTACCATTTATCCTACTGTGGACTCACTTTGTCTTCATCTTCTTATCCCACCAAAGATGTCACTACATTTTATTCATTATCCCACTGTGGCCCTTTACCTCACTTTTCTCCTTACTCATCACTTCGACACCCATTTCTATTTATCTCCCATCCCATCATCCCTTATTTTATTGATCCCACGTCATCCCACCATGGACTCATATTATGATTAATCCATGTGTCTTTTATTCCACCATATCTTTTGTATCCCACCGTGATCGCCAGAAGACCTGTCAATGCCAGAGAGGTGCCAACCTCGGATCATCTCTTCCCACCCAACCTAAACTGTCGCTCTGACAACCAAGTGATGCCAAGGGCCGAACATTTAGAGATCAAGATGAGGGTGAAATGCATGATTCGAAAAGGATTGTCGATGCCAAAGAGGTATTGACCTTGGAATACGTGAATTTTTACTAGGAATGTTAAAATTAGAATCAACGAATTAGAGCAATGTAAATGAAAACTTAGATTCAACGATTTTAAAGTTACTCGTGAATACGTTAAGTTTGGTTTGTAGTGATGTAAAAGTAAAAAATCAAAACTCGAGAAAAATATCACTGATTTTAGAATACATTTATTTAATGTTAGAAAATTAAAAGCTAAAACACATACAATTTTAAGAGGTTAACTTATATATAAAAGATGTATTTAGAAGTCAAATGAGACACATAATAGAACACTCTAAATATCCAAACTTTTGACAAAAACAAAGGTTTGTTTGGAGCAATCAAATCTAGACTCCTGAAATTAGGTTGGGGCTCCCGCATCATCACTACAAGCATTTTTTCAATATTTCACTAGAAAAGTATGGAACTTCTCTTTCTACCCTCATATCAGGAAATTAAGCTTACTTTGATGTACATGAAATTTGTCCAACTCCAAAATAATAGAAAATTTAATTTCCTAATTAGTCAAAGCCCCGAAAACGTTACCTTCTTCAGTAGAAATGTACCACGAAAATCCCGTACATGACTTCCTTTAGAGCTTGTTGTGAAAGGTGGATATAACACGTTACTGTCAATCTTATTGTCAATTACCCTACTGGGAATTATTACTTAATGAACAAAAGTTCTAAAATCTTGTTTTCAAGGCCCATTTTTTCATAACCTCTTGGTCATTCACACTCTACTTTTGCTCTTATTGGAGTTCACTTTCTTCTTGTATGCATGTTTCACATTCAGTATGGAAATTTTCTCATATATAAGAAACTATAAACTAAAAGGGTTGCTTACTCCACTATAAAAATTAGTAGGTATGCATTCTCAATCCTTAGGCTCCTTATTGCATATTTGGTACAATATTACTATGGGAGAAATCTAGTTTATCCCCAAATTAATCTCTTTCCGAATGGGCCTTTAGGTGTTGTTTGGTATGGGGATAACTTGAGGATAAACTTGGATTATCCCCAAAATTTAAAGGATAACCCAGATTTATCCCCGAAATTTTATGGTACCAAACATGCCCTTAATGTCTGCTTGAGATAGTTGATGAATTCGTGACACTTGTCCCTGAAGTTTGGTGGAATATGTTCCAGCGGCTTATATGTTCTTACAAGAAGCCCAAATTACTTCAAATTAGCCAGTAAACCTGTTCCACATCAATTATCTTGAAGAAATTATTCAAATCACAAAAGAAATATAGCTTATTTCAACCAACCAACATCTTAACAAATCAAGATGTTTCTCTTTACCTACGTAGGCGCTCGATGTTGCATCACCTATTTTATTGTCTATTGACGATCAATTCTTGAATTCTTATGATTTGCCTAGTCTTATGATAATCAAATTTATTTTAATACATCATTAAGCTATTCTCATACAGTTTTGTTGCTTATACGTCTTTTGAGTTTAATATGATTTTGATGAGTTTAAATAGGTTTATGAGGTCTCAATTCAATTTCTATAGAGTTAGGTCACCCTCCCAAAGACAACTAGGTTCTCCAAAATGAAGGTGCCCATCTTCTCAAGGCATACATGGAGAAAGAAAACATGAAAAGTAGGGCTGCAACCCGATCCCGACTCGATTGATTTTTAGGCCGACCAACCTGGTCCAACCCCGAGACCCCAACCCAATAAATGCTTAAAAACTATTAATTTTTTCCCGACCCCGACCAACCATGATCCGACCTGGGTCTCTACCCTGGCCGACCCTGGTCAAATTTGGGCCAAACCGACCCACTCCCTGTTGGGAATCGTCCATAAAAATTTGGTGCAGCGGAAGTGACAATTCCTATGGGTTCTTTTAGAATTTGTCTCAATCGAAACCAAACGACGAAAACCAAAAATTGATCAAATCGGGTTTGAATATACCTAATAGGGATTCATATAATCCCATGGAGAGAAAGGAGATGAGCTTCTCAAGCTCTTCAAACCGTTCAAATGTCCGATCTCTAGCAGTATCCACACGAACTTCATCCACAGTAGGTTCTCCCTTCGCGCGTGGCCTCGAGAACTCTTCCCGAACGGAGCTCCATCTACCATGGACACCTTCTAGAGAGAGGAGGAGGTAGGGAGGAGGCTAGGAACATGGTTTTCACTCTTGGATGGATGGGGTTTGGTTGAAACCATCAGTATTTATAGAGAATTTTAGATTTTTTCATAAAAACCCAAAATTTTCATAAATTACGCCATTGCCCCTGTACTTGTGGATAAGTCCTTTTATGTGTGTGACCCACTAGACCCAATAGTCTATTTGATTGAAACCTAAATAAAATATAATAATTCTATTTAATTTAATTAAATATGTTATCCGATAACAGATTAATCGGTCTGCCGATCATGAAGGGTACAAGCCACATCCCATGATCTCAAATGGCTATAGGGATAATCTCATCTCCATTGAGCCTTTCCATCATCAGTTACCGCGTGGATATAGACCCTCATCCATACAATGTCCCGGTCGGAAAGGAGTACGGCATCGATTGCCAACTCCTTAGTGTACTGACTCTATAGGATCTTGTACTCAGAATTGGATCAATTGGAAAACTCCTTTTCCAATTATCCTATCTACCCTAGCCAGGGATTTAGAGTATTGTCACATATGACATTCACTCTCACTTACCGAGAGTGAACGATCCCTTGTTGTCCGCTCAATTGCCTCCATCGGGTTTTCCTTGTACCCGATCCATCGCTATACTGGACCATGTATATGGTGATCTATAAGACAATGGTCAAAGCACAAGTTCCACCCAATAAGGTATCTTTGGCAACTCAGGTCAAAGGTCCAACCATGCAACCGTGATGATAGAAAACCCTGATTAACAGTTCGGTAAGATACTATTCAGGGTTTTTAATTCGGTCAGTTCAGTGAACTCATTCAACTAATGAGCACCTATATGTGTATCTCAATGTTTGCACACTAATGACCAATGAGATCGGTCATCCTCATCACATAAGAAGATATCACATACACTAATCTATCCAAATCCTTGATGTCCCATCTCAAGTATCCTATGACTAAAAACATTTAGATCAATTATCTCTAGATGATCAATCTCATTATCATGATCTCATGATGATTTAATTATCATTGCATTTGATCAAAGATTTCATTATGATATTCGTATCAAATAAGAGCTTATAATGAAAATTTGTCTAATTAATTGAATAAGATATTTATATAAATGTCGAATCATATCATATATGATTGGCTTGTAGGGCATACATTTCTATCACTCCCAACCCCCGACCCCACCTACCTTGGAAGAAACAAAAGGAGATGGGTGCAGGAGGCCCGATGGTAACAAGTTGAAATATGAACTCAAAGCTTAGAAGACATCATTGCATAAAGAGACAGGCAATCTTATAGGATGCATGGTTACATTTTTATTTTTGATACACACTTATTTTTAAAATCAAGATTAGTTATCATCTTAGTCTTAATTTTAAAATTAAAAAAACATATGACTCATGCGTTTGGCAAAATTATTTTAACTTTTAAATTTTATTTAGTGATGTTTGGCAGCAATTTTAAACATATCTTGATCTTTTCTTTGTCCCTCGCCACCTGCCTCCCCCGCAACAACCCACGTTCGCTGGATTTGCATCGGTGTCAAGGCCCGTTCCATGGCTGCACATCTCATGTTTGCTGAATTTTCCCTGACTGTCTTCAACTACACCCCCGCGAAGGCGGGCCCTCTTGTCAACCTTGTCACCCGTCGTGATGTCCCTTGCTACGATGGCAATCCAGAGCACCCTCAAGTGGGCAACGACGACACCTAGAGCGACACTGTGGAGACATCTAGCTGTGGACCGGCACTACGATGGTGACGATTTTGCTGGGCAAGAAATGGTACCCATGGTGGTGCCCCTCGCCTCTATTTCCGAGCACCCCTCCTGTCTTCTTGCTCTGGCATGGCAACGACCCTCGCAGGGCCATGCCTCATCGCCCCTTGTGCTGGAGAGAGAGAGAGAGGAGGCTTGGGATGGAGGAGGGACGAGATGTGGGGTACTATAGGAGGATGATCGACACCTACAGCGAGGACAGTGATGGCAGGATCAACGTCACCCCCGAATGTTGCCCAGCAAGCAGTGGCAACAGTGCCCGGATACCCTGTTGCCGTGGAGACCTCCAGCATTTTTTGGACCACCGATTTGAGGAAGAGTAAGGCAGCGGCTACAGGGCGGAGGAAGGGGAGGAGGGCTTATGGAGCTCAGCCTCTTCCTTGACAAGATTGCAACTTTCTCATGTCATTGCTCTCCATTCGGATTGGAGTGGGAGAGGAACCAGAGAGATTGGAAGAAGAGAAACGACGTTAAGAAGAAGAGTTCGACTACGCCATGCTGGAGTCTGACCAACAGTTGCTAGACGACCCTGGCACCTGGTGGTACATCAATGACCTGCTCAGGGAATTTGACTTCGAGTACTCGTAGTCGATGGTGAGGATGAGCAACATTGGCTTGCTCTCCGATGACCAGGGAGAGGTTCATCGAGTCTGGTCATCGTTCAACTCCCCGGCATAGATCGAGCACGGGGAGCACTGTCTTCACTCTGCCGGCGACAAGCCAAGAACAACCAGGCGGAAGAAAACGAATATGGGTGGAATAAATTATCACGTTGTTTCCCTTGCGAATATCTATCCTCCGCGTCTATCTCAGAAATAAAACAGGCCTTCCCCTGTTCTTATTTCAAAAGAGTTTCAAGAGTACATATGCAACATTTTTAAAAAGAGTAAGACTTCAAAAATCTAACCAAACATCTTGTCTTGCTTGTTTTTTATTTTAAGATAGAAAATAGAAAACTGTATCCAAACACCCTATTAGTCTTTTTTTATTCAAAATTTATCCCCATAATCCAATAGAAAACACAGGTAATGCAAGAATAAAGTACCTTTTAACAGTTTCGTGGGTGTTTTCCACGATAATGATTGGATGACATTCGTACGTGCATGAACATACAGCACCACATGTACGTGCCTTATTTTTGTATCAACTTGGAAAAGCATGCTAGCAAGGTAACAACGAAGCAGTTCTCACATTTTTCACATCTGAGAATCTGAGATCCTAGAATTTCACAGTTAAAAAGAGTAAAATGAGCGGAGCCAGATGATTCGGATAGATACGGAGCCAGAATGATGTCAATTGGTTCCAAGAGTTCTGATAAAGGTAGCTAAAGGATCAAACGGCATCTACTTCCTCACCCCTCTCGTACAACGGAAAGCTAAAGAGCAAGGAAGACTTTGGGTAGACTGATTAAAGCTCATGCAAGATGATAAATCTTTCATCTTCTATCACAGTGCGGAGTGTGAAACTGGGCAGAATTCCCGTATCACTACATACTGTAAACATGTTACTGGTTGGTGTATCTTTGAACTTGGAAATGATCAAAGGTGACCATGAACTCTTAAAAAAGAAAGCCAAAAAAAGACTGAAAAAGTTATTATAAATGAACAAAAATGCGAAGCCAGTAACTTTCTACAAATTAGTTAATTATTTATTCTCTAGAAGGAAATATTTCAAAATATTCTGCTTAGCAAGAGGACCGGATATTCCAAGCTGAGACGCCCTGCCCAACACTGCAAAAGGTAATTGGGTAATGAAGATTGATGTATCTAGAATCATTCATTTTCATATCAGACACAGAACTCTATATATGTTAGCTTCTCAAGTCAAAATATTTATTAAAGTTTAGTTATTCCGTCCATAAAGAAAGGATCTTTTGAGCATTAATTACCAAAGGAGAACCTTTACGAGTTCTCTCAATTATTTGTTGGATCAACATCCTCCCTTCCTCATCATCAGCTTCAACATCCTCCATGTTGCTTTCATCATAGACCTCGTTAGAGAGCAGACCACCATCCATATGTTCCCAAGTCCCTGAAAAGATCTCCAAATTTGAAGTTTCATTTGCCATGCTAGCACCATCGTCACATGACAAACTTTGATCAGAGAAGCACAATTCGTCTCCATCAATCTGACCACTCATATTTGTTGTGGATGGTGGATTCTCTTCCTCTGTCTTGGCTATTCCTAAAAATACCTCGTAAGCTTCATTATATGCATCCAAGGCATTGCCAGACAAATTCAAGCACAATGGAGGTTCAATTTCCAGTCCTTCATCCATCAACATTGGACTTTCCCGATTAGATGAAGTTCCCAGATCACTGTTTGAGAATCCTGTTTGGAAGCCCGCCTTTTCTGCTTCCATAAACTGAAGCTGCCGCTTGCTGTTAGAGAGCTGTGTTTCTAGTTCTTGAATTCGCTCTTGAAGTTGGGATTGAATGACCTCATGGAGGCGCAAGCTAAGTGCTCTTGGTGAGACTGAGTAGTTATCAAAGCGTAGAGTTGAAGAGGAACCATTTGTGCCGCCATCAGAACATTCTCCATCTTGTTTCCCTCTACTCAGAATGTATTCCTCCTTAAGTTCCCCATGGACCACCTCTCCTATAAGTCCAGGATCAAGCTGCAACAAATCAAGACATAAGATTTCAAATAGCAAACTGAATACCTTGATGTATGTAAAATTAAATAATGATGTCTAACAACATTATTTAAAAAAGAAAATTTGTCACTAATTTAAAATCAAACAACTATACATGCATCCCTTTTTAATCCATTTCTTGATGGAAAGAAAAACAAGAACTAGGTGCAATGCATTTGGATTTTGGGGTCAACGACAAGTATTGATGATTGATTCATGATGATGTATTGCTATATAGAGATTTCGAATGACATCGACATCAGTTTTATACTATTTTAGAAGTATAGGATTTTTCATTGTTAAGGGCGTCAAGGCAAATTTTAAAAGTTACAACACTTTTGAGTCATGTTTTGTAAAAATATGAACTTTTTGTTTAAATGAAAAGATGAGAATTACGCCCAGTCAACCCCCCCTCTCTCTCTCTTCCAGCCAAGCAGGCTTCACTTCTCTTCTTCCTCCTCACTATCAGCCTCAGAGCCATCATCTCCTCTTCCTTTCCACACACTGAAGCATCTAAAGGTGTCCGCAACCACACCTCTGCGCTGACCTCCCGCTCCAATGGAGTACCTGTGCTCATTGCTGCAGCTACCGGATGCTGCTGTCGTGCCCAATTCATTATGGCTGTCATTCTACCAACCATGTTTAGCCCCGCTCTCATAGCCATGACTCTGTCGCAATTGTGTCACCCTGCCACCTTGTGCCGGCTGCAGCAACTGTTCACTGGCAAGATCCCTCCCGGATGATGTTAAACATACATTCCATGCTGGTGAGACCACCAACGGTGCTCCCTCATCTCAGTCGCATACCCAACATCAGTAGCCTTACCACCTCAGTCACCTGCAAATCCAGGCTATCTGCATGTGCCATGCGGACTCTACAGCCCACCTATCATCGCTCTCCTCTGACACCCGTCACCTCACTGGCAACCCTCTTCCCCTCCTGATTAGTTGCTCAAAACCAGTCCCATGAGCCTTGCTTCTCCCTTACAATTGGCCCTCTGCCTTCCCACCCACAACACTGCACAGCCTTCCGCTATGCTCCTCACCAACCACCAATTACTACTCAGAATCACACTTGCCTCCCACTCTCCCTACGTTGCATGCCTTTCACAGCCTTGATCAGCAACTTCCAGCGGCCTGCCAGGGCTCAAGCCCACCTCTGCATGAAATCGCTATCACTTCCCAATTTGGTGCACCTAGACCCCTCCGTTTGGCATCGGCAGCTTGCAAGTGCCTCCTGCCGTCCATACCGGTTCCTCATGCTTGGGCCTTCCTCCCATCTGTACAGTCTATGGATTGCAGAATCGTTGGAATCGGATTGGAATCGATCGATTCTAGAATCGGATCAGTCAATTCCGATCCGATTACTGGCTGAAGGACCGATTCCCCCGAGAATTCCGGAGGAATCAGTCTGAATCGATAGAATTGGTTGATCCAATTGATTCCGCCAGAAGCACATGGCATCCGGTAACAGCTCAATACCAGGTCCGATTTGAACCTGTATCGATCCGATTCTGGCCTTTTGCCGGAATCGGCCCCTTCACGCTAGAACCCGCAAGGGCACTTGGCGATCAGGCAATTCCTAGGACGATTCTGGCGAAAATCACTTGATCCAGCCCCTTCCAGCGATGATCCAAGTGGAATCGGTTGATTCCGTCGCCGATTCCAACAATTCCGACGATCCTTGGCAGTTCTGACCATCCTTTAGGCGATTCCAGTCAAGGAGGGAGGGGTCGCGGGTCGCGACCGGGTCGCGGGACCCCCAGGCCGACCGGGTCGCGACCCCATTTTTTAAATTTTTTTTTGAAAAATTCAAAAAAATAAGAAAAATGCGAAAAAAAATCTGAAAAATTACAGAAAAATTGGAAAAAATAAATGACATGATTTAAATAAATAATACATCAATTTTATTCCAACGTGATGTGTTCTACACTTTGTAGGTAGTTGATGTACTCTCCCCATGTCATTTGGGTTGAGTACAAAGCTTGATACATGTACACATGACGATCATATTCGTTAGTCCCTCGGGAAACTATCCTAAGACTTGATCCAAACGAGTCACTATAACTATAGGTCGATTGGATCGAAGTATCCGATGACTCCACATAATTCATTCCACAATACTCTTGATCGTATGTAGGGAACCAAGAGCCTTGGGATGAATCATACACATAGTCGGAGACATCGTGGTATTATGCTCCAACTCCATGGCTACGATGACCTCCTCTACCTTGTGGCCTTCTACCATGATCGGTATCTTGGGTCGCATGAGTATATTGCTCCTCGCCGGTAAAACATAACGACGTTGTAGGAGATATGGGAGGATCTGAGGTCCCTTGTACTTGTAAAGTGTTCGCGCCCCCGTATCCAGCACCATCATCGCTGCTACTCTTTGACGACGAATCCTCGAACGTCTGGTACTGCACTCGGATGTTCGGCTCCGGCATATCTTCTAGATCGTCTTCGACCGTATCAGCATCTGCAATATCAAAAAGATCAGTCATAACTTGTTTACCTTTTCGCCTACTTTGCGTACCTTGACTAGTTCCTTCTCCGGTCCTCTGGCGCTTTGCTAGAGAGGGAGGGATCTGGAATTATTCGGCCAAAGGGACATCGTCGAGCACTCCTTCAGCCCATTGTCGGTCTTCTGGGTTGAACTCCGGTTCTCCCAACCCTTCTCGGTCGTTGACCCAAGCTTCTAAGGAGTTCTTCTCGTAGAATATTTGATTCAAATCGATGTCCTCCTCTTCAATTTGCGGCTCCTCGAACGAACGTCCCGCCGCCTGTGATATCCAACTCTTTTGTTCCATCTGGTTCTGCTTCATTCTCTCTAAATTTTTCAACTTTAACCTCATCTTGTAGTGACAATACACGAGGTCTTTAAGTCTCCTTGATGTCAACCTATTTCTTTGCTTTGTGTGAATCAAGCTGAATGTAGACCAATTTCGCTCGCAACCCGAAGCCGAAGTGGTTTGACTTAGGACGCTGATGGCTACATCCGCCAAGTCCTCGTACCCTGGTACTTTACCATGGTCCATCCACCAATCAGCTGCATAAATTGAATGTCTTACATTATTATCTAAGTAAACTTTGATTAATTAAGTGATGAAAAATATTTCTACGTACCCGGACTTAGTAGCATCACAGCTCGTTCAACTCTGCTCGTTCCAAAGTGAAAACTCCGCATTCTGTAATCATACATCTTGTTGCAAGCGATAATAGTCCGGTCGTCATCACCAAGCAACCGTCGGATGACGCTCTTCACGTCATCTAATAGCTCGTTCGTTGCCTTGAAATGTGGACTATAGCAGTATCTTGGGTTGAAAAAGTAACCTACGAACCAAATAGTATTAGTAAACAACTTATACATAACTTTGATTAATAAAAAGATTAGTAAATGTTTAAGAAAATATACCTGCTGCATGTATGGGTTGATGTAATATACGTTCCCAGCGACGATCTATAATATCCCACCACTTGGCGAAGTCGGACACGGTCTTGGAGATTTCTTCTTTCGCTCTCTCAATCGCATCATATAAATACCCCATGTCTGCTTTTCTATCTCCGTCAACTATCCTTAGTACCTTCACTATGGGTTGGACGATGTCTAACGTCTTATTTACAACTTTCCAAAATCACCACTCTCTATTGTCTCCTCTACTTTTCTCCCATTTCTCTTATCCGATGGGTTACATCTAGCCATCCAACTACCCCAACCCGGTGAAATGACCATTTGAGTTAGAGCTCTCCTTTGACTCGATAAACTTTCTAAGGAAATATAGTGGGAGGCGAACCGGGTTGCACCGGGCCGTAACAACTCTCGTCCCTTGGTGTGTTCCCTCGTAAGTGCAAGGACAAAGTTGTGGTTATAAATAAATGAAGAAATAATATGGGCTAGCTTAACTACCCTGTCTATTTGAGGATCCTTGCATATATCCTCCAACATCAAGTCTAAAGAGTGGGCGGAACAAGGTGTCCAATACAACTTTGGTCTTTTGACCATAAGCATCTGACCGGCCGCTTTGTATGCGGCCGCATTGTCTGTGACTACTTGAACTACCCGGCTCTCTCATATTTCTTCTATCACTCCATCTATCAATTGGTAAAGATACTCCGCATTCTTTACCTGTCCTGATGCGTCGATCGACTTCCAAACGACAGTCTGGCTTATTGTACACTAGGAAATTGATCATTGTCTTCCTAGTTATACATGTTAAGTATAAGATATTAACTAAGTTATACCAAAAAAAATGTTTATACATTTAATATAAATGAGTAAAAGAAAATTTAATTATCGGTCCATCCGTCAGTCATTAACGTGCAACCTCGTTCCTCCCATATTCGTTCAAATGATGCCACGTACTTCTTTGTTTCTTGCACCTCCATAGGAAGATATACATTGTATATCTCCTTTGGGTTTGGACCAGGCACTCCCCTCCCAACGTCTGCGATCGTGTCGATCATGTTCTCGTAGTATGGTCCCTTCGCGGCATTTGCCGGAATGTTGTGGTGAAAGAACCACCTTGACGTTGCCCAGCCAATCCTCTCCTTACATAATTTGAGGTTCTTCATCGCCATCGTGATTGTCGTTTGACGTTGTCGTGGTCTGGTGATTACGGGATCCACGGGACCTACTGTCGGGTCGTCGTCTTGTGTGAGATCATGAACCTCATCTTGCGGTTGGTTGTTGGATCCTCTTCCACTTCCTCGACCACTCCCACTTTCAAACCCTTGACCCATCATTCGGCCAGTGCGTCTATGGAACTCTTCGTCGGCGAATGATCTTCGACTTGCTTCCATTCCCCGTAAGAGGTCATCTATTTAAGAAATATTTAAGTATTTAACTGCTTAATTATCTTTTAAAATAGAAGAATAAACTACGTTTATGAGTAACACCTCTCATACCTTCGTACTCTTCGTCTCCAAAAATATCCGGCCTCTCTTGTCCGGTCCCGTAAATGTGTACGGAACGTCTCCCCGGTTGTTGCAATTCTTCTCGGACGGTCTCCTTATGCCGTTTGCTAGTTCCCTTCGTTTGCTCCATCGCTTGTAGGTGCCTACGAAATTGAGCTTTGACCTTCGGCGGAGTCCGTGTGCGAGGAAGAACGTTTCCTTCGTACTGCAAGATGAAATTTTAAACAATAAATACCACCGAATATTACTTTGTCGCAATATTTACATTGCACTTTTCTCTCCGCCATGGAGATCAAATTGCAATGTAACCAAGCCGGATCACTCCGGGTCGCGCCAATAGTTTGGGTTGTTTGGCTTGGAGAAGACATTTTTTTAAGTAATTAATTATTTAAAAAGCTAATGACGTTAATTAGTGACTACTAATGTAAGTATACTTTTAATTATGTAAAATGAATGACTAACTAATTATATGATTAAGTAAGTAATTAACTATACCTTCCAACTAATGATGTGTTAAGTAACTATTAAACTAAATATCTAACTAATCTTCTAGCTAACTAACTATGTAAGTAAGTAAATAAGTATTAAAAAGAAGAAACTACTTAACTAACTAATCAATGGAACAAATATTAAATAAATATACTAAATGAACTAATGAAATAATTAAGTAAATGAAGAACAAAATGAGAGCAATGAGAGCAAAATGAGAGCTTGGGAGTGAGAGTGGGGGGGTGGGAGTAAGGGGAGCCCCTTGGGGGCTTTAAATAGCCCCCAGGGGGCTGAATGGGGGGGCTGCGCCCCCCCATGACCGTTGGCAACGGTCATCGGTCATATGACCGGGTCGTGCGACCCGGTCGCTGGGTTGCGCGACTCGCGCGACCCCCGCGCGACCCCGACAGGGTCGGGGCCGGGTCGCGACCCAGCGAACACTGATTCCAGTGATCCTTCAGCGATTCTGGCAATTCCTTTAACCGATTCTAGCGATCCAAGCTCGATTCTAGCTCCGTTCAAGCTGTTCTTTCGTCATTTGAAAGTTGTTGGTAGAATTTCTTTGCCAGAATCCTCATATGCTCATTTCTACGCATTTACGACAACTCCATAATCGGTTAAACGGGCTGTTCTATTTTCGAATAGCTCCTAAGTCGTACCTTCATCGTTTGAATCTTCTTGATAAGATATATTTGCTGGAATCACCATAAGTTGATTTCTACACATTTCCGGCGACTCTGTAACCCTTTAAACATACCAAACAACATGTTTGCTCCAATCAGGCCATTTCTTCAACGTTAGCGTCTTATTGATAACATTTCAGTGCCGGAATGCCCATACGTTAAATTTTATAGGTTTTCGATGACTCCAAAGTGGTTTTAACATACCAAAAATCCTATCTAACGGACTATTCTCTTCCCAAACAACTCATAAACTAATTGTATGCATGTCTAACAGCCGGTATACATTGTTTACGTATGATGCAGGTATAAACAATGATCGATCACAAGGATGATGTAGTGTCGGCACATCCTTTTGACATCGGTTGGAAACACGAGCATATAATAGACCTATCAAAAAAAGAGTCAAATGCAAGTGGTGTGGAAAGGAGATGAATAGGGTGTGTTTCGGTTGAAACAGCACATTGCCAGACAGAGTAAGTGACAATGCCAAGAAATGTGATAAGGTGTATAGGGAGAAGAGCGAAAAGATAAGAGACTTTGAGAGATTATGATTGAACAGAAGGAAGAATTGCATAATGAACTCTTTGAGAGGAGGGGAGAGGTGTCAACCCACAAAGAGAAAGGCAAGGACAAGGCAAGAGCCAAGCCAGAGTCAAAGAGTAAGGACTCATCCACATACTCCGAGCTCAGGAGAGCTAGGCATGCTAGCAAGGCAATAGCAACAATGGAGGAGGAGAGCAGGAGAGTCCAGAGCTGACCATGTTTTTAGCTGATCAGCATCGGCTCGACCTCCCCAAGTGACTGAGAGAGGGAGACAGAAGCTAGCTCGTCGATATGTTAGTACGAGATTTACACCGACCGATGGGAAGCAGTGTCTCGCAGATGAACATCAAATAAGTTATAAAAAGAGTGAAGGTAACAGGAACGACTGCAAAAAAAAAATTAGTGAGGCACACTGTAAAGTGATTTTTACATGTAGGTATAATTGTTAAAATGTCACGTATGTATGTTTTATTTAATTAACATTGTTTAGGACTGATAGAATTTTTTTTTACCATAAAGCATCTCAGCACATGCAGTCATCAGCCCTTACTTCCAAACCATGGTTGATGCCATTGCTGAGGCTGTACCAAGAATGCAAATCTCGACAAGTAGGCATATATATCTTAGTGGGCTAAATGAAGAGGTACGGGAGTTGAGGGAGTAGATAGATGGTTTTAAATTGATATGGAAAGAGAGGGACTGCACAGTTATGTGTGACGAGTGGACAGGTATCACCAAGAGAAGCATGAAAAATTTCTTAGTATATTGTTCTGAGGACACGATATTTTTGAAGTCAGTTGATGTTTCGGGCCAAATAAAGAACGTCAATTACATTTTTTTTTCCTTGATAAATACCGTAGTGGAGAAGATTGGTGAGAAAAATGTAATCATTTTGTTACTGACAATGAACCCTTCTACAAAGCGGCAGGAAAGAAATTGATTCTGGGTACCTTGCGTGGCGCACTCCATTAACCTCATCTTAAAGGATATAGGCAATTAGGATATAGTTTCCACACTCGTCAAGCAAGAGCAGACTATCACTTCCTTTATATTCACATCCCCGTCTGCTTCACATTATGAGGTCATACACTGGAGGGCATGATCTTGTCAGGCCAGGCCCCACTCATTTTGTCACGAACTTTATAGCATTGAAGAGTTTGCATCGGCATCGGCATGCACTGATCACGTTCACCCAGTCCGAGAAGTATTATTAATATATAGTGGACAACTTGCATAACAAGGAGGATCAGTTAGAGATTCTTGTCAATGCTGAGAGGCAAATCACGGACGAGATTCTGGGAAAGGATTTCCTATTACTTGTCAATCATAAAGCCACTGGAAGTTGTGCTGATGTTGGTTGACTCAGATGACAGGAACCAGATGGGCACCTTGTACAATGCAATGGACCAGACCAAATTGAAAATAAAAGAGAAGAATCGCAGAGGTTACAAGAAATAATGGAAGATCATATATGACTGATGGAATAGGACTTCATTATGATGTATATGCTGCAAGTTAGTGAATAAATTCTTTGTGGTATTTTATTTTCTACTTAGTCAATATTTAGTTTGTTCCTAATGTATTATACTTAAATGACTACAGGATATTTTTTGAACTCCCGCATCCAATATAGAGGATAGGTGTCGAACAAAAATGAGGTGAGGTGGGATACACTTTGAATTATTCAGCACCTGTGTCAATCTCAACAGAATAGGGTAGAGGTTGACTTAGAAGCAAGTTGGAGTTGCATTAATAGTTAGGAGTCAATAATTTATTAAAAACAACTAATCATTTTTTAGATGCATAGATATAAGATGAGAGTTGGAGTATACTCAGGATGCTGATCTGAGATACTCTTGTAACAAAGTCTCTCCTAGTATATTTATTTAAGACCATATTTTTATGTCCTTATTTGATAAGTTATAAGTCCATTAATTCAAGTGAAAGAGGGCTGAGTGTTTGCTTCTTCTTCTTTTTTGCAGCTAAGGGGTGGGTGCAAGTCAACACTAGGAGTAGATGGAATCCACTTGCTGCAGTTGATATCAGGATTTTAAGCCAGAGCACTAGTTCCTCCCATTGTGAGAGGAATTGAAGTACATTCAACCTAATACATACAAAGAGAAATAGGTTGACCTCTACCAGGCTGGAGAAGCTGGTCTTCTGTCATTACAACATGAGGTTGCGCATCAAGAACATAAAAGACCGACTGAGAAATCTCAAAGAAGAGATTTACATAGTTTACAGGTAGTCCATATGAGTAGAGACAGAAATCACAGACACCACCATCTTATGAGGTTGACATGGACCATATATTTCAAGAGGAGCATACACTTGCTTCCTGGATAGAGAAAAGAGCAGTCACGGATCATCCAGCCGAGTTTGATCCTGATGATCGTGCATGGGCAGAAAGAGAGTTGAATGGTATAAAGGCTGAGGATCTTCCACCTACTCAGGCTCAGACAGGCCCATCTTCTGCCCCAGCAGTCGTACAACAACCGCCTCCAACCCTAGCCCCACCCCTAGCCGCACTACCTAACCCATTCGCAATCTAGGCAGAACTAAAATAAAAGTGACAACACAAAAAATGGGACACTTTTCACAGTTGAAAAAATATTTAGGTTGTGGTGGAACATCAGACATAGCAGAAGAAGTGAAGAAAATGAAGTTGAACATCAGATGACATCTTGTGAGCCCAGATAACAACACAGACTCCTTCTCACTCCTCAGTTGATAATGATGATAAGTGTATACTAGCCATGTAGCCAACAAGAGAGAGAGAGGTGTGTGGACCAAAAGTAGGTGCAGTAGCTCCAAATTCAGCTAGTTCATGACGGCCAAAGTCATATTTCAGGCTGGAGTAGCAGCCACCGTAGTATCATTATATGGAGCCAGATTATCTAAAATTTTATGATCCCCAACGACTATGGATTCCTCCACCTAAGCTACCTACATGTCACAATCCGATTCCTACGATTTAGGTGACATGGTGAATGCATTATTTTCATATAAATATATGCTAATATTGACAAGAAGAATGAGGACAACTCAGTTGTGGTAAGAACAGTAGGAGGAAGAGAAGGATGAAGGCCAATATCATGGATATTGGTAAATGTGTAATGAAATGTATATTTTTACTTTCATATTTTCATGTGATCACGTTACATCTTATTATACTTGTTGCATCTTATCATGTTATTAGCATATTATCAAGTTTATTAGCACATTGTCTTGTTATAATGTTACAATTATTAGCATCTTATTGTTATGAAGTTACATCTTATTCTTATCTAAGGAACAAAGCAAAAAATCTCCTCACATGATTTCAGAATTGGCCGATACCGATCCGATTCAACCGATTCAGTGAACCACGTCATGTACATGCATGCTAAATGGTACCTTTTTTACAAATTTTTAGACCATTTCATATTTTTATAATTTTTTCTAAATTTTTTGAAGAAAAAAATTAAAAAAACCGATTCAGGAATCAATTCCCTTCCCAGGAATCGATCGATTCTGACCGATTATGATTCCAAAATCCTTGGTACAGTTACAAGGACAACTGCACTTGAGTGTGTTGGAGCCCCTATTTGCATAGATTGCGGAATCGTCCAATTTGGATCGGGATTGGCTGATTCTCAAAACAAATCAGTCATAACTGATCCGATTCCCTCCCGAACAACAGATCCAGTATAAACTTCCAGCCGAATCAGTAGAAAATCAACCGATCCTCTACTATATCAAATCACGAATCGGTCGATCCTAACCGATTCACCAGAATCCAAAAATGTTCGGAATCGGGTCGATCGAAGACCCGATTCCGAATTGATCTCCCCCCCCCATCGGTAAAGGGAAGATCGGCCCAATTCTCCCCCATCCCCCCTCGACTCCAGCTCCCCCTCATTTCTCCCCTCCCCCTAAGGCTCCCCTCTGACGATATGGACTCCCCCTCTAACAATCTGGCATTTCCTCCAATGATGCCCCCCAATCTCCCCTTCCCCTAGGACCCCCACCCCCTACGGGGGCTCCTCCGAAGACAGAGACACCCCTTCGGGGATGACCTGCTTCTGCGGCCAGTCACCCCTTTGGTCAAGGGGTGGTTGTCCTCCTGATGTGAAGAGGTGATGGAGCACAAGTCACCACTTCAAAGGGTGACCTGCAGTCACCCCCGGCCACCCTTTTGTAAGTGATTTTCAAATTTTATCACCCCCGAATAGAGGTGATGATCACTCAAGGGTGATGCTTAGTCAACCTCAAAGAGATGATCATGTTGATTACAATTTTAAATTGTTATATGTAAAAGTAGATAAAATTTTTAAATTTGTGACATTAGATGGCAACATGGTTATTTGTTGGATGTTGAGAAGAAAAGAGTGATAAGAAAATGACATGAACAGAGGTGTATACCACCTCAAGCAATATATAGTCATTGTGAATGGTAATGTAAAGAAGTGTGATAAGATCGTGACTGAGCTTAGAAAAAAATGAGAGAATATTTAACTGACAGAACATCACAAAAGGATGTTAGAATTGGACAGAGGCAATATATTTACGATGAGTTGTTAGGACAGACAGTCACCGATTTTATGTCTAGAAAGGATAAGAAAAAGAAAATGACAAACTCATGTCTAAATTGATTAACCATTTTCAGATGATAATGAGGGCAAGGCTTAAGTCATAAGAGTCATATATGCTGATACGGCTCAAGCATGTGAGGATGAAGAAAGAATAAAAAAGCAAGTTGTTCGGGTATCATTAATAAATGCTCTGATGTGGAGGAAGGCACTCACAATGTCCAAGAAAGTGATTTCCATCGATTACATTTAGATTGGCCGATAGCAGACACCACTGTGTATAGGTAAAGTGACAAACTAGCGGTTGATAAAACATGCCTTAAAGGGAGTCAAGATTACTACAAAGGCCACAAAGAAAGTAATCAAGCACATTGAAAATGTCTTTATACACAGGAATATGAAAATGATAAGTTTTATTAAGTGTATGTTTAAGTTATTTTTTAAACAATTATTAATAACGATATATTCATTTTGTTTTATGAGGTGTTCCAACACACACAGTCGTCAGTCCTTATTGTCAAATAATGGTAGATGTCATTGGTGTGGCTAAATCAGGATTGAAAGTCTCCACTTCTAAGTACATATGCGAGGGTGGATTGGATGAGAAAGTTGATGAGTTGAAGTCTAAGATGGATTCAAATTCATCTGGAATGAAAGGGGATGCACTACAATATGTGATGGGTGGACAAGAATCACAAGGTCACTCACAAACTTTCTTGTGTATTGCTTCGAGGGCACCAAATTCTTGAAATTCGTTAATACATCAAGGAATGTGAAAATTGCAAATTACAAAATTTAGTTTGATGAACACTGTGGTGAAGATTGGAGAGAAGAATATTGTGCAATTTTTTGATGACAATGAAGCATCATATGAGGTTGTAGAGAAGAAACTTATGGAGGTCAGACCACACTTGTTTTGGGTGCCCTGTGCTGCACAATCTATTGATTTGATGTTAGAGAACATTAGAAAAGATCCAACTGTAAGATCATTGGTGAGTAAAGAATAACTGATCACATCTTTCATTTATGGAGACCCCAAACTATACTGATGGTCATGATCTAATTCGATCGTGTCTAACCAAACTTGATACACATTTCATTGCAATGGAGAGTCTCAGTATAAAAATGATTTAAAGATGTTCATACTCTCTACAACCTATCACGACTACAAGGATACATATAGAAACACAATAGATCAATATCAAGTTCTATTGAAGATGGAGCCCCTTATTGATGACAATAGGTGATGGAAGAAAGTGTAGTACTACATGTCTGTCGTAGAACCTTCAGTATAACTCCTTAAATTGGTGTACTTGAATGATAAAAATAAAATTGGATACTTATACGATACTATAGACAAGGAAATAATGAAAAATAAATAAAAACATCCTAGGAGTAATAAAAAGTGGTGGAAAGTGATAGATAACAGATCAGACAATACATTTTACCATGACATTCATGTTGCAAGTATAAATTTAATTGTTGTCTTTTAATTTGTTCTCATATAAATGTGTTAAATTATTAGTGCCTAAATGTTGGATTATGTAACATGATATTTCTTCAACTCAAAAATACAATATGGTGGGCAAGTATTCAATGATCAAGAGGTACTGTCAGGCACATTATATGTGATAAAGTGTCTAAGACTTCAGAAGACAGAACAAATGTTAAGATTGAAGTGAGTAATTCTTACTTATTTAGTAAGCATTGTACTTAAACATAAGCAATAAACTTAATTGTATTACTTATTATATTTTAGATGACTTCATTTAGGCATAGCATTATAGTGTATGGAAATCCAAATCTTCTATATTTACATGATGAAGTTGCTCCTAGTAAGTTATTGATCATTTAGATCCATATAAGCGTTGTTATTAGAATATTACACACCTAATAATTTGTACGCCGTTTGTGAGCAACAAAAGTGGAAAGAATCTACTAGCAGCTATAATTGTTAGGATGTTGAGTTAGAGCACTAGTTCAAATCAATGTGAGAGAAATTTAAGCACTTTCAGTCGCATACGCATAAAGAAAAGGAACATGTTGAAGTGTGAGAGATTAGAGAAGTTAGTTTTCTACCACTACAACATGATTTTGAGAATCAAAAACATCAAAGAAAGAAAATATCCGAGAGCAGGTTTACTAAATTTGCAGGTGCATTGTACTCAAAGAGAGTTCAAGCCAATCAAGGTTTGTCATAGGGAAATGTGAACATAGAATATCTATTCCAAAAAGAGCAACCACTTACAATATGGATGAAAGACAATGGCACAAAGGGAGAGCCAAAGCTCAACTAGTCCGAGCAGCCTATTATGCAACTCGACTCTCTACCTGATACATAAATCCCTCTGTGATGCTCTCCCAGTTAAATAACCTTTATTTCTTCTAGCAGCACTATTAGTGCCTTGTCACATTTATTGGCATTCCTACTAATCTCACGTATGTGTTGTTTGAGACAATAAACACCTCTATTTATTTCATTCCTACACCACTTATATTTCACTCTTTTTTGTTAACATCTAACAAAAAATTGTGTTGCCATCCAACATCACAAAGTGCAAAGGTACCGTGCTCCTCGTCCAACATTTTTCCTGCACATAGATTACAAAAAAAATGGTACTCATGTTAAGTAAAACATTAAAAATGTTAACGAGGGGGGAGTTTGGAGTTCCAGACAAGAGGGGGCTCGGGGGCGTCGCCTAAGCAGTCAAGGCGGTGACATTAAATGTTTATAAATATGTATATGTGTATATCCATATATACAAATATATCTATAATTAAATGTTAATACTATATAATTTATGTATATGTTTTGATTTAAATAATTATTTTCCAGCTCTCTTTGAAGTCCATTTTCGCACAGCCTATTAGGAGAAGAGAGAAGTGGGCTGCGGTCAACTAATGACCCAGTCAATGCCACATCAGCCACCAAGTCAACTGCCACATCACCTTGCCACCTCACCTTATCCTCATTGATTACATGAGAGAATGGAAGGGTTAAGTCAAGGTTTTAATGAAAGATAATTAAGCTTACCTTGGAGAACTTAAGAGTTAAAGCAAAATAAACTACCTAGGAAATGGGAAAGGCCATCTAACAATTAATTCTGGCTGTCCATTGATCTCCCCCTCCTTCCTATAAAGAGGAGGGTGCGCCCAAGAGAAAAGGGACCAAAGGAGAGATGCCAACAGGCTGCTGGTTGTGCATTCACTGCCACCCCTGACCACGGGTCACGGCCAAGAAAAAAATAAGAAGAAAGAGAAAAGGAGAAGAAGGAGCTCCCGTGGCAGCCATCTTGCATGCCAATTCTCCTTGGTGAAGGGGTGCTCACGGCCTTCTTCTCTCTCCTCCTTTGCATCCGACATCAAAAGACAAGGTAGGAGAAACATAGATATTAACTATGTCGTCCATTAAGGACACCTCCCCTCCATCTCTTATAAATTCTCCTCAACTCCTCTCTTATGGCCTAAACCGGCCTTCATCAACATCAACAACCCAAAAAGAGACCATCCAAAGCCTGGTCGACCCACACAAAACCCCTCAGGAATAGGCCGAGACCCCCTTGTTTGGCCACTTGTCCCCCCCCCCCTTGACAGGCCCTTTGCGGCCCTTTTAAATATCCCAAAACAGGACCTGTTTTGACCCTTGCGCAGTCCTCTAAACAGGTCACATATCCCCCTATTTTGCCAACTGTTCGGCCTACCTAGATGCCCCCTAAACAGGTCATTTTCAGACCCCCTTAAATAGATCAAGATCACCCCCTGTTCGGCCTCTATCCAGTCAGCCTGAAGGCCCTCCAAACAGACCGCAATTAGACCCCCTTTCGATTCACCAGGACACACCCACACTAGGTCCCCTTTCAACTCCATAAACAGCCCCAAAAGGGATCCTGTTCGGCCCTTATAAAGACCCATAAACAGATCACTATCTCCCCTTTAAAATGTCCCTACACAGTCCTATTTTCAGACCATTCAAACATCCCCTACACAGTCACTGTTTTGCTCCTTGCGCAGCCCCTAAATAGGTCACTTGTCCCTTTAATTTCGGCATACCTTTTGGCCCGTCTAAAAACTCCACAAACAAGTCACGAACAGACCTTTAAACAGTCCCGAAAAAACCCTAGTTGGACCCCTTGAACAGGCCATTTTTGGCCCTTTACAGTCCCTTTACAAGTCCTATTCTTGGGATCACTCTTGGCCCGTTGTAGCCCCTTAAACAGGCCCTGCTTTGACCTCATTGTAGCTTCCCTGTCCAGCCCATTTGGACAACCCCAAACAGCCCCCCTTGCGAACAAAAATCTACAGCACCCTTGGGGCTCAAAAAAATGCAGAAAGCTGTCCACTTGCAACACCAGTAGGTGGGGGTGATGTCCTGGGTCCTTTCGGAATCGGCACAATGGATCGATTGTCCACCAGGGCGGACCTCCACCTTATTGCCAAGTGAAGCAAAGAATGTGAAGCTCCAGCAGGCCCACCGGCCCTCAATATGGTGCAAAACAGGCCCACAAACCCAAGAAGACCGAAGGCCGGCTAACAAAGCCAATGGAACCCGAACCGACCTAAATGGTCTTGACCAAAAAAATCAAATAAAAATCAGAAATGTGAAATGCCAAATTAAATAAATGAGTGAAACACCCTTCCACGGATATTCCATCTTTTAGATGGCTCCCCTGGGTATGCCCCAGAATGCTAATCCGGAAGACAGCACAGGCCGGTTCCTGTAGTCGGCAATCCTTCCCCCGATATGGCAAGCCAAACACTTGTCATCTTAGATAGATAAATTCCATATTGGTAGGAATAGGCCGACATGCCGTCATAATACCAAAATTTTCCAACCTTATGAAAATTTATATCGGGGGTAGGAACACTGATCTCTCCACCCAGCATCATTGTATACAAATCACTTGTACACCAACTTATGAAATGAAATGTCATTTAAACATTGTCTCAAATGGATGAAATCGGGCACTGGACGATGGCCCAATGGACCGGATGGGATGCGAATCCGAAGTGAACAAAATAAATCATAACTTGACACAAAATACAAACAAGAACACATGAAAAATCAAATTAACAACAATCTGAAAATTCAACCAAAATCCACCTAATCCAATAAGAATAAAGTCTTAAATCAAGTGATAATCAAATCAACCATAAAAAACATGTGAAATATCGAAAAGACATTAAAATCAATCCCAAAGACAAAAAAAAATCAGATTTGAAGCCAATCTGAAATTTTAACAAAGTCACCTAAGTTTAAGAAAAATTAAACAACAAACTAAAAAATCTTAAAACAAAAAATCAGACTTTAATCAAATGTAAAAATTCACCTACAAAATTACCTCATCTAATTTAATTAAACCTTCAACCAAACAATCCTAAAAGAGAATCAAATCAACAACACCCCAAACACTTAAACATACCGAAATCAACTCCAAAAAAATCAGATTGTTAAATAATCTGAAAACCTAAAAAAGGGGAACAAGTCAAACCAAACTCCAAAAATGCTTAAAACATTCTAACACACTAAAACCAAACCAAACAAAACAAAGCCAAATCAAATAAAGGAAAGCAACCAAACCAAGCTAAAATCAAAATCCAACTAAAAAAATCAAACCAAACAAAAAGCAAACTTAAAAAAGAGCAGCCAAAACTTAAATCTTAACTTTTAAAATCAACTAAAACTCAACCTTAAACAGGTGATTCGCAACTCATCGGGCCCAAAAGACCACTGCCCTTTTGAGTACATTATGTTTTGTGGACACTTACGCTCTCCAAAATAGGTTGTTACGACGGTTAATCAAGGACGTTTGAGTGATCGCTCGATATAAGTCAATTAGGATATTCACACCATCCAGTGGAGAAGAGTCGAAAATCGAACTTTTCAAAGAACCCGAACCCCAGTTCTATACATTTAAAATATTACCAGACTATCTAATATTTTTAGGATATCACCTATTTTCCTAGATAACTCTGCAATATTCATAATTTTTTTATAAACAAAACTTTTTCCAAAACAGAAAACCAAGGTTCACACACCTGCTCCCTACCTGTCACAACTGCAACTGAGTGCAACCAGCCCCTCCCAAACCTGCAACAGCAATACTTCTTCGAGTACAACCACCTCCTGCTAAACCCACCACAGCAACTTGCCCAGTCCTGGTACTCACAGTGGAGCCGTCGTCATCCCTCTTTCACCGGTTCTCCCTCTCTCATCTGAATGGTTTGCACACAGCCAGCCTACCACCTGACCAAGCTCTGATCAGC
Organism: Cryptocoryne crispatula var. balansae; assembly: GCA_036172225.1. Lineage (NCBI taxonomy): Eukaryota > Viridiplantae > Streptophyta > Magnoliopsida > Alismatales > Araceae > Cryptocoryne > Cryptocoryne crispatula. The sequence continues at coordinate 9,591,559 of CM069931.1, read as the reverse complement.
ACCACAGAGCAGCCATCAGAACCGCTTGGACTACACCCCCAAACAAGGCGACCCCATCATGCCAGCACAAACCAGATTCATGTGCACGTTATCTCCTGCCAGCCTGCTGTGAGCACCATTGATCCCAAGCCGCCCATCGCTCTTCTCAGGCTGCACACATCCCACCACGCTCCATCCTGTCCTGTCAAACCCTGCTACTGCCCTCTGCCCGGTCCTCTGTCAGTGGTACGACGGAGCCCCAAAATATGCCGGCTAGCCTGCTCATCCCCACCCTTGACAGGCTCCACTCCAAAACTGCCCATACCCACACCCCCCTGTTACCCACATCCTTCCACCCATCTGGTTCTACCTCTCTCTCCATTTCAATACCATGCTGCCAGGCCCACCCAGCACAGGTTGCACCAGACTTAACTCTCTTTTGCTTCTTGATGTTCCTTCTCTCCGGTCAACAATTAATTCTCCCTTGATCAATCCCTCCATCTCCTCTCCAGTTACATACACCACAGAAGGTACAAATAGCACCCATACCAAACCTGCAATTCCAGCAATCCCCACAGGTTCACTACATGCACCCCTCGGCCAGGCAACCTTGCACTCACAAGGGGTGATGTCCTTTCATTGACAAGCTGGCACCGTTACAAGTCAGTAACTTGTAGCCACTTCCTGGCCATTGATGCCCACGCCCAGTGATCTTCCAGACCATCCGCAATGACTTCCTAACCCATCTTCACAACTCCCTGCTCTCCAGATGGTATGATTGATGATCCTGTTTGACTCGTTTGATGAAGATGATGTTCCACCAATGATGAATGATTTCCTTGGAAACTTAATAACAAAATAGTTCCAATTGTCCGCGATGAACAGATAGGTTAAAGATTTGAGTTAAATTGGCCTTTGCTCTCTGTTCTGCATCAGAAACAAGTATCTATACTTGCATAAAAATACCCTTAAAAGCTTTCTCTGAATGTTGTGTACAAGGTTAATATGCATAACCCCTTCACAAAGAGAACCGTCAACCTCGCCAAGCTCGTAACACAATCAACAAGCCATCACCTAGCAAGTCGCCATCGCTTTAGTCAAAGATCAAGGTGCAAGTTTTTCTAAACCTTTCAAGTAAAATAGCTACAAAGTATAGCATGAGGTCATTACCAGATAGTATGATCACGCTTAAAATATGTAGCAAATACCAAAATGTTTTCGACGGCAATAGACTTGCAAAATTAGCAACACTGTGTGCACGATGCCTCTAGAGCTGCAATGCATACAACAAAAGGGCTGAACCAGGCTTTCTGGCACCACTTCAGATGGAACCGTTCTTTTTCTTGAGGATGTGACTGAACTCAAAATTGGAATTTGACATCAGCATTTCTGCATGCTGCTTAAGGTACGCAATGGGCAAGCCGTAAGTTTCAGCAAAGACCCTTGTGTTTAGAACACAGAATTAAGAAACAAATTCCCTCCACCTTAACGTATTTCATCTCAATAAACTACTGAACAGTATGCATATAATCAATCCTCTAAGTGAACCTGCTTGGAATATCCCTTAGGAAACTAATGGAATCCAGATCTGCACAGTGAACACTATCACCACACAGCACTAACCTCCAGCAATGACACTGAGACAGGTCAATGTCTTTACCCTGTTTCCTGTTTATTCAATATTTTTTCCTATTTCTTTTCAGGCAAATCCAAGATCTTATTTCAGCCAGTCCATCCATCTAAATTGGAATTGGCCCTGGCCAATTATAGCGTCAGTTATGTCCTTGTGATACTCGGAAAGGAAGAAATACTACATCAACAACTTACAACCATAAAGGGTAATGACATAGGAAGAAGATGCTTTGACCTGCTAGCATGGATTCCAGAATCGGTCGATCCGGATCGGGATCGACCGATTCTTGGATCGGATTAGTACCTACCGATCCGATTCCAATCGGAATTAGCGATCCAGCCGGGAGTCCCGGCTGGATCGGCCGGAATCGGTCGGATCGGTCGATCCTAGACCGATCCACCCGGATCGATCCCAAGATCGGTCGATCCGGACCGATTCGCCAGAAAACCGGAAGACCCGGAATCGAACCGATTCCGGGATCGATCCGGACATGTTTTAAGGCCCGATCACCCCCTATTTGGGGTCGATCCGGACCGATTCTCCCCCCAGCGCCCTCCTTCTCCTTCCTCTCCTTCCCCCCAAGCCTCCTTGGAGTTCTAGGGCTCCTCTTGCCGGCGATCCAGCTGTTGGAGGGCCGATCCAGCCTTCCCAAGGGGCGATCCAGCCTTCCCAACCGGCCGATCCACCCTACACAAGGTTTGTAAGGGGGGGACCTTCGATCCCCTCTCCCCCCCCCGGCCTTGGCCAGCTGCAGGTTTGGGATCCCCCATTGGGGGATTATTTCACCCCCAATGGGGGTGGAATTGCACCCCCGAAGGGGTGCTAATCACCCCTTCGGGGGTGTTGAACCTGTTTTGACAGTCCCCCCTAGGTGGGGGGGGGGGGGGGTTGGTATGAAATCCCCCCATTGGGGGGGATTATTTCACCCCCCAATGGGGGTGGAATTGCACCCCCGAAGGGGTGCTAATCACCCCTTCGGGGGTGTTGAACAGTCACCCCCGAAGGGGTGACTGTTTTGACAGCGCCCCCCCCCCTAGGTGTGTGTGTGTGGGGGGGGGGGGGGGGGTATGAAATCCCCCCATTGGGGGGGATTATTTCACCCCCCAATGGCCATTGATTACGGAATTCCGCGGAATCGGTCTGAATTGCCTGGAATCGGTCGGAATCGATCCGATTCCGACCGATTCCATGTGGAATCGGTCGATCCTTCGGAAGGCCGGGTTAACCCGGCCCGGTTCGATTCCCGGTTCGACTCTGGACCGGGAATCGAACCGATTCCGGCCCTTCAGGGCCGGAATCGACCCGCAGAGCTGCCCTCGGTCGATCCCGCGGCGGAAGGAGAGGGCGCAGGCGATTCCGGCGCGATTCCGTCGATTCCGGCCTCGATTCCGTCGATCCACCGTCGATTCTGGCCGATTCCGTCGATCCTGGGTCGATTCCGGCCCGATTCCACCGATTCCGGCGATTCCTGGGGCGATTCGGGCGATTCCGGCGATTCCAAGCCTGTTCTTCAAAGGATTCCGCCGATTCAAGCTCGGATCGGCATCGAATCAACCTCTTCTTCGATCTTTGTAAGGTTTTTGGTAAGATTTCTTCGCCAAAAACTTCGTACATCCATTCTTACAAGTTTCCGACGAGTTTGAGTGTCGTTAAACTTTACGATTTCTGTCCGAACAAGTCCGTTTAAGTTTTGAACTATCCGGATATGTCCATTTTGCACGGGAAAAATTCCGTATATCCCGTACGCCTATTTTTACACGTTTCCGACGACTCCGAGTAAAGTTAAACTCGGTGATTTGTGATCGAATAACTCCGCTCAAGTTGTTTGAACATCGATTGGATGTTCTTTGTACGGGAAAAATTTCGGATACCCCGTACGTTAATTTACGACCATTTTCGGCAAATACGTAACCCTTTAAACATACCGAATGGTGTGTTTCTTGGGTTGTCTGCTTCCCGAACAGCATCTAAAACAATTTTTATGTTATCTAATCATTTTTAGTGTATTGTTTACAATTTTTGCAGATTTAAGCAATGGCCAATCAAGGTGACGCAGCACCAGCACGTGCTTCCGACGTGGGTTGGGAACACGGGCACATGGTAGACCCAGTCAGAAAGAAGGTTCAGTGCAAATGGTGTGGGAAGGAGATGAATGGGGGGGTGTTCCGGCTGAAACAACATATTACCGGAACAAGTGGAAATGTAAAAAAATGTAACAAGGTGCCGAGGGAGAAGAGTGAGGAGATGAGAGACTACATGACAGGTAGAGCCTCTTAACGGGCTGTTAGGATTGAGCAGAGGGAGGAGTCGCACGACGAGCTACTCCAGAGGAGGGGGGACCGTGATTTGCCTACATCAAAAGGGAAAGGCATGGGGAAGGCACCAGCTGAGCCGGAGCCACAGAGCGAGGACGAGTCCTCGGACTCCGAGCTTAGACGTGCTAGGCACGATAGCAAGCGTGCCTTTGTTGAGGAGGAGGAGAGGAGGAGGGGAGGAGGAGGGTCTGGGTCCAGAGTTGACACAGCTTTCGGCCGATCAGCATCGGCTCGTCCTACCCGGGACTGAGAGCCTGACCCCAGGAGACACGAGCCATACCGCCGTTCTGCTTCTACCAGCACCCGATTTACCCCGAGTGACAAGTATTTAGTTAGGAAACAGAGTGCTGGTCAGATGGGGATTAAGCAAGCAATGAAAGGGGTGAAGGCAACGAGAACGGCCGCAAAGAGAGCCGTTCGCCACATTGTGAAGTGGTTTTTACATGCGGTATCACTTTTTAAATTAAAATTGACATTATGTGTGTTTTATTTACTTAAACTTAATTTTAGCACGATCCCAATTTTTTTAACTTGATGTAGGCATCCCGGCACATACGGCCACCGGCCCTACTTCCGGACGATGGTGGATGCCGTGGGTGAGGCCGGACCGGGTTTGCAAGCCCGGGCGACGGACACGTATACGGCGCCGGCACGGATGAGGAGGTCCAGGAGTTGAGGGAGTGGATGGATGGGTTCAAGTTGGTGTGGAAGGAGAGGGGTTGCACAATCATGTGCGATGGGTGGACAAATATCACCAAGAGGAGTATGATAAACTTCTTGGTGTACTGTTCTGAGGGGACTACATTCTTGAAGTCGGTAGATGCTTCTGGGAAGATAAAAAATGCCGACTTCATTTTTTCTCTGATGGATGGAGTGGTGGAGGAGATGGGGGAGGAGAATGTGGTTCAGGTTGTCACTGACAACGAACCATCATATAAGGCGGCTGGGAGGAAGTTGATGGAGAAGAGGAAGCACATCTTCTGGGTGCCCTGTGCAACACATTCCATAGATCTCATATTAGAGGATATAGGCAAGGAGGAGGGTGTATCCACACTTGTCAGGCGGCGCGTAGACGATCGCATCTTTTATTTATTCGCATCCCCGCTCGCTACATATCGTGAGATCACACGCGGGAGGGCACGATCTTGTTAGGCCCGGTCCGACACGATTTGCGACGAACTTCATTGCTCTGGAGAGTTTACACCGGCACAGGCATGCATTGGTTAGGTTCACACAGTCCGAGGAGTATTAAAACTATATGGTGGACAACCTGCATGACAAGAAAGAGCAGTTGGAGATTCATGTAAGGTCTGAGAAGCAGATCACTGACAAGAGGTTTTGGGAGAGGATTGCCTACTACTTTGCAATCATTGAGCCACTGGTAGTTGTCTTGAGGTTGGTAGACTCAGATGACAGGGACCAGATGGGCACATTGTATGATGCTATGGACCGGGCAAAGCTGAAAATTAAAGAAAAAAATTCCAGAGGTTACAAAAAGTGGTGGAAGATCATTGATGACCGATGGGACAAGACCTTGCACCACGATGTCCATGCTACAGGTAACTTGGTTAAAAAATTATTTTTGCTGTATAATTGTCTTAAAGGGCACAGTGTTAACTAATAAAATCTTGCAGGATACTTTTTGAACCCCCGCATCCAATATGGAGGACAGGTGGTGAACGACAACGAGGTGATGCGGGGTACACTTACAGTTAGGACTGTTCACAATGAACCGGAAAACCGGAAAACCGAACCGAACCGAACCGAACCGTTCGGTTCGGTTCGGGTTGGAAAATTTTGGTTCGGTTTTTAGAACCGAACCGACCGGTACCACACTGATGGTTCGCTTCGGTTTGAAAGCGTCCGTAAACCGAAAACCCGATAACCCGAAATCTTAAAAAAAAAACGCCTAACCCTGCACTGACCGTGAGGTCGAGGGTCGCGGCCGCCATCCGCCCATCCCTGATTCCCCGTCCCTCTTCCTTTCACAGCCGCAGCCCGCAGACGGGGGGATCTTGCAGCCGCGCCGCGCAGGCCCGCAGGCCCGCAGCTCTCAGCCTCTCAGTCTCAGCAGTCAGCCCGCCGGTGCCGACTCAGGCCTCAGCCCCTCACCCTCAGCCCTCAGCCCTCAGCGTCAGCGGCAGGCCGCAGCCCTCAGCCGCGCAGGCCCGCAGCCGCAGCCCTCAGCCGCGCAGGCCCACAGCCGCCTCCGCCCATCCCTGATTCCCCGGCCGTCCCTCTTCCTTTCACAGCCGCAGCCCGCAGCCGGGGGGATCTTGCAGCCGCGCCGCGCAGGCCCGCAGCTCTCAGCCTCTCAGCAGTCAGCCCGCCGGCGCCGACTCAGCCCTCAGCCGTCAGCCCCTCACCCTCAGGCCTCATCCCTCAGCGTCAGCGGCAGGCCGCAGCCCTCAGCCGCGCAGGCCCGCAACCGCAGCCCTCAGCGTCGCGGCCGCCATCCGCCTCCGCCCATCCCTGATTCCCCGGCCGTCCCTCTTCCTTTCACAGCCGCAGCCCGCAGCCGCAGGCGCAGCCGCGCAGGCCCGCAGGCCCGCAGCCCTCGCCCCTCAGCAGTCAGCCCTCAGCCCCTCAGCCCTCAGCGGAAGGCCGCAGCCCTCAGCCCTCAGGCCCGCAGCCGCAGCCCTCACTCCTCAGCCCTCAGCCGCGCAGCCGCAGCCCGCAGCCTCACCCCTTCAATGGTCAACGTGAACCGTTGACCCGAACCGAACCGAACGGTTCGGTTTGGTTCGGTTTATTTTCGGTTTGGCTCTCAAGGGAACCGGTTCGGTTCGGTTCGGTTCACCTTAACGGTTCGGTTCGGTTTGAAGAAAATTGGTCTCAAACCGAACCAAACCGAACCGTGAACAGTCCTACTTACAGTTATCCAGCGGCTGTGCCGATCTCAGCAGGACAGGATAGAGGCTGAGATAAAAGTAAGTTAGAGTTCATTAAATACCTTGGACTAGCATTACCAGGCAACTAATTTTTTTTTTAAATTTTTCAGATGCAGAAGTACAAGTTGAGGGTCGGCGTATACTCAGATGCTGACCTGAAATATTCAGTTGACAAAGTGTCACCTGGTATAGTAATAGTTTGATGAGGAATTTCTTTTCTTTTCATATAAGTTATGGTGATGATGGGCTAATTGTTTTCCTTTTCTCGTTTTGTGTTTTTCTTGCAGCTGAGTGGTGGGTTCAGGTGAACACCAGGAGTGGATGGAATCCACTTGCGGCCATTGGTATCGGGATGCGAGCCGAGCACCGGTTCCTCCCTTGTGAGAGGAGCTGGAGTACATTCAACGTGATACATACCAAAGGAGGAACGAGGTTGACCTCAGACCGGCTCGAGAAGCTGGTCTTCTGTCATTATAACATGAGGCTGCGCATAAAGAACATCGAGGATCGGCGAGAAGATCCGCGAGGAGCGATTTGCACGGTTCGCGGTGGCCCGTACGAGCGAGAGGCATACCTCCGCCACACCACCACCCGAGGAGGTGGACGTGGACCCGATTTTCCGGGAGGAGCATGCACTTGCCTCCTGGATAGAGGAGAGGGAAGCCGGGGATCGTACGGTGAGTTTGATCCCGATGACCGTGCGTGGGCGAAGGAGAGTTGGATGGTGTTGAAGCCGAGGAGGATGCTCGGCTCCACCTCCATCTACTTCTCGAGCTCGGGCGGGGCCTTCTTCGCCGGCGGCTATGGAGCGACCACTGCGGCTTTGGCCCCGGCTCCGGCTCTGCTCAGGTCCCGGCGGCCGCTACCCGGCCCGTTCGCGGTCGGGGAGAACGAAAACAAAGGTGAGCGCACGGAAAATGGGAGGATTTGCAAAGTTGAAAAAACCTTTGGGTTCGGACCTTACGGTAGTTCGAGAGATGGTGAAGAGGTAAAGAGAAGGAAGTTAGAGGTCGGGCGTCTGTCGGCCCAGATGACAGCACGCAGGCTCCTTCTCACTCCTCAGGTGATGATGACGAAGAGTGCATACCAGCGACGCAGCCATCAGCAACAGCTGAGTCTCCTGATTCACGGCTTCCAAAGCCGTATTACACGCCGGATTTGGATACACATGATTCTTATATACAGAGGCCACAGTATCCAGTATTTGGCCAGGTTGACCAGCAGTGGATTACACCACCAGCTCCACCATCCTGCGCTTACGTCCCGGTCGTCCCGCGATCCGATCCATTTGACCTTGATGGCATGGCATCGGCATTATTTTCATATGGAATGGGTCCCGGACAGTATACAAGATTGAGCACGAGGGAGGAGCGTGAAGCGCAGCAGGGAGAGGAGGAAAACCCATATCTTTATCCTAGATATTGGTAGTAGATTGATATGATGTAATTTTTTTTTTGATGATGTATCAACTCTTTGATATTTGAATAAATGGAATTGGAATATGTACTTAACTTCAAGTCTTCAAGTCTTCAATTGGTGTTCATTAGTATTTGTATGATGTGTTCTTGTGGATATCATGCATTGGTTATTTTTTAAAATGTTTCTAACTCATTTACTATTTTTTTAGAATTTTTTCTGAATTTTTTGAATTTTTTTGACGAAAAAAAATCAAAAAAAAAAACCGATTCCGGACCGATCCGGAATCGATTCCCTTCCCAGGAATCGGCCGATTCTGGGAATCGGAATCGGAATCGGTCCGATTCCGATTCCGGATTCCTTGCCAATGGGGGTGGAATTGCACCCCCGAAGGGGTGCTAATCACCCCTTCAGGGGTGTTGAACAATCACCCCCGAAGGGGTGACTGTTTTGACAGCGCCCCCCCTAGGTGGGGGGGGGGGCTGGTATGAAATCCCCCCATTAGGGGGGATTATTTCACCCCCCAATGGGGGTGGATTTAATTGGCCTAATATTATGTATGCTTTTATGTGTTTTATGAAATCCCCCCAATGGGGGTGGAGGTGGAGGTGGGGGTGGCGGAGGTGAGGGTGGCTCTACTAGTAATGCACGCACGAGTGGAGCAGGTCCAGATGATTTGAGTGATAAAAGACACTCATGTTCAAGTGGCAAGGGCAGCGAACGCTGGACGAGGATGAATGTTTTTGACGAGTTTGCATCTTCCTATCCAGAGCCTGCCTCAGACAGTGAGCCTGGCTATCCACCATCTTTTCTAGCTCCACCTCCGACTGATCAGGGAGCATGGAATGCGATCTCCCGAGAATCTCTCGAGATCTCTCGAGAATCTCTTTTCTTCTGTGCGTCCGAGAAACGAGATCACCGAAACGAGAAAATCTATGTAGTACCTGTGATACTTTGATCTTCTCCGCCTATTATTATCCCCAACTTGTTAGATGATCTTGTTAAGTTTCTTTCTTATATTGCCAATTTTATTATGGAATCCATCCAAATATTCATCTAAACATTATTATTTGATAAAATTTCATAGCTTAATATGTTAATGACTATATATGTACAATTGGCCCAAAATGTTATCAATCTCCTATCCATATTGTTCAAGATGAAACTTTGGTCTGACATAAGATCCTTTGTATGTCTCGTGCTAACAATAGTTCACCATCTCTGTATTACACTTTTAATTCTCTCACAGCTTATTTTAATTTTTAATATGAGTTCTCTTGTCCTTTTCAAGGAGATTATATGACATTCTACATTTAAACATGCACATTGATCGGTATTTCTAAGATCTAATCTCTTGAGATTTTTTCGAGATCTTTTATCTTCAATCTCCGTGAGATAAAATATAGATGTGAGATGACAATCATTGGGTAAAGTATAAATGAAATCCGAGATCCGATCTCTCGAGATTTTTCCGAGAATCTCACGAGATCTCTTCTCTTTCACGCTTCCGAGATCCGAGATCCGAGACGACAATCCTTGTAAGGGAGTTTATGAGTTTACCGACATGGCCCAGTCTTTATTTTCTTATGGATACGGGGCAATTATGACTGACCCTAATCAATGGAGATTTGCAGAAAATCAGAATGACCAGGACAGAGATCCAGATCCATCATACTCCGGACATTACCATAGTTGGTGGTGATGGCATATGTATAATGTATTTGTTTGTTTATTTCACGCAATGTAATATGAGTGGTAAGAAGAATATGTGTTGGACTATTGTGTGATTGGATATGATTGTTTGTTTGATAAAAATATGTATCTTATTTGATGTATGATGTGTTCTATTGTGTGATTGGATATGATATGTGTTCTATATGATTGATTGATAATTTGTTATATGAATGAGTGTTCCCTATTTTTTTCACATTTTTTCTGAGTCCTATGTATTTTTATTGATTTTTTGGCAATTTTTTCAGATTTTTTCATAGAGCAAAAAAAAAAAAAAACCGATTCAGACCGATTCTGGATCGGTCTGGCTCCAAGAGAATCGGCCTGGATCGGTCCGATCCGATCCGATCCGGATCGGATCGGACCCCACCGATCCAGGATCCGATCCCGATCCCGCGATCCTTGCCTGCTAGACTGTGAGAAGCATCGATGACCAGGATCAAAATCACCATTAGCTCCTTGGTATATGTGAAAAGTTAACCCACGGGACAGTTTGCTAAACATCAGAGCCAGCACACCTACTACTATCCTAGTAATAAAAAAAAGATCCTTTCGAGGTTTGATCCATGGGACAGCACCATTCTGAATGGTGATGCCTTACTGGAAAAAAAATTGTTAAGCACTAGCATCTCTGAGTTACTTGCATGAAATGACAAACTACCATCGCATTCTATTGAGGTTGACAATTGACAACTACAAAGATTGGCAAAAAACATGGTCACAAGTTTTTGGGTTCTGCCTTATAAAAAATAATAGCAGTTTAAATGACAATTGGCAAAAAACTTAGTCACAAGTAACAAGATCTTTTCCCAATCACGACATATCAAAGAATGATGGTTGAGAAAAATCTTAAGAAAAACTTTTATGGTACATTTTGAAAAATAAAACATCTATTTACCTCAGCTAGAGCAGATATTCTTCCTTTGAGACTCAAAGCATTCATGTTGACTTCCAGTCTTTCAAGTTCAGCTTCCAACTCAGCTTCAATTATACTCAAGGATTCCTTTTTCCCATCTGATCTAGAAGGGTTTTGTGAATTTGATTTATTTTCTTGCTGCTTCGGGGAAGAAATTTTTAAATCATGTTTAAGGGGTGCATAGACTTTGCTAACAAAATCAGAAACATTATTCTGATGCTCTTCATCCTCACAAGCTTCATTGACAAGCTCTTTAACAACGAGGGAGTTGTTCATCTCTAGCTCTTCTTGCAAGTCTTGTACCAAACTATTGCTATGTTTCAGCATGGCATTCAATTTCTCCACTTCTTTCTTGCTTGACAGGGCACTGGACAGTACACCGATGTTGAGGCCCATACAGAAGAAAAGTACTCTCTCTATTAACTCTGGCAGAATGATGAGGCTTAGAAAAAATCAAATAACAGACAAACAAAACAGAAAGACACATCACATATAACTCACTCAGAATCTATTCTTTTTCCTAGTTTATCAAGAAGATGGGCTTACTTCTGTTTCTACAAAGCTTAAGCTTACACAAATAAAAGTCAACACTATAAACAGCTAAATATCACTTTCTTATTTGATAATATTTTTTTTGAAGGTGGCAACTTGTACTAATTCAAAGAATGTAATAAATGATACATAAGAAAAAAAAGAAAAAGAAAGAAAGGGGGAGTTACGTGTGCACCTTATAACCAACAACCAATACCGTAGCAATCAAAGGTGGTGCTATCACAGAGTAAAACCTTTCCAACAGCAAAATCCTTCTCTACAAGAAATCATGTCCCGATAAAAATCAGAACAAGCAAAAACCTAGTCTTTCACAGTCATCTAGTAAAGAATTGATGTTGGATTTTCAAAATGACCTCCAAAATTTCTTTTGTTACGATATCTCCAAATGGCCCAAAACATTGCTGGAAGGGTAAGATTCCATAATCTCAAGTCATCACACCACATATTTGTCCTGTTCCACTTGCATAATAAAGTTTTCAAATCCCTATAATTGAACCAATATATTTTTCAGCTCTTGAATAACATACATCACAAGTAGTGAATGATTCCATGTGTTATCAGAGACGAACGCCTCAACTCCATAGGAGGTTAGGTGAGGCAAGGCGGTTCAAAACCACCCCGCTCCACCCGAAAACCCCCAAAGTGTTCGCCTCTGGCACTTTGATGAGGACGAATTTTGATATTTTTAAGTTCTTCTTCCATATTTGAATCCTTAGAAGGACAAGTCCATAAATAGAAGTCTTTGTAGGTCTTTTTTTGTAAATACCTCCTCCCTCTATATAACAAGGATTGATGTGAACAGAAAATATGGTGAATGAAAGTTTTGAAATAGTGCCTTTGAGCGCTGGTTGTCCCGCAAGGGGGATTCAGACCGCCTATCTTCGTCACCTCCTAGCTTGGCCAAAGTGGCCATTCCTTCTCCTTCCTATGGCTGAGGGGCGTTCTTCCCCTTCCTCCCATCCTCCAACCTTCGCGTTGTTTGTCCTCCCTTCTCCTTCCTAGATCACTTCAATGACATCGACTACAGTCCCATCATGGCATCTAGCTCCGATGATTATCAATTTCTTCATTGTGTGTCGACAACGCCGTCTCCAAATCTGCTCAACTTCTCCATGTTTCTTCAGTTTTGCTCGGTTTCTCCGTAATTCTTTAAATCTACCAGCGGCGGTGCCTCAATCAAAAGTTGGCTCCCCTTCGCACGGCATCGTCCAACAGCGGCTGTCGCGGCTCCATGCTACAAAGATCACTAGCGACTCTTCCTCCCGTGATCAGAATCTGACGGTCTTCGGCGACTCTTCCCTTTCCTGTTGCCTCCTTGACGCAAACAACTGTGTCGTGGCACCTTCTTGCACAAGCATCCAAAAGCTTCCTTGAAGCTGCCCGGCACTCATGGCTCTTCTTCTCGCATGTTCAGTTCAGTTAGTTGTGCCAAGATGTCAACACGCTGCCCCAGGATCCTACAGCTATTGCTATGCCACAACCTGCCACCATTCGCTCATGACCGTGGCCACCGTCCAGCAAGCCACAATTCTCTTGATCCTCGTTTGTGTTGCCATCACGGACCAAAAGCTTCCTAGGATCAACAGCACCAGCATGGCCACGATGCCCCACACAAGCCACCTCGCTTTCTCCTCACGCGCAAGCGGTGGTTGGTTGCCACGATCCCCTTCCGTCAAGATATGTCCTCCACTACAAGGTCTGTCCAGCCAATCACCATGACCCCCCCCTAAGCCTCCTCCATCAAGCATTTGGACTGAATAAACTGGATTTTGAGCATTTTATTTATTTCCTTCCAACATTTTAAATTTCGGTCTTAGCTTCATAATTTAATCTAAGTTTCAAAATTTTTGTCCCGCATCACACTTGAAGTGTGGCGAGGCACTCGCCTCGCCTCGCCTCGCCTCGCCCACACCATATTGTTTGCATGTTCAACCCTCTTGCCTGAGATGGAACCGAAGCCCCCCCCCCCAGACGGTTAGACGAAACCCTCAAGGGCTCCATTCTGTTCCATCGCTGGTGCCCGTCATCTCTTCCTATCCGACAATGAGGTTTTCTTTTCTTTTCTTTTCTTTTTCTTCACATCTTCTAAAGGCCTCTATTTCTAAATGTGTTATAATATTATTAGTGTCAGTTTTAGGCTTCTAACAAGCTTCATACCACCATACATTGTTTTTTTCCCGTGCAAGTGCAGCTCGTAAAGTGATACTTTATTTTTTTTTTGTTCTTCTAAATATGTAGATATATGGTTAAGTGTTTATTTTTTTAACATCATGACTTTATTATATTTAGATATTTTGCATTAAAAGTTAGGTTTCTGATTGGTTCATAATTGATATGCTTCCGACCAATCTTCGTAGTAAGTTGTTTACTTGTTTAATTTTTTTTGTTCTAAATATATTCTAATGTTGTTGGTCTTGGTTTTAGACTTCTAACAAGCTTTGTACACTTGAAATTTGTTGTTCTTCCAACATAAATCCAGCTCGTAGAGAGTAGAGGTAAGTTTTTGTTATTTTTTTTCTTTTAAATATGTAGATATCTACTTGGGTGTTACTTTTTTTAACATCAAGACAAGACTGAGTTACATTTAAGTATTTTGCATTGAAAGTTAGGTTCAATCGGTTCATAATTCATACACCTCAAACCGGTCACTGATGAGTTGTTTGAAAAAAAAATTGGTTATAACATAGTACATGATACACGTTCACATTTGTCGGTTCATAGTTCATAGGCTTGTAGCATATCCATTTTTTTCTAATAACATCTTCATTCATTTTAGGTATTTACATTTTCCACACCTCAATTGGAATCAATTTAGGATTAACGCATGCACATCCATCTAACCAGTCACACCCGATTCCTTTCCTAGGGGTGCAAACTAGCCGAGCCAACCCGAGTAGTATGGTGTTCAAGCTCGGCTCATTTATTTTACACGAGTTCTAGTTCGAACTCGAGTTTTAATGAGTATGTTGAACCCTTATTTAAACTTGATTTGTTTATTAATTGAGCCGAGAAAAAGCTCGAACTCGAGTAGTAGCTAAACTAAAATTCAATTCACATTCAAGTTTAAACTATATACAAACTCATTTATAAAACTCAAAATCAATGAAAAGTGTCATTTGTGAAACTCTAGATTTAGCTCATTTATGAAACTCGATCTAAATTTAAACTCAATTTTTGAATTATTTAATATACTTAAGTGACAATATAATTATTAATACTCATAATTTTATTTTTAAAAGTAAATATACAATATAATATTTAATCGAGTTACTCGCGAGCTTATCGAGCTGAGTAGGAGTCTATTCAAGCTCGACTCGTTTAATAAGTCAAACTTTATTTTTATTCAAACTTGTTCATTTAACATAATAAACGAGTCAAAACGAGTTTTTATCAAATCAAGCTACGAGCTACTTGTCAAGTGTATTGGTTCGTTTGCACCCCTATCCTTTCCCAATTATTGCTTATACATTTAACCATTTTTAAGTAGTCATATAATAATATTGCGATTGTATGTTAATTAATTTGTATACTTCAAGTCATATTTTAACATGTCTCGTGCACATGAAAACCATGGATTAGGAACAGGTTCTACGACTCAATATGCGTCCATTATTACAAGTGGTAGAAAAACTTTAGGTTCCATGCAAGAGCTCCTCCGAAATATAAGCACATTAGATGGTGTAAAACCTCAAATCTTTCCAGAAGAAAAATTCATTTGGTCCCGAACTGCTTAGAAAAATAAGTGATATCACATAAAAATACTAACTAGTTCAGTGATGTGTAAAAATATAAACCGAGATTATCGAGTTCTATGAAAATTTAATTTTTATCTCTTCTCATTGGATGGTGCGATGATCCGATGTTAATTACATCGAGCAACAACTCGAAAATCCTTAATTAACTACCATAACAACCTATTTGTAGAAGACATCCACATAAAAAATAAACACAAAAGGAACAGTAGCCCCATGGGTTTGATAAGATACAAACAAATTAAGTTATGATTTAGTTGATGTTGATTTTTATTTGGTTTAAGTTTGTTTTCAATTTTCATGTTGATTGAATTTAAGTTCAAATTTGTTATCAAATTAAATTGAACTTTGATTCGGTTGGAATTAGTATTGTTTTGATTTTTTGAATTTAGCGAGTGAATTGAAGTGCTTTAGAATCAATAGATTATATATTGAAATGTTTAATATTTAGTTGGATGATCTTTTAGGATGTCTCCGTTATTTTTTTTAGAAAGTGTGTCCATTTACATGTTCAATTTTAGTTTCGGTTTGTTTAACTTTGAACTTTGGTTTGAATGTTTGAGGTGTATTTAAGGTTAAGAGTTTGGATTCCTCCATAGTTGTCAAGGCGACAAGGCGCCCAAGGCGTTGAAGGGTACCGATTCCGCTTAGGCGACAAGGCGGCCGCTTAGGCGTCGCCTAGGCGGTCAAGGCGGTATTCAAAGAAAGCTGAGTCGGGGAGGTTGTTATATATAAAAAAATATAAATATAATTATTTTTTGTTATGTTATAATTGAATATGAGTGTTTTATCAATGCACATAAGTAAATATGATGTGTGTGTGAAAGAGAAGAAAGTTAAATAAATATTTATAAAATTTAAGTATATAACTCATTTATGATTATATAAATTTATATATGTGCAATGGTATAAGTGATGATAAAATATTGTTATAATATTATTAAATGGGGGGGCGCAGAGTAGTCGCGGATCGTATAAGTGAGACAAAGAGAGAGAGAGGAAAGAGTCGAAAAAGAACTTAATTAAGTATATAATATATATTTATAATCATAAATCTTAAATATGTATGATAGTATAAGTGATAATACAAGATATTAATATATTGAAACTATCATTAAATAAGTGTCCCTTGTGAGGGGTATCAAGGAAGAAAAATCCCTCGAAAACTTTTTTTAATGATGTAAAAATACCCAAGGCACCTTGCTTGGGCGCCTTGGGTGCCTAGGCTGGCGCCTTGGGCGCCTTGGCGGGCGCCTTGGGCGCCTTTTTGGCCCCAGACAAGGCGCCCTGGCAAGGCGCCCTTGGAAAGGCGCCGCCTAGGCGGGCGCCTTGACAACTATGGATTCCTCTTAGTTTTAAATCTGATTTTTAGTTTTAGGTGACTGATTTTTGACATTTTGAGTGTTTTAGGTTCTATTTATTTGGGTTGTCTTGAAATCACTTTTATTATCACTCATTTAAAAATTTAATTCCATAGATTTAATGACTTAGAAAAAAATTTCAAATTTAATAGTCTGTTTTAATGTATTTTCCAGATTTTATGAAATGCCTTTTTACGTTCATTCTCATCTTATTTATTTTGTTTGGGTTTGCGTACCATTAAGTTCATTGGGCTGGCATTCAAATGCCCAATCTCAACATTAGCGTTGTCACTTGAACTTTATTTCATTGGATGTTGAACTTAGTACATCGTTGTGTGGGATATATGCCATTGACATGAAGATGATAAGGTTGACCCCAGACAGCCATAATATTGTTCTTTCCCCCGGGTATATCTTCATAAGATCTAATGATGAAATCGAGCATGACGACAGCATGATCTACCCATAATCAAATGAGAGTTTTCGGTCTTTATAAGTAGAATTTTGCAACACCACATTAAGGGAAAGATCCGTCAACAATGGAAACCAACTCATGTCTACGTCTTGGATGCGACATACTGAGGCGGACTTGGAATAGTCGTCCTATGGAGCACATAATCCAATGGACTAACTACTTAAAATTACTTATCTTTTTTGTTTCAGATTTGACTAAAATGCATCTTTATTTGTCCAAGGCACATTGGTCCAGTTCATGTCATTGTGGACCCAGATGGCTGGCTTCATGTCTTTGTAGGCCCAATTGGCCCGGCTTGAATCTTCTTGCCCCAGGATGGCCTGTTGGCCCTCCGATCTTCACCTCACGTCCACTGTTTTGGGTGGAGATTGAGGGTCCACCCCTGCAAGACTTAACCCATCGTACAGATTCCAAGAATGTCCAAGCATAGCCCTCACCTTAAGCTCTTAAAGAAAAAAAGGAAAGGGATCTCAGCTCTAGTTTGGGGTTTTTAGGCCGGTTAAGGGATGTGTGCAAGCGCTGTTTGGGCCTGTTAAAGGAACTGTTTAGGGATCTATAAAGGGGACTGTTCAAAGGCCGAAAATGGACTGTTGGAGGACCTGTTTGGGAGCCCAGTCGGTGACCTGTTTTGGGACTGTGTGAAAATCAGGTTTTGGTCAGTTTTTGGAGCTGAGACGAGCAGTTTAAGGGCTTTAGACAGGTTGGTTTATGACCTCCTTAAGGGTATTGAAGGGGACCTATTTTGGGTCTGAAGCAGGGCCAGTTGTGACCTGATCTAAGGTCCTTCCGGGAGGAATTCCGATGAATTGGTTGGAATCGGTCGGAATCGATCCGATTCCGGTGATTTTGTCTGGAATCGATCGATCCCGACAAATTCCGCCGGAGACCGGTCTAGCTGGTCCGGTTCAATTCCCAGTTTGGAATCAAACTGGGAATCGACCGCTGCTGGTCGATTCCGGCGATCCAGCTCCATCGGCGACTTCTTCCGGCGATTCTGAGCTCGATCCCAGCATCCTGCGCCGATTCCGGCGTGATTCCAGCGATTCCAGAAGCAATTCCGGCGCAATTCCAGCGATTCCAGCCGATTCCTTCAAATTCAAGCTCCGATCGGCCTCGATTCAACCTCTTCTTCGATCTTTCGAAGATTATTGATAAGATTTCTTCGTCGAAAATCCCGTACGCCCATTCTTACGCGTTTCCGACGACTCCGAGCGTGGTTAAACTCAGTGATTTCCGACCGAACAACTCCGTTTAAGTTCTAAATTAATCGATTGAATATTCTTTATACGAGAAAAATTACGAATATCCCATACGCCTATTTTTACGCATTTTCGACGACTCCGAGAATGATTAAATTCGGTGATTTTTGATTGAACAACTCCATTCAAGTTGTAAGAATATCGATTGGATGTTCTTTGTACGAAAAAAATTCCGGATACCATGTACGTCGATTTCAACTATTTCCGGCAAATACGTAACCCTCTAAACATACCGAATAGTGTGTTTGACGGATTGTCTGCTTCCCGAACAGCCCCTAAAGCAACTTTTATGTTGCCTAATAATTTTTAATGTATTGTTTACAATTTTTGCAGGTATATGCAATGGCCGATCAAGGTGGTGCAGCACCAGCACGTCCTTCTGACGTGGGTTGGGGAACACAAGAATATGGTAGACCCCGGTCAGAAAGAGAGTGCAATGCAAGTGGTGTGCGAAAGAGATGAACGGAGGGGGGGTGTTCCGGCTGAAACAACAAATTGCTGGAACAAGTGAAAATGTAGAAAAATGTGATAAGGTGCTGAGGGAGAAGAGTGAGGAGATGAGAAGCTACATGACAGGTAGAGCCTCTCAACAGACAGTTAGGATTGAGCAGAAGGAGGAGTTGCACGATGAGCTACTCTAGAGGAGGAGGGACCGAGATTTGCCTACCTAGAAAAGGAAAGACAAGGGAAACGCACCAGCCGAGCTGGAGTCAAAAAGTGAGGATGACTCCACGAACTCCGAAGTTAGACATGCTACGCACGCTAGCAAGCGTGCATTTGCTGCGGAGGACGACAGGAGTAGGGGAGCAGGAGGGTCAGGGTCTAAAGCTGACCCAACTCTTTGCCGATCAGCATCAGCTCGTCCTACCCGAGACCGGGAGACGGAGGGATGGAGACAGGAGTCACACCGCCATTCTGCCAGTAGTCGGTTTACGCCGAGTGATGAGTGTTTATTTAAAAAATAGAGTGCTGGGCAAATGAGAATCAAACAAGCTATGAAAGGAGTGAAGGCAATAGGAACGACTACAAAGAGAGTCGTTCGCCACATTGTAAAGTGGTTTTTACATGCAGGTATCACTTTTAAAATGACATTTGTGTTTTATTTACTTAAGCTTAATTTTTGCCTGATCCAATTTTTTTTAACTTAATGTAGGCATCCCAGCACATGCAGCAACCAGCCCCTACTTCCAGACGATGGTGGATGCCGTGGGTGAGGCTGGATCGGGTCTACAAGCCCCAGGCAGCAAGCATATATACAGCGCTGGGCTGGATAAGGAGGTGCAAGAGTTGAGAAAGTGGATGGATGGATTCAAATTGGTGTACAAGGAGAGGGGTTGCACGATTATGTGTGACGGGTGGACAGGTATCACTAAGAAGAGTAAGATAAACTTCTTGGTGTATTGTTCTGAGGGGACCACGTTCTTGAAGTCGGTGGATGCCTCTGGGAAGATTAAAAAAGCCGACTTCATTTTTTCTTTGATGGATGCAGTGGTGGAGGAGATTGGGGAGAATAATGTGGTTCAGGTTGTCACTAACAACGACCTTCGTATAAGGCGGCTGAGAAAAAGTTGTTGGAGAAAAGACAGCACATGTTCTGGGTGCCCTGTGCGCCACATTGTATTGATCTCATATTAAGAGGATATAGACAAGGAGGAGAGTGCATCCACCCTTGTCAGGCAGGCGCAGACGATCACGTCTCGCATCCCCGTCTGCTACATATTATGAGATCACACACAGGGGGCACAATCTTGTCAGGCCAGGTCCTACACGTTTCGTCACGAACTTCATTGCACTGGAGAGTTTACACCGGCACAGGCATGCATTGGTTAGGTTTATGTAATCCGAGGAATACTATAATTATATGGTGAACCACCTGCACAACAAACAAGATCAACTGAAAATTCTTGTCAGGTAAGAGAAGCAGTTCACTGACAAGAGATTTTGGGAGAGGATTTCCTACTACTTGACAATCATTGAGTCATTGGTAGTTTTCTTGAGGTTGGTAGACTTAGATGACAGGAACCAAATGGCACGTTGTATGATGCCATGGACCGGGCAAAATTGAAAATAAAAGAGAATAATCCCAAAGGTTACAAAAAGCGGTGGAATATCATAGAAGATCGATGGGATAAGACTTTGCACCACGATGTCTATGCTGCATGTTAGTAAATTCAAAAAATATTTTTGCTTTACCTACTTTAAGTTTAGTCAATAATTGTCTTATTCATAATGTTAAGTATTAAATTCTTACCGAATATTTTTTGAACCCCTGCATCCAATATGGAGGGAAGGTGGTTGTGAAACCTCAAAGATGAAATTTATATTTAAATATAAAAATAAGTCGTATTGTATGATATGATTTGAAAATTCATTTAACTTCCATTTATTCGGAAAAATGAACTCTTGGTATCTTATATTTGGCTACTATGAAAATACATGATATTTCATAGAAAATATTAGCCAAAATATGTGATATGCATATATAAAATACATGTCGAGGTTAGGGTTCATAAAATTTGTCTTTGGACCTCTCTCCGTCGGAAGTTGCGAATTTCCGATGTTAATTACATCGAGACTCTCGAACACCCTTGATTAACTGTCGTAGCAACTCGTATATGAAAGAAAACATTCATCCACAAAATATTAGCGCACGGGAATGCAAATTTAACATTTAAGTTCAACACATAATGACCATATAAGGTCAAATGTCAATGTAAAGCTTAGTATTCAAGCTTGATTTATGAAATATGGGTAAGGATTCCAATCATGTCAACATATTTCTCATGAGATTAGCCGTTTCAACATATGTTGGACTATTAAAGCTAATCTAGATCTGAGCATACTCAGATCAAATTTTATATTGATTTCATATAAGTTCCTGTATATTTGAACAAGATGAAATCCGTCCATGACTTATGTCCTTTCTTTGTTGGGCTTATGTTGCCTACACTTGGGTCTACTATCTTAAACTTAGCGATGAAAACAGAATTTTATCTAAGTCTTAATGCCTTGACTCAACACGTACATGCTTACCTAATCATGGAGGTTTTTTTGGGGATATCCTAGGTCTAGGTGGCTGGCCACCCTCAAATTCTGGAAATGACACATGCGCCTTCTTATTATTCACTCTGAGTCCTATTATTATTGAAAGACCCTCTCCTATGACCATATGGCAATATATGATACATCCGGGGAATCATAACCTTTGATCGACCTCCCTCCCCTGAATCTTGACATACCTGGCCTAGGACTTACTTAAGATCATCATTTTCGATTTTGAGTTTTAGATTCAAACTCACAAGTCAGTCCCCCTCTAGACTTAACATCCGGCCTGCTTATCCATGGCCCCTGGACCTTGATTATTATTCTGAATAATCAAGGATGAGGATCTTATTTGACTTAGAATTATATTCTTGACATAAATGCCAGCCACTGACCTCTAAATACCATACGGGTTCGAGTCCATATCTGACCCTTACAGTGGTCATAGGATGATATCATGACTTAAGGTCTGTTCTTAATAAATATCCTAAGATACCAGACACCATAAGCTCCCCTCTGTCCCTCCTATAGACCAAGCACCTGGACTTGAATATAGTCCAGTAGAATTTTACCGAGGCTTTGCTTATATAGTATGATCATATGGCATTTATGAACCCGAAATGTATGTTACTAGATATAGTCAAGCTTGGCCATCAATCTGCCATGCGAGACCTTTAAATAGCCTATGGAGTATTCACTGTGGCTTCCCGCATAGACCTCCAATGATCTGATTATGTTCAGATCACAAGCCAGCTAAATGGACACCTTATCTACCCCTCGGACCAGCAATTACTAGGGTCGAAATAGGTGGCCTATGAAAAGCTAAGGTCATCATATAAATCCGGTTTGAAATCCCTTGATTGGGACTTGAATATGGGGGTCCTCGGACTTGGAAACACCCTGTAGCTTCTCATGGCCCTCAATGGAATGAGTTAACTAAATAACCCCTTTTGGAGCCTTCTTTTTATACACAAAGGCAGGTGTATAATTGACCGGGACAGGATGCTATTTCCTGTAGCAAAAAGGCTTTATCCTCAGGTGCTTAACTAGGCGGACACCCTGGGCCGGGCCCATAAGTACCTTAAGATGGCAGGTTCTGCCTATGCATATGGTATATCCGGTCTTCAACATGTGAGATCTTTCTTTTCCCTCAATTCATTTCTAAGGGGGAATTCAGCACCTAGATGTCTGAAATCAGGTCCATATGCCTGAAATCCGAGGGTTAAAACTCAGTCCCATATATTGCTGAAATGTATATGTACCCTATTCTCTTATATTCAAACCTATCCTCTCAATTATCTTCCTCTCTATTATGAGATGAACTAAGTGAATGGGTATGTATGGCTTCGGCTTTTATCCAGAATATGTGGACATAGCCGCACTCAATCATAATGCCTCTAATCAGTTGGATATCATATATATTCCCAACTTTAAGAATACTGTCTCCTATTGACATAGAGGTTCGGTCCATGATTGGCCTCCTCTTCACATGGCATGCTTGCTCCTTTAATGAGTCAAGCTCAAGTGCTTCCTCCCCTATGGAATGAATAGAGAAGAAATGGGCATATTGCCCCAATTTCTGTCCAGAAGGGGATATGTTGAGCTATGCTCTATCCGATCATACTCCGGCCTTGATGTGATGCATGTATTGGTGCATATTATATTTCAGAGTCCTGTTAACTTCTTATTTTTTTTGAAAGAAAAACAGACTAGATCTTCTAATACTGTAATATGTATGTGAGACTTTGCCCGGTTATGTCCGGACTTTGCAATCATGTTTTATCTTGAGATTTCATTCTCTATCTCCATTCTCCCATTTGTTATAAATAGGCAGATTAGAACCTAGACTCGAAGACCAGAGTTCAGTCTAATCTATGGTCAGTCTGTATGCACCTCTTGCTTTCTTACTTTCGGAATCAATTCCTTCAAATCAGAAAGATGATCCCTGCTCACCATTATGTGAGTATCAACATGTATATTTGATTGATGCCATATGGTATACATCGAATTGTTGTATTGATGGAATTTAACTATAACCTTAATCTCACCATATTAAGCTCATCTCACCCTCTTAAAAGAATACATATATCCATAATTAATCTTCTCTACTATGAGATGGACCTAAGGACTGCACATAACTTCAGTCCTGCCCGGAGTGTACACATTAAACCAGGCCCATCATTAGACCTTGATCATGACCTGTTATGGGCATAAATCAGCCCTGCGGCCTGCATATGGTTTTTATAACCAGTATATATACATATATATATACACATATACAATGATCTTTACTCATCATTATATGAGTATTAGCACACATGCCTCAATCATGGCATATGGCACACTAACATACCCTTGTATGGTGGGATATACATACAACCACAGCCTTATTATATCGAGGCTATTTCATCTCTCTAGGGAGTGCATATGAAGAAGAGTCACTTGTATCATAGGGGTCTCCCCGGCAACTAGTTTTCTCCATTATAAGATGGACCAAAAGGACCACATGTATATTTACAGTCCTGTCCGGGACAAATTCATGGAACTAAACCCAATATTAGGCTCCAATCATGTCCTGCTATGGGCGTGGGCCTGTCCATAGGTATTCATAGCCTCCTGATTTTATAATCAGAGGGTGATTCTTCATACATTTCTATGGTCGGATATCATGACCTTGTCAAGGCCCGGCTGGCCATCCTCTTCTCATGCCTTGTGCTTTATCTAAGGCTACCCGGAGAATCTTTGGTCCATCATGTGGGCTCCAAAGAGGCCGGGTATAACCTTGTTTCTCCTTGCTGATACAGAACATCTCTGAATTCCTGCTTGGATAGTGAAGTTCTGAAGGTCCTTTCTCTAGATTCTTGAGGCCGAGGAGGGTTCTAAAGAAGGGGTCAAGGAGAGGGTCAAACTTGTCCATGTATGTGTCAAAACAGGTTTCATATATGGTATTATAGAACTATACCCGGGAGAAGACAAAAGTAGACTCAATTATGGGGGTCAAATGAGGTACTCGGGTATGGTCTACCTATGTCCATCAGTTTGATATTCTTCTAACCAAATGGACATGTCCAAGATTCCAGCCCTTGGCTATCTCCTTGCTGTCCGGGAGATGAGAGCCCCCCTATAGACCTGACCTCTTGGTGTGTGTAGGGAAGTGAGGGTGAATTTCAGGTTAGAAATGACAATCACATAGCCCCGCGGGGCTTTACCATTTATATAGACATCCCCGACCCAACCAAGGTGATATTCTAACCAAATTAGGAAGGGATTATGGGCATTAGCTAGTCAAAAGGATATAGTGTTCAGAAATGGCCGGGCAAGGGGATAGATATTGGCATGTCAATGGGTATGGTATTTAGAGAGGGACGGGTAGGAAAATGGACATGATACCCTACCTTGTGACCTTCGGACCTTGCACCTATCCTGCTGTATGGCAGTGACCGCAAGTCCTTCAATGCTTCTTCTCCTTGATGCTTCGGGGATGCACTCCACTCCTCTGCTGAAATAGCTTGACAAGAACTCCTCCTTCCCTTCTAGCTCTTCCTCCTCCGACCCCCTCTCATGTGCGGGGGCTGTCCTATTTATAAGCTACTGGATGGGTGTTGTTCACCCGAGAGAGAGGGAGGAGTCGTGCAGTGTATGCATGGGGAGAGTGGGGCCATGTTCTCCTAAACGTGGGGAGAGTGGGGCTTGACCAAGCCATGGCTGGGAGGAGATGCATCGTAGGGTGTAGCTCAGCTTTGATTTTCTCCTTGGTGTATTTTCTGATTATTCAGAGGATCCCGGCCACTGATTGGCCTCAGTCATGGGCATCCCTTCCATTGATCCAATGAACTCTGTTAATGGGCTCATCGCATAGTAAGTATGCATCCCCACCCTAGATTAAATGCCCTCGGATCTTCTCTTGATAGCTTAATCCCAGCCTTCCATATATCTTATCTATAGATTAATTGGAGCTAGGCCTTGTTGTCCATGCGGAGAGAATCAATCCATCCAATCAAATATCCCATTAAGGATGGATCCAATGGATATTATCCTACTAAAGATCCAATTGGGCTATCTCAATGTGCTGTCGGGGATCCAAAAATATCATGGACCCAAATAACTCATCCGACAGCTAAACCTGGCCTTTGGATGCATATCCTCTCCATCCCGGCCATCCATTGATTGTCTTGAGTATATGGTCCACCCGGTTGATGGAGATCCCATTTAATCTAAGCCATCGATCCTCTTATTGGATATTAATCCCATTAAGGATCCGGGAGGACTTGACACCTAGCAATTAAACCTTGCTTATGGTTCATCTATCGGATATCCCATTATGGTGGATCCATTGGATATTATCCCATTAAGGATCCACTAAGATCATCTCAATGCCCCGATGAGGATACATAGGTATTAGGATCCAATTAACTTATAAATCAACCAATCCTGGCCATTGGACTAATCCCATTTGAATTTTCCAAACTATTCTCCCGCGGATTGCCTCCTCTTTCTTTGTTGTTTCAGTTGAGTCTCCCATCGGGAGACAGATTCATTCAATCGCGGGCTTCTTTATAGCTGGCCTTCTCCCTTCCTCCTGTCGCACCATTCTCCTCTAACAGGCTTTGCTGCAGCTTGGATATTGTCAAGAGAAGCCATCAAACCTGCTGATTGGAGCTCCCGGGTGCTTCCTTCTTCTACTTGGGGTCAGGCCGAGGAGGTGAACATCCTCCTAGTTATATCCGGGTAAGTGGAGCTCTATGCATTCATAATTTTATTCTTTTCTTTCCACCGGACATCAATGCTATGCCCCCTCTTCTACTTTCTGTCGGCAGCATATCCATTGTCCCAATTATTCCATATCATGCTTGTTTTGTAATCATATATGTATGGCCGGTTATGTTGAAATGCCTGGCTCTCAATCTCCTATCCGTTTGTGCATATATGTGAAGACCCGGATTCCTTATGTGCTGATTGGGTCTCCTTGCCTAATGGCTGCCCTCTACATGTGTCTAACTTCAGGCAATCTATCGACAGCGTGTCATTTAAGTAATCATAACCGGACTTATTAAACAGGAGCCAGTTTGGCTTCTGTTTTTTTTTTATTTCCGGCCCTCCCTTCTTCAGATTTCTGTTGGGAGCATCCTTTCCATCTCTTATAAGTGTATGTATGGCTGAACATACTCGAGGCCTTCAAACAGGAGCCAACATGGCCCCCTTTTTTTTCTGGCCCTCCCCTCTTCCAAATGTCCATCGGCAGCATGCCTCCTGCCTTATGCCATGCATTTTACATTCACATGCATGCCAGGTTATATTGGGAGGTCCTGATTTGAGAGGGCATATTTATCATGTGCGGGGGGAACCTGGCTCCTTCATATGCTACCCCTGGCCGGGTCCTTTTACCAGTTTCCTTTCTATTTATTTTTCTCAAACATATGCATATATGAATGTCTTTGAGGACCCGACCTCTTTCTATGCTGGATTGGGCCCCCTTGAGTAGGTCTATTGGCAGCCATACGTCCAGCTGTAAGCATGTCTCCTTATGTTCAGCCGAGCATCTCCGAGGCCTTGAAGCAGGAGCTAAATTGGCTTCTGCAAATTATTCCCGGCCTCCCCTCTTTTCCAAATTTCCATTGGCAGCAAGCTTATAATTATTGACCCGGCCTTCCATTGTTTGAACAGGAGTCTATGAGCTCCCGGATGTCTAAACCCCTTTAAATTTATATAAGATTTTAAAGGGGGGGGGCAGGACATGCTTCATTCTCGGCCTCCTTTTCCCCTTCTCTTGATTAGTGGAGGTAAGACTAACCTTGAGCATATGTGCTGGATCAAACCTCTTATCTATATCCAGTTATGTATACCTGTCCTCGATCTCATGTGTTTGAGTCCCTCTTTTATGGGTCTCCTTTATCCATTTTGCTTCACATAATGGTGTTGGGGGTGGAGGGAATTAAGCATTTCTAACTCCCTTTTTATGTGTCTATGTTTCATTTAAAATTTTGAGTGCCAACAGTGGTGAACAACAATGAGGTGATGCGGGGTACACTAGCTGTTATTCAGCGTCTCTACTGATCTCAGCAGAACAAGATAGAGGCTGAGATAGAAGTACGTTGGAGTTTATTCAATACTTTAGAGTAACTAATTATTAGATAACTAATGAATTTTAAAAAAAAAATTCAGATGCAGAAGTATAAGATGAGGGTCGGCGTATACTCAGATGCTGATCTGAGATATTCGTGCGACAAAGTGTCACCTGGTGGTATACTTATTTATGATAAAGATTTTACTTTCTTTTCATATAAGTTATTGAAGATGATGGGCTGACTGTTTACCTTTTCTTTTCTTTTCTTTTTTTTGCAGCTGCGTGGTGGGTTCAGGTAAACACCAGGAGTGGATGGAATCCACTTGTAGCCATCGGTATCAGGATACCTAGCCAGAGCACTAGTTCCTCTCACAATCCTCTCATTGTGAAAGGAACTGGAGTATATTCAACCTGATACATACAAAAAAGAGGAACAGGTTGACTTCAGACCGGCTAAAAAAGCTGGTCTTCTGTCATTACAATATGAGTTTGCGCATCAAAAATATCAAGGATCGACAGAAGAACGGTGAGGAGCGATTTGCACGGTTCACATGTGATCCATACGAGCAGAGGCATACCTCCGCAACACCACCACCTGAGGAGGTGGACATGGATCAGATATTCCAGGAGGAACATGCACTTGCCTCCTGGATAGAGGATAGGGCAGCCAGGGATCATCCAGCTGAGTTTGATCCCGATGACCGTGTATGGGCTGAAGGAGAGTTGGATGGTAAGAGTTGGACGGTATTGAAGCCGAGGAGGATACTCCAGCTCCACCTCCACCTACTTCTCAGGCTCAAGCGGGGCCTTTTTCTGCCCCAGTAGCTATGGACAACCATCTCCAGCTTTAACCCCGGCTTCAGCCCCAACCGCCGCTACCCAACCCATTCGTAGTCCAGGAAAAACGAAAATAAAAGTGACTGCACAAAAAATGGGCGGATTTGCAAAGTTAAAAAAATCTTTGAGTTCTGATAGAACTTCAGAGATGGCTGAAGAGGTGAAGAGAAGAAAACTAGAGATCAGGCGACCTGTGGGCCCAGATGATAGTACGCACGCTCCTTCTCACTCCTCAGTTAATCATGACGAGGAGTGCATACCAGCAACGTAGCCATCAGCAGCAGCCTTATCACCTGATTCATTGCGGCCAAAGCCGTATTACCCGCTGGATGAGCAAACATCACAGCATCATCATTTTATAGAGCCACAATATCCAGCATTTGGCGAGGAAGGATTGTCGTCTCGGATCTCGACTTCATCTCAGAAGGGTGAAAGAGGAGATCTCGTGAGATTCTCGGAAAAAACTCGGGAGATCAAATCTCGGATTTCATTTATGTAGGATATGCCTTACTCAAGAATTGTCATTTTGTATCTAGATTTATCTCATAGATACTAAATAGAAAAGATCTCAGAAAAATCTCAAAAGATTGGATCTTGAAAATAACAATCCATGTACATTTTTAAGTGTAAAATGTCGTATAATCTCTTCAAAAAGAATAAGAGAATTCATATTACACAACAAAGCGTAATACAGAGATGGTGAACTATTGTTAACATGAGACATACAAGAGATTTTATATTAGACTAAAACTTCATCTTGAACAATATGGATAGGAGATTGATAACATCTTGGGTCAATTATACATATATAGTCATAAAAATATTAAGTTATGATATTTTATCAAAAAATAAAGTTTAGATAAATAATTGTATGGATTCCATAATAAAATTGAAAATATATGAATCAAACTTAACAAGGCCATCTAACAAGTTAGGAGTAGTAATAGGCAGTGGAGATCAAGGTACCAAAGATATTATATGGATATTCTCATTTCGGTGATCTCGTTTCTTGGACGTGTGGAGAAAAAGAGATTCTCATGAGATCTCGAGAGATTCTCGGGAGATCGCATTCCATGCGCAAGACTCAACAGCAGTGGATTCCTCCACCACCACTAGCTCCACCAGAGTCTGCCTACGTCCTGATCGTCCCGCAGTCAATGCCTATGACTTTGATGGCATGGCATCGGCAATATTTCTATATAAATATGGTCCCGGACAATACACAAGACTGGGCACAACTCAAGAGCATCGACAGCAGCAGGAAGAGGAGGAATGCCAATATCCATATCCTAGATACTGATATTAGATTGATATCATGTAAATTCCTATTTTTTATATTTTCATGTTGTGTCAATTAATTAGTTTTTGCATCTGAATATGTAATTAACTTCATTTCATGCTCATTAGTAATTATTCGATGTGGATGCATCTTAATCTTATTTTTAGAATTTTTCTAACTCATTTCCTATTTTTTTAAAAAAAATCTGATTTTTTAAAATTTTTTGATGAAAAAAATTAAAAAAAAATTGATCCAGGCCGATTCCTAGATCAATTCCCTTCCCAGAAATCGACTAATTCCTGGGAATAGAAATCGGATCGGTCCCCACCGATTCCGATTCTGCAATCCTTGCTGGTAGGCAAATGAGCGGCTCGACGAGCCGAGCTCAAACTCGTCGAGCTCAGATCGAGTCAAGTTCGAACAAGATATTAAGAAGCTCGACGAGTATGGAGCCGAGTTCGAACAAGGAAAATTTTTACCGAGACAAGTTCGAACAATATCCTACTCGGCTCGACTCGGCTCGATTGCACCCCTAGCTGTAGACCCTCACGATAGCAACAGGAGCAGCTTGCTGCCTACGTGGCGATGGCTTCTGCAGATCCTGTAGCCGGTAGCAGCAGGGCCTGATGAGTCCTACAGCGGTGGCTCCTGCAGATTAGACCAAAAGTTGACCCCTAGGGCAGCAAGAGGATGAGCTGGCGGCTCTGTAAAGTCTGATGGCAGCAGCTACCCACAACAGAAGGAGGAGAGAGAGGAAGGACAAGTTGCAACAGCAGGCGGAAAGAGAAAAGGGACAAGGAAGGTAGGTCACGGCAGGAAGGATAGGCAGGAAGGCAGATTTATTTAAAAGGGAATCTGGTCCGAATTTGATTAGGATTCAGAGCCACTTGTTCTTATCCATTGAAAGGAGATAATATCAATGGGCTAGATTAAAAAGGATATGATCAAAGGATAGGATTGATCCACGATTAAGTTAATGGATCCATCTTAATGGGTCCTTAAGAGCTAATGGATGCTCCTTATCTATGGTTGGTCAAATTGTGAGGGCCCAAGTCTTTCTCGATCCTCGAAGACGATGTAATCTAGTTTGCCAAGGGCGCAGATTTGAAAAGTTAAAAGGTCAGCAACCAAATTTCAATTTTTTTTACTATTATTATTTTTTCTTCCATCTCAATTGAAAATCAAAAATCATTTGGAATCCAATTATTCATTGACCTTTCCTTGATAAATCTCCATTTCCTTGCAATTCTGGCCCAATTTGAACAGACCTGGATCCCTTCCTACTAGGGTCGACACTTTGAGATTCTCGGAATCCGCCGGACGGACCGAGACTACTCAGGCGGGCCCTCAATTCCCTATCTGAAAAACAAGGAGGACAAGGTGAAGTTCAAAGTGCAAATATGTCAAACATGCTCAAGGAAATGCAAGCCGATCAGCCGGACCCACAAGAACATGAAGCTGACCAACCGGGTCGTGAATGACATGACAACAACCCAATGGGCCTTGGACATAAAATTAAACTTAAATAAAATCTGAAATGCAAAATGCCTAATTAAATAAGGAGTTAGTCCACCACTGGACGCTCCACCTTGGACAGCTAACCCGAGCCTGACCCGGCAAGTCGCATCCTGGACGTAGGCACGGGCCGGCTCCCGTTGTCGACGTATCCTTCCCTCGGTGTGGCGAGTCAAAAAAGACTTAACCATATTTGTGGTAAATTTCATTCGATCAAGGATAGGTCGGCACGACGTCATAATGCCGATTTCTTATCTTTGCTCTTATGGAAATACACCTCGAGGGAAGGAAACCGCCATTTTCAGACTTAGGCCCATGTATCGACTTGATGTACTTCGACATGAAATGGAATGAAATGAACGATTCAAGTGCCGATGTATATGTTTGAACCGGGCACCGGATGTTAACTCAATGGACTGGATGGAATGCAAACCATAAATTAAGTAAACAAAACAAATATAAAAAATAACTTCATTAAATCTAAAAAATAAAAAGATCAGATTTAAACATAGTTGTCAAGGCGCCCACCTAGGCGGCGCGTTCCAACAGCGCCTTACTAGGGCGCCTTGTTTGGGGCCAAAAAAGTGCCCAAGACGTCTGCCTAGGCGTCCAAGGCATCCAAGACGCCAACCTCCAGATAAGGTACCCTGGGTATTTTTACATGATTAAAAAAATAATTTTAAGGAATTTTCCCCCCTTAATACCCCTCACAAGGGACAGTTATTTAATGATAATTTGAATATATTAATATATTGCACTATCACTTAAACTATCATACATATTTAAGATTTATGATTATAAACATATACTTAATTAAGCTCTTTCTTCTCTCTCTCTGTCTCACTTAATTTACCAAGATTAACTCCTTATCCAAAAATAAATACCCACACTTTCATAAACATATATATATAAGATCACTTATACTATTACATACTTTTTTTGGGTTCGGGGGGCTTCCCCCTTGACCCCCGCGACCTGACCGTGCAGGTCGATCCGCGACTACTCTGCACTCCCCCATTTAATAATATTATAACAATATTTCACCATCACTTATACTATCGCACATATATACATTTTATAATCATAAATGTGTTATATACTTAAATTTCATAAAACCCTATTTAACTCTCCTCTTTCACACACACATCATATTTACTTATGTGCATAGATAAAACACTCATATTTAATTATAATATAAAAATATAATTATATTTATGCTTATTTTTATGTATAACAACCTCCCGACTCAGCCTTCCTTGAATACCGTCTTGACCGCCTAGGTGATGCCTAAGCGGCTACATTGTCACCTAAGCGGAATCGGTACCCTTCAACGCCTTGTCACCGTGACAACCATGGATTTAATCAATCTATAAATTCATTTATGAATCACTTAATCTATGAAATTAAATTTCTAAACAAGTGATAAATAAATAACTTCAGAAAGAATTAAATAAACAATATTCAAAACATTGTAAATTCGTCAAAAATAGTTCTTAAATATTAAAAAATCAACAGATCACAAAACTAAATGAAACTCAGAACAAAATCAAAGCGTAACTCGAATACGCCAGTCAACACTTAAACCAATTAAATCAAGATTAGAATTGAAACATATCAAAATCA
Source organism: Cryptocoryne crispatula var. balansae (assembly GCA_036172225.1). NCBI lineage: Eukaryota > Viridiplantae > Streptophyta > Magnoliopsida > Alismatales > Araceae > Cryptocoryne > Cryptocoryne crispatula. The sequence continues at coordinate 9,558,919 of CM069931.1, read as the reverse complement.
ACATACATCATGAGAATGATAATATCAAAAATCTGAAACATTTAAATCAATCACTCATCAAATCCTAAAAGTAAGATAAAATATTTTCAACCAAATAAAAAATTTAAATTGAACATAAACCAAACATAAATCCAAACATGAAAACAAACTCAAATACAATTGATATCAAATCTGGAAATAAATCCAAACTAAGTTAAAATCAACATCGACCACATCTTAAATCAACATGGTTGCATTCCATCGAGCCCCATGGGGCTATCGACCATTGTGTATTTATTTTATATGGATGTGCATCTTCTACCAAATAGGTTGCTATGGCGGTTAATCAAGGGTCTTCGAGTTGTTGCTCGATATAATTAACGTCGGATATTCGCACCATCCGACAAGAAGAGGTCAAAAATCAAAATTTCAAAGAACTCGATAACCTCGGTTCTATATTTTTACATATATCACCTGGACTAGTTAGTATAATGGGATATCACCTATTTTTTTAAGTAGTTTAGAACAAAAAAAATTTCCGAAAAAAAACGAAATGAAAATCAAGGTTTCACAAATACCTTGCATTGTCATCATGAAATCTCAATTATGCTTAACAATGATGATCATTAGAATGGTGATTGGCCCGAATCATGTTCAAGTCCAAGTTAACCTTTGCCTACAATTGTACCTGAACATGCATCAGCACTTGTATGCACATGAACCTCCACATTGTGGTGTCTCTTGGAAATACATTAGCAAAGAAGGTGCTTTAGTGCTATCATTTGAACTCGTAAGTCTTCTTCTGACTACTAATTTTCTTCTCTTTACAATGTCTTCTTCTTGTGCCTGTGAACTAGTCACAATGCTATGCCAATATACCTTTTTCAAATGTTTAATTAAACCCTCCAAAGTGGTCAAGATTGAGCTTTACCTTTTATTTATCTCTCTACTTTGAAGGAGTTAGATATGGAACGAGTGTAGGTTGTCTAGGTTGTCGATAACCTTTTGATCTTTAGTCTGTACATCGTCAAGTTCTCTTTCAGCCAAGCATGACCATATGGGTCGAACTCTGAAAATGGTCTCTGATCCATCCATAGGTCGCAAAATTGGCTGATCTCGATCCAGATCGGCTAATTCTTAAATCAAATCGGTCCCCTGCTCATCAAGAGCTAATTCCAAGAAAATTTGATCCGGGTCGACCCCAGATTGACCGATTCTCGAAGGATCGGATTGGGAACTGGCCGATCCAGCCAATTCTCTGGGACTTGACTTAAAAACTAGAATTTCACTTTAAAAAACATAAAGATCGGAATCATGCCCAATTTGGATGAAATGGGATAGGAATCAACCCTAAACACCGCCGCCACAGTGATAGGGCAGGCCGCCATGGCAGTGTTTTGGGCCAATTTTGGGGCCAACTTCGGCCCAAAACGGCCTAAATCGAATTGGATCTGATCTAGGCCCATAAAATATATTTTTAAATTTTTATGGTTTTCAATAATCGATTCGGAATCAATTTTCCTCCCAAATGATTGGTCTAGCCGATTCAATCCGCTCCGGATCAGGACCTACTGATCTGGGTCTCAATTTCGATCTAGCAATCTTTGTATCCATCTTTTTTACCCAAGCTACCAATAGATGTTCCTCATATAATAAATAGTCCCAGTCAATACCATATAGCTCTTCTCCTACTTTAGTTGTTGTTCCTGCTCTTACTAGATGTGATCCACCAGTAAATCTTGAAAATCTTTATTCAAATATTTTTGGTACTCTTTTTTATTTCTAATCCTCAACCTCACGTTGTAATAGCATAACACTAACTTCTCTAATCTAGCAACTAGCAGTCTATTTATGTTGTTCGTGTAGATAAGGATAAATGTGTTTCAATTTCAACTTTAACTAAAAGATGAACAACAATAGCAACTAATGAATTCTATTCACTTCTACACTTCTACTGTTCACTTGTATCGACCACTTAACTACACTAAATAAGAATACATGCAAATGACATAAATCTTACCATGCCTATTTACTATAAATCACAAAATAAAATAACTTAAACTTATCAAAAATATTTTTATCAAATGAATATCTCAAATCAAGATCTGAATAAACACCAACTCATCCTATATTATTGCATCTGAAATAAAATAATATAATAATAAGTCCTCAATCTAGAAATAGAAAATGAAAAATTACATGTCTTGACATACTTCAAACTTAACTTTCATCCTATCATGATGATTTCTTATAAGATGTTGTATTGTATCACTGAATCACTGATAATGTACCATTCATAACTTCAACATCATTATACCCCTCTCCACTATATTGCATTCTAGAATTTAAAAAATATAATGTAACAATAAAAATACAGATAAATATTGTTTAAATTGATGAATGCACATAATTATACAAACATAATAATTACTTGATGCATAATGGTGCAATGATTTATCGCATCTTGTATCAATGACTTTTCACCATTTCTCATACCATTTTGGATGTTTTCCATTTATTTTCATCTTTGCCTTATTAATTGTATCATTTAAACATCCCATGCAATTTTTGCCATTAGAATCTACCGATCTTAATACTTAAACAAGGGGTTCTATGATGGTCAAATGATACTTAATTTTCACTCAAAAACAAAAATTCGCAATAAGATGCTATATCCTGACCAAGATCTCAAGTTGATATACTCTGTTGTGTAACTCACCAACATAATTTATATAGTCAGCTGAACAAATAAATCGGCCTAATGCATGTCTATCTCTACTTAAACTCTACAAGACAATAAAGTTGGTGACAAATCAAGTGGAACCAGGCATAATCAAATCATGATCATCTGTGTGCATTCTCATGATGTGGAGCAAATAAGGATGATTGTATATAACGATGTGATCAATTGTGCTTGAGATCAATAGAATGGTGATAGAAGCTTTCTTCCTAATATCCTCTAACATGATATCAATAGAATAGAATGTGTTACACAGAGTACCCAAAACATGTCTTCCTTTTCTATCAACTTTCTACATGAAGCTTTATAAGAAAGCTCATTATATTTCAAAATTTGCACAATATTTTCATCACCAATTTTTCTCAACCACATCATCATTCAAAAAGAACAAATAACTTATATTCTTAATATGACCTGATGTTTCAATAGATTGCAAAAAAAGTTAGACTCTCGTAACGATACAAAAGGAAGTTGATCAACTTCTCTTTGCTGTTTATGTTCAACCACAAACATAGTAGTATAACACCTCTCTTTCCAAATCAAGTGAAATCTATCAATTTAGGACTCCAATTCATCAACCTCCACATCAAGTCCAATCTCAGAAATGTACCATGATGTTGAGACCTTTTGTCCTAGTTCAGCCTCTCTAATAGCATCTATCACAATCTGAACATATAAACTAGAAGTTGTATGAGCTAGAACACCAACATAAAGTTAGCACATAACGAAATAAAAGTTAAAGTTGAAGTTATCAACCTAGATGCAAAAACTACTTGCAAACATGTTTTACTGCATACTTTGTAGTTGAAATAGTCAGTTTGACTCCCTTGAATATTTTGTCTTCTAAATATAGACTCATCCACAAGTCGCGTTGACTACAAGCGACGAAACTTATACCCCCACCCATCCAATTTGTGCAAGTCGAGAAGGCTCAGCAGATGAATGCCTAGCCCCAGATCCCCCTACCCCTTCTTTCTCTCTTGATCTTCTTTCTGGGAAATTTTACTTTCATGAATTGCTGCCTTCATCTATGCATTCCCTTCATCATTTGAACTAAATAAAATCCCTTTCATTTGTTCTTTTCCATTTCCTTTTTTCACCTCAGACATCAAATTGGTATCTTTGCATCTTAACAACTACGGATACAAGTCTTTATATTGTTCAATTCTTATTTCTCTATAAGATGCTCCTATTAAGTAGGCTGTCATCTCTTCCCATAAGCATTTACCAATTTCACGGGATCCAACGGCATCATACTGTTCATTGGCCATTTTTCTGCAAACACAACACATTAAATAAAACATTAACGTACTATTTAGCACCATCCAAAATCAGACTAGACACAATCTGATTGATTTCGACCCAATCTAGTAGAACTGAATGTTGATCGGCTAGATCTGAACCAGGCCCACTATATACAGCTCAGATCCAATAGATACAGTTCGAATCCAGCAAAGCCAAGATCGGGTCCCATAGATCCACACCCAGATCTGCTACATTCAAATCAGCTCCAGCAGATCTAGATCAGAATTGGCCTATTCCATGTTGAAAACTAGCCAGCAGCGTAGTGAACATCACCTCTCCAATGGCAATAGCACTTTGACGTGGCGGCAGCATAAAAATACGGCACAGAATCAGCCATTTTCTGGCAAAATTGGCAGCTGCACAGGGTTCCTCAGCAGCAGTGGTAAGAAACTCCCAAAAACTGCCGCTGGAAAGTGACAGTTTCAGCTGGCACGGTGTTCTCCTATGGCAGTGTTCAAAAAACACCCAAACCGCCACTAGAAGTGGCAATTTTCCAGCAGCAGGTGCTCCTCCAGCGGCACTGCAACGGGAGAGGACATGATAGGGTTGGAGATGATTGGGGCAGGGGAGGGGGGAAGATCGAGTCAACAGTCAAGGATTAACTATCAACCCAACTTGAAGAAATTTGGGTCCGACGGGATAGACCAAGCCAATTTAATTACAATTGAATTGACCAACACAAAGTCCATTCAGCCAGGAATCGGGGGAAGGGTTGAACTCCCCCCCCCCAATCAGATTGGTAATAGTCGATTCTGGAATCGACTGATGGTAAGTATTCGGCCATTTTATTTAATGAATTGTGGCTTTGGCCACCTTCGAACAAAATATTTCAAGAATTTAATAAACATTGTATTTTTCTTCAATATTTTTTCGCTGATTAAATAGAACATGTAATGAATATATTAAAGAAAATGTGGAAGTGGTGGCAATTTTAGACATTAGACAAAATTAAAAGAAAGGAGATAGATATGGTTTAGACATATTATAAAGACCTAAGAAATTTCCAATCAGAAAAATAAAACTATCAGGATAGTAGAAACAACAAAGGACATGGTAGACCTTATGTAACTTGGATGAGGTTAATTCAAGATTACTTGGATATCTTAAATATATTTGAAGAAATAAATCAAAAATGGATGTGAGTGGAAAAAAAGAATATACATGACCATCACCAAATAATTAGGGACTAAGATTAAAGTTGAGTTGAATCGTGTAAATGGACCTAGGGTGCATAGGCATGTGGCTTGGTCGCCTTGGTCACTTTGGGTACCTTTTAGACACTCAGAAAATCACCCTTGCATCTTGGCCCTGAAGATGGCAGCTTGGACCTAGGTAGGTGCCTTAACAACTATGCTTTGGACTCTAACATCCACACTCAAATAAGAAAAAAAGGTTCAAATGGTTTTGGTTGAAATTGGCAACCAGAATCAAAGTCGAAGACCAAGGGCGCATGTGTCCCCGTTCAAGGGCACACGACCATGCACCCTCAGCCCAGGGCGCACAGCCATGCACCCTCAAAGGGGGGTGTGAGAACCTCATTTTTTCTTTTTATCAAAAATGATTTTCGTATCTTCTTTGGACTACTTAGAAAAATAGGTGATAACCTATAAATGTATTAAATAGTCCGACAATACATTTAAAAGTATTAGAACCGAGATTCGGGTTATGTGAAAATTTAATTTTGACCTCTCTCCATCGGATGGTACGAATATCCGACGTTAACTTATATCGAGCAACTACTCGAATGCCCTTGATTAACCGTCATAGCAAACTAGTTTGAGAGAACATGCACATCCACATAACAAAAGAGAACTCATAAGGGTCTAGCCTTTCGGACCTGATAAGATGCGAACAAATTGTCTTAACTTTGTTAGATGTTGATTTTATTTTGTTTTGAAAATGAGTTTTAATTTAATTTGAGGGGTTGGTTTTATTCGATTTGAATTGTGAATTTTCATATTTGATTTTATGTTGATTTTTGAACAGTTTGATTTTGATTTCGGTTGCTTTTATTTCAATTGGTTGAAATTAAATTTTTTTTGTTTGAGTTTGAAATTTGATTGATTTTGATATTTTAAGCAATTTGACTTATTTAATTTGATCAACATATGAATTAAGATATTTTTGTTGTTTTCTTACGTAGGTTGATATTTTGATGTCGATTTGAATATGTTCGATGTGTTTTAGATGGTTTGAAGTTTTGTTTTGATTTGATCATTTTTTAATTTCAAATTGTTAATTATCTGATTTTTTCATGATTGATTTTTAGTGTTTTAAAGTATTTTTGATGTGATTTGTTTGATTGTTTTAAATTTTTTAATTTTCAATTGATTAAGAAGTGAGTTTCTATAAAATGATTTTTAATTGAAATTTCCAGATTTTTTTCTTTCATTTTTCAGATTTAATGACCTGTTTTAAGGTATTTTCATATTTCATTTAGTCCATTTTCAGATTTATTTTATTTCATTATTTATGTTCGGTCCGCATCTCATTTGGTCCGTCGGGCTAGCATCGGTGCCCAGTTTGCAAATAGTCCCACATTGACACTTGAACTTTGTATTGACTTCATCTCATGTTGGTGTACATTATGTCGGTCCTCATCGGAGTACAAGTGAAATCCTAAAATAGCCATCTCTCTTCTCCCGGGATAGTTTTCCATAAGATCGAGAGATGAATTCGGCATTACGATGGCATACCGACTCATTCTCATTCGAATGGATTTTTACCCTCCGACATAGTCAAGTATTTCGACTAGCCACATTGGGGGAAGGGTCCGTCTGCACTGGGAGCGTGTCCCATGCCTACGCCCGAGTCGACATACCGGAAGCTAGTCCGAACAAGCCGTCCAATTGTGGAGTGCCCACGATGTGGTGCTAACTCCTTATTTAATATTACTTTCGCATTTCAAAATTTATTTAAGCTTATTTTGGTGCAAGGCCCAATAGGCCAGCTGCATGTCTCATGGCCCAATAAGGCCGGCTTCATGTCTTATTGGCATAATTAGCCCATTTTCTTCTCCTTGGGCCCTGGCGGCCTGTTTTGCACCTTGTTTGGACCAGAATTGAGGGCCGCCCTTTCAGCCCTCGACCCGTCTTGCGAGCCAAGGGGCCGGACCATCGCCCCCAACCCGGTCCTCACAAGGACCTGTTTGTAGCACCGCACCGAGGCTTGTCTTCTAGCCGAACCAGCACCTGTTTTGATATCGATCCAGCACCTGTTTTGGGGCCGAACCAGCACCTGTTTTGGGATGTTTATGGGCTGTGACAGCGGGTTGAAGTGGGCTGAATTGGGCTGGTATGTTTTGGAAGCCGGTTTCAAGGGCTGCTGTGGGACAAATTGACTGTTTGAAATTGGTTTGAGATTTTTCTTTTGCATTGGCACAAGAACTCACCAAGGGGTAGAGAACGGGGCCCATTCGGGGGGTTCCTCAACCCATCCTATGGGCAAGGGGTCCGAATGTCGACCCTCTTCTCATCCCCCTAGCAAGGCTTGACAAGGGAACTATTTGTAGATTTTTCTTTGGATCGAAATGAGAGCTCACGAAGGAGTAGAGAACGGGAGCCCATTCGGGGGGCTCCTCAACCTATCATGTGGGCAAGGGGTCCGAATGTCAACCCTCTTCTCATCCCCCTAGCAAGGTAAGACAAGGGAGATGCTATTTAAATTTTTGATAGCGAGAGGCTGCCCCTAAGACCTATTTAGGGGGTCCCTTTACATGGCCGAACCAAGAGGTTATGGGCCTGATTGAGATGCTGCGCATAGGGGTGGCCGCCAGGGATATAGATGGCCTGTTTTCAGACCTGTTCGTGGGTCTGATTGATGACAGGACAGAGAGACTTTAGGATCTGAATAGAGTCACATAGGGGACTTTTAGGGACCTGGTTGGGGGCCTGAGCATTTGTGCGAAAAAGGGCCTTGGCTGACCTGCGTGAAAGACCAAACAAAGGGATTTTCTGGGGCCTTTTCTGGTTTGCGCAGAGAGGCCAAAGGGGCTGCTTGGATGGCTGAAAAGAAGTTGGTTCAGTGTCTGCATAGGAGTCGTTGGAAGGAGATGAGAGGAGCCATAAGATTAGGACCAGGGCCTGCTAAAACAACCCCAGTGGGGGGCTGTTTGACAGTCCTGACCAGCAAGTGTTAGTCCCTTTGGGTGCTGGAGAGAAGAGAATAGTGGAGGAGGAGAGGAAGAACGTGGGGGGTAGAGGAGATGAATATGTGTATATATATATATATATATGTATATTACCTAGAGTCTTCTCTCCCTCCTATGGTGACTGCAGGACGTGGAGACGGAGGGGAGCTGGATCTCCCTCTCTTTGGTGGACGTTGGCTGCTACTGGCTGGGCCTCCAACGGATGCTGCTGCTGACTCCCTTTTGTGTTGCAGCTGCTGTGCCTTGGCTGCAGAAGAAGGAGATGAGGAGAGAGAGAAGAGAGATGGCCGCAGGACCTGCTCTCTTGCCTGCCTGTTGTCACCGGCTCCTACTACTTTTGGCTACCTGATGCAAATGGTGGAATCGGACCTCTTCCCTCGCTCTCCTGTTGATGACTGGGGTTTTTTTTTTGCGAATGCGGAAGACTGTCCGCCGGGAGATAGAGAATGAGAGAATGAAGACCCTCTCAAAGGTCGCTCCGCTCTCTCCTTTTCTGCTGACCAGCTGGTTCCCCGCCTTGCTGGACGTGCCCTCCCCGTCTTATTGTCTTTCTTTTTTTTGTTGCCTTCCAACAGCGTACACACAGCGTACGCGAGCAATGAGAGAGATCAAAGAAAGTGAGAGATAAAACAAGGGACATTAAAACTCTCCCTAAACATCTCTTAAATTCTAGGAATCGACTGAGGCAAGGCTGCAGGTGGCGGCAGGAGAGAGGCAGGTGGCGGCTGGCCTTCCTAAGTGAAAGTTTGCCCTAATTTCGATCAAGACGATCAACAATCAAACAACCAATATTAATTCCGGACGGAATTAATTAAATAAGTCTTGAAATTATTTGTAAAATTTCGGAATATGCACTGATGACCGTTGATCTTGTGCTCCATCGAGATATACGACTGGGATCTCTCAAATTGTATCGACTCTTTGATTTTATCGATCTTCCCGATCGTGCAACCTTGACTCTTAAAATTTTGAAAAATTGCAATTATATTTTATACACCCGGACTTTGGTCTTCATGCAAAGGCAACTTGTTCAAGAGCTGGTCGGACAGATCTTCCCCCCTGTTTGGGATACGTGCAGGTTTCGTAAATTTTTGAATTTTATCAATAATCCTCCGAATATAGATCGGATTGATGATCCGACTTCAACATTGATCTTCTGGGTGTCGGGCGGACATTCTGACGGTGTCAGATGTTAATGGGCCTGCTTGGATTTTTCCAGGCCCAATAGGGGCAAAACGATCATTTTTTAATCCGGAGTCGGATTATGACATTCAAAGTACCGTTGCGGAGCTTGTGACTGAAGCAACACCATGGACTCACTTGTTTGACCATTCGGACCCATTAAGCCTCGCAAATACTGTCCAAAAGTTCGCTTTCACTTTTTTATCCATATCTTTTTGGATATGATTTGGATTTTCAATCTGACTTCAATGTTGCTCTAGTTGGAGTTAGGCGGACCTAGTGATACGTTAACATGTTATCGGACCTGCCCCAATTTGTCCGGACCCACCAAGGGTGAAAGCGGTCATTTTATCATTTGGCATACCGCCAAAATCAAATTCCAACATTTGAGATACCGTTGCGAAGGTCTCAACTGGTACAATTCCATAAACTCACTTGTTTTGTCTTTTGGTCCCAATATGCCTCCAATAAGGCCACCTGAAAATTGACTTTCAGTGTTCTCTCCATAACTTCTCAAATATAGATCAGATTTCCGATCCGACTTCAATGTTGCTCAGGTTGGAGTTGGACGGACCTAGTGATGTGCCAATATGTTATCGGACCTGCCCCGAATTGTCCAAACTCACTAAGGGGTCCAACCGAAACTAGATTTTGACAATTGAGGTACCGTTGCGAAGGTTTCGACTGGTACAGTCCCATGGACTCACTTGTTTTGTCTTTTAGGCCCAATATGCCCCCCGATAAGGCCACATGAAAATTAATTTTCAGTGTTTTCTACATAACTTCCCAAATATGAGTCGGATTTCCGATCCGACTCTGGCATTATTCATCTGGAAATCAAGTGGACCTTCTAGTGGTGTCCAATCGTTATTAGGCCGACATTGAATCGGTCAGATCCAATAAGGCTTATTGGGCTTGGTTGGCCCATTGGCCATAAATGCAATGAAAAATAGATCCAACTTGTCTGTTCGATTTTATTTGATGTATTTTTTCTGAAACTTGTCATTTTTTGGTGTTGTGACATTTTTAGGTGCCAACAGGGGGCACGTGGGCTTGTTTTCAAAAAAGCTCCGAAAGCTCCAGAAAAGCTCCAAATAGGCCTAATGATGTCCGAATAGTCATCACAAAGATTTAAAAGACTTGACTTTCCCCAAGAAGGCTTCGAAATGTCAATTGTCAAGTCATGATATGAATCGGTCATGACCAGATGATATCTGGAAAAACCGAGCAGAAATCAGAAAGATGCATCGGTCATTTAGCTAGTTTTTTTTGCAAATGTGCGGCTCTCCCTCAGAAGTTCTAGTAATGACTACTCACACTGAAGAGCATCACTATGATGGTTTTAACATTTATCAAAAACTGGGCAACAGCTGAGATTTGGGGTGGAGGGATGGTTTGGTTACTCTCATGTTGTAAGAGTTGGGAGACTTTTTTTTCTCTAGTACCAATCTCAAAACTTCAAGAGAGCTTTATGGTGAAGTTTCCATGGTCCTCAGAGCAGATCTCTAACTCCTAGATAAATCTCTTTCATTTGTGTTTCCTTGTCTCCTGTGATTTGTGGTATAATTATTTATTTTATTTTATGTGCAATGAACTGCTATGCTCTCCTTTTAGACGTTTGGCTTCGAAAGAATTCACTCCCCTTCCCCTTCTAGCATTAGTTGCAGTATTTATATCCCCTGCACAAATTTAGCATTCACCATATGTCACATTGTTGTTTTAACTTATCTTTGTACAATCCCACACCACAAGGAAGCACAAGTGCACGGTACTTTCGCAACAAGAGAAACTTGGACAACAATTTTTGAAGAAGAAGATTAGTTGGATCATAACAGTGACAACAAGGCCATGTCTTCCTATCTGAGATCCCTCCATGATCCTTTTCAAGATGCTGGATTGAAGGTTGTGATGTAATTTTAAAGTGAATACACACTTCGTAAAAAAAATGACATCCATATTTACAGCCACATTGAAAAAAGAGCAGAAGCATATTTTATGTTAACAATGGATTAAATGTACCTGGAAATTGGGAGATTGGTGATGTATGCTTTGGATCTCCTGTATCTTGTTTTCCACATTCTGTTATGTCACATTTTCGCTTTGCCTTCCTCCATGAAGCTTGCAAAGGGGGAATCCCAGCTGCCATTTCATCCGCTCTAGGATCTAGTTGTTGGTGCAATCCACCATCAAATCCTTCATTGAAAGGTTTCAAACGTGACTTGCTGATTATTTGCTTGTCATTAGTTACCAAAAATGGCCTTATAGGACGTGAGGAAGGAGAAGGAAATGGGCTGAAGACATATTCTTCGAAATCAATATCATCCTTGTATAACTGGGGGATCAGGCAATTTTCTGGAGAAGATAAAGGCTTAAGTGAGTACTTATAGAGTTTTCTACTCCTTAAAGAATTTTTGTTTCTCCTGAAACCATTAACAGTACCCACACTTTTAGGAGAAAGATGGGACTGCAATGCATTTCTATTGTAGCCCGCAACATGATCATAACTATCAGGGCACTCTCTTATTTGTGTCATCCTTTCACCATCCTCCCGGCAGTTCTTTTTGAATATCCATGGCTGCAGACTCAACAAAGAACTATCGTCCCTCACAAACTCTTCTGAGCTCATTGGACTAATTCCGCAAATCCTCTTGCCACCATCACGCTGCTGCAGCAGATTGCTAGTGTGGGATGCATCAGAAAGCCATTCATCTGTGCCGGAAAACAAACTTTCCTCTTGACTCTGAATGGATCTCTGGAATAGCAGACATCCATTTTCTCCTCTTTTCTGACCTGCCCGTTGATTAAAGGATCTAATAAGTTCGGCGTTTTCATCAGGAGAGTCCAAGCCAACTTGCCTCGACACACTGTCGCCATCTTTCTTTAGTGCACTCTTCCAAAAATTGGCCAAATATCCAGCACCGGCGGCAGCCGCCGCAACCCATAAATCCATGCCTACTTCACCCTAACGCCGTCACAAATAGAACTCGTAGAAACTGAATTGCAGCTCTTGCTCATACAAATCCTCTACGAAGTTACACCACCAGAGACTCCAGGATACAGAGAAGACGGCGTCCCAGTGCATGAATATATCGAGGACACCAGCACAACAAAATAGCGACCCCCCTAAGAGCAGAATCCAAAGAAATGGCCTCAACCCACCAAACAGGGGAGAAAGGGGAAAAGAGAGACGAAATAAAATATATGAGACATCTGTACCTCTTTGGAAACGGAGTGCAAGAAGCGGAGACAGAAACTTAAGCGTGCAGCGATGACCACCGCATGCGGTCCACCATCAGAAGCAATCGGAGGGGGTCGATCTATCTCATAAAAAACCTCCAACAAACCCCCCACGGCGAACGAAGAACAAAGACCTTTCGAGCGACGAGAAGGGGAAGATGGAAAAGATTGCACCTTTCGATCCCCGACCCCGCCTCCGCATGCGGACCCTTCACATCAGAAGTGTGAGGCGCAATGCCCCTCTCCTCGTCGTGGGTGGGTAGATGGTCTGGAGGGAGGAGAACCGCCGCGCAGTACGGCAGTGGGCAGGGCCAGGGCGGTGGGGAGCGTGTGGAGGAAGGCGGCTCTTCTTTCTTTTCATCTCAAGTCTCGACACCCACCCCCATCTCCGCTCTCGACTCTCGACCCTCTTCCCTCCAAATGTCCGTGTTATCCGCCGTCCGCCGAGCACTGGAAAATAATAGAGCAGAAGGAAAAAGAATATCGATCAATAAATTGACTTGACATTTTTTCCAAGTTGCGTGTGTAAATATAAGATGTAATTATTAAAATTCACATTTTTTATGATAGCGCAAGATACTGCCGTAAAAAGGTGGGATTAGACGTCGGTTAAGAAATTTCGTTTCTAATTTTGATAAATTTAATATTTTATATTTTTATTTTTATTCGATTCTTATTTTGTTATGAAAATCGAAACAGAATTTAAAAATTTTAAATATATATTAAATATTTTTTTATTTAAAATAAATTGATAAATTACATATACTTTTATTAAAAATTATCTTTATTATTTTATTTTTATTTTATTTATTTTTTATTAAAGACGGATTAACTAAACAGAATCAACTCATTCCAACTTCGATTCTTATAAATTATCAAAATATTTAATTTCGATAATTTATATGATACCGAATAAATTTCAAATTTATTAAATTTTATTGAAATCGCATCCTAGTTGGGCACGGTGGAAAATGTTCTCACCCGACCGTGTCCTAATGGGGTGTTTGGTTGCATGATAATTTTTTGTACATTTTCATGATAAAAAATTGTATTGAAATAAAAAGAAAACCAACTCATGACATAAAATTATCATGTTTGGAGGGATGTGATTACAAAAAAGAGTAACCACCGCACATGACCAAATAAAGTGGGGGACCACAAGAAAAAATAAAGAGGTGAGACCCTCTTTTTTGTTTAAGAAGAAAATCACTTTCAAAACATAAAATTGTCATGGTTGTCAAACACCTCTTTTAACAAGTTTTCTTACAATTTTTAAAAATAAAAATAAAAATCTCAATTATCATGCAACCAAACACCCCATAAGAGTTGCTGTCTCAAATGAATAACATATTCCACTTGGTCACGAGATGAATCTAAGATCTATCTATTGTTCGGTGACACTTGAACTACCCATGTAGATCTTATATGCTTCCTCTGTGACGTGAAATATTATAATTTAAATTATTTTTGAGAATACTAAATTTAAAGATAATGAATTGAGATCAAAGATAATGTTTAAATAATGACTCGCCCGTGAATAATAGATACGTAGTATACACACTATATATCAAATAAATTTTTTTATTATTTTCCCGTAAGATTGTTGAGTGTGATAAGTGATATTTGAAAATGCTTTTGTGTTCTCAACATTTTTGTGTTTGACATACAAGTTTATACACTTTCTCAGTGAAATTAAGTCTTGTGACGGAAGGGTTAGCTGCTTTGAACACGGAATTAGTGTCGTATCATTCCAATGTCTTGTTAAGATATATAAACGTCGTTACAGAACGGTCTAAAAGAACACGTGCATGTATAATTGCTAACTTCTACGATGATTAGGAACACTCGAATTGACAAAATATCTGATGGGGTGTTTGATTGTATGATAATTTTTTGTACATTTTCATAATAAAAATTTATATTAAAATAAAAAGTGAACTAACTCATGACATAAAATTATCATGTTTGGAGGGATGTGATTATAAAACAGAGTAACTACCACACATGATCAAACAAAGTGGGGGACCACAAAAAAAGAAAGAGACGAGATTCTCTTTTTTCAAGAAAAAAATCACTTTTAAAACATAAAATTATCACGAATGCCGAACACCTCTTTTAACAAGTTTTCTTACAATTTTTAAAAATTAAAACAAAAACCTTAATTATCATGTAACCAAACACCCCCATAAACCATTTCCCAAGAAAACAACGTTTTTTGTACCAAAAGCTGATCGACGACCTATTTATAGAATAAGATGTTTCTTCGGTGCAGTGTTGCATAGGTAAAATTATAAAATCAATCTAGAAAATAAATTTCAAACGATAAAATAATAAACAGCATATAGCAAGAAATAGAAACAATCTAATCGTTAACATCAAATTATACCAACAGATATTAATATATATATGTGCATGTTAAAGATATGTACATGTGTGTGCCAGTGATGTTCGTTGATACCATCTTCAATAACAGATTCATTAAGAATAACCTTGGATACCCCATCAAATATGCCTACCGTTTTAAATTTAGTACTTGATAATATTAGTTTTTCTTCTGACGTGTATGATGTGGACATCAGTATTAACTTTGCATCGATTTCAAAACAATATTGTAAGTACGCGGTACACACGGTAAGGGAATGCTAGCTAGGCACGTGCTGAGTACAATTTAAGATGGAGACGGGTGATAATATATTGCACGTAATAGATAATAAAGAGGAATTAAGAATGGGATTAATCTAAGGGCCTTAATCCCCTTAAAATTAAGGCCGGTTTGGTACAAAGGTTCTTCACGGAATAAAAGTAGTTTATCTCTTAAGCTATGAATGTAAAGGAAGTTGATGTTTATTCTTTGGAACTCAGCTATAATCTGAACAATTCGAAAATAAGGGAAAAAACTTTTAACATCAAATTTCAATGGGAATTGCCTAAAATTTGAAATCTACATAGGATTACAAATACTTATAATTTTTATATTAAATAATTTTAATTATATTATAATTTTAATTTTAAATAATTTTAATCATGATTATTCTCTAGTTCTTTGGATATAATCCCATTACTATTTTATTGTGCTATTATGGTTGCTTGAAATTCAATGGACTATTATTTTATGACCTGCTTGGTTAGAGTAACAGAAATAATATTGATATTGATATTTCTAAAAAATAGAGTATCGATATCAAAATTGATACTAATAACATTACTGAGTGGTTATCATCGATATCAATGTCAAGAATGATATAAATATCTAATGGGGTGTTTGGTTGCATGATAATCTTTTGTATACTTTCATGATAAAAATTTATATTAAAATAAAAATGAATTCACTCATGACATAAAATTATCATGTTTGGAAGGATGTGATAACAAAAAAGGGTAACTACTATTCATGACCAAATAAAGTGGGGGACCACAAGAAGAAAAAAAAGTGGTGAGACTCTTTTTTTTGTTTAAGAAGAAAATCACTTTCAAAACATAAAATTGTCAAGGTTGCCAAACACTTCTTTTAACAAGCTTTCTTACAATTTTTAAAAATAAAAATAAAAATCTCTATTATCATGCAACCAAACACTCCATAATAGTATTACCAAATAGAACATTAACCCATGTGCTTCAACAATAAGATATTTGAATCTCGTGAGAACACGTTAACAAAAAAAAAACCTTGAGTCAAATAATGTCACGCAACCTGCTTTAATCTCTTTTCTTGCATGTCAGGTAAGTCAAATAATCTATACACTCACAGTAGCACATATTTTAATTTAGTTGTTCCATCACTCTTTATTTTTCATAGTATTCATAAAATTCAGTATTTTGAAATATTTTTTCAAATAAAATTTTTCCAATATCCGCACTAAGTTAATTTATATATATATATATATTGTCATTATTTCAAGCGAGGGTAACAACTACAACAAATACTAATGGGGTGTTTGGTTGCATGATAATTTTTTGTACACTTTCATGATAAAAATTTGTATTAAAATAAAAAGTGAACCAACTCATGACATAAATTTATCATGTTTGGAGGGATGTGATTACAAAAAAGAGTAACTACCACACATGACCAAACAAAGTGGGGGACCACAAGAAAAAAAAAAGAGGTGAGACCCTCTTTTTTGTTTAAGAAGAAAATCACTTTTAAAACATAAAATTGTCATGGTCATCAAACACCTCTTTTAACAAGTTTTCTTACCATTTTTAAAAATTAAAACAAAAACCTTCATTATCATGCAACCAAACACCCCATAAAGATATCACCACAATTAACTGGCAGTGTTGAAGTCCATATAGTTATTGACCTATTTATATCACCTATTAAATCAACTTTATTGCTCTTTGTTCGGCATCTTTTGTATAGTATATTATCATGGGCTAACAACAAATGCATTCATTTCGAATTATATGAATCCTTTAATCCATGGTTCTTTTTTGTTTTACCAAATCCATATGAATATATCACTATCATATATCTAACGACCGAATTGATCAAGTGTCTTAGCAAATGTGCACTAAGCAAAAATCACGGCATCTAGGATCTACAGATGCATATGTATAAATATATATATATATATATATATATATATATATATATATACACACACACACACATGTTCACCCCTCAAGCAGAATGAATAAAAAAGTACAACGAAGTTTGAATTCCTGTGTCACATGTGAATTTTCTTATTTCTTTAAGAGTGACATGTAGAACTAAAGTAAAGTTTTAATGTAACCAATTCTCAGATTTCATATGGCCAAAATTTCTAAAATTACATAAAGATCTTGATGCCAATTTCATATTAATGAGGTTTTATAATATTCGTCCAATTAGATCAGTCAACGGGGGCAATTTAGATGGGATCTTCCAAGATCCAAACCCAAACCTGATAAGCTTAAACTGAGTCCAATCACGGATTCGATAAGATGTTAGATTTTGGATATAGGTGAATACTCAAATTCGAAAAATCATTTCAGATCCGGATTCACCCGATAAGCATGGGCTTGGGCTATGATCTCTTCAACAGGAGCAACTTCGAAGAGCTGGAACCGTGAGAAGGTTCGCAAGGATGAAGAGGCAGCCGCGTGTGATAAACAAATCAAGTGCGGACAGTCCGCCGGAGGGATGCCGAGTTCTGCCTCGAGCAACTATGCCAGACACACAGGCAAGCCCCAAATCTTGACGGTATGGAGTCCGACTCTCCACCGCTATTGGATTCCCACCCCATCAACTGCCACTGGGGATGAGGAGCAGAGGGATGCACAGAGGAACCCTAGGAAAGAGTAGGATGAAGGCTCTGGCAGGACTTGAAAAAGAGGAGGAAGGAGGAGCATCTGTCAGCAATTTCGCCGAAAGATGGTAGGGTTGGCATCGTAGAGCATGATGCGGGGCGGCGCGTATGCTCTGGATGAGCTGCTCGGCACGAAGCGGGGTAGCAGTTCGTCGCCAAGCTTCCCATCGTTGACAGCTTGATGTCCAGAGTACCGCAGACGGCAGCCCTTGATCGAGCCCTAAATGTTGGGCGCTTTTGCAACACCACAAAAGGTGAAAGAGTATCTCGTCGTCGGGTCTTTGGGTTGAATTGTTATATCGGGTTTTTGGGTTGGATAGACTCCGAGAGATCACAAATATTTGAATTCATTGTCGGATTTACCTGTGATGAATATTTTAAGAAAATGTTAGACTCAAAATAATGTTTAGATTTTTGGATTCGGGTCAGGCGTCGGATCAAGGTGACCCATTGATGGGTCTATGTCCAATATTAATAGGGTGTTTGGTCGCAGGATAACGAAGGTTTTTGTTTTAATTTTTAAAAATTGTAACAAAACTTGTTAAAAGAAGTGTTGGGTAACCATGACAAGTTTGTGTTTTAAAAGTGAATTTCTTCTTAAACAAAAAAAGAGGGTCTCATCTCATTCTTTTTTCTTGTGGTCCCCCCACCCACTTTGTTTGGTCATGTACGGTAGTTACTCTTTTTTGTAATCACATCCCTCCAAACATGATAATTTTATGTCATGAGTTGATTCACTTTTTATTTTAATATAATTTTTTATCATTAAAATGTACAAAAAATTATCACGCAACCAAACACCCCATAAGTCTCGTATATACGTACATATTATTAATTTAGATCATAGAAAGTCGAGTTGGGGTCGACGACCTGGTCGTATTCAAGACTTGTCACTCCGATCGGGACTTGTATCGGTCGATCCAGCCGACTGAGAGTTTGCTAGCCAACCCAACCCGCCCCAAGGCATCCCAGGGCGCCATGGCTAACCCTATTCATCAGGTGCCTAGGACACCCCCTGGGGCGTATATAAGACCACCTAGGGGTGTTTGGTTGAACTCACACCTCTGTTGAGATGTTAGCCTCGTAACAGACTTACGTGCCCACATTAATGAGGCACACAAAGGGCATCAGGTCAAGAAAAATCAGTTCTCAATTAACCGAACACAGCAATGACAGTTTGCGAAGCATTCATATGGCGTCAATGGAAGACTTCATCGGGCATAGGGAGAAAAGAGAGAGAGAGGAAGAAGAAGAAGAAGAGAAAAGAGCAATAGCGTCTCCGGGCTTCATCGGTAATCTTTTATTGAAGGTGTTCGTCTCTTACGTCTTATCTCAAGATTTTCTCCTGGATGTCCAAGTGTGTAATTTTTATTGTTCTTGTGGAAATGTAGCATTTCATATTGTTGTTAAAGGGTGGGTGTTGTACTTTATGATCGCTTAAAGAATCGGATTTGTTCCATAATTTTTTCTCGTTTTGTGATTTTTCACGTTAATTTCATGTATCATCTCTTTCATTACCTATAACTTGATCAGATATTTTCTTGTCATAATATTTACATCGTATTTTTGTCTCCATCGCGAAGAATAAGTTGCAATGTGTCCGGATCAGATTATTCTAAGTTGCATCGGAAGTTAAGTTTGTGACTTTGAGAATACATCTTTAATTGAACTAAAAAATATGTAATTAAGCCTAAATTTTAATAATTTTTAAGATTTCAACTAATGAACTAATTAATTTCTTAAACCACAATGAACAAATTGAATAATTACTGAACAAATTAACTAAACTTTAAAATTTAAATAATGAAATGATTAAATAATAAATAAGGTAATTAAATAATTAAACAAAGAAGATAGCATAAGAGGAGGGCGCAAGGAGGTGAGATGAGAAGGATGAGTCCATTGGGGGTAGGGCTGTAAACGGGTCGGATTCGGTAGCAGATTCACCAGAATCCGATTCCGATTCCGATAAGGAGTAAGGGGTTCCGATTCCGATTCCGATAATTTCGGAATCACTATGTTCTGATTTCGATCCGATTCCGATTCCGTTATCGAAATCGGAACCGAATCCGATAAAATCTGAATATTAAATATTAATTTTTATTCAAAAGTGAGTCAATAATTTACATATAATTAATGATTTTTGATATAATCTTGTTAAAAATTTATTTTTATTATTTTATCAATTTATATATTATATTATATAATTTTGTTTAACTTTGTTTTATTTAATTTTATTTATATATAATTATTTTTTATCGAAATCGGATTAACGGAAACGGAACTAACTGATTCCGATTCCGATAAGTTACCGGAATATCCGATTCCGATAGCTTATAGGATACAAAAACAAGTTCCAAACCCGTTAATTTTTATCGAAATCGAATCGGAATACCGGAATATCGGATTCCGTTTACCCCTACTTGGGGGCCTTAAATAAGCCCCCAAGGGGTTGGAAGGTGGGCTCCCTCTTTGCCGGCAATGATTCGATGACTATTGTGGGCCTGGGTTACGTGAGCCGGCCGTGACCCGGCCGGGTTACGGTCAAGCCGGTCGGTGCTAAAATCGACTCGATTGGGCCAGATCACGACCCTGCAAACATTGGCGACGATTTCTCTTCCGTTGTCACTACTAATAGTTTATTAGGGATCACGTTTGAAGCCGTGTAAACCGATCCCAAATAACATGTTTTTTTGTAGTGATTGTCATCTCAACTATATTATTTGGCACGTAAATAAGTTAATAATTTTTGACGGATTTTTCTGAGATAATTTTGTGACATTTTAGAAAGCCATCATAAATACTTATTAGTCACGACTGATTTGTTGTTTAGCAATGGTTGGGCAGTCTTTTTGTCAATAACCAGCTAGCCTTTCGCAGCGTCAGTACAATATATTTTATATAGGTCCGCTTACACCCCCGTCATTCGTCAAGGACTAATGGCAATGGTGCTCTAACTTGCGTGAAGCGGTTGTCTAACCCACATTTGTAGGAACACCCCCGAGAAGTCTGCAATTGACATGGGTGCATGTTATGCAAAATGGAGGGGTTTTAATTAAGATGCAGGGAGCTCTTGCCAATGTTGAATAGAAAGCGGGACAAAACACATGCTGGATCGGTTCAAAGAGAGAAAAAGATGGGTCCGTTTGGATTTCCGTAAAAGCGGCGGTTCGTAAGGACATTTCTTGAAAACCTTACCAAGTTACCATCTCCTCTGTATGTTTGCCAGCGATGGTGGCAATCAATGAAAAATGTTGTTAGTTGACTTCTTTTTTTTTTTTGAACAACAACAACACAAACACATTTATACTATAGCAAAGGAGTACAGACAAACCGAGACACCATTACATGAAAACAAAGACATGATTAACAAGACGATAAATAGAGTTCCGTTGAAGACCATCTTGTCCAACAACTTAACACATAGCCACATAATGGCCAAAGATCGGCCAGCAAAGTTAAGGACGCCTTTCAAGGAGTTTGATAGCTTCTTCGAGACCGGAAACTCACACCAGAGAGATGTGGATTTTGCCCAGATTAACGGTCTCTGAAGAGAAAACATGACTATGAAAAAGTCATAGAAGGACAGCAAGATAGACCCCAACAGCAACACACCGACTAAAAACAAGAAGAAACAAAAGATAAACAAACTAAGGCAAACTAAACCTGAACTCCATAACCGTAGTGCATGTAGAGGAGACAAAATGCCTAAATGAAAATTTAGGCAAAGCACTACATTCGGAACAACATTACTAGGCATAGACATTTTTGTTTGGGAGGGAGGATTATCCTCCCTCCCAAACCAAAAAGAACCTCAAAATAGACGAAATAAATGACCAGAAAATCACCCAGAGTCGCCTTGGAGCGGACGAGAACACCACTGAACGAGAAGCCGCCGGAGGGGGAACCGATGAAGGTTCTGCCGAAGAAGAGGCCGCCCGACCACCCGACGAGGTCTAACAGCGCCTAGCACTCACCGCCCGCTTGAAATTGGTCCAGAGGAGGGGGATCCGGCGAATGATCCGCCAAAGAAGGGCTCCGGCGAGGGATAGGGGCTCCGGCGAGGGTTCCGCCGGAAGGGGCGCCGGCGAGGGGGCTCCGGAGAGGGTTCCACCGGAGGGTGCTCCGACGAGGGAGAAGGGGCTCTTTAAAGGGCTTCGGCGAGGGTTTCGCCGGAGGGTGCTCCGACGAGGGAGAAGGGGTTCCGCTGGAGGGGGCTCCGGCGAGGTATTCAAAGGGCTCCGGCGAGGGTTCCGCCGAAGAAGGGGCTCCGGCGAGGGTTTCGCCGGAGGGTGCTCCGACGAGGGAGAAGGGGTTCCGCTGGAGGGGACTCCGGCGAGGGTGCTTCTAAAACTATGGATTTTGGCATCCTTGTCTGTTTTCGGAAGAAGGGATCACGGTGCCACCTATGGACAGGTGGCGCAAGTAAGTTTCTTTCCTAAAATAAATTTAAAAAGTATAACTTAGTAGTTAAAAATAATTTTAAATATTTATTTTTATAGAATAACATTTGATAAAAGCATTTCTTTATAACTACTTTGAATGAGTGTAAAACTTATTTTGATTATAGAAAAGTCATTTTACAAAACAGTTGATTCTGTTACCATTTGTCAAAATTTACCCGTTCCTTCGTAAAATGTCCTTTAAATAATAAGATATGTTGCACGAATTTTTATAAAATGATTTATATGTAAACGAATATTTGGAATGATTTTTGTAAAATTATTTACAAATATTCAAATTGATGGATTATGTTTCCTGGTAAAAATGACCTACTAATGATCAAACGATGTTAATTTCCTTGGAATGATTTTACGTAGAACCTAACCTAACAGAACCTAGTGGGGTGTTTGGTTGCATGATAAATTTTTGTACATTTTCATGATAAAAAATTATATTAAAATAAAATTGAACTAACTCATGATATAAAATTATTATGTTTGGAGGGATGTGATTACAAACAAGTGTAACTATCACCCATGACCAAACAAAGTGGGGGATCACAAAAAAAAGAAAAAGAGGTGAGGCCCTCTTTTTTGTTTAAGAAGAAAATCACTTTTAAAACATAAAATTGCCATGATTATCAAACATCTCTTTTAACAAATTTTCTTATAATTTTTAAAAATTAAAACAAAAACTTTCATTATCATGCAACCAAACATCCCATAAACATTTTTTCCAAACAATTTATTTATTACACGAGATTCTGGAAAAATATATCCCCATTACGAAACTTCTTAAAGATAGTCAAGATTGAATCAAAGGTAAATTAACCAACAAACGCAAGTAGGATTTAAATGATTGCATTAGTTAACATCTAATTCGTAACGGAATCAAACGATTCAGCAAAGCTGTAATATTAGTATCTTAAATCATTATACTGGTTATGTAAATTAGTATAAGATGCTAAAACAAAATAAAATGCATATTTCGTCATTTTTATTTGATTGTTGCAGAGTACAAAGTCCCTTCACGTCACTTATATATACGGGGTTCAATAACAGTTTTATTGAAAAGTATTAAATCATTATTTTTCAGTAATGAGTAGTGATAGAGTAAAACGTCGTTAACGACTCAATAATGATTCACTAACGTTTATTGTTTCAAAAATATACGACTAGTTGAATTGTTATTGACTTTTTATTGAACTCAATATAATTTATTATTAACAATAATGATTTGATCTTTGTTGATAATAGTTAACTGAATCGTCATTTAAGTGATTTGAAATATTGTGATTATTTTTGATTAAAAATTGAAATTTATTTTACCATCGATAAACTAATGGGGTGTTTGGTTGCATGATAATTTTTTGTACACTTTCATGATAAAAAATTGTATTAAAATAAAAAGTAAACCAACTCATGACATAAAATTATCATGTTTGGAGGGATGTGATTACAAAAAAGAGTAACCACCGCACATGACCAAATAAAGTGGGGGACCACAAGAAAAAAGAAAGAGGTGAGACCCTCTTTTTTGTTTAAGAAGAAAATCACTTTCAAAACATAAAATTGTCATGGTTGTCAAACACCTCTTTTAACAAGTTTTCTTACAATTTTTAAAAATTAAAATAAAAACCTCAATTATCATACAACCAAACACCCCATAAAGTGATCCGAGCCCTTTAAAATTAAGAACCACGGATTCCAACTTCCACGGGTATCCTGCCACGCCCGTTCGGTGGTGGTCGATTATAAATGTGAATGGTAATTAATTTAATTTACGTGTTAAGTTAACAATAATTGACTTTTTTTTTTACTTTTTTGGTTGTCTTCTCACATGCGACCAAACCTGTTCATAATTACTCTCTTTCTCACTTTTTCATCGACAACTTTTTTTTTCCTACAAGAGGCTAAAGGGCCAATACAGAGATAAAAAGATACATTTTGCAAAGAGTAGCCAGCAATGTATCAAAGTAGTAATTTTAAAGACCGACAGCTTATTAATAAAAATCGCTGCAATACCTATGCCTATGAAACCACTTTGCAATGAGTCAACTCTTCTCGGGACACCTCTCCAGGGGAGTCAATCAGGTCTTCTCTCGCGAGCGCAGACCACTGCGCCATGTCCAACAAAAAACAATCAGGTTTCTCGTATTTTCATGATACGAGACGGGGCCAAACTCCCGTGTAATAGATTCTCGTGAAATCTGCAGAGTGAAAAATCACTTCCCAACGCGATTCTGCCTTCTCGGCCGGGCGGAAACGCGAAGTTTCCCAGCCAAGGTCGGCGGCCAGAAAACGGAATCCGCTGCAAGCGGCTTTCTCCGTTCCCGATTTCCGATGATCCAATCGTCAACCGCCGCCAACCGAAGAAGCGGGAGCCGTTCTGCTGTCGTGGACCAGTGGGGAGGGGCGGAGGGTTGCTTCACGTGTTCGCTCTGTCCACGACGTCGCGGGCCCGGGATGATCCCTCGAATCTGTCCGGGAAAATGCATGGAATCTTTGACTTTTCTACTGCCATTTTTTTCCGGTCGTTAGGTTTTCGTGCATTGATTGGAGGGGTGTCGATAGTTTGTAGTCGGGGAGTTCGCGCTTGTGGTGTCTGATGTGCTGCAGAGGAGGAATTTAGAAAGAAGCAGCCGACGGATATCTCGCCAAGGTTGGGTTTTCCTAGTTGATTGTTGCTTTCTTTTCCTCCTCTCGTCCGTCTACGTTGTTTCTTCTTCCAGTCAAGGCGTTTACCGTGGAGGGTTCGTCAGCCTTGTACCTATTGAAGGGTGTGCTTGTGCTCTTCTTCTTGTCCGGATTAGCGCGTCGTGGTCTTCGGTCTTGTGTAATTCGTTCTACTTCCGGGACTCCCCATTTTGCATCCGGTGAGTTTCTTGATGCGAATTCCTCTTAGAATATCTTCACGGTGACCGAGTGGGCTGCCTGGCATGTCCTGTGTTTGCTTTACTTTTTGTTTTACTTTTGAGTCACCGTTGGACTTGGTTACTGAAGGCATCGAGGCAACTCATGAACTGCAGTGCGGCAAGCGGGAAGCTTGAACTTCTTCGAACGGATGCTTTATGCTTTTCCCGTACTTTGTTTATCCTTTGCGTTTCTGGTTGCATTTTTTTTTAACCTCCCAAAGGGACATTTTACTGCTGCTTTAGAAGCACAAAGGAGGTTTTTCTTTTCTTCCTGTGTCATTTATTTGCATGCCCCAAAGAATTGCGTGCAAGCAATCATTTTTCCAATGGCTGTCTCAAATTTCTCAGACTCCGAGCCAGAATTTGATCAATCGTATTGGCATAGTTACTAGCTTTGCCAATTGTGCAACTAAAATCCTTGATTTCTTTACCACTGCTATGATTTTTCTGCCGTGTGACTCTTACCACTGATTTGATTTTCTGTGGTGTAAAAAGGAAGTTATTTTCTTGTTCGTTACTTTATTTCAGGACGTACAGAAGAGGACGATAGAAGATGTATTTGGTGGAGGATAAGGGAGGCGCCATTGCCTTGATGTTTGCTGCCCTGTTCTTCTTGGGAACATGGCCTGCAGTTCTCACTCTTTTAGAGCGAAGGGGCCGGCTTCCCCAGCATACTTATCTTGACTACTCGATCACAAACCTATTGGCTGCCGTTATGATTGCTTTCACTTTCGGACAGATTGGTGATAGCAAACCTGGCATGCCCAATTTTTTAACTCAGCTCACGCAGGTGCTCTGCAGTCCTAATAGATGATCAAAGTAGTTACCATTGTTGATGATTTTTCACTTTGCAGATAATTAGTTAGATGACATATCTATGTTTTTGGCTAATGCATAAGTTATCTGGTTCATGTTGGCTTCTGTCATGTTTTTTCCTTCTCCATTCTTTGTTTGTAACTAAAATCATGGTATGCATTACAATTGACTATTGTTTTCACACGTTTATGCACTAAAGAGTGTGTTTTCAGTAACAACACCAGAGAAATATTTCCATAGATTGAAATTATACATTCATCATCAAGCCTTTTAAAAATACTATTATGGTTGTTGTATATGATCTCTAGATGTCTGACAACCTATACAAATTGGTTTTTAGCTAAACACTAAATAAGGGCCCCCAAATTAAGTTGCATGACCTGAGAGCTTATTCATTCACATATACAGGTGCATTAAGCCATTAACATTTACAAGAATAGAAAAATATGATGAAATAAATGTTAGTGCATTGTTTGAAACATGCAACTGCTAGATCTTGCTTTATGCCAAAAAGTGCATTATATCTAAGCAAGAATGAGCCATATTAATGAAAACGTAGCAAGTCAATACCTTCTGGCCATGTTCAAAAACCTTCATATACCTTCAATATGGGAAATTAATGAAAACGTAGCAAGTCAATACCTGACCATTGGTGGACTATCAGCTGTTGTGTTCAAGTAGAGAAGACAAGGGTTCGATCATAGAAGACTTGGCCCACGAATCTTATTTTGGATCCCACGGGCCTAATAAGGCTGGCCCACAACTAAACCACCAGCAAGACCAGGGGGTCCAGCAACTAGGGGGCGATCCACTTTTAAGTTGCAGTGCAGATCCCCCTAATGGGTTTGCAGAATCCGAAATCAGATCCCTAGCCTCTGTCTTCCTCGCCCAAGTAGAGTGAGGAAGGCATTGGAGGCACCATAGGTTACCTGTCTCAATACCTTAGGTGACAAGGGCTACCACCTAGGCAGTTCAGATGGTGATGAACATCTCGTCACCTTGGTAGTTGCCTCAGCCGCGTTCAATAACATGGTTGTAGAGGTAACAATTGGGGGTGCAAACGAGTTGAGCCAAGTTTAGTAGTATGTTCTTCAAACTCGACTGACTTATTCTATTCAAGTTTGAGTTTGAGCTCGAGCCCTTATGTGTAGGCCTGATCATTGTTTAAGCTTGACTCCTTACTTAATTGAACCGGGCTTGAGTTTGAACTTTGATTTGCAGCTTAACTCAAGTTTAGTCCAAACTTGAGGTCAAATTTGATATGAACTTGTTTATAAAACTCGAGCTTGATCTAAAATCATTTGTTACATTTGAATTGGAACTCATTTATGAAGCTCGATTTAAGTTTAAACTTGAATTAAATTTTATTTCAACTTAAGTGGAGGTAGATAAAGCAACCACGTCTATGGGAGGTAGATAAAGCAACCACATTCACATGTCCGTTTACAAGCCACAATCATAGGCTGGTCGGCTGTAGGGACTGAAGTGGACTGACCAGTATCAGGTTAAGACCGATCTGAACTGGTTTGTACCATCTTAATGAGACCCAATTTGACAGGTTGGGACCAGTCTGGAGTGGTTTGAACCTGGTTGCTATGCTGGCCGGTTCAGTTCAGACTGCCTGGTTCGATCTGTTTGGAGTGGACTGCTGGGTTCACCATGCTGGAACATAGGTTGTGTGATTGACTGCATTGACCACATTCCTTCTCGTGATGGTAGTTCTGCAAAAATGGTCGGCTCTTATGGGGCCATGTGGCACCCCCTGTCTAAGCTTGGAAGATGTTGCATGTGGAGAAGAGCATCGAGCAAGGGAGGGTGGCTGGATTGTGCTGAGCAGGTGATGTCACATGTGGATGAACCAAGGGAGTGGCTAGATTGCACTGAGCAGGGGCAGTTGGCAGATGAATGCCCCAGACACATCAGGACACCACAATGGCAGGTGAATAGTGTTGGTGGACACAATGGAGCTGTTGGGGGTGCTTCACAGCTGGGGAGTTGGGAGCTGTTCACAGATATGGGGGCACAGCAGGTGTGGCGTGTGGTCTGAAACCACAGGTTAGGCAAGTGGACTGTGGAATATGTGCGAATAGTGGGGTTGGTGGGGATGGATCCACCTAATGGTCCGCCTACCATGGCCCATCATTGCACCAACCACCTCTAAAGCACCCCTCCCCTATTTTGGCTTTTGGAACCCTTGTTGCACCTTTCTGAGCATAACCACCGAGTCAAGCCTCGCTGCCACACCCCTTCCGGCTCCCCTCGACTCCACGGCCCTTGCCATTGCACCCACAGCCTCTTCCTAGCCCCACAACAATCCCAACACCCTCCCCTATTATGGTCCAGTACGGTAGTGCCCTTCCTCCTTCCCTTTCGCCACCCCCCTCTTCTCCCAGTTGGACCCATGCACATGCCCGTAGTGCCCCATGGCTCCATCTGTCCTGCCCGGTGCCCCAAAACCTTGACACCCTTTCCCTTCTATGCCCCCCTCTGAGCACTCTTCATCGCCCTCGCATCGTTCCCCACTGCCAGATCCACTCAGCCCCACCATCTGCCTACAAGAGCCAACCTCCTCCCGCGTAGGCAAATCCCAGCCGCTCTCGCAGCTGCCATACCCCGAAGCACCAGTGCCTGCATTGGGCTTCGTTGCCGCCACCTTAAGCGCCCAAACCTTAAGTGCCCAAGCCAACCCCACGCAAGAGCAGGTACATCACCCCATGGAGCCTACCTCTATGGCCTTTGCCACAACTAAGGCTGGCCGGTTGCCCCACTTATGCTCGTACGGTGCCCCAACGTTGTTGGTGGCGCCATAGTCCTGCAACCTCTCCTTCCCATGCATAATTTTTTCCCAAATGAAGGAGCTTTGGGCTTGGTTGGGTGCATACGATATTTCAGTGCAAAAGATGAGTTTTGAGCACTAAAAGGAGTCATAAGTTTTGAGGCAATTTAAATGTGGATTGAGTCGATTTGAATCTGGGATGTGAAAAAATATATGAGTTTCGAGATATTAAATACAACATATCGATTTGAGTTGTGTTATGGAAAGATGTGACTTAAGTCAATCTGGTTGGTTAGGTTTGGTGCAAGTCAGCCCTATTAGATTGCCCTGAGTTTGGGTCGGCCTGATTCCATCATATTTGAATTTGACGTAGTGCGGTTCAATCATGTCCTATCAACTTAGTTGGGGTAGATCGATGTCAGGTGGATCATTCTATTTTACAAGTAAAATTTACCATCTTATGAGTAAAAATGTAACACAACTAGGGGTGAGCACGGTTCGGTTTGGTCTGGTTTAAGACCTTTTTTTTTGAAACCGAACCAAACCGTATAACCTCCTCAACCCGAACCAAACCGAACCAAGTGAAATCGGTTTGGTTCGGTTTAAACCATCTTAAACCATAAAACAGTTACCGGTCTTAAAATAGAGGATAATAAAATATTTAATTAACAATTTTATTTTCATTAATCTTCATTAAGAATATCTTAATTGGGTTATAAGTAAACCCAGCATACGTGCCTGCGCTAAGGCTAGACTGGTGGGTTGGCTGCACACAGCACATGGCTTTTTAAAGCGGTCTTGGACTTCAAAGTCTTATGGAACCACCGATGTGGGACAAAAAGGAGATGTGCAAATGCTCAAAAGAAAGCACATTTGTCCCACATCGGTCATGTGAAGGGATGTTCACCTATTCAAATATTGCATAGTATTCGGACTACTCAACAGTTTCAAGGGCGCAGGCCCACATGGCAGCAGGTTGAGTTCGGTTTGCGGTTTGGGTTGGTTTTTATCGGTTTGAACATTTTAGAAACCGATGGACCCGAAGGCAATGTACAACCTGAACCGAACCGACAATTTCGGGTTGGTTCGGTTTGGATTTTCGGGTTGACCCAATTAATGCTCACCCCTAAACACAACTTTGACACAATGACTCAATCGGATTGGGTCGGGTTTTGACCTATTTGGTAAAGTTACAGTTCAGTTATACCAGTTCAACATTGAGTGGATGGATTCTACGTTGTGCGATGGTGAATATGTTAACGATTCGATTGGACATGTTCGATAATTCGATTTCAGCTCGCAATGGAAGCGTGGTGGGACTTTCATGGTTCGGTCAATCATACTGGTCGATTTGTGCCGCAATGGATTCCACCTCTTTTTCTCAAATCAATTTGGTATCAAAGTTGGTGCCAACTTGTTTCAACAAGTTTGTATTCTTATGATGTGTGAGACATCAACAATTCAGTTTTGATGTCACTTTGCCACACGTGATGTATGCTACATTTGTTTGGTAGTTTGACAAATTACGTCTTGCAGTCACTTCTCGAGTCACTCACCCCAAACTTCATCAAGATCAAGAAGGACCATGTTTATATTTAGTTTGCATGTACAATCATAAGCAAGACATCAACAAAAGCACTGTTGCACATTGATGATGCATGGTTTGGAGTTATTTCATATGCTTACTGCTTTGTTTTTGGGCATGGTTGGCTAGTCAATTGGCATTAGGGGTGTAAACGGAATCCGATATTTTGATATTTCAATTTGATTTCGATAAAAATTAACGGGTTTGGAACTTGTTTTTGTATCCTATAAACTATCGGAATCAAAAATTCCGGTAACTTATCGTAATCGGAATCAATTGATTCCATTTCTGCTAATCCGATTTCGATAAAAAATAATTATATATAAATAAAATTAAATAAAATGATGTTAAATAAATTATAATATAATATATAAATTGATAAAATGATAAAAATAAATTTTTAAGAAGATTATATCAAGTTTTGGTAATTATATGTGAATTATCGACTTATTTTTGAATAAAAATTAATTTTTAATATGTATTTCAGAAATTTTCAGATTTGGCTCTGATTTCAATAACGGAATTGGAATCGGATCGAAATCAGAACATAGTGATTCCGAAATTATCGAAATCGGAATCGGAACCTCTTAACCCTTATCAGAATTGGAATCGGATTCTGATGATTCCGCTACCGATTCCGACCCGTTTAGAACCCTAATTGGCATGTTAGCCTAGATCTCATTGCATCAGATCTCATGCTACAACTTGAGGAGTACACGTTTTATGGAGAGTCAATCAATTGATACATATTAGTAATACTTATCTGTAGAAACTAGTTATCGAACAACAAGTTGATGAGGTTATCAAGGTCATTTATGAGGTTAGTCTAGAACTTAACACAGAATATGAGCAGCACCAATGTGTCTTGGAAGATGAAACCAACAGGGTTATCGAAGCTCAGTTGACTCAGTACTTTATTTAGTTCTTAATTTAGTTGACAACTGAGCCACTACTTATTGACTGTCCTACACTAAAGATGTTGACATTAGAGGAGTTGCACATTAAGATACTTGCAGAGGTTTTCGATTGGACACTTGATAGACACTATGATACTGTCTAGGATGACTTTTTTTACAACTATGGAGATTTCAAGTCATGTCTAGTCATCATTGTTGTATTGGCAGTGACCTTATGTATTATACAACATTATAAAACTTAGAACGAGTTTTTCGTAACACGAGAGATTGATGCATTTTCAACTAGACTATATGTATAAAAGACAGATTTAAGAAGACTCTATGCCACCAATCTAATTCAATCAACACCGATATTGAGATTATATTATTCTAATAGTATCGGACATTTTCTATTTAGGAGTTTAAGTTACAAGTGTCAAAGTCTAATTATAAGTTTAAATATATATTTGAGTCAAATAGGATAATATTTGTTTAAATTATGCTGAATTTGGAATGTACTTATAATTTGATCGGGCTGTTGGGGCTTTCTTTAAATTTTGTTTGAGTTTACAAAAAGACTCTTAAGCCCTAAATACAGATGCCATGAAGGATTAAATGAAGTGAAAAGAGTCACTCTCTCACCCGACTCTCTCTCGATTCTTCTCCTTCCTCCTTAGTCAATTTCTTCCCCCTCTTTGAGCTCCACTCCTTGTTCACCTCGACTTTTCTTCTTTCTCTTGGTCCTCATCTCCTCCCCCTGCTCTTCTTCTTCACCTGGTCTTCACTTTTCCCACTAAGCTCTTCTTATTCTTCTCCTCTGTCTAGCGTTCGTATCTCTTCATAGCATTGCCTTTTCTCTTGGCTTCCCTCCACCTTCGCAGAGATGCACAATCTCCATCCCCTGTTTGATCACCACCTTTTTGAGCTCCACTCTCCTGCCAGAAGCCTCACCTATAAGGTCGGCTGGTTGCCCCACCTCCACCCGCACGGTGTCCCAACATCATAGGTGCCACCCCATCATTGCAACCTCTCCTCCCCCAATGCCATTTTTCCCAGACGAAGGAACTCTGGGCCCACTTGGGCATATTTGACATTGTCACTGAATGGTGAGTTTTGAGGCACTAAAAGGGGGTACAAGTTTTGAGGTGTTTTAAATGTGGATTGAGTCAATTTGAATTTGAGACATGGACAGCTACATGAGTTTCAAGATATTAAATACAACATATAGATTTGGGTTGTGTTACAGAAAGACATATGGCCTAAGTCATCCTGGTTTGGTGCAACTTAGTCTGATCAGAATGGCCCGTGTTCTAGTTGGCCCAATTTTATCAGATTTGATGCAGCACAGTTCAGTCGTCTCCTGTCAACATAGTTGGTGGCATGGTGTAGTTCATGGATCGTTTCATTTACGAGTAAGAATGTGACGCGATTCTGATGCAACAACTCGATCGAATTGGGTCCAGTTTTGATCTGTTTAGTAAAGTTACAATTCGGCTCGACCAGTTCAGCTTGGTTCAACATTGATTGGATCAATTCCGCATTGTGCGGCGGTGAATCTATTGCCAGTGGGACATGTTTGATCTGATCAGTTCGATGATATGATTTCAGGTCGCAGCAGAAGTGTGGTGAGACCCTTATGGTTCGGTCAGTCATCTTGGTTGATTTGAAGTGCCGCGATGGATTCCGCCTCTCCATCCACTGTCCTGCATCAGGAGGGGAAGGGAATGATCTTACAGGGTGAGAGAAGAAGAGGGGAGGAAGGAAGTAATGAAGGCTTCCTCAGCTGAGGGTGGGAAAGAGGGTAAGGAAGTGCAGTGCACCTCCCGAGGAGCTAAGGTTCCTTTACCCTGAATGTTTTCTATTCAAGCTTATCTTGAGTATGTTGATGACAGCGTGATTGCCAAGGCGATAAAATGACTGGCAAGGGGAGAGGGGGCGGACAGTGTTCTATGTCCAAGGGAAGAAAGAAAAAACAAAAATAAGAAGGGGGGACACCCTGCCTGCAACCAGCCTATGGAACTGTGCGCCATACGGCAGCCCGTCACTGCAGCAGACCACTTGCACATGTGGGCGGTTCCAGCATAAAGGCAAGAAGACAAAAGAAAGAGGAAATAAAGGGGAAGGGGGCAGACCAGTGTAGACACGCAAATTTTGCCTATTTGAGGAGCTTAAGATCCATGTTTTCTTAGAAGGTATTCGAGTTTTCCGATAAACAAACCGGATCTCCAAGAAAACGGCTCAAAAGCGAACTCTGGGGGCGTAGATGACCCGCTTACCGGGTCGCCCAGGCGACCCGTCTGACGGGTCATATGCCAAATCGCCCGTTCTGACGGTGGTAGGTGAGACGTCGAATCTGGTCAGGTACGGGAGGCGACCCGGCCAGCGGGCCGGGTCGCCTGCCAAAATAGTGTACGAACTGGGCGAAGTGACCCGTGAGCGGCGCACGCTCGTCCGGACGGTCGGAGTCGACTGGGCGTAGGCGACCCGTCTGACGGGTCGCCTGCCACTGTAGCAGACCCCGGACGGCGGCCGCCCAACTTTCGGCGCACGCGCATTTAATGCATTTATGGTTCCGCAGGTGACCCGTCAGACGGGTCGCCTAGGCGACCCGACAGACGGGTCGCTTGCGGATTTCGAAAAGTTTTTATGTCTGAAATGCCCCTGTGACCCTTTTGCCTATAAAAAGGGACCCCCTAACCACTTTTCAAGGGTTGGAAGAGTGTTAGAAGAGAGAGAACGTCCCAAGCTCCCAAGAGAGTGCCTTAGAGAGTTCCAAACCTCTTCCATTCCCCAATTCTCATTGCCTAAGAGATTGAGAGCTTCCCACTTCCATCCACCTTCGTAAATCGACGTTCTTCACCGTCTCTTCATCGGCATCTATTTCGAAGCTTCTCAAGCTCCTACATCAAAGGGGGAATCATCATCCACGTCCTAGGAGCTTCCGGGAGTCGTCATCAAGCTTCTAAAGCCGTCCGAAAGTCTTGCGGGAGCATCCGGGAGTAAACCGAATTCTGGTGCAGGAGGCGACCCGTCTGCCAGGTCGCCCAGGCGACCCCCCTGCCGCGACCCCCCTACCGGGTCGCCTGGGACTCCAGATTGCCATTTTTGGAGCCGAAACCCGTTTTCTTCCACCACCTTCTAGCATTACTTTGTTCCTATGTTTTCCATCATAGATGATGTATTTACATGCATATTTAACTTAGTAATATCATATATCATCATCCAAAAACACATAAAAAGGGGGGGTTGGGAGTTATTCCCAATCCGGTTAGTCCATCTCCATTTGTGGTTTTAGTTTATTCCTTTTGCAAGATGCTCCACTATCTTAGTTCTAATCCAGTTTCACTTGTCTTCGTGGCTTACTTATTTTTGTAGGAACAACTAAAGTGCTTCAAGCTCTTTCTTCTCGGCCGGCCGAAAAGGAAGAAGATGGAACCCATAATCTCCCCAACACGATCTCCCCGCTTAGGTACGTTTGGTCATTTTCTTTAAGACTTACATCGTTTCTTGTCTTTTACTCTCGGAGCCCGCGGCTCCTAGCGACCACAACCCTACACCACCGACAAAACCGAAAGGAGGAGCGGCGCTCATCGTTCCGACCCGGGGAAGGAAGAAGAAGGACCGGGTCCGGATCGGGGGTTCCACAACCAGCCCAGAGGTGAAGTTACCCCTACCTGCCCTCCCGTTGATCCTTCAAACAGCGAATAAAACGTTGAAAAATTTCTCATACATGTCAAAGAGGAAATATGGCTCATTAATGCCTCCCCTAATTTATCATATTTGATTTATTTTGATTTCAGCATTTGTAAAAAATGATTTAGGTACATCATGTACCTCATGACCTTGAAAAAAATGAACAAAAAATTCTCATGCGTGTCTAGTAGAAATCTTAAACTTAATCAAACATTTTGAGATAAATAGAGTAAATTAACTAAAAATTGACAAATGAAGCAAATAAAATAATTTAAAGGACACAAATCGATAAAAAATACGAAAATAAATATTTAATTTAAAAAGTACCAACACAAAATATAAGATAAAATAACTAATTGCAATAAAATAATGAAAAAAATCAAACAATATAAAAATATATAAAAACCCAATAAAAATTTGTAGTTTCAAAAAATTATGAAAGCATATGCAACTATAACAATCTTCAAATCAAGGGTCGTGGGAAGGCAAAAGTCAGACATGATGTCGCTTTGCATGTCAAACAAATTTAATTATTTTACCATGTTTTGCGGTGTTGGTTCAGTTGTCAAGATACCACTCCACGCAATTCAAGTTTGGAGGGGAGAGGTACAACCTTAATTTCATGAATCCACATAATAACCTCCCGTGTTTTCTCAAATGACAAGAAATACCGAAGGAAATATTATCAATTATTTCGTTTTCCAAAAAAAAATCTGAGGTTTCCACCACCATCAGTCTTTGCAGAAAATTAGCTGTAAATAATTTAATTGCACTCCTAACATAATGGATGTATTTAATCTTTTGTTTGAATCAAATTATTGTGGATTAAACATTATTTTAAAAGAGAAGCTTGTGAGCTCCTTGTTCGCTCGTGTCTATTTATGTAGTGTTATGGTGATTTCTTATTGTATCACAAGTAAAGGCAGGAACGTAATGTCACTTTAATTATTCATTGTTCAGGACAACTGGCCCTCAATTCTTTTTGCAATGGCTGGTGGAGTTGTTCTCAGCCTAGGAAATTTGGCTACACAGTATGCTTGGGCGTATGTTGGTCTTTCAGTGACAGAAGTGATCACATCAAGCATAACAGTAGTTATTGGTAGGTTTTTTCCCATTCTTGGTTTCCATCAGGGACATTCCAACTCATGTTAAACCATGCTAAGAGCCTTTCATCACTTTGTGCGTTATCAGGTACAACAATGAATTATTTCTTAGATGATCGTATAAACAAGGCTGAGATCCTTTTCCCTGGAGTTGGATGCTTTCTTATTGCCGTCTGTCTTGGGTCAGTTGTCCACTCGTCAAATGCAGCTGACAATGAGGAGAAGCTTAAGGAGCCTGCGATGAATCACAACTTCAGGAAAGAGTACGACTTCTTTTTCCATGTTCTCCTACCGTAGCTTCCCTACTGGGTTTATATTCCCCC
Source organism: Cryptocoryne crispatula var. balansae (assembly GCA_036172225.1). Lineage (NCBI taxonomy): Eukaryota > Viridiplantae > Streptophyta > Magnoliopsida > Alismatales > Araceae > Cryptocoryne > Cryptocoryne crispatula. Next base: position 9,522,486 of record CM069931.1, on the reverse strand, counting down.
TCATGGGAATTGGTCGACAATTTATATAAAATTTAAGTTGTATTGTAATATTATTATTTTCTCTCTTATTCTTTCTTATAAAGAGATCAACCAGGTTTATATGGTAGAACTTAAAGGGAACTGTTGTAAGACAGGCTTTTGATAATAACCAAGCAGAGGGACCGGGCTAATTGGTGTTGCTTAAACCTAGGGAAATATTTTCATATGCAAGGCATTGTATTATGCTGAACTCTATTTTTCTATGCAGTCATATTGAAGACAAATGTGGTAAAATGGTAGACATGGAAGACAAAGGTATATCAGGATGGTTTGCAGACTTGTCTTGTGGCGCGCTATATTCCCTACATGTCCGCCTGACTTAAGTTTTTCTGTGGCAGCTGTTAACGATCTAGAAAGTGGACCTTTTCATGTTACAGTTTCTAATCGAAAGGTGGCAAGAGCACGGTATGGAACTGCAGAATTCCTAGTAGAGCTTGAAAATCAGAGATCCATCAAGGTCTGTTGCTTTCTAGTGAAACCTATGGGTTTATTGCTAATATTTACGCCCATGGGGCATACACTTGCTATTGCTTTGTTTATGCCTACTTAGTTCATCATTTAATTTCTAAATGAAATATTCTCATTTCACGGCTGCCCAACTTGCATTATGAAATAGCAGGATTGGTTTTGAAGATCCATTCCCTGATTTCTGAATGTAATGAGTTTTATTTATTTTCCCTTTTACTAGCTTGATGATTGTTGTATACTCATCTCCCGTTAAAGAATCGGCATCCACTTTCTGACCCACCTTTTTAAGAGGGGGAAAGAGTCAGGATAGATTCAAACCAAACTCGTTAGAGCTTGAAGAAAAGCAGAGGGAAGAAAAGCCCTTCAATAGACCTGGGTAATCTGCAGGTCGTGCTAAACTTCCGATATCGTAGTCCATGGCTAGGCAGGAGGATGATTGTGAATAAATATAAGAAAAGGCCATTATCCTGGATGGACCAACTAATTAACAAAATTCAGGTTCATGGCCATGGAAGGATTACCAGAATTGCCCCGAATCAAATCATTTTCTTTTTCTTTTCTGGAATGGATCCGATTTGCTTTTCTGTCCTCAGTCGATGATAATCAGTTAATCCCATCTTTGCATCTTTTCAATCTTATAAATGTTAGACGATCAGATGGAATCACTATCGGAACTAAGTAGTCCCATTTAAACCTATTTCCATCTGTTCTTCTTAGGATGCTGACCAGTTAGATGATCTTTTCTCCATTCACGGCTATTTTGGCGTCTGAAGTGCGAAGATGATACGTCCAAGTCCCGAATGTAATTCCACTTTTCTTTATCGCGTAGGTCTTGGGGTCGAGCACTCTCTTGGGACTCGGCATAATTTTCTTCGCCGGCTTCTGCTTCTCACTCTTCTCCCCTGCTTTCAACTTGGCTACGAATGACCAGTGGCACACCCTGAAGGAAGGGGTGCCCCACCTGGTTGTCTACACTGCATTCTTCTACTTCTCAGTGTCGTGTTTCGTCGTGGCCATCGCTTTAAACATCTCCTTCCTGTACAATCCTGTACTTGGGCTTCCAAAGTCGTCCTTCACAGCTTATCTAAGCGACTGGAAGGGCAGACAGTGGGCTCTGCTTGCGGGGCTCCTCTGTGGATTCGGCAACGGGTTTCAGTTCATGGGTGGCCAGGCCGCCGGATACGCCGCAGCCGACGCTGTTCAGGTCAGTGTTCTTCCCCCGCTCGGTTCTTCGGTTTCCGATACGTGCAAAATATTCTCTTTTGATTCATGGCGCGCAAGTTGAATCCCATATATGCTTCATCTGGTGATCTCGACGAATCCAGGCCCTGCCACTCGTCAGCACCTTCTGGGGCGTATTTCTCTTTGGTGAGTACCGAAGATCGTCCAGGAGGACGTACGTCTTGCTCGCGGGGATGCTCTTCATGTTTGTCGCTGCTGTGGCGGTGCTCATGGCCGCCTCTGGCCACCGGAAAACATCGTAAGAGAAGTACACCTGGTGAGACCAGCTTCGGGTGCGCGGGGCTTGAATGCAGATGGAGGCAACCATTTCCATTTATGAACGGACGAGGCCTTTTCCATTGTAAGGAAGGGCAGACGTGGAGTGAAGGGGACCCGTCCGAAGGATGAAGAAGGTTTTAATCATGTGAGCATGGTGTCGAGTAAATAAGGGCATCATGTTTTGCAATCGTGCCGTCGCCTAGAATGACCTTGTTTATTTAAAGGTATAATATATATGTTCGTACAATTTATTTTTTACAGATTTAGTAATATGTAAGAGGAATATTTAGATGTTAATAACCTCTGATTTAATCAGAGGTTATAGAATTTGGATTGGACTGCATCACAGTGTACTTTAATTAAACTCTTGATATACATCTTACGTTTTAATAAATACATTGAATTTAAATCATAAAGCTATGAATTTCTAGGTACAATATCATTGTTTGGAGATAAAACTGGGTTCTGTTTATTTTGGCTTGACGGGAGATTTAGATTGTTTGATATCTTGTCTTAAATGACTAACGTACATCTTATGTCTTAATATTTTTTTTAGAATCAACTGTATAATTTAACTTATTATTTTTCTGATGAAATAATTTCTAGAGAATAGAAGTAACATATGTGCTTATATTTAAGTAAATATTAGCTTAATTAATATATAAACATTTAAATTAAATTAAGTATTTAATTGTATCACAAATTGAGAGGTTGGACAAGAAATTAATGTTTCATTTGTTTTAGATTAATTAATATCTACTTTCCGAATTGGTCAAAAATTAGATATTAAGATCCTTGGTAAGATGTAGTAATTTTTCTATAAATCACTTCCTTTTAAATGGTTCAATGTAACTATTTTATTTTTTGAGATCAACAAGGAAGATTGTGTTTCACCTACGAAATTGGAGAAGAAATTAGGACATTAGATATTTCATTCAGTTAAATCAAACCTCGTCTAAGAGTTCGGAAGTCAAAACAAACATCGCCTGAGGTCCGTTTTATTTCATCAGACGTATTGTAAACTTTGGTTCGGTCAGAGTCATAATTTACTTTTTTTTTGCTGTTACATTTTATGGGAACTTTTGGTGGGAGCATATGCCTTAATAAACCTTTTAAAATAAAATGGAAATTTTTATTTCTTTTATTTTAAGATCCAATCATTTTTGTTTTGGGGTAGAACGAACGGAGCTATAAACATGTGTTAATTTACAATAAATATCTCAATGACATTGAGTAATTGTTTTATCACACCAAATGAGATTAGATACGAAATTAACAGTTAAGATTTTCAGATTAACCTAAAACAAACATCACCTAACTAGTGGGGTGTTTGGTTGCATGATAATTTTTTGTACATTATCACGATAAAAAATTATATTTAAACAAAAAGTGAGCCAACTTATGACATAAGATTATCACGTTTGAAGAGATGTGATAACAAAAAAGAGTAATTGCCATGTATGATCAAACAAAGTGGGGAACCACGAGTTAACAAAAAAAGAGATGAGACAAAAAATTGTCATGGTTGGCAAACATCTCTTTTAACAAATTTTTTTACAATTTTTAAAAAATAAAATAAAATTTCTTGTCATCACGCAACCAAACACCCTATAAGATATAGAGACATGTTCAGATGTTGACATAGAATATGGTGATTTATAATTAGGGCTGTCAGTGGGGTAGGCGGGTCTGAGGGCCATCGGGCCGAGCCAACGTTGAACGGATTTTCAGGTTAGCAGAGTAGGCCCACGGGCTTCGTACGGGCCGCGGGAAGCCCGTTGAATTCACCGGCACATAGTTTAAAAAAATAAAATGTAAAACGTTGAACAGACCCTCGGGCCGACTGTTGGTGTTCACGCTTCATTGTTTCAGTCTTCAAGCACTTAACATATTTTATGTATTATCCTAGTTTGATATGAATGGGATTATAAGTTGGATAACGCTTGATTAATATTTTTAATATTATAAAAATATGTATAAAAACAATTTAAAATATAAATTTTATGATATATTTATTTTCTTTATGTTAATATATTGGTTAGCATATTTTGATTTTAATTCTCATTTAAGTTTTTTGTTAGAATATCTTAGTGATCAAATCAAACACATGATATTATAACTTTATTTTAACTTCTATTTAGACCAAAAAATAAAATATTTTTAAAGTATTCATTATATTCATTATATATATTAAATTATACAAAAACAAATTATAACTATTAATAGTTGATCTAATAAATTCATAACCTTATTTCTATTCTTTTTTATCATTTCATATGTCATAATTTTTGATAAAGATAAAACTATCTGATTTTGATTCTGATTTATTAATAAATAATGAATTTATTAATTTTATGTAAATTTAATCAATATTTTGAAATCTTCCGTTAGCATCTTATGATTATATTTTTTAATAATTAAATAATTTAATAAATTTTACATTTTTTAATAGGTAGTGTTTTTTATTACAAATCTGGAGACTAGTATTAGATTTGATGTTCTAGAAATTTAAAAAATATGATATATATACATCTTATAATATGTTAGAAAGATCTGGCCGGGCCAAACATATATTTTATATGGGTTGGGCTGGGTCGGGTAAAAATATAATACAGGCCGGGTCAGGCCAACCCATTATATTTTGGACCGGGTCTTGATTGGCCCGGCTTTGGACCCGGCCCATTGACACCCCTATTTATAATAGATGTCTTAAAAAGATTAATTTGTCACGGGGTAAGAAGTAAGTGTGAAATTAAGAATTCGAAATTTTAGATTAAGCTAAACAAACATAACCTAAGTTATATGGCGCAGGAAATCTGTTTTCTTTGTGGGAAAATGATTCATAAGAAATTTATGAGATGTCTGGTTGTATAATTCTGTGTATGCCTTTTAATAAAATAATATTAAAATAAATCTAAGAATTAAAAAACTTAAATTTTGCATGTTGGTCTAGAAAATGGTATCGTGTAAGGTAAGTACCATATTGCAGCATAAAAATGTTGGAGACCGTCAGAGAATATAGGAACATTACACATTTTGCAACTATTAGTGCTAAGTGGTGTGCGGTATTAACGTTGACTATGAACGAAGTCACAAAACATAGTAACTTCCTTTCCTTTATGAGAAAATTAGTTATTAGAAAAATGATGGTCCACTAGAAAAAAGAGAGGGCGTCATCTTTGTTATTGTCTAAGAAAGAATTTTTTCTGAAAACATAAATGTATAATTGTTGACAAATATTTTTTGATAAATTTTATTATAAAAATATAAAAACGTAACAACAACTCAATTTCCCGTACAACACAGAAGCAGCAGAATGATATAAAAATACATGGTTTGTGATGATACTAAGAGAGTTAAAATGTTATCGTACGCAACTCAATTAGAATATATATATTAATGCGTGGTATTAGGATTAGTTGACTGAGTAGAGGAGAGAAGAGATAAATACCTTGTGGTTTTAGGTCACAAGTATGGCTCACAATTCAGTCGACTTAAATAGAAGTTGAAACATTGTTCAAAAGTTTCAAGTAACGAGAGTAACACAATAAAGGTAGAGGCGAAAAAATATTCAAAAAATTAATTGGTTTTTGGATTTGAAAACATCTCAATGTACGATGTTTTAAATTGATTTTGTTTGTAGATTGAATGTATATATATATATTTATAATAATTTAAGTAGATTTGATGATTGCCGATTAAAGATTATTATTGAGATTTTAATTATCTCTTATGCTTGTAAATTATCCAAATTATAAACATCAATTTTTAAACCAGTTTTGTCTCTTTTTTCGAGCTTGACATTGGTTGGACATAGAAATCAATTTACACAAATTGAATGGCATTCTTTTATTTGAATATAACATCTCTTGTATTCAGGGCTGTTCACTATTCAATTCAACTCGAAAAATCAAACGAACAAATTATTTAATTTGGTTTGGAATACCGATTAATTTGATTTGATTTCTAGAATATTTGAAACCAAATCAAATTGGTAAACTGAATAATCTGAATTAGATTAAATATTTTTATTTTAATTATATTTATTATAATACTTATGCATCTTTTTTTATAAAAAAATATAAAAAAACAAATTGTATAAACACATACATTAAATTTTAATAAAATATGATTTAAAATAAATAACATAAATTATATATTGACATATTTACTATATTTTAATAAAATATGTTTGGAGTTTGAACCAAATCGAATTGAATCGAATCAAATTGAATTAATTTAGTTCGATTTAATTTGATTCGATAAATTATTTAGTTTGATCTGATTTAAAAAAAATAATTAAAAATTAAATCAAATCGAATCAACCCATAAAGACTCCTACCGTCCTACGTGTGACTTGGGAGAGGCAAATCGGGTCGGATATCCCATCGGGACGATATGACGGTACGGAGAAACGATCCGGTAGCCTGCAGCGGCGCTCGGTATTATGATCCGATCGGTAGAGTGGTGGGCCCCCTGCAGCGGCGCCCGGCTTCAGCGTCATGCCGTCATCCAATTATCGCGGTGGTCTAAGAAAAAGCGGCAACAGCACAGGTGCCGGTAATGGAAGAAGTGATGTGACGGCGAGTGTCGCGCCCCTGCTCTTTGCTTGCGCAGTACGCCTCGGCAGGGGGAGCGTCGCGCTGTGCTGCTCGTGACAGTCGCGTTCGCTTGGAGGGAGCGGGCTGTTGGAAGTGTATATTGAGGCGGGTGGCGCCAAGGATGTCTACACCCGAGTGGAAGTCCGCCTAGCCTCCGCCGCCTCGCCGTTCATCTTCTTCTACGCCTTTTTGGAGCATCGGCTCTGCTTTTCCTCCCTTTCTCTTTCTTGTCTACGGAGTGACGGCTGTGGCAGTGAGGGCATGAAGAAGATTGAGAAGGCCCAAGCGGTACGGGGAGCCGAGGCAACATACACTCTCTGGTTCTCGTTTGCTTTATTTTCTTTCTCGCGCATGAGTTGTGGTTCTGTGGCGAAGTTTCTGTACCATCCTGTAATGTTGTAACGAAGCGGTTCTCTTCCTGGTTGCTGCCTTGGCGATCATTGTCGATTTAGCTTTGGTATGGAAGAAAGTCACGTCCGCTTTTTTCGTCTGCCACGTTTTTTTTGTTGCTTTTGCTCATGGAGGGAAATTCTGGGGTTGTTGTCTTCCTTCCTACGAGTACTAGCAGTTATTGTTTATGTTAAAGCCTGGCGCATCTATGTTTCTGTTTTCTTGCAAGTCATATGGATGAAAGATGGAGTTTGATAGTCACTAAATGCAGAAATGTTTCTTCTCCTTGTTTGTGCTGGTAGTAGATGCCTCTTTTGTCCTCTCTGAAAGTTTTGTGTTTGTAAGTCGCAGCACTCTTGTCAACACCACGCAGTTGTTCATACTTGTATTTGGCGTCTTCTGGTCGTCTCCTTTCTACCGAAAGAAATGGAAAGAAGCATAGTCATCCACTTGTTGGCGTTGTAGCCACTGAAGGACTCCATTTCCGCATTCCTTCTAGGGGATTTGCTTCTCCTAATGCCTGGTGGTGTTAATACCCCATGCAGGATCAAGCTTGGGTAGCAAAACTGAGTTCAGCCTCACAGAAAAAAGATCAAGGCCCTAGCCTGATTGAAACCTATTTGTTCGTATTTAGGCTGAAAACCGACCCAAGTCCAAATTATGCTGCTCAAGCTCCAAGGCAAATTAAAAGCAATTCAATTAAAACAGGTATACAAAGTATAAATCATTTTTTACTTATTTTATATAGAATAACTGTACATTAAAACTCTAATCAACATGTGTATTACATAACAATTTTTCTATTAGAATCACACAGGAATTTTATTTAAGCAAACTATTGTTGTTCTCTGTTAGACTTTCAACATTGGATTTGCCAAAATCTCTCTCTAGCTCATTAAACGGGAGTTCAAAATCATGGATCAAGCCCAACCAAACAGTTAAAAGGTTTCCTATTTGATTACTCAAGCCTCTTAAATAGGTGACTAGGTTGACACCTTGGATGAGGAAATTATAACAGTGGTATATCTATCAAGTTTCTAACAACTCTCCTGATTTTGGTTACTATTCATGCAGGTTGATGTTTGTCATAAATGTGGTGACAGAGGCTACCGTGAATACCTTCTTAGATGTCCTCAGTGCAAAATTGGGGAACATCGGTATAGATTCTGCACTTTTAATCAAATTGTTGAGTATTATGTGTGACTTCGTCTATTCCTAGTTTCTACTTTTTGAAACTTCAATTTATAAATGTTATTTTCTTCTCTAAGCATCATTTATTTCATTTTACCCGATTGTTTTGTTTTCCACATTGCATAGCAAATTTACAGAACTCCTTTAATTATTTTCCTTTTGCAGTTATTGCACAATGGATCATCCAAATGTGCCTGAAGGATGGATTTGTGATGTATGTAGAGAAAGCAAGAAGACAATGCAGCTATCCTCCAAGAGCATGCCTTTCAACAAGGCAAAAGAAAGTGCCAAAGTAAAGTTTATTTCTCCTGAAGAAGTATATCCATTAAAACAAGGATACAAAAAGGCAGCTTCTACTTGCATGAATGGACCCTCAGTTGCATTTTTGCCCAGAATGGGCAAGACAGTTAATGAGGCTGTTCTTACCTCAAAAGAAATACCTTGTAGATACAGAAAGACTTCAAACATCTCCTCTCCGGACAATTTTCAGTCATTAAGAAGTGATAGTGTGAATTCAAACAGTACTGTAGGCACTTTTCAGCCTGCCAGCGTAGGATCTCAGGTGTGTTCTACTGCAGCTATCTCTGATTGTCAGGTTTTCATTTCAGTCAAATCAGGCTGGCTGAAGTAAATTGTTGTTTTTCATGAAGGTTGAGAGTTCTGATCTTCCCATTCAAGATCTATATACAAATGATAAAGGCTGGATGCTAGCCAATAGTACCATAGGTACATGAGTTGCTTTTTACTTATTTTCTATATGCAACTAATATTTGTTATGTATCCACACTTTTTAATGCTTTAGATATTTCTGGTTATCATCTTTCAAAAATGCACATTTGTCAGGTAACTAAGTGATGGAATTAGGTGATGACTATCAGACTATCTTTCTACTATCTGAATTGGAGGCAAAGTTCCAGTAAAATGAACGAGAGAAAAAGGCTTATCTGTTGGTGGACGTACTACTTAGAGATAGGAGCATGAATCCTCCTTTTCTTGGTGATTATGGAGACTTTAAAATTTCAAAACTTACATAAAGATATTTTTATTTTTATGGAAAATCATATATCTATCAATTAGGAGATTTGTTTTTATTTTAAAAATAGAGCTTATAGTGTGGGTTCACACCAAGGATTGTTATGTCGCATCTCGGGTTTTGTCTTGAGGTGATTGGAGAGGAGATATCGCAGAGATCTCAAAAAATTCTTGGAAGATTAGATTTCGGAAAATGACATAATAAAAGGGGACATGAGACTTAGAAGACTAATGCTGGACAAGTTGACAAGATGAATTGAAACATATATAGGAAGGATGATTATTATTAATAGAAGATACATCAATAGGTTCTAACATGGATCTAAACTTTTTCTTGAACAATATCAATAAAAGAGATCTCCTTGAAAATTGAGAAATTATGTGACAATTTAAATCAATTTTACGGATATAGTCATATATACATTTTAATTTATAAAATATAGTAGAAATGAGTCAACAACACCTAGACAACACTTCGGATAGATGCAACAATAGATTTATAACATTTGTAAACTTTATAAAATCATATAATTAAATTAATATTACAAAAATGAGAGATAATGTGAATGATATACACAATTTGTATTAGTATGGTGCTTTAAAGTTAGTTATCAACATATGGTGAAAAATAAAGGATATTAGATATGTATATAGATCTTGTTTCTCCGAGGCATGGAGAGAGATTTTTGGAAGATCTCGAGAGATTCTTGAGAGATTGTATTCCATGGTTCACACCTAGAATTGAACCTCTGCTAGTCAAATTTGGATTGCTTCAGCTTTAATTACGTTGAGTAGTGGCTCTACCACTCCTGATCAATCACCATGGTGACGCCTTGCACAAAGGACGTTTGAACTTGTATCTAACATGCACAATTGGAGTATGTGTATCAGGAAATTTATCTTTCCCATGTTCTCTGACATGATTTATAAATTTAGTTATTTATTTTTCTTATCTTTATCATCTTTTATTATTATTGTTTAACTATTTTTATTTATTTTTTATCAGTCATTTTTAGATTTGATTATTATTGGCTTATGAGAATGGCAGTCTTATTTTTGCCATTTTTCTTTGATATATTTTGTGATTATCTCTTTCATGAATTTCAATGCTGTGTTTTATTAATTTTACAAGTTTTTATTGATTTGATTATCATTTTTTTATTTTTAATCATCTATTTTATACATTTAATTTTTATCTATTATGTATCATTTGTATATATATTATATTTACATTATTATTTAAATTTATTTTAACAGTAGATTTAAGTTTTTATTATTTTTATTAATTTATTAAATGTTGATTTGTTCTGATTTCAGATGTTTGTCATGTCAGTTTAAGTTATTATTTAATTGTCTTTTGTGTTTTAGTATTTTTTATTTTTAGTTCTTATTTGATTTGTTATTTATTTAATTCAAATTAATTTAATTTTACTAGGATACATTGTATCCATATAACTATTAGATAATTTCGTATGTGATGTTTAAATATAGGAACACAGACAGTTTCACAGATTTTTTTAAGTGTTGACATGGGGATTACTCATTACTTTGATCCTAATTATATTTTTATATGTTAAGATTATCTAGAGTTTTTTGAAAATAAAATTTAACCTCTTCTCACTTGTAATATTTCGGTGTTAATTACATTGAGTAACTACTGAAACACTTATTCACCTAAAACACAAGATTGAAGACATATTCCCATGGTCTTGTAAGATTTAATTTGTTTGATTTATTTTGTTTTAACTTTTAAGTTGAAGGATTCATTTTTTTGTGATTTATTTATTTTTGGTTTTGGAGATCATCTGAATTGAATTATTAAGATGTTTTGAGCTTATTTGATTTGTGAATTTTGTTTGTTTGATTGATTTATTTGATTTAATTTATTTTTTTTGCCATTTGTCATTAATTTAACTTAAACAATTTGAGTGGAATTTATTTGTGATTATTTAGTGCTTTTTAAATTTTTTGTTTTATAAGAATTAATTTTTATTTTTATATGTTTATTGGTATTTTATTCTGATTTAAGTGATTTTTTATTACCATTATTTCCTTAATTTAATAGTTAAGTTTGGTCCAACTTAACATATTTTGTAGTCTTTCGTAGACATTTTTATGCATTATTTAATGAAATGATTGTAATTTAATTATGCTAATATTTTGTTAATGTTTAAGTTGTTATTTGATTTGGATTTTATTATGCTTGCTTATTTAATTGAGTAGTATCACTCACTCAATTTTATGGGTAAGTTTAGTTGAACTTAACATGTTTTGCTACTATTGATGACCATTTTTTATATATTATTTTATAGAGTGAAGTTAGTTTGATTATATTAACATTTTATTAATTATTAAGTCATTATTTTAGTTTGAGTATAATTAAGTTTAATTGTTTATTTAAGTTTTAAGTTATTTATATGACTTATTTATTTTTATCTATCTTTTAAAGTTCTTAGGGTTTGATGTCACTTTGAAGTAACATATCACATCAAATGAATTTGAATTTTATTTCATTTCAAGTTGATTACATGAAAGTACGTACAATAAATGAGGAGGTATTCAAGTCTTATTCCTCAATGAGTGGAGTTAATTTTCATTATGAAGTGTCATGGAGTTTTATTCATATTTTCTGTAGCACTTCAGCTTGGCCGAGTTTGGTTGGCTGTTTCGATCCAAAATAGTTAATATTTTGATCGCCTTTTTATGGAAAGATAGAGCAAAATCATGAAATTTCAACAACATTTCGGCTAGATCGAAGTTGAAGTGATTGTTTCTATCCAAAATATCAAGTTATTTTGATCCTCTTTTTACGAAAAGGTTGAGTAAAATCAGCTTCTTTTTATGGGAAGGTAACGCAAAACTAGTCTTTTTTGATGGAATGGAATCGCAAAACCAACACCTTTTTTATGGAAAAGTAGTGCAAAATCACCTTTTTTTATGGAAAGGTAGGGCAAAAACATGGCTAAGTTCAATGTCATACCATTCTTACAATCTTTCTGGTAAGTAGAAGAGACTTGAATGAACGGGAGATTGCAGATCTTTTCTCTCCTCTTCTGACCCTTCACTTTTCAAACTAGCCAATCCCATGCGTAAGGCATGTTGAAGCTTTTTTATAGAGGATTTTAAGGGTATTTTTATTCTTAAAAATCACCTCCACCACTTCATTTTGGGGTAAGGGGGGGGTGGTGAGATTGAAGGTGAAGTTACCTTTTTTTCTATCTTGTTTTTTCATTTTTAAGAATTTTTCGAGTTTTATTTGATCGAAAGTCAAATTGGGGGTAAGTTCACCTTCGGTGATTGAACTCGGCCTTTGATTGGGTCTGGCCAAGTGATTGCCCACGTGCAAGCTTGCGTGGGCCATTACCTCCCACTCGGGCGGTCTTCTTTTTCCTTTTCTTTTTGCCTTGACTAGAATTGCAAGGGTCCTTACTAGGGCTGTAAACAGAGTGGATATGTCATTTCTGAATTCGCTCTACTAGTCAATTCGGATATTGGATATCCTCTCCGGTTAGAATTCGAATACGGAGCGGATCTTCAAAATCAGATATCTCTCGGATACGGAGCGGATACAGATAATATCCGCTTTGCCTAGGACCTCCTGCATATGTTATAAAAATCTGAAAAAGAATCCCAAAAAATCTGTAAATTTACAACAGAATATAGTCAACCTTTTACATACAAGTGACGTACGATCACATTATCTCAACCCGCTATCCATTACATCTCAAGATCCTAAAAGGAATGCAAAAACTAATCCAGAGTTATTTCAGCCATCAATGTAGATGCAATCAACTGCAAAGAAGAAAACATTATTCAACCATAAAATTCAACTACAAATTTCAACCATAAAACCTTTCTGAAGTATACAATATTCGACCACAAAATTCTAAGTGCAATCAACCACAAAGAATAAAACAAGTGTCATCAAATACAATATTAAGTGCCATCAAATGCAAAGAACAAAACAAGTGCCATGAAATCAAATATTTTAAGTGTCATCAACATGCAAACGTCAAATATAATAAGATATGTCTTCATCTTTGGTATAATCCAACCAAAGCTTCATATATAAGTGTCATTAATCTGCAAACAATAGAACAAGTTATGTAAGGAAAATGAATACACTTAACATGATCTTATCTTGAAATTTACTTACTAAAACTTTCTTCCTTATGTTTACTTTCTAAAATTTTAATTAGAGAATAGTCATTTGAAAATGATAACAATAATAAGTAATGTCAACTCTTGAGTACAAATTAATGTCTGAATTGGTGAATAAACAATGTGATGACTCACCTTTCTTTTTCATTGAAGGCAACCAATTTTGGGCACAAATTAATGCTTGAATGGTTTCAGGAAGCAAAAATGATCTACTATCATCTACAACTCGTGAGCTTGTGCTAAAAGTTGCCTTAAAAGCAACACTCATTATTGGAATTGTAAAAAAATATTCTTTGTTATTTTCGAGAGAATGAAAATTTCTTGCCATAACATTTTTGCCATGTTAAGTGTTAACACATCAAATAGTCCTTCATCGGGAGAATGTGACTTTTCTAAATACATATCTAACTCAATTTTCTGACAAGTCATAGAAGTTCTCTCACTCAAATACCTTTTAAAAAATGTTTCAACTCATCTATTGTGTCATTGCATTTCTCCTCTAATATATAAGTTTTGCTAAGAGCATTGGAAGATGTCACATACTCATCGCAACTTTTCATTGCATACTCATTATAAAGTTTGTGAAGAAAAAATTTCACCGTTTCAATATAAATATGTGCACTATCACTATAGATCTATTTATAAAGGACAATAACAAAATCAAACTTCTAACGCGGATCAGGAATGCAAGCCACAATCAACAATAGACTATATTTATCCCAATATTTAGTAAATTTTACTAACATCACAATAGTCATGTTGCATATGTAGTCAACATCACTTTTAATCCATATACGTAACTTGATATGCATTTCACAAATATCACCAAAATATAGATTGGCAGTAACATATTTTGTTTCGGAAAGTGTCAATGTTGCTTGGTAAAAAACTTTTAGACATTGAAGAACATTTGAAGTTATTTGTCAATCAAGTGGAGAAGGACAATCATAATAATCATAATCAATTTAAGCAAGACGAATAAAAGCATTTTTCAACTCAAGAGCAATTAGTAACATCAAATAAGTAGAATTCCATCTTGTAGGTTTATCCAAACAGACTCTTTGAGGTTGATAAATGCTCATGTAACAAAGCTGCTTTGAACATCTCCTTTTCTTAAGTTTTTTTGTCACATGTGCCACAATTTTTTGAATCTTTTCAATGAATTTAGATATCACACCTAACCCATCTTGAACAATCAGATTAAGAATATGAGCAGAACACCTAATATGAAAGAATTGACCTTGATATATCAATAATTTTTTTTCACTAAGCCAACTTTTAAGATCTTTAACCATTACATTGTTAGTAGAAACATTATCCAAGGTCATTGTACAGAATTTCTTATTAATATTCTACGTCAACTATTGATTTTTCATAATTTTAAACGGAACATCAGCAGTGTGTGGAGTTGGAACATACTCAAATGCAATAATCTTTTTTTGCAACAACCATTGCTCATCTATAAAATGTGTTGTCAAACATGCATAACTCATAGTTTGTCATGAAGTCCATAAATCTATGGTGAGAGCAATTCGGGATCTTAAGTTATCAAAAAGTTTATACTACTCCATTTCTTCTTCATAAATCTTCATGACCTCATTTCTAATAGCTTTTCTACAACAATGTTTGAATTGAGGCTGAAGATTTGAAACAAAAGTTCCAAAACACTCATACTCAACAAAACTAGAAGACAATTTCATACTTGATGATCATATTTACAAGATCTCTACGGCTACGTTGTTGATCAAATTTAAAATTGACAATTTTCATATTTGATTCATCCGTAGATTTAGACACTGTCAACATGTGTTGTTTGATGTCACCATGAATTTTTTATAGACATCTCTTAACTTGATTGCTCAAGTGGGCAGTGTCTTTTGAGCTAGAACCATCAAATATCCTTTTGCAATGAAGACATTTTGCAATATCCCTACCATCACGAGTTCTACTCTTCTCAAAATCTTTTCAAACGGCTGAACATAATTTCTCTTTTTGGGTAATGGAGGCTTTGTAACATCTCCTTCAACAATTTGAATTTCATCACCTGCTGTGGGCTGTGTTTTGTGTACCATCACTACTCTTATTGACATTGTTACTACTAGCATTAAGGATAACTGCATTTAGACTGGACGACCTAACATTACTATCTACAGAAGGAGGCAACAAATTTGCTTCCATTGACATCTACAAATATACATTAAACAAGTCAAATAAGTTTAAGCTGATCTCAAATATTTCAGTAAAACAAACTTTAACATGCAATTATAACATCGACTACTATAAGGATATACAAAAAATTATTGTTCCAATAAGATCCGAAACATTAACTACATTGACTTATCGATAAAAATGACCAAATTCTTCAGAGAAGTACCAAATTACTGTTGCACTACTTCCGTTCAGCTTGTCTGGTAGAGGATCTAGAGCGGACAGATTTTACGTCCGATAGTTGCTGTCTATGCATACGGGATTCTACGTCCGGAGTCACCTTTTAAGCACTTGAGAAGTATGTGCCCGGGAACTGTCATAGTGTCATCTATAGTCTGAGCCTGCATCTGCCTCGGCACCTCCACAGTCTGAACGTCTACGTTTGAGAGCCGAGGGAGTAGTGGACAATGGAGCACGCGTCTGCCTGGGCCTTGGGGGGGGTGAGGAAGCACTCAGCAGTGTCCAAGAGAGGGTGAGGGAGAGGGTCCGAGGGAGTTGCTGGGACTGGGAACCTGACACCTTGCGCCTACGGGTCCGAGGGAGAAGGAGAGGGTTCGAGTTGGTCTTCTTCTCCCGCCGTGGGGACATGCCGAGTGCCGCATCCAAGTTGGGAGGGATGCTTGGGACGTTGGGAGGGAGGGAGCCGGGAGGGAGGCTCGAGATGCCTCGGGATGTTGGGAAAGAGGGAGCTGGGAGGGAGGGAGGCTCGAGATGCCTCGACGGAGGGAGCCGGGATGGAGGGAGTTGGGAGGGAGGCTTGGTACACCTTGGGGCACTGGGACAGAGGGAGCCGGGAGGGAGGCTCAGCCGCTCGGGACGCCGGGATAGAGGAAGCTGGGAGGAAGGGAGGGAGGGATGTTGAGACGGAAGGAGTCAGGAGGACGCTAGGACAGAGGGAGCCTGGAGGGAGGGAGCCGACGGCCAGCGGGGAGGGATGTCCAGGACAGAGGGAGCGACCAGCCGGGACTGGGAGGGATGCTCGGGATGCTGCCTCTGCCTGCCGGGATGTGGGATGGGGAATCAGGGGGATCGGGGATTTGGGGTGAGATGCCTTTAGATGTTAAAGTTAGGGTTTAAAGAGGACTGTTGAATCTTACATTCAATGGCTCAGTTTGAACCGGATCTTAACTGGAGCGGATCCAGTGTTTCCGAATCCGCTCCATTTAAAATTCGGATAATATCCGAATCCGAAATTACTATCCGACGGAGCACCTTAAACGGATAATATCTGCCTATTCGAATACGAATTCGAACCAGATCCAGATAAAATCCGGATCCGTTTACAACCCTAGTCCTCACTACCTCTTTCTCGAGGATGATACATTCTCGGTGGCACCTCCTTGACCACGGCAGCACTCATGGTGACAGCGGCGGTGGCATGAGACGATGGCGGTAGTGCCTCTAGCCTATTCTCTTCTTGCTTCTTCTTTCTCTTTGGCGCAAGGGAACAAGAACCCTATCGCGACTTCCTTTTTTTCACTGGTTCTTCCTCCGGTGCGACAACTTGCAGCAGTAGAAGTAGAGGCAATGACAACTTCTTCTCTTCTCTAAATGTCTATGTTGACGTGCTGAGGATTGAATACTTATATATTGGAAGTGCTGAAGGGATGGGTCTCTAATCAACTAGGCTTATTGAGTTGGTGAGGAAGGGTTGGTCCATTACCCTAGTAGTAATATTGCGATCGACCATCAATGTCTTTGGTTAGGTAAATAATTTATTTCTCGTCCTTTCATTAGCAATAATGTTGATCATCTTCTTTTGCTTGGGCCTACTTTTGACTATCTGCAGTATGAACATGTTAGGTTGAGAACAATCTTCTCACCTAAGCAGAGTTTGACGACGGGGCCACAAACATAATATTCTTTGGTTGAACCATTGGTCAGCCAACCACAATGGCTTCATGAGCTGAGGATTGAGTCCTCTCTCTTGTGTGAATGTTGGCAAGAGAACCTCTGATCGGTTAGCCTGGATAGTTTGGTGGGCCAAAGGTTGATCTTTCTCCCGGATAACTTCGACATAGTCATCTGGTCTTGCAATCACAATATTTGTTTGGGTGGAGGATTTGTTTCTTATCCCTGGATAAATGTTGATAGATGGTACTTAAGTAGGACAATCATAAGAACATGACGGGCTGAGGGTTAATCCCTCAATTGAACAACTCAAGCATGAATTGCCATTTGGATGACCACGGTATCTTTTCAATTAAAGGATTTATTCCTTGTCTTTGTAGTGCTTCGAGGTTGAACCGGGGACTGGTTAGCCATGGCATTATCGTGAGTTAAGGATTGGTTCCTTACCCATATAATGATGTTGATTGGTTGTTACTTGAGTGAGTCAACCACAATTGTTTGTCTGATTGAGGGTTGATTTCTCTATCCTGACTCCTGAGTAACTTTGACATGGCTCACCGATCAGTAACCACATTATTTTTTTCTTGACAAAAAAGTTATTCTTTGCCTATTTGGGAGGTCAGGCCTCTAATCGGCCAACTATATTAACTTAATATCATGGATGGTTTCAGCATAGGCCAATCAATGCTTATTGTGGACAACATATTTGTTTTTCACCTTTATGTGAATGCTTGATGTGCTAGTTCTTATGTCGGCCAACTATGGTAGTCTTCTGGATTAAGGGTTGATCCTCCCCATAATAGTCTTGGCATGGATCATTGATCAGATAGTCATCTTGTATTATTTTTCAGACCAAAGTATTTGTTTCTTTCAGAGCACCTTCTTGGAGTCGAACCATTGTTTGGTCAGTCAATATATTCTTTCAAGTTAAGGATTAATTTCTTAGCCATTTGAAAGTGTTAAAAAGCTGAGCCTTCAACTGACCAGCTGTGATTTGGTGAGTTAAGGGTTGGTCTCTCACTCAAGCAGCGTTAGTGTTGATTGTCAATCAAATGACCATGGCATCTTTTTTTCATGCAGTGGATTTGTTCCTTACCCAAGTAGCTTTTTGGGGCTAAATTGGGGGTTTGGTTAGCCATGGTGTTTTTGAGAGTCGAAGATTGATTACTCGGTCATTTGATAGGTTAGACCTTTGATGCCATCTATAATGATTTCATGTCATAGAATGATGATTGATTTCTCATTAGAGTGGCATTAGTATAGGCCACTGCTCGGCCAGCCATTGAGCATTTGGGTGGATGATTTATTCCTCTCCTATTAAAGACATCCACATGTTGAGCCTCTAGTCAGCCAACCATAACAACTTGTCATGTTGAGGGCTGGTCGCTCACTTGATAACTTCAGTGGCAGCCATTGATCAATCAATCCAAGTATATTTTTAATGAAAGAGCCTCAGGCCAAGGATTTATTCATCACCTAGGTTATTTGAGTTGAGAATATATTCTTCATCCATTTGATAATTGGATACTTGTAGTTGAAGACTTTTGTCCCCATTTGGTTGGCATGATTGATTTGAGTTCAAGGGTTTTTTTTTTTTCTGTTGGATGATGGTACCGTTAGTTTGAATCCATAAGATTTCTCCACCTACCAGCCATCATCATTGTTTTTTCATTTGATGCCGATTTTGACTTTTTATTCTTATAATTCCCCTGATTTATCAGATTTGTTGGAAGTGAAAGAGTTGAACTTTGACTTGTCCTTTTTCTGTTCTGGTTGAGTATGAAATGTTGATATAACATACCCCTATAGATGCTTCGGATAGCCCATTTGGCATCATTTTGATGCTAGTTTTTGGGAGGATAGAATCTGTCACCTTGCCCCTAGTATGACTTGCGTTATTGGGGGTATTTAAGAGAATGAACCGATTGAACATCATTCTTTCTGTTTGCTAATTCTCAAGATTCTTTTTCAAACCTCAAATTGAGTTTTATTGCGCACTAAAAGGGCGGCAAACATCGGCCTTGATGGCATTGGGTCAAGATGGCATGGTATTCCCATGAGCATGGGCCAAATTCAATTGAGCATTAAGGGCCTTGACTTTTGGGATTCACGTTTGTTTAATATTTGAGAATTATTTTCTCATGAATTTAGCAACATCTCAGATTAAGACTCATTTATTGTGCAACTTATACCATCATGGGTTGGCGATTTATCCCTCGCTCGTTTAGAATTTGGTTGGGCTAAGATTTTTTTTGCTCAAATGATTGAAACATTTGATTGTCTTCCTGACTTATTTGTAGTGACAATATCTTGAGGTAAGGATTTGTTCCTCATTGGAGTGCCATGAATAAGTCGGGTCTTTGGCTAACTAGGTTTAACATCTTTATTGGGTTGAGGATTTGTTTCTTGTCATGATTGGATGATGATTTGAGTTGAGGATTTATCCATCACATATATGACTTTAATGGACCGAATTTTGGTCGACCAACATCAACATCAGTATGGGTGGAGGATCAGTTCCTTGCCAAAATAATAGGAACTCAAGTCAATAACTTATCTGTTATCTGAGTAATGGTAATAGTGACTTAAACTGATGATTCATTGCTCACTCAATTGTGACCATCGATATTTGGACTTAAGTGTTTAGCCTCTAACTTGCTTGGCGAGAATAAGACATGTTGAGGATTCAATCCTTATGGGGTGATTATAGTATCAACTTGAGTTAGAGATTTCTTCCTTGGCTGATCAATAATCTTCTTTTTATTTTAGGATACATTTCAACCTCTTTCTTTTTGTGCCCCCACTAATTATTTCAAAATTGTTGGAGGTGATAAAAGTCATGGGTTTGAAACCTTGCATTGACTTCATCTCGAAATGTACATGTTTCCTTGTGTCCTTTGTATCAGTCAGGTATGAAAAACCAACATTTAACAGATGAGCATAGGTGATTGGGGTGCCCCCCTTTAGCATTATTTTGACATTGTTAGGGCTAGGGAGCATAAATTGCGGAATTAACCAATCCAGATTCTTGATCGCATTGGCCATTGCCAATCCGATTGTCGATTGGAGTACCAATCTGGAAAAAAAATTAGGCAGAATCGGTCAGAATCGATCGGATTGGTCAGGATCACATTGTAATTGGATCGATATTGGAATTGGAACGGTTATTTTTTCTATTTTGGCCCGATCGGCTAGGATCAGAATCATTTTTTTTTTAAATTAATCGATTTTGGATCAGTTTTGTTCAAGTGGATCGGTCGGCATCCGCTCTGATCGGATCTGATCCGGATTAGATTAGATACACAACGATCTCCACTTCGATTTTGATCCCATGATCCTTGCTAGGAAGGAAGGAGTTCATCATTTTTTGCTCCCATAATGGCTTGATATGAGAAGGTCCCAAGTGGGATCCTCAAAAATATGACTGGTTCGATACCCAATCAATCATAGTAGTTGGAAGACTTTTGAGATGGAACGGCGATTTCAAAAACTTCGTAGTGTGTAGCATTGGAATAAAATCTCTATGTTAGAAAGCTCAAACTTTTTCAATCATCATCTTTAGCTTTTTTTGTTATTTCGCTTGTTCTTTGCTTTCTTCGGATGAAGAAGGTTCTTTGATTTCTTTTTAGGTGTAAAAGATTATTTTCTCTTCTTTGTTTCTTTCTTTTTGGCCACCTTGATTGTCTCTCTCCATTGGGCCAGGTTTTTTTCTAGTCTTTGTGGATCTTCATGAGACGATTTACTTGAATTATTTGTCTCTGCTTGTTGAGCTTATCATTGTTGGGATGCTTTGACTTTATTTTCATTTTTCTTTATATTGTAGGGGTAGAATTCATGCTTGTTTGGGCTTCTTGGATTGTTAAGCTTCTTTAGTTGTGTTGAACTCAACATTTGCCTCGACTTTCTACTAGACAACTGTTGAAGAGCGTAGTTATCTTGACACAGTTTAAGATGGGTTGCCTCCTGGGTATTGGGTTGAATATGTAATAACATGATGGATTTGTATCTGGGGTACCCGTAGTTTTTTACTTTTGGCGATTAGTTCCCCTTATGCTGACTTACATCTATTGTTAAGGATTTGTTCCCATTTGGCTCAGTGCTCCCTAGGTTAAGGATTTATTCCCGTCCATGATGATTGTAGATGAGATGGGAGATTGCTCTCCTACATAGCCAATGGTGGCTTCTGATCGGTTTAGAAACCGATAGGTCTTCATTTTCGCGAAGTGATTCCCTAATTGAGGTATCTTGGTAGAATGAGCCTTTAATAGACATGCTGTAGTAGTAGGATGGGAAGAGGATTCATTCCTTGCCTTGGCTCGTTAAACCTTTGATAGGCTAGACTTAACTTTTTGAAGGTTAAGAAGTGCTTTCTCGTCTGAAATGTGATGGTAACATTTAACTCGGTGGCGGATTCAACTTCTTCAATCTTCTCTAATAGGGCGAACTTGTTGAAGAGTGGTATGTGATGTGCCTTGCAAGATTGGCTTTAACACCCCTAGTGATTGGACCCTGTTTTTAATTGCATCCGATCTAGCGACCGCCTACTTACAAGCGTGCATGGGCCACAACCGCCCATTGGGGCGATTCTTTTTTTCTTTGTATTTATTATTATTATTATTATTTTGCTTTGACCGTGAACTGCAAGGGTTCTCGTTGCTTCATCCTACTCTTTTCTCGATCGTGATGGAAACCCGCACATGGTTTTAGTACTACACCTCCTCGTAGCTGATCCCTTCTTGGTGGCTCCTCCTTGTAGTGGCGGAGACTCCTAGCGATAGTGGTGGTAGGAGATGGTGGTGGCAGCACCTCCAATCTCTTCTCTCTCTATTCCTTTCTCTTCGGCACAAGGAAATAGGAACCCCATCGTTGGTTCCCTTCTCTCAACAGCCCTTCCTTCGGTGCGGCAACTTGTGGTGGTGGAAGTAGAGGTGACGACAACTTCGTTTGTCCTCTCAACGGCTATATCGGCTACGGTTGACAAGTTGAGCAGCAGCGATGGTGGCCTCGGAAGGCGGTGATGGCGCCGGTTCATGGCGGAGGATGTCTCAAGGACGGGACTCTTGTACTTTCTCTGTTCAATTGTCTCCTAGCATGACGTGCACAAGGTCTCTATGCATAGGGATCTTCATTGCAGGCTCTTCCGATGACTCCTCCGGCGACATCGACTTGTGGAGAAGGTGTCTATGGCAGGTGGAGGTGAAGACGTTGGAGAAGTCTCTTCCTCCTTTGTCTTTGAGTGCCCCTTTTTCTTCTGGTTGTGGCTTGAGAAGATAAGGGTGGTGGGGGCTTTGGTTGGAGACGGCATCACGTCCCCTTCCCGGGTGTCTTCTTCCTTCTCTAGTGCGGTGTGCGCAAGAGCAACCTCTGTGCGGGGGTCTTCGAGTCGGGATCCTTGGTCATCTTTGTTGGTAGCTGTGGGCACCTCAAAATTTCACAAATATTGAGTGAATAATATGAAGGTGATTGGTCACGAATGGTTTGTTCAGATTGTGAAATTAAAAAATGCAAGGGGACATATGCATACACATTAGCATGTTCGATCTCATGATAAATGGCTCCCTAGCAAAATGAAATCCGCAAATTTGATCAACTTCTCAGCCGCTGGTAAGTGTTCGCATGAGCAACATATGATTCAAATGAATGAGAGGTTGCATACCTGTGCTGCCGGTAATAAGACCAATGGGGAGTGTGGGCTCCTTAATACAGCCTACAGCGAAAGCCATGGAGCTGAAAAAAAAGCCGACAGGTCAAGGGCCAGAATGCCGGTCCTAGTTCAGGGAATGAAATTGTTAACGAAAAATAATTCTGTTCTCGGAGTGGTATTGGGACGTCTGAGAACGGGCGTAGGAATGCTCCGAACCGCATGCAGGTTCCTGCTCAGTCTCAATCGGATTCCGCTCCGGAGCCAACTCTTCCGATGGAAAGAGTTCCCGTAAGGAAAGGGAAATCTCCCCTAAAAGAAAGCCGGATGAATCTGGAAGGAAGGTAGGTCGAGCGCGCTTATAGCGGGTCTGTTCCGAGTCCATTCGGAATGGGAATACGCTCACCAATAGTAGAAGACGAGAGATAGTAAGGGAATCGGTTGGAGGTTAGCTGGATTCCCAAGTCCGACTTGAAGACGGATGTGAAGATCGGGAAGGTCTCCCGGCGGAAGAGGGACACCGCAGAGGCTTATAAAAGGAGCCTGCCAAGCCGTGGAGGCAAGCCGGAGCGCAAGAGAGCCCCGAGAGAGCAAAACGAGAAGAGGAAAAGAGAGAAAGAGATAGAGAAGAAGACCGAGAGAGATAGAGAACCTGCCGTCGTCGCCGGAGCTCCTTCCAGAACTTGCCGTCGCCGGAATCCCTTCCGCAACCTGTCGTCGTCGCCGGAATTCCCTCCGGAAGAAGCCAGCGCCGCCGGAAGTCCCTCCGGAAGAAGCCAGTGCCGCTGGAATCCCCTCCGGACGCCGCCATCGCCGCCACGAGCTCCCCTTCTCTGCCGTAAGCACCTTCCGTAGCCGGGTGAACAGTGGAGGCCGGGGGGGATTTTTGCCCCGACTTTGGTCCAGCGTGGACATGTCGTAGGGCCCGCCGGGAGGAAGGGCTGCGGGAGGTGCTGCAGCCGAGCGCGCGCGTGAGCCGCGCGTGCGTGCTCTTGCTGCCGCGGTGAGGGCTGTTGACCATCGGGTCAACAGGAACGTGGGCCCACCTGTTGAGAGGTTTTTAAAAAGAAAAGAAAAGAGGAGGCCCGCTGGACCAGCCAGCGGGCGCAAGGAGGAGAAAGATGGGCCGGGCCCATTGAAGTTGGAGCGTGCAGAAAAATAAAATAAAATAAATAATTCTCTTTTAAAATACACAATCAAGTGAAAATCTAAATAAAATTCATTAACTAATTAAACAAACCGAGGTGAGCATATGGCCGGCTAAAAACCCGCCACATGGTCTCGGCATAACTTAAAATAATCAAAATAAATGGGAAAGCAATAAGCCGGCTTTTAAGCATGCTTCTTGACCCATAATTCAAAAATCAAAATAAAACAAACAATGAACATAAATTAAATAAAAATTCACTAAGTTAATTTCACAAACCGAGGCGAGCATCTGGTCGGCTAAAAACCCGCCACATGGTCTTGGCTAAACTTAAAAGAATTTGTGGGTCGGTTCTAAACCTTCCCCTTAATTTTTTTTAAGGTGGACATACAAAGGTCATTAAATGACCCCAATGTCATACCATGTTCATTAAGGTATATGAGGCCGTGCATGACCAACATGCCAATAAGCCGAGTATATACTAATGGAGTTCAAAGAGAAGTGGAGAGAAATACCCATAAAGTCTATGTAAGATCGGGTGTATTCTTTCCAAGGATCGACAGACACTGTGTTCATCAAGGATTTGAGCAGGGATGTTCTCAGAACAGACCGAAGTTGTGAAGATGTATTTTCTGGACTATGAACGTCCAAGACAGACATTCAGGAAGCTGTACTGTTGATTTATATCATCGAAAGGAGTTAATAATCTCATTGATCCGATGGGATGCCAAGCACTTAAAGAAAAGAAGACAACAGAAATAAATCTGTAATTGAACCTGGAATCCGGTCTAAGTTTTGGCCAAATCCAGTTTTGATTTACAAAAAAAAATTAAATCACACACATTTGAACAATCTCAAATCATAAGAATCTGTAAAGATCTGAAATTGAGGTTCCGAGATTTGAGGTATGCAGAAAATTTGAAAAGACACAAATCTGAATTGCTGGAACTAAGTCGCAGCTGGGAGCCTGAATCTGGAAAGCTGTAAAAATTTTGAAACTGTGAAAATTGAAATAAAAAAATCCACTGAATTAAAACACAAGGTCTGCAATATAAAATCTGAAATTTGAGTGTGCAAGTGTGCACGAGGTCCAGAAAACTGAAAATCTGAATACCCCACAAAATCTGAAATCTGAATTTGTGCAGAACCCATCTAGAAACCTGCAATCTGGAAGTCAATTAAAAATGCAGAATCTGCAAGAAATATGGAGTCTGAAATTTGAAAAGATAAACAAAAAATCTGAACTTTGCATTTTAAAACAAGGAATCGAAGGCTGTAAGATATGCAGAATATGGAGTCTGAAATTTGGAATCAGCAATCTGAAGTCTGGAGCATAAAGTTTGAAAATCAGAGGTCGGAGGCCAAAAATGTATGAACCAGAAAATCTGAGGTTGTAAAAATTCTGCAAGATTCCAGATCTGAAAATTTTGGAACGTATAGAATCTGTAGGGAATCTAAATTCTGAACCTGAATTGAGGTCCGAAATTTGAAACAGAATCTGGACTCCGAAATCTGAAAATGACGAATCAATTCATTGAACATAAAAGAATCTCATCATGTTCAAACCAAACTCAGTCAAAATAAACCTGTTTTAATCAAACTGAACTTAATTCAAATGAATCTTAAAATTAAACCCCAAGCAAGCCTGCAGTCTGAAAACTGTAAAATTCAATAACATCAAAGTAAACCCCAAACAGAAATCAAATCAAACTAAACCAACAAGCAAATTGAAACTCAAATCTGTAATCTGAACAAATCGGAAGTTAATAAATAAACTTTAAACCAACTCACTAAATTTAAAACTGGCATTAATCAAACAGAACCCATTCAAACCAAAAGTAAATTAAAACCCATAAGCAAATTCAGCCAGATTTAAATAAGTAAATCTAAGCAAACTGAATTTCATCTAACAATACACTTAAGATCAAATCACAGTAAATCACCATGATGCTAATAAAATCCACAATCCAAGTAATAAGTTCCAATCAACCGTGATCAGACCTGAATCAAATTTCCCGAATCAGACAAACCATATTCCACAAGTTGAGCCCAAATCCCATTCAAAAATCAAGCAATAAATAAATTGTCTCAAACTCAAACCAAATTTAAATCAACAAACAAATCCAAATTGAATCAAACTTAAATAAATTCAATTAAGATGAACAGATTAAATTTCAACCCAAACTAAAACCAATTCAACTCAATCTAAATTCAAACAGATTCAAATCGACCAAACAAATCAAAACTCAAACCAACAAAATTTAATCAAACCAATTCAATTCAAATCAATTTTAATCAAAACCAATTCAATTCAAATCAAATTCAAACCAAGTTAAATGCTTGCATTCCATCAAGTTCATGGGATTGTTTTCTCCTATGTGTGTATGTGTGAATGTTCATTTGTGTGGATGCATGTCTTCTACTTTCATGGATTGCTATGACGCTTAATCAAGGGTATTCGAGAAATCTCGATGTAATTAACGTCGGATCTTCGCACCATCCGACGGGGAGAGGTCAAAATCAATTTCAAAGAACCTAACAACCTCAAATTATAATTTTGACCTTAGTTAGTACTTTTATGAAATATCATCTATTTTCTTACAAAGTCAATGCTAAGGTCTAATCAAATCTAATTCAAATTCAAAAAGAAAAAATGAATTTCCAAAACAAAGGAATCTTCTCAAGATTTTTGAGGTTACATCAGTAGCTCTTGGCAGTATGACAATGGCCGTTTGTGAAGGACGACCAAGACAATGGCAGTCCGTGATGACATGGTCCCCTCTCCACGACAGTGGCACAGTGCCCTGGAGCCTACGTGGCTTTCGTCTTCTTTAGTGTTGGTTTCAATGGAATTGACAACGACATGGCAACAACATCTGAAAATGGTGATGGCATCGTTTTTTCGTTTTTGTCATCGTTGATGGTCGATTTCTTGACTACAATCCAGATGAAAGTTGAGGGGTTTATGTCCTCGGATTTATTTTTTCTATCGATTATACAAGCACAAGTGTATAAGAATATATACACACGCATGTATATATATATGTATATGAACACACTTGTATGGGTAGATGTACGTTGTTCTACTCCTTTGAAGCAATGGTGGCCTCTTTAAATGTGTATTTTTTTAGAAAATAATTGGTCCAATTTTGTCATATACCTCTTTATTGCCTAATGGCTCTAAGTTGATTCATAACATCACTGGAGAATTTAAAATATGTAGAGTCAAATGCCCCGTTCTCACATTCTAGCATGGGATTTATGACATTATCAAAGAACTTAGTGTCATATTCCTTATAAGGTATAATTTCTATCACATGGTATGGCATTGTTGAAACCTCGAATTTTCCTCTCATCAGAATTCCCTTTTTTAGAAAATTCTTTTGTTTTAGGCTAGCATTGACTACTATGAAAAATATGTGGTATTCATAGGAGTATTGGCTAATTTAATGTGGTATTATTTTATAGGAACACCGATGGTTCCACAGATTTGCTAAGTGTCGACATGGGTATCATCCACCACTTAGATGATCTGAACCACAATTTAATTTATGAGGTTATCTTAGTTCTTTGAAAATAAATTTTGACCTCTCTCCACCAGACTTGCGATATTCCGGTGTTAATTACATCGAGCAAACACTCGAACACTTTTGATTGACCGTCACAACAACATATTGATCGGAAGTCATTCATCCACATAAACACAAAGCTGGAAGGCATATCCTCATGGCCTTATGAGATGGAATTTGGTTGAACTTATTTCAAACTTTTAAGTTTGGGTTCATTGATTTTCTTCTTGGTTTAGGATTTGATTTGATTTGTTTTGTTTATGCCTTTGGTCATTTGTTGAATTAGACAATTTTGAGTTGATCTCCTTTTTTATTTGTTTGTTGGAATTGATTTCTATTTTTAATGTGTTTGTTAGCATTTTTGCTTGATTTAAGTGAATTTCTTATTATTATTAAGATTTGTTCTTAATAATATTGATCACTTTAATTTTTCATGGTTGATTTTAATCCAACATAACTTGTTTTTGTAGTCATTGGTTGACATTTTTTATGTATTATTTAATGACATAATTTTGGTTGGATTATGTTAACATTTTATTAACGTTTTGATCATTTATTTGATTTGAATTTTGTTATGCTTACTTATTTAATTAAGTAGCATTATCCATTTGGTTTGATTTAATTTTTCATGGTTAAGTTGGATTCAAACTTAACATGTTTTGTAACTGTTGGCACACAAATTTGTCATGTAAAAATAGAAGTAAGAGTCCTTACGTCAAAACAAAAAAAGGGAGCCAAGTACAAATTAGAATTGAATCTAATATGGCATTGTCACAACCCCCTTATGGTCCATTAAAGTGTCTATTTTGGCCCAACCCAATGGCAAATTTATGATTCCTTTCTTTGATAGTTAATAGGCCATGTATCTATTTTGCCATGGGCCCATCGGAGACGCAGCCCATGAAGGCGGGCAACGTCATCCATTCTACTCGAGTGGGTTTGAACTTTGAACCGACGGGAGATGAACCAGGCAATGTTGGTTGATTAGAGAGGAGCTGAAGAAGACCTTTTGTCCAACGGGGATTAAGGCAGGGACCTTTGCCAAATTAGAATGGGAGACGGAGACTTCCTACGACAAGGAGATTTGCTCCCAATCAAACTCTACCCCCAATCGGACTTCTCTAGATGGGTAGCTTTCCTGGAAGCCCCGCACGCTCGAGAGGTATATCCGGCTGTATCCCGAATATTGCGAAGCTTCCGCGGTGAAGAAATTGACCACCAGGAGGACTCCTCGATGGCTAGCAAGTTGCGGAAAGTTCTCTCAAATCCATAAAAGGATTCTCGATTCCGGTTCAGACCCGGACCTTCCTCCGAGAGTTTCCAAGATCGCCGAGGCCTCTCGGCCTATAAAAAGGGGACCTGCGGCACCTGGTGCAGGAGGGAAGAAAAAAGGAGAGGGAGCGGCGAGACAGAGAGAAGACCAGAGCCGTCAAGGCCAGTAGGAGGCCCTCTTCTTCCTGCTAGAAGGGCCGGAGAAGTTGGGATTGTCCATTGAGGTGATCGGGACCGTCGAAGCCTTCTTCCTGCTCCGCCGGAACTGCCGGGCCTTCGCCAACTTCCGTAAGCCGCTGCCGCCGCCGTCAAGGCCGTAAGCCACTGCCATCACCACCGGAGAAGCCTTCTTCCTCCTCCCCTAGGACCGACGGCCCCTTTTCCTTCCTCTGCCGGCGCTGTCGCCGTCGAACGGAGCCGGGAGCCGCTGGAGGCAGGCCGCGCTGCCGTCTGGTGCCGGAGATGTCGAGTGGGGACTGTAGCAGCGGGGGGAAATATGTCCCCAGACTTTGGTCCAGCATGGAAAAGGGTGGGGCCCACCGGTGAAGAAAAACGCAAAAAAAAAGAAGAGGCGCGACCAGGCGAAGCCGGCCGGCCCCCGCAGAGCATCCGCCAGTCCAGGAGAAGAGCCGGCCCGGTCCAAACAGTGCCGGCCCCCCAGCCGGCTGAAGCAGCACCCTGCGCACACAGCGCAGGGCTTTCAACAAAAAAATATTTTTTAAAACAAACAAAACAGTGGAAATTAAATTGAAAAATACATTTAATTCAACAAACCGGACTAGTTGGGGGGTCGACTAACCATCTGCCTCTACGTCCTTAAGGTAGACATATAAAGGTCTATAAAAGACCCCAATGTCTTACCATTTTTAGCTATATGAGGCCGTGCATGATCAACATGCCGCTAAGCCGATTACATGCTAATGGAATCATCAAAACAGTGGGGGATGCCCATAAGTCTATCAAGACCGGGTACATGCGGCCCATGAATTGACAAGTTCATCAAGAACTCAAGAGACCGGATTTCTGGTCAAGTTGTAAATCATGTCTCATATTGAGAGAGAAAAAAATGAAAAATTCATGTTCGGTGCAATAGATTTATGCTACAAGGAGAGGACAATCACATGAAACTTTTGGAAGGCAAGACAACAAAATTAAACAAAATCTGGAAGATCAGAGGCTGGAACCTGCGATTGAAAAATCCAGGATCTGTCATTTGAAGAAAAATCTGAAATTAAGGCCTATGAATCTAAAATCTGGAGAATCCGAATCTGCAATCTTTGATAAATGCGGAATCTGGACTCCGAGGTCTAAAATCTGAAAATCAATTTAATGTGCAGAATCTGCAAGAAATCTGGAATCTGTAGGAGAGCCGAACTGAAAAATCTGCAATCTGAAATTTGAAGACTAAATATGCAAATGTGCACAGAATCCAGAAATCTGAACTTGTAATCCATAAAAGTCTGAAGAATCCGAAACCTGTAAAGTCTGTAAAACTTAAAATCTGGAAGTCTGAAACATAAAATCTGAAATCTGACCGGAAGTCTGAAACATAAAATCTGAAATCTGAAAATCTGAAGAGCTCCCGAATCTGAAAACCAACTTATTCTGCAGAATCTGCAGGAGACCAAAATCTGAGCTTCAACAAAATTCAAAATCTTAAGCAACTCCATTCAATTTTCTAAATCAAAAATTGAACAGATTTAACTTAAGTAAATCGAACTGACACCCACAAACAAATTAAATTCAAAATTAATAAATCACAATCAATTATAACCAAATTAAACTTAAATCAAAAGTCTAACAGATCTGCAATCTAAAAAATGTTAATCAAGATCTCTTTAAAGAAACTCTAAATTTAATCAAGTTGCAAGCAGAATCTTAATAAAACATAATTGATCAAATAAACTCAATTCAATTTTCAAATCAAACTCGGATCAAATCCCCCAAATCCAATCAACCCAAATCAAACTCAATTTTAATCAATTTCAATTCAATCCAAATCAAACAATAAACAACTATCTCAAATTTAAACCAAGTTTAAATCAACAAACAAATCCAAATTGAATCAAACTTAAATCAATAAGCAACTCAAATAAATTAATTAAAATGAACAGATCTAACTTCAATCCAAACCAAAAGCAATTAACAAATCAAATTCAACCAATTAAATTCAACTCAAACTAAACTAAAACAAATTCAAATTAATCAAACCAATTCAATTCAAATCAATCGAAACCAAATTAAATTCAAATCAAATTCAAAATTAAATGTTTGCCTTCCATCAAGTTCATGAAGTTGCTTTCTCCTATGTGTGAATGTTTATTTTTGTGGATGCATGTTTTCTATTTCCATGGATTGCTATGACGCTTAATCAAGGGTTTTCGAGTAATCTCGATGTAATTAACGTCGGATCTTCGCACAATCCGACGGGGAGAGGTCAAAATAAAATTTCAAAGAACCTAACAACCTCAACATATAATTTTGACCATAGTTAGTACTTTTATGGAATACCATCTATTTTCCTAAGAAGTCAATACTATGGTGTAATTCAAAATTCAAATGGAAAATGAATTTCCAAAACTAAAATCTTTAAAATTGAGAGATTTTTGAGGTTATATCAGTAACCTTTTGTGGTTATTTTTTATGCATGATTTTATGACATGGATTTAATTTGATTATGATGGCATTTTTTGTTAATAAATAAGTCATTATTTGATTTGATTTAATCAAATTTGATTATTTGACTAGAATTTTAAATTATTTAAATGACTTATTTAATTTTTATCCATCTCTCAAAGTCCATGGGGAATCGATGCCATTTTAGCAATGACATCGGGTCAATTGAACTTGAATTTATTTCATGTCGATTTGAGTACAGAGAAGTACAATAAATGAGGGCATTCGAGCCTTTGTTCCTCAACACATGTCAAAGTTTGTTCGATTTGGCCAGCATTTCGGCTTTACCGATTTGGGTTTCGGCTTTGCCGGTATTTCAATTTTATCGAACCACATTTTCTTCGTATATCCAAGAATGACTTGATTGCATTTGATATGCAGCATTTCTGGAGCTTCTTCGGTTTTGCTGACATTTCGGCTTTACCGATCTGGGTTTTGGCTTTTTCGACATTTCGGCCTTACCGAACCAGATTTTCTTCATATATCCAAGAATGGCTTGATTGCATTTGATATGCGGCACTTCTGGAGCTTGTTCGGTTTGACCGGCATTTCTGCTTTACCGATCTGGCTTTCCGCTTTTCCGACATTTCGGCTTTACCGAACCAGATTTTCTTTGTATATCCAAGGATGGCTTGATTGCATTTGATATGCAACATTTCTGGAGCTTCTTCGGTTTTGCCGACATTTCGGTTTTACCGATTTGGGTTTCGGCCTTTCCATGATTTCGGCTTTATCGGATCATATTTTCTTCATATATCCAAGAATGTTTTGATTGCATTTGATATGCGGTATTTCTGGAGTTTGTTCAATTTTGTCGGCATTTCGGCTTTTACCGATCTGGGTTTCGGCCTTTCCGGCATTCTGGCTTTACCGAACCAGATTGTCTTCATGTGTCCAGGAATGGCTTGATTGCATTTGATATGTGGCATTTCTGGAGCTTGTTCGGTTTGACCGGCATTTCGGCTTTACCGACTTGAATTTTCATCTTGATTTCCCGTTCGATTTGACCGGCATTTTGGCTTTACCGACTTGGGTTTTCATCTTGATTTCCCGTTCGGTTTGACCGGCATTTCGGCTTTACCGACTTGGGTTTTCTAGTTGATTTTTCGTTCGGTTTGACCGGCATTTCGGCTTTACCGACTTGGGTTTCTATCTTGATTTCCCGTTCGGTTTGACCGGCATTTCGGCTTTACCGATTTGGGTTTTCTATTAGAATTCCCGTTCAGTTTGACCGGCATTTCGGTTTGACCGATTTGGGTTTTCCATTTGAATTCCTGTTCGGTTTGACCGGCATTTCTGTTTGACCGACTTGGGTTTTCTATTTGAATTCCCGTTCGGTGTGGCCGGCATTTCGGCTTTGCCGATTTGGGTTTTCTATTTGAATTCCCGTTCAGTTTGGCCGTTATTTCGGCTTTACCGATTTGGGTTTCCATCTTGATTTGCCGTTCGGTTTGACCGGCATTTTGGCTTTACCAACTTGGGTTTCCATCTTGATTTCCCTTTCGGTTTGACCGGCATTTCGACTTTACCGATTTGGGTTTCCATCTTGATTTCCCGTTCGGTTTGACCGGCATTTCGGCTTTACCGACTTGGGTTTCCATCTTGATTTCCCGTTCGGTTTGACCGGCATTTCGGCTTTACCGACTTGGGTTTTCATCTTGATTTCCCGTTCGGTTTGACCGGCCTTTTGGCTTTACCGATTTGGGTTTTCTATTTTTATCCAAAATAGCAAACTATTTTGGGCCCCTTTTAATGGAAAGATAGCGCAAAACCACTTAATTTCGGCAGTATTTCGGCTAGATCGAAGTTGGGTTGGCTTTTTTCTATCCAAAATGGTTCACTATTTTGGGCCCCTTTTTATGGAAAGGTAGCGCAAAACCAACCCCTTTTTATGGAAATGTAGACCAAAACCAAGGTATTTCTTACCTTCTAAGGAGTGAGAATGTGGAGTTTCTCTCTCTTCTCAACACTCTTTTCTCACCAAATGCCAACCCTTGTACGTACAACACTTCAAGCCTATTTATAGAGGATTTTCAGGGGCATTTTGGTCTCAAAACTCACCCCACTAAGCCCATTTTTGTGGGAGGGGCTCGCAGCGGCTCCCTTCGGCCAGCCTTCACGCGGTGACGGCGATGGCGGCGGTGGGCGATGGCGATGGCGGCGGCAGCTGCGGTCGGAGAAGGCGGCGGCGACAAGGGGTTCTTCCCCCTTCTTTCTCCGTCATTTCCTCTGCCCCCGACAATGGCTCGCGGGAGTCCCTGCGGCTCCATGTCCTTCTCCCAGCGGCGACGGCGCACTCTGACGACGATGGCGTTGGAAGGGCAAGGTGGCGGCGGAGGTGTAGTCCAACGGTGGCAGTGGGAGGGTCCCCTCAAACCGCAACCGTAACTAGAACTCGCAAGGGTTCGCGGCGGCCTCTCTCGGTCGGTCTCTATGAGGCATCGACAGTAGCTCCCATTGGCTTCTTCAACGGCAGCGGAGGATGCCGGCGACGATGGTAGAGGGAGCCGCGGCTGGTCCCCCTCCTTCTGCTCTCTCTCTCTCTCTCCCTCGCCGCGACGGACACAGAGCCCGCAAGCCCCCCCCCTCTTCTTCTTTTTGTTTTTCTGTGGCTGCTCCCGGCGGCCTCTCTCCCCCTGCTTTGTTTCTTCTTCTTCTTCTTCTTCTTGTAAAGGGGTCAAAAAATTCGGTTTCACAGGCATCAAGATGCTAGGTAGGATATTCATTTTATAATTTAGGTTATAAAGTTCCAATGTTTAATCCTATTTATCAAATCAGCCGGTAGCATACTTGTTCCTTGGTGGAAAGCTTTGTGGTATCTTTTGCTTTCTTTTAAAATTAAGTTGTTCTTGTAAAAGAATTGCAAGGGAGGCTACCTATCAAAGCACAAGTGCCTAGGAGATAAGGTGCCCCTCACGAGCCGGGTGGGAGGGGGTAAACCTATTCATTTTTTATTTTGTCTAATTTAATAATAAATATTCTTTATTAAGTGTCAGTGTCACTTAAATTTAGTGATTTCAATTAAGTATTAAAGTAAAAATAGCTACTTCTAATGGTTAATTGATTACTAATAGATATTTTGATAGAATAATAATTAAGGTTAAGTAATTTCTTGAATATTTATTAATAGTTAATATCATAGGGGATTTCTTACATTCCCACAGCCTCCCCCCATTCTCTCTTACTTTGTCACTTGAGAACTTTCTCACTCTACCAATCTAGTTCCTCTTTTCTTCTAAAATTTTTAATTTCTCTTTTTTTCAAGACTATGATCAGAACTCCATTTTTAAGTTTTTGTGTGAACCTCTTTTTTACGTCTCTTCTTTAGAAAGAAAGACATTCTCGGACTTATCTAGAAAAATAGATGATATTTAAAATATTAGGCAGTTCAGTGATAGTTTAAAAAAAATATTAGACCCGAGGTTCGGGTTCTTTGGAAAATTTGATTTTTGACTATTCTTCGCCGAATGGTGCGAGTATCCGGCGTTAGCTTACATCGAGCAACGGCTCAAACGCCTTTGATTAACCGTTGCGACAACCTGTTTTTGGAGACATGCACATCCACAGAAAATAAGGAACTCAAAAGGGCAGCGGCCTTTTGGGTTCGATGAGATGCAAACCGATTTGGTTCGGGTTTGTTTTTTTTGTTTGTTGGTTGACTTGAAAGTCGGTTTTGTTGATTTTTGGGTTTTGAATCAATTTGTTTGATTGATTTGTTTGTTGTTTATTTGAGCAAGGTTCGGTGGATTTTAAGTGAATTTTCAGATTGCTAAAACCAGATTTTTGAAGTCGGTTAGAATCTGTTTTTGGTAGATTGTTCAAATCTGATTTTTTTTGTTTTGACAGATTTTGATTGAAATCTGATTTTGATATGTTTTGGATTTGGTTGCAATTTGATTTTGCGTTTGGTATGGTTCAAACCGGTTCCTTCTCTGTTGGAGGTTCGGTTGCTTGATTAAATCGGGATGAGTTTGAGTTGAATTTTAGATTTGTTTTAAATCTTTTTTGTTTAAAATTTCAGATTTAATTTTCTGTTTTTGGTTTTCTATTTGAATTTCCAAATTTAGTTTGGAATGATTTTACTTTTTAGTTTGGCGGTTTGCATCGCCTCCGACCCATTGAGCCACTATCAAGTGCCCGGCTTCATGTATCTCAACGTTGACATCAAAGTTTTATTTCATTGAAAGATGGGGTGAAGTACATTGGAGTACATTGTAGATGATCCTTCCCCCAATTTAGGTTCTTCACCGGTTTAGAAAATTTTGGCATTACAACGGCATGCCGGTTAGTTTCTAACTCGGTGAAGTTTACCCATCGAACATGGCTAGCCAATGACTTAGCCAAATTGGGGGAAGGATCATCGGCATACGGGAGCGTGCCCGCGCCGACGTCCGGATCAACATCCCGGGACGTACCCGGGGGAGCCATCCAAAAGATGGAGTTTTTACTCCTTAGATTATTTCTGTTTTCATCAATTTTAAAGGCCACTTGGACCGGTTTTGAGTTTCATCGGCGTTCAAAGCCGGTCTTCGGTCTTGTAGGGCTCGGAGGGCCCATCTTGGTCTTCTTGGGCCAGGAGGGCCTGCTGGATCTGCTTTTGCCTCCGCTTGTCTTGATGGTAGGGTAAGGACCTGCCCGGACAAATGATCGGCCCGTCGTACGGATTCCGAAAGGGTCCGGGACATCGCCCTTACCCACCATTGTTGAAAATGGCATATCTGGTACCCTGGTTGAATGCTACAGATGCCCACTTCTGAAGCTCCATGGATTGGTCTCCTTCTCGGAAAGCCACGAGGGGGCTGCTGGAAGGGGTTTTGAATTTGTTTCTTTTTTTTATTGAACAGGACCTGTTTGAGGCCTGTTCGGTTGGGCCATAAAGGGGCTATTTTGGTTTGCCAAAAGAGGGCTGTTTGAGTGGATTTTGGTGGACTGAAATGGGCTTGCACAAAGGGAATTTCGGGGCCTGATTTGGGACCGGTTTTGGGGTCTGAACATGGGCTGAACAGGGCAGCTGTGGACCTGTTTAAGGGGTCTGTTCAGGTGGCTTTGAGTGGACTGGTTTGGGTCTGCACATAGGGCATTTCAGAGGATTGTTTCTTGAGTCGGAATGGGATCTGCACAAGGGGCAGGACAGGGTCTGATTTGGGACCTGATTGGGGCCGGTTCTGGAGGAATTCGGTGGGCCAAGACAGGCCTGCACAAAGGGCAATGTGGCCAGACCTGGGTCTGATTTTGGAGACCGGTCAGGGGCTTGTTTGGGTGACTGGACAGGGCTCTATTTTGGGCCTGCCGTGGAGAGTAGAATAGGGCCTGCTAAGGGGTGTTCAATCGGGCCTCTGAGGGTGGCCCACTTTGGACTGAAATGGGCCGAAAAGGGGGCCGGATAGGGTCTGTTCTGGACCTGCACATTGGCTGTCCTGGTGGGCCACAGAGGGGGCTGCAGGGGTCTATGTGAAGGTCCGAAAATGGGATTAGGCAGGGCCTGCAGGTGGCTGCGCGAAGGGCTGCCAAGGAGGATTTTTAGAGGCCATCTAGGTTCGGCCCAGGCTAGATGTCCATAGCTCAAACTGGATGAAAAAAGCTAGTGGAGATGTGGGTCGGATTGGACCATTGTGGGGGTTGAGTAGAGAAAGAAAGAAAACAAGGAGGGGGGGTGCCCTTATAGGGCTACATATCTGTGTGAACCTCTTTTTTCTGCGTCGGTTCTTTAGAAAGAAAGACATCTCCGGACTTTTCTAGGAAAATATGTGATATCCTAAAAATATTAGGTAGTCCGGTGATAGCTTTAAAAATATTAGAACCGAGGTTCGGGTTCTTTGAAAATTTCATTTTTGACCCTTCTCCGCCGGATGGTGCGAGTACCCGGCGTTAACTTACATCGAGCAACGGCTCGAACGCCTTTGATTAACCGTCGCGGCAACCTGTTTTTGGAGACATGCACATCCACAAAAAGTAAAGAACTCAAAAGGACGGCGGCCTTTTGGGTCCGATGAGATGCAAACCGATTTGGTTCGGGTTTGTTTTATTTGTTTGTTGGTTGACTTGAAAGTCGATTTTGAGGGTTTGAGTTTGAATCAATTGTTTTGATTGATTTGGTTTTGTTGTTTATTTTGGTTGGGTTTTGATTTGTTTGGGTTGCTTTGAACCTGTTTTGATTTTGTTTTTTGATGTGCTTAAAGTGTTTTAAGCATGTTTGGTTTTTGTTGTTTGATTGGTTTGTTGAATTTCCAGATTCTAGATTTTTCAGATTTCTGGATTATTCTGGTTTTGAGTTGATTTTTATTTTAGGTGGATTTTGATCCATGTTTTGAGATGTCGAAACATTGCTTATTTAGTTTCTTTTTGGAATTGATCTTTTGTTTGGTTGAAGGTTTGATTGAATGAATTTTCCAGATTATTGAAATCTGATTTTTTTGAGTTGACAGATTTAATTTGAATCTGAATTTTATCTGTTTTGGATTCGGTCAGGATCTGATTTTTCCTTTTGGTTTAATGAGTTTCAAGACCGGTTCAATCTTGTTAAAGATCGGTTGTCGGATTTAACCGGGATGAGTTTCAAGTTTGTTTTCATATTTCTTTAAATTCTGATTTCTGTTTTGACTTTCAAGTTTAATTTTCTGTTTTAATTTTCTGTTTGAATTTTCAGATTGATTTTGAAATAGATTTTATTTTGGTTTGACGGTTTGCATCCCCTCCGAC
The DNA here is from genome assembly GCA_036172225.1 of Cryptocoryne crispatula var. balansae. NCBI lineage: Eukaryota > Viridiplantae > Streptophyta > Magnoliopsida > Alismatales > Araceae > Cryptocoryne > Cryptocoryne crispatula. The sequence continues at coordinate 9,484,041 of CM069931.1, read as the reverse complement.
CCATCGGGCCACTTTGAATGCCCGGTTTCATGCATCGATATGAACATCAAAGTTTCATTCATTGAAAATTGGAGTACATGGAGTACAATGAGAGGTGATCCTTCCCCCAACTTAGGTTCTTCACCGGTTTAGAAAAATTTCGGCATTACAACGGCATACCGACAAGTTTCTAACTTGGCAAAGTTTACCCATCCAATAAGGCTAGTCAATGACTTAGCCAAAATTGGGGGAAGGATCATCGGCTACGGGAGCATGCCCGCGCCGACGTCCGGATCGACATCCCAGGACGTACCCGGGGGAGCCGTCCATTTCTTTTTTGTTTTGTTTTTGTTTTTATTATTTTAAAAGGCCACTCGGGCCGGTTTTGAGTTCCATCGGCGTTCAAAGCCGGTCTTCGGTCTTCTTGGGCCGGAAGGGCCTGTTTTTGGACTGTTCTTGGGCCGGAAGAGTCTGCTGGACTTGTACGCCCTTCCTCCGTCTTGATGGTAGGGCAAGGACCCGCCCGGACAAAACAATCGGCCCGTCGTACGGATTCCGAGAGGGTCCGGGACATCGCCCCTACCCACCATTGCTGAATTTCTGCACCTTCTGCTGAACCGCGCATGTGCTGCATCTTGTGCCACTAGGGGGTCCGCTGAAAGAAGACTTCAAGCATTTTTTGTGGAGAAACAGGACCTGTTTGAGGCCTGTTCAGTTGAGCCGGAAGGGGCAGTTCGGTTTGGGTCTAAGTGGGCCAGAATGGGCCTGCACAAAGGGCTATTTTGGAGATCAGATTTGGGACCGGTTTTGGGGTCTGGTTTTGGTGACCGGCTGGGGCCTGATATGGGCTGTATATGGACCTGTTTGGGGTCTGGTTTGGGACCGTTTCTGGGGTCTGGTTTGGTGACCGGCTGGGGCCTGATTTGGGACCAGATTGGGGTCAGGCGTGGGCTGGTTATAGGCCTGTGTCTGGGCCTGCATATGGGATGTCCTGGTGGGCCGCAGAGGGGGGCCGCAGGTAACCGAAAATGATCTGCGTAGGGGCTAGATTTCTGGACTTGGAGAGAAGGCCGGTGCAGTCCATATCAAGGTGGTTTAGCCAGGCCGAAGTGGGGCATTTTCTGCAGACAGGGCAGGGGCTGAAGGTGGTCGCTGGAATAGGTAGAAAGAGGGGCCCTTAGAGGGCTATACGATAAGCATACATATATTGCCTCCTCCCTACCTTGTCTTCTTCTTCTCTTCTTCTTCTTCTTCTTCTTCTTCCCTTCCTGGTCGCAGGCAGCAGGTGGCAGCAGGATGAGGGCTCAAACCAGCAGCCTGGCGGCGTCTTCAGCAGCCTCTCCCTTGGGCGCAGGCAGCAGCAGGGGCAGCAGGATGGAGCAGCAGCCTGTCGGCGTCCAAAGGCAGCCTTCTTTTTGCTGGTGCGCACCCCTCTTTTTATAGGGGCTGGAGGGGAGGTGAAGGGCCAGCAGGGGCTGCACATGGGCCTGGGTTTGTGCGCAGGTCTCTTGGCCTCCCCCCCATGCTGTCATTGCATTGAATGGGCTGTTGACTGGCTGCCTCTTCTTCCTCTCCCTTTCTTGAGCTGAGCGCAGGGCTGGATTGGCTGCATGGTGCGGCTGGCTGCTGGGGTGGCAGGTGGTGCACTCAAAGATGCTGAGGTGGCAGGAGGGCCAGTGTGGCATGTTCACACTAGGCCACAGGTGGGCCTGCTGAGGTGGCGGCTGAGCTGGACAGGTCAGCTGGGCCTGTTGACTGGGCCAATTGGCCTTGACCACAGCCCACTTCTCTCTTCCCATGGGCCGTACGTAGGTGGATTTCAAGGAGGGCCAGAAAATAATTATTTAAATGGAAACAAAGGCTGGTCAGCTAGAATTTGGGCCGATGGGCCCATGGAGGGCCTGATTTGCCCAATTGAGGGCTGAACCAGCCCATTTTTCTTTGCTGATTTTCTTTTGATAAAAATTGATGCCAACAATATCCATGTAATATTTTACCCACCTATTCTTCTTCTTCTTCTTCTTCTCCTTCCCTTCTCCTGGCTGCAGGTAGCCTCCTGCAGCAGGCGCACAGCAGAGGGAAGCAGAGGAAGGACAGCAGGTGCGCAAGAGGGCAGCAGGGATTCCAGCAGCCTGTTGGCGTCTTCTCCTCCCCTCCCCTGTGGCTGGTGTGCCCCTGCTCTTTTATAGACCTGAGGGGGAGATGAAGGGGCTGGTTGATGGACAGTTTCATGCCCTTTGGCCTCCCCCATGGAAGTTATTCCATTGAATGGACTTGATTGACTGGCTGCCTCTTGGTCTCCTCTCCTTGACCTGACCGCTGGGCTGAGGTGGCAGCATGGTGCGGCTGGACATGCTGAGGTGGCAGGGGGCTACGGCAGGTGCTGTTCACACCTGGCCGCAGGTGGGCTGCAGGTTGTCTTGGAGATGGGCCTGCATGTGGGCTTGAAGATTGAGCAGGGCCGAATTGGGCCTGCACTGGGCAATTCGGCCCTGTCAGGACCTGCTTCTGTTGGGCTGTGCGCAGGCCCTTTAGGTGGGCCAAATTTCTTGGCTATGGACTGGCCGGCCAAGGCTGGAAATGGGCTATCAATTTGGACCTGTTTTTCTTGCTGAATTGTGGGCTGCAGGCCTGCTCTTACCGGCCCATTCATTTCTCCCCCTTGTTGTTTTTTTTTTGAAAAAAATGTACGCCAACAGTTTCATATATAAATTTGTATTTCGGTACCATTTTCTTTCAACATTTTTATTTTCTGGCCAATGTTTGGTGAAAATGGTATTGAAACACAAATTTATATATAAAATTTTGATAAGTTGAGTTCAGATTTTAGTCTGGAATAGAGGGAGGCTAAAGTTACCTGCGGTATAGGGGAGATGGAAGTTGCCCTCAAAATGTAAGATCTGAATAAATAATATATTTTTCAACTTTATATTTTTTCAGATTTTTTAATTTTTTAGTTTTTTTTTAATTTTTTAATTTTTGGATCTGAACTAGGTCCGATCAGACCCGATTTGGATTCTGATCCCAAGTTGGGTTATGTTGGGCCAACCCAATCACGACCTGGCTCGGCCTTTTTTGGTTAATATTAATTAAGTATTAACATTAACCTAATTTAGTAGATTTAATTTTCATGTTATTTAGTCTACTTAACTATGTAGTTGTGTATTATTAATCGATTTACATGTTGATATGCTTATTTATTAATTTTTATATATTTTTTAATCTATCAATTTTATTATGAAAAGGTGTTACCTAATATCTTGCATCGCCTATGTAATATGGCAATAGTATGTTGTCTTGGTCATCTTGATCACCTTTAAAGTAGTTTGACAACCCAAGGACTATTTATGTGGGTGTTGACACCAGAAAATTTCAAGTTGAACCTGAACTGAGTTCCCATTAACCTATCATAGATAGCTCCCAGATTCAACATATTCATTACAACCAATTTCAATCATTTGGGAGATTAACCTCATTCATACGTCCAATTGTCCAATCCATTGATAAACAGGCTCATTTCCGTAACCAATTTCGTAGCCTCTTTCTTGGTTAGTTATTGGGTCAAAGTCATTTAAGTGAGCTGACTCCATGTTCTTATGGGCTAAGCTTTTAATGCTTATAGTGGTCCATTTGTTTTTGGCCCATGGGCCAATCATCATGCGCAATGCTTGTTTGCCACCTCCGCCAACATTAGCGCCTACCGTAAGGGAAGTCCAACGCATCTCATTTAGGAAGGAGTTGTTACCTCGTAGGGAGTCAGAGCCGAGGTCGGAAGGGTATTAAGAAAAAAGCAGGGAGACTTTCTCTAATCGGAGCCAAGGCCAGCGTGGGATTCTTTCAATGGTAAGGAATTGTTGGAACCTCGAATTTTCCTCTCCTTTTTGGTGGAAGAAAATTCTTTTTTTTTTTTTGCTTTAGGCTAGCATTGACTACTATGAAAATATGTGGTATTCATAGGAGTATTAGCTAATTTGATGTGGTATTATTTTATAGGAACACCGATGGTTCCACAGATTTGCTAAGTGTCGATATGGGTATCACCCACCACTTAGATGATCTGAACCACAATTTAATTTGTGAGGTTATCTGAGTTCTTGGAAAATAAATTTTGAACTCTCTCCACCGGACTTGCGATATTCCGGTGTTAATTACATCGAGCAAACACTCGAATACCCTTGATTGACCGTCGCGACAACATATTGATCAGAAGTCATTCATCCACATAAAGAAAGCTGGAAGACATCCCCATGGCCTTATGAGATGGAATTTGGTTGAACTTAATTCAAACTTTAAGTTTGGGTCCATTGATTTTCTTTTTGATTTAAGATTTGATTTGATTTATTTTTGTTTATGTCTTTGGTCATTTGTTGACTTAGACAATTTTGTTTATTTTTTTATCCACCTCTCGAAGTCCGTGGGGATTAGATGTCATCTTTGGATGACACATCGGGTCAATCGAACTTGAATTTATTTCATGTCGATTTGAGTACGTGGAAGTACGATAAATGAGGGGGCATTCGAGCCTTTGTTCCTCGACACATGTCAAAGTTTGTTCGATTTGACCGGCGCTTCGGCTTTCATCGATTTGGGTTTCGGCTTTGCCGTATCTCGGTTTTACCGAACCAAATTTTCTTCGTATGTCCAAGAATGACTTGATTGCATTTGATATGCGGCATTTACGGAGCTTCTTCGGTTTTGCCGATATTTCGGCTTTACCGATCTGGGTTTCGGTTTTTTCGGCATTTCGGCCTTACCGAACAGATTGTCTTCGTGTGCCCGAGAATGGCTTGATTGCATTTGATATGCGGCATTTACGGAGCTTGTTCGGGTTCTTGACATTTTAGCTTTACCGATCCGGGTTTCGGCCTTTTCGGCATTTCGGCCTTCTCAGGGCAGTTGTCTTCGTATATCCAAGAATGGCTTAATTGCATTTAATATGCGGCATTTACGGAGCTTCTTCGGTTTTGCCGACATTTCGGCTTTACCGATCCGGGTTTCGGCTTTTTCGACATTTCGGTCTTACCGAACAGTTGTCTTCATATATCCAAGAATAGCTTGATTGCATTTGATATGCGGCATTTACGGAGCTTGTTCGGGTTTGCCGACATTTCGGCTTTCTGCCGATCCGGGTTTCGGCCTTTTCGGCATTTCGGCCTTACCGAACAGTTGTCTTCGTATATCCAAGAATGGCTTGATTGCATTTGATATGCGGCATTTCTTGGAGCTTATTCGAGTTTGCCGACATTTCGGCTTCTCGATCTGGGTTTCGGCCTTTTCAGCATTTCAGTTTGACCGATTTGGGTTTTCGATTTGAATTCCCGTTCGGTTTGACCGGCATTTCGATTTGACCGACTTGGGTTTTCGATTTGAATTCCCGTTCGGTTTGACCGGCATTTCGGTTTTACCGACTTGGGTTTTTGATTTGAATTCCCGTTCGGTTTGACCGGCATTTCGGTTTGACCGATTTGGGTTTTCATGTTGATTTCCCATTCGGTTTGACCGGCATTTCGGTTTTACCGATTTGGGTTTTCGCTTTGATTTCCCGTTCGGTTTTACCGGCATTTCGGTTTGACCGATTTGGGTTTTCTTTTTGAATTCCCGTTCGGTTTGACCGGCATTTCGGTTTGACCGATTTGGGTTTTCAATTTGAATTCCCGTTCGGTTTGACCAGCATTTCGGTTTGACCGATTTGGGTTTTCAATTTGAATTCCGTTCGGTTTGACCGGCATTTCGGTTTGACCGATTTGGGTTTTCATTTAGAATTCCCGTTCGGTTTGGCCGGCATTTCGGCTTTACCGATTTGGGTTTTCTATTTGATCCCGAGTAGCTTAAGTTCGCATTTTTTAAATGCGGGCTACTCGATCCCTCTCGCGAAACGAGATAGGATCGGGATCGATTGGACTTTGGAGGTCGGGCGAAACCCTTACTACCTTCTCGAATGGCCGAAAGCCGATTCGAGGCGGTTGGAATTTTCTTTGGAAGTTGGGCGAAACCCTTCCTTCCCTTTTGAAGAAATTGGGACTCACTTCGAAGATCGAGCTTCTCTCTCCTTAAAAGCCAACTTCTTTCCAACACTCTCCGACCCCGTGCCCCGACTCCGTGTACGTATGGCACTTGGGGGTATTTATAGAGGTTTTGGAGGGCGAAAAGGGTCATTTGGCAGGCCCCACTAAACCCATTTTCGAGTTAGTGGGGGGTGACCGGAGTGGGGTGAAGTTACCCCATTTTTTTCTCCATTTTTTTTTTTTAATTTTTCCGTGCTGTTTGACCAAAGTCAAACCGGGGGGTAAGGTCACCCCCGGTTGACGGACGCCCGCGCGTGGGCCCACGGCCGCCCACTCGGCGGTCGTGTCTCTCTTTTTTTATTCATTTTTTTTTCAATCGCGGCCAGCCGCGGAACCGCTGCCCCCTTCGGCCCTTCTCTCTCCCCGACAGAGATGCCCGCGAGGGCTTGCGGCGGCGCCCTCGGCCATCCTTTACGCGGCGACGGCGGCGGCGATAGTTGGCGGCGGCGATGGCGGCGGCGTCGGTTGGTGAAGGCGGCGGCGACAAGGGGTTCTCTCTCCCCGACAGGGCTCGCTCGCGGCCGCATCTCTCCGCCTCGACGGTGCGCGCGCGGAGGACTGCGCGACGGCGACGGAAGGCTCGCGCGTACGGGGGAGTCCCGGCGGCGGCGGCTCCCGGCCACGCTCCTCCTCTTTGCGTGGGGGTGGCTGTTTGGCCCGGCTTCACGTCGACGGGGCTTCCGTGGGGTGTGTTTCCGCGGCGGCGACTACTCTTCAACTCCCCCTCCCATTCATCCTCGTCGGCGAGTGCAAGGTGGCTTCTCCTGCTCCCGGCGGGCTTCGACGGAGGTGGCGGCTTGGTCCAAAGGCTGCGAACGAGCCCGCGTGGACTTAGCGACGATTGGGGGTCCAATGACGGCTGCGGGAGGCTCCTCTTTTAGGCGACAGCTGCGTGAAGGAAGCCCCTAAGTCTCTTTTTCCTTTTTTCTTCCTTTTGGAGCTGTGCGGACGGAACCCTCGGGTTCTTCTTCTCCCTTTTCTTGATTTTTTTGTTTTTTTTGTTTTTAGCACACAAGGGTTTCACGGCGGCTCACCTTACGGTCTTCCTTCGGAGAGGACTTACATGCGGCTCTCCCTTGCGGAGACAGCGGCATTAAGGGAAACAACATCGATTTAGCCCGACATCGGCAACGATAAAAGCCCTTTAGCCCCCCCACCTTTTTGTTTCGACGATCGATTTCTTCGACCGCCTTTCCGATTGGTTTAATCGGTTGTGAGACCTTGTTTGCTTGTTTGGAGGGAATCGATTCGTTTTAGCAAACCGCCAAAGGTTTAACTGATTGGGATTTACTCCTTTTCAGATTCGGTTTCAACTTACTGACATCAGTTTCTACCGATCAACACGTGTACGTGTTTGATTGATTTGATTTTTTGTGTTCAACAAATGCCCCCACGGGACATTTCCGGAGACGAGGTTGAAGGGGAGTGTCCCGTGTCCGAACGAGTTTAGTTGCCTCCTTTTTCTTCTTCCCTCGAATGTTAACTTCTATAAATGAGAGATATACCTTTTTAGTATGTTACTAATATCTCTCTTTATTTTGAGCGTGGCGATCGTGGCACGTGGAGGAGCTCGGTTCATCTTTGGAAAGTAGTCGGGGAGAGCCTTGTCGCGGACAAGGCATGGGCTCCCATTCTACGGTTGCTTGAAAGAGATGCGCCACTTTTGCCATCACGATTCCACCAAACAAGCTTCTACCAAAGCCTAACTTGTTGGACATCTCCAGGCTTGGGCAGCTTGACTTCCATTTGGCTGCCTGGGAGTTGACTGGCACTATGATTGGTGCTAGTTTGGTTGACCCTCTCTTCTTGTATCGTGCTTCAACCTTCCTTGGGCTTATACTTGTTGTATTGTCTTTGGTGGTCAACAAATTGACGATACTGAATTCTTCTCATTTGTGACATATCCTTTCTCAAACTTGTGTTATGGAATGTAACAAATCCCATTGTTTGTAGGAAATAGTCACTTCGAAGAATTGTGTGCATGTTGACTTATTTGCACAGTATGGTCAGAATTATGCGAACCTTGATGATATATATCGGTTCAACGACCATATAGACCTGAAGGGTCGTGATGCAATGAACTTTGAACCGTTTAAGCTTTGATGACCATGATGGTATGAGCACGATAACCACATAAACCTTGTTGGTTATAGTGGTGCATGTTCTTTAAGGCAATGTAGGCCGTGGAGATCATGATGGCTTGTGATTGCCTTCTCTTTCTTTTTTTTCGACAACCATATAAGCTGCTAGGGTTATGATGGTGTGAGGGTTTGAAGGCTATGTAGGCCGGAGGACCGCTGATAGCTTGCCATTTTTGAAAATCATATAGACCGTGAGAGTCGTGATGATATGAAGATTCGAACCATGTAGGCTTAGAGGGCCATGATGATGCGAAGTTAAACCATATAGGCTTAAAGGGCCATGATGGTGTTGAGTTTGAACCATATAGGCTTAAAGGCCATGACGGTATGAAGTTTGAACCATATCGGCTTAGGGAGCCATGATGGTATGAGTTAAGGTATGAACTTTGAACCATATAGGCTTAGAGAGCCATGATGGTATGAGTTAAAGTTTGAAGCTATATAGGCCTTGAGGGCCATGATAGCATGGGGGCTTTGGAAAACCATATAGACGAATGGGTCATAATAGTATGAGATTTTTTTGAAACCCATATAGAGCGAAAGGGCCATGATGGTGAGAGTTTGATAACCTCATAACCTTTATTGTTTACGGTGGTATATACTTTATAAGGCTTTGTAGGCCATGGAGACCATGATAACTTGTGATTTATTTTTTTGAAAAGCTATATAGGCCTTGAGGGCCGTGATAGCATGATGATGATTTTTTTTTACTAGCTGTGCCTTACTTGCGAGTTTTCACCCGTACTATCCCCCTTTGTATTTTGCTACATGCCTCGATGAGGTTTTTTTTTTTTTCATGTAGGCGAGTTACCTGATTTTGCCTAGGGCACCCTTTCGGGTTTTTTTACCCTAGCTAGGTATATTTTGACAATTTTGCCCTTAACCAATCGATTGAAGATGAATGGCTAAGTCTGTCGGGGCATCTCTGTTTTTAGCCCCCCATTTTTTTCTTTTCTCTTCTTTTTTTTTCTTTGATTCAAGTGAAGAATTCAGGCTTCTTCGGGCCATTGATTGGGCGGTGAGGAATTAAGGCTTCCCCTGGGCCATCGGTTTTAAGGGTTTTGTATCATTTAGTTTGTGAACATGAATGAATCACATTGGACTTGTATGATACAAATTCTGGGCGGCTTCATGCCATTGGAACCCTTTGGCTTATGAGCATGAAAGGAAGCATGCTTGGCTTATAGGGTATGTCATTGGGGCCTATAGGCTTGGAAGGATGAAAAGATTATCCTCAGCCTTAGGGGTATGAAGTTTGGGGTGACTTTATGTCATTGGGACCCGTGGACTTGTGAGGATGAAAGGATCATACTCGGCCTTGGGACGTGAACTTTTGGGGTGGCTTCATGCCATTGGAACCCATGGGCTTGTGACGATGAAAGAATCGTACTTGTCCTTGGGGATGTGGGTTTTGGGGTGGCTTTGTGCCATTTGAACCCTTGAGCTTAGGAGGATGAAAGGATCATACTTGGCCTTGGGGTCTAGAATTTGGGGTGGCTTCATGCCATTTGAACCCATGGGCTTGGGAGGATGAAAGTATCATACTCGGCCTTGGGGGTATGGGTTTTGGGGTGGCTTTGTGCCATTGGAACCCGTGGGCTTGGGAGGATGAATGTATCATACTCGGCCTTGGGGTTTAGAATTTAGGGTGGCTTCATGCCATTTGAACCCGTGGGCTTGGGAGGATGAAAGTATCATACTCGGCCTTGGAGATATGAAGTTTGGGGTGACTTTATGTCATTGGAACCCGTGGACTTGTGAGGATGAAAGGATCATACTCGGCCTTAGGCGTATGAAGTTTGGGGTGACTTTATGTCATTGGAACCTGTGGACTTGCGAGGATGAAAGGATCATACTCGGCCTTGGGGCGTGAACTTTTGGGGTGGCTTCATGCCAAAAGGAAACCCATAGGCTTGGGAGGATGAAAGGATCATACTTGGCCTTGGGGTTTAGAATTTGGGGTGGCTTCATGCCATTTGAACCCGTGGACTTGTGAGGATGAAAGGATCATACTCGGCCTTGGGGATATGGGTTTCAGGGTGGTTTTGTGCCATTTGAACCCTTGGGCTTAGGAGGATGAAAGGATCATACTTGGCCTTGGGGTTTGAACTTTTGGGGTGGCTTCGTGCCATTGGAACCCGTGGGCTTGCGACGATGAAAGAATCATACTTGGCCTTGGGGATGTGGGTTTTGGGGGGGGTTTGTGGCATTTAAACCCTTGAGCTTAGGAGGATGAAAGGATCGTACTTGGCCTTGGGGTTTAGAATTTGGGGTGGCTTCATGCCATTTGAACCCATGGGCTTGGGAGGATGAAAGAATCATGCTCGGCCTTGGGGTATGGGTTTTGGGGTGGCTTTGTGCCATTGGAACCCGTGGACTTGGGAGAATGAAAGTATCATGCTCGGCCTTGGGGGGTATGAAGTTTGGGGTGACTTTGTGTCATTGGAACCCGTGGACTTGTGAGGATGAAAGGATCATACTTGGCCTTGAGGTATGAGGTTTGTGGTAGCTTTGTGCTGCTTGAACTCGTGGGCTTAGGAGGATGAAGGTATCATACTTGGCCTTGGGGATATGAAGTTTAGGGTGGCTTCGTGCTGCTTGAACCCGTGAGCTTGGGAGGATGAAAGTATCATGCTCGGCCTTGGGGGTATGAAATTTGGGGTGACTTTATGTCATTGGAACCCGTGGACTTGTGAGGATGAAAGGATCATACTCGGCCTTGGGGTGTGAAGTTTGGGGTGGCTTTGTGCGGCTTGAACCTGTGGGCTTGGGAGGATGAGAGTATCATGCTCGGCCTTGGGGGTATGAAGTTTGGGGTAGCTTTGTGCTACTTGAACCCGTGGGCTTGGGAGGATGAAAGTATTATACTCGGCCTTGGGGGTATGAAGTTTGGGGTGGCTTTGTGCCAAAAGGAAACCCATAGGCTTGGGAGGATGAAAGGGTCATACTTGGCCTTGGGGTTTAGCATTTGGGGTGGCTTCATGCCATTTGAACCCGTGGGCTTCGGAGAATGAAAGTATCATACTCGGCCTTGGGCGTATGAAATTTGGGTTAGCTTTGTGCTGCTTGAACCCGTGGGCTTGGGAGGATGAAAGTATCATACTCGGCCTTGGGGGTATGAGTTTTGAGGTGGCTTTGTGCCATTGGAACCCGTGGGCTTGTGAGGATGAAAGGATCGCGCTCGGCACTTGGGGTATAGGTTTTGGGGTGGCTTTGTGCCATTTGAACCATTGATCCTCGAAACAGTAGGAGATCAATTTGGAAGACCAAACTATTTCACCATTTTTTTTCCTTTTTTTTTTTTTTTTCTTACTAGTCTGATTGCCCGTTCGGGTTTTCACCCAGACTAGTCCCTTTCATATTTTGCATGTATGTCCTCTTTACGAGGTTTTCACACAGCAGGGTTATCCATTTTTGCCTGAGGTGCCCTTTGTGGGTTTTTTTTTCACCTTAGCTGGATTTTTTTTTTGACACTTTTGCTCTTAGTTGATCAATTATGGGTGACCAACCAAGACTGTCAGGGTATCTCTATTTTTTTTAGCCCTCTTTTTTGTGAGGAATTTAGGCCTCCCCTGAGCCATTGAAGGCATCTATTTTGGGAGAATAGAAGCCCTAAAATTTGAACCACATGGGTGTAGGAGTTATGGTGATATGAAGCTTTGGAGGCCAAATAGACATGGAAGTCATGATGGCACCAAAATTATTTGTAGCCATGTAGACTTAAAGTCGTGATGGCATGAGATTTTTTTTGAAAGCTATCTCTTGGCCTTGAGGGCCGTGCTAGCATAAAAAGTTTTGAAAACCATACAAACCTTAATGGTCTTGATGGTACAAGGATTTGAGAACCATATGGACTTAAAAGTCATGATGGTATAAGTTGAACAACCATATAGACCTTGCTAGTCATGATGGTGTAAGGATTAGCGAACCATATAGACTTGAAGAGTCATGATGGTGTGGGTTTAACAACCATATAGACCTTGTTGGTCATGATGGTGCAAATATTTGAGAACCATGTAGACCTGAAGGGTCATGTGGTATGAGTTGAACAACCATATAGACATTCTTGGTCGTGATGGTGTAAAGATTTGAGGATCATGTAGACCTCTTGGTAGTGATGAGATAAGGCTTTAGAAACCATGTAGACTATAATAGTCATTATGGTGTAAAAGCTTGAAAGTCATATGGACCTTGGTGGTCGTGATGGCACAAACCTTAGAGAGTTATAAAGGCCTTGAGAGCCATGATAACATCGTAGTTTCTATGACGACCATGAATGTCCTAATGGTACAAAGGTTTGTAAGCTATGTAGGTCTAAAGGACCTTGATAGCATGAGACTTTTTGCAAACCATGTAGACCAAAACTTGAAAGGGTCATTATGGTACAAATGTTTAAAAGTAATTCGTGCCTTGAGGTTTGAAAGCCATGTAGGTTGTGAGAACCGTGATGGCATGAAAAAATTTTTTGGAAGGCTATATAGGCGTTGAAAGCCATGATAGCAATGTGAGTTTTTTTGGAAACCACGTAGACTAAAAAGGTCATTATGGTATGGAAACTTGGAAAGCCACATAGACCTTGCTGGTCATGATGGCATAAACTTTTAGGAACCATGCGGACCAAAATGGTCATTATGGTGTAAAAACTCGAAAATCATATGGACTTTAGACGGTCACTATGATATGAAATTTCGAGAGCTATAAAGGCCTTGAGGGCCATGATAGCTTGTTGTAGACAAGTAGCCTTTGGCGATGGACCGAAGTGGGGGACCTCAACCTTTGGCATCCAAGCTTGTTTCAATTTGGGAGAATGCTTTCCCTCGGACCTTCGGGCAAAAGACTTGCTCCTATGCCCCCTGTCAATGTTCTGGGTAGAATTTGGATCTTTAGCCCGTGTAGCTTTAGCCCGTGCATCTGCAATGTGGCCTAGGGACTCGCCACTTTCTTTGGATGAGCAGAATTAGGGGTGATCAATGGATCAATTAGCCTCCAATGCATAATAGACTAAGAATTGTCTTGTCACCCGAGTAGAATGTTGAGGTGTCGTATGTAGGCAAAATTTATCTCAGGCATAGGATTTATTCCAAGCCCGAATGATGTTTTTGAGGCAAACTGATAACCAGTCAGCTACAACATATGGACTAATGGAGGATTGATTCCCCGCCATTCTCCTTCCGGGTAGAGGATTTCTTCCTTGTCCCCTTTATGGTAGAAATGTTGTCAGTCTTCAATTGATGGCTTGGTTATCAGCTTGAACTTTTCATATTTCACCAATGCGGCGAATTGGTGATTCCGTACAACATTACGGATAGGGATTACTTCACCTACCCTTGTCGGTCCCGAGCGAGAAAGTTTGTTCTTGGCCCACGTCGTCACGGCATAGTTTAGGGGGGCTTGCCCCGGCCGCCTATGGATATTGGGCCGAACCTTTGATTGGCTAGCTTGATAGTTTGGTGAGTGAAGGTTGATCCCCCGTCTTAATAGCTTTGAAGTGGTCGTACGGTCGGACAACCATCACATTCATTTGGGTGAAAGATTTGTTCCTTGGGCTTGTGTAAATGTTGATAACCGGTATTTGAGCCGTCCAACCATAGTAACCTGATGGGTTGAGGGTTGGCCCCCACCCGAGCAATCACCGTTTGGGAAGCCCTGACATCTTCTGAATAGAGGATTTGTTCCTCGTTTTTGTAGTGTTTTTGGTCTAAACCAGTGGTCAATTAGCCATGGTATTCTTGTGGGTTAAGGATTGGTTCCTTACCCATAAGTACCAGAATTGTTTGTTCTCTTGGGAGTTGATTTCCCTTTGGAGCAACTTTGACATGGACCGTTGACCGATCAATCACATCATCTTTTACGGGTAGAAATTTCATTCCTCATTCATTTGGGAGGTCTAGCCTCGATTGGGCAACCATTGTACCGCGCGTCATAGAATGAGAATTGATTCCTCGGTGGAGTGGCATTAGCGTTGGGCATTTGCTCGGCCCGGCCATTGAGAATTTTGGACGAAGTATTTGTTCCTCATCCAATTGATAACCGTCGACATTTAAGTCGAAGATTTTTTTTTTTTACCCCTGATTGGTGGACATAATTGATTTGGGTTTAGGGATTTGTTCCCATATTGGATGACAACAGTGCCATCTTGAATTCGAGAAATTTCTCTATTGTCCGGCCAACAACATTGTTCCTTCATTCGAGGCCGATTTGGACCTTTTCTTCTTTTAATTACCCCCGATCCATCGGATTTGTTGGGGGTGAAGGGGTTGAACTTTGACTTGGTGTCATTATTTTCCATTCTGATCGGATATTGTGTTGGCAAACAACAATATATATCCATGATAACCGACTTGCACAACTTTGATACTGGGACTTAGGAGGACAGATTCCATCGCCCTGCCCCCAAGGTATGGCTTGCTTTATTGTAGGGCATATGAGAGAATAAGCCGACCGAGCATTTTCTTTCCTCTCGGCCCCTCTCTATGAGTGGGAGACTTTGTGTCATCATTTGCTTTCCTCCGTGGTTAGGATGGTGAAGCATATTGGGCAGCCATCTTCATGGGATTCTCTTTTGAACCTTGGACTAAATCAACACCAGTAGCCTTGATGGCATTGGGTCGAGGTGGCTTGCATGCTTGTTTGGGCTTCTCGGGTTATTGGGCTCCCCTGGCCGCGTTGAATTCAGCATTTTGCCTTGACATTCTTTTAGACAACCCCTGGAGAGAGTAGTTGTTCATACAAAGTTTAAAACAGGGTTGCCCCCTGTGTGTTGTGTTGAATGCTCAATGCCATGACGAATCTGAGCGTTAGGAACCCATATTTGCTTGACTTTCGGGGATTGGTTCCCCACTTATCTTGACCGACGCCTTGATATTTAAGATTTGTTCCCGTCCGACTTGGTGCCCTTTGGGTTAAAGATTTATCCCTACCCAAGATGACAGTAGATGAAATGAGAGATCTCTCACCCGCACATCCAATGGTGGCTTTTAATCGGTTCAGCAACCGATTGGCCTTCAATTCCAAGGAGTGATTCCCTGACTGAGGTATCTTGATAAACAGGTCTTAAGCAGATCCACTTTAGTAGCAAGATGGGTAGAGGATTTATTCCTCTATCACGGCTAGTTGAACTCGCAAATAGGCCAGCCTTAATTTTGAAGGGCGGGGAGGTTCTTCCTTGCTCGGAATGTGACGGTAGCATTTGACCCGGTGACGGGTTTAGCCTCATCAATATCCTCCGATGGTTGAGGTTGATGCGGGGAAGGTCTTCAATGGCCTGTGGTCCCTGTCACCATGTAGGGAAAGCTTGACCACTAATCACATTGACTGTGATGTTTTGTTGTGGTTTTGGATTGACATGTGATTGCGGAGGATTGACCCTGTATTGTCCCATGTCAATTGCAGCTTCCTTGATCAAATTTTCTGCTATGTTCATGAACAAATAGCAGTCTTTCGAGGTGACCCAACGTACGGTGGTATACACGAAGTTTGGGTCATCAGATTTATTGGGGTCAACTGGGCAGTTAGGGTGAGACAAGCTGATCAGATTTTCTCTGATCCAGACATCAAGAAAGTCGTTTAGTGTGCTCCTGTGCGAAAGAGTAAGACTTCTTCATTCGCTCGGCTAGAGGAATACTATTCCTCGGTGGAGCGGGCTTCTGGTTGCGGAGGGGAGCGGGAAGGGTTGCCCCATTGAGGCTTGTGCTTGCCCCTGGTGTGAAGTCAACAGTGTGAACGTCCTTATGTAAGGACATGGAGACTTTCTCTTTCGCGGCCTTTGATAGGATTGTCCGCATAAAACATTTCCCATTCAGACATGACTTACTTTATCTTGCTGAATGTCCGAATGTTGGCTATCAGGAGTTTTTCAAGGATTTCTGGGCCTAAGCCCCTCTTGCATCGTCCTACAGCCTCTTCATTTGCCAGCGAATTAAGGCACCTCATGCTGAGATTCTCGCCGTCTTTTGATGAAGTCAACGACAATTTGATCCGTTGCATGTCTTCCCAACCCACGACCGAGTTGGGCTTCAACCAGAGTACCACTCGAAGGTAGGACCTGTGAGAGTGGTAGAAAAGTAGCAAAGTAGATAGGACTCTTCTAGGGTTAACTTGCCCATATGAGTCACATACATTGCTAGATGTTCTTTAGGTGACCCCCGTCCATCAAATCTAGGACATTTTGGGACCTTTGTCACCTCTGACGGCAGCCATTTAAACTGACGGTGGACGCGATAGGGAACTCGATACAAGTCTATGGTCGTCATACCATCGTCATGTTCTGCCAACTTGGCATCCACAATTTGCTCGATCATCATTTTATGAGCAACTGCAAGGTGGTCCGCCAATATACTTTGCTCCTGGTTGTTAACATTGCCTTCTAGCTTGTTTTAGAACCGAAGAGCAGGTTTTGATTTGGTAGAGTGAGTGTCGGTTGTTCCGGACGTCTCCCTTGGGCAGCCTCATGTATGTCAACTAGCCCAGGTTGTGGTGCAGGTTGAGACTGCAACCCTTCCACACTTATGACAAGAGTCCTAAGCTCTTTATTTTCTCTCCATAGCTCAGCCAAACTGAGCATGGGAGGTGTGGCTTCGGCTTCCGCGGGGGTCTTGATGACGTGTTTCCCCTTGCTCTTCTTGTTGAAAAAGATCAATGGAAGATTTTGTTGCGCCAAAATGCTGTTGTTGTGTAACCGGACCTACTCGGCCGGTCGTCTCAAAGCCTCCCTGACATTCTCAGACCGGTTATTGGAACTTAATGTGTAGCACGCGAAGATTGTCATCTTGCCACGTGCCCCCGGTGTGGCATTTTTTTTTTTTTGCCGCAGGCTCTTTTGAGAGGGAGAGGTGTTTAACAACAGACACCCCTTAAGGTTGTTGTTCTTTTGTGGTGGCGGTAGGTTTAAAGAAGTGATTCTTTGACCCATACACCGAGGTGGTCGATTTCAGGGTCGGACCAATCCATGACTTTCTTGTTGATTGAGGTGCATCAACAACAATGTGATGTGCTCGGGTTTTGGAAACCCAGATTTGCTTGAATTTTGAGGAGTGGTACCCCCTTTGAACAACTCGGTGTACACCGAGGTGGTTGATTTCGCAACCATGTGATGCACTTGGGTTTTGGGAACCCAGACTTGCTTGAATTTTTGGGGAGTGGTTCTCCTCGAACAATTTGATGCCCTGCGGGCACATGATTTGCCTCTAGTCAGAAAGACAATTCAGGAGACAGGAGAGCTTCTTTCTACACTCCCCTTAATGACTTTTGGTCGATTCAGATACCAACCGGTCTTCATTTTTAGGCAGTGATTCCCTGGCTGAGTCATCCTTGCAAGATGGTCCTGCAATAGGCTCGCAGAGATAGCATGGCGGTTGGGAGATTTGTTCTCCACCTTAGCTTGCCGGACTCGTGCCGGGTCCATCTTGGTCTTCTTGAAGGCCGAGGAGTTCTTTCTCGCCCGAAGAGTAGCAGTGACATGGGACCCGATGACGGATCTATCTTCATTGATTCTCTCCAACGGGACAAGCCTGTTGGAAAGTGGTGGTGTGATGTCCCTCACAAAGTTGGCATTGTGGGCTTGAAATGCCCGATAGTGACTTTTGGTCAATATGGAAATCGACCGGTCTTCATCTTCAGGAAATGATTCCTCAGCCAAGGTGCCATCACAAAATAAACCTTTAAATCTGTGTAGTAGCCAAACGGGCATGAGATTTGTTTCTTGCCATCAGCAGTTGGACCAATGATAGGTCATCCTTCTTTTTGAATGTCGAGGAGTTCTTCCTTGTTCGACGTGCCATGCTAGCATATGACCCGATAACGGGTTTGACTTCATCAACCTCTTTCATTGGGTGAACATGTTGCAATGTCGGCCTTGTAGGCTTCAAGTTTGGTTGGGCCCTTTTTGGTTGTGCATGGACAACCGACACTTGGTCGACAGTTGCAAGCACCGATGTCGGCATCACGTCTACCTTGGTAAGGATGGGGAGCATAGGCTCCATTGCCTTAGTGGTAGTGATGAATGCTTCATAAGGACTCAGCGTTGAGTCTTCAGTTGTTGGGGTGGCAAGATCCACCCCGAGATGTCCGATTGCCGGATAACTAAGAGGAAATGCCCTGTACGCCAAGGGTACATCAAGGTGCCCCCTGTCGCAGTTGATGACGTAGTCTTCCGAGAAGAAGATCTTCGTCTCCCTTTCCATTGCTTGGTGCTTTGAGTCTTCATTCCTAAAAGAACAAAGACATACTAAAGGGATGAAAAGTTATATAAGAATTTGGTGGATTTATGACTTCACTGAGTTGCTGTGACGGAAAGATGAAGGGAGAGAGAGGTCCCACCGGGCGTGCCATTTGTTGGAACCTCGAATTTTCCTCTCCTTTTTGGTGGAAGAAAATTCTTTTTTTTTTTTGCTTTAGGCTAGCATTGACTACTATGAAAATATGTGGTATTCATAGGAGTATTAGCTAATTTGATGTGGTATTATTTTATAGGAACACCGATGGTTCCACAGATTTGCTAAGTGTCGATATGGGTATCACCCACCACTTAGATGATCCGAACCACAATTTAATTTGTGAGGTTATACGAGTTCTTGGAAAATAAATTTTGACCTCTCTCCACCGGACTTGCGATATTCCGGTGTTAATTACATCGAGCAAACACTCGAATACCCTTGATTGACCGTCACAGCAACATATTGATCAGAAGTCATTCATCCACATAAAGAAAATTTGGAAGACATATCCCCACGGCCTTATGAGATGGAATTTGGTTGAACTTAATTCAAACTTTAAGTTTGGGTCCATTGATTTTCTTTTTGATTTAAGATTTGATTTGATTTATTTTTGTTTATGTCTTTGGTCATTTGTTGACTTAGACAATTTTGTTTATTTTTTTATCCACCTCTCAAAGTCCATGGGGATTAGATGTCATCTTTGGATGACACATCGGGTCAATCGAACTTGAATTTATTTCATGTCGATTTGAGTACATGGAAGTACAATAAATGAGGGGGCATTCGAGCCTTTGTTCCTCGACACATGTCAAAGTTTGTTCGATTTGACCAGCGCTTCGGCTTTCTTGATTTGGGTTTCGGCTTTACGGTATCTCGGTTTTACCGAACCAAATTTTCTTCGTATGTCCAAGAATGACTTGATTGCATTTGATATGCAGCATTTCTGGAGCTTCTTCGGTTTTGCCGATATTTCGGCTTTACCGATCTGGGTTTCGGTTTTTTCGGCATTTCGGCCTTACCGAACCAGATTGTCTTCATGTGCCCAAGAATGGCTTGATTGCATTTGATATGCGGCATTTCTGGAGCTTGTTCGGGTTTGCCGACATTTTGGCTTTACCGATCTGGGTTTCGGCCTTTTCGGCATTTCGGCCTTACCGAACCAGATTGTCTTCGTATATCCAAGAATGGCTTAATTGCATTTGATATGCGGCATTTCTGGAGCTTCTTCGGTTTTGCCGACATTTCGGCTTTACCGATCTGGGTTTCGGCTTTTTCTGACATTTCGGTCTTACCGAACCAGATTGTCTTCATATATCCAAGAATAGCTTGATTGCATTTGATATGCGGCATTTCTGGAGCTTGTTCGGGTTTGCCGACATTTCGGCTTTACCGATCTGGGTTTCGGCCTTTTCGGCATTTCGGCCTTACCGAACCAGATTGTCTTCATATATCCAAGAATGGCTTGATTGCATTTGATATGCGGCATTTCTTGGAGCTTATTCGGGTTTGCCGACATTTCGGCTTTACCGATCTGGGTTTCGGCCTTTTCAGCATTTCGGTTTGACCGATTTGGGTTTTCGATTTGAATTCCCGTTCGGTTTGACCGGCATTTCGATTTGACCGACTTGGGTTTTCGATTTGAATTCCCGTTCGGTTTGACCGGCATTTCGGTTTTACCGACTTGGGTTTTTGATTTGAATTCCCGTTCGGTTTGACCGGCATTTCGGTTTGACCGATTTGGGTTTTCATGTTGATTTCCCATTCGGTTTGACCGGCATTTCGGTTTTACCGATTTGGGTTTTCGCTTTGATTTCCCGTTCGGTTTTACCGGCATTTCGGTTTGACCGATTTGGGTTTTCTTTTTGAATTCCCGTTCGGTTTGACCGGCATTTCGGTTTGACCGATTTGGGTTTTCAATTTGAATTCCCGTTCGGTTTGACCGGCATTTCGGTTTGACCGATTTGGGTTTTCAATTTGAATTCCCGTTCGGTTTGACCGGCATTTCGGTTTGACCGATTTGGGTTTTCATTTAGAATTCCCGTTCGGTTTGGCCGGTATTTCGGCTTTACCGATTTGGGTTTTCTATTTGATCCCGAGTAGCTTAAGTTCGCATTTTTTAAATGCGGGCTACTCGATCCCTCTCGCGAAACGAGATAGGATCGGGATCGATTGGACTTTGGAGGTCGGGCGAAACCCTTACTCCCTTCTCGAATGGCCGAAAGCCGATTCGAGGCGGTTGGAATTTTCTTTGGAAGTTGGGCAAAACCCTTCCTTCCCTTTTGAAGAAATTGGGACTCACTTCGAAGATCAGAGCTTCTCTCTCCTTAAAAGCCAACTTCTTTCCAACACTCTCCAACCCCATGCCCAACTCCATGTACGTATGGCACTTGGGGGGTATTTATAGAGGTTTTTGGAGGGGCAAAAGGGTCATTCGGAAGGCCCCACTAAACCCATTTTCGAGTTAGTGGGGGGTGACCGGAGTGGGGTGAAGTTACCCCATTTTCCCCATTTTTTCTGGTTTTTTTATGGCCCTGTTTGACCAAAGTCAAACCGGGGGGGTAAGTTCACCCCCCGGTTGACAGACGCCCGCGCGTGGGCCACGACTGCCCACTCGGCAGTCGTGTCTCTCTTTTTTTTTTATTCATTTTTTTTTTTCAATCGCGGCCAGCCGCGGAACCGCTGCCCCCTTCGGCCCTTCTCTCTCCCCGACAGGAGACGCCCGCGAGGGCTTGCGGCGACTGCCCTCGGCCATCCTTTACGCGGCGACGGCGGCGGGGATAGTTGGGGGCGTCGATGGCGGCGGCGTCGGTCGGTGAAGCCGGGGGCGCCAAGGGGTTCTCTCTCCCCGACAGGGCTCGCTCGCGGCTGCATCTCTCCGCCTCGACGGTGCGCGTGCGGAGGACTTCGACGGCGACGGAAGGCTCGCGCGTACGGGGGAGTCCTGGCGGCGACAGCTCCTGGCCACGCTCCTCCTCTTTGCGTGGGGGTGGCTGTTTGGCCCGGCTTCACGTCGACAGGGCTTCCCGTGGGGTGTGTTTCCGCGGCAGCGACTACTCTTCAACTCCCCCCTCCCATTCATCCTCTGTCGGCGAGTGCAAGGTGGCTTCTCCTGCTCCCGGCGGGCTTGACGGAGGTGGCAGCTTGGTCCAAAGGCCGCGGACAGAGCCCGCATGGACTTAGCGACAGTTGGGGGTCCAATGACGGCTGCGGGAGGCTCCTCTTTTAGGCGACAACTGCGTGAAGGAAGCCCCTAAGTCTCTTTTTTCTTTTTTCTTCCTTTTGGAGCTGTGCGGACAGGAACCCTCGGGTTCTTCTTCTCCCCTTTTCTTCAATTTTTTGTTTTTTGTTTTTAGCACACAAGGGTTTCACGGCAGCTCACCTTACGGTCTTCCTTCGGAGAGGACTTCCCTGCGGCTCTCCCTTGCGGAGACAGCGGCATTAAGGGAAACAACATCGATTTAGCCCGACATCGGCAACGCTAAAGCCCTTTAGCCCCCCCACCTTTTTGTTTCGACGATCGATTTCTTCGACCGCCTTTCCGATTGGTTTAATCGGTTGTGAGACCTTGTTTGCTTGTTTGGAGGGAATCGATTCGTTTTAGCAAACCGCCAAAGGTTTAACTGATTGGGATTTACTCCTTTTCAGATTCGGTTTCAACTTACTGACATCAGTTTCTACCGATCAACACGTGTACGTGTTTGATTGATTTGATTTTTTTTGTGTTCAACAGGAATCCAAGACAATATCAAAAACTGTAATCCCGTACAGAGTTAGACTTGCTATTCGGAGTGGTCTCCGCTAACAGGATTTCCTCACGATGGAGCACGGCTCCTCGGTCTATAAAAGGACCAGATAGGGCCGCTCTCGAAAGGAGGCCGGAGATAAGTCCAGAAATAGAAAGGCAGAAAAGAGGATCCCCCCGCCGAGAGCAAGAGAAAGGAGAGAGGAGGGGACAGAGGCGGACGGGTCGGAAGAACAGAGCGAGGGAGAGAAGAGTCGAAGGGATTACCGATCCCCCCGCGACTTGGTTGGAGCTGTACGGTTCCATCTTCTTCTTCTCCCGCTGTCTCCTTCTACCGCCGGACACCGCGGTCTCCGCAGCACGTCGCAACTACCACCGGAGAGGGCTTCTTCCTCCTCCCCTAGGGCCGCCGGCCCTTTCTCCTTCCCCTGCCGGTGCCGCTGTGGTCGATCGAGGGCAGGAGCTGCCGTGAAGGATGCCCGCGCTGCCGTCAGGTGCCGGAAGTCTCGAGCGGGAACTGTAGCAGTGGAGAAATATGTCTCCCCAACCTTAGTCCAGTGTGGAAAACAAGTGGGGCCCACCGGAGGTTTGGTTGATAAAAAAAGAAGAAAAGAGGCCGACCGGGCGAAGCCGGCCAGCCTTCGCAGGAGGTGAACAACACCCAGCCGGTCCAGGAAGTGAACCGGCCCGGTCCAAACAGTGGACCAGGTCTCTCGGCCAAACAGAACCTTGCGCACACACAGTGCAAGATCCTTCAACAGAAGAAAGAACATTTTAAAATAAACAGTCAAATGAAAATAAATAAAAATACATCTTTAATTCAACAAACCGGACTAGTTGGGGGGTCGACTAACCATCCACCCCTACGTCTCGGCTTAACTTAAAAGAATTAAAAATTCGGACTAGTTAGGGGGTCGACTAACCATCCGCCCCTACGTCCTTAAGGTAGACATACAAAGGTCTATAAAAGACCCCAATGTCTTACCAAGTTCACCAAGCTATGCAAGGCTCAAGCATAATCAATATGCCATCATGCCGGTCATATGCTAGTGAAATCATCAAAACAGTGGGGGATGCCCATAAGTCTATCAAGACCGGGTACATGCCGCCCATGGATCGACAATTTCATCAAGGATTCAAGAGACCGGATTTTTGGTCAAGTTGTAATCATGTCTCATATTGAGAGAACAAATGAAGAGCTCATGTTCGGTGCACATGTTTATGCTACAAGGAGAAGACAATCACATGAAACTCCTGGAAGGCAAGACAAGAGAAATTTGAAAACTGTAAAAATCTGAAATCAGAAGCCGGAACCTGTAAAATCCAGAGTCTGGAATCGAAGTCTTCCAACACAATCTGTAGATCAAATTTGTGAAGTTCATAAACATGTCAAATCTGAAATTTAAAAATCTAAAACCTGCTAAGTCTGAAATTCAAAATCAAATCACATAAATCTGAAACTGCTATCTAACTCAGAAAATTCGTGTTCCGGACAGAATCTGTAAAGAAAAAAAATCCAAACTTAAAGAAATCAAATGAACCACCAATCTGAAATATAACTTTGGAATTGAAACTTGGAGGTTTGAAACTTGAACCCCGAGATCCAAATCCAGAAATAAAGGCCTGAAAATTCACTAAACCCTCAAGCCAAATTCAAAACAGAACTCAAATCAAATAATTGAATAAGTCAAATCCCAAATCCACACAATCCAAACAGGTCCGAAATCTTCAAGCTTCAAGAAATCTGAACGTACTAACTCAGATTAAATCAAAATTAAAATCAATTTTGACTAAACTCACACACCAAATCCAAATCAAACTAAATCAAATCAACTCAAATACAAATCAAACTTTCCAAATCAAATCCAAGTCAAACTTAATCAATCACATTCAATCAAATCAAATTTCTCTCAAACTCTTGAATTAAACTCAAGCTAATTTCAATCAAACAGAATTAAACCAAACAAACTTCTTTTCAAGCCAAATCTGACTTGAACAAATTCAAAGCAATTTCATTCAATCCAAATCAATTTCTTAAACAAACCTCAAAACAAATTGACTTCAACCAAACTAATCTGAAACAAAACTGAAATTAAATCAGTCCCTAATCAATTTTCAAACTCAAATCAAATCTTAAAACAGATTGTCTCAAACTCAAACTAAAGTTCAAATCAATTCAATTCAACTTAAATTAATCAAACCAATTCAACTCAAATCAATTTTAATCAAAAAACCAAACTAAATTCAAACACATTAAATGCTTGCCTTCCATCAAGTTCATGGGGTTGTTTTCTCCTATGTGTTTGTATGAATGTTTATTTTGTGGATGCATGTCTTCTACTTTTATGAATTGCTATGACGATAATCAAGGGTATTCGAGTAATCTCGATGTAATTAACGTCGGATCAAACCAATTCAACTCAAATCAATTTTAATCAAAAAACCAAACTAAATTCAAACACATTAAATGCTTGCCTTCCATCAAGCTCATGGGGTTGTTTTCTCCTATGTGTTTGTATGAATGTTTATTTTGTGGATGCATGTCTTCTACTTTCATGAATTGCTATGACGATAATCAAGGGTATTCGAGTAATCTCGATGTAATTAACGTCAGATCTTCGCACCATTCAACGGGGAGAGGTCAAAATAAATTTTCAAAGAGCCTAAGAACCTCAACATATAATTTTGACCCTATTTAGTACTTTTATGAAATACCATCTATTTTCTTACAAAGTCAATGCCAAGGTCTAATCCAAATTCAAAAGGAAAATGAATTTCCAAAATATTTAAAATCTTTGTAGATTTTTGAGGTTACATCAGTGGGTTATACCATCAAATCTTACGTACTGAAGATCTTCCCGGTTAGATCTAAGAGTTGTGTTATGCGGGTCATAATCAGAAGATATTGGTCATATTTTCTTTTTATGTGGAATAATTAATTATATATGGTGTATCTTGTTGAAGAGTTGGAATATTACATGGTACGAACTTGGGAAGGTTGACTTAATTCATTAGTGAAACAAACATGTTGAGTGGTGTACTTATTATGTGGAATTTCTGGATGCCTGTCATATTGTGCTCCATTTGGAGATCTCGGAATAGGAGGATCTTCTAGAAGTAGTTTGACAACCCAACGACTATTCTTCACTAGGTTGTTGCTTTCGTCAAGGATTGGTGTTTTGCATATTTGGGACATTTTGTGGACTTGTATTTCGGGGGTAGATTCTTTGCCTAGAAGGGTGATGTAACCTCATGATTTTAAGAAAATTTGAAAATTCCTGTTTTCTTTTTGAAAAAAGAATCTTATTTTGATTTAACTTTGACAACTAAGGGTATTTCATAGGAGTATTAGCTAATTTGGTGTGGTTTATGTATTTATAAACTTACAAAGTAGGTTTCGTAGGTCTTTTAAGTGTTGATTGTATTTAGAGACTACCCTATTACTTAAACTGCCCGAATTACATTTTTTCTTTGTTTGAGATTGATTGAGTTCTTTGAAAAATTTCTTTTTGACCTCTCCCTATTGGATTTGCGAAATTCCAATGTTAAATCAAATGTTCGAATACCCTTGATTAACTACCATAATAATTCATGAATAGACAATGTACATCCATAAAATAAACATGCGGGATCTATGGATTCGGGACCTTATCCAAATTCAAACTTAGTATTTTGAGTTTAGTTTGATTTGGTTTCAGTTGATTTGGGTTTTCATTTGAGGATTTGATTTGTTGTTTTGATTAGAACTTAGTGTCTTTTTATCTTTGGGATTGAATTAAGAATTTAAAATCTAGAGTTTGTCTAAGATTTTTGAAGTTTAAGGAGTCCTCTGGGTTAGGGTCTTTGATTTGAACTCCCAGTTTTTTAGAATTTTGGGGTCTGAGTCTTCACTTGTTGGTTTAAATTTTGATGAGATTTTATACATTTTCGATTCAGATTCAGGTGTTTAGATATTTTCTCATTTTTCTGTTTTGTTTTCGGATTTTAAGGCTTTACTTTTCTTTGTTTTCTTTTTTGTTAGAGCATCAGTTCCGACACTGACTTCTTTTATACTCAGTGTTGTTTTATTTGAGTTGGGATTTTGCTGTTTGAGTGCCAAGATTATTTGAATCCCTCTTATTTTTTAAATTGTATGTTTTGGGTGCCTGACCTTCATATCTTGATTTATTTGGTCTTTATTCCATATTTAAACTTTTGGATTGGAATCATTTGATTTATTGAATTTCATATTTGGAGGGACCTGATTGTAAATATTTATAATTTTTTTGTCATTTCTTTACTTTTAGTCCCTAAAAGGACTTAGTTGCAAATAAATCTTACAGGTTCCTTTTATAATTATGTTGTTCTTTATAAAGAGGCCACACCATGCAATGATCAGAATGACTTGGAATTTTTGGAGCTTCATGTTGTGTCCTGCGTAGGGGGGCTTGGCCTGATAGGTTCTTTACCCTGTAATGGGAGGTCTTCCTTCTCACCTCTGGCACTAGTTGATTCCCTTCTATCCCTGACAGTAGGTTGGCTTCCGTCATCTCCTCCCTTCTTCCATTTTAGCTTCTGTGCCGTTCACCTTCACCTTCTCCCTTCACTGGTTCCACAACTTCTGGTTTGGCACACCTCATTTGACGTCGGATTCCCCATCAATCTTGCATTGACTCCCCAAGGAGTCAAGTCCAGCAATCCTCAAGCTTCCACTGATTGCTTCGGCTTCCCATCTCCTCTCGGCGCTCTATTCAGCGTCATCCGCGCTTATGCTGCATCGTCTTCCCTTCCATGTCCTATAAGCCACTCAACCATCCTCTGCCACATCCCCTGATCCCTACCATTGGATGACAACAAAGGAGAAGGAATGAGGAGAAGACAATGTCGGAGCCGATGTCGGTAGGTTTCCGGGATCCACCGCCCATTCTTTCTTCTCCACAACCTGTCCTAGCCGCCACCTGCATCCACCTGCCATCCTGACGGCAACAGTGATATGTGAGGGTGACGAAGGATCCTTGCGAGGATGAAGGTGCCCTGCCTGGCCTCCCATTCTGCATGGTGCTATAGTACCATCTTTAGAATCTTTTTAAGGGGTGTCGACAGAGCTATAGTACCCCTTCGGGGCACTCGTGCATGGCCACATCTCGCCACAACTCCGCCTAGCTTGGTCGATGCCCTCAGCCACTATGAACCCCATATCCATTGCATTGACTAGACCATCCGGCTGGTCGTGAGGTGGTCTTCTCTTCTGGTGGCCACAAACACCATTCGGGGCTTGCCTTCATGCATTTGTGTGTGCTCACGCGTTCACTATGAAACCTCCTTGCTTGTCTCACCTGTGCAGCCACGACCCCTCTCGGGGTCCCTTGATTGGCAATTGGGACCGCCATGCCCCCACCTTAGGTACATGTACACCGTAGCATGCCACGACCACACCGGAGTCCCCTTCACGTAGTCGGGGGCGCTTCAAGGCTCCCATGACCCCCGGGCTAGGGGTTCAGCATGAACCTAATTTGTGGATGGGCTGTTCTATTGGCCCAGGTCGGGCCATAATGTTTAACCGGCTGTTGGTTTGTCCTGCCGGATTTTTGGCGGTTTACATTGATTCGAGAGCGGTTCAACCTGGTTTAATGTTCCAGGGCTCGACTCAGGGCTGGTTCGTCACTCTAGATCTAGTTTAGGCTTCTTCAGGCCGGTTCAGTGCCCCAAGTCTGGTTAAGGCCGATTTAGAAGGTTTTAGGTCTATTTCAACTTGATTTGGGGCTGGTTTAGCACCCCTTCACTCGGATCAGCTCATTTTAGTATATTTTTGGATTGATTCAACACCTTTCAGTCCAATTTAGTGGCTCTAAGCATGGTTCAAGGGATTTTCGGAGTGGTCCAAGTTCGGTTCAACCATTTTTTGTTCAATTTAAGTTATAGCAGCATTGCGGTGATTTGATTGAGTTGATTTGCACATCCATATGGAGGCGATTTTATTTTCGTCCCACATCAAAGTGGTATCCATGTCGGTGCTGACTTGTTTTGATAAGCTAGGATCGTTATTCTACCCGAAAATCGACACTTCTGGTTTGAGGTCACATTGCCTTTAGAGGTTTCTATTGTAGTATTTTTGTTCTGCTATTGTATCTTATGGTCCATTCGTGAGATGATCACACTAAAGTATCATTGATCGATAACATCTTAGCTTATATTTAGTTTGCTTGTATTGTCAAAAGCCATGTGAAATCATGAACTGTGCAATATGCAAACTACAAGGGATGCATTATGCGAGATAGTTTCCCACTCTTCATGGACATTATCTCATCTTGGGTTCTGAATGGTTAGCTGATAACTAAGTTAATTTAGACATGGTTGCTTGAAAGCTTACCTTGCGACCTAAGGAGTACAAATTGCTCAGAGAGCCGATATATATTGGCAACATTTGTTCTGAATAGTTGATTATCGAGGAATATACTGGCACGCTTATCAATGTGATCTATGAGGT
Organism: Cryptocoryne crispatula var. balansae; assembly: GCA_036172225.1. Classification (NCBI taxonomy): domain Eukaryota; kingdom Viridiplantae; phylum Streptophyta; class Magnoliopsida; order Alismatales; family Araceae; genus Cryptocoryne; species Cryptocoryne crispatula. Next base: position 9,455,434 of record CM069931.1, on the reverse strand, counting down.
TAGTCCAGAGTTTACTACAAAGTACGAATTACATTGTGCCATGGAGGTTGAGACTGATAGAGTCATGGAGGCCAGGCTGATTGAGCAACTTACCGATCTACTGATGGAGTTGCCTACTAAGCAGCGGCATCTTGCTGAGGTTGAGATTGATAGAGCTATTTAGATCAAGTTGACTACACAGATCACAGAGTTCTTGATAAAGTTGGCCACTGAGACTGTGTCCAAGGCACCTGCTACTAAGTATCCACCTAGAGGTTTCTTGACAGAGTATTCTGACACTTGACTTGACATCTATTATGACACCGTCTGTATCACTTACCGTGGCCACTTCGGTGTTGACATGTTGGGTTTCCTCGTCATTATCCCAGTCATACCATTGTCGTCCTTGGTATAATCATGGTTGTATGGATTGTACGGCATTGCAAAACTTTAGGATGAGTTTCTCGCAACAAGGACGAATGATGTCGATTTAGTTGAGGAGTTTTAGGTTTTTTTTTGCATTTCCATATAGTGGAACCTGATTATAAATATTTTAATTTTAGAGTTTATTTAGTCATTTTTTTACTTTTAATTTTTAACAAGACTTAGTTCGTACCCGGTTCTTTTTGTAATTAGGCTCTCTTTTATAATGAGCCCACCCTTTGCAATGATTTGGAAGACTAAGAATTTTTGGAGCTTCATGCTTGTGTCTTGCGTGGGGGACCTTTGCTCGGTAGGTTCTTCACCCCTCTAATGGGAGGTCTTCCGCTTCTCCTCCGGCACCGACCAGCTCCTTTCTATCCTCGACAGTATGTCGGCTCCCATCGTCTCTTACCCTCCTTTCTTCCAGCCTTTGTGCTATTCATCTTCTTCAATTCCATGACTTCTGGTGTGACACTTCTTATCTGGCGTTAGCTTCCCCATTGGGCTTGTGTTGACGCCACAAGGAGTCGAGCTCGACAATCCACGGACTTCCTTCAACTACTTCGGCTTCTTTTCTCCTAGTGCTCTGTTCATTGTCATCGACTCTTTTGCTGCGTCGTCTTTTCTTCCATGTCCCATGGAGCCACCCAACTATGCGCTGCATCCCTTGACCCCTACCACCGGACAATGATGAAGGAGAAGGAAGGAGAAGACAATGTTGCAGCCAATGCTGGGAGGTTTTTGGGATCTAATGCCTATTTCGTCGCCTCCATAACTTGCCAAGATCATCGTCTACATTCACCTGCCACCTCGAACAACAATGGCAATGCCTGAGGGCAACGAAGGTTCATTGTGAGGATGAAAGTGTCCCGCCTAACCTCTTGTTTAGCGTGGTGCTACAGTACCGACTTCAGACTGATGTAACCTCAAAAGTTTAAAAATGAACACATGGGAGCAATGGCCCCATGAGCTTGATAGAATGCAGACAATTACTGTTTTAAAATTTGTTTGATTTGATTACTTTTTTTGTTAAATTGGATTTGAGTTTGGTTTGGGAGATTTAATTTGTTTATGGGTTATGACTTAATGTTCCTCATCTTTGAGATCATTTAAGACCTAGAGTTTAATTAGAGGTCTTTCTTCATTCCAAATTGATTGTTCTGTTTTATGTTTTGGTTGAGACTTTACTTTAGATTTGATTTGATTTGATCAAAATTTGGCCGAGACTTGATGTTATTTAGGATTTAATTTGAGTTAATTAGAGTCCATCTGACAATCTGATTTAATCTTGACTTGGTGTCTTCTGATTTGAAGGATTTGGTTTGGGTTTGATTGGATTACAGAATGGTCTTTTGATTTTTGAGAGGTTGTTTTGAATTCGATGAGATCTTGAAATATCTTTTAGTTGGGTTTAATTTAATTAAGATTTTGCATCCTTGGGATCAATTTTAATTTAAATTGATTAAGGGTCACAATTACTTCATTTAATGATTGTGCTTCTGCTACAAATTGGCTTGGTTCTCTTTGAAATTGAATGAACCTTATGGTTTTGAGGTTCCTGTTTCCTATTGGTTCGGTCTGGTAATTATCATGATTATCACTTTTTATTAAACACCTTATAGATTTATTTTAATTGATTCTCCATTATGTTTTCTGTAGCTTATCAAGATTTGATATTTTTTTATTGAGGTTTGCATTAATCTTGATTAAGGTTCAATTTGAGGTTCGTGGGTTATTAGATCTGCATTATTTAAATTTGGAGATTTTGGGATTGCTTTGTGGTTTTCCTTTGTTTGAATTATAAGCTTGTGAATCTTGGAGCTTTGGAATTCTTATCAGGACTTAACATCGTGAAAGCCTGTTTGAATTGAGTTTTGTTATTGTGCTTTCTGATTTTGGTTTGGATTTTACTTGTTTTTTCGTCTGACGAAAATTTTAAGGTGAAGAAAGGATTGTCGTCTCGGATCTCGGTTTCGTGTCGGGGGGGGGTGAAAGAGAAGAGATCTCGGAAAAATATGGAGAGATCGGATCTTGGATTCTCGGATCAAAATGTATATTTGTATGAAACATAACATAATATTTTATAAAGATAGGAGTACATCAATTAATTTATATGAAAATATAACACATTTATATATCAACTGTGTGAATGAACAATTACAAAGCACTCTTAATACTAAAAAATGATCTTTGTGTTTCTAAAAAATTAAAACTTGTATACAATCTTATTTAAATACTAATATGGTATTAAACTTGTAGCACATTTTTTATGTGATAGTATAAGTGGTAGTGAGATATGTTAATATGTTTACACTATCATAAACGGGGAGCGCCCCTTGTGGGGGGTATCCTTGGTTTTCTCATTTCTCGGCCCCTTTGACAAGACCGAGATCTCGGCGAGATGGCATTCCTTGAGGTGAAGTTAGTTAATGCTTTAATTAGGGACTTTGGATGATTTGAGATCTTTTAAGTTGATGATTTTTGTTATTTCAGCTTTCAGCCGGTTTCTCTTCCTTACTAGTTTGGCTCCAAAATTTGTGATTTTAAAACTGACACCTTCAAGGTTGCTTTTAAGCTTCCCCTTCCAGTTTTATTTACTTTATATCAACCGAACCTTCATGCTTTCAGATGTTTAGGTTCTGGCAACTTCTGGTTCATTAACCTTCCAGATTCCATCCTTGGATATGTCCTGAATGCTCATACTTCTGAAATTTCAGAAATCCTTCAATTTTCAGATTTCTAAACCACTTGAACATTCTTTGAGTTGACAGTATTTCCAAATTCCAGAGGTTCTTAATTTCGTCAAACCGGATCGGAGATATTCTGATTTTTTCAAACATGCTTGACTTCAGATTTGCCTGATTCTTTTTATTACCTTGTGACTTGGTCAAATTTCAACAAAGATCTGATTTGTCTTAAACAAGCACCTGATTTTCTTAATTTCTGAAGCTCCTTAAGTATGGTACCAATTTTTCCGATTTATTTTTCTGTCTCCTTAGTCTGTGTGATGATCAAGGTATGCTTAGATGTCCTGGATTTGCCAATTTTCAGTAGTTCATTCATTATCTTATCAAGATTTCAATCCATTTTATTTTATTATATTTTTTGTTTACTGAGTTACAGATTTTCTTATCTTTAAGTATTTTTGCGTTCCTTCAATTTCATAGAGGGGCTGTTAATATTTCACCAAGCATGCAGTTATTTGCTCAATCTGAAATACACGGCTCAGAGATCACATTTTACAACTTGAATGCTCTGAGATCAAGTCCACTTAATTTCTTGATGGATATTATGGAATTTGTTTCAATCAATTTAGGATAGAATATACCCGGCCTTTGATAGTGTGTGAACCTTTTTTTACGCTTCTGTTCTTTAAAAAGAAAGACATCTCCGGACTTATCTACGAAAATAGATGATACCTAAAATATTAGGTAGTCCGATGATAGTTTAAAAAAAAATTTAAACCCGAGATTCGGGTTCTTTGAAAAATTTGATTTTTGACCCTTCTTCACCGGATGGTGCGAGTATCCGGCGTTAGCTTACATCGAGCAACGGCTCGAACGTCTTTGATTAACCGTCGCAACAACCTGTTTTTGGAGACATGCACATCCACAGAAAATAAGGAACTCAAAAGGGCAGCGGTCTTTTGGGTCCAATGAGATGCAAACCGATTTGGTTCGGGTTTGTTTTATTTGTTTGTTGGTTGACTTGAAATCGGTTTTGAGTTTTGGGGTTTGAGTTTGTTTGATTTGTTGTTACTTTTTTTTTGATTTTTTTGGAATTTGATTTGATTTATTTTGGGTTTGATTGTTTGAAACATTTTTTAAACTTTGTGGAGGTTTTGATTTGATGTTTTTAGTTTTCAGATTTTTTCAGATTTCTGAATTTTTGAGTTTTGAGTTGATTTTGATTCATTTTGGGTGTTTAAAGTTGTTGGTCATTTGGTTTCTTTTGGGGGTTAATCTTTGCATTTATTTGAGCAAGTTTCGGTGGATTTTAAGCGAATTTTCAGATTGCTAAAACCAAAATTTTGAAGTCGGTTAGAATCTGTTTTTGGTAGATTATTCAAATCTGTTTTTTTGAAGATTTAATTGGAATCTGATTTTTGGTGTTTGGTATGGTTCAAAATCTGATTTTTGGTTTGATGTGTTTCAAAACCGGTTTGGCTGTTGGATTAAACCGGGATAAGTTGAATTTCAGATTTCCTTTAATTCTGATTTTCTGTTGACTTTCAGATTTTGTTTAGTTCTGTTTTTTATTTGAATTTTCAGATTTGGTTTTCTGTTTTTTGGTTTTATTTTTTTTAGTTTGGTAGTTTGCATCGCCTCCGACCCATCGTGCTACCATTGGGTGCCCGGTTTCATACCCCAGAACTTGATATTGAAATCATTTCATTTCATGAAGGTGAAGTACATTGGAGTACAATTGTTGATGATCCTTCCCCCAATGTAGGTTCTTCACTACTTTGGAAAAATTTTGGCATTACGACGGTATGCCGGTCATTTTCCAACTTAGTGAAGTTTACCCAACCAATGAGGCTAGTCAATGACTTAGCCAAAATTGGGGGAATGATCATCGGCATACGGGAGCAAGCCCGCACCGACGTCTGGATCGACATCCCGGGATGTACCCGGGGGAACCGTCCAAAAAGATAGAGTTTTAACTCCTTAATTCATTTCTTTTTTTATCATTTTTTAAAGGCCACTTGGACCGGTTTTGAGTTCCCTCGGCGTTCAATGCCGGTCTTCGGTCTTGTAGGGCCCGGAGGGCCCATCTTGGTCTTCTTGGTCCAGAAGGGCCTGCTGACTTAGCTTGTGCCTCCGCTGTCTTGATGGTAGGGTAAGGACCCGCCCGGACAAACAATCGGCCCGTCGTACGGCTTCCGAAAGGGTCCGGGACATTGCCCCTACCCACCATTGCTGAAAAATGGCAGATTATGGTGCCCTGGCTGAACGCTTTAGAATTGCCCATTTTGGAGCTCCATGGACTGCTGTCCTCTTGGTAGGCCACAAGGGGGCCGCTGGAAGGGGACTCAAGCATTTTCCTTGGGGGAACAGGACCTGTTTGAGGCCTGTTCGGTTGGGCCACAAAGGGGGTGTTTTGATTTAGGTTTAGGTGGGCCGAAATGGGCCTGCACAAAGGGCATTTCAGGGGTCTGATTTGAGACCGGTTTTGGGGCCCAAACATGGGCTGAACAAGGGCAGCTTTGGGCCTGTATGAGGGGGCTGTTCTGGTGGTGTTGAATGGGCCGGTTTAGGTCTGCACATAGGGCTATCCGAGGCCTGTTCTGGTGGACTGATTTGAGCCTGCACAAAGGGCTGGACAGGGTCTGATTTGGGACCTGATTGGGGCCGGTTCTGGAGGAATTCGATGGGCCAAAGCAGGCCTGCACAAAAGGCACTTGGCCAGACCTGGGTCCGATTTTTTTGGAGACCGGTCAAGGGCTTAATTGGGTGACTGGGCAGGGCTCTGTTCTTGGGCCTGCAATGAAGGCCAGAATAGGACCTGCTGAAGTGGGCTTTGATGGGCCGACGGACCTGCACAAAGGGGTAATCCGGCTAGAAGATGGGTCTGATTTTTGTAGACCGTGCAGGGGTGGTGCATAAGTGGGCTCAAATGGGCCGAAATGGGCTTGGATTGAGGTCTGTTTACTAAACAGCAATGGGGACCCGATGGGGACCTGATCAGGGAACCAGAATGGGACCTATCAGGTGCCTAAATTGGAGACCGGAATGGGCTGAAAATACCTCTCCAACAGGGCCTGTTTGGATAGGATGAAGATGGGCCAATCAGTGAGGCTTTCATCCTGCTAAAAAAGGGCGCAAAGGGCCAGGAACAGATTTACATGGGTAGGTTTCAATTGACCTGAATGGGACTTTGAGTGGAGAAAGAAGGAAAAGGGTGAGGGGCGGCCCATAGAGGGCTACATATTTATGTAAAACTTCACCCACCTGTTCTTCTTCTTCTCCTTCCCTTCTCCTGGCCGCAGGTAGCCTCCTGCAGCAGGTGCACAGCAGAGGGCAGCAGAGGAAGGACAGCAGGTGCGCAAGAGGGCAGCGAGGATTCCAGCAGCCTGTCGGTGTCCTCTCCCCCCCTCCCCCCCCTGTGGCTGGCGCGCCCCTGCTCTTTTATAGATCTGAGGGGGAGATGAAGGGGCTGGTCGATGGACAGTTTCATGCCCTTTGGCCTCCCCCATGGAAGTTATTCCATTAAATGGACTTGATTGACTGGCTGCCTCTTGGCCTCCTCTCCTTGACCTGACCACTGGGCTGAGGTGGCAGCATGGTGCGGCTGGACATGCTGAGGTGGCAGGGGGCTACGGCAGGTGCTGTTCACACCTGGCCGCAGGTGGGCTGCAGGTTGTCTTGGAGATGGGCCTGCATGTGGGCTTGAAGATTGAGCAGGGCTGAATTGGGCCTGCACTGGGCAATTCGGCCCAGTCAGGACCTGCTCCTGTTGGGCTGTGCGGAGGCCCTTTAGGTGGGCCAAATTTCTTGGCTATGGACTGGCTGGCCAAGGCTGGAAATGGGCTATCAATTTGGGCCTGTTTTTCTTGCTGAATTGTGGGCTGCAGGCCTGTTCTTACCGGCCCATTCATTTCTCCCCCTTGTTTTTTTTTTGAAAAAAATGTACGCCAACAGATAGACATGTAGGTATTCTTCCCACTGGTTTATAAATTTCATTAGCTTATGGTTCGGCATACCGGCATGCTAGTCATCCACAGCCCTTTCATAGCTTGATGAATATCGCTTCCAGTCGGGGCATGGCAAGACTTTGGGATCTTTTTAAACCTTTATATGTTTACCTTAATGGGTGGCGTGCATAAAGCTGGCCCTATGCTTACCCATATTTTGAAGTTTTTTCTATGTTAAGCCAAGATCATGGGGCATGCACAAGGTTGGCCCGATGCTCATCTCGATTTGTTGAATTAAATAAATGATTTTTTTTTAATTCTTGGTCGATGGTTTATTTTAATATTTTTAAAGGATATTGGGCCCACTGAAGCAGCATCCTGATCCCCCGATTCCTATTGACGGATCATCGGTTGATTGGGCCCACTGGGCTTGTTGCCGGGCCAACACCCAACGTGGCTCCCTCTGCCAAGACGCTGTCTTCAGATGGGGATCCTTCTCTTTTTTTTTAAAAAAATCTTTAACTCATGTGGGCCCACCACTTTAACCTATCAGCATGAGACATCCCATTGTCGTCTGGATGCCGTGCCACCACTTAACCTTTACAGCACCTGAGGGGGCAATGAGGCTTGATGGCTGGGGGGTTCAAGGGCGTCGCAAGGCCGATTGGGGTGACGTTGCAGTGGATCCTGAGTACCTTGACAACGATAGCAAAGACCTCGGCAACAGCAGAAAATGGATCCTCCGATGAATGCGGGCCTCACCGATTATGGTGGGAAGCGCTTGACGATGCTGCGATACTCTGCAAGCATGATGCTTGGACCTGGTGAGGTTGACAACCCTCACAGAAAAAGGAGAACTCCTTTGGGCAACTGCGACAAGCGTAGGAGGCAGCAGTTGTGGCGGAGTAGGGGGAAAATAGGGATGCCTCACTAGGCGCAGTAGACAGAAGAGTTGATTGCGAGGAAGGGGATGACCGGGATGGTTTTTGGCGACCACCATGGAGGTCGTTAGTTTCTGGTGAAGGCTGCGAACAAAGGACGAATCGGTAGACTCTGTCGACGGCTTTCATGGGGAAACAAGAAGGCACAAAGGAGACTTGGCGATGGCGACCGCAGTGGGTGAATCACTTTGTAACTCCCTCTCCCTTGTCTCCTCTTCTCTCCTTCCTCGTCTCATCTTCTCTTTTTTTTCCCGCAAATGATCACCCATGGTCTTCTTATAGGCCCGGAAGCCTTAGGCTTCTAGAAGGATTATCGGGAAGGCAACCTGGGTCTGTGTGGGAGTCGAAGTATCCCGTGGTGCTTGGAACTACCTCCGATAGGCCTTGCCATAATCGTGCTATCCATCCAAGGAGTCCGGTTTGGACTTGGATTCTATCCAAAGCCATTCGCGTCGGCCTTGGTTTTGGCCTCGACCTCGATCGCGATAGATTTTCTATCCTGCCGAATGTTTTTTCTATTCATCCCCTCATCCTTCTCCAGCTGATTCTCCTCTTGCCATGGAAAGTTGTCTGGGCTTTGGTCCTTATCGAGGCAAGTTCACATTGTGCTTTGACCCCGAGTCTGATGGTGCTGATGATCAGGTTCAGTTGCGGCCAAGTCCCACGATCTTGGACCATCAATTGCTTCTGAAACAAGTGGTGGATGGGCCACTATCAAAGTAATATTAGCCTATCAAATGTTATGAATAAGCTAAGATTGTCAATATGATGGACCCACTTGACAATTCAAACATCACCCATTAAGTGGGGCAAGTATGGGCTGCAGACATGATGTAAGAATGGGTTATTCTTGGGGATAGATATTAAAATGGGCTATGATTATTACAATACTTTAATGCCAACACAGACGCTTTTCAAGGCGGTGTCATTGGGGCTACAATACCCATTCAGGGCACTTGCTAGCCACGACCTCAAGTTTGGCTTGAGTGATGCCCTCAGCCACCACGAACCCCACATTCATCGTGTTGGACCATCTGGCTTGTCATGCCCTGGTCTTCTCTCGTGCCATTAGGAGCACCGTTGGGTGGCCATGAACCCCATCCGGTGCTCGTCTGCATGCACTTGTGCGAGCTAATGGGTGGCCATGGTTCCTTCTTGCTTATCTTGCCTCCATACAGCCATGACCTCTCCTGGGGTCCCTCGCCAAGTGCTAGAGACCCACCCTGGGTCCATCTTCACCCCAGTGAACCATGACCTTGCTGGCTTCCCCTTCATGCAGTCGGGTAAGATCCAAGACCGCCATGAGCCTCATGCGAGGCGTTCAGTGCAAGCCTGGTTCGCAGACGGGCTGGTCCACCGACCTAGCATGGGTCAAATGTCAGTCCAACCGGCTCTCAGCCAGTCCAGCTGGGTTTTTTGGCTGGATCACATCGGTTTGGGAGTGGGTTAACCCAGTTCAGTGTTCCAGGGCCCTGTTCGACATTCCCAGACCCATTCAAGCCTCTCTAGGATGGTTGAGGCCGGCTCATGGCTGGTTTAGTGCCCCTAGGTTCGGTTCAGGCCGGTTCAGTAGGTTTTATGCCCGGTTCAGCTTTGTTCGGGTTGGTTCAGCTCGGATCAGCTCATTTCAATGTATTTTTGGACCTGCTCAACACCTTTTAGTCTGGTTCAATGGTTCTTAACTTGGTTCAAGGGCTTTTCATCATGGTTCAAGCTTGGTTCGACCATTTTGAGTTTGGTATGAGTTATGGCAGCACTGTGGTTATCTTTTTGGGTCAATTTGCACATTCAAATGGCAGCGTCCTCATTTCCATCTTGCATCGCTGATGGGTAAAAGGCTTTGATTGGTCCACTGATGAGGCTTTGAGGGGTGCTTTAATGCACATCTCAGAGGTTATCAGACCTTGAATATTCAGGCCGGTAAGAGTGCATAATGGGATTTATGTGGTTGGGGATGAGGCTTGTTCAAATGGGGACTGTGCTGGTATCCGAACAGAGAGCATGTATAGGCTTTAAAGGGCCAAGTCTGGCAAGTATATATGCTGGGTATCAGCATGTTTAGATGGGATGTTCTACAATTTTTTTGGATTGGGTATGCATAGGCTGGAGGGATGGTGTGCTGGCACAGATTCGATGTTGTATATGCATCTATGTCCAGCGTATATTGGTCCGACAGGTCTACATGTAGGTCATCAAGGTATTTGAATGTAGGATTTCCATATGGATTTCGGTCCTGGGTATATGTAGGTCTGTAGGCCGCATGGGGTTGTCATTTACATGACCATTAGTGAGAGGGTTTTGGAGTATGTGTTATGATCCACCAGTAGGTGATTGAACCTTGGATTTTCAGGTCACAGTGGAGTGTACAAAAGTGTGGTTCCGAGGCATTAAACATGAAATCTCATGGGCTGCTGATAAGGCTAGACAAGGAACCTACTTGGGATATCCGGTAAGCAGGCCTACATGGTGCTTGCTGGGTTGATCAATGTTGAACTCCACATAGGATTTTAAGATGGGGGGGGGGGTTAGATAAAGAACATAGGGAAGAAGATGAAGATGGCCTCCTCACCCTTTGTTTCTTCTTATTTCTGCTCTTCTGGATGTAGAGGTTGAATTCAACCTCAAGGTCAGCCTTCTTCTTTTGCTTCTTCTTCCTTTACTGTTGGCATCTGCTGGTATGCAGGATCTGTTCTCCGGAACCCCTACTTGATTGTCGCAGTGCTGTTTTTATAGGAGGGGGGACTGCATCCATCATTGGAGAGTCCCAGGCCCTATGGGATCTCCGGATCAGAAATTCGGTCATAAGACGGAGGCCACAATGGCCCTGCCTGATTTTCAGGATTCTTTGGCTGTGTTTTTTGAATCTCGTGTTGTGCGGCAACTTCAGAAGGTCCTCGCGAAGATCTCCTTTTCATCTAAGAGTCCTAGATTGTGAATCTGGGCATCCCGGAGCAGGCCTTGCTGGTTCCTGGATCCTCCGGATGGTGATTTCAGTTTAGGGGGAAGGTTGTGATGACCCTTTCTTGGTTTTCAGGATCTTCCAGCTATCTGTTGATTCCCAGTTCTTGTGTGATGCCATCCTTGCCTCCGACGGTTGCTGAATTGTAGGGCGGAAGCTTCACTGGACAACAGATCCTCCTGCTGCAATTCCGGCAAGTGGGAATGGCTCCAGTGGCCAATTCCTATTTTTAGGATCTTCCGGTGATACATTTTTTTTATTTTCTGCCAGGTGGCCGTCCCGAATTTTCTTCTCGATGGCTTCCTTGCTCCTGATAGCTCCAAAATTGTAGGGGATGCTGCTGGTAGGTGCGCTGTAGGTGCTAATTAGAGTAGCCGTCCTCAAAAACAGGAGGATATGTCATCAAGTTAGGTTGCTGATGTGGCAAGAGGTATTCTTCAAGATATCCTTTTCTATGGCTGTCCTGCGAGAATTGCATGCTAAATTTTTGGACAAGGAACTACTTACATAAGTAGTTGGTGACTGGGCTGGGATTATCGCCAATTAATGGGCTTGTCTTTGGAATTAAAATACAGCCCAATGAATACAAGAAGAGGCTGTGCAAACAAGTGGTGAATGGATATTTTTTAAACATAGCCCCATGAATGTTTGGAAGGTGGGCTGTGAAATTGGTAAAGAGATGGGTTGATTTCCCATTGGATTTAGTCCACGATGGACCCATGTTAGTGGGCCAACCTTGAGAATTATCATAAGGGCCCATAGAGGATTGGATCAAACTTGATATTAATCAAATTGGAATAACTTCACAGTGGTGCAAGAAAAATGATAGATGGGTCATTCTTGTCATCTATTGGGCCCATTTGTGGAAGATATATGGTCCGTCATATGCCTAAATTGTGAATGGAATTAACAAACCATGTTTTTAGTAAAATCTCAGTCAACCCAGGCCCATTTTGTGCCTCGGTTATGGGCTATTTGCTGAGAATTACATTGTTCAGTCCATATTCAATTCGGACCAAGTAGTCCTAATCCTTGTAGGACTAGGAGAGGCGCCGCACACAAGGTTGAGTTTGACTAGGATGGGGATTCGACTTAGGTTCAAACTCTCATCAAAATTGCATTATATGCTCAACCTTCCTGTCCTTGCTAGCTTCGGATGCAGGACAACTCCTCTGACCTGCTCTTTCTCTCTTCCTGGTTTCCATGGCTAGACCTGCAGAGGGATTTTCATCGAGGCTTCAAGAGGGGTGATCCTCCAAATGTTTGGGCATAATCAGAGCACCAGGGTCTGTTGTTATCTATCCCGACCTCCAACTGGTCACCTGTCGGGCCTGGCTTGGGCAGACTACCCTTTCAACTGTGTGCTTATTGTCTGAAGATTTTTGTATCTGAGAAGGGCTTGGGTCTTGTGTTTTGGCTGTCAGTTGCTGCAGATAGCAAGAGGAACCTCTCCTTCTCTCTTCCCCTCATCAGCGGTGGCAGGTATGGCATCTTTTCTTAATCTCTTCAAAATTCTGACTTTTTGGGTAGAGCAGCACCTGAATTGCCCACAAACAGGGTCTCTGCTGGGCAGTGCTAGGAGGAGATCATCCCCCTGCACCCCTTTTCCCTGCTATGTGAAGAAGTATGATTCTGAGCGCATGCTTATGCACTTATCGACGTTCTAATTGCACATACGTCTTGTTCTTCCTATTTGATATCAATTGGACTAAGCATGTATGAGTTTCTACTTAGTACAATATCTGATGGTATTTTTATTCAGCCATGCATCTTGGCTTATCATTTCTTAAGCATCCATGTCTGTCATCATCCAATGATGATTAAGTTATGATGTTAATGATCTTTGGCAAAATTCTGAGAGTTTGTCTTGAGTTGAGCATGCTCCTTCCTGCTGGTTCCCCAATCTGATGTGCCTTTGCAAGTCCATGGGCTCCCGATGATTGATTTCTTGTTATCATTTCATATCTTATGATATGTATATGCCTCAAGGTCCTCCTGCAGTTAATTCTCATGCCCCACACCCCCCCGCGGGTTGTGGATGGGTGGATGGAAGATCACTCCCTTGTTTCACCAACTGTATACATGTATGGTCTAATTTATACTTTCTACTACAATCATCTACCTCGGAATTTATCTGTGATTTGGTTTGGACCTTCTGCTTCAACTAAGGGGGTTCCTCGGGTCTCCAATTTGCCTCTGACAATGTTCACCGCCTAAGGGAACCTACTGATCTTCCTCTATGGGAATCTGAGAAATTGTTTTATGTTTTTTTACCCAGATTCTGGCCTGATCGTACATATGCCCCATCTGTTTGTTTCGTGTATAAGGTCCCATCGAAGCGGCAATCTTTGATAATTCTTTAAATGTCTTTTGATCCCCAAGCATGTAGACTTTTTGGTTGAATAACCGGGCATCTTCTGTTCATTTTCTTTTTTCTGCGGGCCCTTGTTTGGGACTGGGTAGACTAATAATCTCCCGGAGAATCTCCCAGCTTGACATGATAATTGAAACCTTAAACAAGGCCTAATATCTTAGTTTAGGACTTGAATCCCAATCTATTTAGGATTAGCCTCTTGCAAGAAAGGCTGGGTTTCGAGTTGGGACCGGGTTGGTTCAGCCCAAACAGGATCCGTGAAAAATTAATATTTAAATATAAAATGTAGAAAATTCATAAAATAGGAAAAAGTGTCAAAAATTTAGAAAATTAGGGAATATGAGTAGACATTTTTTTATTCATTTTTATTCAAATCTTACATTTTTTTATTTTTTGCATAATTTATATATTGCCTTTATGACATTTGGAAAAAATACATAATGTTGAAACAATATACATGACGATTGTATTCGTCATTGCATCGTATAATCATCTTGAGATAAGATCCTAATGATTCACTATAACTACCATACGTGGAGTGTATGTAAGTGTCTGATGATGATTTATACATAAGTTGAGTTATCCCAAAATCTTCTTGGTGATATGTAGAAAATTAAGAGTTTTGAGATGAGTCAACTCAATAAGATTGTCCATAGTACTAATTGTTGTCCTGTTGTCATAGTTGACAAGGCGCCCAAGGCGGTCAAGGTGGTATTCATGGAAGGTTGCGTCGGAGATTGTGATACATAAAATATGCATAAATATAATTATATTTTTACGTTATAATTGAATATGAGTGTTTTTATCTATGTATATAAGTAAATATGATGTGTATGTGAAAGAGAAAGGAGTTAAATATATTTTTATAAAATTTAAGTATATAACACATTTATGATTATAAAATTTATATATATGTGCGATAGTATAAGTGATAGTGAAATACTGTTATAATATTATTAAATGGGGGGCGCAGAGTAGTCGCGGATCGACCTGCGCGGTCAGGTCGCGGGGGTCAAGGGGGCAGCACCCCTTGTGGGGGGTTGTCTTCGCCCCCCGAACCCAAAAAAGTATGTAATAGTATAAGTGATCTTATATATGTAATTATAAAAGTGCGGGTATTTTTTTGGATAAGGAATTAATCTTGATAAATTAAGACTTAAGAGAAACAGAGAGAGGAAGAAGAAAGAGTTGAAAGAGAACTTAATTAAGTATATAATATATGTTTATAATCATAAATCTTAAATATATATGATATTATAAGTGATAGTGAAATATATTAATATGTTCAAACTATCATTAAATTGGTGTCCCTTGTGAGGGGTATCAAGAGGGTAAAACTCCTCAAAATTATTTTTTTTATCATGTAAAAATACCCATGTACGCCTTGCCTGGGTGCCTTGGGCGCCTAGGCGGGTGCCTTGGGCGCCTTTTTGGCCCCAAGCAAGGCACCCTGGCAAGGTGCTACTGGAAAAGCATCTTGCCGCCTAGGCGAGCGCCTTGACAACTATGCCTGTTGTGTGTGCTAATCTTGACCACTTTGTAACTATGCCCCATGATTTGTGTCCTACGTTGCATGGAAAGTTGTAAAGGCGACAAGGCGCCCAAGGCATTGAAGGGTGTCAATTCCACTTAGGCGACAAGGCGGCCATTTAGGCGCCTTGTCGCCTTGACAACTTTGCATGCAATGTAGGACACAAATCATGGGGCATAGTTCTAAGGTGGTAACATTGAATATTTATATATACGTATATACATATGCATATGCATATACACAATCATATGAATAATTAGATGTTAGTATTATATATATTAATATATACATACAAATATATATTCATAAATATAATTATATTTGTATGTTATAATTGAATCTGTATGTTTATGTGTTCATATATTTAAATGTGATTTTATTTATGTAATTATGTAATTATATGTATATATTTATTTTGAGAAATAATTAATCTTGATAAACTTGACGTGTGTGAGAGACAGAGAAGAGAGTTAAAATAGATTTTTGTAAATTTAAGTATATAACATGTATTTATAATTATGAATCTTATATATATACGATAATATAAATGATAATGAAATATTATTATAATATTATTAAATGTGGGACGCAGAGTAGTCGCGGATCAACTTGTACGGTTAGATCGTGGGGGTCAAATGGGCAGTGCCCCTTATAGGGATATCAAGGGGGCAAAGTCCCCCGAAATAAATTTTTTTATTATGTATACATTTTTGGAGCACCTACTTGGGCACCTTGGCGGGTGCCTAGGCTCTCAAGGAAGGCGTCTTTCCAAAAGGCACCCCGGCAAGGCGCTGGCCAAGTAGCACCTTGCTGCCTTAGGCGCCGCTTAGGCGAGCGTCTTGACAACTATGGTCGCATGTGTACCATTCTCTAGTCAACCCCATCGTTATAGGGTAATCTCTAAATCTGTTGACCTCCTCAAATCAATAGTTGTTCCTTTCGCTTCCAATGCTCTATTGCTGCCACTCTTTGACGTCGAATCATTCGACATTTGGTATTGGACTTGAATTTCAACTGTGGTGTGTCTTCTCATCTCTCATTGTACGTTTTATCTGTAATTTCTAATAAATCATTTACAACTTGTTTACCTTTAATCTTAGATTTCTTATCTTGGCATGAAACTTCTCTGGCCTTCTCTGGCCTTCTATCTTTGCCACCGAAGGAGGAATCTGGGTTGGTGAGTTATGAATCCTACAACCGTTAATGAGATCTGCAACTTTAAGTTGTGGATCCCAACTTAACAGGCCTTAAGGCCCGATAATCAGACCAGTGTGGCCTGTCTTATTCACCTGATACAGTGGGTTGGGGAAGACAGACACCCTACGGAGCTGCTCCCCCCTCTGGTTTCATCTGCTGGCTGCAGCCCATTCTGGCCAGGACATTTTGCGGCTTCGCCTTACCTTGGATCTCTGCAACCCACTGAGACTAAGAATCTCACTAGATCTCACCTAAATGTAAAACCATGGGCTAAAACAATCACCTATTCAATGGTGAAAATAAACTTCAGAGCATGGCTAAGGTAGCTCTCCCGGTCAGAGCAAAGGGATGAAAATCACATGTTTATCTTGTTTTGCGTTATCATGTTTCAATGGATGGAGACTAAAATATATATATATTTCTTGGTTTTTTTTTCTTTATCCAAGACACTGAACATTTCTATTTTGATTATGCACATCCCTTACAGACAGCTAATTTGGTGGGAAATCTAGCACCATGTTTTCTACTATCTAATTGTTGAGAAATGTCAGGCAGAACATTCCACGCTTTTGCATTAATTTGGTTGGCATGTTAGTGGGACTTTCTTGAATGCATATTATTATCGTTGTTTTTCACTCAACTACAGGTGTCTGCATGGATATGCAATGCAGAGAAACTGGTATGCTAGAAAATGTTCTACTGCCACCACCACCACTTTTAACTTCATTAAATGGAAATGATATTCAATGGAGGTAAATGTTTTATCTTTATTTCCCTCATTCCATTGGCAGGATTGTAATTGCATCCTGTTGAATAAAGGACTCTCCTTGTTCTTGTCTGTCTCTTCATTGTTGCTGAAGCATGCAACTGATTGTGGTGAATAGCGAGGCTTGGTGCATGATAAATTGCATAAACATTATATAATACTGTTTGCAATGAAAAGTATCTTATGTTTAGTATTGTTTTTTTTTCTAAATCATAGGGCCCACCTAGGGTCAATCTCCAATTAGCTTTGTTGGTTTATTGCTGATTTTAAAGTTTTTGTTCATGGCCTGTTAGGGCTTGATTTTGGGCCTAACTGGGCCTGTTTGGAGCTGCCCCAGGCCTGTTGAGCCTGTTTTGAGCCTGATGTGAGCTTACCGTGTTGGGTCTTGTATGGGCTTGATATTGGGCCTGTCTGTGCCTGATGTGGATTTGCTTCAGGGCCTGATGTTTGATGACTGATTTGGGACTATGTGGGCCCGGTTGTGCGCATGCTGCCTGGGGCTGTGAGGGCCCTATCTGGAACTGAGTTGTCTGTGTGCGTCAACATATGGGCCTTCCATGTGGTCCTGTTTGACGCTTGCTTGAGAGCTCGATTTGGGCCTGTATGGGCCAAGTTGTGGGCCTGTCCAGGCCCTGTTTGGAGGCCTGATTGTGGGCCCTATACGCCTGCTGCTCTTACCCCTGTATAGGGATGTCTTTGATTTGCAAGAGTAGAGCTTGATAACCCTGTTTGTGGCTGGTTTGGGACTGATTTGGGGGTTTCAGAGCCTGAACAGGGGACTTTTTAGGACTAATTTCTGGGGATGCGTAGGTCTGATTTTTGGGATTTGTCAGGTCCAAGCAGGGGTCTTTTCTGAACTGGGTTTGTGGACTGCTTTCTGGTCCTAGGATGTGGGATCAGAATCAGCATTGTGATCGGTGCCCATCAGTCTGATCTGCCGGAACAAATATGTAATAATATAGAATGTCCATAAATAAAGGTTGTGATCAGTTGTCCTTGACTGACTAATGATTTCACAGATGGATCCCTTTCAATATCCTCTGACATAAGATCAATAGAATGGACATTACAGGGCACCCAAAACAAGTGAGATCTAGCTTCCATCAATTTCTTCCCTGTAGTCGTATATGATGCTCGTTGTCAGGAACAAATTACATAATATTCTCTTCTCCAATCTCCTCCACTACAGTGTTCATCAAGCCAAACAGGTAATTTACATTTTTAACTTTGCTTGATGCATCAATGGATTTTAAAAATATAGTTTTCTCATAACAATACACAAGCAAGTTTATGAGGGACTTCCTTGTGATTCTTGTCCACTTATCACAATGCAGCGCTTCCATTGTTTACAGAATCGGTGGAATCGGACCGATTCCGACCGATTCAGGAATCGGATCGGTGGATTCCATGCGTAAGGACCGATTCCGGCATGAATTCCGCGGAATTGGTCGGAATCGGTAGGAATCGGTCGGAATCGATCCGATTCCGGCGATTCCTTGTGGAATCGGTCGATCCTGATTCGTCGGAAGACCGGAAGCTTTGGACCGGTTCGATTCCCGGTTCGATTCTGGACTGGGAATCGAACCAATTCCGGTCCTTTTAGGGCCGGAATCGACCACCGCGGTCGATTCCGGCGATCCCGCGGCGGGCTACCTTCGATTCCGGCGATTTCCAGCGCGATCCTTGCTCGGAATCGACGATTCCGGCGATTCCATCGTTGATCCCAGCTGCCAGCACCGATTCCGCGGCGATTCCAACTCTGCCAGCACCGATTCCGGCGATTCCGGCAATTCCAAGCTACATCTTCAAGTGATTCCGCTGATCCAAACTCCGATCGGCCTCCATTCAACCTGTTCTTCGATCTTTAGAAGGTTATTGGTAAGATTTCTTCGCCGAAAACTTCGTACGTCCATTCTTACGCGTTTCCGACGAGTCCGAGCGTCGTTAAACGTTGTGATTTCCGACCGAACAAGTTTGTTTAAGTTCTGAACTATTCGATTGGATGTTGTTTGCACGGAAAAAATTCCGGATATCCCGTACGTCTATTTTTACACGTTTCCGACGACTCCGAGCATGGTTAAACTCGGTGATTTTTGATTGAACAACTCCGCTCAAGTTGTTTAAACATCGATTGGATGTTCTTTGTACGGGAAAAATTTCGGATACCCTGTACGTTGATTTACGACCATTTCCGGCAAATACGTAACCCTTTAAACATACCGAATGGTGTGTTACTTGGGCTGTCTGCTTCCCGAACAGCGCCTAAAGCAAATTTTATGTTATCTAATCATTTTTAGTGCATTGTTTACATTTTTTGCAGATATAAGCAATGTCTGATCAAGGTGATGCAGCACTAGCACGTGCTTCCGACGTGGGTTGGGAACACGGGCACATGGTAGACCCAGTCAGAAAGAAGGTTCAGTGCAAATGGTGTGGGAAGGAGATGAATGGGGGGTGTTCCGGCTGAAACAACATATTGCCGGAACATGTGGAAATGTAAAGAAATGTAACAAGGTGCCGAGGGAGAAGAGTGAGGAGATGAGAGGCTACATGACAGGTAGAGCCTCTTAACGGGCTGTTAGGATTGAGCAGAGGGAGGAGTCGCACGACGAGCTACTCCAGAGGAGGGGGGACCGTGATTTGTCTACCTCGAAAGGGAAAGGCAAGGGGAAGGCACCAGCTGAGCTGGAGCCAGAGAGCGAGGACGAGTCCACAGACTCCGAGCTTAGACATGTTAGGCTCGCTAGGAAGCGTGCATTTGCTGAGGAGGAGGACAAGAGGAGGGGAGCAGGAGGGTCTGGGTCTAGAGTTGACCCAGCTTTGGGCCGATCAGCATCGGCTCGCCCTACTCAGGACCGAGAGACTGACCCCAGGAGACAGGAGCCATACCGCCATTCTACTTCTACCAGTACTCGATTTACACCGAGTGATGAGTATTTATTTAGGAAACAGAGTGCTGGGCAAATGAGGATTAAACAAGCAATGAAAGGGGTGAAGACAACAGGAATGGCTGTAAAGAGAGCCGTTCGCCACATTGTGAAGTGGTTTTTGCATGCAGGTATCAGTTTTAAATTGGCATATATGTGTTTTATTTACTTAAACTTAATTTTAGCCTGATCCCAATTTTTTTTCACATGATGTAGGCCAATGATTGCAGAATCGGTCGATCCGGATCGGGATCGACCGATTCTTGGATCGGATCGGTACCTACCGATCCGATTCCTATCGGAATTAGCGATCCAGCCGGGAGTCCCGGCTGGATCGGCCGGAATCGATAGGATCGGTCGATCCCGGACCGATCCACCCGGATCGATCCCAAAATCGGTCGATCCGGACCGATTCGCCGGAAAACCGGAAGACCCGGAATCGAACCGATTCCGGGATCGATCCGGTACTGTTTTCAAGTCCGATCACCCCCTATTTGGGGTCGATCCGGACCGATTCTCCCCCCCCACTTGCCCCTTCGCTCGTTCTCCTTCCCCCAAGGCACCTCGAGATCTAGTGGCTTCAAAGCATCCGGCGATCCGGCCTTCGAGAGGGCGATCCAAAGAAATCAAGGCTTGGGGAGGGGCGATCCACCTCGGGAGGGGCGATCCACCCTAAATGCCAGGAAGGCTCAGGGCGGGGGGTGGTTTTCGATCTCCTTTCCCCTCCCCCCACCCCCCCCCCGGGGCCTCGCCCCGCCGGCCGTGCAAGCACGGGATCCCCCATCGGGGGGATTATTTCACCCCCCAACGGGGGTGGAATTGCACCCCCGAAGGGGTGATTGAAGCACCCCTTCGGGGGTGCCCAACAACCCACCCCCGAAGGGGGTGACGTTGGCCCCCCCCCCCCCCCCGGGGCGGGGGGGGTCTGCAAAGATAAAATCCCCCATCGGGGGGATTATTTCACCCCCACCCGGGGTGGAATCGCACCCCCGAAGGGGTGATTAAGCACCCCTTCGGGGGTGCTCACGTACCACCCCCGGCGGGGTGACCGCGCGCCCCCCCCGGCGGGGGGGGCTGGCAAAGATAAAATCCCCCCATTGGGGGGATTATTTCACCCCCAACGGGGTGGAATTGCACCCCCGAAGGGGTGATTAGCACCCCTTCGGGGTCCACCGGGGCCACCCCCGAAGGGGGTGACCGTTTACGCCCCCCCCCCACCCGGCGGGGCCGCAAGATAAAATCCCCCCATCGGGGGGGATTATTTCACCCCCAACGGGGGTGGAATTGCACCCCCGAAGGGGTGATTAGCACCCCTTCGGGGTGTTCACCGTCGCTCCCCGAAGGGGGTGATCGTTTTTTACGTCCCCCCCCCCCCCCCCCCCCCCGGGGGGGGGCTGCAAGATAAAATCCCCCCCATTGGGGGGGATTATTTCACCCCCAACCCGGGGTGGAATCGCACCCCGAAGGGGTGATTAGCACCCCTTCGGGGCTGCCACCGCCCGAAGGGGTGACCGCGGGGCCCCCCCCACAGGCGGGGGTCGGCAAAGATAAAAATCCCCCCACGTGGGGATTATTTCACCCCCAACGGGGGGTGGAATCGCTGGCCTAATATCGGGTATGGTTTCGTGTTGTGTATAAGATGTCGGACGAGGAGCATGGCACCGGACCCGCGAATTTCGTGACATTGGATGGCAAGCCACGGCCATCTCTCGATTCGATAAGAGAGTCGATGCAAGTGGTGCCAAAAAGAGATGAACGGAGGTGTGTATCGGCTCGCAACATATAGCCGGGACGGGTGGCAATGTAAAGAAGTGCGATAAAGTACCCGCCGAGCCGAGGGAGGAGACGAGGGCTTATATAACCGGAAGGGCACCGCGAAGGAGGCGAGAATCGGTCGAGACAAGACCCATACGACGAGTTGCTAGGTCGGAGAGACGCCGATCTTACGGCCGAAAGGGCAAGAAAGGGAAAGGGCCGCACACGAAAGGGTCCAAGTTGATTCTCCATCTTCATCGACGAGGAAGATGCCCGGTGGGAGAGCTGTTAACGAGAGTGTGGCTCGTGCCCGCGAGGACGAGGAACGAAGACAAGGAGCGGGGGAGGTTCGGCTTCTGGGACGATCCGATGCGGGGGCGGGGACAAGGCCTCGTTCAGAGCCTCGAAATTCGGATGTCACATTCCGTTCGACCGATGCCGACAGTGAGACACCGCGATGTACAGGGAGGCGGGTGCAGAGTCGAGGGGAATAAGACAAGCATTTAAAGGGGTGAAGGCATCGAATCGGGGCAAAGAAAGAAAGCCCTTAAGCATACGGTCAAGTTCTTTCTACACGCAGTAAAGATTTCGTTGAAGTTCCGGTTAGCATTCGCTTGTCGATATGAATTATTTATTGTGTTAGCTATTATTAACAATCCTTTCTTTTTCCCTTATCTTCGTTTTTGAATTTGTAGGTGTCCCCAAGACACATGCGCACCCACCATCATATTTCCACTCGCTGCTGATGCGATCGCGAGGCCGGGCTCGGGTCGAAAGCCCCGACATCAAAGTATATATATGAAACAAAGCTGACGAGGAGGTCGATGAGTTGACCTCACGGATGATGGGATTCAAAACCATCTGGAAGGAGACGGGGTGCACTGTAATGTGCGATCGATGGACTGGAATCACAAGGAGGTCACTTATAAACTTCCTTGTGCATTGTTCTGAGGGCACCGTATTTCTGAAGTCGGTTGATGCCTCAGCCAGGTGAAAATGCAGATTACCTATTCGGTTTACGAACAATGTGGTGGACGAGACAGGGAGGCCAACATCGTGCAGCTTTCACGCTGCAACAATGAGGCCTCATATAAGACCGCAGAAAGAAGCCAACGGAGGCTCGTCCTCACTTATTTTCGGGGTGCCCCCGCGCGGCACATTCTATCGACTTGATGTTAAAGATACTGGGTAGGGACGTTAATGTCAAGTCCTCGGTCAACCAAGGACAACTTATCACCTCATTTATCTATGGCCATCCACGACTTTTACATATAACGAGGCAAGACACCAATGGTCATGATTTCGATCGTACCGGGTCCCACAAGATTCGCCACCCATTTTATTGCATTGTAGAGCCTATACAGTGCACAAGGCTAGTTTAAAAAGGTTCATTCTCTCCATCGCTTATCGTGAGTACATGGATACATACAGAGCTCCTCGGGATCGTTACGAGATATCGCTAAAGACGGAGTGTACCGATAAGATAACAAAGGGTGGGAGAAGGTGCAAGATTATTCGTCCGTCATGTAACCTTTGGCAAGTGTGTACTTAGGTTGGTGGATTCAAATGACAAAAATCAGTACGGGGTACCCGTACGATGCTATGGGATAAAGCTAAGTTGAAAATTAAAGAGAAGCATCCCAAGTGGTTACAAGAAGCAGTATGGAAGGTGATTGACAACGTATTGACAAAACCCTACACCACGACATTCACTGCAGTATAATTTAGTAGTGTAATACGCTAATGATTACAAGTTATATTTCGTGTGTATTACCCCACTCGTTATTAAACTAAAGGAATAATAATGTTGTTACAGGGTACTTCTTCAACCCAAGGATACAAGATATGGTGGCCAAGTATGTAATGATGGCGAAGTATTATCGTGCACACTATCCGTAATTAAACGACTATGTAAGACCCAAGAAGACATTTAACGCGTGCGCAGGTTGAAGTAAGTAATACGTTTCATATTAATTAAACTTTTAACTTTATCTCAAGAAGAGAAGATAATTGTTTTAGTTTCGTGCTTTTCGTACGACTTCATACAGCACAAAGATCGGGGTGTACGGGGGATCCGCATTTCGCATTGCCACGACAGGTCCCCCCCAGTAATATACGCTTACCCGAATTAACGACTCTTTCGTTAATTGTTTTTTTCTTTACATAACGTTACATCGACGCATGTAACCGCGT
Organism: Cryptocoryne crispatula var. balansae; assembly: GCA_036172225.1. Classification (NCBI taxonomy): domain Eukaryota; kingdom Viridiplantae; phylum Streptophyta; class Magnoliopsida; order Alismatales; family Araceae; genus Cryptocoryne; species Cryptocoryne crispatula. Next base: position 9,431,755 of record CM069931.1, on the reverse strand, counting down.
TCTTACAATTACACCGAGTGAGCAGTGGATTATGCGACAAACAGAATCGGATGGAATCCACTCACGCTCAGCTTGCAATTCGGGTGCTAAGTCGCAGCACATCGTCATCCCAGCGAGAGAAATTGGAGCACCTTCAACCTTATTCATACGAAGAGGAGAAATAAAGGTTGAAGACAAAGATCGAGAAGCTTGTCTACCGCCATAATACAATACGAGGTCGAGGATAAAGAATATCAAAGATAGGCGAAGATATCGGAGCAGAGATTCGCACACTTTCAGTGGATTGTACCAAGAAAAGAGCACACGCCCAAGCTACTCAGGGTTTTGTCCTCAGATGCGGACTCGGGAATATCTATTCCAAGAAGAACATCCACTGGCAAAGATGGGTGGAAGACAAGGATGCCGAGGGAGAGCTGCAGTTCGACCCGAACGACGTATCAGCGGGCCGAAGGAGAGCTTCGCGCCGTTGTCGCGAGGATGAAGACACGCAGAAGTTGAAGAAAGTCAAGTTCCGTGCGTACGCCTCCACTTCCCCGATCCACCCCGGACTACACCTTCTCCAGTAGAGATATCCGACTCCGCCCCCGGCCGCCACAGCCTCGCTCGGATTCCGCTTTCGGGTCTTTCTACCACCACCACCAAGAAGACCGGTGGATTATTTAGTATTTTTAAAGAAAGCATGCTTACCTTCACACAAGCAAGTCAAGGAGGTACTACATTGAAGAGAAGAAGATAAGTATCAAACGGCGACATCATCTCCTCGACACCGAGACCATCACCACCTTCATCGACGAGGATGAAGAAGAATCGCGCCACCCACACAAAGAACAACAGACGAGGGGTGAGGTGGGAGCGGGGTGGCGGAGGCGAGGGTGGCTCTACTAGTAGTGCTCGGACGAGGAGCAGTCCGCATGATCTGAGCGATAAAAGACACTCACGTTCGAGTGGCGACGGACGGTGGACGAGGTCGAATGCTTTTCGACGAGTTTCCGCATCTTCCTATCCGCAGCCTCGCCTCGCACAGGAGCCCGGCTATCCACCTCCACCATCTTTTTTACCTCCACCTCCTACCGATCGGGGAGTTTACGAAGTTTACCGACACGGCCCGCCTTTATTTTCATGGATACGGCCAATTATGACCGACCCTAATCAACGGAGACTACAGAAAATCAAAATGACCAGACAGAGATCCGTATCCGCATCCATCCTACTCCGACGTTACCATAGTTGTTGAGATGCATACGTATAATGTATTTCTTTCGTTTATTTCACGCAATGTAATACGAGTGGTAAGAAGAATGTGTTGCAGATAATTTGCTGAGTTGGGTATGATTGCTCGTTCGTAAAAACATGTATCTTATTCGGGGAATGATGCGTTCTATTGTGCGATTGGGCCGATACGTGTTCTATATGATCGATTGTTAATTTTTTATAATAACGAGTGTTCCCTATATTTTTTTCACATTTTTCCTGAGTTCTATGTATTTTTATTGATTTTTTGGCGATTTTCCATATTTTTTCGAAAAGCAAAAAAAAAAAAAAAACCGATCCAGACCGTTTCTGGATCGGTCTGGCTCCATTGGAATCGGCCTGGATCGGTCCGATCCGATCCGATCCGGATCGGATCGGACCCCACCGATCCAGGATCCGATCCCGATCCGGCGATCCTTGATGTAGGCATCCCAGCACGTGCAGCCACCAGCCCCTACTTCCAGACGATAGGTTCTGGTACTTCAGAGATGGCTGAAGAGGTGAAGAGAAGGAAGCTAGAGGTCAGGCGTCCTGTCAGCCCAGATGACAGCACGCAGGCTCCTTCTCACTCCTCAGTTGATGACGAGGAGGAGTGCATACCAGCGACACAGCCATCAGCAGCAGCCGAGTCTCCTGATTCACGACATCTAAAGCCGTATTACATGCTGGATGAGCAGACACCGCATTCTTATATTATGGAGCCACAGTATCCAGCATTTGGCCAGGCTGACCAGCAGTGGATTACACCACTAGCTCCACCATCATCTGCTTACGTCTCGGTCGTCCCGCAGTCCGATCCATACGACCTTGATAGCACGGCATCAGCATTGTTTTCATATTGATATGGTCCCGGACAGTATACAAGACTGAGCACAAGGGAGGAGCATCGACAGCAGCAGGGAGAGGAGGAAGACCAATATTTATATCCTAGATATTTGTAGTAGATTGATATGATGTAAATGTATATATTTTTTTATTTTCATGATGTATCAACTCTTTGATTTTTGAATCAATGGAATATGTACTTAACTTCAAGTGGAGTTCATTAGTAATTATTCGATGTGATCCTATGGATGAATGCTAATCTTATTTTTAAAATTTTTTCTAACTCATTTCCTATTTTTTAGATTTTTTTTTGAATTTTTTGATTTTTTTTGACGAAGAAAAAAATTCAAAAAAAAAACCGATTCCACCGATTCCGGAATCGATTTCCTTCCCAGGCCTATTCCTGGATCCGGAATCCATGAGCGCTTCTCTTTTTAGGTGGATTTGAATCTATCTATCCAATAAGTCAACTCATTAATTTCTTCATTCAACCCACTCTCGTATATGTATTTGGAGGTGGGGGATTTTAATCCTAGCTCGGTCGTATCCATGGCGTATGCCATTGTCTGGAAATAAGGATTGACGGCTCCATGTGTTGGGACACTTGCATGAATAAAAATACATTGTCGATAATAATTATTTTAAAAATATCTTAAACATACATTTGATAAACCGTAACATTTTCATATACTTGTGTAGACAAAATTTCACCATGTGCTTGATTGTTTTCTTCGCGGCCTCTGTCGTAGTGTTAACTTCTTTTAAAGCATGTTTTATCTAGCTCTAGGCTCTATCATGCTACCTATATATGGCGGTGTCTAGCATCAGGCGAACTGAATGTGAATGACGGAAATCAGTAACCTAGACAGGTCGTGTGCCTTCCCCCACATTAGAGTGTCTAGCAGTGGCACCCATGGTTGTCCATCTCGCCGAGATCTTGCCCCATGTAGACTGGTTCATAAAATAAATTTTTTAGGGGGTTTTGCCTCCCTGATACCCCCACAAGTGGTGCTGTCCCCTTGACCCCCTCGACCTGACTGCGACTACTCTGCGTTTCGTTTATGATAGTGTAAACACATTTAATATATTTCACTATCACATATACTATCACATGAAAATATGTTACAAGTTTAATACCATATTAATATTTAAATAAGATTATATACAAGTTTAAATCTTTTAGAAGCACAAAGATCAACTTTTTTGTATTGAAAGTGTTTTATAATTGTTCATTCACACAGTTGATGTACAAATGCGTTATATATTTTCATGTAAATTTATTGATGTAATCCTATTTTTATAAGATATTATGTCATGTTTCATACATATATACATTTTGATCCGAGAATCCGAGATCCGATCTCTTGAGATTTTTCCGAGATCTCTTCTCTTTCAACCCCCCCTCCTCGAGATGAAGCCGAGATCTGAGATGACAATTCTTGGTGGCACCTGAACCTCCTGCCTTCCTTCTTCTTTCCTTATCCTCACGGGCCTAAGCCCTATCAGCATACATGGCTCTCCTGACTTGAGCCTTTTCTGCATCATCATATGCAAATGATGAATCAACCTGGATATGAGCTTGTCTTTTTCTTTTTTTACCCTTTTTAGACATGACATTGGTATTTGTTCATCATAGCAACTTATCATGAAGATCTCACCTCTGGGCACCGCCTAGGCGGCAAGGCGCTTTTCCAACAGCGCCTTGCTAGGGCGCCTTGTTTGGGGCCAAAAAGGCGCCCGCCTAGGTGCCCAAAGCGTCCAAGGTGTCTGCCCAGGTGCCCAAGGCGCCCGGGCAAGGCGTCATGGGTATCTTTACATGATCAAAAAAATAATTTTGAGGAGTTTTGCCCCCTTGAAACCCCTCACAAGGGACACCTATTTAATGATATTTTGAACATATTAATATATTTCACTGTCACTTATACTATCATACATATTTAAGATTTATGATTATAAACACATATTATATACTTAATTAAGTTCTCTTACAGCTCTTTCTTCTCCCTCTCTCCGTCTCTCTTAATTTATCAAGATTAACTCCTTATCCAAAAATAAACACCCACACTTTCATAATTACATATATAAAATCACTTATACTATTACATACTTTTTTTTTCTTTCGGGGGGCTTCGCCCCCTTGACAATCCCCCACAAAGGATGTTGCTCCTTTGACCCCCGCGACCTGACCATGCAAGTCGATCCGCGACTACTCTGTGCTCCCAATTTAATAATATTATAACAATATTTTACTATCACTTATACTTTCGCGCATATATAAATTTTATAATCATAAATGTGTTATATACTTAAATTTTATACACATCTATTTAACTCTTTCCTCTTTCACACACTATATTTACTTATATACATAGATAAAACACTCATGTTCAATTATAACGTAAAAATATAATTATATCTATGCATACTTTTATGTATAAGGATCCCCGACTCAGCCTTCCTTGAATACCGCCTTGACTGCCTAGGTGACGCCTAAGCGACTGCCTTGTTGCCTAAGCGGAATCGGTACCCTTCAACGCCTTGTCACATTGACAACTATGCCTTTGCTCAATTTTAACATCCTTTTGTGATGTTCTTCTAGTTAAGTATTCTTTCATTTTTTTTCTTAAACTCAGCTACGACTTTATCACACTTCACATTACCACCGACGTTGGTTATATGTTGCTTGAGGCAGTATACACCTTCATTTATGTCTTTTTAACACCATTTACATCTCACTCTCTTATTTCAATATCCAGTAAATAGCCATGTTGTCATTCAGTGTCGTGATGTGCAGCGGCATCTCTAATTTTATATGCATCCACAAACAACAATTTAAAAATTGTAAGTAATATGATCACCAATTCGGGGTTGACTAAGTATCACCCCAAAGGGTGATCATCCCCCTTGTTCAGGGTGGGAGAAAATTAGAAAATCACTGCCGTTCGGGGGTGAGAAAATTACAAAATCATCACCGAAGAGGTGACCTGTGCTCAGTCACCCCTAGCATCACCCTTGAAGGGGTGGTTGTCATCAGCCACCCCTTCGGGGAATGGTGGCTTTCTCACCCTTGAAGGGGTGAAGGGGTGATCTATGCATTCGGTCCTAGGGGAGCCCCCTTTGGGTGTGGGAGTCTTGGGAAAGTGGAAAGGGGGGATCGAGGAGGGGTATATATCTATTTTAGGGGGATCACCGGAGGAAATCATGGATTGCTGGAGGGGGAGCTAAGAATTGGGTTCCGGATCAACCCGATTTGGATGTTTCCCGATTTCAGCGAATCAGTTGGGATCGACTGATTTGCGATTCGATCTAGTAGGATTGGCCGATCCGGGACTGATCCTACCGATTTTGACTGATCCGGCCGGAAGTCTATGCTGGATCGATAGTCTTGGAGAAAATCGGATCATCCATGACCGATCCGATCCAGGAATCGGATGTTGTCGATCCAGATTGGTTGATTCTACAATCCATGTTTTGGTCTGAACAAGGTAGTTTCAGGGCCTGGTTTGATGATAGGTTTGGCCTATTTATGGGATGTTTAGGAGACTGTTTAGAGGACGGTTTGAGGGGGTGTGCAAGATTGAATATGGTTCTCTTAGGTCTTGTTCTGTGATAGGTTTATGTCAATTTTCTGAGCATGTTTTGAGGACAAGTTTAAAGGTTCTTTAGGGAGCTGTGCAGGACGGGTTTATAGGGAGCTTTTAGGGATGCTTGCAGGGGATCTTAGGCATGTATTTTTTTGGGTGGGGGGTGGTATTAAAGGCCTGAGTTTGAGGGGGTTTCGGACCTGAATATAGGGTGTTCCAAGACCAGTTTTAGGGGTTGCCTGGACTTATTTTTAGGGGGGGGTCGAGTCTTGACTGATTTCTGGGGGGTTTGCAGTTTCTGATCTTTGAAGTTGTCCACGGGGATGTTTGAAGGCTATTTTGGGACTGGTATGAAAGGGTTTTGGGGCTGACCTGTGCTGAGTACTCAACCTGTGCAGGGGTTCTGTTCTAGATCTGTTTCTGGGCCTCAATAGGGGACTGTTTCAGGGCCTGAACAGTGATAGTTTCAGGCTTTGTTTGGGCAGATTTGGGGTTGTTTCGAGGGCTGTTTGTAGTTGTTTTTGATATGGTAGTGCATGGCAGAGGGACAGCCGTGAAAATAGGTGGTTTTGGCTTGTTATAGGGCAGATTTTGATTGGGTTTGAGGGAGTGAAAGGGGGGTGTGTGCACATGCTACAGGGAGGGGCGCACATCCCTATTTGGGCATGAATTTAGGGTGAAAAGAAGGGGATTTGATAGAGGACATGAGGGCGAAGAGGAGGCACAGTCAAGGGCTGCACTTTCTCATATTTTTTCCATCTTTTCTTCTCTTTTTCCTTCTCTTTATGGCGCCGCACTATTGCAGGGTTGGAGCGGTGGCCTCCTCTCCTCTTTTTCTCCTTTCTTTTTTCTTCTTCAGCAGCAAGGGAAGAGTGAATTTTGGCTTCTTTTTCTTTTTCCTTCTCCTCTTCTTCTTTTGGCCGGTTGCGGCTAGGAGTAGGGTAGGGTGGTGCCCACCAGCCATATTAGGCTGTTTTTACTGTGAGAAAAATGGGAGGGTGGTGCCCAACAGCCTGTATAGACTTGGCCTAATCTGCAACAGGAGATAGGATTAGTTAGAAGTATGATATGATAATTTTTCTATTTTTAGGATTTTTTGATGATTTTTATTTATTTTTAGGTGGACGTCCCTACCTGAACCATTTCCAACGTGAGTGGATTGCTTCAAGGGTATTTTCGGAATTTACTAGTGTTTGTCTGAATTTTAGGAATTTTTTATTTTATGAATTTCTTAATTGGGAAAAGGTTAAAAATGTGAAAAATGGAATTTTAGGGACAAAAAGTGAAAATTTCATAAAAAATTCTGACGGGTGTGAAAATCATATTATTTATACATTTGTAATTTATGACTAATATTTTGATTTTTTGAGAGTGGAAAGTCTATTTTATAGAAATTTTAGAAATAAAATTCTAAAAATACAGAAATTCCGAAAATGAAATTTAATAATTTTTTATGAATTTTTGTGGAAAGAGTTAGGTGGCATTTGATTAGGCTTAATATGAAAATATTAACTCTTAATTCTACCTTTAACATCTTAATTAGTGGTAAAAAAGTACTTAAGTTGATTAAGTTATAAGTGATTTCTTTTGTTTGACAATAATGTTAATAAATATTTGTTTGCAAAATTGTCAAACAATCTTTTAATATAATTTTATTTAAAAATATGTATTTATAATAAAACTTAATTTGTCAGCACTCAGCACTATTTTATTACTGATAAGTTAAATTTATTTATAAATCAATATTTTCTAAACATAGAAAATGAGTTTGAAATATATATTTCTAGAGTCTGATATTCAAATACAATTTCAAATAAGATTTTATTATTCTGATATTAACTTTTACAAACAAAGGAAATTTCATTCATTTGAGAAGATAGACTGGAAATAATGGAGGGCACGTGCAATAGCACCTTAGGACTCCAACGTCTGAATCCAAAAAAGCTATTTTGTATCACTTAATTTTAAGAGGCATTTTAAGATATAAGAGCTTCATTCATATGACAGTTCAGCTGTTTATCCAAACAATCTGAATTACCCAATGTCTGACCGAATCAGACATTATACCCCGTTCAGCTCAATCAAACAGGCCCGAAGTGTTTGTAAGAATCCTTTCTTTTTAGGTATAATTATCTTCATTTTTATTGAAATTGATAGGATAATATTATCTTTTTAATCTTTTTTTTTGCTTTCTCCCTTCTTTTAAATAGGCACTAGAGGGAGAGAAGGTGGTGGTGGGCTGGAGATGGGTAGAGGAGAGAGTTTCTCTCACCCCCTCCTTTTTTTGTCTCCATTAAATATGCATGATAGATAAAAGAATGGCTGGATTGTTTCACAACCTCCCTTGACTGTTGGCTCCGTTTTTCTTTCCTTCTGTTGGCTGAGAGCATCCTGAAAACCAGGAAAGGGTGTGCTGGCATCTGGTTGCACAGCTCTCAAAGATGGCTGTTTTGCCAGCTGATGGATGACTATAAATCAGGTATTGATGGTGTGCTGGCGGCCAGATTGAGCCTGGGTTGGCTCATTGATGGGCCTGGATATTGCTTAAAGATGGGTAATTAAATGGGCCTGGATCAGCCTACGCTAGGCCTGGAAATGGTAGGCCTGGAAGTGGGCTGAGATGTGACAGTCAAACAACCAAAATAGGGCCTGAATTGGGGCCATCACATTGGGATTGGAAGCCTTTAGCTTGAATTGGAATTGGGTTGACTTTAAAGTTGATCCCATTAATGGGATTGGCCTTAAAAGTCAAGTTTGAATTAGAATTTAAATTGACCTTTTAATTCTAATTAAACAGAGATGTTCAGCTTTGACACAATTGGATTTAGAGTTTGATTTGATATAAGATTGGATCGGGTTTCCAATTTCAACTCAATGAGAAAGAGTTAGCGCGAGTGGTCTTTGTTGAATTTTCTTCTTCCCATCTTGATATAGACCCTTTGATGGGGACAATTTTATGAGTCTTTTAAAATTTTGTCCAAGTCTGTAAATATTTCTTTTAACAGGGTCCTTTTTGTAAATACGTCCGGACTCTTCTCCCTATATAAGGAGATGTCTGTGCGCACAAAATTAATAAGTGAATATACAGTGAATTTTTGGAAGCCTTCGGCTAGTTCTCTCCCGCGCAGGGGGCTGCGGCCCCCGTCTTCTTCCCCTGTCTTCCCCGATCGGCCAGGAGGGCCTTCCCCTTCCATCCTCCAAATCCGGCAGGTAGCCGATCCCCTTCTTGCTCCTCACCCTCCGGCCTCCGCGCCATTCCTCCCTCTTCCCCTTCCCGGTTCTACTTCCACCGAGGCAAGCAACTTCATTCCGCGACGTCGACCCCGGCACCTTCAGATCCGGAGCAAGAAGCAAGAGCCGGTAAGACCGGTTCCTGTTGCTCCTCCGGCAACTCGATGCAACGGCCATGGTGGAGTCAGATCCTGGTCCCGTCAGATTCTCTCACGCATAGATAACGCTCCAGACGGGGAAGAAGTAGAAGGAAGAAGGAGAAGATAGAGCCGCGGGAGGGGAGGCAGATCCGGCGATGCCCGGATCTCCTCCCCCTGTCCCGCCTGCACCCGAGGGCCACCGGACGATGGCGATGGCGGCGGACTGTCCTTCCCTTCGCGGATGCAGACGGAAGAAGAAGCAGAAGCGGAAGGAGAAGGCGGAGAAGAGGGAAGAGGATCCGGCGATCCCCGGATCCTCCTCCCCTGCGGCTCCCTCTCGGCGTCATCCTTGGCTCCACCTGCCCGCACGCCGCGGCCGCCGGACGCAGCCGTCGTTCCATCTCCGTCGTCCGCGAGAGGGTCGGCTGGACAACGCTGCGCCTCGTCCCCTGCCTCCCCTGCCTCCCCTGCTCCGCCGTCCGCACACTGCCTGCGGCCGCCGGACGACGACGCGAACACGATGTTCGGGCGAAGACGACGCCGCCCGCCCTCGGCATTTTGTCGCGGCCTCGCGGGACCGCCGCGATGCCGCCACGGCATCAAACGGCGACGGCCGGATCGCGGCCACGCGACCACGGCCAGTTAGTTTTCCCCGCGCGCTGCCACGACCCCCCCCCGATGGACGCTCGCGCGTGCGAGCTCGGTGTCCGGCGCCCGGTTCGCGCCCAGGCCGGCCAGCCGGGTCCAGACCCGGTCCAAGCCGGTTCAGGCACTGAACCGACCGGTTCAGTCTGGTTCAGACCATTTTGAGCCGGTTTAGACCGGTTCAGCATGGTTCGACCCGGTTCGGGGTCAGTTCGGGCCTGTTTCGACCGGTTCGAGGCCGGTTTACTTCATTTTGGGTTTGTTTAGGTCGTTTAGCGGCGATTAGCGCCGGTTTATTTCGTTTTCGGTCGGTTTAGCCTGGTCTAGCCGGTTTGTCCCGCATCACCCTTTTTCTTCATTCTTCTTCAATTGTGGCTGTCAACAGGTTTGAAAACCTGTAAGCCTGGTTTTTTTCTAGTGAGCACCCTCTTTTTTTGTAGAAATCAGATCCTGCAGGACTTAGTCTCGATGATACTCTTCTCCTTGGGTCTGCAAGACAGACATGATAGGGAGTCGTCCTGTTTGCTGTTTCTTTGGGACTGGCAGGTTCTGTAAACCTGTCCGCTCTAGTTTTTATGCAGAACTGTGGTCGCTTCTTTTTCCTCTGGACTAGGTGTTTTCTAGAAACAGGTCTGGCAGCCTATTTCCTTTTTCTTCTTCTCATTGCCATCGAGTGACAGGCTTCAGAACCTGTTTTATACATATCTTTTCTTCAGCTGTAACAGGCTCGGAACCTGTTTTTCTTTCTTTTCCTTTTCTGTGAGCCTATGTATTTTTTTTCAGGGTTCCAGCAGGTTCCTGTAAACCTGTGGACAGGTCTATTTTTTGGCTCTCAGGTCTGAGATCTTCATTGGAGTGGGATTGTAATCCTAATGAGAACGATTTGGAATCCCTAGTCGAGTAGAGCTTGGAAGCTTATCTGAGTAGGACTTCTACTTCTTTTTTCTTTTTTGTGTAAATTTTTGGTGTCAACAATGACTTTTTGTTGTTTGCTCAGAGAATTCTAGAAGACTCCTAGAAGTGTGAGATTCTTAAACTCATCATTCCTAGTTCTTCTTTTAAATAAGGTAAATGCTAGAGACATAAGAGATTCACAACCTATGAGTTCGCTAAACTGTACTTCCAAGATTGTTACTAAGGTCATTGCTAATAGAGTAAGCAGGTTCTTAGAGAAATCGATTATCTCCTCTTAATCAGTGTTTCTCAAAGATTGATATATCTTGGATAATTTTGTGGTGGCACACAGGTGCATCCACAATCAAGATGACAGGAAAAAAGGAGATTTTTTAAAAAAAATTAGATTTTAAGAAAGCACACAACAGACGATGTTGGAAATGCTCGAGCGGAATTATGGGACTCACGGGTTTCAGAAATAGATAGATCAATTGGATCATGGAATGTGTTAGCAACTTAGCACGCCAAATTCTTGCTTGAGGTCAATGGGAATTGGGAAATTCTTTGGTTACTTTGTTTGCTCTAAATATTTTTTGCAAGGTGACCCTTTGTCAGCTCTGTTGTTTTTCCTAGTAGGTCAGGTATCGAACACTGTGGAAGAAAGCTAGAAATGGTGGTTTGATTGAGGGAGTGTTGGTGGGTAGTAACAAGGAACATGTAGCGCACCTCCAGGTTACTGATGATACTTTGATGTTTGCTTCATCCAACGTGAAGAAATAAGGTAATTTAAGGGTTTTGCTGTATTTGCTTGGGTCGGTTGCAAGGCTGAAAATTAATGGGACAAATGTGAGGTTATTGGTAATAATTTACAAGAGGACATATTTGAAAGGGTTCAGGATATTTGATATGCCTGTTTTGGCTTCTCCAATTAAATGCTTGTGTCTACCATTATATGATAAAGGAACAAATAAAAGGAAAGGAACTAGGAGAATCTGATCCTCAAGGTAGAAAATAAGCTGTAGGACAAGAAAAAGTAGAATGTTGTCGGCAGGTGAAATATGGGTATTGTCGTGCTTCAAAACATTTTTATGTACTATTTCTCTATTCTATTAGTCCATAAAAGAGTTCACAAGAAGTTGGAAAGTATTAGATCGAATTTCTTTTTGTAGGACAAGGAAAGAGGAAAAGGTTTTCACTATGTGAGGTGGAACCATGTCTTTAGGAACATTAAGGAAAATGGTGTTGGGTTTACGGCGCTGGAAATAATGAACAATGCCTACATTCCAAGTGGTCATGGAAGCTTAATCATTGCGTAGCCTTTATGTGTGGCAAGATATTATGACTCACGCAGTGATTGTCACATCGGAATTGGTACTCAGATTTGTGATCCTGACTGATTTTTCGGGAGGAAAACCAATCGGATAGGTCCGGATTGGCCAAATTTGTTTTAATTCAAAAAATCATAAAAATAAAAAAATCATAAAAAATTATTAAAAAATTAGTAGACATCTAGAAAAACACATAAACACGTACAAATAATGTTGAAAATAAATCATATCATATTCTACCAATATCTATGATATTGGTCATGATGAGACTCCTCATTATTTGCATCTGCCCCTCTGAGGGTTATTGTTATCGATAAGTTTTGATTGGTTTGTTTCCATATCCAAATAAAGACTATGCCATATTAGTGAAATCATACGGTTTGTCTGGTGTTAGGTGGGTATTTGGAATATGTGGCTCGAAGTACTATGCTTTTGGGGTTCTAAATAGCTATGTTGTTTACTCTTTAAAAAAACCCAATTGTGTCCAATGTTGACTCTATCCACTTGAATGTTTGGCGTTGACATAAATCATCAACTGCCGTCCCCCTAGTATGTGCACTTGTAGAAGATCCGTCTTCTCCTCCACCTCCACTTTCACCTCTATGTGAATCTCATGTGTTGATGTTGAGTAGGTGAAATGAACTCTTCCTCATTGTCATATGAGGAGGGTGCTTGTATATTATTTGTTGAATTGACAAGTCTTCGCTAGATTTTCATTTTTCTTTTCTTTATTGCTTCTGCTTCTTCTGTTTGTGAAGAACCTCTACACCCCATGCTACATTGGTAAACCTTCTTTAATTGCTTGAATCATCCTTATTTGCTTGCCATGGTCTCTTTGTCCTCTGAGGGGTTGTTTGTGATGATAGAGTTGGGGCTGGAGTTGGGAGTAGCAGAGACTTCCTCTTGTAAGTCTTCATTGTTAGTTGAATGTTATCTATTTTTTTTCAGTCTATTTACGATTCTCAGGATCGAACTATGAAATTGCTTGCCTTCTCCTTCACCTACTTGTTACTTAGGTGCTCCTCTTCAAAAGGATAGTCCACATCAGTGTCTTCATCCACTTCTTAACATGCAATAGGTGTTGCTTTAGCTTGTTCTTGGCATGTTCTACTTGCAATTCTTGAGAATCTCTCTTCTACTATTCTATGACATCTTTGATGTTCTTAATTCTCAGCTACATGTTGTAACGATATAACACAAGTTTCTCCAACCTATTAGATGTTATTCATTCTCTTGGTATGGATTATGCTAAATGTACTTCAGTTCCTTACATTGGGAAGAACTTGGGCTTTAAGTCATATCTAAATTGCAATTGAAGCAAGAGGATTCCATACACTTTTTGTATTCACCTAAACCCACCACTCAGTTACAAGGAAAAACAATATATAAGTACATTATTGAGTCAAAGGTAATTGACATTCATGATAAAATTGGAGGCTTAGAGCCAATTTGTTTATATATGGAGCAAATTTGTCATACGAATACCTTAGATCTGGATTCGAGTACACCCCTACTTTAATCCTATATGATTGTATCTGATAATTGAGAGCATACTTGTCAATAGTTCTCATGATGTATAACACAATAACATTTGATAAAGAAAAACATATAATTGGGGGTTTGACACTTACTTCCAACTTAACTTCTGTTCTTTTCTACCAAGTTTTTGAAAGTCATATTACAGATAATGTAACACACTTTCTCTCCAAATTGTATCCATGGGTTTGAAAAATATCTTGTATTCATTCCATATCAAATAAAACCATGCCTTTATGATTCAACCAATGATTAAATTAAATATAACAAGATTTACTTGCTATATGCACGTTGTGATGTATTGTCCCGTCCCATCTTTCATCAATTATTTTTATCGCTTTTTATACATTTATGATACTTCTCTTTTATTTTCAATTTTGCTTTATCTACGGCATCATAGAGATATCTAATTTGGTTTCTTTCATCTGAGGTTTTTAATCTCTACATCCTCTCTCCTTTTAGACCAATTTAAATTCATCTATGTAAGCCTTCAGCTCATCTTTCTTTTTATCAAATCTAGCAATGTAAATATATGTGCTGGTCGGGACTTGTAAGCTCGGTCAAGCCTCCTCAACTGCATTAACTATGGTATGAAAATACGGGCTAGTGGCGACATGTGCTGCAATGCTTACATTAATTTAACATGAGAAAAGTTGTTATTGCCGAACTCAAAAAGTAGATATAATGTCTGAGACTGACTAATTTTAGATTGCTATCTGCATATAAAAACCATTTGTAGATATGTTTGACTGCTCATGTTGCAGCTGAAGTGGTTGTTTTGACCCTTTTAAATGCATGTTTAGTTGTTCTTTGTGAATTGTTCTATTTTCTAAATGAATGAGCATGCTCAGTGGGTCATGTCAAAGTTGATTGACAACATGCCGTTTCTTCTAATCTGACATCCTTAATGGGTTGGGTCCATTGTGATCGACAAAATGTTGGATCCCCAGCTGTAGCTCTAGCTCTAGAGCCTCTTGCTCCATTTCTTCTCTTTGTGATTGGTTGCTGGAATGCATAACTCTTCTTATCTCTTCATCTTGTTTATAAGAAGATATGGATTTCTCTGCTTCAGCTTCAGCTCGTCATTTGTCTTTGCCTTTTTGGTTTAGTAGTGTTTTTCTTCTTTCTAGAAGCTCTGAATGCAAGGTTTCTTGATGTTCAATCCGAATTTCTCTCAGTCATGCACTTCTTGTAAGCTAGGTTCTCCTAGCTTCAATACTTTTCTTAGGTACCTTGTCATTTTTCTTTACATTTTCACTCATCCCATATATATGTTGTTTCAAATGGAATACTCCCGATTCATTTGTTGCACATCACATACATTGTACCTTTTTCTTATCGGCGTCCACCAAATGGCAGTGTTCCCATCTGTTATCACGGGGAGTAGATGCATCAAAGTCATGTTCTTGATTGGTCGTTGGTCTAAACTTTGCAACATTAACACATTAAAACAATTTGTTTGTTTGATAAGTCGATCACAATTTACAACATTACTGGGTTAACGAATTAAAGGGTGGTCTAGGGGGGGACATCAGTGATGCGGAACTAACAAGGATCTAGAGTGAAGGACATTAAAGGCAGACACTCTTTAAGAATTATCAAGTAAATCTTCACTTAAAAACAGTTAGGTATTCAAGATTGACTTCCCTCTGTTAGCACTAGAAATTGGACCAGCGAACTTTTATCCATTTTAGAAAATATTCAGGATTTTAAACAACGAAAATTCTTTCAAATCAACCAGTAGATCTAAATTCATCAACTAATTAACGAAATCGATTTTGATAGCTTTCAGTTGGATTTGAAATAATCTCACAATTTTACGCCAACTACTTGATTATTATCGGGCTAGAATCCTAACCGCACATTTGAGCATGGCATTTCGAGACGTATAATGGAAAAGCAAGTAAACATACAAGGATTTATGAAAGAGATTACCTCCACACCGGAGTGTGGGTGTCGGCTCGGCTGGTTTCAGTCACGATTCCTTATACATCCAGATTCACTCAAGCTTTACACATTCAAATAAGACCCACACCTCGCAGGGTGGCAAGAGGTCAGAACAAGCCAGAAATCTGGAATCGTGACTGCCACCAGGTTGACAAGCAAACCAGAGATCAAGTTCGGCCGCTGATCTGTTTATCCAAAATTAATGAAGTCGCCTCGAACAGAAACTCAAACCAGCTTAATTTTGGATGCGCCCTGGGGTTTCAGATGTCACTAGCACATTCCAGTCTCCAATTCCGAGTTTAGTAGGCGTCTCTGAGGAGTCACTGGTACTTATTTGGATTGTTAATCGTTTACCGCGGGCCGAACTAGAGTCGTGCGCAATCTCGACCGTTGTCTGGTGAATGATTACCACTGGGCGAGGACCAGTGCAGTAAACTGTTCGAATGTCAAAACCGAGGGAAACAGAGGACGGACTGTTCACTGGACATGGACCAGTGTAGTGTTCTGTTCAACTATCAGATCCGTAGAAAATAGAAAGAGCTATCCACTGGACACGGACCAGTGTAGTAACTGTTCTAATGTCAAAACCGAAGGAAGCAAAGGACGAGCTGTTCACTGGACCTGGACCAGTGTAGTATTCTGCTCAAATCTTCAGACCGGATTGAATAGAGGAAATCATTCACTGGAGTGGTCCAGTGAGACGCGCGTCTCGATGGTAACAATCCGTAAGTAGATCGTATTTTGAATCTCCGGAGTGACATTAAATCGTATTCGCTACGATGTTCCGACAATCATAGACCATGAGATCTCATCTCTTTAGTTTTAATGACATCATCGTTCTAAGCGAACTAGTCATCATTGTCCATGAACGAATCAAATTTCAAAGGTGCGGAAGATCTCAAAGAAGCTGAACGCATCAAACCGTCTTATGGACTAGTTCTGGATGCATCTCCAGCTAGGGCTAAGCCACTCATCGGACGCTCACAGATCTAGAAGGAATCGGGAGAACCAAATCAAAGGAGCACGACCAGGACTAGTTCTATTTGCAGAACATCAACGACATATGAGGTCGTGACGGGAGGTGCAGTAGAACTGGAAGTACCTACTAATTTCATGCATTTCCGATCAGATAGAACCCACTGTAAACAAGGCGTAATACTTAGCTGGACTGTTGAAACTATGAGGGACATCCTCTGCTGGTAGACCAATGCGTTATAGAAAAGCACCAGAATGCAGATCCGCCTTAAGAAGAAGCCGCGGCCATGGAACCAGACCAACGCATTGTTGAAATGCTGCAGTATGGAAATCAGCCTTAAGAAGAAACCGCGCCCGTGGAACCGGAAGAAGGATCCGGCCGTCGCAGCTGAAGAAAGCGCCTTCGTACGCCTCGGGAAACCACTTGGAGAAGCCTCAAAATGGAAGGAATTGCCAGAGTGCTCTTGGAAGGTAAGGGTAAAACTACTAGCTAATGGAAGGCAGAGTAGTAAGGGCACTCGCTGGATCTAAAGGACGGGAAGAGAAGCTCCGGAAGAACGTAACCTACGAACAAGAGAGAATATGCGCAGAAGAAAAATGAACTGTTTCTCTTTCATCATTGCCTTCGACGAGGCCCTCCGTCTCCCTTTTTAAGGAGCATTACATGGTGAAAAAATAAAAGAAAAAATGGAAAGGTCAGAGCGTAATGGGCCCGCGGCGCTAATGTGCTACGGGGAGGCCAGCTTGCGCTGTTCAACGAGGTGGTCAAACTAAATCCTACGTAGTGGGCTTACACTAAAATAGCCCGAAAAGACTCGAAATAAGCAAAGCAAAATTGGGCCGAATTTGAAATCAACGGTGGCCCAAAAGAGAATGACGAAAAATTAAAGAAATTAATGCGGATCCCTCTTTCTCGACGCCGATAAAATCTCCCAAACCGATTTGGGCCGAATGTCCCCATTAATTCCTCCGGGTCAGAGAGGGTTCGACTTCGTCGAATCAAATCTCTAATAAATACATGTATCGAGATGTTGTAGCTGCGGTGCTCGATACCCCGAGAATCATCGATTGCGGTGTCTACCTTTCCAGCGTACTAGGTACCTCTGAATCAGTCCATCCGAGGATGTAATTACCTGCTCGTCCATTATACACTCTACTTGCTCATGCTCAGAGATTTTAGGTACATTTCGAAGTGGACTATCGAAGTGTCTCGGATTGAAGGAATTAGGCCGAACAAAGGCTTCAATGGGTAAAGTAGTTGGCGGTTGAAAAGCTATCAAATCGAAACGTTAAAGGTTGAAGCGAATCCATAATCTAATGGAAGATCGAACGTAAGCATTGTTACCGACCCTTTTTATGATCTTAAATGGTCCGGCTCCCCGGTTATGCAATTTCTTAACGGTCAGAAGGAAACCGTTCGGGACGAATCCGATGATACGAATCGCCAACTTGAAATTCTTTTTGTCGTTTGTGAAGATCAGCAAGATTCTTATAGAGTGTATTCTGTGTTTCTATATGCTGTCTAATCTGTCCATGCAGACTCCTAATGTGTTCTGCTAATGATTCAGCTGATGCAGATAATTTTTGCATGAGAGGAGTGTTTACAAGGTCAACAGGTCTTCTAGGCCTATATCCTGAAACAATTTCAAAAGGAGATAACCCAGTGGTTCTGTTGATAGAATCATTATATGCAAATTCGGCCAGTGGAAGGATACAGTCCCAGACTCTGCGTGCTCGTTGTTAGACACCTCAACAAGTCCCCTAGACTGCTCACGACTTGTTTGCCCGTCGGTTTGAGGATGATAGGCCTTGGAAAATTTTAACTTTGTGCACAATAAATGCCACGTGTCTTCCAAAAATAATGGCAAATTTCACATCTCTGTCGATCAACGATAGTCTTAGGCAAAGTGAAGTCTAACCACTTCCTTTAAAAACAGTCTAGCAATGATTGATGCATCAGAAGTCTTGGCGCAAGGAATAAAATGTGCCATCTTAGAAAACCTGTCTACAACAACCAGAATAGAATCATACCTCCTAACAGTTTTGGGAAGACCTAAAACAAAGTCCATGCTAAGGTCTTGCCATGGACAATCGGGGATAGGAAGGGGAGTGTATAATCCAGTGTTCTGTTTCCTGAATTTGGAGGTAGCACAGGTATAACATTGAGAAACAACTTTGGCCACATCCCTCGACAACTTTGACGATAAAATCGTGCTCGACTAATTCTATGGTCTTATTGCGGCCAAAATGACCACCAAAGACCTGATATGTAGTTCCCGCACTAAGAAATCTCTTAGTGAGGTACGAGGTATACACGAACGATTACCTAAGAAGAGGTAACCATCGTGAATGAGGAAGCTGGAAAATCTCGAGATGGGTCCGTGAGTCGAACTAGAATAGATGTCGACGAAAGTACGGCGATCAAGATATTCTTCCAAAATCTGGGAAAATCCAACAGTTTCGGCACTAAATGAATTTAGCAGAATGATTCTTCTGCTAAGAGCATCAACAACTCTGTTTTCTGTTCCTGGTTTATGCTTTAAGACAAAAGTGAAAGCCTGAATATACTCAACCCAACGACTGTGTCTTGGGTTATGTTTCTTTTGGGCCTGAAGGTATCTCAAGGCTTCATGGTCAGAAAATAAGACAAACTCCTTAGACAAGAGATAATGCCGCCAGTATTTTAAACTCTGAATAATGGCATAAAACTCTTTATCATAAGTAGAATATCTTAATCTGGCATCTGATAACTTCTCACTGAAGAAAGCAATAGGATGACCCTCTTGTGATAGAACTCCCCCAATACCAATTCCAGAGGCATCACAGGCAACTTCAAAAACCAAGGAGAAATCCGGAAGTTTAAGGACAGGTGACTGGGTCATGAGTTGCTTTAAAGAAGCAAAGGCAGAATCAGCTGCCTTAGACCATTGAAAGTTGCCTTTCTTGAGGCAATCTGTGATAGGGGCATTACGGTCTTGAATCCCACAATGAAACGTACGTAAAAAGTGGCCGGACTCATGAAAACTCCTAACATCATGGATGTTTTTAGGAGTAGGCCAATCGAAATGGCTTTGACCTTCTGCAGGTGCAACGAAACGCCATCTTAGAGACTATGAAGCCCAAGAATGTAACAGTGGGAGTGAGAAAAGAGCACTTCTTAAAATTCCCAAATAACAATTTTTCTTCTTAAGGCTTGACGGACTGTCTAAGATGTCTAAATGTTCGATTCGTGATAGGCTATATATCGAGAATATCATCAAAATATACTACCACTCGACCGATAAAAGGCTTAAGGACAAGGTTAAATCGACCTCGTTAAAGTCTTTAGGGGCATTAGAAAGCCCAAATGGCATCAAGCCATTCGTAAAGTCCATCCTTCGTTTTGAAAGGCATTTTCCACTCATCACCGGGTCTAAGCCTTACTTGGTGATACCCACTCTTCGAGTCAATTTTAGAAAAGATCGTGCCCGACTAACATGTCGAACGTGTCATCCAAACGAGGTATAGGAAAACGGTACTTGGAGTTATCCTATTTATCGCCCCATCTTGTCGACGCGCGTACGCCATGTTCCATCTTTCTTTGGAGCAAGCAATGCTTTGGAAATGACACGTGGACTAAATGCTCTCTAATGTAACCCTTCTCCAGTAACTCCTACTTGCCTCTTAAGTTCCTCGTGGGACTTCGGATCCATCCTATAATGTAGCGGAATTTGGTAAAGTGGATCCTGTAACCGGATCTATGGCATCTTGGACTTCTCTCATGGGAGCGATTCGGTAGGAAGTTCATCGGGAAAAACATCAGCGGAAATTCGGTTAGAAGTTCTTGAACTTCCGGTTTAACCTCGGCTTTGGGGTGGGTGTTTTCAATCTCTTTGGCTATCAGAGAATACCGGCCCATTTCTACTTTGATTTCGAATTCATGTTCTCCCGAAGATGTGTAGAAATGCGGGTGTTCCAAAGTGACTAAAGAGACCTCTTTTCCTTTGGGTTTTGACTGAGCTTTGACCAGTTTGGGTTTGGTTAAGCTCTCAGTTTCTTGGTCAGATTTCTGGGATGGAGGTTTTCCTTCTGTCTTCTTAAAAGAGTCATTTGGATTAACAGAAGGTGTTCTTTGTGAAGTTGAGTTAGAAGAGTCATTTGAACTCTTGGGCAAACAAGGTGGAGTAGGAGAGAGAATAATCTGTCTCCCATCAAAAGTGAATTCACAGACATTTGATCTTCCATGCAAGGTAGCATCAACATCAAAAAGCCATGGTCGTCCCAATATAATACTTCCCACTTCCATGGGAAGCACATCACACCAAATGCTAGCAGAATAAGGGGGAAGTTGGATAGGAACCAGGCACCTACTTTGTACTGGAATGGATGTGGAATCAACCCAAGAGACTCTATAGGGGTTAGGATGGTCAGAAGGAAGAAGCCCAAGTTTCAAAACGGTATTAGTGGATATTGCATTGATACAACTTCCACTATGCATGATGAGCTTACGGACCTTCCCTTTGGCCACAAAAAAGTATGGAAGATAGAGGTTCTCCTCCAATCATCATTAGAGACAGATTGGGTGAAAGCACATCTCACCACCCCTAATCTGGTTTCATCTTCTAAGGGTGCCAGTTGACTTGGGTCAATCTCATCTTCCTCGAATTCTTTTAATAATTCCTGATCAGCTTCATACACTACAGGTTGAAGGTTAGGATCCTGGTTCTCATCTTGATAACCCTCAATGCATAAGGAACGATTTTGTGGACATTGAGACTTGTAGTGTCCCATCTTTCCACAACCAAAACACTGAATCTTCCGTTACTACCCTCGAGCGACAGCGGAGTTGTTTTCTTATCTTCTCTCTTGTAAGTGGAATCTTGAGGAGTCTTGAGAGAAGGAATAGGTACTAAGGCATCTCGAGGAATATTCTGTTGGGTTCCTCTGTTTGGTGGAAATGAAGGTCTATGATTAGTGAAATCTGGGATTCTAGGAGACGGTTGAGGGAATCTTTGACCACGAGAATCATGATTAGGAGCCTGAAGATACTTATGCCTAGGAGGTTCTGAGTCTGTCGTTCAAATTGTATAACAACCTCATAAGCGTGATCAAGGGTTGAAACGCTTGCCCTAAACAACTCTCTCCTAAGCTCGGCCTAAGTCCCTTCCGAATGCGGGCCGGTGTCATCATCTCGTCTTCACAGATACCACACTGGGAGGTATTCATCAAACTCTGCAATATAACTAGATGCACTACGATTTCCTTGGGTGATGCTTTGCCATTTATCAACCAGCATTTGTCTGTAAGAAGAGGGTTGGTATTTCTCTCTCAATTTGGCTTTCATCTCCTCCAGGTTACGGATTGGTTCTGTGTCTCTGCCTGCAAAAGATTCTATGTTATTCCGATGAACCTTAGCTGTCCTAAGAGTTTCATTTTCGCGAAACCTAATCTTTCGGCTTCGACGGATCATCGTACCAATCAAAGTAATGGTCCATCCTGCCACCCGGTCATATAGACCTTGGGGTCTAATGAACCCTCGAAAGTTTGGGGCATCCACCTTTAATGTTTCTAAGGCATCTCTCTTCAGCCTCCTGCTCTCTCCTTTGTCTAGCACCCATTCCCTGAACCTGAAATTCAGGTGGTTGATATTGTGGTTGAAAAGGAAATGGTGGTTGTGGGAAACCTGGAGGCTGAGGAATAAAAGGAGGAGGTGGAATAAAAGGAGGTTGTTGTGGAGGAAGGTCACAGCAGTTGGGATTCCTCCCTGGAAAATTCAAATTCCTAGGATCCTGAGGGAATCGAGGTGGTTCAGGCCTAATTGGAAAATTCAGATTTCTTGGTCTTACAACCTCAGTTAAACCTGGCCTATTTTCTAACCCAGTGACTCTTTCATTAAGTTCATGAAGAGTCTGGTCAAAATGGTCAAATCTGTCAGTCATTCCCCTCATTAAGCCCTCTAAATGTTCAAAACGGTCAATCAATTGAGCTGTGTGGGTTTTATAGAATTTGGTTCGGCATCACGTATGTGTTGACCTGGTAAGATGTCCCTCTCCTAGTGGTCATGCAAACTATATGAACGCAAATGAAAACAAAGTAATTAATGCAATGAATGCAATGTCCTAGACTCTGGCTGTGCTCTGATACCAAGTTGATGCGGAACTAACAAGGATCTAGAGTGAAGGACATTAAAGGGAGACACTCTTTAAGAATTATCAAGTAAATCTTCACTTAAAAACAGTTAGGTATTCAAGATTGACTTCCCTCTGTTAGCACTAGAAATTGGACCAGCGAACTTTTATCCATTTTAAAAAATATTCAGGATTTTAAACAACGAAAATTCTTTCAAATCAACCAGTAGATCTAAATTCATCAACTAATTAACAAAATCGATTTTGATAGCTTTCAGTTGGATTTGAAATAATCTCACAATTTTACGCCAACTACTTGATTATTTTCGGGCTAGAATCCTAACCGCACATTTGAGCATGGCATTTCGAGACGTATAATGGAAAACGAGTAAACATACAAGGATTTATGAAAGAGATTACCTCCACACCGGAGTGTGGGTGTCGGCTCGGCTGGTTTCAGTCACGATTCCTTATACATCCAGATTCACTCAAGCTTTACACATTCAAATAAGACCCACACCTCGCAGGGTGGTAATTGGTCAGAACAAGCCAGAAATCTGGAATCGTGACTGCCACCAGGTTGACAAGCAAACCAGAGATCCAGTTCGGCCGCTGATCTGCTTATCCAAAATTAATGAAGTCGCCTCGAACAGAAACTCAAACCAGCTTAATTTTGGATGCGCCCTGGGGTTTCAGATGTCACTAGCACATTCCAGTCTCCAATTCCGAGTTTAGTAGGCGTCTCTGAGGAGTCACCGGTACTTCAACTGGATTGTTAACTGTTTCCACAGATTGCTGAACTAGAGTCGTGCACAATCTCAACCGTTGTCTGGTGAATGATTACCACTGGGCGAGGACCAGTGCAGTAAACTGTTCGAATGTCAAAACCGAGGGAAACAGAGGACGGACTGTTCACTGGACATGGACCAGTGTAGTGTTCTGTTCAACTATCAGATCCGTAGAAAATAGAAAGAGCTATCCACTGGACACGGACCAGTGTAGTAACTGTTCTAATGTCAAAACCGAAGGAAGCAAAGGACGAGCTGTTCACTGGACCTGGACCAGTGTAGTATTCTGCTCAAATCTTCAGACCGGATTGAATAGAGGAAATCATTCACTGGAGTGGTCCAGTGAGACGTGCAGACTCAGTAGCTAACAATCCGTAAGTAGATCATGTTTAGATCTCCGGAGTGACATTCATCATATTCCCACTACGACGTTCCGACAATCATAGACCATGAGATCTCATCTCTTTAGTTTTAATGACATCATCGTTCTAAGCGAACTAGTCATCATTGTCCATGAACGAATCAAATTTCAAAGGTGCGGAAGATCTCAAAGAAGCTGAACGCATCAAACCGTCTTATGGACTAGTTCTGGATGCATCTCCAGCTAGGGCTAAGCCACTCATCGGACGCTCACAGATCTAGAAGGAATCGGGAGAACCAAATCAAAGGAGCACGACCAGGACTAGTTCTATTTGCAGAACATCAACGACATATGAGGTCGTGACGGGAGGTGCAGTAGAACTGGAAGTACCTACTAATTTCATGCATTTCCGATCAGATAGAACCCCTTTGTAAACAAGGCGTAATACTTGGGAATTGTTCGAAACTATGAGGGACATCCTCTGCTGGTAGACCAATGCGTTATAGAAAAGCACCAGAATGCAGATCCGCCTTAAGAAGAAGCCGCGGCCATGGAACCAGACCAACGCATTGTTGAAATGCTGCAGTATGGAAATCAGCCTTAAGAAGAAACCGCAGCCAT
The DNA here is from genome assembly GCA_036172225.1 of Cryptocoryne crispatula var. balansae. Taxonomy (NCBI): domain Eukaryota; kingdom Viridiplantae; phylum Streptophyta; class Magnoliopsida; order Alismatales; family Araceae; genus Cryptocoryne; species Cryptocoryne crispatula. The sequence goes on along the minus strand of CM069931.1, from coordinate 9,407,522 downwards.
GGAACCAGAAGAAGGATCTGGCCGTCGCAGTTGAAGAAAACTGCCTTCGTACGCCTCAGGAAACCACCGATGAGAAGCCTCAAAATGGAAGGAATCTGCTAGAGTGCTACTGGAAGTAGAGAGGTAAAACTACTAGCTAATGGAAGGCAGAGTAGTAAGGGCACTCGCTAGATCTAAAGGACGGGAAGAGAAGCTCCGGAAGAACGTAACCTACAAACAAGAGAGAATATGCGCAGAAGAAAAATGAACTGTTTCTCTTTCATCATTGCCTTCGACGAGGCCCTCCGTCTCCCTTTTTAAGGAGCATTACATGGTGAAAAAATAAAAGAAAAAATGGAAAGGTCAGAGCGTAATGGGCCCGCGGCGCTAATGTGCTACAGGAGGCCCACTTGCGCCTGTTCAACAGAAATTGGTCAAACTAAATCCTACGTAGTGGGCTTACACTAAAATAGCCCAAAAAGACTCAAATAAGCAAAACAAATTGGGCCAGAATTTGAAATCAATGGTGGCCCAAAAGAGAATGACGAAAAAATTAAAGAAATTAATGCAGATCCCTCTTTCTTTGACGCCGATAAAATCTTCCAAACCGATTTGGGCCAATGTCCCCATTAATCAGCCCCTTAAGGGGCTGTTGATAGTTAGCTTAAATAGTCACCCGGGGGATAGGGGCAAGCAGAGGTTCCTCATTGGGGGGGGGGGTGAAGAACAACCTCTTAAGGGGCTGTTTTGGTGTTAAAACAATCACCCTTGGGTGTCTGTTTAACCCTTTGGGTGGGGGAGGACCAAAGGAGAAAGGGGCTAGGGTAGTCTTTAGTTGCAAGGAAGTAGCCAGAACTCCAAGTAGTTCTCAAGGGGAAGGGGGGTTATAAGCACTCCAAATCTTACCAAAGGGAGGGGGGAATCGTCAATGAGGGGAGCCCTAGAAGCGCCGTTGGTGAAGGGGAATTGCCCATAGAATGATCTAGATTGCCGGATTGAGAGGGATTAATAGGGGATTGTCACTTCCTCCCGAGAATTGTTGGAAGATCTCTGCAAGGATCGCTATAATCGCCGGAGTCCTAGGAGAATCGAGAGGGTTGGGGAAGGATTTGGCTTTATGGGCTAATATCACCCTTATCAGCATGATATCGGATCAATATCATACCTGAATCAGGCCTAATTTTGGGAGTAGAGTGGAACTTAAGTCTTCTCGACAAAATCAGGGGAATCAACCGATTCTACGAAATTAGCCAATACCATTGATTCAAACCTATTGTGTTGAGAATCCAATTTGGGTTGGTCGTCCTTGACAAAATCAAATTGAGACCGACTGATCCGGTCTGGTTGATTTTGTTATCAATCGCTTCATATTTGAGATCAACTTCAGTGATGGTTTGATTTATGATTTTGCAAATAGGGTTATAATTTCTAACATACGAAACAATATTATTGTGATAACCCAAAAAATTTCATCTTGACCTTTTTGGTAAAAGGTTGATTTTTTTACCTTTGACAACTATGAAAATATGTGATGTCATAAGAGTATTTGTTAATTTGGGATATATAAATATATTGAGGTTATTGGAATTATCTAGAATTCTTTTGAAATCTCTTCACTAAATTTGCAATATTTCGATGTTATTTACTTCGAACAAAGATTTGAACTTCCTTGATCAACTGTCACAACAACAACTCATATGTTGAAGACATACATCGAAAAAAATAAATATACAAGAAAAATAACCCTATGAACTTGATGAAATGGAAAACTTAGTGTTTTGCTATTTGGTTTGAGTTTATTTGGGTTTTATGTGAGATGTGTTTTATTTTGATTTCGTGTTAGTGTCTGTGAGAACCTTACAATTCTTTTGTTTGAAAAGTAATTTTATGTACCATTAGACTACTTAGGAAAAATAAATGATAGTTTATAAATGTATTAAATAGTCCAATGATATTTTAAAAGCATAGAATTGAGGTTATCAGGTTCTGTGAAAATTTATTGTTTTGACCTCTCCCTATTGGATGGTATGAATTTCTGATGTTCGATTACATCGAGCAACCGTTTGAAGATCCTTGATTAACCGTCATAACAATTTACTTGTCAAAAGTACACATCCACATAAAGAATTAAGCTCAAACAGGGCAGTAGCCTTACAAGTTTGATGAGATGCAAACATCTTACTTTATATTTGTTTGAGGTTGATTTTATTTGATTTGAATTTTGGGTTTGGGTTTATGTTTAAATTTTAAAGTTGCTTGAATTTTATGTTCAAGTTTGATGCTATTTTTTGTTGTCTTGATTTTTTTTTGAATTTGATTTGATTTGATTATTTGATTCCAGTTGGAATTAATTTTTTTGTTTTGGTGAGTGAATTAAGTGTTTTAGGATTTGATTGATTTGATTCACTTGGTTGACATGTTTTAAGTGAGATGTTTTAATTATCTATTTTTTATGTCAGTTTGTGTTTTTCACGTTTGTTTGGATGTTTTAATGTGTTTTGAATGTTTGGAGTTTTGATTAGTGTTTTAAGTATGGTTTGAATATTTTGAATGTGTTTCGGTTTGTTGATTTGAAGTTTGATTTGTTTTGTAATATGGTTTTTCTTGTTTTAAGATTGATTTCGCTATTTTTATGTGTTTTGAATGTTGCTTATTTGATTTTTTTGAAGTTATTTAATTGTCACTTGATTTAGGATTTAATTTTATGAATTAAGTGATTTTAAGATGAATTTTCATTTGTTAAATGAATTTTTTAAGTGTTTTCAGATTTAATTAAATATATTTTGTGTTTGTTTTATTTTTTTATTTTAGTTTGGTTCGCATCGCATCGAGTCTATTGGGTTAATATTGGTTGTCCAAGCTCAAACATCGGTGTTGACACTTCAACTTCTTTGTATTGATTGTATATCGGAATGCTTGTGCATTGGTTGGCATGTCAGTGTGTCATTATCATGAATGTGATCAACTTGGCATGTAGGTGGGTCATCGACATGAATGTAATGAAGATGACCTAGGGTGGGTATGATGGTGTTCTGTCCCCCGGGTATATTCTATAAGATTTAAATTAAGGGTTGGCATGATGGCATGCATGATCCACCTTTGATCGAATGAGATTTACTTCTTTTGTAGTTTATGTCTTTCGACTCACTACATTGGGGGAAGGATGCGTCGACAATGAAAATTGGTCTGTGCCTCCATCCGGATGTGATGTACCAGAGCGTATCCAGAGTAGCCATCTAAGGTGGAGCACCCAAGAGATGGGCCAATCCCTTAATTTAGTTTTTATTTCGTATTTTGAATTTTTATTAAGTTCATTTTTGTGTTCAAAGCCCAATGGGCCGATTCAAGTCTTATATCTGCCTGGTTGGCCAATCTTCAAGTCTTATTGGGCCTTGCTGACCTACTTTCATGCTTCATGGGCTCAGATGACCTGTTTGATGCGCTATTTTCGGCTCGCATAACCTGTTTTGGGTTGTAAATTGAGGGCCTGTCGGATGTACAATTGACCCATCAATACGGATTCCAAGAGGACATGGGACATCGCCCTCACCTAAGGGACTAAGGGGAGGTGAAAGTAAGTTTTTTTAGGACCTGTTTTAGGACTGTTTAGGGGTCTGAAAACAGTTGGTTTAGGATTGGTTTGGGGTCGGTTTGAAACCGGAACAGGGGCCGTTTTGGGGTCTGTTGTGGACCAGTTTTGGAGCTGAAAGCAGGTCGGTTTGGGGGCCTGTTTTGGGAGTGGTCTAGTGGCTGGGAACTGGGATTGTGTGGGGTCCGGTTGTGGGCTAAAGATGGGCCAAAATGGGATGTTTTGGGGTGCTGTTTGGGACTGTGCAAGGGAGCCAATGGGGACCTGTTTTGAAGGGGCTGCAGAAGGCGATATGAGGGTGATCTGATCGGGATTGTGTGGGACCCAGTCAGCGGCCGCAAAGGGGCTGTAGGCAGGTCGGTAAGGGGACTGCATTGGGGTCTGTGCTGGGGACTGTTTGAGGCCTACGTGGGAGCCTGTTCAAAGGGTTCAGGACCTGTTGGGGTGCTGAAAGGGGGGGTCGGCTGTTGGGGTCTGCAGGTGCTAAACAGGGGCGAACAAGGGTGCAAGTGGACCTGTTTAAGGCCAGGTTAAGGGGCTATTCAGGTGACTGAATAGGGGGCTGCAGGTGGCCAGTCAAGGGGTCTGCAGTGATGGTTTTAAGGGAGCTACAGTAAGGGTCGAAGGGGCTGACATGATTTTTTTGGGTCTGCAGTGAGGTTCGATGAGGGGTCTGCAGGTGACTTTAGGGGCTGTTTGAAGGGGCTGCAGTGGAGGGTCTGCAGTGGGGCAGAAAGGGGACCATACAGAGCTTTTAAGGGGTCCCTTTGTGCAAGGAACATGGGCAGATTAGGGGATGCCAAGGGCTGTTTGGGCCTGGTTAAGGGGCAGCACTAGAGGGTCTGCAGTGGCTTAAAGGGATGCCAATGGAGAGAAGGGCTTGTTTAGGCCACGAGAAGGATAGAGAAAGAAAAGAGAAGGGGAGGAGAACTTTGAAGGGCTGGCTTCCTCTCTCTCCTGCAGCTGGTGGGCATCCTTTTCTTTTTTTTTCCTTTTATATATGATGGGCTGATGGCGTACAGTATGAGAGAGAGAGAGAGAGGAGAAGGGATTTCCCTTTCTTTATCCTTTCCTTTCCTCATCTTTTTTTTTGTTTTAAATTCCATCAATGCAAGATAATACTCTCCGATTGTAGGAAGCCAAACTGGGGAAAGACTTTGTCTTGAAGTAACTAGTTGACGGCTGGAATTAGGTCAGATTTTTGACCTAATCTTTATCAAGATAGTTGCCAATCCAATGGTCGAAAATAATCTCCCGCCCGGAATTATTTATTTTTGTCAAGTATGACCGGATAATGTTTAGATCATGCTTTAATCATTGTATATCCTGTGTTCCATAAAATTTATTGCTGAGGACTTCCAATTTGTATCGTGATCTCAAATTCGGTAATTTGCCCGATCGGTACGATCTCAGCCCTCGATAATCACGGAAATATCATAAAAATATAATTAAATAAAAATGTACTTCAAATATGGTCATTTTCTCGCGAATTGACCTATTTTGGTTCTAATTTGACTATTTTGCTCGTGAGAGAACTCTGGCGGGTCAGATTATTGATTTTTTTGATCACAACTTTCAATCGTGTGTTGGATTTCTTATTTGACCCTGGCTTTGTTCGACTTTAAGTTGAGCGGACATTATGGTGCTACTACTTTTCACGGGGTCACTCCTAAATTGCTCGGGCTTAATAGGGACAAAATGGTTATTTTGTTACTCGGAGTTGATTTTTGATAGTTAGGACATCGTTGTGAAAGTCTTGATTGGTTCTGTCCTGTAGGTCCAATTGTTTGGTTTTTACGCCCATTAAGTCCCAATAAAGCTGTTCGAAAATTGACTTTCAATGTTATACCCGTAACTTGCCGAATATGAGTTAGATTTTTGATCTGAGTTAGGCGTTGGCTCAAAATTGAGTTGGCGGACCTGATGATGGTTTCTACTGTTATTGGGCCGATGTTCGGTTGTCCGGGCCCAATGAGGGCAAAAATGTCATAGAGTTAGTTTCGGACATTTGGTGCACCATTGCAGAGGCCTTTGTTGGCTTTGGCCCATGGACCCATTATATTATCCTTTCAGGCCTAATTAACTCTGCTAAGGTTGTTTGGAAACCCGCTTTCAGTATTTTGCCCAAAACATGTCAGATATGGGTCAAGTTTCTTATCCGACTCTGGCATTCTTCAAGTTTGAGCTAAGCGGATCCAATGTTGTTGCCAATTTGTTATTCAGCTGCGTTTGGTCGACCGGGCCCAATAAGGGTTATTGGGCCCATCTGGCCGAATAAGGGGCAAAGTGGGCTCATTCTTTCTAACTATTTTCTTTTCTTTGATTATGCCCAACGCTTGCTTAAATTCGATGCCATGGAATTTTTTGGTGCCAACAGTATCATTTATCCTTGGTATTTGTTTTTTGTTTGGCTTGATACCTTTTCAATTTCAGATGTTTTTTTGGCTTTTAATTAGTTTGACTTATTGTTTTCTGATTTGATGTGATTTATGGGAAAATTGAATTTGGGATTTGGTGAGTTTTCAGATTTGGGGTTTTTAAGTTTTGGGATTTTGAATTTCATGTTTCTGATTTGATTTTTTTTATTTGAGGTTAGTTAGAATTTGAATTTCATGGATTTGAGTTTTGATGATTGAAAATTTTAATCTTGATTTCAGATTTGGTTTTTTTTAAATTTTTGTTATCTTTTAAAGGTTTGGTTTAGGATCTTGATTTCAGATGTTAGGAGCTGTTGAAGTTAAGATTTTGTTTTTTCAATTCCGGATGAAGCGTTTCTTTGGCTTTGGTTTAAGATTTTGGGTTTGAAAACTCCTTGTTTTTGGTTTAAGATTTTCAGATTTGAGAACAGTTTTTAACCACTGTTTCAAGTTTAGAAATTTAGTTTTAAGCACCTTGAGATTTGAATTTTTACTTTATATTCTGGATTTGGAATTTTTAGATCTTTTTGAGTCTTTTGATTTGGGATCTGAAGTTGCAGAGTTCAAATTTCAGGAGTTTGGAATTCAATTTCATATTTAAAGTTTGAGAACCTTTTGGTTTGATTCATATTTCATGTTTGAGAACTGTTGAGATTTTAAATTTTAACCTTATATTTTAGATTTTGAATTCGAATTTTTTATTTGATAGTTGAAATTTGAATGTTTGGATTTGGAAATTAATGTTTGAGGAAAAGTCTGTTTTGTATTTCAGTTTTGAAAATTCTAATTTTTCTGTTTCAAATTTCAGGTTTGAGTTTTTTTTTGTTTGAAGTTCTGGTTGGTTTTTGGGATGGTTTATTTTTGAACCCCAGATTTGAAGGCATTGTGATTTTGGATTTTTGTTTCAGATTTAAGATCTGAGCTTTCTTTTATTTTATGTTAGTTTTTATTTTTGTAATTTATGGACTTGGGATCTCAAATTTGAGCTTTTAAGAGTTTAAGTTTGCTTTTACCTTTGGATGACTTTGATTTGTGTCGCTTGTGGTGCCTTGTTGGGGACTCAGTATTTGGAATGTGAGTCATGGGGTTTATGTTTTGAATTTATGGACTTCTGTATTTGGGGATTCAGATTTGCACTTCTGACTTGACAATTGTGGATTTGGGAATTCAAATTGTTATTTTCAGATTCAATAGTCTTGTGACTCAGGATTTTAGATTTTTTTTTGAATTCTTGGTTTTCGAATTGCTTGTTGGTATTAAGGACCGTTGGATTTTTTTTTACTGAACCTTGAAATTTGGAAACTTTTGCAATTTGAGTTTTTTTAGATTTTTAGATTTCTGATTTGAAATTGGTGTGTTGAGACTTGATTTTAGGGTTTATTCCATTTAATCTTATAATTTTGATTAAGGGGTCATTGTTCGTCTATTACATATTATTATTTTTTAAATTTTTTTGTGGGCAATTTGATTTGTGATTTCAGCTTTTATTGAGTTACGCATTGTGGTACATGCTATTATCTTTTCAAGGTTGGTGAAAGTCAACGGCTTGTATTCAATTCTGGTAGATTTTTGGAAGTTCAAAAAGTTGGTTTGCTGATGACTTTCTTTTGCTTGCAGGTTCTTTCATTGATGTTTGTTTTTTTGATCTTTGGAATATTGGCTTGTTGCCCTTCAATCTTTAGATTAGAGTTATGTTGGCACCTAATTTCTTATGCAAGTTCCAAATATAGAATATTTAAAGAAAAGAACGGGACAACCCCCTACGCTTGTCAATTTTGCCCTTGAGACATGCCCCTGTGCAAAATACCGTTTCCCTTTGTGCAACCCCCTCAAATGGTCTTTTATAAACCCATCTTCAGGCCTTACACACGTCGTATAAACCCCATTTGAATCTGACCCTTGGATAGATCCCAAACACCCCTAAAAGATTTTGATGTCTGCCCAAATTGGTCCTAGAGAGACCTGAAACCTGTCCCCTAGCAGGTCCCGACATTCCCCTTGGCAGGTCCTAAAATACGCACCCTCCAACCAACCCCTAAACAGATCCCTTATGCAATCCCAAACAACCCTTAAGCAGACCCCCTGTTTCCGACCTGCGAATTCCCCAAGACTAACTCTTAAACAGATCCTAGATGACTTTGGAAACAGGCCCTGTTACACCCGTTGAACAGGTCACGAACCACCCCCTCTTCAAACCTGTTTTCGGCCTCTGTCCAGCCTTTTTATACAGGTCTGAAATAGTCCCCAAACCAGTCCCTAAAGAAGTCCCAATTCAGGTCCTAAGAATTCAAAAAAAAAATGACAGATTTTGTTGTACTAAAAGAAAGGGATCAAGGAAGAGGGAAAGCCATACCCGGCAGGACTGAAAATTGCTAAGAGATTGGACCAAGTCCTCCAGTAGAGATTCTCACCATAAGGCTTATAGACATTAACATGTCCACCATAGTGGCCATGCCTACAAAAATTGTCTTGGTTTCTTGTTGGTATATTGATATGAAAAGTTTTATCATCAAAAAACTTCTGATGAAAGATTTTGAGGTATAGCGATGATAATGTCATCACATCCTCGATGTCAATACGGTATGATGACCAATTAATTTCTTGAACCTTCAACATCACACCACCTAAGCTAAGGATTCAATATTGTAAGCGTACTGCTCGACTAATTGAATAAAGGCTAATGTTATCACTTCAAAATCAATAGCTTGTAGGTAGTATGATTTTGAAAAGCTAGTAGAAGCATAGATAGATCCAGGATAAAGAACTTTATTTCCAACATTATCAATCAGGTTTTGTAAACATTGCCAATAATAATATAAACAAGAAGAGATTATAGACGAATAAAACATTACCAGCTATGATCATGGTAGCTGCGGTGAAGTAGGCACGCATGTCAATGTCTGAGCCCATAGTAAACATATGATGAGCCCAAACCAGAGATCCAAGAACACCTATACTGATCATGACATAAACCATACAAAAGCAGATAGCAACAACCTAAAAAGAAGGGAGGGCAGCCTGTGGTCAGGGACATAAAGGCAGGAAAGAAGAAGAAGGGAAGGAGGGATAGTCTTACTGGCTTCAACTCCAACAGCTACAGCAATTGGCAAGGGCAACACCTTCTGCTGGAGGTCCTCCCAGCAGCAGGCAAAAGCAGACACATCAGCAACCGGGTAGGGCAGCAGCTTCTAGGGACAGCACCAGCAGCAACTGCACCAGCAAGGGTAGCACCTGACTGTACCAGCAAGACTGGCAGATCCTTCTTCTTCCGACAGCAGCAATTATTGAAGGTCTTCCCAGCAGTTTCAACAGCACCGGCTATACCAGCAGAAGCCTTTGGCAATTTCAGCAGCACCCCACGGCAGCAAAAGGAGGAGGTAAAGAAGAAGAGGAAAAGAAGGAAGAGGAGGAGGGCTGACAGGACCCTTGGTGCAGGAGCTCCCCAGAGTCAATAGGACTTGATTTCTTAAGAGAACCAGGAATCAAAGAAAGAAAAAAGGAGAGGGTCACGGCCAGCTGGCTGCGCAGCCAGATCCTGGTCCCATCCAGACTAGGCTTGATTAGGGAAGTGGAAAGATCTTGATCCAATGGCCAAGATTGAGTCACAACTTAAGTTTCGGATTCTCTTATTGGGCTTTTGATAATATTTGATCTAGGATCTTAAAGAATGGCTGAGATTCAATTGGACGATCAAAGATGGGTTGAATTTAATGTAAGCGCCAAGATTGGTCCATCACTTAAGTACCGGATCCTAGTATATTGGGCCTTAATGATATTGGATCTTCTTTGGTTATGATTAGTCCAATTTAATTGGAGAAAACTATGGTGTTTTGAGAATTTGATTAAATCAAACATTTAGTGCAATTTTCGCACTAAATTAAAGGGTGAAATTTCCTCACATGGTTTATTCTCATCTACCATGATTTTTTTTGGCACAAATAGACATCTTATGATGATAGACTGTCAAGGTCTATCAAATCTAAGGTATTTGTAACTCAGTCTTAGATCAATGGAGCATTTATCTGATGCATCTAAGGGAGGGAGCTAAGGTCTAATCTCAGCCATTGGATTAATGTCAAAGAAGACGGATAGGGTAAAGAAAAGCTGTGCAGACCTTTCTTCCTACCTGGCAGCCATGGCCATCGTAACTTTGACCGGTCAAACACATGTTCTCTTGGAAGTGGGAATAGTGGGGAATATGCATCGGACAATTCTCTTCCTCCCACTTACTCCACTTCCACCACTACACAAGAAGAAACTGCCGTGCGGACCTCTCCTTTAAAAGAGAACCTGCTGTTCACCTTCCAGGGGTTCGGAGAGAAAAAGGCTGAGAGGCTAAGGCTGCTGCATCTGTTGGAGGTTCTGGTTGCACAAACAGAGGAAGGGAACTTGCTGCTGTTCAAGAGGAGGTCCGATAGAAGCAAGAAAAGGAGAAGGAAGCTCTTTGGAAGGTCTGAAAGAAGGTAAGGTTGGAAATCTTTTTTTGTGAGGTACCATTCTCTTTCTCCAAGTCCTTTTCAGAGATCCCCTTTAAACCTTCATTGAAAATTCTCTTCAGAAGCCTGCTCTGGATTTCCTAAAACAGTCCCTGACCTGTCCTACAAAAGCCTCCTGGCCAGACCATCATCTACCCCTTGACAGGTCAATCAACCCTCTTCAGGCACCTTAAACAGTCACCTAACTTGTCCTATAAAGAAAAACTGGTCGGACCCCTTGAGACAGATCACACTAACCCCATCAAAATTCCCTTATCCAAACCCTCCATCTGTCATGAAAATCTGTCAGAGGTAGACTGGCAAATCCCTTTGTTCGACACCCCCCCCCATTTTACCCCTCAAGAACCTTGCTGAAAAAATGATGACCACCAAGAGGTCCCTTATCAGGGTGTTTTTTGAGCAGATCTCAAAGAAATCCGTTTCAAAACCCATCAAAATTCCTTTGCCCGGACCTCTGTCTACCCTTAGAGTCTGCGAAGAAAAAAAATCAGATCACTCAATGTTCTGACTTACTATTCAACAGACCCCAAAATCCACCTTCAACCCATTGTTCAGACCCCCTATCTATCTGTAAGAATCTGTTAAGGAAAGGCCAAAATAAAAACAAAAACCATGTTTAGACCCCTCCAAAGTCTACCAAAAAGAAATACCAGCAACACCTTGCCCAAACCTGGCCAAGTCCCCCAATTCTGTCCTAAACTCTCATCTCATGCACTTACAAGCTGAGCCCTCTCAAAGACTGCAAAGGAATACCACAATAGGCCACCTGGGCCTGGAGAATTTTCTGGCCGTCAGGGCCCTGGTTTGTCAAGAAGTTGCTAGGGCCGCCAGGCCCAAGAGGGGTTGCTTGGAGAGTCGATCTTTCAAAAGACTGCAGCTGTCCACAGACAAGCAGCCAGGGCCAAGACATGAAGGCCTAGAAGAAATTAAGGCTGTGAATGGTCCGAAAGACATGTATAAATATAAATATATATAAATGAACTTTATTTGAGAACCATGTAGACCGAAAGAATTATGATGGCATGGATCGAAAACATTTGGAAACCATTTAAATATGAAGGGTTGTAATGGAGTCAATATAGAAGTGCGTGGATCATGCAGATCGCCGTGTCGCATGTCAGTCGATATTTGTTTTGGGGCGACAAGGCTTCATTCCTTTCCCCTTTGGGGCAGTGTGTGAGGCTTTCCATAAATTTTACAAATGGGAGGTGAGCTTCCTCATTGCCTCAGATGAGATGCCTAAGCATTGGTGTACTAAGTAGTAGGGGTGAGCATTATTCGGGTCAACCCGAAAATCCGAACCGAACCAAACCGAAATTGTCGGTTCGGTTCGGGTTGAAGACTATTTTCGGGTCCCTTGGTTTCCAAAATAGTCAAATCGATAAAAACCAACCCAATCCGTAACTCGAAATCAAGTCCACAAGCAGACTCTACGTAGCCTACTAGTCAACAGACCAACAAGTTTTTGATTGCTTCTAATGGAATGGAGTATATAAACCATACAAGCCTCATTTAAATAAGCGATGTGGGACAAATTGCAAAAGCTACAACTCTTTGAGAAATCCCACATCGGATGATCCAACTGCTGGGTGTCTAAGATTTCCTTTAAAAAAATCCCATGCAGTCAAGGGCTAAATGTACCTCTTGGCCTCTTGAGCACTCGTCACCATAGCCGATGGGTATACTCCATGAGTAAAACTTGTTTTATATCTTATTTCAAATGAAATAAGGTTAACTAATCTTAATCTCTGAGAAATAGAGATTAAAATATTAATTATATGTTTATGATTTAAACCAGTCCAAACTTATGGATTAAAAACCATTCCAAACTGAATTAAACCGATTTACAATAGTTTAGTTTGGTTTGGGTTGGGGTGGGTCTTCGGTTTGGTTTAGTTTAATCTTTTTTGGCCATAAACCAAACCAAACCGACCCGTGCTAACCCCTACTAAGTAGACATGTTTTAGATGGCTATTTCGTCATGGATAACATTAGACTTTCTCTTTAATAAAATTAGGGGCAAAATCGCTCATCTAACCTATCCCGTAGGGGTGTCTATCATGTTAACAATAATAATATTTGTTTTTTTCAACAAGTATGACTGTCTCTTGCAAGTTCTCACCCAGGTTAGCCCTATTTTTATTTTGCATGTGCACCCCTTTATGGGGTTTTCACACAGCTGGGTGATCTATTTTTTTTAAGCATCATATCCGGATTTTCACCTTAATCGGATTTTTTTGACATTGGATACAAAATCATTCTTCACTCTCTGAACGGTCTCTATGAAATTCGTGCTCTAGAGCATAGTATTTCTTGATATGCTTTCTATTGAGTGGAGGGAAGGGAACAATCCCCCCTTGCTATCAACAACGGTATAGGCACCTCCCTCGAACACCTTGTCGATGCCATATGAGTTGAGCCAATTTGAGAGAAACTTGATTTTAGGATGCCTTGCCATAGTGTCCTTCTGCTTGATCATAATGATGTCTTCTTTCGAGAATGCTTTTTCCTTTACCAACTTGTCATAGGATCGAGACATTTTAGCTTGATACAATTTGTGGTGCTTGTAGGCCTTCAACTTTTTGCCCTCCAGCTTATCTAACTCTATGAACCGTCTTTGTATTTCATCTGGTTCATCAAAGAGAAGATCATGGTGGACCATTACTTGATAAGAAGCCAACTCTACTTGTATGTGTATAACTTCTTCACTCCATGTACTAGGGAAAGGGAGGACAATCTGTTGAGGTCTTGTATATGGTGCAGTAGGTCTACAGTGCTTTCTGCATCTTCTCGCCCTAGCTTCGTTTCTTACTCCTGACCACTTTGACCGAGAGTTTGTTTTATTGACTTTGAGCTTTGCTTACGGTGGTCTTATGTAGGGGTGGGCATTATTTGGGTCAACCCGAAAATTCAAATTGAACCAAACCGAAATTGTCAGTTCGGTTTGGATTGAAGACTGTTTTCGGGTCCATCGGTTTCCAAAATAGTCAAACTAATAAAAACCAACCCAAATCGTAACCCGAATTCAAATCCACAAGCAGACCCTACGTAGCCCACTAGTCAACAGACTAACACGTTTTTGATTGCTTTTAATGGAATGGAGTATATAAACCATACAAGCCTCCCTCAAATAAGCGATGTGGGACAAATTACAAAAGCTACAGCACAGCTGGGTGTTTTAAGATTTCCTTTAAAAAAACCCCATGCGGCCAAGGGCCAAATGTACCTCTTGGCCTCTTGGGCACTCGTCCCCATGGCCAATGGGTATGCTCCATGAGTAAAACTTATTTTAAATCTTATTTCAAATGAAATAAGGTTATCTAATCTTAATCTCTTTGAGTAATAGAGATTAAAATATTAATTATATGTTTATGATTTAAATCAGTCCAAACTTATGGATTAAACCATTCCAAACCGAACTAAACCGATTTGCAATGGTTTGGTTTGGTTCGGGTTGGGGTGGGTCTTCAGTTTGGTTCGGTTTAATTTTTTTTGGCCATAAACCAAACCAAACCGACCTGTGCTCACCCCTAGTCTTATGGAGGTGTCCTGATGACGACGACATAAGCTCTTGCAAACGATGGCAATGTCGTTGGAGATGGAGGGTCTCGATGGTGATGAACAGAGGAAGTAGGCGAGTGGCTTTGACTAAGGCAGAGGGGAACTTCGGTGATGGTGGAAGGAGTAGTAGGGGTTCACAATGACATCGACGGATGAGGTGGCTCCTACGAAAAGAACAAAAGAAACATGGGAAACAGAGGGATGGCTTTGGCCACCACCGACCGAAGGCTCTTGATGGTTTTGGCTTGTCTTTCTCTTGTTCCTTCTCTCCCTTCAAACATCTCCTCAGCTTCCGCTGGCCTTCCTTTTGCAATTCCTCAATCTCGACCATGCACAGAATGACAACTGACACTGTATAGATTCCACAGAGCGTCCCACTTCTTTCTTAGAAGGTTGCAGTACGAAGTGTGGTAAGAATTTGAATCTTTGCTATCAGGGAGGGCCCTCGTCATTCCATGATGGTCGGTGCTGGGGCCGGACTCCTCTCATGTTGATTATGGAAGTCTTTGATGTCTTTTGTTTCGATGAATTGTCTCTACTAGCTTTGCAAGTGTCGCAACAAGATTCTGATATTTTCTTGGTGATGACTTAGATCCTCAAGTCTCAGAAGGGCCACCAATGTGCTCGCCTCCATCAGATGGTCAGTGCAAGAGCTCTGGTGAGCTGCCGCTTGTTGCGATGCTCCTTGCCACCTCTTTTGCCTAATTTTGCTCCCTACGATATCGAGAACATGTTCCTTTGTCACCAAGGCAATGCGTACGGGTGTTGGGTCCAACCGTAGAGGCTGCGGAAGCCATGAAACTAATGTGATCTCCTCCGTAATACCTGTGGGCCTTCACTTAAGGTGCAAGCCTTGGGCGACAGTCTAGGAAGTTCCGGAAACTTCTTTTCATTGAAGGTGTGATGGGTTATGACTAGCGGTGGATGGGCACAGGGAGCTTAACAGTTCAATCCATCATATCCAGCTCCCATCCAGTTTGAATTGATTGACCCCCATCTCAATTAGGCCATGGTGATGCCACATGGAGATACTATGTCAGGTGATGATCGGGTCTAGTTTTTTTTTGACCAAAATTTTCTCTTAAACGTATTCTCAATCTAATTAAATTTTGTTGTTTTTGATTTTGGGTGCCAATAACCTTGCCCGACTTGCTCCTTGTGCTTTTCGGTTGGTTGTGGTGGCATTGGTGGGTCTTCTTCATCAGAACTCCAAGGTCTTTATCAGGGCATCAAGGGGAGGTGGTTTTCTATGTCATCTAGGCTTTCCCAGACCAGTGGGGCTGACTTGCTTCTTGTGCTTTTCGGTTGGTTGTGGTGGCATTAGTGGGTCTTCTTCATCAGAACTCCAAGGTCTTTATCAGGGCATCAAGGGGAGGTGGTTTTCTATGTCATCTAGGCTTTCCCAGACCAGTGGGGCCTAATTTTTTTTTCTGCTCTCGGTGTCTACAACTTTCAGTTGTGCCAGCAGAAGGCTCTTCTTTTCTTATCTTCATCAGCTGCCGGTAAGAATCCTACCTTCTTTTTTTTAGTTACTCTGTTGTCCTTGGTTGTGACCATGGAATGCGATCTCTCGAGAATCTCTCGAGATCTCCCGAGAATCTCTTCTCTTCCGTGCGTCCGAGAAACGAGATTGCCGAAACGAGAATATCTATGTAGTATCTATGATACCTTGATCTTCTCCGCCTATTATTATCCCCAACTTGTTAGATGATCTTGTTAAGTTTCCTTCTTATATTGCCAATTTTATTATGGAATCTTTCCAAATATTCATGTAAACATTATTGTTTGATAAAATTTCATAGCTTAATATTTTAATAACTATATGTGTACAATTAACCCAAAATGTTATCAATCTCCTATCTATATTGTTCAAGATGAAACTTTGGTTTGATATAAGATCTTTTGTATGTCTCATGCTAACAATAGTTCACAATCTCTATATTACGTTTTTAATTCTCTCACAGCTTATTTTAATATTTAATATGAGTTCTCTTGTCCTTTTTAAAGAGATTATATGACATTCTACGTCTAAACACGCATATTGATTGGTATTTCCAAGATCTAATTCCTTGAGATTTTTTCGAGATCTTTTATCTTCAATCTTCGTGAGATAAAATATAGATGTGAGATGGCAATCATTGGGTAAAGTATACCCTGCATAAATGAAATTCGAGATCCAATCTCCCGAGATTTTTCCGAGAATCTCACGAGATCTCTTCTCTTTCACGCTTTCGAGACAAAGTCGAGATCCGAGACGACAATCCTTGGTTGTGACTAAGTTTCAATTTCCTAATGATAGGTTCTTGGGTATCCTTGTTGAGTAGTATCAGGGGATCGTGTTCCTTTGCCTCTCTTCCTATTTAAGGCGATCAGCAGGTATGATTCCAGCTGTTTGTTTGTTTTTTGCTTTTTTTTTTGTTTTTGTTTTATGAACTGACTCCACAGCCCCTTTAGCTGATGGAGAAGGGTGTTTCCCCTCTACATTTTGTTGACCTTTGGAGACGGGGGTAATTCTGACATCCCTTTTGCATCAAATTCTTACTTGCCATGACGGGCATCTGTTTTCTTAACTTTGGCTCTCAATTGTCAGCGCACCATGTCTTTTTTCACACCCCCTTTACCTTGCGATTCCCTTTCCTTGTGTCATGCCCAGGTTTATTATAGTATCTTTCTGCCATTGAGAACAATTAATTGATGGCAAGTCCCTCTAACTGTGGTGAATGGTGAGTGCTTTACATACATTGTTTCGACCACATTTCTTGATTTATGGTTGATCTAATCTTAAATATGTGCTTGTGCATGCTTAAGTATAGGATCTTGATGCTTAACCGAGCTGAATATGTGAAGACCTCTTCCCCATTCATGGTATCCTTAAATATCTCGGGCCTGATTTGATGTGTACCCACCAGAGCCTAATACTTTAGAGGCTGTTTGGTATGGGGATAGCTTGGGGATAAACCTGGGTTATCTTTTTAATTTTGGGGATAACCCAAGTTTATTCCCAAGTTATCCCCGTACCAAACAGCACCTTAGGGTTGAGATTACCCTTTCCTTTGCTTATTGCCCGGTCCTTTCTTTTTTGTTATGAAAATTTGAGTGCCAACATAATCAAGGATTCTGGATTCTGGAATCGGAATCGGAATCAACAAGGACCGATTCTCAAAAAGAAAATCAATTTGGAATCGGTCTGAATTGTTTTTTGTTTTTTTTTGCTTCAAAAAATTTTATAAAAATCAGGAAACTTTCTAAAAAATTATGAAACACTAATTTTTTTAATAAATTTATAGGGTGTTTGGGAGCTCTTTTAATTTTGATACAATATTTTTTTGAAATCAAAAATATTTGATCTCTTAGTTTTGAATTTAAAATAAGAGAAACAGAACTTTTTGGTGTTTGGCAAAATTGTCATAATTTTTAAAATTTACATAACAGTGTTTGACTATGATTTTAAATTCAAAACTGAAATGTACACATATTTTAAATAACAATACAAACAAGAATTATACACTTTATCCCACTTTATTCTGTCATTATTTTTGTTCGCAGAAGAAATTTGTGTTTCATCCACCTGTCACTTTACACAAACACATGTATACATATAAATATTATCAACTAAAAAAGGACAACGTAGAAGAAACGGAATGATATATGTTCTATTTTGTTCATATATCTTGGGAGAGATTCAAATTTAATTGTTTATTATAATTACTTTTTATTTTATACAATTCTTTTGTCATGTACCGATGCCCCAGCTCTACCGACCTTGCCCCTCCCCCTCCCCCAACAGCTTTTTGTTGCCACCCGCCCCAGGCTTCTACCGACCGCACAGCCCACCCTCATCCTCGAGATGGCATCCCCCGGTCGGGCGTGGTGTCGCACGGCCGGCCCCGCGGAGGCACCCCCCCGCCGCAGCACCCCCCGGCCCACCCGCGCCCCCCCCCTGCTGCGCCCCCCCCCCCCACCGCCGCAAAGCGCCCACCCGCTCCTCCCCTCTACACTGCCGCAGAGCCTCTGCGTCCCCCCGTGGAGGCCTCCCCCCCTTGCTAGCACAACAACGTCCGTCGTCGCGGAGGCACCGCAGCCCTCCCCCACTGCCACAGAGTCTCTGTCCACTGCCACAGACTAGCCGAGGACGGCTGGGGCAAATGGCAACGCTGGATGCGCGAGGAGGTGCGCGAACGTTGAAAGAAGCCGGCCGCGGCGACGGCTGGTGCGATGCACGGACACGTCGGGATGGGTGAGAAAACGTCGAGCGATTGGAGGATACGAGGAAGACATACTTACTCTGCCGCCGCGCCGCTCGATCGTCTCTGCTGCGAGAGGAGTGGAGCGATGGCCGATGACAGTGCAAGAGAGAGATGGAGGGCAACCGTCCACGGGAAACGTCGAGCGAGCGGCTCTCTTTCGGAAATAAAACAACTGTCTCCTTGTTTTATTTTCGAAAGAGGAAAAGGAGAGAAGTTGCATTGGTTTTAAAAAGGGAGGAGCATCAAAAATATCAACCAAATGCTGTATTTTCCTTAATTTTAAAATTAAAGGAAAAAAAGGTAAAAAAACGGAACCAAACACCCTATTAGTGTCTAACATGCCATAAAAAATAATAACACATGATCATTGCAAAGTTAAAATATAAATGACAAATGTTATTGATACAAATGATATACCTTTCACCAAAATTGGTGATATTAGATGTCATCATAATTTTCGCTATGCTTTTAAGTACTATATTCATTGTTATCCCTCATGATTGGTGCGGGGCTCGCGAGCTCATATGAAAGTAGTGATTTAGTCATCTGGCTAAAATCATAAGATGTCTCCTGAAGAGGATCCACTGAATAGTATGGTTGAAACTTAAAGGAGAAGCAATCTCTGGATAATTGGTTGTTACATACTCATCAAAGTACCCTTAATGCCGGTGCTGATTTCTCTTACTAGAATGTTGTATGGAGCCCAAATCTGATGCACTTGCACTAGTAGTACGTTCAATAGAAGTAGAACCACCATCTCCTCCTCCGGATCCTCCTCCTCTACCACCACCTCTTCTATGTGAAGACGATGAAGGTTGGGAGGGTGGTATATACTCTTCCTCATCGTTCTTTAAGGTGGTACTACCGCTTCCAATGACACGACGTCTCGCCTAATGTTTAACTTTCTTTTTTATGTTCTTTTTCTAACAAGGATGAAGTCTTATGGCCTAACCCACACTAATATACCTTCTTTAATGTTGTAAAAGGCCTATGTGGCTTATGTGCCATTTGCTTTGCCTTTTTGGGAGTAGGTTCGATAGCTAGGGGTTTGGCTAGGGCTTGGGGTGGGGATAAGGCTTGGGATACCACTGGGGTTGAAGTTGAGGGTGGTAGTGGTACAGGTTGAGTGTTATGAAAAACCTTCTCTATAGGTTCACCCTCAACACCATCAAACTTCCCTTCAGTCCATGCATGGTCATCCAAGTCAAACTCTGGTGGTGCTCTCCCCTCCCTCCCTCTTTAACAATGCAGAAAGTGGGTGTTCCTCTTGGAAAATATTGTCTACATTCACCTCTTTAGGCACATGGGACTCTGAAACAATTCTTTTTTCATAAGGCCCTCCTGCAAAATCTTGCAAATCTCTTCACTGTCAACTTTTGACGGGCCTTGTTGTTCTTTATCTGCAAGCGCATGTCGTAGTGACAGAACATCAGCTTGTCTAGCCTCTTTGACCTCAGTCTATTCCTTTTCTTTGTGTGAACAAGGCTAAAGGTGCTCTAGTTCTTCTCACATGGGAAGAATTGGTGTTTTGGCTCAATATGCATACGACAATGAAAGCTAGTGGATTCCATCCACTTCTTGTGCTTATTGCAGCCTCTATTTAGTTGCAAAAAAAAAATAATCCAGCAGACTATTAGTATTGTCAAATAAGAATACATTTAACAATAAATTATTGCAGCTTAGATTTACATATTTGGAGAAACCTTGTCACAAGAGTATCTCAGATTTGGATTTAAGTACATTTCGACTCTCATCCTGTATGATTGTATATGAAAAAAAGATAAATGTTACAGAGTTAATATCTTTTTTTCAAAAACAAGTTAAATGTTCATTTGTGCCTTACTTCTAACTCATCATCTGTCCTATCATTCTAAATCATCGAAAGTCTTCTAATCACAACCAATTTACCCTCACCACCTCATTGTCTTTGCACATGTTCCTTCCATATTGGATCGTGAGGTTTAAGAAATATTATGTAATTAACACATGATGTAAGATAAAAGCATACATTTAACAACGAAAGGAGAATATTGAAATTAAAATTTGTGAAAACTACTTGCTGCATGCACATCATGGTGCAATGTCCTGTCCCATTTGACATTCACAATTTTCTATTACTTCCTATAGTCTCTAAGATTCTTCTCTTTTATCATCGACTTTGCTCTGTCTATTGTATCATATGAATTTCTCTTTTGATTTCTATCCTTTGAGTCCACTAACCTCAACACATTTACCTGTGGCCCAATGATGGACAAATAATATTGGATGCTCTTCCAGAAACGCTTGTCCATGAGGAACCTCTACATTTGTGTTGGGATCTCTAATTGGTCCGTCATATCAATGAACCGCACCAATGCATATTTATACATATGTGAACTTTCTAGGACAATGAAATTTGTGACAAATCTTATGGGTCCAAGCCTAATGAAATTATGCCCCTCTATATATTGTCTCGTAATATGGAGTAAACGGGGATGTGAATAAATAAAAGATGTGATAAATTGAGCTTAACTGATAAGTGTAGACAGTAATGGCTTCTTACCAATATCTTCCAGCATATGATCTATAGGATGTGTAGCATAAGAAACATAAAAAGGTGGTGTCTCTTCTCCATCAACTTCTTACTAGCTGCCTTGTAGGAAAGCTCATTGTCTGCCACAATTTGCACAACATTCTTCTCCCCAATCTCCTCCACAATGGCATTTATCAAAAAAAAATGTAGTCAGCATTTTTAATCTGACCAGATATGTATCTCCCCAATCTCTTCTTTTAGGCCGGCTCCATATATGTATCTGTTGTTAGGGACTTTTAGTTCCGGTATGACCACCCCCGCGAGCGTCTTCTGCCTCATCACTATTTGCAAGACGCCTCTCGCTGGTGAACACCCCTTCCCCTTGCACGCATCTTGGCGAGCAGCCCACCCTCACTGGCGAGCACCCTCTGTGACATAGATCGCGGGATCAGAAATGGCCACTGGATCGGTGGGTACCGATCCGATCCGGATCCGATCCGGATCGATCCGATTCCGACCGATCTTCCGGAAGAAATTTCGATCCGGAATCGCTCCGGATCGGTTCTTCAAAGGTGCTAAAACATTAAAAAAATATCAAAATAACATGCTAGATCGGATTCTGATCCGATCTAGCATGTTTTGGGGCCAAAATCGGCTTGAATCCCCCCCCAAACATCGCCAGATTCGCCGCGGCGGCCGCAGGGCCACCGCGGCTGTCTTCCCCGCCCTATCGGGCGGGGAAGACAGTGATACCGGGTCCATCGGGACCCGGTAGCTGGATCCGGTGACTTAAGTCACCGGACCGGTGACTTAGGTCACCCCGGACCAGTCCGGTCGACCGGTCCGCCCCCCACCGGCCCACCCTATCGATCCCGTGACTTAAGTCACCGGATCTGGGGCTACCGGGTCCCTATGGACTTCCCCGCCCGATAGGGCGGGGAAGACAGGGCCGCCGCGGCAGTTTTTCCGGTCGATTCCGGCGAGGAATCGCCGGAATCGTTCCGGAATCCGCCGATTCGGACGATTATGGCCCCGAATCGGACCAAACAGACCGATCCCGACGGATATTTTATCTAGATCGGTGGTTCCGCCGAGAATCGGATTTCCTTGGCCGATCCGATCCAAGAATCGGCCGATCCCGATCCGGATTGGCCGATTCTGCAATCTATGCTCTGTGAGCCCCACTTCCCCAGCACACACCCTGCTAGTGACCCCCCGCGCGCACCCGTGAGCATTTTGGCGACCACTCTCCCGTGAGCACCCCGACGAGCACCACGGACACCACCCCATGAGAGCATCTCCCCCTCCCCATGAGCACTGCAACGACCACCCCATGCGTCGAGCACCCAGGGAACACCTGGTGAGCATAGCTTTGTTTATCATATAAGTGCTTCTTCTTTTACGAAAAAAATGTATCAAAACAACTTCCACTTTGATCAAAAAGAACTTCTAATTGAAATACCTTTTGGAAGAAGGTACTGCATGGAGAAGGACTTGCCAAACGCACCCTCTTTAACTTTTCATGTTCAAAATCAATTTCATTCATTGAGAAATAAAACTTTTTATGCATCATAATTTATTGTACTTTCATGTAGTATGTACTCAAGTTTAAATGAAGTGAAATTAAGTCTACTTGACATGTTGCATTGTTACCATGTGACATCAAATCCCTATGGATTTTAAAGAGACGGATGAAGTTTAACAAGTCAGGTAAAGGACTTATAAACAAGCAAATATAATTAAACCTAAATTAAATAATAGCTTAATCATTAATAAAATGTCAAGATAATCAAATCAACTTCACCTCATAAATTAATACATAAAAACCATCAATGGTTACAAAACGTGTTAAGTTAAACCTAACTTAAATTAAGTGAGTAATACTACTTAATTACATAAGTATGCATAATAAAACTCAAATAAAATAACAACTTAAACATTAATAAAATGTTAACATGATCAAACTAAATTTATTTCATAAAATAATACATAAAAATTGCCTTCCAAATGTTACAAAATTTGTTAAGTTGGATCAAGCTTGACCATTGAATTAAGTGAATAATGTTAATATGAACCAAATCTTAATAGAAAAATTTACTTAAATTATAACAAAACAACAACAAAACACACAAAAATAGGAAATTAATTCCAATAAAAACACAAACAAATGCACAAATAAAAAAAGGAATCTGTTAACTTATACAAAATTAGCCAAAAAATAACAAACATCAAAGAATTAAAAAAATCTCAATCCAAATTGTCTATCATTTGAATGACAAAGGACACACATAAATAATTAAATAAAATGAACAAATCAAACAAAAATTTATAAATCAAACAATATCTTAACATCTTAATAATCTAATTAAGATGATCTTTAAACCCAAAAAAAATTAAATCCATTAACTTACAAATTAAACCAAAATAAAATTCAATCTCACAAGGTCATGGGGATGTCTTCCGGTATTTGTGTTTTTTGAGGTGAGTGACCTACAATCAATGTGTTACCTTGATGGTTAATTAGCGATGTTTTGTTAGTTTCTTGATGTAATTAACACCGGATTATCACAAGTTTGGTGGGGAGAGGTCAAAGTCAAAATGCATTTCCAAAGAACTTACATAACCTCAGCATATAAAAATGTGATTCAGATCATTCAAGTGATAGGTGTTCCTCGTGTCAACACTGAGAAAATCTGTAGAACTGTCTATGTTCTTATATTTAAATACAACACATCAAATTAGTCAATACTTTTATGAATACCATAGATTTTTTTATCGCCACTGCCAAAGTTAAAAACCAAAACAAAGAAACTTTTTCTATAAAAGTTTTCTTTTAAAAATTTTAAAACATGAATTTTCAAGATGATCTTTTTTCTTGTTTGCATTCCACCAAGTTTTTAAGGGTTATCTAAGGGCTTCACTATTCACAAATGCATGGTCCCTTGATGATAAAATGTCATTTATTTATCAATTTGTACATTGAGGTACACATGTGAGAAAGTCATGAAAAACCACAGTTTTCCTTTGATAAATTTTGCGATAGAATTCTTTAACTATTGGTGGGTATGGGATATTCTTTCCGATTATCCTCACTAATTAAAAGGTTAGTTTAGTATGAAGACATGCATGACCTCCCCTTAAATTAGTGTGATTTACCTTCTTTTGTAGGTGGAGTTTGATACTTTTTACTTCGGGGGTAGAGTCTAGCATAATGGGGGGTGTGCACATGTACCCATCCGACATCAAACACAATGGGAGTGCACCACGTGTCCATTCAAGATCAAACACCCTGTGGCATGCCCATGTGTCTGTCCCAATTTTGAGATATTTTTTTGTTGATTTCAGTGTATTTAAGATTGGTTTTTCTTGTCCAATGGTCTTGATGGCCTTTTCGGTCTTCAATGGGCCTGGGTGGCCTCTTGGAGCATCATTGTCCATTTCTTGGAAAGCTTCAGCTTGGATTGCTTCCATTTTTTGCCTGCTGGACAGTTTCTGCACACTTTCTGGTTTCTGGCTGACTCCATATCCCTTGGACCGTTTCTGGACTGGATTTTCATTCCACTGGATTAATTCCAGGACTGAAATCCAGGTTTTGGATTTGTTCCAGACTGAGATTTTCTGGCTTCTGTTGCATTTTCCTGTTTCTGCACTGTTTCTGGACAGAGGACTTGAATTTTCTGGTTTCGGCACTGGCTGGCTGGACAGCTTCCTGCACCCTTCCAGCTGCCTGGTGCAGGGGGTATTTGTGATCTGTTTGACAGGTTTAGGGTTCCCAAACAGGGGTTGGACCGACCTGTTTAGGTGTTCCTGTGGATCTGAATATGGCTGAAACATGGGCTATTCAGGGGCATATCAGGGGATGTTTTTTGGGTACCTATGCAGGTCCTGGTAGGGGAAGTATGAGTGTATGACCTGTTATAGGGGTCTGAAAGGGGATTTTCAGGGATGTTTCATTTCATGGACCTGTTAGGGCTTGTTCAGAGGCCTGTATAGGACTGATGATAGACCTGCTTTGGGTCCGACCATTGGGGTTTCTTGACCTGTCAGTGATCTGAACTGAAGGGGTTTTTGATGACTGGTTCACAGTCAGAACAATGGCTGCGCAGGAACATGGATTGCAGAATCGGTCGATCCGGATCGGGATCGACCGATTCTTGGATCGGATCGGTACCTACCGATCCGATTCCAGTCGGAATTAGCGATCCAGCCGGGAGTCCCGGCTGGATCGGCCGGAATCGATAGGATCGGGCGATCCCGGACCGATCCACCCGGATCGATCCCAAAATCGGTCGATCCGGACCGATTCGCCGGAAAACCGGAAGACCCGGAATCGAACCGATTCCGGGATCGATCCGGTCCTGTTTTAAGGTCCGATCACCCCCTATTTGGGGTCGATCCGGACCGATTCTCCCCCCACTTGCCCCCTTCTGCTTCTTCTCCTTCCCCCCAAGGCGCCTTGGAGATCTAGGGCTTCCCCCAGCTGTTGGAGGGGGCGATCCAGCCTATTCAAGGGGCGATCCAACCTTGGGGAGGGGCGATCCACCCTAAAGTACACAAGGTTTGTAAGGGGGGGGCCCGGGCCTTGGCCCCTGGCCGGCTGCAGCCTGCAGCATGGGATCCCCCATTGGGGGGGATTATTTCACCCCCCAATGGGGGTGGAATACACCCCGAAAGGGGTGATTAGCACCCCTTCGGGGGGTGTTGAACAGTCACCCCCGAAGGGTGACTGTTTTTACGATGCCCCCCCCCTGGGGGGGGGCAGTATAAAATCCCCCCATCGGGGGGGATTACGAACAATCACCCCCGAAGGGGTATTATTTTACGAGTGCCCCCCCAGGGTGGGGGGGGGGGGCTGGTATGAAATCCCCCATTGGGGGGGATTATTTCACCCCAACGGGGCTGGATTTAATTGGCCTAATATTGTGTATGGTTTTATGTGTTGTAGATAAGATGTCGGACGAGGAGCATGGCACCGGACCCGCGAATTTCGTGACATTGGATGGCAACATGGCCATCTCCTCGATTCGCAGAGAGAAGAGAGTTAGATGCAGCAGTGGTGCAAAAAGAGATGAATGGAGGTGTGTATCGGCTCGAAGCAACATATAGCCGGGACGGGTGGCAATGTTAAGAAGTGTGATAAAGTACCGGCTGAGCTGAGGGAGGAGATGAGGGGTTATTTAACTGGAAGGACATCATAGAGGGAGGTGAGAATTGGTCAGAGACAAGACCTCCATGACGAGTTGCTAGGTCGGAGAGATGCCGATCTTATGGCCGGAAAGAGCAAGAAAGGGAAAGGGCCAGCACATAAAAGGGTCCAAGTTGATTCTTCATCTTCATCTTTCGACCCGAACGACAGATCATGGGCCGAAGGAGAGCTTGACAGCGTTGTTGGTGAGGATGAAGACATGCAGGAAGTTGAAGAAAGTCAAGTCCCGTGCACAGCTCCACTTCC
This sequence comes from Cryptocoryne crispatula var. balansae, assembly GCA_036172225.1. Taxonomy (NCBI): domain Eukaryota; kingdom Viridiplantae; phylum Streptophyta; class Magnoliopsida; order Alismatales; family Araceae; genus Cryptocoryne; species Cryptocoryne crispatula. The sequence goes on along the minus strand of CM069931.1, from coordinate 9,381,269 downwards.
TGATCCACCCCGGACTACAGCTTCTCCAGAGAGACATCCAGCTCCGCCCCCGGCCGCTACAGCTCCTGCTCGGATTCCAGCTGCGGGTCCTTCTACCACCACCACCACCAAGAAGAATGGTGGATTATTTAGGGCTTTAAAGAAAGTATGCTTACCTTCGCGTGAAGCAAGTCAAGGAGATCCTACATTGAAGAGGAAGAAGATAAGTATCAAACGGCGACATCATCTCCTTCGACACCGAGACCACTCTACCACCTTCATCGATGAGGATGAAGAAGAATTTGTGCCACCCACACAACAACGCGGCGTAGGGGGGTGGAGGTGGAGGTGGGGGTGGCGGCAGATAGGTGGAGGCGGCGCCTCGGCCTCGAGTGCGGTGAGGGTGGCTCTACTAGTAGTGCTCGGACGAGTGGAGCGAGCGGTCCGGATGATTTGAGTGATAAAAGACACTCGTTTCGAGTGGCGAGGGCGCCGGACGCCGGACGAGGTTGAATGTTTTTGACGAGTTTGCATCTTCCTATCCGAGCCTCGCCTCGGACAGTAGAGCTCGGCTATCCACCTCCACCATCTTTTCTACCTCCACCTCCGACCGATCGTGAGTTTATGAGTTTACCGACATACGGCCGAGTCTTTATTTTCTTACGGATACGGGCCAATTGCGACCGACCTTAATCAATGGAGATTTGCAGAAAATCATAATGACCAGGGCAGAGATCCAGATCCAGATCCATCCTACTCCGGACATTACCATAGTTGGTGGTGATGGCATATGTATAATGTATTTCTTTGTTTATTTCACGCAATGTAATATGAGTGGTAAGAAGAATATGTGGTGTACAATTTGTGGAGTTGGGTATGATTGTTTCGTTTGGTAAAAATATGTATCTTATTTGATGTATGATTGTTCTATTGTGTGATTGGATATGATATGTGTTCTATATGATTGATTGTTAATTTTTTATATGAATGAGTGTTCCCTATATTTTTTTCACATTTTTTCTGAGTCCTATGTATTTTTATTTATTTTTTGGCGATTTTTCCATACTTTTTCAAAGAGCAAAAAAAAAAAAACCGATCCAGACCGATTCTAGATCGGTCTGGCTCCAAGAGAATCGGCCTGGATCGGTTCGATCCGATCCGATCCGGATCGGATCGGACCCCACCGATCCAGGATCCGATCCCGATCCCGCGATCCTTGCGCAGGAAGCTAAAACAAGGGTTTTATGGTCTGTTTTGGGGGGTCAAACAGGGCCTGGCATAGGGATATTTTTAAGGGGATTTCCTGACAAATTTGTGTGCTGAGCAAAGGGGACTTTAAGGCCAGAATAAGGGGCCAGACAGGATTGTTTTTCAGGCTGTTTTGGGAGGGTTTATGGCAGGTTTGCATCAAGTTCCCCAGACTTTAAAGGGCTTGGAAAAAGTGATGTTTAATCTATGAAAACCCCAAGACAGGGCAGGGCACAACAAGTGGATGCCTTGGGGGCTTTTTTGGATGGGATTAGGGATTGAAAAGAGAGATTTTTGAGAAAGGGGAAGGAGGAAGATGGCGGAGAAGTAGACCTCTTCTTCTTCACCGTTCTTCTTCCTCTTCTCTTTCCTTTTGGCACAGGAACAGGGAATGGCTGCAGTAGCTTCTCCTCCCTTCTTCTTGATGACTTTTCTTTTCTCTAGACTTCTTTTTTCTCCTGGAGCTTGCACAGCAATGTGTATGGGCTGGAACGCCCCGTCCCTCTCTTTTTCTCTCTTCCTGGCTGAGGGTGGTGGCTGGTACGGTTAGGGATGCAGAGGACCTGGGAACCACACCAAGGCCTTTGTTTCTTTTATAGAAGATAGGAGGGAGAGATAGCATCGTGGAGACTTCTATGGCTTGGACCAGCTCTTAGGATGTGACTTTGGTGAGTTGGATAGAAAGTGGGCACGCTTTCCCATATTCTGGGATGTTTTCACAAATTTTGGTTTATGCTTAAGGTGGTGGGACCCACACTAACTGCCTCTAGCGTGATAAGTCTGAGGGTGTTTTAGGAATTTTATGAGATTTTTATAGATTTTACAAGAATTTATGGATATATTCTTTTTTTTCTTGGATTTATATTGGTAAAAATTCAAGGAAAAAATATATTTTAGGACCCCAAAAATATGAAAAATTTTAGGACAGTTTCAAGGGCTTTCTAAAATAATATTGGGTTTGAAACATTATTTTTGGTCTTATATTGGAATTTTGTGGAGAGAAAATAATCTCTTTTGATTTTTAGGAAAAATTTTGAAAAATTTGGATTTTTTATAAAATAAGTTCTGAGAATATTTTGCGATTTTTGATGGGTATTGGTACTTTGATTGAATTTTCTTTGAATTTTGGGCATTTATTCTTAGTTTTGTGAAATAAAAATATGATAAATATGAATTTTTGTAAAGTGGGCCCAATGGGTTGGGATACTCAGTTTGGGTTTGAATTGAATGGGTTTTGTAATTTATCACGTAAAACAATTGGAAATTGAATTTTGAAAGTTATTTTAGATAAAAGGAAAATCCTAATTAATATGGAATTTGGAAATCCTAAGAAAATTTCCGTTTTTTTATTTTTTTTTAAAAAATTTGGTCTCAACATATCCATAACTGGGATTTTTTTGGTTTGCCAACAAATATTTATTTAGGGGATGCAAGGAAGGCCCTATTTTGTAATGACCTGTTGACGGGCCATGAGAAGCTTGCAACTAATTTTCCTGATCTCTTTAGAATCACTTCCAACAGTAATGAGCAAGGATTCCGGAATCGGAATGACCGATTCCGATTCCAGGAATCGGCCGGAATCGGCCGATTCCTGGGAAGGGAATCGATTCCGGATCGGTCCGGAATCGTTTTTTTTTGATTTTTTTTCATCAAAAAAATTCAAAAAATTCAGAAAAAATTATAAAAAAATAGTAAATGAGTTAGAAACATTTTAAAAAATAACCAATGCATGATATCCACAAGACCACATCATACAAATACTAATGAACACCAATTGAAGACTTGAAGACTTGAAGTTAAGTACATATTCCAATTCCATTTATTCAAATATCAAAGAGTTGATACATCATCAAAAAAAAAATTACATCATATCAATCTACTACCAATATCTAGATAAAGATGCTGGGTCGTCCTTCTCTCCCTCGTCGGCCGCGACGTCAAGCCCTCGCGCTCGCCTCAGATATCCGTCCGGACCATATCCATATGAAAATAATGCCGATGCCATGCCATCAAGGTCGTACGGATCGGACCGCGGACGACCGGGGACGTAAGCGAGGATCGTGGAGTTGGTGGTGTAATCCACCGCCTGGCACAACCCGGCCAAACGCCGAATACCGTGGCTCCATAATATACGAATGCGGTGTCCGCTCATCCAACCGTGTAATACGGCTTTCGGGAAACCGCGAATCGGGTGACTCACCGTCGCCGATGGCCGCGTCGGCCGGTATACACTCCTCGTCATCATCACCCGAGAGCGAGAAGAGCCCGCGCGTCGTCATCCGGGCCGACAGACGCCCGACCTCTAACTTCCTTCTCTTACCTCTTCGACCATCTCTCGAACTACCGTAAAGTCCGAACCCAAAGTTTTTTTCAACTTTGCAAATCCTCCCATTTTCCGTGCAGTCACCTTTGCTTTCGTTCTCCCCGGGACCGCGAATGGCCGGGTAGCCGGCCGCACGGGATCTGGAGTCGAGCTAAAGCCGCAGTGGTCGCTCCATAGTGGCACGGGCGGGCGTCCCCGTCTCGAGCTCGAGAAGTAGACGGAGGTGGAGCTGGAGCATCCTCCTCGGCTTCAACACCATCCAACTCTCCTTCGCCTACGCACCTGGTCATCGGGATCAAACTCGCCGCATGATCCCCGGGCTTCCCTCTCTCTATCCGGAGGCAAGTGGCATGCTCCTCCCCGGAAAATCGTCCACGTCCACCTCCTCGGGTGGTGGTGTGGCGGAGGAATGCCTCTCGCTCGTACGGGCCACCGCGAACCGTGCAAATCGCTCCTCGCCGATCTTCTCGCCGATCCTCGATGTTCTTTACGCGTGCCCCTCACGTTATACTTCAGAGAAAACCGGCTTCTCCAGACGGTCCGAGGTCAACTCCGTTCCTCCTTTTGGTATGTATCGGGTTGAATGTACTCCAGCCTTCCTCTCACAAGGAGTGAACCGGTGCCAACTCGAGTATCCTGACACCAATGGCCGCAAGTCCATTCCATCCACTCCCGGTGTTCACCGAACCCACCACTCACCAAGAAAAACACAAGCAAGAGAAAAGGAAAACAATTCCATCATCACCATAACTTATATAAAAAGAAAATAAATTCCTCATCAAACTATTACTATACCAGGTGACACTTTTTCAATCGAATATTTCAGTCGCATCCGAGTATACACCGACCCTCATCTGGATTTCCGCATCCGAAAGATTTAAATAAAAAAATTAATTGCTGGTAATGCTAGTCCAAGGTATTTAATGAACTCTAACTTACTTCTATCTCGGCCTCTATCCCGTCCCGTCGAGATCGGCAACCGCCGGATAACTGCAAGTGTACCCCGCATCACCTCGTTGTCGTTCACCACCCGTCCTCCATATTGACGCGGTTCAAAAAATATCCCGCAAGATTTTATTAGTTAACACCGTGCGCATATAAGACAATTATACAAAGAAGAATAAATTTTTTAACCAAGTTACTGCAGCATGGACATCGCGGTGCAAGGTCTTGTCCCATCGGTCATCAATGATCTTCCACCACTTTTCGTAACCTGCGGGATTTTTTTCTTTAATTTTCGAAAACTTTGCCCGGTCCATTCGCATCATACGGTGTGCCCATCCGGTCCCCGTCATCCGAGTCTACCAACCTCGCACAACTACCGTTGGCTCAATGATTGCCAACTAGTAGGCAATCCTCTCCCATAACCTCTTCGTCGCCGATCCGCTTCTCGGACACCGACAAGAATCTCTAATCGCTCTTTTTGTCATGCAGGTTGTCCACCATATAGTTGTAATACTCCTGACCGTGCGAACCGAACCAATGCATGCATGTGCCGGTGTAAACTCTCCAACAAGCAATGAAGTTCGCGCGGCAAATCGTGTCGGACCGGGCCCGACAAGATCCGCGCCCTCCCGCGCGAGATCTCGCCGATATGTAGGAGGCGGGGATGCGAATAAATAAAAGATGCGATCGGCTCGCGTCTCGCCTCGACAAGTGTAGATACACCCTCCTCCTCGCCTATATCCTCTAAAATGAGATCTATGGAACGCGTCGCACGAGGCACCCGAGAAGACGCGCTTCCTCTTCTCCATCAACTTCCTCCCGCCGCGCCTTATACGATGGTTCGTTGTCGGTTGACAACTTTGAGCCACATTGTCCTCCCCGATCCCCACCACCACCCCATCCATCAGAGAAAAGATGAAGTCGGCATTTTTTATCTTCCCACAAGCATCTACCGACTTGAAGAATGTAGTCCCCTCATAACAGTACACCAAGAAGTTTATCCTACTCCTCTTGGTGATACCTGGCCACCCATCGCACATAATTGTGCTACCACTCTCCTTCCACACCCACCTAAACCCATCCATCCACTCCTCAACTCCCCGGACCTCCCTCATGTGCCGCCGCCGTATACGTGTCTCTCCGCCCGGGGCTTTCAAACCCGTCCGGCCTCACCCACGGCATCCACCATCGTCTGGAAGTAGGGGCCGGTGGCCTACGCGCCGGGATGCCTACATCAAGTTAAAAAAAATGGGATCAAGGTAAAATTAAGATTTAGTAAATAAAACACCCATAATGTCAAATTTAATTTAAAAAGTGATACTCGTACGTAAAAACCATTTCCGACATTGTGCGGCGAACGGCTCTCTTCGGGTACCGTTCCCCCGTAGCCTTCACCCCTTTCATCGCTCGCTTTATCCCCATCCGCCCAAAGCACTGCTTCCTAAATAAATACTCGTCACTCGGTGTAAATCGAGCTTCGGTAAGGAACGGCGGTATGGCTCTGCCTCCTGGGTCGAGGCTCTCGGTCCCGAGTAGGGCGAGCCGATGCCGATCGGCCCAAAGCCGGGTCAACTCTACGGACCCGGTACCCTCCCCGCTCCCCTCCTCCCCGTCCTCCTCCCCGGCGCAAATGCACGCTTGCTTCGCGTGCTAACACGTCTAAGCTCGGTGTCCGCGGACTCGGCCCTCGCTCTCCGGCTCCGGCCGCCCGTGCCGCCTTCCCTCGCCTTTCCCTTTTCGAGGGTAGGCAAATCGCGGTCCCCTCCTCCTATCGAGTAGCTCGTCCCGCAACTCCTCCCCTCTCGCTCGATCCGAACAGCCCCGTCGAGAGGCTCCCACTCCGTATGTATCCTCTCATCTCCTCACTCTTCTCCCCGGGCACCTTGTCACATTCCTTTACATTCCCCCCTGTTCCGGCACTATGTTGTTTCAGCCGGAACCCCCCCCCGTTCCTCTCCTTCCCACACCACTTGCGCTGCACTCTCTTCCTGACTAGGTCCACCATATGCCCGTGTTCCCAACCCACGTCGAAGCACGCGGGCGTGCCGCGTCACCTTGATCGGCCATTGCTTAAATCTGCAAAAATTGTAAACAATGCACTAAAAATGATTAGATAACATACAAATTGTTTTAGACGTTGTTCGGGTAAAGGTGATAACCCAAGAAACACACCATTTCGGTATGCTTAAAGGGTTACGTACTTGTCGAAATCAACGTACGTGGTATCCGAAATTTTTCCCGTACAAAGAACATCCAATCGATGTTCAAACAACTTCGAGCGGAGTTATTCGATCACAAATCACCGAGTTTAACTCTACTCGAGTCGTCGAAACGTGTAAAAATAGGCGTACGGGATATCCGGAATTTTTCCCGTGCAAAATGGACATATCCGGATAGTTCAAACTTAAACGAACTTGTTCGGACGAAAATCGTAAAGTTTAAGGTGACTCAAAATCGTCGAAACGCGTAAGAATGGACGTACGAAGTTTTGGCGAAGAAATCTTACCAAAACCTTACAAAGATCGAAGCCGAGGTTGATTCGATGCCGATCCGAGCTTCGAATCGGCGGAATCCTTTGAAGAACGACCTTGGAATCGCCCGAATCGCCCCGAATCGCCGGAATCGGTGGAATCGGGCCGGAATCGACCCTGAATCGGTGGAATCGGCAGGAATCGACGGTGGATCGACGGAATCGACGCCGGAATCGCCGGAATCGCCGGAATCGCGCCGGAATCGCCTGCGCTTCCTCCTTCCGCCGCGGGATCGACCAAGCTCAGCTCTGCGGGTCGATTCCGGCCCTAAAAGGGCCGGAATCGGTTCAATTCCCGGTCCAGAGTGAACCGGGAATCGAACCGGGGCCGGGTCAACCCGGCCTTCCGAAGAATCGGTCGGATCCACCGATCCGATTCCGGAATCGGTCGGAATCGGACCGATTCCGCCGATTCTGCAATCAATGGTAATGAGAGACTATTTGGTGTGGGAACATGCAAGATGGAGTCCTCGGTTCAAAGGGAATCTCTAAGTTGATGACATCTGCCAATTTACTCATTTTTTGGTAGTTGTTGAAAACCAGAGGTGCTCAGCTGCTCTGGTGGACAAACTTTCATAGATTCCTTCTAAAATTAAAGAGGTCTCAGGTGAAGTCAGCTTGCAAAAAGATGAACCAAGGTGTGGAGGTCATTTGGTGGAGATTTGTATGGAATTCTGCTCTTCCTCTGGAGATCAGACTTCTCCTATGGAAAAGTTTTATAAATAGAGTGCCAACTCGGTTCTTCATCCCTTTCTTATTCCCTATTCAATCCACATCTTTTCTGTGGGTGTTATGAGGAAGATTTGGATTACCTATTTTTGAGATGTGGAATCATCCATGGTTCGCCGGGTCGCGACCCGGCCCCGACCCGGTCGGGTTTAGTCCCGACCGGCCCGGTCGCGACCCGGCCTGGCCGACTCTCCCGGCCGGGTCGCGCGGGGGTCGTGCGAGTCGCGCGACCCAGCGAACGGGTCGCACGACCCGGCCGGGTCGCGCAACCCGGTCTAAGAACGGCGTCATACGATCTTGAACGTTGGCGCACGGTCATCGACCGTGCCACCCGCCGGGGGGTTATTTAAAGCCCCCAAGGGGCCCCCCTTACTCCCCCCCCCCCACTCTCACTCCCAAGCTCTCATTTTTGCTCTCATTGCTCTCATTGCTCTCATTTTGTTCTTCATTTACTTAATTATTTCATTAAGCATTTCATTAGTTCATTTAGTATATTTATTTAATATTTGTTCCATTGATTAGTTAGTTAAGTAGTTTCTTCTTTTTAATACTTATTTGCTTACTTACATAGTTAGTTAGCTAGAAGATTAGTTAGATATTTAGTTTAGTAGTTACTTAACACATCATTAGTTGGAAGGTATAGTTAATTACTTACTTAATCATATAATTAGTTAGTCATTCATTTTACATAATTAAAAGTATACTTACATTAGTAGTCACTAATTAACATCATTAGCTTTTTAAATAATTAATTACTTACTTAAGTAATTATTTACTTAAAAAATGTCTTCTCCAAGCCAAACAACCCAAACTACCGGCGCGATCCGGAGTGATCCGGCTTGGTTACATTGCAATTTGATCTCCATGGCGGAGAGAAAAGTGCAATGTAAATATTGCGACAAAGTAATATTCGGTGGTATTTATCGTTTAAAATTTCATCTTGCGGGCGTGAAGGAAACGTTCTTCCTTGCACACGGACTCCGTCGGAGGTCAGAGCTCAATTTCGTAGGCACCTACAAGCGATGAAGCAAACGAAGGGAACTAGCAAACGACATAAGGAGACCGTCCGAGAAGAATTGCAACAACCGGGGAGACGTTCCGTACACATTTACGGGACCGGACAAGAGAGGCCGGATATTTTTGGAGACGAAGAGTACGAAGGTATGGGAGGTGTTACTCATAAACATTGTTCATTCTTCTATTTTAAAATATAATTAAGTAGTTAAATACTTAAATGTTTCTTAAATATATGACCTCTTGCGGGGAATGGAAGCAAGTCGAAGATCATTCGTCGACGAAGAGTTCCATAGACACACCGGCCGAATGATGGGTCAAGGGTCTGGAAGTGGGAGTGGTCGAGGAAGTGGAAGAGGATCCAACAACCAACCTCAAGATGAGGTTCATGATCTCATACAAGACGACGACCCGGCAGTAGGTCCCGTGGATCCCGTAATTACCAGACCACAACAACGTCAAACGACAATCACGATGGCGATGAAGAACCTCAAATTATGTAAGGAGAGGATTGGCCGGGCAACGTCAAGGTGGTTCTTTCACCACAACATTCCGGCAAATACCGTGAAGGGACCATACTACGAGAACATGATCGACACGATCGCAGACGTCGGGAGGGGAGTGCCTGGTCCAAACCCAAAGGAGATATACAATGTATATCTTCCTATGGAGGTGCAAGAAACAAAGAAGTACGTGGCATCATTTGAACGAATATGGGAGGAACGAGGTTGCACGTTAATGACCGACGGATGGACCGGTAATTAAATTTTCTTTTACTCATTTATATTAAATGTATAAACATTTTTTTGGGTATAACTTAGTTAATATCTTATACTTAACAGGTATAACTAGGAAGACAATGATCAATTTCCTAGTGTACAGTCGGCCGGCACGGTCTTTTGGAAGTCGGTCGACGCATCGGGACGAGTAAAGAATGCGGAGTATCTTTACCAATTGATAGATGGAGTGATAGAAGAAATAGGAGAGAGCCGGGTAGTTCAAGTAGTCACAGAGACAATGCGGCCGCATACAAAGCGGCCGGTCAGATGCTTATGGTCAAAAGACCAAAGTTGTATTGGACACCCTGTTCTGCCCACTCTTTAGACTTGATGTTGGAGGATATATGCAAGGATCCTCAAATAAACAGGGTAATTAAGCTAGCCCAGTTTATTTCTTCATTTATTTATAACCACAACTTTGTCCTTGCACTTATTAGGGAACACACCAAGGGGCGAGAGTTATTACGGCCCGGTGCGACCCGGTTCGCCTCCCACTATATTTCCTTAGAAAGTTTATTGAGTCAAAGGAGAGCTCTAACTCAAATGGTCATTTCACCGGGTTGGGGTAGTTGGATGGCTAGATGTAACCCATCGGATAAGAGAAAGGGGAAAAAAGTAGAAGAGACAATAGAGAGTGGAGATTTTTGGAAAGTTGTAAAGAAGACGTTAGACATCGTCCAACCCATAGTGAAGGTACTAAGGATAGTTGACGGAGATAGAAAAGCAGACATGGAGTATTTATTCGATGCGGTTGAGAGAGCGAAGGAAGAAATCTCCAAGACCGTGTCCGACTTCGCCAAGTGGTGTGATATTATAGATCGTCGCTGGGAACGTACATTACATCAACCCTTACATGCAGCAGGTAAATTTTCTTAAGCATTTACTAATGTTTTTATTAATCAAAGTTATGTATAAGTTGTTTACTAATACTATTTGGTTCGTAGGTTACTTTTTCAACCCAAGATACTGCTATAGTCCACATTTCAAGGCAACGAACGAGTTATTAGATGACGTGAATAGCGTCATCCGACGGATGCTTGGTGACGACGACCTGGCTATTATTGCTTGCAACAAGATGTATGATTACAGAATGCATAGTTTTCACTTTGGAACGAGCAGAGTTGAACGAGCTGTGATGCTACTAAGTCCGGGTACGTAGAAATGTTTTTCATCACTTAATTAATCAAAGTTTACTTAGATAATAATGTAAGACATTCAATTTATGCAGCTGATTGGTGGATGGACCATGGTAAAGTGCCGGGGTACGAGGAGGTGGCGGACGTAGCCATCAGGGTCATAAGTCAAACCGCTTCGGCTTCGGCCGCGAGCGAAATTGGTCTACATTCGGCTTCGATTCACACAAAGCAAAGAAATCGGTTGACATCAAGAAGGCTTGAAGACCTCGTGTATTGTCACTACAACATGAGGTTAGAGTTGAGGAATTTGGAGAGAATGAAGCGTAACCGGATGGAACAAAAGAGTTGGATATCACAGGCGGCAGGACGTTCGGTCGAGGAGCCGCAAATTGAAGAGGAGGACATCGATTTAGATCAAATATTCTACGAGAAGAACTCCTTAGAAGCTTGGGTCAACGACCGAGAAGGGTTGGGAGAACCAGAGTTCAACCCAAAAGACCGACAATGGGCTGAAGGAGTGCTCGACGATGTCCCTTTGGCCGAAGAATTCCAGATCCCTCCCTCTCTGAAGAAAGCGCCAGAGGACCGGAGAAGGAACTAGTCAAGGTACGCAAAGTAGGCGAAAAGGTAAACAAGTTATGGTGATCCTTTTGATATTGCAGATGTTGATACGGTCGAAGACGATCGAGAAGATACGCCGGAGCCGAACATCCGAGTGCAGTACCAGACGTCCGAGGATTCGTCGTCAAAGAGTAGCAGCGATGATGATGCTCGATACGGGGGCGCGAACACTTTACAAGTACAAGGGACCTCAGATCCTCCCATATCTCCTACAACGTCGTTACGTTTTACCGGCGAGGAGCAATATACTCATGCGACCCAAGATACCGATCATGGTAGAAGGCCACAAGGTAGAGGAGGTCATCGTAGCCATGGAGTTGAAGCAGAATACCACGATGCCTCCGACTATGTGTATGATTCATCCCAAGGCTCTTGGTTCCTTACATACGATCAAGAGTATTGTGGAATGAATTATGTGGAGTCATCGGATACTTCGATCCAATCGACCTATAGTTATGGTGACTCGTTTGGATCAAGTCTTAGGATAGTTTCCCGAGGGACTGACGAATATGATCGTCGTACGTGTACGTATCAAGCTTTGTACTTAACCCAAATGACATGGGGAGAGTACATCAACTACTTACAAAGTGTAGAACACATCACGTTGGAATAAAATTGATGTATTATTTATTTAAATCATGTCATTTATTTTTTTCAATTTTTCTGAAAATTTTCAGATTTTATTTCGCATTTTCTTATTTTTTTGAATTTTTAAAAAATAATTAAATAAAAAAGGGGGTCGCGACCCGGTCGCGACCGGGTCGGCCTGGGGGTCCCGTGACCCGGTCGCGACCCGCGACCCATCCCTCCTTGGAATCATCCACTCATTATGACATGCACTCTTCAAGAGTTGGAAGTTTCCCTGACCAGATTACTGAAATGTGGTTGCAATGCTAATACTGTGGGATAACTAGAATCCCCAATGGGAGGCAACAGGCCTTTGGTCTGTTACTGTGGCAGCTATGCTTTGGACTCTTTGGAGCACATGAACCAAGAGCATTTTTTTCGTTGACTTTCAGAGCTCTTCCTTAATACTTCAGCAAATGAGCTTCTTTGTCAAATATTGAGTACTTACTCATTCGGGTTGGACTTCCTTTGGGGGCAATCTTCTCACATAAAGCATTTTTATCTTTACTCTCTTCTAGATCACTATGGCCTTGGCAATGACCTAGGGCTTTCATTGTTTCTTTCCCTCTCTATACTATCTTTTATCCATAATTATTTCATGTTCTTAAATTAATTGAATTGTGGCTTTTGCCACCTTCAAAAAGATTTAAAATTTTACTCATTAAGTTATATGCCAGTTTAATTTCTTCTTCGTAGGAATCTAATAGATCTTAGGTAATATAAGAGAAACATCCACTATTATTGTCACATTATCCTTGGCATTCTTTAACAATTCTGTTCGCTTAATGTAATATTTAGCCTGTGAATGATTGACAAAATTGTATTATTCGTAATTTTACTCATCTTATTGAATTTTCAGTCATTACATACCATGCCAACATTGGCATTGTTTATAGTATCAGTGATGGGGATCCGATCCGATCCATTTTGGGGTTTATTTGCATTTACGTCCATTTGGACATGTTTGTAAATATTTGAGTTTTATTTGTGGTCTTTTCTTTTTATTTGGGTCCTCAAGAGGACATGTATGTAATTAGTCATTTATGATATCTTATTTGTAATGGGCTCCTCTATTTAAGAGGGCCACTTGTTGGAATGAAGAGAGAGAGTTATTGTTCAATTTTTGGAACCCTAGAGGGGCTGCCCCTTGTGCTGGGGCGCTACCCCTTCCCCTTCACCCCCTCCACGATGGAGGTCTTCCGACTTCACCCCCGGTGAGGACCGGTCTCATTTGCGACCCTCCGGCGAGAGTGCCTTCTCCTTCACCTCCGTCCAGCGGCCTCCGAGCCATTCTTGCCCCTTCCCCCTTCACCGGTTCGATTTGCAGCCCTATCGACACCGTTCACCCTCGTCTCCGTCCGTTTCGACGTCTCCGACGGCGTCAATCTCCACCCCTCCGTCCACCCCCGCCTCCGGCGATCCCTGGAGTACCTCCACTCCCCATCCCGGTGCTGGAAACCCTCCCTCGGAGCCCTATCAGACGGAGCCGGTGCTGGAAACCCTCCCTCCCTCCCTCGGAGCCGGTGCTGGAAGAAGAGCCGCGCCGGCTGCCTAGTTCGTGCGCACTGCCTGGCTAGGGCTCCGATGGCTGGCGGCTCCATTTCCCCTTCCAACGACTCCAGATGCTCCTTCGGTGGTCTTCCCCTCGCCATCCGATGGAGATGGCGGCCTGATAGGCCGTCGACTGTCCCAGTTCCGTCGGCTCGACCTCCACCGCTTCCGCGCACCTCCGGCGCCACCAGGTGCCTCCAGCGCTTGGCCCTCCTCCCGCGACGGCGTTCGGCTGCGTCGACGGCCCCTCCGGCCACCCTCTTCCCCTCCGGCGACGGCGACGGCGACGGCGACAGTCGGTGCCGCTTCCGGTGCCTTCTCCTCTCGCATGCCGTGGCCGCCGCGGACGAAGACGCGTCGGGCCTTCCGCCCCGACCGAAGCCCTAGCGAGCTAGCGAGCCCGCCGTTGAAGGCGCCTCCTGACGGGGTACGCGGCGGCCGGCGAGCCGGCCGCGTCACCCTCCTCCACGGCCAACCGCGGAGGGCCACGACCCCCCCCCCCCCACTTAAGTCGCGGGCGAACCGGCACCGGTTCGCCCCGCTCACCCGACCGGCCTACCGATTCACTCGGGCCGGGTCCGGTTCACCTCCCAGGCCGGTCCAGACCCGGTTTAACCCGGTTCAGGGCCGGTTCGAGGGTCCAGAACCCGGTTTAGGGCCTAAACCGGCCGGTTCACCCTGTTTTGGGCCGGTTCAAGCTATTTTGGGGCCGGTTCAGGCCCGTTTTGAGCGATTCGGGCATGGTTCGACATATTTTGGGCCCGTTTTGACCGGTTTAAGCCCGGTTTTGCTTATTTACTGCATTTCTTAGGTCTTTTGAGCTCCTCCACGGTCCGCTGCAGTGCCATGTCGCCGGTCCGTGCCGCCTCGTCCCGCATCAATCAGCCAATCCAGATTGGTATAGATATGACTTGGTTGGCCTGGATTGGCTGATTTTGCACTGATCCAGGGCTGGTATCAGCAGAATTGAAACCTCCTGATGATGGAGGGTGGCAACCGTCGCCGCCTTGTTTTTCCCTGCCCTTTATTGTATCTGTTAGACCCATTAAAAGGTGGATCTGTCAACTTTAGCAGATACAGTTGTATACTTGTATCAGGTCTATCTGACTGATATGACCCTTCTTCCCTACCCGTTTAGGACGGGTAAGAAAAGGGTGGTGGCAGCTGCCACTTCTCTCAGCCAGGAGGCACCGAACCATGGCTATCTGGCCTTTATCTACCATGGATCAATTAGCAACCATTTTTCAGTGTTATCTCCATGCTTCTTTTTTTTTACATTTTGGAGGACAGATCCAGGCAAGTGGATCAGCCAACCTATCCAGTCTGGCCGATCTCAACTCGGAAACCCTTGACTACTAGTCTTGATTGTACTGCAGAATTGTACCCTTTATGGATAAGTTTGATCATCAAAATTGTGAGTGATGCAGTCATCATAAATTGAACAACTCACTTGGTTATTGTTTTTCTCTGCAGCTGCTCACTGATTCTAGAAGAATAATACTGTATCCATACAAATTCTACAATAAAGTATGGATGTTTGCTGTGCCTTATTCTCTCTAAGTATTCATTCTGTTTTGTTAATGTTCAAAAGCATAACTTTTGTATATATATATAATTTTTTTCTACCCTATCCATATTATATAAGAACCATGGTGGCAGAATTCTCATTCATTGAGCTCATAATCCTTCTACTTGCCTGTTCTCTCAGCAAGTGGCTGTTTACTTGATTTGAAATAATCGTTTATTGGACCCAGAAATTTACAGTAGCATTGCCAAGGCTAATGAATTTGCAAATACTAGATGAGGTATTAAATTGTCTGAATCTGGAAATACTGCAAAGATGATGTATCTATTTGAAGTTGTATATCTTTATGTACATGCAATTCTACAAATTTTCTCTCTGGCATTTCGCTGTCTACTGCAGGGGCTGCTTTGTGGTTAAGGACATTGGAGAGCATATATATGAAGACATCAGGGCTCACTTTCCAAGGACAATTTCTATGAAGGCCTACAATGCATTAAGATCATTCCCCAATAAACTGCAATTCACCCTCAATAATCGAGTGGATAATTGGCCAATACTCTTCCACATAGAACCTCCTTCCCACGATGATGTGGCCTTGTACTTTTTACCAAGTGAATCTGACAGGTTTCTATTCCATGCTTTCTTACAATTTGTTTGGGATAAATATTAGTTTCTGTTGAATCTGTGGAAGGACTTCATGTGTAAGGCTACTGGAAGTGTCTGATAATTGCAGCTTTTGTCACTTGTTCCCCACATTTTTTTGAAGGTGGCAAAAGCCACAATTCATTAATTCATAAAAAGATAAATATTGCAAAAAAATAAATAAAAGAAAGGGAGAACAAAGAGTAAAGAAGATCTAAATTACTATCAAGAAGTAAACAATCTAGAGGTTACTAGTAAAATTGCTTCCATTCCATTTGTGGAGTTCATCCTCATAGGAAGACCAAGCCTCATAGGACCCAGAGTGAGCAAAAATTCAGTCTTTGACTAAGAAAACCATGCGCTGAGTGATGTTGGTTGGGTAGGGGTGTTCATGGTTTGGTTTGATTTTGTTTTTGAGTATTTTTTTCTCAAACCTAACCAAACTAGACTATTTTCCAAACCAAACCGAACCGAACCAAATTAATTCAGTTTGGTTTGGTATGGTTCAAACCATATTTTATTAAGATATAGTAGGTGTGTCAATATATAATTTTAGTTAGTTTTTTTTTAAATCATATTCTATTAAAATTTAGCATATATGTTTGTACATTTTATTATTTTTGTTTTAAAATATCTTAATAAAAATTTATTTTTATAAGAAAAGATACATACATATTATATTATATATAACTTAAAGTAAAATATTTAATCTAATTTGGAATCGGTTCGATTTTTTTAGGGTCCTAGAAATCAAAACCAAACCAATCGGTAATTCAAACCAAAATCAATTTTTTTCAGGTTGAACTGAATAGTGAACAGCCCTATGGTTGGGTTCTCGAAAGTGTCTTCATATATCATCTTGTTCTGAGCACACCGGATCGACCATTGCATCACTTGCAAGATGAACTTCCTTTCAAGGGTTGGCTTTCTACCGCAGAGATACTATTGTATTTTTTGATCTGAGATTTCTGCGGAGAGTTAATTTTGTAGGCTAGTAGTAAGCATGGAATGCAAACAATCTCTCGAGATCTTTCTAGAACCTCTCTCTACACCTCCGATAAACGACATTACTAAAACTGTAATATCGATATGAATTATATAAATATATATCGAATTCTGAAATTTTCAACACTTGTTGCTACTTCTCAACTCCATATTAACATAAATTGTCTCTATTATTTCTATTCTATCATTCTATTTTATGTTAAGTTTATCTCGTGTTAACAACACTACTATTGTGTCCATCCAAAAGCTTAGCTAGGTATTGTTCTCTTATATTTTGATATATCTTGGAATTTAATATTTTAATAATTATATATGATCTAAGATACTACATCAATCTCTCAACATTTAAAAAGATCTTTATGTTATCTTTTTTTTAATACTGGTCAAGTTAAAGCCTAGATTCAAGTTTTAAGATTCTAAATTCCTATACTACACCAATCTCTCAACAGTTAAAAAGATCTTTATGATATATATATTTTTTGATACTGGTCAAGTTGAAGTCTAGATTCAAGTTTTAAGATTCTAAATTTTTTGACGTATTCCTCATGAACAATGCTCACCTTCCTTGTATTTCAATCTTAGTTTCTTTTATTAACTTGTCCTACCTTAGCCCTCAATCTACTCCCCTTTTGAAGAGATCATCATTCTATTTTAAACTCATACATGAACTTGGACTAATGTTTCCAAAGTCTAGCCTCTCAAAATTTTCCAAGATCTCCTCTTCGTCCTTCCCAAGATGAAATCAGGATGCTAGCTGACAATCTTTAGTGGTTTCTAAAACAGTAGACTCATAACAAGTTCCACAAAAACATTAGGCCAAAGCGAGAGAAGATGTTGAAGACCTGCAACTTGAAGCAAGGATCCTAGGATCCAGATCAAGATTGGGATCGAAGGGGACTGATCCGATTTGGATTGGATCGGATCGGTCCGATTGCGACCGATATGCCAAAAACCAGACTGATCCAGAATTAGTCTAGGTCGATTTTTTTTCAAAAAAATTGGAAAACTTGGAAAAAATTATAAAAGTTTTAAAAAATTTAAAAATTGAGAAAAATTGTTAAAAATATAAACACAATAAATTTATCTAATCTTCCACATTTGCATTCATCTTTGAGTTAAAGTTTACGAGACAAATTAACACAAGTGAATACAAATTGTATCGTACAATCATACAATATTGAGTCTCATTAATATTCATTTCACATCCACTAAAAAAAGAAAAGCATACAAGTTATACGAAGATAACTTACAATGATGAGTGATCTCATCACCACCAACTGTGATATTCTCTCGGATCTCTGTCTTGCTCGTCCTGATCTTCTTGGATTCTTCACTGACTTTGATCTGCCATGATTTGCCCATACTCATAGGAAATTAAAGATTAAGCCACATGGCTAAAATAAAAAACTCCACTTTCGGCCAGAGTTTGAGGAGATGGTGGATGACAAGGCTCAATGTCTGAAGTAGGATCAAGATAGGAAGATGTGAACTTATCGAATACATTTATCTTTGGCCAACGTCCACTGCTCCTTCCACTTGAACATGAATGCCTTCTCTTACTCAAATCATTTGAACATGCTCCACTTGTACGTGCACTACTAGTAGAGCCACCCTCACTTGAGGCTCCACCTCCACCTCCACCTCCACCTTCACCTTTGTACGTTGTTGTTGTGTAGGTGGAACAAATTCTTCCTCATCCTCATCTGATGAAGGTGGTTGAGTGGTGTTAGTATCAAGGAGTTGATATCGGTGTTTGATACTTATCTTCTTCGTCTTTAAAGTTTGTTGTGCTTCACTACTTTGTTGTGTTAGCAAACAAGCTTTCTTTAGTGTCTTAAATAAGCTACGATCCTTCTTGGTGGTGGTAGATGGTCCTATACTTGTGACCTGAGCTAAAGTTGTGGTGGGAGCTAGATGTCGCTCTGGAGAAGCTGTAGT
The DNA here is from genome assembly GCA_036172225.1 of Cryptocoryne crispatula var. balansae. Taxonomy (NCBI): domain Eukaryota; kingdom Viridiplantae; phylum Streptophyta; class Magnoliopsida; order Alismatales; family Araceae; genus Cryptocoryne; species Cryptocoryne crispatula. The sequence goes on along the minus strand of CM069931.1, from coordinate 9,362,677 downwards.
CCGAGGTGGATTAGGAATTGGAGTTGTGCATGGAACTTGACTTTCTTCTCCTTCCTGCATTTGTTCGTTCTCACCAAGGATGCTGTCAAGCTCACCTTCGGCCTATGATTTGTTATTCGGGTTGAACTCTGACTCTTTCTCAGCATTCTTGTCTTCCAACTATGCTGCAAGTGGATGTTCTTCTTAGAATAGATACTCTAAGTTCACATCCCTTTATATAATCCACTTACAAATTGTGCAAATCTTTGCTCGGATATCTTCTGTCTATCTTTGATATTTTTGATCCTCAGCCTCATATTATAATGGTAGTAGATTAACTTCTCCAATCTTGCACTCTTCAGCCTATTTCTTCTTTTCATGTGAATAAGGTTGAAGGTGCTTCAATTCTCTCACACTAGGATGATGAAGTGCTTTGACGTAGCACCCGAATTACAACAGATGCTAGCAGATTCCAACCTGTCATGTTTGTCACTTGAATCCAATACTCAGTTATAAAAAGGCAAGTAATGTAGGAATTAGCAAGTGTGATATTCTTACAATAATTTTTGATATGTTTTAAATTTAATTGGTTGAGGTAGCTTATTAGGAGAAACCTTGTTATGTGAGTACTGCAAATTAGGATCTCCATAGACTCCAATCCTATGCTTGTATGAAGTCGTTTGAAAGACCAGAAAGACCAAAAGAAAGACTGTTAACTCCATTGCTTACGTTAAGATTCAATGTTTACTAAGATGGTAAGAAGTACCCACTTCAACCTGAGCGGATGCTGTCTTCAGGAGTCTTACAAAGTCGCTTGATAATTGATAGTGTGCCTGATAGTACCTCACCGTCATTGCACATTTGCTCACCATATTGTATCCCTGAATTCAAGAAATACTCTGAAAATTTGTAGTATAAACCAATGTTTAAGACAATAACATATTAGTATGACAACAGAATAAAACACAATAAATTAAATTATACCTGAAGCATGAATATCGTGAAGTGTCTTGTCCCATTGGTTGTCTATCACCTTCCATCACTTTTTATAACTCTTATGATGCTTTTATTTAATCTTTATTTTTGCTTTGTCTATATCATCATACAGGTACTCCATTTGATTCTTATCATTTGAATCCACCAACCTAAGCACCTGTACCAAGGGTTCTATAATAGACAAGTAATAATGCACATTTTGCCATCACCTGTTGTTCTCTATCAGCTGCTCCATCTTTAACAATACATCATACTGATCCATAAAGGCTCTGTAGGTATCCATGTACTCCCGATATGCAATGAAAAGTATGAACCTCTTCAAATCAACCTTATACCTGTAAAGGCTCTAATGCAAAGAAATGTGTGGCGAATCTGATGGGACCCAGTTTGATCAGATCAAGGTTTGTCGTCTCGGACCTCGGCTTCGTCTCGGGGGGGTGGAAGAGAAGAGATCTCGGAGAGATCTCGGGAAAATCTCGGGAGATCGGATCTCGGGTTCTCGGATCAAAATATATATATGTAATATGTATAAAATAACAACTATAATATAATATATTATAAAGATGGGAGTACATCAATGAATTCACATACATTACATGAAATAAATAACACAATATTTTTGCACACTAATTGTGTGAAGGAACAATCACAAAACACTCTTAATGTCAAACTCCACTCCCGCGCAATTGTGTGAATGAGCAAATAAGAAAACACTCTCAATACGAAAAGATGATCTATGTGCTTACGATATATCACTTTGTTGGTCACTTTGTGATTGTTGTGCCACAAAATCACCAACAAAATCACAATATTCAACTCATGACATATGAGACTGATGATCTCTCTCTCGTGGTAAACTGAATCTTTGTTCATAAGAATCAGAGATGTTTGAAGAGTCATGTTGTGTTGTGTATCCATAGCCATTAGGACCATGACTATGACCATAACCATAATAACTCTGGTCATATGGTATGTTTGAAGGAACATGTTCACTTGCAGTATGTCCATATCCATATGAGGATTCATCTCCTTCATTATAAAATGCACGTGAAGAACCTTTTTGCATTTCCCCATCTCCGTGTCTGTGTTCATATTCTTATGATGATGAATCTTGAGAATGTTCATATCCATAATATCCCGTATCAGAAATATCCATTGAACTGAATGTGTGAGAAAGATCATATTCCTCAAGTTGTGACAAACCTTGTTGATGTGACGGACCAACACTCTTCTTCTTCCGTCTATATGTTTTGTCACGTTGATGATGAACTTCCTCAGCAACATCAGTGGGGAATGGTTGGTTTTCTTCTACGTCATCAGCACCACCATCACGAAGGACATTCCCTCCATCTCCATCATCATCACTTCCATGTCCATCGGAAGCATCCATATCAGAGGTTGGATCGTCATTATGAAGATGAGTTGACTCAGAAGATGATTGAAGAATTTGTTGTACAGTTACATCTACATCCATTCCGGTTTCACGTGCAGCACTAACAATTTCTTCAGATGGGCGACCATCATGTTCATCCATATCATTGTTTGCAACCCACTCGGCATAAGGATTTTCTCAATCATATCTTCAGATGGACCGATTCTGGACCGATTCCGGCCGATTCCGGCCGATTCGGACCGATTCGGACCGATTCGGACCGATTCGGACCGATTCTGGCCGATCCGACTGGAATAGCAAAAAATGAAAAAAAACGATCCGATTCCGATTCCGATTCCGATTCCGGACCGATTCCGGCCGATTCCGGACCGATTCCGACCGATTCCTACCGATTCCGGTCCGATTCCACCGATTCCGTAAACCATGCCTGAAAGTGAAACAAATAATCATATATTTGTAATTCGAATCAAGTAAGTTATCTTTTGATTAAATAATTACTAACCTGGCCACATAGATTCTCTGCTTGCAATAGCACTTTTTGTCCCAAAAGAGGCCAATGCATCTCTAAACTTTATAATCTAGTATATAAAAATATTTAATGTTAATATCAACTTAAAAGATGAAATCTATAAATATCGTAGCGTTACCTCATTTTCAAATTGGCCTCTTCCTTTAGATTTTGGAAACAACTTCTCGTAAACTTGATGAAGTGCTTTAATAAGTGCTTGATTGTCTCCAAGATGCAATTTATATTGGTACTTTGGATTGAGAAAATATCTTGTCTGTCTGAAATATTATTATTCAAAATGTTAATTTTATACATTTATAATAAAAAATTATACTTTGGGTAAATGAAGAGAACATACCTGACCTTGTAGATAGGTGCATCCATTGATTTAGTCCATCTATCATCTATGATCTTATGAACTAATGTGTAATTCTTGGTGAAGTTGTCTTTATCACGTCCTTCAAATCACAATGATCGCATTGATATACACTTCCACGTGGTTGGATAATTTTAGGTGTCCATCACTCTCAAAACTTTATACATGGGTTCCATGATCTTTATTGAATCTCTTGCATAATCCCAAAACATAGGATTGCGTATGATTTGTTCAACGTTCTTTCCGAATAGGAGTGTTTACGAACTCCGAATTAAACCACTCCGAACAAAGAAAGAAACCTCTCAAACTATCTTTTTCACGCAACAAACTTTGCGATGCAAGATAATTTGTGGCAAAGCGAGTGGCACCGAGGTCGAACTAAATCACGTCCATGAAAGCCTTTCTTACTCGATTCACAACCCAATCATGATTATATATGAAACGTGTAACAATTCGACCCATGTCTATAACTTTTTTTACCATAGCATTCTTTGCCACATATTCAAACATCAAATCTATACAATGCGCAGCAGCACATGGTGACCAAAAAAGATTATATTTTGATGCCAAAAGTGTTCCGGCCTTTTTATAACTGCTGGCATTGTCGGTTATAATTTGTATAACCCTATTTCTTCCAACTTCCTTAATCTTGTCCTCCATCAACCAAGGATTGCCATCTCGGATCTCGGCTTCGTCTCGGGGGGGTGAAAGAGAAGAGATCTCGGAGAGATCTCGGAAAAATCTCGGGAGATCGAATCTCGGATTCTCATATCAAAATGTATATATGTATGAAACATAACATAATATCTTATAAAAATAGGAGTACATAAATGAATTTACGAAAGTATATAACGTATTTTGTACATCGACTATGTGAATGAACAATTACAAGCATTTTCAAATGCGAAAAGATAATTTTTGTGCTTCTAAAGATTTAAACTTGTATGTAATCTTATTTAAATACTAATATGGTATTAAACTTGTAACACATTTTTATGTGATAGTATAAGTGATAGTGAAATATATTAAATGTGTTTACACTATCATAAACGGGGCGCAGAGTAGTCGCGGATCGACATCGTTTCTCGGCCCCCTTGGCGCAAAGTAGTCGCAGATGGACCAGTCTACATGGGACGAGATCTCGGCGATCTCGTTTCTCGGCCTCCTTGGCGAGACCGAGATCTCGCGAGATCTCGGCGAGATCTCGCGAGATGGCATTCCATGCCATCAACTGCATAATGAACTCATGATTTTTCTCTTTACCTGATGCATCAATTGAATCTAAAAATATAACATTTCCTGCACTATAAACCATAAAGTTAATGATGGACATTCTTGTGGGTCTTGTCCATCCATCACATAAAAGAGAACAACCATGGGTATCCCAATGTGGTTCCAATTTTTTTATTTCTGTTTGCATGTCTACAACTAGTTCATCCAAATATTTTCCTAATATGTCTTTAGGTGTGGGAGGTTTGACTGCACGTCCAAGATTTTGTGTTTCAACAATCATATTCTTGAAATGATGATCTCCTTTTAACGTGCCGGAATATGATTGAATATAAAAAATTTTGAAACCATCTTTCCAAGCGATTCTCTTAAAGGTCCTTTGTTTACCATTTCTTCCATTCTTTTTTGTCGTGCATCATCTGATTTATACAAACTACCTTCTACAGCTAAACCTTTACCAATGCCTACTGATCCATGTCCACCACGACGCATAAAATCAGTTATGCTTCGTTTCATTCTTTTCATTCCACTTCCAGTTCCACCTGTAATTCTGCCAGCAGCCGACTACTTCCGCTTTCGATTGTTTGTGAATGTTTTATTTGACGCTCGGACTCATCAATTTGCCATCTAGCTTCGACGGATGCTTTTGCGATTTCCGTTGTCTTCTTTCCTGAATCCTTCTTCTTCATCTGACGAGAAACCTTCAGAATGACCACCCATCTGTCGAAGTTCATCCATGACTACTTCTTTTGCTAATTTACTCTTCATAGTCTGTATGTTTTTTTGAGATTTCAATTCTTTCAATTGTTTCCGCACTTCAGGAGGACAACTTACACATTTACTTACGTCTGATCCTTTGTCACCAATCAAGTGGTATTTCAACCTAGTAACACCACCTGCTTGCATAACTTTTCCACAAAAGTTACGCTTAGAACCCTTATTACCAACGGAAGTTCCATATTGCCAGCCTATGTCATTCACAGACATCTTCCTTCGGCAATTAAAGATATAAATTACCAAATAGAACTTCTGGCGATATTTTATGTAGTAAAAATATAAAATTAGAATAATAAGAAATGGAAACTATTTCTAAAAGAATGTGATTGACAATTAATAATTTATAATATATATTCTGCAACGTGCTCCTATATATTGGCAATATTAGTTTATTATTATAATTTATATTTGGGGGATATTATATATTCCGACGATATTAGTTTATTTTTATAATATATAGTCTGCAATGTGCATCCAACATAGTAAACATTTAAAAGTATAAAATTAAATTTTATAGGTTAGACTTTATCTTTTTTATTATAGAGTATTAAATATATTAATAAAGTATAATATAAAAATAATATTCACCTTGAATTGGTTCTATTTGATCATATTGCACCACATTTAATAAATTTCATTATATTTAAACTATATAACATCTTATTATATTTCAAAAGAATATATTAATTTATATTGTATTAATAAAGTTAATAATATTAATTTCATTATTAATATTTTAGTTTATTATTATAATATATATTCTGCATATATAGTAATATTAAATACATTTTATTATATTTAATAAATAGTATAGTATATTACTGTATATAATCTTATTATATTTAAACTAAAAAACTAACAACAAAGTAAGTTAAATATTCATATAATATTTAACAAATTTTGTTATATTTAAACTACATAATATATTACTATATTTTTATTATAATATTTAAATTACAAAAATACTAACAAAGTAAGAAAAATATTTACATAATATGTAAGAAACTTCATTATATTTAAACTGTATAATGTCTTATCATATCTAAACTACAAAATATCCAAAAAACAGATTAATATTTTATAATTTCTATTATATTTAAACTTTTTATATTTAATCTTATTATATTTATACTATAAACAGACCAAAAAAACAGATTAGTTCACAATATTTTTTATTGCATATAAACTTTATATTACGTTTATAATTAATCTTATTATTTTTGAACTACAAAGTACAATAAAACTAAATTATTTAATTTTTATATATTTATTTTTTATACTTACATTAAATGTAATACATTTGATTATATTTAACCTGCATAATATTTTATTATATATAATCATCATATATTTAAAATAAGAAATGTCAAAACAAGTAAGTTAAATATTTACATTATATGTAATAAATTTGAATATATTTAACATGCATAACATCTTGTTATATTTCAAACTACAAAGTACAATAAAACTAAAAAATATATTAATAATCAATAATTTTTATGTGATAAAACTTTATATAATAATATTATAATTATTATGTTTAACCACAAACTTTTAAAAATTTAAGAAATATATTAATATTTCATAATTTGTATTACGTTCAAATACTATATAATATTGTTATATTTTTTATATTTACACTACAAATTACAAAGTTTAAAAATTGAATAATCTTTATTACATACAAACTTTATATCGTATTCTTATTATTAACCTAATTATATTTGACTACAAACTTTAAAAAACCTATAAAATATATTAATATTTCATAACTTGTATTCCTTCAAATATTATATAATTTTTTACATTTATTTTTTATACTTATATTGTATGTAATAAATTTGATTATATTAAACCTGCATAATATCTTATTATATATAATTTTCATATATTTAAACTAAAAAATCAAAAGAAGTAGTTAAATATTTACATCATATTTAAAATTGTTCATTATATTTAAACTGTATAACATCTTATTATATTTTAAAAAATATTAGTTTATATTGTATTAATAAGGTTAATATTATTAATTTATTATTAATATATTAGTTTATTATTATAATATATAGTCAGCAATATGCATCCGAATACATAGTTGGCATGCAAAAAATATAATAAACTTTATAATTTAAACTTAACTTTTTTTGATTATGTATTATTAAATATATTCCTAAAATAGAATAAAATACATGTAATATTTTAGTTACATATAAACTTTATATAATATTATTATAATTAATCTTATTATATTTATAGTAAAAAGTTGAATAAAACCAAAAAATAGATTAATATTCTTCATACTATATGTTATATGATTAATCTTCTTTATATTTGCTTGTAAACTTAAGAAACTTAAGAAATATATTAATATTTAATAATTTTATTATGTCCAAATATTACACATTCAAATATCCATATATAAATCAGGACCTAATTATGTAACTCATGTCTAAATAATATATTAATATTTAATGTGTTTACGTTAACGTTAAACACATTACTTACCTTGTTTGACCCGCGGGCCGCGGGCGACGGTGAAATCCCAATTCGCAAAGGCGCCTCCTTCCGCGACGACGACGCGACGAGCCGACGATGTCGGAGGGTCTTCCGCGATGGCGACGCGACGATGGCGGAGTGGCTCGCCGGGAGAGGGTGGTCCGCTGGAGGTGTCCGCCGAAGGTCTCCGCCGCCGTGACAGCCGGAGGTCGCCGCTGCCGCACTCGGAACCTGCCGTGAGAGCCGGAGACGCCGCTGCAACCCTAGATCGCCGCTTTGGTAGGTTGCTTCAACTCTTCCTCATGTCTTCCATCGGGGGTCTGACGAGGGGTTTTAAGCACCCATCTTAAGCCCTCGTGGCCGACTGGACGATGGTATCTTTTGCCGGGTACGGTGTGAAGGACGGCGTGGCCGACCGGCGTGCCATCCTTTGCCCCTTTCTGCCCGCCTATAGCCTTCTCTACGCCCTATTATCATCACAGAGGGAGCACATTGTGCCCCCTGTACACCCGCATGATGCCGAGACCGGAAGTTACGGTTTCGGTCATCTCGGTTCTCGCTGGGCCCGCGAGACCGAGAATCTCGCGAGATGACGAATCATGGATCAGATTATGACCATCAGTGTGCTAACTCATTATATGCAATAGTTTGGGATGTCCATAAATAAATGATGTGATCAATTGTCCTTAGCTAACTAAGAACTTGGCAGTAGGATCTTTACCAATGTTTTTTAACATCAAATCAATAGAATGTGCCACACAGGGCACCTAAATTAAGTGTGGCTAGCCTCCATGAGTTTTTTCTTGCAGCCTTATATGATGCATCGTTGTCAGTCACAAACTACGCATTGTTGTCTTCCCCTATCTCATCCACTACATTGTTCATCAAACTAAATAGGTAATCCACATTCTTGACCTCACCTGACTGGCCTGGTCGTAACTTGATGAGACTGACCCATCTGAGGCTCAGGGCTAAGTCTTGCGACCCTGTGACTTTGTCAAGACTCAGCCCGACTGTGTCACCAATGGCTACTGGGGGCCTTGTACGGTCTCTTGTGGGCCTATATAAGATTCATAAGGGGCCTCCTAACGTCTCCACACCTTCCCCCTCATTCTGTCACATATTCTTATTTTAAACTCTCTATGAAGTGTTCAAAGTGATCTTTCTCTCTTTGAAGTGCTTTAGAGTTTTGCATTTCTTGCTTTATTTTAAGGCTTCCTAGATCTTGGTTTTTGTTTAATTGTGCTACTAGCTCTATTTTATTAAGTGCTATCTTTATTTTTTACAATTTTCTTTAAGACGTCTTTTCCAAATGGTGACACTCAAATCTTTGGCACAACTTAGAGCAATCTGACTTTGTTGCAACTTAATTAGCATGGTGGAGAAAAGTACAATATAAGTATTATGAGAAAATAATGTACGGAGAATATATTAGTTAAAGCATTATCTTTTCGAGATGAAAGGCAACATTCTTCCGTGCGCATGAACTCTGCCCAAGGTAAAAGCATAGTTACATTTATAATATATGGAATAGGCAAAGGTAATAACAAAACGACTTAAGGATACCATAAAGAAAGATTTCTCAACCTTCAAGCCATAGATTAAGGGATGTCATGTCAAGGTTGGCTCGGCTCCGCAACTTGGATCTAACTCGGTCCAACCCCTTTTTTTTAATATTAAAAAGTGAAATAACTAAGGATAATGAGAAAATTTTGAAAACATTACAAAAAAATATGAAAAAATAAAGATTATGATTCGATTTTTATTGATTTTGATTCAAGTTTTACATCCCATTGTTTTTTTTCGTAACGAAGATTACTCTTACCAAGACATTTCGGAACAATATATTTAGTTGTAAGTATATAAATACTCATACAACTATACACTCCCATTTACAATCGCTGTTGGATAAGATCGGCAAGATCCACCATAATTGTCATAGTTGGAATTTATAGAAGTGTCCGATGAGGATCTATAATTAGGTTGAGTCATCCCATAACTCTCTTGGCGATAACTAGGAAACTTACGATGACTCAACCCTCCGTATGACAATGTGTATTGTTGATGTTTGTCTCATTGCATGTCGTCTCCTTGTGTCCGTGCGTCATGATCTTGATCTTGTATAGAGTGTAATGTTCTCCTGTTAACTGCATTGATTGAGGTTATGATTCTACCTTAGTTCTATATATTTTTGGGATGGTTGCTTCATTGTCGTCAAACTCTCCACTATTACCTTTCGACATCGAATCATCTGATGCCCAGTATTGAACTTTGACGTTTAGCTCGGGCGTGTCTTCTCATGTCTTGTTAGTTACTTGTTGATTTGCAAAGTCTAAGATGATCAATTACAAATCATTTACCTTTACTAAATGACTTCTTAGCTTGACAAGAAGATTATCCGATCTTCCATCTCTTTGCCACCGAAGGAGGAATCTAGAATTCTTCAGCTAAAGGTACATTGTCAAGTGCTTGGGCAAATTCTTGATCTTTTGGGTTGAACTCAGGCTTGCTTAATCCTTTTTTATCATTCACCCAAGCTTGCAGCGCATTTTATTCGTCGAAAATTTCATTCAAATCGATGTTGTCATCTTGTATAGTAACTATTTCATTTCACCGTCCCATTGTTTCTTCTTTCCACCTTTGTTCTTCTTTTTGATAGTTCGTTAATCTTTGCAAATTCTTCAGCTTTAAACTCATGTTGTGATGACAGTATACTAACTGCTCGTCTTTTTGATATTAGCCCACCCCTTTGCTTTATATGAATTAGATTGACATCGATCAATTTCTTTCATATTTTGAAGCTGATATGGTTTGGTTAAGAACTTTTATTACAACACCCACTATGTCCTCATATCTCGATGTCTTGTCATGGTCTATTTATTAATTAGCTATAGATATTATTATATGTTAGAAGATCATTGGAATAAGTTAATCATCTGAATTGCAAATAATGTTCAAGGTACGTATCAGGACTTGGTGTCCCGAAGTGGAATATCCTCATTCTATAGTCAAGTAATTTATTGTGTGCTATAAATAATCAATCGTCATATTGTATTGGCAGTATACTAACTGCTCTCGTCTTCTTGATATTAGCTTATCCTTTGCTTTGTATGAATTATAATAAAGATGAATTATATTGAAGTTGACCAATTTCTTTTACATTCTGAAATCGATATGGTTTGGTTAAGAACTCTTAATCATGGATTGCAGAATCGGTCGATCCGGATCGGGATCGACCGATTCTTGGATCGGATCGGTACCAACCGATCCGATTCTAGTCGGAATTAGCGATCCAGCCGGGAGTCCCGGCTGGATCGGTCGATCCCGGACCGATCCACCCAGATAGATCCCAAAATCGGTCGATCCGGACCGATTCGCCAGAAAACCGGAAGACCCGGAATCGAACCGATTCCGGGATTGATCCGGACCTATTTTAAGGCCCGATCACCCCCAATTTGGGGTCGATCCGGACCGATTTTCCCCCCAACGCCCTCCTTTTGCTTCCTCTCTTTCCCCCCAAGCCTCCTTGGAGATCTAGGGCTTACCTTGCCGGCGATCCAGCTGTTGGAGGGCCGATCCAGCCTTCCCAAGGGCCGATCCACCCTACACAAGGTTTGTAAAGGGGGGGACCTTCGATCCCCTCTCCCCCCCCAGGCCTTGGCCGGTTGCAGGTTTGGGATCCCCCATTGGGGGATTATTTCACCCGATGGGGGTGGAATTGCACCCCGAAGGGGTCTTAATCACCCCTTCGGGGTGTTGAACGATCACCCCGGAGGGGTGTTGACGATCGCCCCCCAGGTGGGGGGGGGGGCTGGTATGAAATCCCCGTTGGGGGGGATTATTTCACCCCGATGGGGGTGGAATTGCACCCCGAAGGGGTCTTAATCACCCCCACCCCTTCGGGGTGTTGAACGATCACCCCGGAGGGGTGACCGTTTGACGATCCCCCCTATCCCCATTGGGGGATTATTTCACCCCGATGGGGGTGGAATTGCACCCCTTCGGGGTGTTGAACGATCACCCCGGAGGGGTGTTTTGACGATCCCCCCAGGTGGGGGGGATTATTTCACCCCCCAATGGGGGTGAATTTAATTGGCCTAATATTGTGTATGGTTTTATGTGTTGTAGATAAGATGTCGGACGAGGAGCATGGCACCGGTCCCGCGGAATTTCGTGACATTGGATGGCAACATGACCATCTCCTTGATTCAGAGAAGAAGAGAGTTAGATACAAGTGGTGCCAAAAAGATATGAATGAAGGTGTATCGGCTCAAGCAACATATAGCCGGGACGGGTGGCAATGTAAAGAAGTGTGATAAAGTACCGGCTGAGCTGAGGGAGGAGATGAGGGGTTATTTAACTGGAAGGGCATCACAGAGGGAGGTGAGAATTGGTCAGAGATAAGAGCTACATGACGAGTTGCTAGGTCGGAGAGACGCCGATCTTATGGCCGGAAAGAGCAAGAAAGGGAAAGGGCCAGCACATGAAAGGGTCCAAGTTGATTCTTCATCTTCATCAGATGAGGAAGAGGCTCAGGTTAGGAGAGCCGTACATGAGAGTAGGGCTCAGGCCTGTGAGGATGAGGAACGAAGACGAGGAGTAGGAGGCTCGGCTGTCAGATGATCTGATGTGGGGGCGGGCACACGCCCTGTTCGAGAGCCTGAAATCCGGAGGACACATTCTGTTCGACCGATGCCCGACGGGAGACACTGCCATGTATAGGGAGAGTGGCAGAGGTTAGAGAGGTATAAAACAAGCATTTAAAGGGGTGAAGGCATCGACTGGGGCAACAAAGAAAGCCCTAAAGCATATGGTCAAGTTCTTTCTACATGCAGGTAATGATTTGTTGAAGTTGTGGTTAGCATTTGCTTGTTGATATGAATTTCTTGTTAGGTTAGTTATTATTAACAACCCTCTCTTCTCCCTTATCTTGTTTTTGAATTTGTAGGTGTCCCGGCACATGCAGCCACGAGTCCATATTTCCAGACTATGGTTGATGCGATTGGTGAGGCTGGGCCGGGGTTGAAAGCCCCCACATCAAAGTATATATATGAAACAGGCTTGGATGAGGAGGTCGATGAGTTGACCTCATGGATAGATGGATTCAAAACCATCTGGAAGGAGAGGGGGTGCACTGTAATGTGCGATGGGTGGACTGGAATCACAAGGAGGTCACTTATAAACTTCCTTGTGTATTGTTCTGAAGGTACCGTATTTCTGAAGTCGGTTGATGCATCAGGTCAAGTGAAAAATGCAGATTACCTATTTGGCTTGATGAACACTATGGTGGATGAGATAGGAGAGGCCAACATTGTGCAGTTTGTCATAGACAATGAGGCCTCATATAAGGCTGCAAGAAAGAAGCTCATGGAGGCTCGACCTCACTTGTTTTGGGTGCCCTGTGCGGCACATTCTATTGACCTGATGTTAGAAGATATTGGTAGGGATGTTAATGTCAAGTCCTTGGTCAACCAAGGACAACTGATCACCTCATTTATCTATGGCCATCCACGACTTTTACATATCATGAGGCAGCACACCGATGGTCATGATTTGATCAGACCGGGTCCCACAAGATTTGCCACCCATTTTATTGCATTAGAGAGCCTATACAGGTACAGGGCTAGTTTAAAAAGGTTCATCCTCTCCACTGCTTATCAGGAGTACATGGATACATACAGGAGCTCCTTGGATCAGTATGAGATACTGCTAAAGATGGAGCAGCTGATAGAAGATAACAGGTGGTGGGAGAAGGTGCAGTACTACTTGTCTGTCATATAGCCTTTGGTTCAGGTACTTAGGTTGGTGGATTCAAATGACAAAAATCAGATGGGGTACCTGTATGATGCTGTGGATAAAGCTAAGTTGAAAATTAAAGAGAAGCATCCCAAAGGTTACAAAAAGTGGTGGAAGGTGATTGACAACAGATGGGACAAAACCCTACACCACGACATTCATGCTGTAGGTATACTTTACTAGTGTAATATAATTGTATTACAAGTTATATTTTGTGTATTACCCCCACTGTCTTTATACTAATGGAGTATTAATGTCGTTACAGGGTACTTCTTGAACCCAAGGATACAGTATGGTGGCCAAGTATGTAATGATGGTGAAGTATTATCAGGCACACTATCTGTAATTAAACGACTATGTAAGACCCACTGTTTACGGAATCGGTGGAATCGGACCGATTCCGACCGATTCCGGAATCGGATCGGTGGATTCCGATCCGATTCCATGCGGAAGGACCGATTCCGGCATGAATTCCGCGGAATCGGTCGGAATCGGTAGGAATCGGTCGGAATCGGTCCGGAATCGGCCGGAATCGGTCCGGAATCGGAATCGGAATCGGAATCGGATCATTTTTTTTCTTTTTTTGCTATTCCAGTCGGATCGGCAAATCGGTCCGAATCGGCCGGAATCGGCCGGAATCGGTCCAGAATCGGTCCGAATCAGCCGGAATCGGTCCAGAATCGGAATCGGATCGTTTTTTTTTTTTTTTTTTTGCTTTTTTTTTACCGATTCTGGATCGATTTTCTTCCATTGAATCGGTCGGAATCGGTCCGATCCGATCCGATCCGGATCGAATCGGTACCCACCGATTCCGATTCCGATTCCGATCCCGCGATCCTTGGTAAGACCCAAGAAGACAGAACGTGCGCTAAGGTTGAAGTAAGTAATACGTTTCATATCAATTAAACTTATAACTTTATCTCAAGAAGAGAAGATAACTGATTTATTTTGGGTTTTCAGATGACTTCATACAGGCACAAGATTGGGGTGTACGGAGATCCAGATTTGCAGTACTCACATGATAAGGTCCCCCCTAGTAATATGCTTACCCGAATTAATGACTCTTTGGTTACTTGATTTTTTTTAAATAAGGTTACTGATGCTTGTAATTGTCTTCTTTACAATTACAACTGAGTGGTGGGTTATGGTGACAAACAGGACTGGATGGAATCCACTCGCATCCGTTGCAATTCGGGTGCTAAGTCAGAGCACATTGTCATCCCAGTGCGAGAGAAATTGGAGCACCTTCAACCTTATTCACACGAAGAGGAGAAATAGGTTGAAGACAGAAAGATTGGAGAAGCTTGTCTACTGCCATTACAATATGAGGCTGAGGATCAAGAATATCAAAGATAGGCAGAAGACATCGGAGCAGAGATTTGCACAGTTTGCAGGTGGATTGTACCAAGAAAGAGCACAGGCCCAAGCTACTCAGGGCTTGTCCCAGGCGGATGTCGACTTGGAATATCTATTATAAGAAGAACATCCACTTGCAGCATGGGTGGAAGACAAGGATGTTGAGGGAGAGCCAGAGTTCGACCCGAACGACAGATCATGGGCCGAAGGAGAGCTTGACAGCGTCGTTGGTGAGGATGAAGACATGCAGGAAGCTGAAGAAAGTTAAGTTTCGTGCACAGCAACACTTCCTGATCCACCCCGGACTACAGCTTCTCCAGAGAGACATCCAGCTCCCCCCCGGCCGCTACAGCTCCAGCTCGGATTCCAGTTGCGGGTCCATCTACCACCACCACCACCAAGAAGAATGGTGGATTATTTAGGGCTTTAAAGAAAGTATGCTTACCTTCACAGCAAAGTAGTCAAGGAGATCCTACATTGAAGAGGAAGAAGATAAGTATCAAACGGCGACATCATCTCCTTGACACCGAGACCACTCAGCCACCTTCATCAGATGAGGATGAAGAAGAATTTGTCCCACCCACACAACAACAGCGTACAGGGGGTGGAGGTGGAGGTGGGGGTGGCGGCAGCATAGGTGGAGGCGGCGCCTCAGGTGCAGGTGAGGGTGGCTCTACTAGTAGTGCACGCACGAGTAGAGCAGGTCCAGATGATTTGAGTGATAAAAGACACTCATGTTCGAGTGGTAGGGGCAGCGGACGCTGGACGAGGATGAATGTTTTTGACGAGTTTGCATCTTCCTATCCAGAGCCTGTCTTAGACAGTGAGCCTGGCTATCTACCATCTTTTCTAGCTCCACCTCCGACTGATCAGGGAGTTTATGAGTTTACCGACATGGCCCAGTCTTTATTTTCTTATGGATACGGGCCAATTATGACTGACCCTAATCAATGGAGATTTCAAGAAAATCAGAATGACCAGGACAGAGATCTAGATCCATCATACTCCGGACATTACCATAGTTGGTGGTGATGGCATATGTCTAATGTATTTGTTCATTTATTTCACGCAATGTAATATGAGTGGTAAGAAGAATATGTGTTGTACTATTGTGTGATTGGATATGATTGTTTGTTATGATAAAAATATGTATCTTATTTGATGTATGATGTGTTCTATTGTGTGATTGGATATGATATGTGTTCTATATGATTGATTGTTAATTTGTTATATGAATGAGTGTTCCCTATATTTTTTTCACATTTTTTCTGAGTCCTATGTATTTTTATTGATTTTTTGGCGATTTTTACAGATTTTTTCATAGAGAAAAAAAGAACCGATCCAAATCGATTCTGGATCGGTCTGGCTCCAGGAGAATCGCCCTGGATCGGTCCGATCCGATCCGGATCGGATCGGACCCCACCGATCCAGGATCCAATCCCGATCCCGCTATCCTTGCTCTTAATGCAACGTCCACTAAGTCCTCATTTCTTGGTGTCTTATCATGGTCCATGCATTAGTCAGTTATTATTATATGTTAGAAGATAATTGGAATGCGTTAATTAACAGAATTGCAAATAATGTTCAAGATGTCTCAAAGTGGAATATCTTCATTGTATAGTCATACAATTTATTGTATGCTATAATTAATCAATCCTCATTCTTGAGCATTTTATGAATGACTTTTTTCACACTTGTAGAAGGTTATCGGTTGTCTTGAATGAAGAACTATGACAATATTTAGGATTGAAAAAATGATAATAACATATAGTTGTCAATATAAAGCTGATGTAACCTCAAAATTTAAAAGATTTAAGTTTTGGTTTTGAAAATTCATTTTTCTTTTTGGATTTGGATTTGATTTGATTTGACCTTTGTATTGACTTTGTAAGAAAATAGATGGTATTCCATAAAAGTACTAATTAGGGTCAATGATATGCGTAAAATTGTATGTTGAGGTTGTTAGGTTCTTTGAAATTGATTTTAACCTCTCCCCGTCGGATGGTGCGAAGATCCGACGTTAATTACATCGAGATTACTCGAATACCCTTGATTATCGTCATAGCAATCTATTGGAACAGAAAACATGCATCCACAAAATAAACATTCACACATAGGAGAAAACAACCCCATGAACTTGATGGAATGCAAGCAATTAATTTGTTTTTGAATTTGATTTGAATTGAATTGATTTGGTTTGATTTGCATTAATTTAATTTATTTAGTTTGTTTGGAATGAATTCAATTTGATTTAAGATATTTATTTGAATGAATCTGACTGATTTGGATTGAATTGAATTTAATTAAAATTGTGTTTGATTTGACTTTAATTTTAATTAGGTTGAATTTAGTTCATTTGATTCGTTGGTTTAAATTAGATTTCAGTTAATTCTGCAGAATTTGTATTTCTGGATTCTCCCTCATGCAACTTTCAGATTTATGTGAAATGATTTGAGTTGGTTTTGAATTTGAATTGATCTTATTGACTTGACAAGTTAGAGATTATCTTTGGATTTTTTAGTGAGTTAATTGAAATTTTGTTGATTTTTTATTCATTAAATATTGGTTCTCCTCTGATTTTGTTTCAATTTGGGTTTAAGATGTTGAGATTTATTGGAATTTACAGGATTGAATCTGGATTAAATTTGATTGAGATTAAACTGAATTGGATTTTTGTGATTTGGATCCAGAGGATTTGATATTTTGACAGATTTGAAAATTGAGTTCAATGAGTTAATTAGAATTCATTCTTTACTTATTACAATCTGATATCTGCGGATGTGAAAATCATGCTTTAAGTTTGACTTACAGATTTATGCAGATCATATGGATTGGTTTGGGCTTGATCGGTTGGACTTGATTTGATTAAAGCCACTTGAAGATTTGAATTGAATTAAGATCTGCTTCACCTTATTCTGTCCTTCAAGATTATTTTGAACCTGATTCAAAGATCTGTATAGTTGAAATTAGTCCAGATTCTGCCCATGCAGCTAATTATGCTTGTGATTAATTTGTCTTTTGGGAATTTGAATCTCTCCAGCCCTGATGCCTTGAGAATTAACTGCCTGAGTTTCACGTGTTTCAGATCTGATTCCATCTCTCTCTCTCTCTCTCTTTTAATGGATCTTCTGTTACAGGTTTTGATCTCGGATTTTCAGTTTCCAGATTTTAAATGGCGATTCTGCATATTACAGATTAAGATTTCAGTTTTAAACTTCAGATTTTGTATGCTTCAAATTTTTACAATTTCAGATTTTTTTTGTTTCAATTGAATTACAGATTTTACAGATTATGTTTTTCAGATTTTTTTATTGTCTTGCCTTCCAAAACTTCATGTAGCGATCCTCTCCTTGTAGCACAGACATGTGCACCGGACATGGATTTTCATCTTTTTTTTTTGATCTCTCAACATGAGACATGATTACAACTTGTCCAGGAATCTGGTTCCTTGAGTCCTTGATGAACTTGACAATTCATGGGCGGCATGTACCCGGTCTTGATAGACTTATGGGTATCTCCCACTGTTTTGAGATTGAATACACCCGGCTTTTGATAAGCTTGTGGGAACTTATCTCATTGTTTATGAACCTCATTCGCTCATAGTTTGGCATATCGGCATGTTGATCATGCACAGCCTTCCCATGGCATAATGGGCAAATAATTCCCTCTTGGGGCATGGTAAGACATTGGGGTCTTTTCAATAGACCTTTGTATGTCCACCTTAAAAGGTTAAGGGGAAGGTTTAGAACCGACCCACAAATTCTTTTAAGTTTGGCCAAGACCATGTGGCGGGTTTTTAGCCGGCCAGATACTCGTCTCGGTTTGTTGAATTAATTAATAAATTTTATTTAATTTCTGTTTTGTTGTTTGTTTTATTTCATTTTTTATGGGTCAAGAGGCATGCTTGAAGCCGGCCTATTGTTTTCCCATTTATTTTCATTCTTTTAAGTTATGCCGAGACCATGTGGCGGATTTTTTATCCGGCCAGATGCTCGCCTCGGTTTGTTTAAATTAGATGGTAGATTTTTATTTCATTGGCATTGATTGTTTGTTTTAAGTTTTTTTTTTTTTGAATAATTACCCTGTTCAGGTGAAGAGGCCCTGCCTGGGCCCTTCATTTGGTCCGGCGGCCCACTCCTGCGGCCACAGTTGCTGCCCCGGTCGCGTGGCCTTTCCTCTTTTCACACTTTTTTCACGGTGGGCCCCACTGCATGCCAAGCTGGGCTAAGGTCGGGGAAAAAATAACCCCGTCGGGGTACTGTTCACCCGACAGTGCCTCCTCCTTCCTCCCTCAATCGCGGCGGGAACGAGAGACGGTAGGGGCCTCAACGGCTTCCGACGAAGGTTTCAGCAACGCCTGCGGCTCCTGACAGGGCTTCCCTTGCGGCCGGATGCTCCGGACGGCGATGGTTGCTGCTGTCAAAGGAGGTCCCGGCGACGGCGTCTTCCGTAAGAGACCTCGGCGACGGCTGCTGCCGCAAAGGAGGCTTCCGGCGATCGCAGTAGCAGGTGCTTCCGGCGGCGGTAGCAGCTTCAGGGGGAGGTTCCGGCGATCGCAGCAACCCCAGGAGGAAGTTCCGGCGGCGATAGCAATTTTCGGAGGGACTTCCGGCGGCGATAGCAGCTGCGAGAAGGAGGTCCAACGACGGGAAGGACTTCCGGTCTGCTCTTTCTCTCTCGGCCTTCTTCTTTGGATTTCTCTCTTTTTCCTCCCTCCCCCTTGCAGGTGGAGCTCTTGCCATGCTTATATAGGCCTCGACGGCCCTTCCGACGTTGGGACTCTCTCGGAAATAAGCATTCGACTCCAAAACGGAACCGGAGAGGCCCATACTACTCGGAATCGATGCACGCCAGGAAGTCTTTCCCTCTTCATAGGATTCCTGACCTCGGAAGACTCCTGCCTTATATTGGATCCGATCAAGGGTTGATTACGACACCCATGCCTACCGTTACGGGAGCTCTTACTTATGGAAAGAGTCGGACCTGAAGCTTCCCCTGGTTGAACCTTGCCGTGATCTCATTATCATCCTAGAGAGTCCCAATCAGACTTGGAATCCGCCCATCAATCTTACAGTGGATTGTTGCCATTCTTTTGAGAGCCAGATTATGTCATCCTTCTTTCCCTTGTCGATCTGTTCTTTCCATTTTTCTGCTGGGATTTTCTTTTAACCTTGTCGCCAAGTCCTTGCTGTTTGGTATCTTGCGACCCTTCAAAACAGGAAGAGATGGCTTTGGATTTGGTTGTTAAGGTGGCAGGGCAGAGATTTCTCCAAGATACCCCAGGCAAAGCTGCCCCATGGAGACCAAATAACCTATAAGAAAGGCCACCGTAATGGGCCTGCTTCAAGACCATAATCCACTTATCGAACTGTGTAATGGGTGCATTAAGTTGGGATTTAGATCAACCCTTGATGGGCCAGGCAAATTGGCATTAATCTTGGGCTATTTCACCCATGAAATGGCAGCCAAAGTGAACCAAACTAAATGGTATATTTGAAAGTTAAACCATATAGCTCATTGGAGATTTGACTTGATTTAATCTTAATTTGAAAATTTTTGGTGTCCACAAAAGCATAGCAATATTTATGAGATGCACTTAAATAGATGTAATGACAAAAAAGTACCCGCTGCATGTATTGGATGATACAATAATCGGTCCCATTAACAATCGATAAATTTCCATCATTTGTTGAAGTCCGACTCCTTCTTTACGATTTTATCCTTCACCCTGAGTGCATCATAGAGATAACATATGCCTATTTTCTTACCCCCATCTATTATTCTAAGAACTTTGACTAAAGGTTGCACTATATGAAGCGTCATCTTTACAGTTCGTTAGAAGTCTCCACTCTCTTTATAGTTTGTTTGAAGTCTCCACTTTCACATCTTAAATGTCATTTGTTTTTAAGAATAATGGTTAAATATGAATGTCACAGAGATGTTGGTATGAATTACCAAGCATTATCTTAAATGTACTTTTACATCCTTCGTCCCAAGAAGCCATCGGGTGCTCCTATCTGGTTCCATATATGTGAACTCCATGCCTTGAAGGTTGGAAAATTACTTTCAAGGCAGTCTTCTCATGCGGTTTTATTGCTCCCTTTGACTATTTCATTGTTGATCTCTTACCTTCGATGGAGTTCGTGTGCACGACGCAACATTACTCTTTATCCTAGTGAATTGATGCTTCAATCGAAAAATTTTTCCATTATTTTTCACAATACTTACATTTAACTTTCTTCTCCGCCATCAATATTAATGTACAATGTAGCCATGCTGTGTTGGAAGTTTGAGTATCACAACTTGGAGAAAATATGTTGAAAAAAGATTTAAAAATATAAA
Source organism: Cryptocoryne crispatula var. balansae (assembly GCA_036172225.1). Classification (NCBI taxonomy): domain Eukaryota; kingdom Viridiplantae; phylum Streptophyta; class Magnoliopsida; order Alismatales; family Araceae; genus Cryptocoryne; species Cryptocoryne crispatula. Next base: position 9,341,428 of record CM069931.1, on the reverse strand, counting down.
TAACACTTAAACAATTAGGTTAGTAACACAACTAAACAAACAAAAATAATCTCTAGGAGACCTTGAAATGAATATGAAATTCAACAATCTTAAAACACTTTAATGAGAGAAAATGCACTATTCAAACACTTGGGTGAGAGTTTTAGAGTGAGAATGAAGTTAGGAGAGAGTGGGAGAGGTGTGAGGGGAAGGAGAGGCCTCTTTGGGGCAAGGGGCGTTTGGGGCATTTAAAATGCTCCCTGGTTAGATTAGTCGTTGGTTGACCCGGTTGGGTCTAGTCTTGATTGGGTCACTGCGTCGCCCACCCCAACTCAAAATCCAATCGGGCCAAGTGACCCAGCCTGACTGGATCTCAGTTCGATCTTCCATGTTGTGGAGTTCACATATACAGGACTGGAGGAGCACTCGATGGCTTAGAGTAATTTTATGGGTCGTTTTGATGATGGTATGTTGTCAATAATATTTAATAATTTACATCAATATCAAATGGCATTGATATTTTATATTTATTTTTATAAACAAAATAAATGATGCATGTGACGGAGAGAAGTCGGAAGTTATTTATGGACAAAGACATGTATCGGCATACCAGGCGACACATGGGTCAAACTTTTGGAAATGAGAGCAGACGCAGAAGTGGAATATGATCTAATATTAAGGAAGAAGATATTATAATTTCATAAGAGATGATGACCCATGAGTAGGTCATGTGAGTTCTGTGATCACATGCCAAGACAAGGACAAATTACGTTCACAACGGCGATGAGAATATGCAAGGAAAAGATAGATCAGGCGACATTTCAATGGTTCTACGGTAGCATACCAACTAACGTTACAAAGGGGCCATATTATGAGTCCATGATCGACACCATAACAAACGTCAGTTAGGGTGTTTCTAGATTGAATCAGAAGTAACTTCACAACACTTATCTTTTTATGGCAATGGAAGATATTAAATAATGTCAAATTATTTGAACGTATTCAACAAAAAATGATGTACTTTAACTGCGAACGGCTGGACTTATGTTATCAAAGACACAACACCTAAGGTGAGGGACCCATCACCTCACCTTAGGTGTTTAAGGTGTTATATATTACTTAATTATGTGTATTTTAATAATATATAGGTAATACAAATAACAGAAATAAATTTAAAAATTGTTTGTATAATTTAAAGAATGCAACATTTTAATAACCATGCAGACATAAATAACTAAAATGCAATAACAAAGTTATAATTACTATAACAACTAAATAAAATAACATACAATCACAATGTTATACTATATACCACTTAAAAATGTCAATTTTATAAGTAATAATTGGGAATGGGCACATGAGTGTCACCGGTCGTGTGCTTTAATCCCAAATTGGTTCGAGTTGAGGTGTGAAAAATACTTATAGTGGACAGAGATGTTAGAAAAAAAATCTAACACTGATATACTACAAGTTTAGTATGAAGGACATCCTCTCACTCTACATATTTAGAAAAATAAAAAAAATCAAACAACTCACCAATAAGGCCATGATGTCACCAGTCGGAGACGTATAAGCTATAAACAATCGAAAACATAACGAGTCATGCAAAATACTTAAATTTAACCCATATTATAAAAGGAAAAAATAAAAACCTAACTAGATATGCTACAACAATCGAGAACTTAACTTTCTATCTTATATATTTATATAGAATAAAAAATATCAAAGAACTCACCTATACAACTGGATGTGAGTGGGAAGAAGGATGAAGTATGATTGCATGGAGCTTGTTAGAAGCCTAAAACTAACCTTATAAAGAATGGAACGGGTTTAGAAGATGGCAATAAATGATGTGAAGAAAAAGAAAATAAAATCATTTAGATAATATTAGAAGATGTGAAGAAAAAACATCATTTTTTAGCTTTCCACCACACGGGAGGAGAAAGCACATAAAGACGAGGAGATGCATATAGGAGGAAGATTGCGAGCATTGGGAGGGTTTCCATCATGTAGGGGGGCATCGGGAGGGATTTGGGGGGGGGGGGGGCTCAGGAGATGGGGAGTCCTAGAGGGGTTTAACCTTATTGGATTATTTTCTTATCGGATTTGGTTAGCATTGCGGCGGGCAAGGCGAGCACTTTGCCTTGCCTCGCCTCATGCACTTAGGCACTAGGGAACCTTAAGGCGAATGCTTCGAGCATTTTTTAGCACTTAGGCACTTAAGATATTCACCTCTAATAACACAGGCAACGATACTAAACTTTGTTTTCCATACTTATCAGTTAGTTATCTTTCCTTCTTAATAATTTGTAACTTATGCATGATTTTTTAATAGGTATAACTAAAAAGAAAATCATCAACTTCTTAGTATATTGTTAAAGCCGAAACCGTATTTTAGATGTTGGTGGACACATTCGAACGGGTAAAGAATTGTCAACTACCTATTTGAATTAATCGATGGTGTTATTAAGGAAATTGAAGAGTTTTGGTTTGTCCAAGTAGTAACAGACAACACAACTATGTACAAAGTAGCTAGGCAAATGTTGATAGTCAAGAGACTACGTTTGTATTGCGTACTATTCTCTGTTCATTCCTTAACAAGGTGTTAGAGGATAGATGCAATAATCCTCAGATTGTCCGGGTAGTTATGATTATCCAATTTATATCATTTTTCATCTATAATCATATCTTTATCCTAAACCCAATAAGGAAACATACGAAGGGCCGAGAGTTTTTAGCTTTTCACCATATGGGAGGAGAAAGCACATAAAGACGAGGAGATGCATAGAGGAGGAAGATTGCGCACATTGGGGGGGGGGCTCAGGAGATGGGGAGTCCTGGAGGGGTTTAACCTTATTGGATTAATTTCTTATTGGATTTGGTTAGCATTGCGGTGGGCAAGGCGAGCACTTTGCCTTGCCTTGCCTTGCCTCAGGAACTTAGGCGCCGAGAAACCTTAAGGCAAATGCTTCGAGCATTTTTTTAGCACCTAGGCACTTAAGATATTCGCCTCTAATAACACAAGCAATGATACTAAACTATGTTTTCCATACTTATCAGTTAGTTATATTTCCTTAATAATTTGTAACTTATGCATGATTTTTTTAATAGGTATCACTAAAAAGAAAATCATCAACTTCTTAATATATTGTCAAGTCGAAACCATATTTTAGATGTTAATGGATACATTCGAACGGGTAAAGAATTGCCAACTACCTATTTGAATTAATCGATGGTGTTATTGAGGAGATTGAAGAGTTTTGGTTTGTCCAAGTAGTAACAAACAACACAACTATGTACAAAGTAGCTAGGCAAATGTTGATAGTCAAGAGACTACGTTTGTATTGCGTACTATTCTCTGTTCGTTCCTTAACAAAATGTTAGAGGATAGATGCAATAATCCTCAGATTGTCGGGTAGTTAAGATTACTCAATTTATATCATTTTTCATCTATAAGCATATCTTTATCCTAAACCCAATGAGGGAACATACGAAGGGCCGAGAGTTTTTACGACTTGGTGCAACTAGGTTTGCTTCACATTATAGCTCTTTGAAGAATTTAATGTAGTTGAGGTATCCTCTTACATAAATGGTAATTTCACTTGGATGGTCAAGTTGGATTGTTAAGGCAAATCGTTTGGTCAAGAGAAAAGGGAGGAAAATAGAAACGATATTCAAGACTAGCGAATTGTAAAGAAGACATTTCATATAATGCAACTTAAAGTAAAAGTTCGAAATATTTGATGAAAACAAGAAGGCAATGAGAACCTTCTTTTTGGATTATAAAAAAGGAATTTATTATCTCCTTTGGACTACTTAGAAAAATAGGTGATATCTTATTAAAATACTAATTAATCCGATGATACGTTTAAAAATATTATAACCGAGGTTCAGATTCATTGAAGTTTTAATTTTAAACCCTCCATTGGATGGTGTGAATATATGGCGTTAACTCACATTAAACAACTACTCGAACGCTCTTGATTAACCGTCATAGCAATCTATTTGGTAGATAATGCATATCCACATAAACAATAAACTTAGGGTCGTAGCCTTACGGGTCCGATGAGATGCAAACTAATTGTATTAAGTTTGATTGATGTTGATTTTACTTGGTTGAAAAATATTTTTTAGATATAGTATTTTTACTTGAATTTAGTGTTCAAGTTGTCAATTTTAATTCGATTTAGTGTGTTGGATTTGATTTTTGATTTATTGAATTTCAATTTGATTGGAGTTTTTGTTTTAGATTTAGTTGGATTAGTTAAACGTCTTACGGTTTGAAATTATTTTGGTTGTCAACTGATTGAGATTATTTAATTAATAATAATTTTTTAGCTTGTGTTGCGATGTCGATTTCGTTGTGTTCAACATGCTTTAGTTGTTTTAAGATTTTTTAATTGGATTGTTTAAATATGTTTTGATTTTTTGTTCTTTGAATTTTATTTAGTTTCATGATCTGATTTTTATATTTAAGGATATTTTAGTGAATTTTTATTGTTTTAGAAATTTTTTATTTAATTTATTTTGAAATTAGTTAATCACCATTTGATTATGGAGTTTAATTTCATGGATTAGGTATTTTTTAAGTGAATTTCATATTGCTTAAATATGATTTTCTTTATTCTTCAGATTTCGTGAAACATTCTTTGAGTTGATTTTATCTTATTTGTTTAACTTGAGTCTGCATCCCATCATGTCTGTCAAGCTAGTAATTTGTCCGGTTTGAGCATCCACTTTGACACTTGAACCGTCTTCATTTCATTTCATGTTGGGCTACATCAAGTCGATGTTGCAAGTCAGTCTGAAATTTCTTTCCTTGACATGTATTCCCACAAGATCAGAGGAAAATTTGGCATTGCGGCAGCATGCCAGCCGATCCTTGATCGAGTGAGATTATCTCTAACGTGACTAAGTCTTTTGACTTGTTAGATCGCGAGAAGGAACCGTCTACAATGGGAGCATGCCTATGCCTACATTCGGGAGCGACTAACTGGGGCATAACTAGAATAGCCGTCCAATAGGGTGCTCAAAGCCTCAAATTTTGCATTTTGCTTTTCAATTTTTTTATCTAAGTTTTTTTTTGGTTCGAGGCCTTTCGGGCTGGCTTCCAGTCAAAGCCGGTTGAGATAAGATGGCCCCAGGCCATGGATCGCAGAATAGCCGATCCGTATTAAAATCAACCGATTCTTGGATCGGATTGGCCAATCCGATTCTCGGTTGAAGAATCGATCCAGAAAAAGTTTCGACAGAATCAGTCTAGATCGGTCGAAATTGGATCGTAATCAGATTGGCCGGGATTGGATTGTGTTTTTTTGTTATTCCAATTGGATCGATCGGGATCGACCATAATCGGTCTGAATCAGTCAGGATCGGTCGAGAATTGGATCGGATTTAGATTTTTTTTTTTGCTTACCGATTTTGGATAGGTTTTCTTTCATTAGATCGACCGAAATCGGTCTGATTTGATCCGATCCTGATTGCATCGATACCCACCTATCCCGATCTTGATTCCGATCCTGCGATCCTTGCCCTTGGCGGTCTAGTAGCCCCACTGTCGGTTAATGGGCCTCCTTTTATAACTTGGCCCCTGTGGGCTCCACTGCAGCAAATGGAAGTCGGCTCATTTAGACTTGACAACATCTCCCGGTCGCAGCAATGCACGCATGGCCCCTTTTTTTTGATGCGCTAGCTCCCTGTGGACCCCACCGCAAGCGTAGTGGTCTTGGGACCACTTCCTCATGGCGGCTAGTGCTGGGTGGAGGACTAGTTCTCTCGGATTGCGGCTCGTGATCATCCACATGGCCATGCGTTATGTTCTTTTCTTTTTTTTTACGTTGGGTTTTCCATGGCCCCACCACAGGTGCAGTGGGCCTTGGACCATTTCCATGATAGCCGATGTTGGGAGGATCAGCCCCTCGCAATTGCCTTGTTCACGATTCAAAGGCAATCAAAGGCTGTCGGCAGCATGGGAGCCGGCGAACCCTCCCTCTCGTGGGATCTCTCATCACTAAAGGGGTCGCGAAGGATGGGACCTTCGTAGGAGCCTCAATCACCAGAGACTAGTGTCGTCGTGCCAGGGAGAAGCTACCAAGGCCACCCAGGGCCTGGCCCTTCTACGGAACCCCCTAGTCGCCAGGGGGAATTCGGAGATGCCATCGCGAGAAGCCTCTGCAGGCGTTGGCGGAGGGGGGCTGTCATTGAAGCCGCCAAGTTCCCCTTGCGGGACTTTTGCCACCAGAGGAATTGCTAGATGTTGTCGGGCTTGCGGCTGCCATCGGTGAAATAATCGGACAATGCAAGTGCCACTATTGAAAGGGGTCTCAACTGATGAAGGAGATGAGGCCACTGGCCCCGCAGGGAAGGTGGGAGGCAGGTCTTTTCGCTAGATCTTCCGGTGGAAGAGTTTAGGGGTGCCATTGGGGCAACCAGGTCCCCTTGCGGGACCTCCTGTGACTAAAGAAATCTGGGGACGCTGCCAAGGCTGGGAGACTCCATTATTGCAACCGTGAGAGCCCTTAGCGCCATCGACGGAGATCCTTTGGACTTATCGTAGCTACTGCGAGGATTACTTAGAATGACCGCGAGGGCCTACCACCATCGCCGCTAGTTGTCGCTGCGATCGGCACCACTATCGGCTTCGCAAAGGGCCATTGGGAGGTGTTGGCATTATGGGAGCTGTCCAGGGGCCGTGGGAGATGTCGACAGAGGTAGACGACAACCAAAAGAGAGTCGATAGCTATTAGGTAACTCACTCTATTCTTCTTCTTCCTCCTCTAGCTCCTACCTCTATTTTATCCGGCGTCGCATCTGTCGTCTCCAGATGGAAAGGTGTCTTCTCGCTTTCACTCTTCCTTGTTTCGCTCGGGATCTCCTCCGCTGGGCCAAAATCTATGCGCTTCTCCTATCTCGTGCGATCTCTCCCTCCACTCTTTTATTCCGCCTAAAACAGGGAAGCCCGCGGCTCGCTGTCTCCTAGACTTCCTTGTGGCTCTCCTCTTTTCTTTCTTTTGAGCTCCAAAAATAGGAGCTACAGCTGGTGCGCGAGACTTGGTTGCGACTGGCTCTTCATCGTTCTTTTCTTTTCTTTTATTTAAAATTCAGCTAATAGAAATAGTGGGAAGACAAATCTCTCCGTTAAATAATTTTTAAAACTTAGGAGCCGATTACGCAGGGGGAGACAGGGAGCTGGACTCAGATGGGCCATTAGCTCTTGATTGGGCCCATGTGACACCCAGGGGGCTTTGCAAAGGGGGAAATGAAATTTAAAGCAAAATGATATTAAAGAATTGAATTGAGATCATAGCTCTCTCAAGGAATAAGTGTACACGTAGGCAAAGATGAGTTATCCATGCACTTGAGCGGACAAAATAAAAAAATCTTAAAGATAGTGACGAACTTCACCAAGTGGTGAAATATTATTGATCGTCGATGGTAGCAAACATTATATCATCTCCTCGGTCTACAACTTCTCTCCCGGTTTTGAAGGCCCGCGGCCTTGCTTAGCCAGTCTAAGATAGCCTTTGGACCTCTCTTGATTTTAGGCAACCATGGAGGTAGTTTTAGCATTGCGCGGGCCAATGGAGGTTACTAGCTGCTCCCAGATACGAGAGAATGCGCTAGGGAGCCTACAAACTAGGAAATCTACTACGGCAGCCTTCCCACCTTCTAGAATTGGCACCCATTATCTATGCAGCCAGCATAGACATCTCCAGTGTTCAAGATCGTTTCGTGCCCACTGTTGATGTTGGAAGCATACTCTGCATGGTCCTAAGACAACAGGAGAGTGATCTAATCCATTTTTCAATGTTTCAAATCCTTAGAAATTAGGAATTGATCACCGAACCTCCATCAATCCACCAAAATTGCCATTTGGGAAGTTTGCTGGCTATAAAGCTCATCCTCGAGACTCTGTGCATCCCCGGCAATCACTGCTGTGGAGAGAGGCTCGAAGAGAACCTTTGGCATGAGCAAGGACAAAGGGGAGAAGAGAGAGAGAGAGAGAGAGAGAGAGAGAGAGAGAGAAGCTAGGAGGTTGTCCGTCGTCATCCTCCCATTCCATTCCCTCTAATTTTGCCATTATCCCCTGCCTACAACATTGGAGCCATAACTGTTCTCTGTCCTTGCCAATGTCGTCTCCTTCTTCCATAGCCCTGAAAGACACCGTTGAAGCCGTCGTCATCTCCGTTCATCATCACTCAACATCCTCCCCTATTTCCCCTTGCATCTGCTGTCGAACCAACCTCTTTCCTTATGTTGCCATTAGGGTCTCCCACCTTCCCTAACACCGTCGTCAACCTCGTTTGCATCGTTTGCCATCGTCTTTAAGGCAGTTCGCTCCCACCACGGTTAGAGCCACCTACTTTGATTGTTGCGGCTATCGTCGGATTCCATTGAGCATCAGGGTGGTCAACCCCTCTTGCCATTGACTACGCCTTTGGAGTCCAATGCAGCTAACGAGATCGACCACCTTCCTCCTCCCCCCTATCAAGGTCAAGGGCTCTTTTCAAGCCATATGACAACATCAAGAGCCTTTGCGCTCTCTAGTGTAGTCTGCGGCTCGCGAACATTACCTTGTGGTACACCACGACTTGACGGGTGACCACCCAACCACTTCCCATCTCTAGACCAAGGTGGGCCCCCTTTGATGCTCTAGATGGTGGACCTCGATGGATCCTGATGAGCTGCATGCCCATGATCGGATGACAATAAATTTTTTTGATAAACTTTAAAATTAACAATCAATATAAACTTAAATAAAATTTTATTGATCTAATTAATCAAACCGAGACTAGCTGTGGGACCAGGCACACCCCTACGCCTTGGCAAACCTTAAAAGAATCATAATATTAGGACTAGTTGGGGGCTGGGCACGCCCCTACATCCTTAAGGTTGACTTCCAAAAGTCGATCCCAAACGATTAAAAGACCATAATGTCATACTGTATCTTCGCAGAGAGGAGCATCCATTAAGTATAGGTAGGCTAGGTGTGTTTGACATACCAAGATGTGGAATCACATGTTAAGGTGATTTATAAACGATGAGACTAGTCCCCACATTCCTATTCAAGGCCGAGTTATGCTCGTTGTTAAGTTAATGGGAAGAATTTCCACATGCAATCAAAGGCTGAGCGTATCCTATCCTAAATCAATTAGGATGAGTTCCATATTGCCTTCCAAAGACAACGGATTTCATCTTAAGTTATTCAAGTTTCATAAATTAAGGCTTTCATGCTTTCTCTTGTCTATTTGTAAATCGATTTGATTTAAGCAATACAATGTCATATTCTATGTCCCTCATACTGTGGATTGGAGTATTGATAGCCACGTGAATTTAAATGAACGTAAACAAAAGAAAATGGGACAATTAAATAAAAATCCATGAATACCTATTATGGTCAAAATTAGTCAAACAGAAGTTGTCCACTCTATGAATTTTCAGATAATTAAAACACTAAGAAATAAATTTTCTAAGCTCAAAACCCATTTAATAAGAAAATAACCCAAATGGACATAATAAGTCATAAAATAGACAAATAAAGGATGAAAGTTTTCCAAACAGGTTAAGATTAACCGAATATGTACATATATATAAGGAAAGAAAAGCTGAAACATACCAGAAAACTTCCACCTGCTTAATCTAAAAAAGTTAAATAAAAGAAGAAAAAGTAGGACAACAAATGAGGAAAACTAAGAGAAGATCTGTAATAAAAATATAGAATGAAAAAGGCAACAAAAGAGAAAATAAAAGGAGACCTGCAAATCCTATGTCTGGACGTTCGGTAAGTTCTGACAAAGGCTGAAAGAAACTAAAACAAAAAAAATGCAGTAATCCTAAGAATCAGAAAACTGGAAGTCAAAATAATAATAATAAAATCTTTTTAAGCATCAACTAAAAAAACTCATTTCAAATGAAATTCAAATTGACTCAAGATAAACCCATAACATAATAAAAAAATCAAATCATACCAATCAAATACAAAATAGATTCTCAATCTAAATAACAACAAAAAAGTCATATCTCTAGATAAACCTTAATCAACTTAGGTTAAATCCAAGTCATTCTCCAAGGTAAAAACACTAAGTCACAAATCAAAATAATTTAAATCTCCCAAACGAACTTAAATAAAAAAAATCAAATACGATTGAAGTCAAACACTAAGTGTTTGTATCTAGTTTAAGGCCCGTTGCTCTTATGTGTTTATTGTAAGGATGTGTCTTTTATTCACGAATTTCTATGTTGGATAATCAATTATATTTAAATCATTGCTTGATGTAATTAACATTGGTACTTTGCAAGTCCAATGGAGACATGTCAAAATAAAGTGTTTTCAAGGAACACAACAACCTTAACATATATTTTTATACATATCATTGAATTAGCTAATACTCCTATGGAATGTCACCTATTTTAGTTGTTCGAAGCTAATCCAATACAAAATTCTTTTTTCAAAAAAGAATTTTTTAAAAATTTTTGAAGTTATATCGAAGGACAAAGAGGATGTTGCAATTTATGTTTCGAGGCAAACCACATTGATTTCAGGATGTGAAAAAAAATGGTTGATATCCAGCATAATCCATACAAACTGTGGAATAAGTTGATATCAAGAAAGTTGCAGTAGTTAGTATGTTGTTATTACAACATGATGTTAAAGTTGAAGAACTTGCAAAGAATGGGGGACAATCAGAAAGAGAAACAAAGGTGGAGAGAGAAAGCAATGGGACGACAAAGTCACTTGGTCACCATAAATGATGAAGACAGAGACATGGACATGATATTTGATACATAAAATTTATTACAAGGTTGGGCCAACGATTAAGAACTGGGTGAACCTGAATTCAATGTAAAAGATCGAGAATGGATTGGAGGAGAGTTAAACAATATACCTTTAACCAAAAAAATTTTAGATTCCTCATTTATTGTCCAAGAGACAGAAGATTGGAGAGTCTTCTGGCTAAGTTAAGAAGTCATCTAGTAAGAGAAAGCATGTTGTAGCTGATTTATTGGACATTGCAGATCAAGAATCAGTCGACAAGGGATGAAAAGACATGTCGGAGTTGACCATTCTACTTCAATACTAGACATCGGGATATTTAACTTCAAAGAGTAGCGACAATTGAGCATTTAACAATGAAGGAGTCATTGTTGGTCCAAGTAGGTCTATAGATCAAGGGATATATCTTACAACAATGTACTTTATGGGAGAAAAGCAATATAATATGCAACACAAGACCAAACACATGGTGTGCGGTTTCAAGGTGGAGAAGCCCAACACAAAACGAGACGGAGGTTAGCACTACACTACAAGTATATTTATGGAGTTGAGTCATCTCACGACTTTTGGTTTCCTACGTATAACCAAGAGTGTTATGATATGGTTCAACCTACTTATGGATATTTATTGGATACTTCAATACACTTCATGTATGTTAGTTATAGCGAATCTTAGGAATTTTATCTTATAATAATTGTACGAGGGAGTGATGAATACAATGAACATGTATATACTTTCAACGCTTTGTACTCTTCTTAAAGATCTTGGGGAGACTATATATATCATGTAGAATAACAACAAAATGTAATATTTGCTTAGTTATGAATGGAATTTTTTTGTTATATTTTTTATTTTTGTTATAGATTTTTTTTGCAATTTTTTATAACATTTATATTTTTTTTTTCAAATTTTTATTCTTATATGATCCAACTAAGTCAGGTCAGGCCAAGCTGACTCAGTCGTGACCCATGATTCAACTTACCTTGTTAGAAACTAAGGTTTTCAAGATAAGTAGAACCAAGGTAGAACATATGAATTGTAAATTTAATAAACACAAAATATGAGAAGATGAGAGAGTTAGTGGTGAGAACACCCACGGACAAGACCGGTTCGACTTTGCCCTCATTTACCTGTGACATTGATATACACACACCTTACACTTAGAGTTAGGGCTTATAGAACATAGGTGTCTTTTGAGTGTATAATTATATTGAGATTAGTTTATATATACCCACATGTGTATGACAATGAGATGAAATGAACGAAGAAAAGAAGCTAATGGCAAACTTGTAATTTGCTCCTCCCTCACTCTCTCTCTCTTCACCCCCCCATCCGTCTCTTCTAGTGGCGGATAGGTCCTCCCGCTAGGGCTCGAGTGGCCATCCTCTACCTCCTCAAGCGACAGCAGCAGTACCTCCTAGCGGCCTCCCCTCCTTCCTTTGGTGGAGACGCACCTTCAAGCCCTTCCCCCACCTCCGTCAAGCTCCTCCCTCCCCCTTCCCCCACCTTCCCCTCCGGCGGACCAACCGGAACAGCCTGCCAGTTCCCTCCGCCCTATTCCAATCACTTCGCCCCTTGCTTCCAGTCCTTGCAACAGGTCCGTCCAGACCTAATGCTCCCTCCAACACCCTCCTTTCCCCCCTAAACCTCTGTTCCCCTCTCTTCCCCCTCACCCATACTGTGTCCCCCCCCCCAACCTGCAGCAGCAACAGCTTCCTCATCCTCTCCCACCAGTTAGCCCGATCTCTAGCAACTCTTCCCCTTCCTGCGACCTTCCTCCTCCCTCCAGCACACCCCTCCAAGCCACAGCCCCAGTTTCGACAGCTCCTCTACCGCGTAGTGAACAATGCAGAAGCTCGGATGACTCGGCAAATGGCTTGCAAAGGACAATGAGATGGTAGTACGAATGCTAACATGCTAACAGCTGGATGCGTGTCGCCGCTAACCGAATCGAGGACTCCGGCGGTGGTCGACTCCCATGCCAAGGCATGGAGATATAGTGTCCTAACAAAACATTACTTGCTTGTTTATTATACATCAATTGTCGTGTCGGAAGAGAGAAGGTTATCTAGTTAGTTTGATTTATTGTTGTCGAATGTGAGTGGAGTTTACCTTCTCGGGCTATGTAGATTGGTTACGTTGATTGTCGGCTGTCTTATCTCGGTAGTATTCTCATGTACCCAACCCTGAATGGGACGGTTTCTTGGGCTAGTAGACTAAGAAGAATTCACCAATATATGTAAGTGATGATTGAGCCTATTAGCTAGAACCATCATCACATTTTTGTAGCTATAATTCAAAAGACCGATGGGTCTTAAATTCTATTATCCTTCACATCTTTCTTCTTAGGGATCAAAAGCACAGAGCCAGAATTGAAGCCCTGATGCAGAATGTTCTTTCAAATTCCTTGACCACACAGTCTATTTTGATGAAGCCCCCGCTTTTTTGGAAGAAGTTAGCAGAAACCATCGGGCCTCGAAGCTTTGTAAGGGTCCATTGAATTTAAAGCCATAAGTACTTCTTTTTCGGAGATGGCTTCCCTGGGCTTCTGCTTCATCCTCTGATAACATGTTAATGAGTCAGATTAAAAAAGGGCACCAATTAGATTTCTCATGGAGTAAATTATTGTATGATGGTGTTGTAGCCTCACTTATCTACTCGGTGCCTTCATAGGAGTGCCTTCATAGGAGTTCCTGTCAACCAAGAGAGACTGGAAGTAATTTTGCTTCTTCTGCAATGAGGCCAGAGTACGAAAGAATTTAGTGTTCTTATCCTCTTCCTTGAGCCAAAATTTTTTGGATCTTTGTTTCTATTTGTTTTCTTCATTTAAGCTCCAGTCCTTGTTCTTATCCTCTGCCTCTTTCTTAGCTCTCTCTGGGGGGCCATCGATGCCACCTTGCTCATTTAATCTTTCGAACATATCAATCTCAAATCTTTGAGAAACCTCTTCCTTTCATCACATGCTTGTTTGTTCATAGTATTAGCCCAACTCTTTATCTTGGATCTCATCATCCTGAGTTTAGCAGAAAAAATTAGCAAGCATAAGATTCTGACATTGTAACTTCCTTAAACCATGACTTCAAATTTTCCATGAACTCTGGAATATTGCAAAGTTAACTCAAATCTAAATCTTCCTGCTGATACTACTGGAAAGCCACCTAACCAATGCCAATTGGGAAGTGATTGAAAGCCACTCTAGGCTCATAGGAAGTGTTCCGAATACCAAGTTCTTCAGCCCATCTAGTCGACACAAAGAACCTGTCCAGTTTGGACTTCGAAATTGCATTTGACCAAGTGAACTTCAAACCATTATCAGCAATTTCAATAAGACCAGTGTTATGGATCCAATCATTAGAAAGATCCAATCATTATCGAACCAAACTGGACCAGTCTGGCTTCCAGCAAAATCAGTCGGAATCGGATCGATTCCGACCGATCCGATTTTGGAATCGGCCGATTCCGATCCGATCCCCACCGATTCTGCAATCCATGCTCAAATGAGGAGGCAAAAATGTTGAATCACAAACAACTAGTGTGTCTTTGCCTTCGGTGCTTGCCTCCGAAAAATTCAAACCAAGAAGATTATCTCTTCCTTCAATCTCCCTTATCATTGCAACCTTTTCAAAATGAGTTTGTTTAGCTTGCTCCATGTGTTGCTTAATCTCTTCTTTCCCCTCCGGTGTAATCTTCTTGCAACTCGTGACATTTGTGAATAGACCGGCTATGTGTTGCTTTAATCTATATATCCCAACCTTGCAATCCTTGTTACAAAGCATACATCTAACAAAATCCCTATTTTTTGGTTCCACCCAAAGTCCACACTTCCATCCGACATCCTTTGATTTTGGAGGATGTATTGAAATTATGGGACCCGTTGAAGTAGTTTGGGTGTTCAACCTAGTCCACGAAGCATGATCTTGCTCCATGATTTGAGACATCTTAAAAAAAACATCAACTCCATTAACAAAAAGTACATTTGTAGCTAAAATATAAACATATGACGTATATTGACATCTTTCCGGTTAAAAGGAAGACATAATAAATAAAACATTAAAAAACATATAGAAAAAACCAGAAAAAGAAAATAATTAACATAAAAATCAAAAAACATACTGAAAGGTTCGAAACAGATTATCCGCTGATGAGGGAGATTACCGACGCAAGAGCCATCGACAACGAGGCTCAACTTTTTACAAAAAACCAATGTTAAACTAAAACAAAAAATAGAAGCAAAAAAACTACCAAAAAAATGGACATGCTATCCGACAAATGCAAGGATGCTAACAACAACAATTAACTTACATTTAAACTATAAACCGCAAAGATAGCGAATAAATCAAAGAACATACCTTCTCCGTCTAAATACTGTCGTTCCACAAATTACACCAAGAAAGGACAAGCTAAAACATGAAGTAAGGATCTTGTATTAGAAAAAAAAGACAATGAACAACAACACAAATCAATAAAAATAAAAAATTAAGAAAATCGACAAAACCCTAAAACCCATTTGTTGGACAACTCCTCCGACGGTTCTAGTGTCTTCTCCAGTGAAAGAAGGTGGTGGCGTGACATTTTCTAGTGACAGACAACAGTGATGCCATTGTCTACGACGAATGGCGGTGGCGGCAACGTCGACTTCGGTGAGTGACAGCGACGATGTCGACTTCGAGAGGGGAGGGCTCACTCCATCAAGGTGAGAGAAGTGGGGGAGAGAAAAGCAGAGGGGGGATGTTTAAGTTAATTGGATCCGGGCTTGGCTCGGATTTGATAAGTCTGAGGCGATCGTTGTAGCCTTCGCCTCACGCCTCGGTCACCTAGGCGGCCGAGGCAAAGGAGGCAACCGTCTCAAGCGGTCGCCAGTGAATCAAGGCAAGGGGACCTTGCGTCACCTCGCCTCGTTGCCTAAGCTACCGAGGCGATCACCTCCGATAACATAGGTTGCATGTATGTATTGGTCTTTGTCGGTGAAGCGTTCAGTCGTTGTAGGAGCTCTCTCCACATCCGGAGATTTTTTTTCTACGTGAAGGGGTGCCACCCTCGTGTCTAATTCATCGCTACTACTTTTCAAAGAAGAATTCTTTGAAGTTTGGCATCAAACTTGGATGTTCAGCTCCAACATGTCTTCTCAATTCTCATCAATTATATCGGCATCTACATTGTCAAGGGGATCAGTCAAAACTTGTTTACATTTTCTTCTACTTTACGTACCTTGATTATATCCTTCTCCGGTTTTCTGTCGCTTTGCTAGGGACGGTGGAATCTGAAATTCTTCGGCGAGAAGGACATCTTCGAACACTCCTTCAAGTTGATGTCCTCTTTTTCCAATGAACTAATTAAATAACTAATAAACTAATTAAACTACAATGAACTATTGAATTAATTGAATTTTAATGAACTAATTAACTAAAGTTTAAATAATGAAATAACTAATAAAGTAATTGAATAATTAAACAAGGAAAAGAGCATAAAAATGAGAGCAAGAGAGCAAAAGGAGTGAGGTGAGGAAGAAGAACCCCCAAGGGGCTGGAAGGGGGGCTTAAGTCTCCCCTTTGCACCAGCAACAGTCATTTGACCATTGCCAACGTGACCGTTGTAGGGCCAGGTTGTGCGACCTGGTCATTGCCAAGTCGTGCGACCCCGTGACCCAGCTGTGACTCGGCTGGAGAGTCGGCCTTACTGGGTTGCGGTCAGGCCAATCAGCGGCCAAACCGACCTAGCCGGGCCCGGGTTGCGACCAGGTCCTGACCCGGCTTACCATGGGTCTGATCACTTGACCGGTCCTCAGACAACTTGAGATTGGCCCTCATTTTTTGCCACTTCTCTTCCTTTAAAACATATACCCAAAACTTTCCCAATATAAACAATGTCATCATCCAATGGGAACACATCTAAACCTCTCTGCATCTCTGTGCTCTAGATGGCACCATCATCCTTGTCTGTCGCAAGGATCGCGGGATCGGAATTGGAATCGGGATCGGTGGGTACCGATCTGATCCGGATCGGATCGGATCGGATCGGACCGATTCCGACCGATCCAATGGAAGAAAATCGATCCAGAATCGGTAAGAAAAAAAAGCAAAAAAAAAAAAACCCGATCCGATTCCGATTCCGATCCGATTCCGGACCGATTCCGGCCGATTCGGACCGATTCTGGCCGATCCTGGTCGATCCGACTGGAATAGCAAAAAAAGAAAAAAAATGATCCGATTCCGATTATGATCCCGACCGATTCAGCCGATCCGATTCTGATTCCGGACCGATTCCGACCGATCCCGACCGATTCTGCCGGAATTTTTTTACGGATATGTTCTTCAGCCAAGAATCGGATCGGCAATGGCCGATCCGATCCAGGAATCGGCCGATTCCGCGATCTATGGCCTGTCGGAAGTAGAGTGATTGCAAATTCCTCCTTCAGGCAGGTCCTTTCCTGGCCAAAGACAACAAGAGCTGCTTGCCAGCACTGAGGATCCCCGCCTGTTGGGCACAAAGTTCATCCATTTCCATTCGACCATGGCTGTTGGGGGGGCGAAGAAGAGGACCTGCTGGACCCGGTGAATGTTTCATTGACCTGGTTCAGTGACTCCCAACTGCTTGAACCACCTGTACCACCTGTAGTTTACGTTCATACTAGAGCCATAAACCTGAGGTTTCTGGTCCGGCAGCAATTAAGACGTTCTTCAAAGCCTCTGGATTGGGAGAGAGAGGTCCCAATTCTCCCTCGACTCGGTTCAACGGGCCGGTTGCAAACTGACTGATGCTTAAGTTTAACGGATCCTTGGTTAATTGGGTCCAAACTTGGTCCATGTCGTCTTCTGTCCGAAACTCTACTTTTCTTCAAACAACGTTCCAAGATCTTCAGGATCCACCATTCCTTACTAACAATTGCCCCCTTCCCTCCCACTAATGACTTACCCATCCGAGAATCCCTCCTGACAATCATGCCATTTTCCACACATTGATCGGGATTCTTGGGGGCTGTCTTCCTCACCACCGACAGAAACTGACCCCTACTGTGACTGTTCAGACAACTTGATCTGGACTTCATAATTTCAGCCATCCAAAGAGACTGGAATGACAACTGGAAAAGCAAACAGGCTCTCTACAACTTCGACTGGGACCTCACCACCTGCCAGCCCAAACAAATCTTCATTTCGGAATGCCAGAACAAAACTGATATGACCCACGATAGCCTTCACACCTTCCGAAGACCAAGAAGAGAGAGCCCTGATAATGAAGCAGATGCCTGCATATTTTATTAGGAATTCACCTTTTTCTTCGGAGACCATGCTTCAAAGAAGACTCTTGCCTCTCCTGGGACCGGAATATTCTTTGCCATCAACCTCCTCCAGTGAGGCTGTATTCAAGATGTTCCTGATAAGAAAGCTACCACCAGAGCAATTCTTGATTCACTAAAACTTCTTCTCCAGCCAGTTCTATCCCTGCCAAGGCTCCTGAGGATTCAACCACTTGAATGGCACTTGTTTCAATCCATGTTCTCTTCACCCACCCTTACCCCATCAGACATAGGAACAGAAGCCACACATGCCCCCGTCCACCCTTAGTGTTAGGATGATTGGTTTAATTTATGAACATAGAATCCGACACAATCACCTTGCTTCTTCTCCCGCTCAGAAACACCCAGTTCCTGTGTCCAATGCCATTGCTGGACCTGCATCATCATCTGTTCTGGCAAGCAGATGCAACGTGGCCGAACTGCAGGCAGTGACTGCAGGAAGTATGCCAGTAAAATGCTCCCATGGAGAACTCCCATGAAGTATGCCAGCAACTGCAGGCAGCGACCTGCATCATCATCTGTTCTGTGGGTCCTCTACCTTGTGCTATGACATCCATGTGGCTTCGTTCTTTGCAGGAACATGTGCTTGGCAAGGTCGTCCTTCGCCGCAGAGTGGCTCCAGAAACTCGACCCCATGACTTCTTTTCCCGGCCAGTTACGGTCACCCCATACCCACCAGAGCCGCCCAAAATCACTGGAGCTCCTTGCATCTTCCCCTTCTCTAGACTATCACATGATTGCTGTTTCCCACATTTGTTAATGCTCAGTTTCTATCAACCTGAACATAATTTTTAGTTTGATCAGTCAATGCTTCAAGTCTGAAGGCTTTCTCTTATTTTGTCCTAATTAAATTGCAGGAGAAAAGAAAAATATGCCCGGCTTTTGGAACGGATCAACAAAAATGATTTAGCAATGTGTTCCTACTTGAATGGATCAGAGCTATTGATATACTCATCAAAGTTGCTTCCGTTGGATGTTGCAGATATTCACGACGGTAAGATTGCATTCCATATTTTGTGAAGAAAATTTTCCTGAGATTTACATTATTATTTTAATCTTTGTTTTCATCGTTTTACTTGGTGTCAGGTGTATATCATTTAACTTGCTAGTGTTTTAGATGTTATTGTCTGGGTTCCTAATTTCTGTTCCTTTCACTTCCTTTATCTTACCTGACTGTCAGTTTAACTTGATTTTGTACTTACCCCAGATATGTAATCTTTTTCATCTTGAAATATGGACTGATTTTGTTTTGGATCAAGGCTTGAGTTGTGATGTATTCTCCAATTTTCCAAAACATAAACTTTCATGCCTTTGTACCATTTTTTCTGCCAAGTTATCACTGCTGACGTTGAGTTAGTAATGAATTTATGTTGTAGTCTCTGCTGGATAATTCTTTTTAACGGCATGGATAGTTTATATAAAACTACCTCCAATCTATGCAGGATTAGAATCAAACTTGTATCTTTGGGGCATTTTCCGACATTTCAGGAGCAAGCCAAACCAGGATACTGGTGTACATGGTAATGGTTCACAGGTTGATATGGATATTAACCTAGTTAGGGGTGGTTATCTTGGGAAAGTGGACAGAGTAGTTGCTAAGCCAAACGTCATGCAGAGGGTTCAGTTGATAGGACTTTCTGCTTCTGATAAAGTTGGAGGTAACATTAGTTCTTCATCAACGTTACTGGAGGTAAAGAATGAATCACAGGAGACTCTTGTACCGCCTGGTTTCTCTAAGCGAAGTAAGGAGGGTTTGGCTTGCGAAAAGAAGCCCTTGGTGAAATTTGCTTTGAAGAAGCCCGGTAGGCGTATAACATCAATTGTACCTGCTGCTTTCTCCGAGTCTGGAGTGCATAATCTGAAACGTGGAAGTGGGATTTCTGCTGCAAGTCGTGAAAATGTAAGTCCCAGCCAATGCAGTTACTTTTTGGTTTTTATTCCTAATTCTACATGTGGTTCGTTGGTGCTACGTGATCAAAATGATTACATGTAGGCTTTCTTTCGGCAACTATGAACCTTCGCATGCTACTTCATCTTGATGCCGTCTACTTGAGTATTGTCTAAGAATTGGCACACTTCAGAAGTGAAAAATGTGAGAAACGAGATAATCTATGCTTTAAAATATTAAAATTTTACAACAATTCGGCATAACCATCAGCTATAGATGCCTTGGCGAACATAAAATCATGCCGTGTGTTCTTTCTTGCACCATGTGAAACTAAAGAAACGAGCATACTGTGAAGGAAAGAAAAAATGTCTTACTTTGGAGATGCATGGCTTTACGAACGTGCATGTATTAATTCACACCTTTCTTCTTTCTTTTTTTTTCTTTTTTGCTTGTAACAGGAAACTACAATTAACACTAAGAGAAGTGAAGAAAGGATTGCAGGACCGGGAGTAGTGCCTAGAAAAGTGCACTCTTCGAAGGGCATCTCGCCATTTTTCTGATGTGACCGGACAAGGTCGCATTTGAACAGTTTTGCTCTATGCAGTTGATCCTCGCTAACCCCGGCCTTTCTATTGACATTGAAGCCCGTAGGGAAAGATAGAACCTTGACGGAATCAAGCAGTCCGTTCAGCTGCCCCTTCCATAACCTGAAGGCATCGTGGATATTGACATCTTGCGTGGTGATAACGGTAAGAACCATGACTGTGTGGTCAAACGACCTTCGTTGGTTGGCAATTGGCACCCCCAAGGCTTACGAGTTACGATGGCCTCAATACTTGGAGATGGGAGACGATGGATCACGCTAACATCAAGGGAACGCCTCAGCCTCAACAACGATGATTTATTCGAGGATGTCTAGCTCATTTTTTGACCTGATTCTGTAAAGCAATAGCAAGCCCGCTTACGCAATTTGTTCTACTTAATGGGGTGTTTGGATACGTTACAATGTCCCCTTTTATTTTGGATACAAACAATTCAGAGAAAGTGGATCTTTATGGTGTTTGGCGTGTATGTTAGTCACCATGCAAAAAAATATATATTATGGGATGTGTGGTTTTATAGTAAATTGAGTTTTATTATTATTTTATGTTTTCGTAACAAACATTGTTAAAAAAATGATTGACAATCATTTTTTAAAGAAAATTTTTTTTGAACAAAAAAAAGTAAAAATTTCAAAATTTTGTTATTACATCTCTTTAAAGTATGGCAATTTTATGTCATTTTACATTTTATTTTAAAACAATCTTTGTCATGTGTATAAAATTTATTGTGTAACCAAGTATCCTATAAAAGTTCTGTTTGTTTGGTAGGGATACTTTTATCACTGTCAACATTGAAATCAATAATTTTTGGTTAATAATATCAAATTTAAAAAATTTAATATAAACAAAGCTTGTTATGCAATGCAAATACCAGTTTGTATCAAAATTTTAAAAATATTAAAATGCAGATGTGGACAGAAACGTTTGACGTTGCCGATATTTTAGTTTACCACGGTGTATTAAGAGTTGTTCCCCATTTATTTTTTGTTGGTTTGTTTGATTATTTTTTTTTTTACTTCATGGTTCGGAATCTCACATCATCCTGTATTAAAAAGTATATTGTATCAAGCTCTGTCTTGCAGACTACTCAATTCTTGTACAGGCACAAGGGCCTTGCGTGAGTCGATTTGAATCAGCGCACTTCGATTCAAGTGAGTTTGATTTGAGATCAACAGTTTATAAAATATTTAAATAATAATTATTATATATATCCATTTTAAAATATAAATAATTAAAATAAATATTATTATGTTAAAGTTTTATGCAAATATTATCTTATCAAAAATAAAATAAAATTTTTTACATTTAGTTCTATTCGAATTAATTTGGTTAAATGTAGTTTGACCAAACCAAACTTTCGTGTGTAGATTTCTAAATGACCAAACTTTTGCTTTGCAATGTTCTTATTCTTCCATGGACTGTCCTGAGTAAAGATCAAGAACAATGAAAATTGACGTCATATATATCTAGATACGATTGACACCATCTGCTTTGAACCAGATATGATGAAATCTATTTGTGAGTTAAAATGTCAAAAGCAATACTATATTAGATTCAGTAGTCTTACCATACAGGTCTAAACTAATGTAAGCCCTAAAAAATGAAGCATTGGGAATAGCACTTTGCAGCGTTCTTGTGATTTTCTGAATTTTTAAAGCAAGAAGAGGCACAAAATCATAACCGGACAAGATTACATTAAAAAAAACAAAAGCATGAAAAAACAAAGACTTGATGCTCGAACATTGTCATCTCCAGAAGCATATCTAGGAAACTCCATCCAAGTTTGTATTGGGCTGGGTCTCAAAAATGAATGATTTGATGGTGGAGATCATGGAATACGGGGTCGCAACTCGGGTCTTAACCAGGTCGATTTTGGGACTGACCAACGCAGTCCCAACCCTGAAATCCGACTCGGTGGACGTTTAAATTTTTTTATTAAATTTTTATCATGACTCTAGCCGACCCAAGTCAATTTGGGCACCCACCCATTCCTGACCCACCTACCTTGGTGGAGGCGAATGATATCACTTCCTGCGAGTATTTGTAAGAGCTACCGAAGAAAGCATGTTAACATGAAATAAAGAGTGGCACAAGAAAGAGGGTAGCGTAGAAGTATAGTGGACACAAGGAAAGAGAGATAGCGAGAGAACAAAAATGTGTAATTATAACACCTCCAACTAGCATATTACTAGGCTCTCTGCAATATAACTAACCTTAAAAAATTAGGATTAACCGGAAAGGAAACAGTATAGCCTTTAAGTACTGTGCTCAATCATATAATTAACTACGGTTCATAGAACTATGGTACTTGATGAAGTGAACATACTAGTTTAGAAGTAGAATTTAAACAAGAACATGAATACTGATATTAGTTACGACGGTATAAGGGATTTGATGGTTTGGTAAGTGGGTATAGGATATATTAAGAGAAAATATTTCTATTTCTTCTTGGGTAGTTTGGTTCCCAAGAATCTGTTTTCTTGGAATAAAGTGGGAAAAGTATAATTTTTTCATTGCGTTGACTACTCAAAAAAAAAGTGTCAAAATAAAAATGTAACAATTAAAATTTCAAATGTTGTAATAATCATGAGGGAAAAGTATATAGCATAATAATATGAAAAATCATAACTCTAAAAATTAGTTTTATGCTATTACAACAAAATAAATTTAACAAAAATATAAACATAAGTTAAATTTTGAATGTATATATTTAAAAAATACAACATAAAACTAGAATTCTGCAATGTAAAAAAATTTATAAACTAAAATTAAATAATGTATAATGTATAACAATTAATTTTAATATATGATATACTAATTTTAATTTATTAGTTTTATCATATAATATGACAATTTTATGGTTGAGATGAGGGAAGTACTAGCCATATTTTTTAAAAAAACATACTTTAGCAATAACTTAAACCACAAGCAAATGTACAACAAACGATATATAAAATTAAATAACTCTTGATGTCTAGCTAATTATATGTAAAAGTAAAATGAAAGAATATATCTTACAATAAATATAATTTTCAAATAAATAATTTTCTATCTAAAAATTATTTCTTTCAATTTATTTTCAGCCGTAGTATTTTCTATCAGATTTCCAAAAATCTAAATAAAATGTTTTGTTTTGTATATAGTAATAGCTTTTTAACTAAGGAATGTAGCTTCATACTTCATGGATCAATAAAAACTAATTTCAGTTAACTTTCCTGGATTTTCAGGAAAAGATGATTACAGCCAAACAACAGGATCCCTGTTAGAAAAGTAACATGTTCATGTCTCTATGTCTCTACTCCTCCATTGAGCTTCTACAAACACTTGCCAACCATACATAGCTTCGTTGTTGAACAATCTTGCCTAAAATCAAGGCCATGAATACTTATTCTTATTTCGCACTTAATGTAATTAACCTTTTTGTTGAAAAAAATTGAAGTATCAGAATCTTTTGAAGCTGCCCTAAGCTACCAAAGGTCTACCAATCCAATAAGGCTCAATTTATCAATTATTTATCCGCACAATCTCATCGAATGTAATTCTTTCATTTCCCATAGAAATGGCCTTCCATACGAGCTACAAGCGGCAAAATAACAGAAAAGGTGAAGTTTGTCCACAAACGGATCCCAGTAAAGCATCGAAAAATGCGAAATCTCAGTAACTCATCCCTCCCCAGGCACAAAGCCATGCACATGAATGAGTTCTCATTTTGCATCACCCACATATGCAACGGAGAACATATTTATGTGTCTAATTTGTCCCTCCTGGCAATGTCATTCAGAAAATTTCCGAGTAATCTTTGATCAAAGATCATGTTGGGTACCTGCAAAACATGATGTTTTAAAGCATAGACGAAAGTTTATTACCCATGGGAAGAAGGAAAAAAAAGGAAAAAGTTGCTGGTTAGGCAGAATACCCTGTCTCCAAAAAAGATCTTGGAGTTGTTCGCTATGGCTTCAATAAATTTGAGTTCAAGGAACTCTGGGGTGAGCTTCAACTTATTAGCTTCTGCTTCTTTTATTACCCTGGTAACGAACATAGCCAGTGAAATACATACTGCTGATAGCCTGTTGCATTAAGAATATAACAAAACTTGCATGCACCTGTAAAAGCTTGCATCAGCCAGGCTTTTCTCTCGTGCAATATACATTTCATTTTCAATTTCCTGCTGCCTTTTTGCACTGTTCTTTTCCATCAACTTCTGTTCCATAAGAATTTTACTTACCTGAGCATTCTTATCGGCCTCGGTCAAAGCCATCTTCTTCTGGGTTTCAGCTTCTTTTTCTGCCACCTTCTGCTTTTCCATTGCAATTAAAACCTGTGATAGCACAAGACTCAGTTGAAAACAACTAGTTGCTGTAAGGAGAAGACACGCAACTGAAGTGGCAAATGTAAAATATCTTTTTCACTCTCTATGTGAGTGTGATGGCTTATAGAGCAAACCCAAGTTGATTAAAACTTGCCAATAATCAAAAGCAGACCTTTGAGTTGGCTACCAAAAAATAATAAGTTTGTAAGAAAAACAAATGCATGCCCATAAGGTTCAAAGGCCAGCAGAGCTGGTAAACATACCCAGTGACCAGTATCAGGCCCCCACCGTCATTTATTGGAGACCTTAAGTTCAACTGAACCATGCATGCGTGAGATCTGCCAGAGGGGAATGGCTGGTGATTCCATTTTCTTTTGCAGTTATGATGTTCAGGATGCTATATGGCTCGACTGAGAAGACATAAGAATTCAACTTCTACCCTCCTTAGAGGCAGTTGAGTCCCAAAATTAGACTGGCCCAACATACTGAACACAACATAAAAGTTAGTTTATACTCCAAAGAAAGGAAGAAACACAGAAAAACTTGCTGCTCCAACAGTTCAAAATCGTCAATGAATTTCAATCCTTCCATTTGCACATGCTTTTGTCCTCATACATGAACGAGAATAAGATGTTTATCATTATCTATTATAATCTTTCCTATCTGCAATTGCTTAATGACAATGCATTTAGTTAAAGATGATATTGTGATGTCCTATTATGCTTATAAATATCTAGCAGTCATTTCCATTGGGAATACCTTTGTACGTTCCTCCTCCATCTGCTCAAAGTTTCTCTTCACACTAGCTGGTATAATTGGCTTTGTGACTCGAACACTGATGATTTCTATTCCAGGTGCATAGCGTGTACAGTCACTTTGAATAGCTTCTTTCATCTTTTCATCGATCTGGAGCAACAGTACACTTAGAAAATGATTACAAAAAAGCTCACTTAGAGGACCCTGAACTTGCCTGATCAAACATGTCGATATACACTTCTTGCAGAGAATGCAAACTGCAAAACTGATTGATCTCATGGTGAATCTTATCGTATATCCATGTCTTATCATACTTCACACCATAATTGAGCAAGGTCTCATATACATACTCCTTACGGAGACGATTCACAACCTAGAAAAAAGCAAAAAATATATTGGATAAAAAAGTTAATAAGACCATAGAGTAGACATGAGCTAGTAGGGGTTCAGAAGTGTACAAGAAGAAACAATCACCTCTATTTTGCCAAAGCTTATCATAACGCCACCCTTTGTGCCACATGGAATATCTCTCACCTAATTCCAGAACAAATGTTTAAAACCAAGCCACAAAGCACAGCATACATGAATAAACAAACAGTGAAGCTGCATAGTTTTTGCCACATAAGTTAGATACAGATTTAGAAGCAGAAGGATGCCCCAGTTACCTCATCTGTCTGTATAGTAACTTGAATAGGTTCGAATTGTGTAATCAAAGGCAGTTTCCAATGAAAACCTGTTGAAGTAGCATGTCAGAATCTTCTAGGAAAGCTCAATAAGAAATTTGAATTTCTGATGTTCTCATTATAAATGACCTGGATTTGTGATAGTTTCAAGAAGAGCACCACCCCTCCAATAGACACCAACATGGCCCTCTGGAACTTGATGCAACATGGAAAAGCTGCCACTCGATGTTGCCGTAGATGACAACAAAAGCTATAATGAATAAAACAAGAACTGTGATTTCCTGACTTTGTAAAAGTTAGCATTCAAATATAGCATCTCAAAAAAGTATGGCACATTTTGGTTGTCTATTAGAAAAAATATCAATCAGCAAGCTTTCTTTTTTATTTTTTGGCACATCAGTCCAGATGACTGATTGTAATGATATTGGGGAAAATCAAACATTTTCTATTGATGCTACCTAAAAGAAATAAACAAGCCATGCCACAAAATGCCTTTAAACATTTTCTATTTTATTTTTCATTTGACACTAACTAAAAACAGAACTGACAGAGTGTTGTAACCAAAAAATAGAAAGAAAAAAGGGAGAGAAGGATGATGGTCTAAATGGCAATGAAGCAAACCCACCACGAGGGAACTCAAGGCAGGCCTCATTGAGTAGAGGGAGAGAAGATGGAGAAACCTTGAGGAACCCCAAAGCCTAATGCCCCTCTCTCACTTACCTTCCCAATGGTGTTTGAGCATTTTCTTGACCCCCCTGAACAACTTGCCTTGGGGAATCATGACTAAATGTAAGGGTACCCTTTGTCCCTTTGTTGTTGAGAAAAGCATGAAGAATTTCTCAACCCCAATCAATCGACACAGGAAAGCCTTGTCCATGCAGCAGTCGGAAAGCCGCAAGAAAACCTAGCTGATCGTCGGATGCCGATCAATCGACGATCTCGTCGGGTTGTTTACCCCTATGCAAGGTAACGCTGTTGCCGAAGCTTCTGTCATCGTTTGGAAACCACCGGACAAAGCAAATGCCAGGCGGCAGCTTTCTCCGGAGGATCCGCTCTTGTCTGCGCAGCAGCTGACAGGAGGAGCAGTGCGTGGTCAAGCCGATCAGGAAGAACAATGCACAACCATGGAAGATGACCAAGCACAGCACCGGAGGAGAGCCATGGCAGATCCGTGGAGAGAAGAATAGGAAGAGCAGATGGAGAATCGGAGGGGAAAAGGGGAACAGAAATAGGAGAACGAATGAGGGAGGACCGGTCTCACGACACTGGAGACAGAGAAGGGCGAGCCGGCCTCATTGTCGGAGGAGAGGGAGGGAAGATGACGGCCCTCCTAGCCAAGGTGATGAAAAGAGATGAAGGACCGAAGCCCTTATGCACAGGAGGAACCCAAGCGCTCCAAAAATTCTTCACTATTCACTGTATTTAATTAAAAAAAGATCTTCGAATACTTCTATTTACAAATGTCCTTTTAAGGACCCAAACATAAAAGGACTTAAAATTTATCAAATTTCATCCCCATCAGTACTGGTCTTCTTGTAGGGGCTCTTGGGCAACGGGAGATGTGGAAGCTGGAGGGATATCCTAGAGGAGGTCATGGCATTGTGTAGGCACCCCAATCGCGCAAAGTCGTGAGACAATGGCGGTGGTTGTGGCAGCTGAGGGCATCCTACGAGTGCCTGAAGAAAGACCCCAGGTGGGGTCATGGCAACTAGAGGCAGCCCACGAGTGGCTGAAGCCATGTTAAAAGGAGCTCGGGACGTCAAGGGCATCGTCGTCTTCTTGCAGTCAGCTTCGTCACCCTCATCCAAATGAAGGGGCAGGTCAAAGTAGAAAGAAGTAAGCGGCTGATCAACACCCTTGTGCAGCTGCAAGGGGGCCATCAGATCCGGTGGGGCCCCTTCAAACCATGTCATCTTCTCCTTCCTCTCCATCTCCTTCTCCTCTGTCATCATCAACCAGTGATAGGGAGTAGGGGTGGGACTCATAGTATGCAGAATCGGCTAATCTAGATCGATATCGGCCGATTCTTGGATCATATTGGCCTATGTCGATACAATCCATGTGTTGATCGATTCTCGTAGTAATCAGCCTAGATAATAAGAATTGACCTTGGATTGGCCGATTTTTCAAAATCAGGTCAAGAATCGGCTGGTCAAGGCCAATTCTCTAGAAGTCCATAGTTACGAATCCTCTTGAAATTGCATCCGATTTCGGGCCCGATTCTGATCCAATTTCTCCATGTGGCCGATTCTCTCTCCCCACCCCGATTCCCCTCCCCTCTTGATCGATCCTAGGACTTCCCTCTCTGATTCCCATCCCCTCCCCTCCAACGTCCCCTCTGGCAAAAGTCAAGAACCCCATTTAAAGGTATGGTTCCCTCCAAAGATTGTCATCTCAGATCTTGGTTTCATCTCGGAAGGGTGAAAGAGAAGATATCTCGTGAGATTTTCAAAAAAATCTCAAGAGATCGGATCTCGGATTTTATTTATATAAAGTATAGTTTACCCAAGAATTGTCATCTTGCTTGTAAATTTTATCTCATAGAGACTGACAAGAAAAGATCTCGAAAAAACTCTTAAGATATTGGATCTCGGAACACCAATCAATGTGCATATTTAAATGAAAAATGACATGTAATGTCATCGAAAGGACAAGGGAACTCATCTATCAAAATAAGTTGAGAGAGAATTAAAAGTTTAATACAAAGAAGATGATTGGTGACATTTTGAGTCAATTGTACATAAATAGCCATAAAAATATTAAGTTATAAAATTTTACCATACAATAATGTCTACATGAATATTTGGATGAATTCTATAATAAAATAGGCAATATATGAAACAAACTTAACAAAGTCATCTAACAAGTTAGGGGTAGTAATAGGCAGAATAGATCAAGGTACAAAAGTACTATATAGATATTCTCATTTCGGCGATGTCGTTTCTCAGGCGCGTGCAGAGAAAGAGATTCTCGGGAGATTGCATTCCATGGTCCCCCCTTCTCCCTCCCCCTAAATGGTCTCCAATGATGGTGAGGATGCCTCCCTTGCACAGCTGATCTTCTGGGAGTACTCCAATGTGCAGCCTATTTTGTGGATACTCCACCCCCCCTCAAAAGTATTTCAAATCCTCCCTTGGGGGGAATCAGGTG
Organism: Cryptocoryne crispatula var. balansae; assembly: GCA_036172225.1. Lineage (NCBI taxonomy): Eukaryota > Viridiplantae > Streptophyta > Magnoliopsida > Alismatales > Araceae > Cryptocoryne > Cryptocoryne crispatula. The sequence goes on along the minus strand of CM069931.1, from coordinate 9,311,993 downwards.
TGACTGCACAGACACCAAAAGGGGTGACTGTACAATCTACGGAAGGGGGGAGGGGGAAGGGAAGGGGATGGGAGACTAACAGTAGAATAGGAGTGGCCGGTGGCAGATGGTCCGATTATCCGGACTATTCGACTGTCCAATTGTCGGATATATTTTTTTAAAGATGAACTAATTTTTTATGTAGAAAAATGTCAAACGAGGAACGTGTCCCTGCACATTGTAACATTGGAAGGCAACACGGACACATGTTAAATGTCGACAAAAAAATAGTTAAATGTCAATGGTGTAGAATGGAAATGAATAGAGGTGTCCATCGCCTCAAACAACATATCGGTGAGGTGAGTTGGAACATGAAGAAATATAACAAGGTACCGGCGAAACTAAGAGAAAAAAATGAGGAAATAATTAACCAGTAGAACATCGCAAAGAGAGATCTGAATTGAGTAAAGACAAGATTTGCACGATGAGTTGCTCGAGCGGCGAGAAAAAAATCTCAATGTAGTCAAAACGGAAAGTCGGCCACACAAGTTGAGATGTCTTCATCAAGTTCCGTAGATGAAGAAGCACAAATGAGAAGAGCAATGCATGCATGAAGGGCTCAGACCCGCGAAGATAAGGAGAGGAGAAAAAGGCAAAAGGATCTTCTGTTAAATGTTCAGATGTGAATCCTAACACTCATCCTACATCTCAGGTAGACCAAGAGAGTAAATTCTGTCGGTTACAGTCAGTTCGGCCACCGACGGACACTGCCATGTATAGGCAGAGTGATCGAGGAAAAGAATTATCAAGCAAGTCTTGAAAAGAGTTAAAACTTTAATGAAGGATGCAAAAAAGATAGTGAAGTACATATGTAAATAATTTTTCTACATAGGAATATACAACACTTCACTCATTTTAAATGTCTCCTTATGTTATTAAAATTTGAAACAAATATTAACAATATTATCTTATGTTGACTTGGTGTAGGTATCCCTACACATACGGTCAAGAATCAATACTTTTAAATAATGGTTGATGCTATCACTGAGGCTAGACTGAGATCAAAAAGTCCTGAGTTCGAAATACGTATATGAGAGTGGGTTGGATAATGAGGTCGATGAGTTAACCTCGTGAATAAATAAGTTAACCTTGTAAATAGATGAACTCAAGGTAATATAGAAGAAGAGGCATTGCACTATAATGTGCGATGGATGGACAGGAATCACCAAAAGATTAATGATAAACTTTCTCATTTACTGTTCCGAGGACACTACATTTTTTTTAATTTATTGATATATCTGGCCAAATCAAGAATGTAAAATACTTGCTTGATCTCATGAATAATGTTGAAGAGGAAATAGGTAAATAAAGAAAACATTATTTAGTTTGTCACTGACAATAAAACTTCTTACATGGCTATAAAGAATAAGCTGATGGAGGCAACACCACACTTGTTTTAAGTGCATTGTGCTACACATTCCATCGACTTGATATTATAGGATAATGAGAAAGAGCCACCTATCAAGTCCTTGATGAGTCAAAGACAATTGGTTACATTATTTATATATGGACATATTAGACTCCTACACATTATGAGAGAACATATAGATAATTGTGATCTAGTGTGACCTGTTTAAACAAGATTTGCCACTCATTTCTTTATATTAGAGAACTTGCTCAGATACATTAATTACACGGCTGACCTTCATAACAGAATAAACCAGTTTGATATCCTAGTAAATATAGAGCATATTACTGAAGACAATAAGTGATGAGAAAGAGAACAATATTCCTTGTTCGTGATAGAACCCTAGATACATATGTTGAGATTTGTGAATTCAAATGACAAAAATCAGATGTGATACTTGTACGATGCAATGGACAAAATTAAGATGAAAATAAAAAAAACATCCAAATGGTTACAAGAAATGGTGAAAGATAATAAAAAGCACATGAGATAAGACACTCTACCATGATATTCATGTTACATATGTCTTTTGTGTTATATTTCGTACATTTCATTATAGTAATATGTAAAAGTGTCTTTAATAGTTGTCTTTCTCATTTGTAAGAATTTTTTTTAAACCCAAAGATATAATATGACAAGCAAGTTGTTATACATGGCACGTTGTCAGCAATGTAACATTTATGTAGGACTCCATAAGATAAAATAGAAGCAAAAATTGAAGCGAGTAATTGACAGTGATAGTTATGTACGAGTAATTGAGTTTTAAATGCCATGTACAAATTAATTTATGTTTCATATGTTATTTTGGATGACATCATATAAGCATCCAATTAGAGTCTAAACGATATAAATCTATGATTTTCATATGACAAGGTATCTCATGATATGCTTATTTAGATTTTGGTTATGTTATTAATTTTGGTAAGAATATTACACATTTATTATACTATCTGTCATTTCTACAGCTAAGTGGTAAATCCGAGTATCCAACAGAAACGGATAGAACCCACTTGCCATTGTTGCTATGAGTATGAAGTTAAAGCACTAGTTCATCACAATGTGAGAAAAACTAGAGCACTTTTAGTGTGATACAAAGATTGTCGTCTCGAATCTTGACTTCATCTCAGGAGGTGAAGAGATCTCGAAGAAATCTCAAAAAAATCTCGGACATAAGATCTCGGATTCTCAAATCAAAATATATATATGTATTAAACATAACATAATATTTTATAAAGATAGGAGTACATGAATGAATTTACATAAAAATATATAACAAATTTGCACATCAACTGTGTGAATGAACAATTACAAAGCACTCTCAATACCAAAAAGATGGTCTTTATGCTTCTAAAATATTTAAACTTTTATATAATCTTAATTAAATACTAATGTGGTATTAAGAATATTTTTTATGTTCTCGTTCTTGATTGTTTATTACAAATTGATGATTAAATCTTTGTGAAATTAAATTGATATAATATGTTTATTACAAAAGATATAATCTTTGCACGATAAATTGATGATTAATATCCAAATCTAAAATTTGAATAGATTAAAAGTATTCTTTGACTTAAGTTATAATTAAGTGTATGTTTATGTGTACATACATTTAAATGTAATTTCATTTATGTAATTATGTATAGAAAGGTATATAATCTTAACAAACTTGATGTGTATGCAAAAAAGAAGAGAGTTAAAATAGATCTTTATAAAATTTGAATATACAATACATTTATAATTATGAATCTTATATATATGTGATAACATAAGTGATAGTGAAATATTGTTATACTATTATTAAATCGTGCGCTGACTAGCTGTAGATTGACCTGTGCGGTCAAGTCGTGGGGCTCAAGGGGGCAGTGTCCCTTGTGGGAGGTATCAATGGGGTAAAGCCCCCGAAGAAAACTTTTTTTATAGACAAATCCACGTGTGAGATCTTGGCGATCTTGTTTCTCAAAGCCTTGGCAAGATCGAGAATCTCTACGAGATGGCTTTCCATGGTGTGATACACAAAAAAAGAACATATTAAAGAGTGAGAAATTAGACAAACTAGTGTTTTGTCATTTTTTTCATTACAATGTGCAACAAAGAATCAAGAATGTTAAAGACTAACAAAAATTTTTTGAAGAAAGGTTTGCAAGATTTACAAGTAATCATTATGAGCAAAGAGACAATGTAAGTGGTCAAAGAGTATTAAAGGGGGTATTGGCTTGTAATACATATTCAAAGAAGAACATCCACTATCTATATAGGCACAGGATAAGAATGTCAAAGCAACTCTAAAGTTGGACCATAATGATAGAGTATGAGTCGAAGGAGAACTTGACAGCATAGTTGGTGAGAATGATGATGAACAATGCTCGAGAAGATACTTAAGTTCCTTGTATAGCACCAGTCTAATAGAATCCACCTCATACCACAACTCTAAAACCTTTGGCCATGGCTTTAAGTCCTACTGTGCAAAAGAGTACACAAAGGAAAAAAATTAGATGATTTAAATCGTTGAAGATGTACCAACACAGTGTTGTACAAGGTATGCAAGAAGAGGAAGCAAGAAAAAGAAGAAAACTAATTGTCAGGCAAAAACGTGAGTCCCACAGATAGTACACAAGCACCTTTCTTAGACGATGAAGAGAAAGAGTTCAACAAAATCAAGGTGATCCGGGTAGAGGTGGAGAAAAAGGGCAAAGAGAAGATGATTCAGGATTCAACAGTGTACGCACGAATCGAGTAGGGCTTAATGATTTAGGTCAAATGTAACATTTAAGTAGAAGAAGTCAACGTTGGAATTAGATGGGTTTTTTTATAAGCACACGACAACAAATTATCTAAAACCCACTTCAAACTTCGAGCTATATTATCTATTCTCACCTCCAGTTTGAGCATCCTCAAGTGTATATGATTTTAGTCAAATAACCAAGTCATTATTTTCATATAAGTATGGGCCAATCATGACTAATCAAACACAATTGAGCATTCAAGAAACTCAAGAGAATGAAGACTTGAAGAATGTTGAGGACCAGTTCCATAGATGGTGGTGATGAGAAGATATCATTTTTTACATATGAATTATACAATTTTATTTTTTTATTGGAATGAATATTGGTGTTATTTTATATCCAATAGTCTTACTCATAAAAAGTGATTGTCACATTAATGTGTGTTAGATGTTATTTTTAAAATTTTCTGGATACTCTCATATTTTTAGAACTTATCATGACTTTTCCAAAAAAATTTAAAATAAAAAATAAAAAATCCCAATCCGGACTGATTCTTGATTGGGATTCCTCCCAAAGAATCAATTTAGATCGGTCCAATCCGATTCAATCGAATTGACACTTGCCCATCCTAACCTCAATTTTGATCTAGCGATCTTGGTTGGATTGGTAGAGAGGATGAGTTGGAGGCAAAAGATGAATGAAGTGGGAGAGAGGGTGGTCGACCAGAAAAGAGATGTCGCGGGGGCTTGGATGCTAGAAAGAAAGGAGATATCATATCAGAGACCACCTCGGGGATTACCGGTTGAATTTGGTTTGTTTGTTGAGCACATAAAGCTTACTTATAAAGTAAAGATTAGATTAAAATAAATAATAAACTCAAACTCAAACTCAAAACTTTAATCCCAAATAATTAGGGTCAGTTATATGGATTCATCTTTTCCATTCTACATGATCCTTAGCTAACTTCTCTTGTATACCTAACTCCTCCAAGTCATACTAGATTCGCCTATGCCACATTAACTTGGACCTACCTCTCTGCTTCTTTCGCATTAGCAACATCAAGGCCTCAACTTGTCTGACAGGCGTCTCAAGAGGATGCCACCTGATATATTCAAACCAACAAAGTTTCCCCTCTTTTACTACATCTTCGATTCTTGTAACCCTCACTTTATCCGTAATGCATTTGTTGTGAATTATGTCTACCATGTGTGATCACACATCCACTATAATATCTGCGTTGTGGCTACACTCAATTTAGTAGTATGTTTCTTTTTAGTTAACCAACACTTGCTATCATAGAGTATGACAAGTTTTATAGCTATGTGACAGAATTTTCTTTCATTTTTTTGGGGATTTTACAATCACATAAAATCCTCGTCGTCTGTCTCCAGTTCAACCATCTCATTTTAATCATATGGCTAACTTCTTTATCACATTCTCTATCCATATGTAAGATTGAATTCAAACATTTAAATTGAGTACTCGGTGCGAAGACATTTTTGTCTAAGGTTCCTTCAAGTCTTCAACCTCTTCAAGTCTAGAAGTTTTGCTAAATCTAAAACGTATATACTCCGTTTTCATCCCGTTAATTTCGAACCTCTTAATTTTTAACTTAATTTTTCATCGTTCAAGTTTCCTATTAATGTCATCTTGAGTCTTGTCAATTAGAACAATATCACATATAAACATCATATACTAAAGTAAACTCTCTTGTATATTCTTAAGTATTTCGTCCATGACTATGACAAAAAGATACAGGCTGAAAGCGGACCCTTAGTGTAACCCAACTGACATTGGCAAGACTTCTGAGTTCCCTCGTGGGGAGGAAACCTAAGCGGTCGCACATTCATACATGTCTCTGATGATATTAATATACCCATTGGGTACTATTTTTTTCTTGACACCCACCAAAGAATCTCTTTTAATATTCGGTCATAGGCTTTCTCTAAAGATACAGGCTGAGAGAGGACCCTTAGTGTAGCCCAACTGACACTGGCAAGGCTTCTAACTTCCCTCGTGGGGAGAAAACCTAAGCGGTCACACATTCATACATGTCTCTGATGATATTAATATACCCATTGGGTACCATTTTCTTTCTTAACACCCACCAAAGAATCTCTTTTAATATTCAATCATAGGCTTTCTCTAAATAAAAAAAAACCATATGCAAATCTTTCTTCAAGATTTTGTATTTCTCCCTAAAAATCTAGCTAAGAAGATGGCCACCGTAGTCAATCTATCCAGCACGAATCCAAATTGGTTTTTAGAGATCTTAGTACACTCTTGAAGTCTCCTCTCCGTAAGCTTCTCCTCCCATAGCTTCATAATCTGACACATAAACTTGATATCTCTGTAGTTTCCACATTCATGTACATCCCCTTTCCTCTTAAATAGTAGGATAATGACACTTTTTCTTCATTCATTTGGCATTCTTCCAGAGATAACTATTTTGTTAAAGAGAAGTGTTAGCTAATATCTCTCTCACTTAAATACTTTCAGACTTCAATCGAGATGTTATTGATACCACATGCCTTTGTCTTCCCAGTGCTAAACACACTTTTAGAAGGATAATTTTTTAGGCAAACTCTAGCATTTGCCCACGGTCACCTTCCAACTCCTCAAAGCATTTCAAAATAACATTTCCATTGATGTCTCCATCCTGGGTTAACACCCTCCCCTCCTTATCTTTAATACACCAAATCTGTCATAGATCCAAAGATCTCTCCCTTCACCTAGCCAATTGGTAAATATTCACCTCACATTCGTTTATGCATGATTTGCCATATAACTTGCTATAGGCTGACTCTCTAGCTCATCTAATTGTCATTTTTTTCTCGCTCTTACCTCTTTTATTTTGTTCAAAGGTGCCCGTGTTACAGTTGAGCAATTTCTTAAACCACTCTTTTTTGCTTTTCACTGCTCTGCATTTATTCCACCACCACAATTCCTTCAATATGCAAACCTCGCCGAGTAAACTCATCAAGAACATTTTTTCCTATCGCTTTAATCTTCGATGTTAGAATAACCAACATTGACTCAGTCTCTCCATTCAAATGCCATTCCTTTAAGCTTGGAGACCTCATTCCTAAATATCTCATACTTAATTCCCCTCAATTCATGACATTTATTCATAGGTGCACCTATTTGTTGCATCGTTTGCAACTGTCCTACAATCTTAAAATCCAAGACCAAGAGTTTATATTGGGTTGCGAGCGCTTCGCTCGGTATGACTTTTCAAGCGTTACATAGAGCTCAACTCAACTTCCTAGTAAGTATGAAGTCAATCTAGCTCCTATTCCTCCTACTTTTAAATGTTAGTAGGTGGGAGTTACTCTTAATGAAGTGGATGTTTGTTGAGATCAAGCCATAGGTCACTACAAATTCCAAAATATTTTTTCTTTTTTATTTTTGTTCTCCAATTTCAAAGCCCCCGTGGATACTCTCAAATCCACTTTCGTGGGACCCAACATGCCTACTGAGATCACCACAAATCAAGATGCTCTCCTCATTCGGTATCATTTACATGATATTATCCATATCATCCTAAAATTGAGCTTTCAACTCACTATTAGCAACTTTTTATGGTGCATAAGGATTGATTACGTTCATTACCTTTTAATAAGCAATCACCTTAACTATAATGATCATATCACCCACTTGAGCCACAAATACCACCTTGTCTTCGAAAATACTATCCAAAATGATTCCTACCCTATTTTTGTTAGACACTTGTCTTGTGTACCAGAGTTTGAAACCCCACTTTATTATTCCGGTTTTCATTCTTCTTCCAATACGTTCTTATTCACAGCACCAATTTGTTCTTCTTCGCTAAAGAAGCAGCCACCACTAGAGCCCGATGCGGTTTTCATTCTTCTTATAATACATTCTTCTTGTTTACAAACATAGTTATCAACTAGATGCATTCATTTCAATTTTTGTAAGTATATTCTATATTTTTTTCATTTTTTAATAATAACTATACAGATTATTAAAAATAATATATAAAAAATATACTTATAAAAAATGTCGCCTCAAACATCCCGAGCAAGGCAAGAAGGCACCTTATGCCTCTTACAACATAGCACCTAGAGACCACACATGGCTACCATATCTACCACTTCCACTCCATCGTCATTAGAATTGTATCAAAGATCGTAAGATCGGAATTGAGGTGAGGAGTGACTAGTGTTGATCTAATATGGATTGGATCGGATTGGACCGATTCGGAACAATTATCCAAGAAAAATTTTGATCTAGAATCAGCACAAATCAAATTTTTTTATTTTCAAAAGAATTATAAAAAAAACATGATAAATCCTAAAAAAAATATGAGAACACCTAGAAAAAACTTAAAGATAACATCTAACACACATTAATGTGACTATCACTCTATACAAGGCGTATTAAGATAAGTAGATGTAAAATAACACCAATGTTTATTCAAAAAAAATTTGTATAATTTGTATGCAAAAAAATGATATATTCTCATCGTCATTATCTATGGAATTGGCCCTCATAATCTTTGTTCTCGGTTTTTTGAATACTCCGCTGTGACTGGCCAATCACGATTGACTCGTACTCATCAAAATAATATCTCAACCATCTGACTAAAATCATACACACTTGAACATGCTAGAGCTGAAGGTGGTGATGGATAACATTGCTTGAAGTCTAAAATAGGTTATAGATAATTTGTTGCCGTGTACTCATTAAGAAAACACATCTGATTCCAACGCTGACTTCTTCCACTTAGATGTTGCCTCTAATCCAAATCAACGGGTTCTACTCCACTCGTGCATACACTGTTGGATTCTGAACCACCTACTTCTCCCCCCTCCTTCACCTCCACCTGAAGCACCTTGATTTTGCTATTGTATGAATAGAATAAACTCTTTCTCATCACCATCGAAGAAGGGTGAATGGGTATTGTTTGTGAGACTCATATGTCTTTATCTGACAATTAGTTTCTTTCTCTTCCCTACTTCCTCTTCTTGCGTACCATGTCCAATGTTGCATTGATACACCTTCAATAATTTGAATCCTCTAAATCTTTCTTTCTTTTGTGTACACTTATGCACAATAGATGGACCAAAAGTCGTGGCTGGAGGCTCTGGAGTTATGGTGTGAGGTGAATTCTATTGGACTGAAGCTGCACAAGGAACTTGAGTATCTCATTGATCTTGTATTTATTCATCATCATCCTCACCAACTATGTTGTCAAGTTCTACTTCAGCCCATACTCGATCATTGGAGTCAAACTTTAGAGTTGGTATAGCATCCCCATCCTGCGTACATGCATATAATGGTTGTTCTTCTTGAAATAAGTATTTTAAGTCAATATCCCTATGTGATAGTCTCTAACCACATGTATTGTACCTTTACTTATAAGGACCACCTACAAATCTTGCAAACCTTTCTTTAAAATTTCTTTGTCAGTTCTTACTGTTATTAATTCTTAGCCACATATTATAATGACAAAATAGAAAAACAATAGTTTGTCTAATCTCTTACTCCTCAAAATGTTCCTTTTTTATATTAAGCTTAAAATGCTTAAGTTCCTCTCACACTGTGATGAGCTAGTGCTTTGACTCAATACTCGTACAATAAAAGTGACGAGTGGATTGATCCACCTGTTGGATACTTGGATTCACTATTAAGTTACAAAAAGGACAGATAGTATCATAAGTGTGTAATTTTCTTACAAAAATTATTAAAATAACCCAAATGTGTAAACATACAAAGAGAAATCTTGTCATATGAATATCGTAGATCTGGATCTCCATAAACTCTAATTTAATGTTTGTATGATGTCATCTAAAATATGATATGAAATAGAAATTAATTTATATATGGCATTCAATACACAATACTCATACGTAAATATCACTATCAATCACTCACTTAAATTTTCACTTCTTTTTTATCTTGTAGAGTCCTATATAAACGTTGTATCATTCATGGTTCGCCGGGTCAACGACCCGGTCGGCCGGGTCGCCCGACCCGGTCACTTTTTGGGCCGACCGACCCCGACCCGGCCCCGACCCCCCGACCCGGTTATTATTTTAAATTGAATTTTTTATTATATTTTTTCCCGACCCCGACCCGACCCGGGTCGCGACCCCAACCAACCCGGGTCTGTTTTGGGGCCGACCGACCCGAGGCAGACCCCCGACTATTCCTTCCTTGGTATCATTGACAATGTGTCTCGTATAACCTTGTTGGCGTACATTTTTTTCAAACAAAAAGGGAAGAAGAGAAAGAAGAAGAGGCAAGCAGGCGGCCTGGCCTAGGAGCTGGCCCAATGGCCCATCAAATTGGCCACAATTGGGCCCAATTAAACACCCTAGCTAGGGCCGGATCCATCCAGCCCACCATTGGCATAAATCAGGCCATATTCAGGCCATAAGCGCAGCCCACAGGAGGGGCCTGAGCTTCCCCCAGCCCGCTGGCCCAGCAAACAGGCCCAATTGGGCCAGGCCCACTTCAGCAGCCAGGCCAATCAAAGCCCAGCCGCACCCACTTGCCACCTCAGCTCCTTGGTGCGCACTCAGCAGCCAGCACAGCCTCCCAAGGGTCAGGTGAAGGAGGGGAAAGCCAAGGGACAGCCATCCATTCAATGTGGTTAAATGGAGTAACTCCCATGGGGAGGCCAAGAGTCACCTGCGCCCACAACTCCTGGCTCTTCATCTACCCTCCTCACTCTCTATAAAAGGGAGAGGGACGCACCAGCCAGGGGGAGAGTTGGAAGCGCCGATAGGCTGTCGGACTGCCACCTCAAAGCTGCTGCCCTCTGCACCTGCAACCTCCTGCCGCCAGAAGAAGGAAGGACAAGAAGGAGAGAAGAGAAGGTAAGGAAGCCTGCTTGGTGCGCCCTTGTGGCCCCCTCAAGGGGTCCTTTCTTTTCTGCTTACTCCAGGCCCGTCTCTAGCCTCTAGCATTCTGCAAAAGTCACCATGCTTGGCCCATGTTCGGACCTAGTCCAGACCCCTTGAAAAACCCCTTGCGCAGGCCTGTTTCAGCCTAGTAAAACAACCCATTTCAGGCCCCAAATCTGGCCCCAACACAGCCTGCTACCAAGGCCTTTCTGCAGCCCATTTAGCAGACCCCCTGCAAGCCCATTTTCAGTTCAGCCAAGTGCCCTTGCGCTGGCCCATCTCGGCCTCATGCCCAGGTCCTCTAAACAGCCCATACACAGCCCATATGCAGCCCCTGCGATGCATCAAAAAATCAGATTCCAGTGCCAGCCAGATGCCCCCTTTGCAGGCCTGGTCCAGCCCATTTCAGTCAAAAGTGGACCTTTCTCTTGGGACTGTTTGAATGCCCCTTAGCAGGACCCAGTTCGGTCTCCACTGAAGGCCCAGGAATAGGTCTTGTTCGGTCACTCAATCAGACCCAATCTGGCCCTATTCCGATCCAAGAAGAATCCCCTTGAAATGCCCTACATGCAGGTCAATTTCGACCCAGAAAAACAGACCCTGGCTGAGCCTCACTTCATGCCAACTTCGGCCCAATCAGGCCCACCTTCAGGACCTGCACCAAGCCCTCTTTCGGCCTGCTGTTCTAAACCCCTCCGCAGCCCATCCAGCAGACCCCAGGCTGGCCCATGAGCGGCCCATTTTCTGGTTCTTACCCAGGCCTTGAACCGTACCCATTTTGGCCCACCTTCTGGTCTTTATCCAGGTCCACTTCCAGCCCTCGTTTGGCACTCACTCCAGGCCTTCACAACAGCCTACTTCCAGCACCCCTGTAGACAGGCGCCAGCCTCTTCAAGGGCCAACCCAGTGACCCTTTCACGAGTCCAATCCACTTCCTAAGAAGCTCTACAGCAGCCCCCTTTGCAGCAGAAAATAAAAGAAGAAGTTGCAGCAGTCCCCCGTGTGGCATGAACCGGCAAAGTGAGGGATGAACCTCAACGGCCCTTTCACGGGTCCGGTTCTCCCCTCAACACATCAAAGGAGAAGAGAGCCTCAACGGCCCTTTCACGGGTCCGGCTTTCCCTCCTAGAAGCTGCCCTCCCAAACTCAAGCAAAGATTGAAGCCCGGCTTTGAACGCCGAAGGAATGGACCGGCCCGAAGTGGCCTTCAGAAATTAACAAATAAAAAATCAGAAATGCGAAAGCTACATTTAAATTAAGGACTTCACCCCTAGCGGGGAACTCCACCTTGGGCGGAGGCGCGGGCATGCATCCCGTAGCTTACGACCCGGACGTCGGCGCGGGCATGCTCCCGTAGCTGATGATCCTTCCCCCAATTTTGGCTAAGTCATTGACTAGCCTTGTTGGATGGGTAAACTTCACCAAATTAGAAACTTGTCGGTATGCCGTTGTAATGCCGAAATTTTTCTAAAGTGGTGAAGAACCTAAATTGGGGGAAGGGTCACCACTTATTGTACACCGATGTATCTTATTCATACTTCAATGAAATGAAATTCAAAGTCAATTCGACGCATGAAAGTGGGCACCGATTGGCAGCCCTAAGGGCCCGATCAGATGCAAACCGCCAGAATCAAATGAGCAGAACTTTTCAAACAATCAAAAATAAAGCAATGCAGGTTCTGAAATGGGATTTTACTGCCACATTTTCCCAACCGCCTGCAGGTCTCGGACCACCAACCAGAGCCCAGCTCGGCCCAACAACAGAATCCTGTTCAGGCCCTCAGTCGGTCCCCTTGCAACCAGGTTCCAGCCCACCTGAAACCACCTGCGCAGACCCCAGTCCAGGTCCATAAACAGCCCTTGTCCGGCCCGCCTGCTGGCCCTCATTTGGTCTACCAACCAGAGCCCAATTTTGGCCCAAGAACATCACCTGTTCGTCCCACCAGCTGCCCCCCTTTTCAGGCCCAGTTTGAACCTATATGCCAGGCCCAAGTCCGGCCCAAGTCCAGTTCAAATCAGCCTGCGATCAGCCTCCCGGTCAGGCCCATACTCCAGCCCATCTGCGAGCCTATGGCCAGACCCTGAAACCAGCCCCCTTGCGGCCTGATTTCAGCCCATTCTCAGACCCATGACAGGTCCATTTCCTGATCCCTTCCCAGGCCTCGAACTGCCCCCCAGTTCAGCCCAAGTCTGATAGCCCTCACGTGGTTAACTTCCACCCCTCTGTAGCTTACCCAAAGCTGGCCTAAAACAGGTCCCCAGGCAGCCCATTTTCGGTCCCCCTTGTGGCCCATCTAGCAGGCCTTTAAACAGGCCCATATCAGCTCACTTGCAAGCCTATGCCCAAGCCCAGAACCAGTCCCTTTGTGACCCGGCTTTTCAGCCCATGTCCAGGTTCTGAAACCGGTACCAAAACGGTCCTCCATGCAGGCCCATTTTAACCCATCATAATCTACCCACTCCAGTCCCCTTGTGGCTCGGTGAAATCCTAAATCAGTCCTCGAATAAAAAAAAAAACAGATTTTGATTGAATTCAAAACAGATGAAATTCAGAAATCAGAAAGCATCACAAACCCGAACAAATCGGTTTGCATCTGATCGGGCCCAAAAGGCCGCTGCCCTTTTGAGTTCTTTACTTTATTTTGTGGATGTGTGTATCTCCAAACACAGGTTGCCGCGACGGTTAATCAAAGGCGTTCGAGCCGTTGCTCGATGTAAGTTAACGCCGGATACTCGCACCATCCGGCGGAGAAGGGTCAAAAAATGAAATTTTCAAAGAACCCGAACCTCGGTTCTAATATTTTTAAAACTATCACCGGACTACCTAATATTTTTAGGATATCACATATTTTCCTAGAAAAGTCCGGAGATGTCTTTCTTTCTAAAGAACAGACGCAGAGAAAAAAGAGGTTCACACAAACCTCTGAGTCATTGAATACTTGTTTGTCATATTGTCTCCTTGGGTTCAAAAAATATCTTAACAAAAGGGGAAGACAACCATTAATGACACTTTTACACATTATTACAATAAAATGTACAAAATATAACATAAAAAATAAATACTAGCATCATGAATATTATGGTGGAAAGTCTTATCTCATCCAATGCCTATTGTCTTCCATCATTTTTTTATAACCCTTTAGATGTTTCTCATTGAGTTTCATCTTGACTTTGTCCATTGCATCATACAAGTACTCCCATCTAGTTTTTGTCATTTGAATTCAACAATCTTAGCACATATATCAGGGTTCTATAATGGACAAATAATATTACACTCTTTCCCATCACTTATTGTCTTTAATAACATGCTCCATCTTTGTTAGAATATCAACCTGGTCTATTCTGTAATAAAAGTTAGCCATGTAATAGAAGTATACTGATGACAGTATGAATCTCTTCAAATCATGTCGACATCTCAGTAAACTCTCTAATGCAAGAAAATGCATGGAAAATCTCGTTGAACCATGTCGCACTAGATTACGATCATCTGTATGTTCTCTTATGGTGTGCAAGAGTTTAGGATGCCCATATATAAATGTTGTAAGTTGTAACCAATTTTCCTTGACTCACCAAAAACTTAAAAGATGACTCTTTCCAAATGTCCTCTAACATCAAGTCAACGAAGTATTCATCACAGGACACCTAAAACAAGTGTTGTCTTGACTACACCAACTTCTTCACTACAACCTTATAAGAAGCTTCATTGTCAGTGACAATTTGAACAATTTGTTTTCACCTATTTCCTTGACAACATCGTTTATGAGACCAAATAACTACTCTGCATTCTTGATTTACCTAAATGTATCAATAGATTTTAAAAATATGATACTCTCAAAATAGTAAATGAGAAATTTATCATTGATATCCTAGTGATTCTTGTTCATCCATCGCACATTACACTACAATCCCTCTCCTTCCACAGTGCTTTGAACTCATCTATTTATAAATCAACTCATCAACCTCATTATTCAACCCACCCTCATAAATGTATTTTAAATTTAGGACTTTTAATTCTAATCTAACCTCAATGATAGCATCAACCATTATTTGAAAATGTGAATTCTTGGCTGCATGTGCAATGATACCTACGTCAAGTCAACATAAGATAATATTGTTAATATTTGTTTCAAATTTCAAAAAGAAAAAGAAACATTCAATATAAGTGAAGTATTGTATATGCCTACATGTAAAAAGCATTTACATATATGTTCCACTGCCTTTTTTGCCGCCCCTGTTGAAGCCTTAACTCCTTTCAAGGCTTGCTTAATACTCATTTACCCTCGATCACTCTACCTATACATGACAATATCTATTGGTGGCTAAATTAACTACAACTAACGAAACTCACTCTCTGAACCTACTTGAGATGTAGAGCAAGTGCAAAGATCCACATTTGAACGTCTAGTAGAAGATCCTCTTGCCCCTCTTCTCCTTTCCTCATCTTCACAAGCTTGAACCTTACTTGTATACATTGCTCTTCTCAATTGTGTTTCTTCATCATCAGAACTTAATAAAGACATCTCAACTAATGTGGCTAACTTTACTTTTTACCTATTTTCTTTCATGAGATTTTTATGTCGCCACCCAAGCAACTCATCATGCAAATCCTATCTTTGCTCATTTCAAATCGCCCTATATGATGTTATCCCGGTTAAGTATGTCCTCATTTATTCTCTGAGTTTTACCAGTACCCTGTCACAATTTTTCACATTCCCACTAATCCCACCGATGTGTTGTCTGAGACAAAAGACACCTCTATTAATTTTATTCCCACACCATTTATATTTAACTCTCTTCTTGTCATGTCAGACGAGGAGCAGGGGCACATTGCTCCTCGTCCGACATTTTTCCTACACATAAAAATTATTAGTTTATGTTTAAAAAATATATATCCGACAATTAGACAGTCCAAAAAATTAGACCATCCAAAAGAGAACGAACAAACCACCGGCCACCCCATTCTGGTGTTGCTCCCCCACCCCCCTATAACTGTGCAGTCACCCTCAAGGTGTCTATAGTATAGTCACATGAAGGGTGGCAATCGCCCCTGATTCCCCACCAAAGAGGGGATTTCAAATGCACAGGAGGGAACTACCCCCCAAAACAAGTTGCACAGGGGGTACATCCAAAAGATAGGGTGCGTAGAGGGGGCATCCTCATCGTCACCGAAGACTATTTAGGGAGAGGGAGAAGAGGGGAGGGGGGAAACCATACCTCCAACAGGGGTTATTGACCTTTCATGGAGGGGATGGGAATCAAGGAGGGGAGCCAAAGGATCGATCAGAAGGGGAGTGGGGATTGGGGTGGGAAGAGAGAATCAGCCCGATTCTCCCCTTAACAGAAGTAAATCAGATTAGAATCTGGTCCAGAATCAGACATGATTCTGGGTGAATTGAAACTTATGAACTCTTGAGAATAAACCTAGATCAGCCGACTTTCGATCCGATTCTGAAGAATTAGTCGATCCAAGGTCGATTCTTACGATCCTAGCAAAGTCCTATAGAAATCAATCATAAATCGATTGTCTAGCCCATGAATTGGATGAGTCAATCCAATCCAAGAATCGGCCAATTTCAATTTGGATCAGCTGATTCTGCAAACAGCCTCCTAATGGGATATTCTAAGTCTACTCCACCCCCATCACCACTAGAGGCATCAAACCAAATGTTTCTGACTGATGAACGGGTGTTGCCACAAGGTCCATAACTATCTCTTGGCTCTGCACCTAGCCTTATTTGAGGTACTTGTTTAGAGGAATTGACTTTCAGTAAATATACACCATTCACCTGATTCCATTCTTACAAGTTGCCAACCAAAGACCCCTCCCTAAACACCTTGCAAATTGGTCTATCCCAATGAAAGTTTTTTCTTTGTGGGGAACCAAGATTCACCATTTGGTTTTGTAGACAAATATTGGATTGACGTAGTTTTCATCTGTACCTTCTCAAGTTACTCATTGTAACCAAGGATTGCCGTCTCGGATCTCAATTTCGTCTGGGGGGGGGGATGAAAAAGAAGAGATCTCGGAGAGAACTCGAAAAAATCTCGAAAGATCGGATCTTAAATCTCAGATCAAAATGTATATTTTTATGAAACATAACATAATATCTTATAAAGATAGGAGTACATCAATGAATTTATAAGAAAATATATATTACATTTATACATCAACTGTGTGAATGAATAATTACAAAGCACTCTCAATACTAAAAAAATGATCATTATGTTTTTAAAAGATTAAAACTTGTATACAATCTTATTTAAATACTAATATGGTATTAAACTTGTAGCACATTTTTTATGTGATAGTATAAGTGATAGTGAGATATATTAATGTGTTTACACTATCATAAACGGGGAGCGCAGAGTAGTCGCGGTCGACTTGTGCGGTCAGGTCGTGGGGTGTATCAGGGGGGCAAAACCCTCCGAAGAAAAAAAAAATTGGACCAGACTACATGGTGTGAGATCTCGGCGATCTCGTTTCTCGATCCCTTTGGTGAGACCGAGATCTTGCGAGATCTCGACGAGATGACATTCCATGACTGTAACTATTCTTATATAATTATATTTAATGAAATTGTTCTCTCTATATATATATACACACACACCCCTGAGCCACGGAGGGCTTTGACACACCTATTGTCACCTCATCGGATGTCAGTAGCCAGGCTACCCTCCTAGAGATTTCCAATGAAGCACCTGCAAGGACCGTAAAATTGTCACTTTCTACCTTCGTATAATGTGGACCTTTAACATCTGTTAATTTCCAAGTTCAATTTTATCTGGCACCAAAACCGATTCTTAAATATCATCACCTCGTTGATTAGACTTACTCCTAAAAATCGATTCATAAACCTCAGCGACTTTGTCATTAAATAATGGACTTTAGTAGCAAGTAGCCAATACCGTCAGTCCCATTATTAGAACTCCATATTTTCAAATTCCACAATTATCATACTTATCATAATAACCTTTCTATTTGATGTATCAATCACTTCGTTCTCTTGTGGGACTGCAGAAAGTAGAATTTTGAAATTTTCATCCGATCACTACTAGAAAAATGGTTTCCCAAAATCACTCATTTCACATTTAATAAATGTTTTGGTAATCAAGATAATAGTATCCAATATAAATTATGTTTCGAAATGCAACTTGGTAGAGTAGTGCATATGTATGAACACATAAACATGGTTAAGCTTCGAAATCACACAAATCAAGCACAGGAACCTGGAACCTTGGAAACCATTATGAATATCATCTACCCTAACTAATAACTACCTCCTTCTTCCACAGAATCCATGTTCTCCAGTAACATGCCTTCGACTTCCCTAGCCTCCTGCAAGCACTCCGGCACGTCCAGCGACTTGAGCTGATTGCCTAGAGCACTTACAGCGACGCAATTCCTTCCTTGTCTCAGGCACCTCACACCTCTGATGTTTATGAAATATCATAATTATTTTAGTCAACAACTTAATATTTATGCAAAGTCAATGTGCAATTGAAGTTATCTTTCTCATTAGAATCTTTATAGAGAAAATTAGATATAGAGAGATAGATTCACTTAGAGTGTTTATTGACTTCAAAGGAACTTATGATAAAGTTTCAAGCATAGTTGTCAAGGCGCCCGCCTAGGCGCCGCCTAGGCGGCAAGGCGCCTTTCCAAGGGCGCCTTGCCAGGGCGCCTTGTCTGGGGCCAATAAGGCGCCCAAGGCGCCCAAGGCGCCAGCCTAGGCGCCCAAGGCGCCCAAGCAAGGCGCCTTGGGTATTTTTACATCATTAAAAAAAGTTTTTGAGGGATTTTTTTCCCTTGATATCCCTCACAAGGGACACTTATTTAATGATAGTTTGAATATATTAATATATTGTATTATCACTTATACTATCATGCATATTTAAGATTTATGATTATAAACATATATTATATACTTAATTAAGTTCTTTTTCAACTCTTTCCTCTCTCTCTCTTTGTCTCACTTATGACTATCCGCGACTACTCTGCGCCCCCCCCATTTAATAATATTATAACAATATTTTACCATCACTTATACTATTGCACATATATAAATTTTATAATCATAAATGAGTTATATACTTAAATTTTATAAATATTTATTTAACTTTCTTCTCTTTCACACACACATCATATTTACTTATGTGCATTGATAAAACACTCAAATTCAATTATAACATAACAAATATAATTATATTTATGTTTTTTTTATATATAACAACCTCCCGACTCAGCCTTCCTTTAATACCGCCTTGACCGCCTAGGCGACGCCTAAGCGGCCGCCTTGTCGCCTAAGCGGAATCGGGACCCTTCAACGCCTTGGGCGCCTTGTCGCCTTGACAACTATGGTTTCAAGAGATGTTTTGTGATGGGTGTCCAAGCAAAAAATGGTAAATATTAAATATATTCAAAATGATAAAAGACATGTAATAGAACAACCACTAGTGTCTGCAAAATTAGAGGAAGAACAAAAAAATGTCCATTTCGATTAGCTTATATTAAAGTTGTGCAATAAATTCACACCTTTGTGCATTAGTTATCAAAGAATTAGCAAAGAATATACAAATTGATGTACTATAGTGTATGAAGTTTACAAATAATATTGTATTGATAGATGTGACACAAGAAATTAATAGAAAGCTATAACCTTGAAGTGTAAGGTTTTTAAGATAAGTAAAACTAAAATAATATATGCATTGTAAAAAACTAAAAAGAAAAAGATGAGAGAGTTAGTTTGGAAAATAAATATTATCTCAAAATACTCAATTTAAATATCATAATTTGTTTTATCTAAAAAACAGGAATATACTGAAGATGTTAACTATAGAATCAAAGCAGAATGAATAAAGTAAAGAACGCTTACAAAAGTATAATCATAAAATTCTACTGAAGTAAAAGGGAACTTTTATCTTACAAATATAAAACTTCCGATGTTGTATGGTAGTGATAACGGAAAAATATGCTTTGAAGATAAGTGTCAGTGAACTTCTTCCTTTATGATTTAAATTTTCATATCCAAAACCTCGGTGAACTTTCTCGTACCTATGGTATTCGTTTCCACCATGTCTATTGAGATCTCCTCCAATAAATATATTTTCTTTATTTAGTATACTCTTTGAAAAGTCATATATATCATTCTAATTTTTTTATTTAATCATTACTTAATCCAATTTGTGAAGCATATGCACTAACTATATTAATGATTTATATTTATGTAATCATTTTTACCATTATAATCTAATCTCTTATTCTTTTCACTAAAACTACTACATCCTTGAACCTTTTATCAACAATGGTACATATCTCATTTTTATTTCTCTTTTCTTGTATATCATAGTTTATACCTTGTATTTTCTATCTCTTTACATTTTTTCAAATCCACTTGGATTCATGGCAATATTAATCATTCTTCTCTCTATACCATCAACGAGTTCCATAAGTTTTATTGTAAAGGATACAATATTCTAAGTACTTATTCATATCATTCTTTTGATCTTTTCTTTATCAAATTTATTTTTATAATAAAGTCTAATTACTTTTAAATTTGTTCCAAAACTTATATCTTGTACTTCACTATGGGCTAACTTCTTTACCCACACTGGTACATCTCTCCTTGATGTGAGAACCATTGTTCATTTAACACCACACTATGGCACTTATGTGACATGTTGCATGCAAGGATCATCCTCACCCTTGTAGGAGTAGTTGGTTTGTAAATTTAAATTTCTCATCATATATAATCAAGGGTTATCATCTCGTATCTCAACTACATCCCAAAAAAAATCAAGAAAAGTTCTCAGGAAAATCATGGGAGAATGCATTTAAGAAATGTTAACCCAAGTGTACAGTGCAAAATAACAAAAAAATATATTCAAAAGAGACAAGAACTGAGGACCAAGATTGAAATACAAAGGTGACCAATGTTAATAGGAGAGACATGATCATAACTCAGATCCAGTCTTCATCATAAGAGACAGAATAGAGATATTAGACAGCGATCATTGAAACCTCAGGAGATTTGTGTTTTATCCTAGCTCACTTGTATATATATAGTACTATAGAAATATTAAGTTACAAAATATAAGGAGAAAATGGGATAACAACGCTTAGATAAAGCTTTAGATAGATGCAACAATAGAGATGGTAACATGAAAAGTAAACTTAACAAAGTCATCAAACTAAAATAACAATAATAGCAATAATAATAATAATGATAAAAGAATGAGGACATTGGGAGCATGTATGTAATTTGCAGTAATATGGAGTTGAAGTTAGGGGTAGCAATAGGTGAATCAAAAGTATTTATATGGATATCAATGTATTAGTGATCTCATGTCTCAAAGGTGTTGAGAAATAGATTACATTCCATGTATTTGCACCTTTAGTTGTCAACTTTTCAAAAACCTCCTTTATTTGTAGTTCTTGATTGAATTGTATATTCTACACAAAATTATTGCTCATTGATAACATTTGTCATTGTTTTGTTTTATATTCTACATGAAATTGATACGCAAGAGGAAAGCATAAAAGAGTAGATGCGCTCAAGAGCAGCTTAGAGCAAGACAGCTTAAATATATTGAGTATGTAGTATTATGGTAAATGTAGTACTCGTACAATGTATTCTTGGTCGACACTTTTTATATTGTGAATTTTGTTGGTAACCTATTTGGAATCCCTGAACCTAAAGATATGAAGTAGATCATGGCACAGCCGATAAAACTTACGCATGCATTTTGTCAAGTAAAATGTGTAAAACATTGAGCCTTGATATTCTTCTGCTATCCCTAATTACAATGCTAATCATGGCCCAACAACCCAGTACTTGAATCTCAAAAACAATCAACTTTTCTTGGTCAAGCTACAGAATGTTCAGCATATCCTTCCAAATAAATTACACGTGAACCGAAAAATGATAAAGCAGTAATCAACATTTTTCCTCAGGTATCTGTGAATCACAGTATTCAATCTCATTCCATTTTCAACTGACTCAAAACCTTGACACATGAGAGAAAGAGAAAACTTAACTTGAGCATTTAGCTTTCAATCCTTAAAAACAGCATGATTTCTGGAAATAAAAAGTTGTCTTGCACTTTTACAAGTTGATATCCATAAAGCTTCGGCTGCCATTTGGTATCAGGATAAAAATGACCAGAATAGGTATAAGATATTCTGGTTTTCTTACCTTATCCCCATATTGTTAGCCAGTGACGGATCTACATAGACCCCAATGGTTGCAAATTACCTCACTTTATACATTTCTCTTAAAATAATTTAAATTTTTAATTTTTACAAAGAAATGACCCCACTGAGCAAAATTTCTGGAACTGCCACTACTGTTTGCTATCAAGATAATTATGATTGAATAAATTAGGGTGCCTTAATTGCACCTTGGTTAGCTGTCCAATATAGATAAGATATTCCTACAAAAAGGTAAAAATAAGTGATTACAGAATGGCATCCCATTGTGGTCATTTTGTCCATGGAAAACAATGGACTGAGCATAATCCAAGGGTTTTTTCAGGCATCTTGATACCAAAAGTCAGCTAAAGAAATCATTTTTTTCCATTGCTATCATGTTCACTGGAGCCTTATGAGTGGATGATACAACTCAACTCAACTAAGGCCTTTATCCCAAATTACTTGGAGTCAGCCATATGGATTCTCTTTCTCCACTCATGTCGATTTTGTGCTATTTCTTCAAAGATATTTAAACCATCTAAATCATATTGAATTACCCTCCTCCAAGTTAACTTAGGTCTACCACGCCTCTTTTTTGTTTCTGTCATTTTAATATTTTCTATCTTTCTAATTGGAGCCTCTTTAGGTTTATGTTTAATATGTCCAAACTATCTCAATCTCCCTTCTTTCAATTTACCTACAATTCTCGTTACTCCTACATTTTCTCTAATATATTCATTCCTTATTTTATCTAATATAGTGTGACCACTCATCCATCTTAACATTCTCATTTCGGTAACACATATTTTAGAAGTATGTTTTTCTTTTATTTTAGAAGTATGTTTTCCTTTTATTGTCCATCATTCACTACCATAAAACATTGCGGGTCTTATACTTGTATGATAAAAATTTTATTTCAACTTTAATGGAATTTTACGATCACATAGAACCCCTGAAGCCAATCTCCACTTCATCCAACCTGTTTTAATCCTATGATTAACGTCTTCATCACATTCTCCATCTTTTTGAATGACTGATCCAAGATACTTGAACTAAGTTTTTTGAGATAATATTATCACATCTAAACCGACGTCCTCACTTACTTCTCTTTGATTTTCATTAAATTTATAATACATATATTCTGTTTTAGTTCTACTTATATTGAAACCTTTAGTCTCCAAAATATTTCTCCATATTTCTAACTTTTTATTCACTCCTTCTTGTGTTTCATCTATCAATACGATATCGTCTGCAAATAGCATACACCAAGGTATATCATCTTGTATAGTCTTCGTTAATTCATTTATAACTAAAGCAAAAAGATAAGGACTTATTGCAGACCCCTGATGTAAGCCAATTGAAATAGAAAAATCTCTTGTTTCTCCACCAATTGTGCATATGCTAGTGGTTGCATTATCATACATGTCTTTTATCATTTGTATATACTTAACAAGCACCATCTTTCGTTCCAACACCCACCATAAAACCTCTCTTGGTACTTTATCATAAACCTTTTTCTAAATCAATGAACACCATATGTAAATCTTTCTTCACATCTCAATATTTTTCTATCAAACTTCTAATAAGAAAAATAGCTTCAGTTGTAGATCGACCAGGCATAAATCCAAATTGATTAGCTAAAATTATTGTACAACTCCGTAATCGCCGCTCAATAACTCTTTCCCATAATTTCATAGTATGACTCATGAGTTTAATCCCTTTAATATTTGCACAATCTTGTATATCTCCTTTTTTCTTAAAAGTAGGTATAATGATGCTCTTTCTCCATTCATTCGACATTCTTTTCGATATTAGGATTTTGTTAAAAAGTCGAGTTAACCATTCCACTCCTAGATCTTCCAAACACTTCCACACTTCAATAGAAATATTATCCAGACCACATGCCTTACTTGTTTTCATCATTTTCAATACTTCTTTAACTTTTGAAAATTGAATTTTTCTAATATAATTTAAATTAAAGTTCGTCACATTCTCTATGTCGTCTATGTTTTTAGCAAAGTTGTCATTAAAAAAAGTATCAAAATAATTTTTTCATCTTTCTTTGATATCATCATTTTTAATCAAAATTTTTCCTTCTTTATCCTTTATGCATCTAATTTGATTAAGATCTTGAGACCGTCTCTCTCTCAATCTTGCTAATTTATAAATATCTTTTTCACCTTCTTTATCAGTGAAATTAATCATGGAAATCCTCTACAAAACCTAACAAGACGCAAAACAAAAATGTTTACCCATCTTCTTCCCCAACCACTATTACAAGAAATCATAGTCAATATTGTGGGAGGAGAAATCATGTCACAGGAAGAGGAGGCGGCATGGGAAGGAAGTGTGGTCAACAAACAGGCCAGGGATTTTCTAGTAGAATGTGGGAGATTGATAGATCACGTGCAGTAGGATTTTGCTCCAAGTCCTGCATCAACATCTCTTACCATGTACAAGGGAAATAAAAAAACATCCAGGCAAAAATATTTCCAAGCCAAGCACCAAGAAACAAGATAAAGACCAAAAAACATCTCTGAAATCGGCTTTATCCCCAAGTCACAATGTATCGAACCAAGCATCAATATACCATTTCATAGAGAAATTCCTGATTAAGCGCGTTACATGTAGGTCATATGTTAGAGAAATCACCTTCGACAAAAAGACTCACTGCTACTCGCTTGATAAGCCCTAAAGTTGTCGGCAAAGCAATTGAAAGAATCGCGATAAATTGAAAACTATTCATGGCCAACAATCATAAATGCATAAAGCTTTCACAAAAACACACAAGTTAAGGTCTCGCATAAAACATACTAGTGCGGCATTCTAGCAACAAACCACGAACAAAAGATAAGCGAACAAGAAAACGCGGAAACCATCAGTAAATCCATTTTATTTAACTTGAAGCCGTTGAAAGAGGGACAAGACGACCCAAAAGGTAGGGAACGCACACACCCTCCGCCGAAGTACATCACATCACATGAAAGTAAGGGGACACCGCAGGAGTTTGAAAAAGGTCGGAGTTACCATCGAGACGACGAGCACCAGGGACAGAGTGCCGATGAAGACGTTTGACAAATCGCCCGCCGTTGGACGAGGAGGAGGAGGGGATGGCCGGGGAGGCGGAAAAGAGCGGGCCGGCGACGGCGGGCGCTGCAACAGTGGCTCTTCCATGGTGTTGGCACCTTGCCCCCGGTAACAATATCCCGATGACCCCCCACGGGATCTTCGCAGCTTCAGCGCGACTGTAGAACAAGCCCGTGGAAACAACTGCACAGCGTGGAAGCCTCTTCGTATATCACGCTGAATGACCCTGTCCGGGTCATCGAAGTTGGTTAACTAGACTTATTTTTTTCATTCACCACGATTTTTCAGTTATCTTTTCTCTTATATCTAATTTGTCTAAATCATAATGAATGTGTCTATACTAAATTAACTTGAATCTATCTCTTTATTTATTCAAACACAAATAATATTAAATTCTCGAATTATTTAACTTTAATGTGTCTGATATAGTGATATGTCCACATTAACAAAAAAATTTCTTCTTTTATAATATCCAAATCAACAGAGACGAGTTGGGAAATGCCTCTGACTCAAAAAGAGGCGAAGAAATTGAAAATAAAAAAGGTGCGGTCAACTATCAATATTGCGATCGCAGTATTTCCTGGCGTTGATGTGTCCAGCACGGATTCAAAAAATTAATGTATAAAATTTAATATTTAATTAAAAAATTTAAAAACTAGACCACACTAACAATTTCAGGTGTGCCAGAAAAGCTTATGTTTTATTTTTTTTGTGCATTTGATAATTCTGTATCAACATCGAAACTGATATACATATGGGCCTACTTAACACTACAAATTTTAAGTTCGATAGCGGTATCCGAAGACTCCAAACACCTTTTTTTGTTAACCATATCGACATCGATGTTAAAAATAGTACTAATAAAGACAGTTAATAGTTAATACTGTATCGAAACACCCTAAAAGTTGGGAAAAATGTAGCAGATAGAACTGCAAGAGATGTGCGGTTGCAAGGCGTTATCCGCTTGAGTGATAACTTGTGATAGTTTTCTATGGCAATTGAGGCACGTTACTTGTTCATCCAAGCTTCCCGTCCTAAACCAAGGCTGCTTTTGCTTTGAGTTCTTGGATATTTCACCTTAGTAATACCAGATAACTTAAAATCCCACCAAGTACATTTTTTTTTGTCCTTCGTGTAAGAAATAGATAAGAGACTTTAAGAATTGGACAGAGAAATATAAGTCCGCATCAAAAAGATACCTCAAATTCTATAGACACGGGTTTTGAAGAGTTTGGAAGAAATCTTTTAACCCACAAGTGAAACCAAATACACTTTACTAATAGCCGAGCATTTGGGTGAGAACACATGCTTGGTATGCCTATCCTCACATCCGCATAACTGTCTACTTGACTAGTTCTAATGAGTCAACCAACTGTGAACTTCTCGCATCACCTAGCTCCCCCATTCTTGGTATTAAATGAGATTTGAGTCAAGAATTATGCATTTAACGCACATTCTGATGATGAACTTCAGAAAATACAGTTGGAGGTCTAGAGGGACACATTCTGATGATGAACTTCAGAAGGAATCCCAACATGGGCTGGTGATTTTCCAGAAGAGTTGTTGTTGTTCGATCGAAATTAAACTATATTATGTTCTCAAACAAATTCTATTTTATTTTTGCAAGATTTAAATAATCCTCAATCCTAGAGATGATTGCAATGTAAGACGATCTATATTTGTCAAGTCTCTTAAGTGCATGACTTTCACTACAGGAAAAGTTGTTATTGGCAACGTGTTATTGGTGACGGCTACATTCAAGCCGTCGCAAATATTTGGTAAAACGATGACGATGGATAAAACTGTCGCAAAAATCATATTTGCGACGGTTTTCACCATTACAAATAAAAATAATTACGACGGCTCAGTAAGCCGTCGCAAAAAAACATTTTAAGCGAAAAAGTTTAACAGTCGGTAATTATTCGTGACAGCTTAAAGTCGTTGCCAATACCTTCCGACCGTTGAAAGTGCCAATGTAACTTAATGCACCATTCGCGAAGGCTGGAAAGTCGTCGCCACTAATTTATTTTTTATAACCCGCCCGACTCCCCTTCTCTCCCCCCTGCCTCGCGATCTATCATGCCCTAGCCCCCCGAACGCTGCGCCACTCCTCTGCTAGCCGCCGTCAGCACCGCCCGCCGTCGATGCCGGTGCCTCTCGCCACTGCTGCCGCTGCAATCTCTGCCGCCGAGCGCCGCTGCTCCTCTGCTAGCTGCCATCAGTGCCACCCGCCGCCGCCGCCGCTAGTGCCTCTCGTCGCCGCTACCACTGCAATCTCCGCCGCTCCTCTGCTAGCTGCCGCCGGCGCTGCCCGCCACTGCTGCCACTGCAACCTCCGCCGCCGAGCACCTCCGCTCCTCTGCTAGCCGCCACCGCCACTCAGCTACTAGCCACCGCCGAGCGCCGCCATTGAGCACCACCGCTGCTGCTGCCCCCACCAAGCGCCGCTCTGCTGCCTTCTCATTGGGGCTACTGAACCCTATCTAGGGATTACGAGCCAAATCTCCTCCTTTCAAGTATAAATTTAATTTTCATCCTTTTTATTTAATAAATGATATCTTTAGATAAATGTGGTTTTTATTTAGATAAGATGATTAGAACAAATGTGGTGTTTGTTAGTTAAATGGGTTAACAATTATTTAGCTAAACTCAAATCAAACCAATTTAGTTTGAGGTTTCTTTTACTGAATTTCAAAACTTAGAACAAATGTGGTATTTGTTGGATATCTCTTTAAGATGAGAAAAATGAAATGGGACAAATGTAATGGGTGGTTGGGTTGCACAATAAATTTTATATAGTGTCATAATAATTTGTATACTCAAATAAAAGTTAAAGTAGCTCAATATTATGTTTTGTGAGATATGAGGGCCAAAACTATATGCAAGAGAGTAATTAAATACATAGAGTTAAAAGAGAGTTTGGATGGGTTAAAAGAGAGTTCTGGGTTTGGATTGGGCAATTCGGCATCGACTTGGGCAAAAATCCCCAAGTCTCAATCCGTAGCCAGATTCACCAATCTGAAACTCATTCCGAGTTTGAATTGAGCAATCCAGCATCAAATTGGGCTAAAATCTCCAAGTTTCCAATCTGAAGCCGGATTGGCCAATCCAAGTCCGTTCCGGGTTTGGATTGGGCAATCCGACATTGGGTTGGGCAAAAATCAACAAGTCTCCAATCCAAAGTCAGATTCGTCAATCCAAGGTTCATTCTAGGTTTGGATTGGGCAATCTGGCATCGGGTTGGTAAAAAATCTCAAGTCCCCAATCCAAAGCCGGATTCGCCAATCCGAGACTCGTTCCGGGTTTGGATTGGACAATCTGGCATCGGGTTGGGCAAAAATTCCCAATTCCCCAATTCGATTACGAATTTGCCAATCCGAGGCTCGTTCCGAGTTTGTATTGGGCAATCTGGCATTGGGTTGGGCAAAAATCCGCAAGTCCCCAATCCAAAGGAGGATTCGCCAATTCGAGGCTCGTTCTGGGTTTGGATTGGGCAATCTGGCTCTGGGTTTATTTAAAGAGAAAATTATGTTCTTCGATTGATTATATGTCTGACAGTATATATATTTGTTTTTTACCTTGTTGTCAGGAAGTTTCATAAGACTTATATTCACTTGAAACTTTCTTCCTTTGGAGGACGTCTAGTTAGATTAATATATTTATTACATTGTCATTTATTTATTTTGAGATATTTTTATTAGAAGAAATGAGTTTATTAGACAAATCTTGAATGCATATTTATAATAGATTAGATTCTATGTATGTATGAGGGGTCGAAGAATTCTTAAACTATGTTTTTGATGATTGTAGGACACAATATAGACATGGACAACACTAAGATTTAATAGAATGCCCTTGTAGAGTATGTTGCAATACAATTATTTAAAAAAATATTGTGAAAGAACACCTAATATGGTATATGGTTAAATTATCAAACTTGGATATGTTATGGTGAATTCAAACTTAACTCTTGTAATGAGGATAACACACGATTAAATGAACGGTAAGATGATCACACAGAGGATGATTTAATGGAAATGCTCGAAGATATTCAAAACAATGAATTTTCTACCCGACATAATGAGGATGAACTAAATAAAGAAAGTATAAAATATTGTAGATTATTAAAAGATTTAGAAACACCTTTATATGATGATATGAATGATGTATCTAAACTAAAATTTATTTTAAAGTTTATTCAACTTAAGTCGATGAATGGTCTCACTAGAAGATGTATAAATATGATCTTATCTTTTATTTAAGGAAGTGTTACCTAGTAGTGCATGTGTTCCCGATAATTGGTATCCGCTTAAGAAAATAGTTAAGAAATTAGGACTTACTTATGAAAAAATTCATGCATGTAAAAATGATTATATTATTTTTTGGAGAGATAATAAAGATAAAAGTATTTGTCCAAAATGTAACACTTCTAGATATAAAGATGATTCTAAAAATAAAAATAAAAAGTAACACAAAAAGTTTTACATTATTTCCCATTAAGAGATAGGTTGCGCTATCTATTCATATCATCCAATATGGCTAAGTGGATGGCATGGCATAGCCAACCATGGTCATACCAGTTTGCTAGTGAAATGCGTCATCCTTCCGATTCTCCGACTTGGAAAAGAGTAGATGAACATTATCCAGATTTTGCGTTAGAGAAACACAACATTTGACTTGGATTGGCTTCAGATGGCTTCAATCCATTTGGTAACATGTCTTCAAAGTACAGCGTGTGGCCTGTTATAACAATGGTATATAACTTGCCACTAGTGAGATTTTGTAAGTATGAAAATTATTATTTTGATTGAATTCTTTACTTTCCATGCAATTTTATATTATTATTATTTTTGAACAGGTACAAAAAGAAGAGGTAGATGGAGCGGTCATCTGGGATAATGACCAGAGTTGTCAAATGATGGTATATACCAATACCAATTTGATTTCTCAACTTCTTTTTCATTTAATACCCATATCTTTTAACCTAAAATTTTTATTGTAGGAAAATATGCAACAATTGATGAATCCCCCAGCATCTTATTCTTCTGATGTTGGGGTATCTCAGTCACTCACTCCGGAGGAGGCTTTTGTATCCATCTTCGGTAGAGATAGACTGGATGGATCCGATGTGATGGGCGAAGTGAAACTTGCAGCACTTGGTATGGTGGGTCCAGTGGACATTCTTTTTCCTCCACAACCCAAGAGGTCTGGGAGCTTAAACAGCAAGTGGAGAAGCAAGCTCCGGTCAACGTTGAATGTTGATTTGAGATTTTTTTATTGAGGCAACAGTTGGACGATCAACAAAGGTTGTTTCAAGAAACTGTCCTATGCCTGACACAAATGTATAAAAATATTAGTCAAAGACTCCCAACCGATGTACCATCGAGGCAACCTCCAACACAATCTCATCAAGACGAGGATGATGAAGAGTACGAGGATGATGATGAGGAAGGATTGTTTGAAGATGATTGACATTTTTATTCTTTCTCTTCTACAATTCATTTTGTACTCTTTATGTCCAAAACTTATTATGGATATTGTGTATGTGATATATTGTGTTGTAGAATGATATTTGAGATGATGTGTTTGGATGTGACATTGAATGACGTGTGGTTTGATTGTATTGTGGAATGATATTTGGTTTGATTGACCAAGGTTGTGATTTGGAAATTGGGATGCCAAATGTGAATGGAAGTGTACTTTGTGTTGTGTAAATGTATGAATGGGTTGATGGTAATCATCCCCATAATGTATATTTATGTATGGATGTAAACCTGCATGAATTCGACGAGCAAATGGAATTTTTTTTTGAATTATAGAAGTATTGGCGACGGCTATACATAGCCGTCGCCAATACCTTTTTTAGCAATGCCTTTACAACTATTGGCGACGACTGCTAGCCATCGCCAAACCAGCGTTTTAGCCTGTGGGTTTGAAAACCGTGTCTTTGGTGATGCCTGATAGCCGTCACCAATAATAAGCCCGTCGTCCCCAGTAAAGTTAATAGCAATGGCTCTAAGCCGTTGCCAATACTCCTCCGCAAGTTTCGAACCTCATTTTTGGCGACGGCTTAGAGCCGTTGCCAATACTAATATCTGGGATGGATCGTAGAGTCGTTGCTTATGACTTTAGTGGCGACGGCTCACAAGTGGCGACGGCTAGCAAGCGTCGCTTACAGGGTTATTAGCGACAACTTCTCAGTAGCCGTTGCCAATATTATTGGCAACGGGCTTATTTATGACGACTTTGCGACTGTCGAGCAGTCGTCGCCAGTAATTATTAGCAACGGCTTTAGCCTCATTGGCGACGGCTTCTAGCCATCGCCAGTAACCTTATTTCTTGTAGTGTTCTAGTTATATTCATAAGAACTTAATTTGCCAATGGTATCTCTGTGGATCAGCATTTGTCTATTCTAAACAATGCTATACCATATATTTATATATAGGGAGAGAGAGAGAGAGGGAGAGAGAGAGAGAGAGTGAGAATCTAATGTCCCTTGAACTATCAATGTTGCCCCATTACAATTATTTACGGAAGTTTTGCATTATTCATAAAAGCTCAAACTTTTATAAATTGAATATTATCTCGTGATCTATTAGACCTAATAGTCATTTGATTTAAGACCTAATAAATAACCTATGTTAAATAAAATATAGTACCCAATAGTGGATTTAACTGATATTTTAAGCCAAGGTAGGTGAGATCGGGGGTCGGGACTGGGTCGTTTGGGCCCAAATTGACCCGAGTCGGTCAGGGTTGAGACCCAAGTCAGATCAGGGTTGGCCAAGGTCGCAATAAAAAATAATAAAATAATAATTTTAAAATAACCACGAGGTTGGGGTTGCGAGATTAGGACCGGGTCAATCTGCCCAAAAATCGACTGAGTCGGGCACAGGTCACGACTCGAGTGATGACCCCACATTCCATGTTTTGAGCATATACAATGTAAATCATACCTCATGATCTCAAATGCCACTACGGTAAAGATATCTTATTTGAGTCTTATTATGATCAATCATTACATGGATATAAATCATCAGTTATTCAATATCTTGATAAAACAGATGTACCACTTTAACAATCAAATTTCTTATTGTTCTTACACTATAAGACCGTGTACTTAGAATATGTTCGATAAAAAATTTATCCATACTACTTTGTTTAAAGAATCGTAGTAGTATCCAATAAAGTTTTTTATCTATTATTATCTTATCAAATGTGAATGATCTCTTATTTTATGTATAATTGTCACCATCAAATTTCTTTGTACATGATCTATTTACTATATTAGATTATCATATCAGTGATCCATAAGTTAATAGTCAAAATATAATACAAATATGATATGACATCTTTAGTGACTCAAGTTAATGATCTATTATACAATCGTGTTAATAGAATATTGATCAATAATTAGGTAAGAAAATCGCTTATTGTTTTCTAAATTAGATCAATTCAATTAATTCATTCAACTAATAAACACTTATATGTATACTTCAATGCCCCTATGCTAATGAGATTGATCTTCCTCTAAAAGCATCACATACACTACCTATATGTATCATTGATGTCTCTTCCTGAGGATTCTTTGACAAAAAAATATTTAGATTACACAGATGATTAGTATCATCATGATTCAATCATCATTAGATATGATCAAAAACTTCATTAAAATACACACCCAATAACACTATATAATGAAGAGAATGACATACTATTAATGTAATTAATGAGATTCGACAAGAAATGTAGATATCATATAGAATGTGATTGACTTGTAAAGCATATCTCTATCACTGAAACCTAAAGATGTATCCCAATTGTGGCCATTAAGATAGACTTGCTTGTGTCACAAGGTGAGAAGGTTGAAAAAGTCTGTTTGCCTTTTTTTTAATAGTGCACTAGAGCATTTAAGTCTTCACCTACTTTGAGAGCTTAACATGTGTACTTTGCTTCCATACCTTGTTGTCTTTGTCATCTTAGTTTTCTTGCTCCCTCAATCTTCATATTTTACTTGACAAGTTCTATTGTTCATGATGTCTAGGCTTGGTGGTTCCTTTGTGAGTGGTGATCTTAGGAGTGAGGAGAAGAGGGTATAGGACCAATGGCCCTTTATTCTTGACTTAACCTTCATTTAATCTTCCATCAAATTTTTCTCACCTTCTAAGAACCTTTAACCAAATCATCCGTCTACATGAATTGTAAGTCAAAGATCAACATTGGTTGTTCAAATAGTTCTTTGAGTTGCGAATGGACTTTTCTCTTATCATGCAAGAAAGATGACCTATGTCTAAATAGATATTGTAAAGATCATGTCATTTGTATAATTTATTTGTTGGGTCATCTATTTTTTTGATGTTTTTATGGATAGAGGGACTTAAGAACCATATAAAAGGCATATTCATATGTGAACTAAGCCAATGATTTGCCATGAACATCAAACAAAGGTAAAGTCAAAGTAGATTTTTACAATTTGTATTGGGTTAGGCACAAAATACACATAGAGAGTCCATGCTAATGACTCACAAGTAGATCTTAGAATGGACCTAAGGATGTATACCCGAATCCTCTCCAATCAACTTGAATTCTTTCTTCTACTGGGTTTGTTATCCCTTGGAGATTCATTCCCAATCCTTTGCCTGGATAGAAACCATTTTCAACATGATGTCCTAGCCTACTATAACAGAGAGTTTGCTTTACTTACATGCTGCCAAGGAGTGATGCACATTCTTGATACCTCATCCTTTTCTTCGATACCTTAACATGATGTCCTAACCTACCATAGAAACCACTAATTTTTTGTTTGGCCAAGGTTGTAGTGGTTGCTACATCCTAAGACAATGATACCCACTCTTGATTTTAATAACCTTGCCACAGTTGTAGACATGCAAAATCAACCAATTTGGAGCTTAAAAATCTTGTTCTATGAGCAATATATATGAACATACCACTTATAATCCTAACAAGTCACTTCTGAAGTAGACTGGGTGAAGCACGAGTTTTTCGAACCATTCAGGAATAAGTTAAGGTTTTTCAAGCTAGGTCGTACCCTCCAAGCAAGAGCCATGTGTTAACTATGAAAACACAAACCAACTCAATGGCTGATGTTGAATGATTGATCTTTGAGTGTTAAGACACATTTTGGGCTATGTCGTGCCTTTCTGTGTTGGCCTTATTGTCATTTAGGTCTTTCTGGTTGCCATCAGGGTTTTTTGGTTGCAGTTGGGTCAATCTAGTCAACATCAGGAATCTCCGGGTATACTAGGTTTTTCACGTCATTTTGAGTTTTTTTAGTCTTCCAAATCCCTCTAGATGCTTACGTGTTCATCAAGTTGTCATTCTAGGTATTTTCGGTTGCCATCTAGGTTTTTCGGTTGCTGCCAAGTTTTTCCAATCGACATTGGAAATTTCCTTTCATACTAGGTTTGTCAAGTCATTTCTAGTCTGTTCAGTC
Source organism: Cryptocoryne crispatula var. balansae (assembly GCA_036172225.1). Lineage (NCBI taxonomy): Eukaryota > Viridiplantae > Streptophyta > Magnoliopsida > Alismatales > Araceae > Cryptocoryne > Cryptocoryne crispatula. Next base: position 9,277,219 of record CM069931.1, on the reverse strand, counting down.
ATTTTGGATCCCTCCTGACGCTTTCGCGTCTGCCTAGTCATCATTTTGGGTCTTTTTGGTCAACACCAGGAATTTTCAGTCAAACTAATTTTGTCGGGTCTTTTGGATCCCTCTTGATGCTTCTATGTCCTTCTGGTCATTACCATGAGCTTTTCTGGTCATTGCCGTCATTTCTTGGTTGTTGCAGGAGTCACGCACAAGAAGGACCAACCGCGCCCCTTTAAGAGGCGCGCAATGCACACTGACTGCGCCCCCTTAAGGGGCATGCTATGCATTCTCCCCCTTAAGGAGACATGCTATGTGCACCCCCATCTATCCTAGTTAGAGAAAGTGCTTCCTCTGACTAGGAGCTTCCAAAAAACACTTTTTTTATTCTATTTTAGACTGCGCCCATCTAAGGGGAATTGATCACTTAGGTTTTTTACATTTTTGAAAAGATTTTTTGCGTCTGTGGCACCAACAAAGAAAGGTTAGTAGATCACACCCCCCTCATTGTTCTTGGGGTGGGGACACAGTCACCTTTCTTTCTTAGGGGGACACGCTATGCATGCCTAGTGTGCCCCCCTTGAGGGGGCATGCCTACTGTGCCCCTTAAGATGGCATGTCATCCAATTTCCCTAGTTTGAACCATCTTTCCTTCTCTTATAAATTGAGGCATTCTTTGCACAAACCAAGGTTAACCCCTCCAGTATACAACATTCCAAGGTTGTGCCAAAGCTCTCCCAACGTCCTCCCGCTGTTCCCATTGAGAGATATCAGTCCAAGAAGAAGAGAGAAGGCTTGTTCGTGCTTGTTGCCACTTGCTACTCTTCATCAACTTCCATAGGATTTTCGGGATGCATTTTAGCAAAGTTGTCAACATATAAAAGCTTCCTCTTCAACTCCTCTTTCATCTGCAACAAATGGTGTTCAATTTTGACGTGTTTTTGTCCATGGTGATTGCTTCACTGAAGTTGCATGGTTCTATCTACCATGCCCTCGACCGGGACCATGCTCACCACACCCCCCTACTGGGATCATGCTTAGCACACCCCGAACCCTAGGTATGCTAACTGCACCCTAGGCTGGTTGTAGGCCCGCTAGATTTGTGTTTTTCTACTCCATTTTTACTCCAAGTTAAATCCTTTCACCCTGATCTTTACTTTTTAATCATTTAGCATTGTTTCTACTTCATTTTTTGTTTAACTTTTGCATCATATCTTATTCTAAAAATAAAAAGAGGGGTTACAACTAACTTCTAATTTGTTCTACACTATTTGTCACATTTATGTCATCTTTTTTGCATTTACTACACACTGTTTAGTTATAATCAATCTCTTAACTTGTTTTGTTGTCTTTGAGTTGCACAAGAACATAAGCAAACTGGTCAAGGACTATTTTTCATCGGCCAGTCGAAGAAGGAGAAGTTTAAACTCACACGTGTTTCCACATGCTAAGGTACATATGGTCATCCTTGATAACTCCGTACATTTTAATTTGATTTTGGAGCTTGCAGCTCCTGGCAACCGCATTGTCCTTTATGAAACCTTAATTTGTATTTTTGAAATATGTTTGAAGATTGAAATATCGATATTCGAACATTCTATGAAATAGGTGATAGCCTATAAAAATACTAGATAGTTCGGGAGATATTGTAAAATTACTAAAACTGAGGTTCAAGTTCTGTGAAAATTTTAATTTTGAGTTATCTCCATCGGATGATGCAAATATTTGATGTTAACTTACAATGAGCAGCTACTCGAATGCCCTTGATTAACCACCATATCAATCTCGTTTGAGAGAACATGCACATCCACACAACAAAATGAACTCAAAAAAAACTCCAGCCTTTTGGGCCCAATGAGATGCAAACAAGTTGTTTTAAATTTGTCGAAAGTTGATTTCATTTGATTTGGAGTTTATTTTTATCGATTTATTTGAAGTTGGTTTTATTTGGTTTGAATTGTGATTTTTCATATTTGAGTTTGATTTTATGTTAATTTTGAATTCTTTGATTTGGTTTGAAGTTGATTTTCTTGTTTAATTTGAATTTTAAATTTTAAATTGGTATTTGATTCAGATTGTGTCCAAGTTGAATTACTTGATTGATTCAGTTTGGATTAGTTTTGGTTGATTTTATTTTAATTAGTTGAATTTTTTGTTTGTGTTTAAAATTTGATGAATTTTTATGTTTTAAACAGTCAAATTTTGTTTAGTTTGGTTGACATATGAATTAAAGTATTTTTATTATTTTTTATGTTAGTTGATATTTTGATACCGATTAGAGTATGTTTGGTGAGTTTTAAATGTTTTGGAGTTTTGATTAGATTTGGTTGATTTTAAAATTCACATTGTTAATGATCTAATTTTTTGTTTTATGATTGATTTTTAGTGTTTTAAAGTGTTTTTGATGTGATTTATTTAATTAGTTTTGAATTATTTGATTTCTACTTGTTTAAGAAGTTGAATTCAATGAGTTGAATGTCTTTTATTTAAATTATCAGGTTGTTTAAGTTCTGATTTTTCTATATTTTCAGATTTAATAAAGGGTGTTTTTATGGTATTTTCATATTTATTTTATTTTTTTAATTATGTTTGGTCCACATCCCATCTAGTTCGTTGTGCTAACATCAATGCCCAATTTGCAATAGTTCACATCGACACTTGAATTTTGCATTTCATTTCATGTCGGTGTACATTGGATGCATGAAAATCTAAACTTTGATCACTATCCTTCTCTTAGGCAATTTTCATAATATAGAGAACAAAATTTGACATTACGATGGCATGTCAGCTCATCCTCGATAAATAGAACTTACTATCCTATATGGTTGAGTTTTTTTTTTTTACTTTTTCACATAGTGGGAGTGTGCCCCATACCTACGCCTGAGTTGACATACCAAAAGCTAGTCTAGACTTGCCGTCCAATGTGGAGCATCCAATTGTGCACTAACTCTTTATTTATCTTTCCTTCTCGCATTTCAAATTGTTATTAATTTTTTGTTGTTCAAGGCCCAATAAGGCCGACTTCAGGTGTCATGGCCCAAAAAGACTGGCTTCATGTCTTCGTGGCATAATTGGCCCATTTCAGCTTATTGGGCCTTGGTGGCTTGTTTTGCACCATGTGGGCCTAGGTGGCCCATTTTCACCTTCATGAGCCTTAGCGGCCTGATTTGCACTGTGCTGGGATCTGCTTTCTTGACCAAACTCAAACCTGTTTGACACCGATTAGGCACCAATTTTGACCTCAATTCAGCACCTGTTTTCTGGTGTTTCAAGGACTGTGACTGTGGCTCAAATGAATCAAATTTGGGCTGAAGAGTGGGCATTTTTAGGCTCTAATTAGGGGACTATTTGTGTAGACAAACAGGACTTGAATCGAGCCATTTGGGGGCTGTTGTGGGGGCTGTTCAGGTAGGCCTATGTGACTGCCAAATAGAGGGCCGGTGAGACATCTTTCTAACCTATTTAGCTGTCTGTTGGCATAACTAAACTAGATATTTTTGGACATGATTGGGCCATCAACAAGGGTCTGTTTAGGTGCTGCACAGGGGCCGAAATTAAGCCTGAAATAGGGACACACAAGGGCAGGTTATGAGTTGTTTGGATGGGTCAAGCAAGGGGGTAGGCCGAAGGCTCCTTTTGGGATGCACATAGGGCCAGGAAGGAGACCGAACAAGAGACCTAAAAAGATACCACCTCAAGGTGTTTTAAGGGGCATGGCCTAGCATGCCAAGGGGGTACAGGTGATGGTTGAAAAAGCTCTAAGGGCGAGGCCGCAAGAGAGAAAGAGAAAGAGAGATTGGGAAGAGGAGAGGAGGTCACGTTCTTCTTCCTTCACCCTCACCTTTTTTCTTTTTGCAGATGGTTGGCACGTGCAGTAGTAGGTGGAGCCATGGGCTCCCCTTCTTCCTCCTCCTCTTGGTCTTCTTTTCTTTCTTTTGTTGTTGACATGGGTTGCAAGTAGAGGCAACAGTAGAATTTGGACTTCTTTTGGGCCTTGGCTCTATTGACAAAAGTTGGTCTTCCCCTGGGCTCTCCCCTATAGCTGGAGAATGTGGAGAACAGGTGGCCTTCCAGAGGTTCTGGTGGTAGAAGTTGGTGATATCTGACTCTTTTCTCTTACTTGGTTCTTGTCATGCGTAGGAGGGATGATCATCGGAGCTCTCTTCCTCTCCTCCTTGGCTGCCCAGGTGAGATCCTCTCTTCCTTGGCTGCCCAGGTGAGATGCTACACATGTGGTTGGAGCACGTGGAGATGGAAGAAAAGAAAACATGGGATATCCTCCTTTTTTCTCTTGTCACTTGTTGTCGTATGTAGGATGGCTCCTCTTACTCTCCATTTGGCAGATGGCAGTAGCATAACAGGATGAAGACCGCGACCCACTTCCCTCTTGGTGGCTGGTAGAAGATGAAGAGAATCTTTTTCTTGGATGCAAAGAACAAAGCAGATCCTCCGCCCTCTATCTTCTCTTAGACGTTGGGTGCCAAACCTCTCCTGGCATTTTGACTCTTTTTTTTCTTTATTATATGATCTACTGCTCCGGTTGACAGCATATGTGGGCAGTGAGGGAGATAAGGGAAGGAGAGGGAGAGAGAGATAAGGCTAGGGAGATTAAAGCTCTCCCTTATCATCTCCTAAAATCTAGGAACTGACTAGGGAAAGCGTTGGTGCATTGGCAGGTGAGGGGCAGGTAGCGGCTGGCCTTCCTAAGTTAGGACTAACCTAATTTCAATCAGTATGGTCAATATTAATTTTATGTGAAAATTATTTAAATAATCTCAAAAATTGTCAAAATTATCTAGAGAATGCTCCGATGGCCATCGATCTTATGTCCATCAAATCTACAATTGAGAAACCCCAAGTCAAGAGATCACTGATTCAATAGTTTTTCTGATCAGTGCAATCACAGCCATCAAATATTTCAAAAATTACATGTAAAACGCAATAAAAGTACTATGCACCAAAAGTTTGGTTTCTCATACAAATATAACCTATTCAGAGACTGCTTGGACAAATTTGCCCCTGCCTTTGGAAGCATGCACACTCAGTAACTTTTTGAATTTTGTTCATAACTTTTTGAATACGGGTCAGATTGTCAATCCAACGCCAATGTTGTTCTTCTGAAAGTCAAGCGGACATTCTATTGGTGCCGAATGTTAATGGGTTTGCCCCGATTTGACCGGGCTTAGTAGGGGCAAAATGAGCATTTTACTACCCGTAGTCAGATTATGACATTCAGGAAACCATTGTGGAGCTCTCGATTAGGGTAACATTGTGTGCCTATTGGCTTGGCCTTTAGGCCCATTAAGCCATGCAAAGACTACCTGAAAGTCCACTTTCACTATTTTGTCTATATATTGTCGAATATAAGTCGAATTTTCAATCCGACTTCAACGTTACTCAAGATGGAGCTAGGCAGACTCAATGATGCACCAATACGTTATCAGGCTTGGCCTGAATTGCTCTGATTGATCAAGAAGTCATTTTATCATTCAAAGTCCATCCAAAATCAGATTCTGACATTTGGGATACCATTGTGAAGCCCTTGACTAAGCCTCATGGACCCACTTGTTTTGTCTTTCGGACATGATATGCCCCTGATAAGACCATATGGAAATTACTTTCATTGTTTTCTCTATAACTTTCCAAATATGAGTCAAGTTTCAGATCGGACTCTAGCATTGTTCGTATGGAGGTTGAGTGAACCTTTTGATGATGTCTGATCGTTATTGGACCGACATTTGGTTGGTTGGGCCTATAGGGGCAAAATGGTCATTTTGGCCTCATAGTGTCTGTTTTTTATGTTTTGGCACTGTTGTGAAGCTCTCAACTAGGGTTTTGCAATGAATTCATTATCTTAGCTAGCTGGAGTCTATCAAGCTATGCCAAGGCATTTTCAAAGCTTGTTTGTACCATCTGGTCTTTGTTTTACCGATTCTGGGTCAGATTTTCAGACCGATTTCTGCATTGCTCAAATCTATATTGAGCAAGCTAAATAGAAAAATTTGGCATCAACATCCTTATCCCCATATTCTTTGAATCATCTTCCATCTTTTTTTATTTTCAATCTTTATCTTCTACCACACAACCCGAAACATCTCTCTAGCACCCGAGTGACGCTGAGGGCTAAATGTTCGGGGATCAAGGTGAGTGTGGACAGGTGAGTCTCTTTCATATCTAAGGTGTCGGGTCGTTCTTGGCATTGACATCTCTTTGGTGACCATGGTGGGACAACTCATGTCCTTAACCAATTTTGCTTAATGTTTCTATGCAACTAATCTTGTTTTTAGTTCAGTTCCCAACCATACCAACCCTTCCCTTGCATTTTTTTCTAGATCAATCCCTATGTAAACCTTATTGTTTTCATTTTTATTTTAGTCCCACATGGACCCCACTTTTCCTTTTTGAACTTTCCAACCAGTTGTCTCATGAACCACCCATTTTCCTTTCAAAATTGGTTCCCGTGTGAACCACCATTCTTTTCCAACCCAGTTCCCACATGAACCAAATTTTTTCAGATCGGTCCCCATGTGGACCTTGCTATTTTCATTTTGAGATCAATCCCCCATAGACCCCACCTTCCCTTCATTGAGCTTTCCAACTAGTTCTGACGTGAACCACCCCTTTTCCTTTCTAAACCAGTTCCCATGTGAACCACCTTCCTTTCTCAACCTGGTTCTCATGTGAAACATCCCCACATGAATCTTGTTGTCCTTCCACTTTTAGATCGGTCTCCATGTGGACCTTGTGTTATTTGCTGCATTTTTCAACCGGCTCTTGTACGAACCGATCTTTACTTTACTAGTTGCTTACATTGTTACTTGATTGTTAAGTTGTTCATACTTTTACTTTTTAGAATTGCTTTCTTATTATATCATTCATGCCATTTCATGCTTAAATAGGTTGTTTGCTCCTTCTCCTTGTCATTTCACCATTTGCATTAGATTTGCATTGGGTACTAGACTTGTCGAATCCTTAGGGCATATGAGGTAGGGGTTCACTCTCCCAACACACTTTCATCTTCCAACACAACCTTTTGGTGGTTATCTACATCTCTTCCGGGGAATTTTTCTTTAGTTAACCTAGTTTGTTTTTCCAAGGCCTCCATAAGTCCCTATACATAGAGTATTCCTCTCCATCGATCTGGCAAATTGTACCTTTATCTAAAAACCTAAAGTACCTAAGTAACCCAACATGTGGTGAGCTTATGAAAATCTTAGTTAATGGGTGATTGAAGCAATAGAAAATGATCCTACAAGTGTTGAGTGAACAATTTTAACGAAACATTAATATAAGGTTTTAACAAAATCATTGCGTAATCATTTAGTAGCTTATGCATAACTAGTTTGTCAACGAAAATTGAAAACAACAAAAATTTTGAAAACACCAAAATAACAAAAAAAATCTTTTACCCTCTATATTGAAAAATAGCATGTTTATAACATTCGGGTCAGGAAGCACCATCTACATGGCGAACCACAACACTGAGCAACAACAAGAGATGCAGTTGACACGTTCGAGGAGCACAATCAATCGGGCCCATGACACCAGTGGGTCCACATCCAAACCAACTGAAGATCTTAATTCTATTATGAGGACCCTTGCCTCCTATATCACTCATGATACACTCCAAACTACCTATACCTTCATGAAGATTGACTATGCTCCCATTGAACATGGTCAACTGGTTTTCACTCCCCTTGATCGGTAGCTCATCAAGTCAATGCACTCCCAGTTGATCATTCTTATACCAAGCATGTTACTCCTCATTCTCATTTAGAAATAAGTCCAATGAACTAGGCCTTGGCTCACACCAGTCCTCCTCGGCCTTCAACCTATGCAATTGTTTTCCTCTATCCTTTCTCATATTTGGGGACAAGCTTGCCTAGCTCAAACTTTGCCTACTCTAGTCCCTTTAAGCATTTTGCACACATCTCTGGTCCTACTCATTTAGGTCGGCTCCCAATCTGTTCGAGGTTAGATCTTGCTCAATTTGTCATGTTGGCTTACCTCGCACCTATTTGGGTGCCTTCTACACCCCTAAAGGTGCAGCCTTCTCCTCCAATTGCTCATAAACTCTTGATCGACCAGGCCAAACTCAATAAACTCAATCAGATGGAAGAGCAATATAAAGAGGTTAAACATCGGTTGGATCCTAAATTGACTCTTGAAGTCACCATCTCTTGCCTTCCTACTTTCTATCTCCCTCCCTTAGAGATACTGATCTTTTGTCGCTATGATGGTACACGTAACCCATTCATTCATGTTAAGGACCTATTATATGATTCATCAATGTGGCAATGTGATTTGAAAGCCCTCACTTTCTTCTTTAGGTGATTATTACCTAATAGAGACGAGTAATTTTGATGTGATCAAAGGCAAAATTCTTACAACAATACAGAGACGGTGTTGGGCCAGCCTACTCAATTACTAACTTAATAGTTGAGAAAATGAAGGATGATGAAGATTTTGTACACTATTCTAATAGATGCAGATCAATGGCTAATAAACTTAAAGATACAATCTTAAAGCCATAACAAGTCAGAATGATTGTTGCCAATGCCACACCAACCTTGAGAAATGTTTTCACTTTGTATTATTCAAAAACCATGCATGATTTATATGATGAGGCAAGATACGTTCAAGCTCAACACAAGGATGTACTAATCATGGATTCAAGATATAAAGCTGATGATGTCAATGTTATAGGAAACCATTGGTACCAACTTAGAAATCCTTCACAACATAGGGTTGCCCCTCAATAGATCAATCAATTTTAAACTTGCCCTCAAGCAAGTCATCTTCCTCATCTAGTTTCTCAACTTAGGGCTCTTCAGTTGGTTACACAATCCATGGCTTCTCAGCTAGTTATACAAACCATGGTTCCTTAGCAACCTCCACAACTGGCTACACAAGATCAAGCTCTTCCAATCTTTTATGCACCTGATATAGTACAACAACAAGCTCTTCATGTGCATCATCAAGTCAATCTAAACTCAACCATATCTTAGGAACCAGTTGATCAAGGACTTACACCTCCCTCAGTAGTAGAATCTACTATTCCACTCTTCTTGTCAATCATCATGCCATGTCAATATCAACACAGTAACAAATCAATGAAGAGCAAAATCAGCTAGTGAAGAAATATGAAGTGGAAATTGACAATATCCATCTACATCTTAGCTGATCTCTTAAAAGCTTTTTGAACTAGACATGCCCTTTGTCCTCGAGCAACCTCAAGCTCTAGGTAACTCTAGATTGAAAATTATATATAATTTCGATAAAGGGCTAGACAAAGATTTACAAGAGATAGTTTATCCTATGCAACCACTAGAATCAATCCTTAAAATAGGAATTTGTTATCAAGAATCAACCCCTAAACCAAAGAATGATGAAATTGAATCAGTTAATAAAATGGGGAATGAATCATTAACTCAAAGCTATTATGATCATTTTATAAAAGAAATAGTTCAACAGGAACAAAATGTGCATGGCCCACCATTGGCCCATCGACCTTTGGGAGAATTAAGCTCATCTAAGAAGCAATCGATCGAATAATTAGTTAAAGAAAAAGAGCAATAAGACATTGAAACATACAAAGTTGGGTGAATCAATGACCATCCAAGGAACATGGACCTAAGCAAAAGGCTTCTAGGATCCCATCCAATTAGGCATGCAAACACCTCATCATCAATCCTTGGTCCATGGCCCTCACTTCATCCTCAACTGGGCCCACGTGCCCACAATCCTTTTCAACCAAGTCATCATGCCCGTGCTCATTGGTTGCGTCTATAGGCCCACAATCTTTAATCAGGCCCTTATGCCCGATATTTTTCAAAATCGGGTTCACATGCCCACCATGGTTGTCAATCAACCCCTTGTGCTCATCAACCAGTCCCTCATACCAATCAACCAAGCCCTCGTGCCCATTTTCCATCAACCAAGCCCATGTGCCCATCAACTAGGCCCTCGTGCCCCTTTCCATAAATTAGGCCCACGTGCCTATCAACCGAGCCCTCTGCCCCTTTCCATCAACTAAGCCCACAAGCCCATTTTCATCAATTAGGCCCCCAGTTCCATCTCAATCAATCGGGCCTACAAGCTCATCTTTTTCAAAAGTTAGGCCCATGTGCCCATCTAACTCCAAAAATAGGCCCATGTCACCACATTTCTTCATAACCAGACCCACATGCCCACATTCTTTCACAATCTGGCCTTCGCACCCACCTTTCTTTAAAATTGGACTAGTGCGTCCACCTTTCTTTAAAATTAGGCCTACATACCCACCTTCCTTTAAAATTAGGCCCACATGCCCACCTTCATCTTGAATTGAGCCCACATGCCCATCATTCAGCAAAATCGGGCTCATGCACCTACCTTCCTTCAAAATCATGCACAAATGCCCACATTCCTTCAAAACTAGACCCACAAGCCCAAAATTGGACAATGTGCCCATAATCTTTCAAAATCAGATCATCATGCCCATTTGTGTCAATCAGGCCCACATTCCCACCTTCGACTTGCAAGTCCACAAGCCCCCTTCCTTCACTAGGTCCCTTGACCCACTTGAACCATCATAGTCCATATGCCCCTCATAAACTTCTAGGCCTACATGCCCATTTCCTTCAATCAGGCCCTTGGACCCATCTTCATCAAACGGGCCAGCAAGACCACCTTCAACATTTGGGCTCGCATACCCATTTTCTCTGACCATTCCTAGGTCAACCCCACTCTCATCTATCAAGCCCACGAGCCCATTTTAAACCTCTTATTTATACCAAGCTCTCAAGTCTACTTTAAGCTTTTATGAATCTTTTTATTTTTGTTTACAACAAAAGAAATTATCAAGGGTAAAGATTTTTCGAGGTGATATCTCAAATCCTACTTGACAACATCATTCATCCATCTATACAATGTCAAATCAACTCCTCTACCTCTTCCATTCTCCTTGTTAACTCCAAAATTTGGTAGTAGAGCAATTAGACAAGTTAAGGCATCAACAAGCACAACAATGGGACCATGGCATTACCATCATTGACAAGTTTCTTCTTCTCAAGTATTGCATGAAATTACATTTATCATCATTATGTCATTCTCAAGACAATATTCTTGAAATTTTTGTGTCTCGTTTTTGATTCAAACATGAAAATATATCACTAAGAGAAAATTCAAGATTGATGATTTGTAGCTAGTTTTGAAAGAGAATTTGTTCAATGCAAGGTAGATAACAAATGAATCACCCACGGAATGTAATCTACCTAAAAATGGAGAGAACTACCAGTATAAATTAAATCCATGTCTCAGAATGTTCTTTAGGAGTCAAAGGTAGATACCATCTTACACACACATAACATCCTCATCTTAGAATCCAGATGACCTAACACCCGAGAGAAACTAGGCAAGGCTCAGATATGGAAGAAAAATCCATACTATATTCTCTTCTATCCATTCTAGATAAGTGAAGGAGACTAGGGAGGGATAGCATCAAAAGCATCCACTATCATAGTACGTTGTTGTCTCAACAAGCCATATTCAAAAGTCCGAAAAAAATTGCATGTGAAAAATAAAAATAATAGAAAATCATCAAGAGAAGACACGATGAAAAGAGCAAGTACCTTGCAAGTTTCAAATAAAAACTTGGACGCATCATGTCATAATTTGTTAAAAGAAGTGTTTGACAACTATGACAATTTAATGTTTTAAAAGTGATTTTATTATTAAACAAAAAAGAGTCACTTTTTTCTTTTTTCTTATGATCCCCTACTTTGTTTAGTCATGAATGGTGATTACTCCTTTTGTTATCACATTCTTCCAAATATGATAATTTTACGTCATGAGTTAGTTCCCTTTTTATTTTAATATAATTTTTTATCATAAAAATATACAAAAAAAATTTCATTCAATCAAACACCCCATTATAATAAGCGTATTTACTAACTAAGGGCTCGACATTAGCGAAGATAGATCGATCTAAAGCATCAGTCATATTTGAAAGAGCAAAATGCCCATATATCCACGGCACAATACAAACTAAATTGTCACGACCCGGAAAATACAAATACACAGCGGAATAAATTCGGAAATCAGGACAATTTAGGAGAACAAGATAAATCCACATCACATCATCAATTCTAACAAATTGAACACAACCTGTAACGTTCCAATTAAACTCAAGACTTCACGAAATACCATAAGTAACCATAACTAAACAACTAAAAGGGACTCAACACATAGTCCAACCAATATCTATAAAGTCAAACTAAGCAGATAACAAACCAATAACAGAAGGGAAACTCAAACTACGTAAATGTAAGTGACGATCACTCGTCACCAAACTTCTCGCCCTCTGGATCCTCAAGTGGTTCTATATCCTCTCCAACGTCCACCTCGTAATCTTCTCTAAAGTTCTGCTCGGGAAGAGGCTCCTCAAAATCTGTTGAAAATATTAACAACGAACTACCCTACTCTACTAGTGATCTATTTATTGATATTAAATATATATTAAGCCTAAAAAATCAGATTATAATACATATGGTTCAGGCTAATTATATATTTTCAATTAAATGATTACAATATCTTTCTACTACCCCATATGTTAACATGACTCTATATGCACTAAAACCAACATATCCTACACATTTAACTACTCTAGGTATGCTCATAACACATACACCTGTCATAAAACCAAAGATTCCACTTGACCACTAATAGACATGCCAAAATGCACAACTAAATACTTGTCTTAGTAGATATCATGCTCAATCTAGATAATGTAGCCATGTCACAAAACTAACACCAGATTTACCATATAGTAGGAAGTAACATATAGTAACTAAATCCCATAGTACCCCTAGGCAGGGGAGTACTTAGGATAAACCGCGGTATCCAGGATTGAAGGATGCTTCGGATTCAACTAATCTTCACTGCCCACGGGCTACTAACATAGTTTGGTGAAGTAAACTTTCTTCACAATGCAGCTCACTACATTAACCACATCTCACACAATGCAAGCATATAAATAACTCAGACAGTAACCATGAACATGAAATTGGCAATCCAAACATGAAATACATAGATAAACACCCATGGTTCTATTCACCACATATTTGCATACTACACCACAATCTAGCATAAACCAGAACCATTCAATCATATGATGCATCTAAATAGAATCATGCAAGGTACAACCTAAACATATCAATCACATGCATAGGTAGAACTATCTATTGCATAGAAGAAAATAAACTAAACTCTAACATCACTATGCTTAAACTTTCCATCGGCTTTTTAACAAATCAAAATATACATATTAAAGATTACCGTGATGCAATCATGCTAAACTAACGAGGTTTAAACATGGAAAAACCTATCATGCCGACTAGCATACCTGGATAATTAAATCAACCTAAACATGCATAGTTGAGCAAGCTAATCTAAATTCTATCTAATCATGCTAATAAATAAAAAATAGCCCACTAATTACACTCTATTAATCATGATGATCTAAGCATATTTTTACGATTTAATCAAATATATAAGAATGCTAAGAATAGCCGAGGTGCCTACCTTTACGGCGACGACGAACGGCTCATGGAATTTAAAGAAGATTGACCGGATGACGAGTGTGTTGCGATTGCGACGGGTGGTGGAAAATTGATTCGGACAGTACCTTGACAATCTGTTAGAATAAAGAGGATAAATAATTTAAGAGGGAAGAAATAGAATAGAAGAGAGAGTGGCGATCAGAGAGAGCGAGGGGGTGATATGAGAGAGGAGGGAGGGGGTATATCGGTGGTGGCGCACGCGGATGTAGCCAGGGACTGACGCGACAGGGCGGCGGCGACTGCCATGGGCGGCCGAGTGAGCGGCGGGCAACGGTGGTCAATGCCGATAGCAGCTAAGGCGCGCGAGCGGCGGAGGGCAGAGCTGACGCGACAGGGCGGGCGGCGGGCGGACATGCGCGGTGGCGGTGACTTGCGCTGCCGAAGGCTGCTAGGGTCAACGCCGGCAACGGCATCAACGGGGCACGGCGGCAAGGGAAAGTAAGCACGGCAACGGTCGTGCGGGCGACGACGCGCACGGGAGCGTGGGGAGGCGGCGGCTGCCGCTGGTGGCGTCGGCGGTCAGCGCACGCGCGGGGAGGCACTGGACGCGCGACTAAAGGCGCAATGGCCAAGGCGGCAGGGCGAGACACGGGCGCGCGAGAACAGGCGGCGGGAACGCCGCGCGGTCAACGCCGCGGGGAAAGGAGGCGACGCTGACACTGGGGCGACGCGGGCGACCGAGCAGTGTGCAGACGCGGCACCAGGCGAATGGTGAGGCGGCGACCACGCGGCAAAAGGTAGAAGAAGAAGAAGAACACCGCGGTAGAGAAAAAATGGCAGACGCAGGAGAGGAGAAAGAAGCGGCGGTGACTAAACGATTAGGGTTGTGGGAGGGAGAGAAAAGGAACGGAAGGAAGTGAAAACAGGGTAACGATGAGGAGAGAATATTATAATAAAAATATAATAAATATTTTATATATAATAATCTGATACGTTACAATCTACGCTCCTAACAAAAAATTTTGTCCTCGAAAATTAACTCAAACTAACCGAATAGTTGCGGGTGAAGACGCCTTATATCCTCCTCCACTTCCCATGTCGACTCTTCCGAATAATGATGTTTCCAAAGAACTTTGACCATCGGAATTTGTTTCCTTCTCAATTACCTCACCATCCTGTCCATGATCCGGATCGGCCTCTCCTCAAAGCTTAAATTTGGTTGCACGTTGATCCCCTAAAAATCTATAACATGAGTCGGATCTGATACGTACTTCCGAAGTAGAGAGACGTGGAAAACCGGATGTATCCTTGCCATTGCCGGGGGCAAAGCCAACTTGTAAGTAACCTCACCAATACGTTTCACAATCTGAAACGGACGCACATACCTCGGGTTCAACTTCCCATGCTGACCAAACCTGATAACTCCGTTAGAAGGAGAAACCTTCAAAAATACATGGTCACCCTCCTCAAACTGGACCACTCTGCGCTTCAAATCTGCAAAGCTCTTCTGGCGGCTCTGAGTAGTAAGCAACTTCTAGCGAATCAATCTGATCTTCTCGTTACTATCTTGCATCCAATCTGGCCCAATAAGACTACGATCTCCAACCTCTTCCCAACAAAGAGGTGATCTGCACGGCCTCCCATACAATGCCTCAAACAGTGCCATGCCGATACTGGAATGAAAGCTATTATTATAAGCAAATTCAATAAGCGACAATTGTAAATCTTAACTATCCTGCCATTCCAGTGTTCCAGCCCTTAACATGTCCTCCAAAGTCTGAATAGTGCGCTCTGACTGACCATCTGTTTGGGGATGATATGCCGAGCTGAACTTGAGCTGAGAGCCCAAAGCATCTTGTAATCCTTTCTACACCCTTCCAGTGAATATAGGATCTTTATCAGATACAATAGAGACTGACACATCTTGGTACTTGACCACACCATCAAAGTACAATCTCACCAAGCTCTCTGTCGGCTGGGCTTCCCTAATAGGCAAGAAATGAGCTGCCATGGTGAGTTTATCCACCACTACCCATATGGCAACATGTTGCTTCTTTGTCTTGGTCAAACCAGTGACAAAATCCATGGTGATATGGTCCCACTTCCATTCTGGAATCTCCAAAGGCTGTAGAGGTCCTGCTGGCTTCTTATACTCTGCCTTCACCTGTTGACAAATCAAGCATCTAGATACATAATCAGCAACATCTCTTTTTATGCCTTCCCACCAGAACTGCCTCCTAAGATCTTGATGTAGGCACCCGGATGAGCCGGTGGTTCGAGTAAAGAGCGTAGGTTGGATTGGAAAGTGTGATGAGTATGTGTGGTTGTGAGTGGTGTGTGTGGCCGCCAGGAGCCGAAGACTCCAAAGTGTGATTAGGTATGAAGCAAATAAACTGAAAAACAAGTTTGATCGTCGTACCTTTATGAAGTACAAATCCAAAACCTTTGAGAAATTATGTGAGACTAAGAATGAAGAGGAAATATTAATGAAAAGAGTATTAGAACTCTTTGATGAGATCAAAGAGGGGATACTTAAGTAATAATTCACACATAAATGAAGGATAGTAGAATCTAATTCTGATAGACACCACTTATACATTTTAGTTTAATTGAGTAGCTAAAATGAGAAGCCATATTGTGTAGGACATAATATGGATAATGACAACCTCTGCAAAATTCTTCTTTGTCTATTTAGGGGTTAGCACTCAATATAGGTACTTGATTTTAAATCGGTACCTTCCAAGTCTATTCCAATTATTCCATATCAGATATGGAAAGGGGTTAAAGCTTGACCTTAAGCAAGTTAAGCTTTCAGAATGTCTGGCTTGGTAAAGAGGTATAATCTTATCAAGTTGGAATATAAGACTATAAAGTGTTGGCTTGTGGGATATCCTAAGTAAATTTAAGGATATTAATGCCTTTCTTAGGGAGAAGGGTATGAGTTGCTCATCTCTCCATATTTCTAGAGGCAGAGTCCCTCCTTTAGAAAGATAGTGGGAGCAACATATAAATGGAAGGTGTTCCAGTCCCACAATCCATAGACACTTTTATTAAGGTACTAGCTTATATTTACGCAAGGACAAATCATAGATCTTTTCTTGTGTCCAATCAACCTAAGAGATATGTGAGACATATCTTTGATGGAAGAAATGAGACATAAGATAAAAGGATAATGATCCTAAGATCTATATTTAAGCAATATGAGATATTGATTCAAAATGGGAAGAAATAATAAAATCTGATATAAACTCTATCTATTCTAATCAAGTTCAGAACTTGATTGATCCACCTAAGGATTTAGTATCTATACGGTATAAATGGATCACTAAAGAATAGATTGAAGTAGAAGGTAGAGACCTTCAAAGTAAGGATAGTTAAAAGGGATATCATTTATGTCAAATAGTTGACTATGATAAGACCTTTTACCTATGCCATGGAATTAATCCATTCGGATTTTGATTGTTACACACTATGACTATAGGATATGTCAAATGGATGTTAAGATAGTGTTTCTCTATGTTATTTTGAGAAACATGTGTATATGACACAACCTTTGGGAATCAAGTTCCAAAACATCCAAATAGTGTGTGCATAAGGTCCATTTATGGACTCAAGTAAAACCTCTCATAGATGGTAGATAAGGTTTAATGAGATTAAATCTTATGACTTCATTGAGAATGAGGTTATGCCTTGTGTTTTCATATAAGATAAGTGGGAGTGCTATTATCTTCTTGACATGATATATGTATGACATACTACTCATTAAGAATGAAGTAAGTATGTTATCATAAGTGAGCCTAGTTATCAATTAATCCTCCAAACTTAATATGGGTTTTAAAATCTATGGAGATAGTTCTAAAATGTTTCTTGGCCTTACCCAATTTGTGTGCGTAGTTACCATAGTCAAAGAGTTTGACATGGTAAACTCCAAGATAGGTTTCTTACCTATGTAGTGTGGAGTTGATATCTTTAAAGAGATGTCTTTGCAGACTTCTTAAGAGATAAAGAGATCACATTAGTATAGCCCTTATGCTTTTGCAATAAGACCTATCACATTTGTGATGCTACGCACATGACTTCATTAATGCTCTAAGTGTTATAAGCATTCATCAAGTAAATCCTTGTGAGAGTCACAAGATAATTTAGAGATGTGTTCTTAAGTACTTGAGAAGTACTAAGGATATATCTCTAATGTATAGAGGATAAGACTTGAAGTCTTGTAGTTTTATGAACACAAGCTTCTAATCAGATAAGTCTAATAATAAGACAAGCTAATGGTGGTGCAGTGAGCTGGAAGAGTTCCATGCAAGAGAACACTGCTAATTCTACAACTAATCTAAAGTAAATTGAATAATAGTATATATTACTTGAGAAGGCGACTAGATGAAGTTGTTCATCTAGCTTATGGGATTGTCTCAACCTTCTACGAAAGTGTATCATTGTTTTAGGGAAAACAATGGGGTAGAGAAAGTCTCATTAGAAGTTTCAACCTTCTATGGCAATACCATAGAATCGGAGAGAATACTTGTTGATAGAGATATAATTAAAGATAGAGTATCTTCGTTAATAACATTACGGATCCACTAGCGAAGCGGTTACTCGAAAGAGTGTTTGAGCTTCACCTTGGTGATAGAGATCAGCCAGATGGGTGATTGGCTTTAGTGCAAGTGGGAGATTGATAGAAATGTATGCCCTACAAGCCAATCATATATGATATGATTCGACATTTCTAGGAATATCTCATTCAATAAAATAGGCAAAACTTCGTTACTAGCTTTTATTAGAAGCGTATATCGTAATAAAGTCCTTGATCACATGCAATGATGATTGAATCATGATGAGATCATGATAACGAGATCGATCATCTAGATGTATGTGATATAAATGTTCCTAGTTATAGGATCCTTGAGACGGGACATCAAGAATCCGGATAGACTAGTGTGTGTGATGTCTTCTCATATGATGAGAATGACCGATCTCATTGGTCATCAGTGTGGGGACACTGAGATACACACACAGGTGCTCATTAGTGGAATGAGTTCACTGAACTGACCAATTTAGGGAAACCTAATCGGTATCTTATCAAACTGTCTATCAGGTTATTCTTACATCTCAATAGCACGGTTGGATCTTTGACCTGAGTCGCCAGAAATGTCTTGCCAAGCGTACTATGTACTTTCACTATTGACTGATGGATCACTTAGTATTGTGGTCCTATATAGTTAATGGATTGGGTATATGGGAAACCTGGTGGAGGCAATTGAGCGGACAATAGGGGATCGTTCACTCTCGGTAGGAGAGAGAGAATGTCCTATGAGATAGTACTCTAAATCCTTGGCCAAGGTAGATAGGATAATTGGAAAAGGAGTTTTCCAGTTGATCCATTCCTGAGTACAAGATTTCATAGAGTTGGAATACTTAGGGGTTGACAGTCAGTGCCGAACCCCTGACCGACCGGGACATTGTATGAACGAGGATTTAAATCCGTGTGGTAATTGATGATGGAAAGGCTCAATGTATGTTATTTAACTCCTCAAAGTCATTTGGGATCATAGGATGTGGCTTGTATCCTTTATGATCAGAATGCCGCAAAAATTGTTATTGGATAACGGTTTTGATTTAATTTAAAAGAATTGTTCTTTTAAATTAATTAAGGCTTCAACCAAATTGACTATTGGGCCTAGTGAGTCACACACAATAGATCTGGTCAATAAGATGAGGGCATGGACACAATTTTATAAAAGTTTTGGGTTTTTGTGAAAAAATCCATCTTCTATATATAAATGGCTTATGAAGCCAAATCCTAACAAGTCATAGGGCTAGAGCACGTCCCAAGCCTCCTCTCTTCCTCCTCTCTTCTCTAGAAGGTGATCTCCCATGGTCAAGCTTGGATCTGGAAGGTTTCTAGAGGCCCGAAGGAAGAGAGAACTCGTCTATTGAAGCAGATCGTGTGGATACCGCTAGAGACCGGACACTTGAACGATTTTCAGCAAGGAGGAATGTCCTATCTTCATCCATGGTGAGGTATTTTAGAAATCCCATGAGGTACTCTCATTCTACTTCATATTCGGTTCCCGATTTTACTCGTTCGGCATCGATCAAGGCAAAGATCATGGTTTTATGGAATCAAAATTTTTCTGCTATCATGTATTGATTCCTTACAAATTCTGCATCATCTGCCACACACAACCTTCCCTGGTGCCTGACTATACCATCTTTATACTTGGAAACATCTGACCTTCTGACTAATTCCTGCACTGCTTGATTCCCAGCTTGAGCTTCTTTCACCCTGTATACCAATGCTGACCCAATAGAAAGTTGTGCCAAGAAAGATGTCAAGCTATCTACTGCCCTTCTGGGTGCACAATCAATCAACAACTCCATACCTTCCCATGCCTAGTGCAACTGCATAGCCATCATCTTCTTCCTGCTAAGTGCATCCTCTACAACATTAGCTTTCCCTGGATGGTAGTTTAGGTTAAAGTCATAGTCCTTGATGTAATCCACCCACCTTCTCTGCCTCAGGTTAAGGTCATTCTGAGTGAATATATACTTTAGACTCTTGTGATCAGTAAATATTTCAAAAGTTTCACCATATAAGTAATGTCTCCACATCTTTAAGGCATGGACCATAGCTGCCATCTCTAAGTCATGAACAAGATAATTCTTCTCATGGGGCTTCAATTGCCTAGAAGCATAGGCAACAACCCTATTATGCTGCATAAGTACACAACCCAAACCGACCCTAGAAGCATCAGTGTAGACAACAAAACCCCCTGAACCAGAAGGTAACACTAAAACAGGTGCCGTGGTCAACTTCTTCTTCAAGCATTGGAAACTCTCATCACACTTCTATGTCCATTTAAATCCTCCTTTCTTGGTCAAAGCAGTCAATGGGGCTGATATAGATGCAAACCCCTCAATAAACCTGCGATAGTAACCTACCAAACCAAGAAAACTCCTCACCTCAGTGGGGTTGGTAGGCCGTTCCCAATTTTGCACTGCCTCCACCTTGCTTGGATCAACCTGCACACATGCCTCAGAAATAATATGACCCAAAAAGTTAACACTCTTGAGCCAAAAGGCACACTTACTGAACGTGGCATAACATTGATGCTCCCTCAAAATCTGCAAAACAATCCTCAGGTGTTGATAATGCTCATCATCACTAGCAGAATATATCAAAATATCATCTATAAAAACAACCACAAACTGATCCAGATACTCTCTGAAAATTTGGTTCATCGGACCCATGAATGCTGCAGGTGCATTGGTAAGGCCAAAAGGCATCACCAAAAACTCATAATGGCCATACCGGGTTCTGAATGCTGACTTGGGAATGTCCTCCTTCTTGATCTTCAACTGGTGGTAACCTGATCTCAAATCAATTTTGGAAAATATCTTGGCATTATGTAATTGATCAAATAAATCATCTATGCGAGGAAAGGGATACTAATTATTGATAGTCAACTGCTTTAGCTTCCTGTAGTTAATACACAATCTCAGTGATCTATCCTTCTTCCTGACAAACAACACCGGTGCACCCCAAGGTGACACACTAGGACGAATAAAACCTAGATCTAGCAACTCTTCCAATTGTTTCTTCAGCTCTTTCAGCTCTGCAAGTGCCATCCTATAAGGAGCAATAGAAATAGGGGCAGCCCCATGGACAAGATCAATGGCAAAATCAATGTCCCTAGGTGGTGGCAAACCTGGCAACTCTTTTGGAAAAACATCAGCAAACTCACTTGCTACAGCCATATCCCCCAATGCCAGACTATCTCCTGGCTCCTCCACTTTGGTAACACAAGCCAAATAAGCCTCACATTGGGCACCAATCAACCTGGAAGACTTCAATGCAGAAATCAACATCTTGGACCTGCCATAACTAGGACACTTATAGGAGAAAGTGTCACCCCCAGGTATCTAGAAAATCACCCTCTTCTTGAAGCAATTTAGGATGGTATGGTGATGTTCTAGCCAATCCATCCCAAGAATGACATCAAAACCCTCCATCTCAAGCACAAACAAATGTGCCCTCAAGATGTAACCACTAATATATATATATCACACTGGGGCATGCAATAAGACACATCTATTGACTTCCCAGAAGGCATACTCACACTGACTGGGCTACACTCCTCGACCTTATGCTTACAATATTTGAATAGAAATGTAGCAAATCTAAAGGAAATAAAGGAATCCGTAGCACTAGAATCAAATAATACTCTAGCATGGTATCCAACAACTAAAAGAGTACCTTCTGCCGCATTGGCTGCCTCTAGAAGATCCTGACGCTCCATCGCAAACACCTTGGCCTGAGCACTGCGTGGTGGTGGCTGTGGTGCTCGCGGTGCTAGAGGTCTTTGCCTCCGTGATGGTCTTTGGTGGTATTTCTTGGGGCACAAACCGGCTTTGCGGGGGTGCGGGGCAACGCGAGGAGGTCTTTGGAAGAGAAAGTTGTGGACAGCGAACCTCCTCTCTAATCTGAGCTGATGCTGCTGGTGGTGCTGCGCCCCTACCTTTGCTAGGACACTCTGCCAACATGTGACCCTGCTGGCCACACCCAAAACAAGCCCTGGTCCTACGATAGCAAACACTGCCAGGATGGTACTTCCCACAGATGCCACATGCCATGTCAACCTCTGGCATCTTCCTCTTACGATCTACCCTCTGTTGGGGTAGAGCACGTGTTGGTGCCCTCTGGTATTGAGAAGGCTGCCTGTAAGCTCCCAAACTCTGCTCCACCCTGCAAGCTGTCTCATAAACTGTTGCTAGACTGCGCCAAACCTTGGAAATCAATCTGTCTCTGATAGCTCCACGAAGTCCATCCACGAACTTCTTGGCTCTCTCGCGTTTCTCCTCGTACATATTGGGCGCATAGGCCTCTAGCTCTATAAATCTACTCTCATATTCCATCACAGTCATGCTGCCCTACTCCAGAAGTAGGAACTCCCGCTTCTTCTCATCTCTGATATGCATGGGGATATACTTATCCTTGAAGACTCTAACAAAGTCTTCCCAATCTATCTTAGCCTCTAACACCTCAGCATAACGGGTGCGAAGTAAAGACTCCCACCAAGCTCCTGTGGAATGTGATAGCATGTGTGCGGCAAGGCGGACCATGTCCTCAGGTGGACATTGTATGGCCCTGAAAATCTTGCCCACTTCCCGTAGCCAATTTTCTGCTACTGCAGGCTCCCTCTCGCCATGGAATGCTGGTGGACTCAGCCTCCTGAACTCCTCCAAGGTGCTGATCTGTGGTCGTTCTGCCCTGACATTCTGTTGCTATGCTTGTGCCCTCCCTTGCTGAGCCTGATTCTGGGCCTGAACCGTCTGAAAGAGCTCGTGAATCGCACCAAGGATGCTAGTTGCATCTGGTACCTGACCTCCACCTTGCACTGGCACCTGACCTCCACCCTGACCCTGCACTGGGTCCTACTGGCGACGACCATGCTGGTCCCCATTCATCTCTGGAACATTCTGTGCATCACCATTTGCACGCCTACGATTGTAACCCCTGGAGGCCATCCTGTTCCAAGAAATAAACATCCAATCAGATAATTCCAACATATAGCTTCCAATAAGATAATAGATCTAAATCTCATCTTGAATCCAAAATCAACTTGATCCAAACCAAACATTGTTCTTTAAAATCCAAATAATGCATCCAGGTAGATTTAGAAGGATCTTCAGGCTGGAAGAATGCTCTGATACCAACTCCTATCACAACCCAGAAAATACAAATACGCAGCGGAATAAATTTGGAAATCGGGACAATTTAGGAGAACAAGATAAATCCACATCACATCATCAATTCTAACAAATTGAACACAACATGTAACGTTCCAATTAAACTCAAAACTCCACGAAATACCATAAGTAACCATAACTAAACAACTAAAAGGGACTCAACACATAGTCCAACCAATATCTATAAAGTCAAACTAAGCAGATAACAAACCAATAACAGAAGGGAAACTCAAACAACGTAAATGTAAGTGACGATCACTCGTCACCAAACTCCTCGTCCTCTGGATCCTCGAGTGGTTCTAGATCCTCTCCAACGTCCACCTCATAATCTTCTCCAAAGTCTTGCTCGGGAAGAGGCTCCTCAAAATCTGCTGAAAATATTAACAACAGAAAGGGGTGAGTCACCACAGACTCAGTAGGTCTTACACCCGAACTACCCAACTATACTAGTGATTTCTATTGATATTAAATATATATTAAGCCTAAAAAATTAGATTATAATACATATGTTTCAGGCTAATTATATATTTTCAATTAAATGATTACAATATCTTTCTACTACCCCATATGTTAACATGACTCTATATGCACTAAAACCAACATATCCTACACATTTAACTACTCTAGGTATGCTCATAACACATACACACAATGTCATAAACCAAAGATTCCACTTGACCACTAATAGACATGCCAAAATGCACAACTAAATACTTGTCTTAGTAGATATCATGCTCAATCTAGATAATGTAGCCATGTCACAAAACTAACACCAGATTTACCATATAGTAGGAAGTAACATATAGTAACTAAATCCCATAGTACCCCTAGGCAGGGGAGTACTTAGGATAAACCGCGGTATCCAGGATTGAAGGATGCTTGATTCAACTAATCTTCACTGCCCACGGGCCACTAACATAGTTTGGTGAAGTAAACTTTCATCACAATGCAGCTCACTACATTAACCACATCTCACACAATGCAAGCATATAAATAACTCAGACAGTAACCATGAACATGAAATTGGCAATCCAAACATGAAATACATAGATAAACACCCATGGTTCTATGCACCACATATTTGCATACTACACCACAATCTAGCATAAACTAGAACCATTCAATCATATGATGCATCTAAATAGAATCATGCAAGGTACAACCTAAACATATCAATCACATGCATAGGTAGAACTATCTATTGCATAAAAGAAAATAAACTAAACTCTAACATCACTATGCTTAAACTTTCCATCAGCTTTTTAACAAGTCAAAATATACATATTAAAGATTACCGTGATGCAATCATGCTAAACTAACGAGGTTTAAACATGGAGAAACCTATCATGCCAACTAACATACCTGGATAATTAAATCAACCTAAACATGCATAGTTGAGCAAGCTAATCTAAATTCTATCTAATCATGCTAATAAATCAAAAATAGCCCACTAATTACACTCTATTAATCATGATGATCTAAGCATATTTTTACGGTTTAATCAAATATATAAGAATGCTAAGAATAGCCGAGATGTCTACCTTTACGGCAACGACGAACGGCGCACGGAATTTCAAAGAAGATTGACCGGATGACAAGTGTGTCGCGATCGCGACGGTGGCGAAAAATTGATTCGGACAGTACCTTGACAATCTACTGGAACAAAGAGGATAAATAATTTAAGAGGGAAGAAATAGAATAGAAGAGAGAGTGGTGACATGAGAGAGAGAGGGGGTGATACGAGAGAGGAGAGAGAGATCGACGGAGGGAGGGAGGGTATACTGGCGGTGGCGCACGCGGGTGCAGCCGGGGATTGACGTGGCAGGGCGGCGGCGACCACCGTGGGCGGCCGAGCGAGCGGTGGGTAGCAATGGTCAACGCCGATAGCGGCTGAGGCGCGCGAGCGGCGGAGGGCTTGCCAGCCGGCAGAGCTGACGCGGCAGGGCGGGCGGTGGGCGGGCGGACACGCACGGCGGTGGCGACTTGCGCTGCCGAAGGCGGCTGGGGTCAACGCCGGCAACGGCGTCAGCGGGGCGCGGCGGCCAGGGAAAGTGAGCGCGGCAACGGTCACGCGGGCAATGGTGCGCACGGGCACGTGGGGAGGCGGTGGCTGCCACTGGCGGCGTCGGCGGTCAGCGCACGCACAGGGAGGCGGCTGGACACATGGCGAAAGAAGCGACGGCCAAGGTGGCGGGGCGAGCCGTGGGCGCGCGCAAGAACAAGCGGCGGGGATGCCGCGCGATCAACGCCACGGGGAAAGGCGGTGACGCTGACACTGGGGCAACATGGGCGACCGAGCAGCGTACAAACGCGGCACCAGGTGAACGGCGAGGCGGCGACCACGCAGAAAAAGGTAGAAGAAGAAGAACCCCGCGGTAGAGAAAAAACGGCAGACGCAGGAGAGGAGAAAGAAGTAGCGGTGACTAAGGGTGCGTTTGGGAACTCCGTGGAAGTACTTTTTTTCACTTCTCCTCTGATCAGAAGTTCTTCTTATTTTTATGGTACTGTTTGGTTACATTTTTTATTTTCACTTTTTCTCCTTCTCGGAGGTAGAAGCTCGGAGGAGAAAATTTCTCCTTCCCACGAAAGAAAAGCGCTCCCATGCCTGCAAGTCCCCATCCCGCATCGGCTAGCCTCATCCCGCACAGGCAACCCCCTCCCCTCCCCGGCGAACTCCTCCCCTCTGCGACCCCCCCTCCGGCACTCCCTCCCGGCGCAGCCCTCCCCGCACGAGCCCCCCTTCGCGGCACTCCCTCCCATGCACGACCTCCCCTCCGGCACTCCCCGCCCTACGCGCCCTCCCTCCGCGAGCCCCCCCCCTCCGCAGCACTCCCTCCCCCGCGCGCCCTCCCCCGCGCGACCCCCCTCCGGCAGTCCCTCCCCGTGCGCCCTCCCCTCCGCGACCCCCCCTCCGGCACTCCCTCCCCGGCGCAGCCCTCCCCTCCGCGAGCCCCCGTCCGGGCACTCCTTCCCCGCGCGCCCTCCCCTCCGCGACCCCCCCTCCGGCACTCCCTCCCCGGCGCAGCCCTCCCCTCCGCGAGCCCCCTCCGGCGCTCCCTCCCCGCGCGACCTCCCTCTGCAACCCCCCTCCGCGAGCCCCCGTTAGGCACTCCCTCCCCCGCGCGCCCTCCCCTCCGCGACCCCCCTCCCGGCACTCCCTCCCCGGTGCAGCCCTCCCCTCTCGCGACCCCCCTCCGGCGCTCCCTCCCCCGCGCGACCTCCCCTCTCGCGACCCCCCCCTCCGGCACTCCCTCCCCGGCGCAGCCCTCCCTCCGCGAGCCCCCTCCCCGCGCGCGCCCTCCTCTCCGTGACCCCCCCCTCTGGCACTCCGTCCCCGCCGAAAGGGCGATTATCTACCTCTGAGAGGCTGCGTTCTCCGTAGCCGTGCGGACCGGTGGTGCTGTGGTTGGAATAATGCTCCGCCGTCTCTGGAGCAAGCTCGGCTAGCGAGGGCAACTTGAATGGCGCACATAGTGGAGAAGCGGGCGGAGGTGGTGCCGGCCATGAACGGCAGGAGTAGCACCTCCGCCACCATCGCCCTGTGCAGCAGCGGGTCTCTCTCCACCATCTCTCCTTTCTCTCTCACCCCCCCTGTCGCTGTCCGCGAAGCCCCCCCTCCCCCGGCACCGCCGTCGTCTGCCTCCCTTCGCAACCGCCCCCACCCCGCCGTCGGCCTCCCTTCGCGACCGCCCCCCCTCCCCCTGCCGTTTTCTGGTCGCTTTGCAGCCATGTCGCAATATGTATCTATTTTTGTTTATTACGGGAGTACTTTTATGTTTTGATGAAAAAATGTAACCAAACCACTTTTACCTTCGTAAATGAGAAGACCTTCTGATTTGAAGTGCTTTGGAAAAAAAGCACTTCTAAAAGAAGTCCTCCGACGAGTTGCCAAACGGACCCTAAATGATTAGGACTGTGGGAGGGAGAGAAAAAAACGGAAGTGAGTGAAAACAGGGTAACGGTGAGGAGAGAATATTATAATAAAAATATAATATATATTATATATATATCTAATAATCTGATACGTTACATAATTAAAAAGAGGAAGCATGTATAGGTAACACGGATGAAATTGATAAACATGCTTGCACAACTACTGGAGTGAGTCTCCTTCAGAGTGCTTATTCTCGACATTCTTGAGTGCTGCTCTCGGGACAAAACACGAGAGATTAGGATAAGGAGCTGTAAGCTTCCGGATTTAGCCGCGGCATCGGTCGAGCCTTCAAGGGAGCTGCGCGCTGCAAGGTGAGCCCATAGGCCTCTTCCATGTCCAGCTTCTCCGGTGCCAGGCCGGCGGGCAGGTCCCAGTCGAAGGCGTGGACGACGGTCGCGGTCAGGTACTGGACCATCCTCAGCCCCATGCTCATGCCGGCGCAGATCCTGCGCCCGGCGCCGAAGGGGATGATCTCGAAGTCGTTGCCCCTGACGTCCGCGTGGGCGTGCTCGCCGCCGGGGAGGAACCGCTCGGGCAGGAACTCCAGTGGGCGGGGCCAGCTGCCGGGGTCGCGAGAGATGGCCCAGACGTTGACCAGGAGCGTGGCGCCCTCGGGGACGTGGTAGCCGGAGACGTCGCAGCGCTTCGACGCCACGCGCGGGAGCGAGAGAGGCGTCGGCGGGTGGAGCCGCAAGGTCTCCTTCACGACGGCCTGCAGGAAAGGAAGGCCGGCCAAGTCCCGGTCGGCCACCAGGCGGTCTCGGCCAACGACGGAGTCCATCTCGCGCTGGGCCGCGGCAAGGATCTCCGGGTGGCGGATGAGCTCGGCGAGTGCCCACTCCACCGTGCTCGCCGTCGTGTCCGTCCCCGCCGTGAAGAGGTTCTGCGTATAAACAGAAAAAAAGTCGAGTCTCTCGGGAGTCTAATAAAGAGAGTATCCTTCGTTCTTAAACAAAAAAAGAGATTTACATATTTAAATAATGATTTAATCATAAATTTTAGTATTATTATCTGAATCTCATTTTATTGTGTGAGAGACTCGAACGCAAAAAAGATGTCTAAACGTTGTTTTCTTTTTGAAGTTAGCGCATGAAAAATTTTATCTTCCCATTTAACATATTTTCTGGTTAATCGGATTGATCAAATCTATTTTTTAAAAGAAGAGAGGCAAAATCGATTCTTTTAAGCTAACTCAAGAAATACCTGAAGTCAAATTCTATAAACTTAACTTTTAAAGTGGAATTGAATTGTAAGACTTCACTACGTACACATATGGTTAGAGATAACACGGCCGTATGTGAGAGAGAAATTAAATCATGGGGTTCAAATCTGAGTCTCTCGGGTACGGTTTCCTTCTAATGCCCAAGGCTGATTTAACTTATCTGTACAAGTCCCAATATATATTGGATCTTACTTAATTTATCTTTTTTTTTCTGAAAGTCGGAGTTATATAATTCAATTTTCAAGAAAGCGTGTAGACTTTGAACATAATTTTTTATGTTAATTTAGTTAATAATCTTCAGAATATGTTAGTGTAAAAAATTGTGAGTGGATTGTGATCAGAAAGCAGAAAATGTTGGTAAAGATAGTTGGCATATACGATGAGGATATATATATATATATATGTGTACCAGGAGGAGGGCCTTGATCTCGACGTCGGTGATCGTCCCCCCGTCGGCATCCATGGCCTGCCCTCTCAGCCCAATCATGACGCTCAGCAGGTCCTTCGCACCCCCGTCGCCCCTGCCGCTCGAGTGCTCGGCGATCATCTTATCCAGCATGGCGTCGTACCGCCGGTGCAGGAGCTTCATCCGCGCGACCACCCCCTGAGGGTCCAGCCACCCCAGCCACGGGACGAAGTCCCCGACGTTGAACACCCCCGCCAGTCTCATCAGCTCCACCACCATCTCCTTGAACTCCTCCGCCTCCCTTCCCAGCCCCTCGCCGAAGACGCGCCGCCCCATCACCGACCTCGACAGCGCGTTCGTCGCGCACACGTTCACCTCCTTCCCCACCTCGGCATCCCCTCCCCCGCCCGCCTCGGTTCCCCGCTGTCTCGCGCGCGCCAGGAGAGACGCAACCAGCGTCGCCGCCTCCTGCTCTCGCACTTGGCGCAAGTCGTCTAGTGCCTTGGCGGAGAAGAGGTGGACGGAGCAGAGCTTCCGCAGCATCCGCCAACGGGGCCCGTAGGGCGCGAACACCAGGTCCTGGTAGTTGTAGGCGACGTGCTCGGCGCCGGAGTTGGGCGGGCGGGAAGAGAAGTTGGCGTCGTGGTCCTTGAGGAAGCAAGCCGCGGCGGCGGCGGAGGACGCTACCACGACGTGGACGCGACCGAATCGGAGGTGGAGGAGCGGGCCGTACTCGCGGGACATCGCGGCGAGGGTCTGGTGTGGCTTGGCCCCCAGCTGCGGGAGGTTGCCGAGGACGGGCCATCCCTTTGGACCCGGGGGGAATGGAAGGCGGCAGCCGGCGCCGCCGCCGCCGCCGCCGCGGCGCCTGCGCAAGGACAGCAGAATCGCGGCCGCAAGGAGAGCGGAGCATAGTAGGAAGGCGAGATCAGACATCGGAGCAGAAGCAGCGCCTGCTGCTGAATCCAAGCTCCGCTGGCTTTCGCCGGTGAACGGAGCTTGCGGGGATCCGAGGTCTTATCAGAGGAAGACCGGGTTGCTTTCGCTGGCCGTGAACAAATAATTCAGCAAGAGCGGATCACCTCAGTCCCGGGGTGGAGGGAGAAGTCTCAGTCCCTAATCAGAGGTGACTACATACTCCCGTCACTTAAGTGAACCGGACCGGTTCAGTTTCAGACCCCGGTTCGGTCCGGTTCATCGAACCGGTTCACTTAAGTGGCGGAGGTACGTGGCCGCCTCTGATTGGGGACTGAGGCTTCTCCCTCCACCCCGGGACTGAGGTGATCCGCCAGCGGATTTGCCAGCGTGAAGTGCAGCACGTGCCCGGCCGTTGCGCCGTGTGTTTAAAAAATAAATAAATAATTCAGCGAAAGGAAAACGACGCAGAGATTCCGATATGTATATTGTTTTTGTTAGACATTTCTTTAAATTAAATATAAAAAATAAAACTAATCAGCGACGAAATTTAGCGACGGTTGTACACAGATGACAGAATCTAATAACATTGTTTGCACTAGGGGACCTTGCACGGTTAAATATATTTGTCTTCTTCGTATATAAATAAGTAGGTTTCTAATATATATGTTTCGAAAATGTAAGAAATCCTGAGCTTGTCTTGTTTTCTAACGAAACATATGATAACTTTATATTGACCGTTTAAGCCATTTTGCGTGCGTCGCTCGGGACGACTGACGAGGGTAGTTGCCACCACTCTTCAAGACTCGCCGGTGGAACGGTATAGGCTCGGTGGTTCGCACTCCGTTGAGCACGTGCGCGGCGGATGTCTGTTTGTCTGACGCGGCAGATCCACGGACGGCCGTTGAACGGTAGGTCGCGCCTTCCGCGTCCGCCCATCGGTCAGTCAGCGTGTTGCGACGCATCGGTCGTTCAGCACTACCTAGGGCTGTACCATTCACTGTTCGGTTAACTCGAAAAATCAAACCAAATCAATATTTTACTTCCGTTTAATTTGATTTGACGGTTTAGTTTGATTTCTAAGATTTCTTAAATTAAATCAAATCGGTAAATCGAGTAACTCATATTAGATTAAATATTTTAGTTTAAGTTATATATAAGATAGTATTTTATATATCTTATCTTATAAAAATAAATTTTTTCACAAGTTTTAAAAGTAAAATTAATATAATGTATAAATATATACACAAGATTTTAATAGAATATGATTTAAAACAAACAAAATATAATCATATATTGATATATCTACTATACCTTAATAAAATATGATTTGAACCGAACCGAACCGAATCAAACCGAATTAATTTGGTTCGGTTCGGTTCGGTTTGGAAGATAGTTTTGGTTTGAAAAAGAATACTCAAAAACTAAATCAAACCAAACCATGAACACTCCTAACTGTACCACGACCCTATGGCCGTTGTGAAAATGTGCCCCCCATCAGAGAGTTCGGATAACTCCATTCTTTGAGTGGAGAAAGTATTTTCAGTTCTTAATGAAAAAAAGTCACGACTTCAATCATTTAAATGTTGATAGTAAGATGTTGATAACGGTTTATTCTTGTCGGTAACGAGTTAATGAGTCAGTGAACTGTTACTGAGCCACCACCGGCATCTTATAAACTCACTATCGAATTTAATACAACTTGTTACTGACGAATAGTGAGTTAGTAAAACATCGGTAAATGATCAATCTTTTTCAATAATAATTCACCAAACTTGTTATTTGAACTGCCACTTAAGTGGCTTAGGGTCGTGGCCGATTTTGATTAGGAACTGAAAGTACTTCACCCGGAATTCGAGGTGATCCGTTCTCCTCACTGAAACACCGAGGGGCTACTTGGTAGAAGAATAAATTTGATTTATCTCCAAAATTTTAAAAATTAATTCAGTTCACCGTGGAGCTACATAAATGTAGGGCTTCGACATTGTACGATCTTTCTCAATCTCTTCAACTTCAATGTTCACTTCTATCGTGAAGATCGTGGTGTTTGTGATATCGCCTATTTGATATTCTACAAAACTATTCAGAGATGTGCCATCTAGAAGAAGATTGGAAAGATTTGGGTTTGCTCCATTTGAGAAAGATCATTTCATACATTTGTATGAGTATTTATATGATTTGTATTTTTGTTACAATCAATAATTCTCTTTGTTCACCATGTGGATATAAGAAGATGTATCGTCTCTCTGAATCTTGAAAATTCAATCTCTTTGTGATTTTCTTGTCTGCCTTACACTTAATTATTATTAATCTTTGCATACAAGTTACATGCCAAATTTACATATTTGTTATGTTGTGTGTGTGTTTTGGCACTCTGTCTGCTAACATCTAATATCAGAGCGAGGTTCATTGTTTATGTGATTCTACAACTTTTAGGTGTTGTAAAGTTGCCTGAAAAATTAGATATTTATAAGTTTGACTAGAGTATCAACTTTAGTTTGTGGCATATCAAGATGAAATCACTTCTGACTAATTAGGGACTAAAGAAGGTTTACTCGAGAAGGAGAATATATTGATCACTGTGTCTGATGAAAAGAAACAAGAATTTGATGAGAAGGCTCTCGCTTTGATTAAATAAACATGTTTAATGAAGTTTTGCGAGAGGTCATTCACATGAAAACAACATTTGCATTTTGGTTAAACTTGGAGTCATTGTAGATGAATGGATCTCTGACCAACAAGTTATATTTGAAGTGTACACACACCAAATTGGCCTCTTGTGAAGCTTAAAACTCTTGTTCTTATGAATGATTTTTTTTTCTGCCGAATGGGCTGACTTGTTGCCAATCAAAGCTTAATTTGGCCACTTAATGAAGGCACCCCAACATCAAGAGACCAGGTGCCCCGACAATAGGGCACTTCCACTTGGTGGGAATTTTCCCACCTATTTTAGACAAGATCAACCGACTTTTAGGTAGTTGTATTTCAAAGCAACTTGACATTAAGACACTTTTTAGTTGATAGGACTCCAACCAGTAGAAGTGACTGCTCACAGTGTTAGGACAATGGTGGAGTTGATCGCACATTTATTACAACATCAATTAGAAGTTCCTTGCCATCGGGGCACTTTCAATCGATGTGACCCCCATAGTTGAGTTGACCATTTGAACGACAGAGGTCAGCGGGGTGAATAGTGCAATAAACGCATCATTCAACTAGAAGCACCCCAATATCAAGGTGCATTCAGTTGTCAACTTCAACTTTTTCAGCATTGTTTATTGTTAGGTTTGCATGCTTTTTTACACATCGCATTTAATGTAGGTGAGTGTGTTCCTATTGGAGGGTGTCTGGTACCCCAATATTAGGATGCTTTGGATTTATCAAAGGCTATTTATGGATTTTCAAAAATACCCTTGTCTTCTATTAAAAAAAGGTGTGACTCCAAAATCTTAAAGGCTCCTACAAGCTCCTACTCACCCTAGAACACTCATATGTAGACACACCAATTGGCTTAATTGTTAAGCTTAAAACTCTTGTTCTATGAGTACTATTCATGTTTTCATTCTTTAAAATCGTGTTGGGTCATTTCCAAGTTGAGCCGAACATTTTTCAAGTCGAACTGTGTATTTTCGTAAATTTATGGACCATGTGTCCCATGATGGGGGCACGTGCTCCCATGCCTTATAATGGGGGAAAGCACCTATGCACCCAAGAAGGTGGGTGCATGGAGGGGCATCCTCGCCTGGGGCCCATGCGGCCCTAATTGAGGGCATGTTGACCGATTTTTGTTTCAATGATCCAATTTGATCTCAAATGATTTCTAGATGAATTATCAAAAACTTCTTACCATAGCCTTATCTATGAGCTTTGGAGAGATCTTATAGAGATTTTAGAGACAGAAAAAGAGTTTATGCTCATTACCATTAGCCCATTACCCAAGTCCAAGGAGGACATTTGAAGAGTGTTCCACACAATCCAATTGAAGGAAAACCTTCTTTAGCCTATAAGCTTTCGTATGCAACTAGCTGAGATGTCATCGGAGCTCCTATTTGTCCGTAGCAAGTTTTGGAGTGCGATTGTGTAAATTCTGCTGTGCACCCACTCGAAGAGTTTGTGCTCATTACCATCAGCCCATTACCCAAGTCCATGGAGGAGATTTAGAGTGTTCCACACAATCCAATTGAAGGAAAAGCTTCCTCATCCTATAAGTTTTTGTATGCAACTAACTAAGATGTCATCGGATCTCTTGTTTGTTTGTAGCAAGTTCTGGAGTGTGATTGTGCAAATTTTACTATGCACCCACTCGAACTAGGTCACCTTCTCAGTGCCCCAAACTAGTTCATGCTCTCACGTGCCCCTGGATAGTCACCCCACGTCCCTAGTCAAGGGTACATGTGGTCAGAAAGTCATTTCTTTGTCATTTTTGCTCAAAATTGATTTTTTAGCTTCCAACTTCACTTTTAGCTATTTAGCATAATTTAAACTTACTTTTTTCATTGCATCTTACTTTAAAAAAATCCAAAAAATAGGGGTTTGGGCTAACCTTAATAGTTCCATTTTGATTACCATATTATGCCATTTTCTCCACGAATTATACACTTCACTAAATTCTAATCCATTTTTACTTGATTTATTATCTTTGACTTGCGTAAAAATAAATCAAACCAAATTAAAGAGCTGTTGACTTAGGCTAGCTAAGGAAGAAGAAATTAAAACTCACACATTGCCTCCTAGGCTTCTATATACATAAGTCAAACCCTTTTTTTAATTCATTGAAACCAACATTTCTGGCCATCACACATTTCACATACCTTTCCTCTTCCCTCTTTTTCCTACTCCTTATCTACCCTAAAATTAGACCACCCTTCCTTCCCATGAGAAGATATAGATCCCATGGGGTAGTCTAGTTCTTCTGCTCGAAAGTCTACCCCAATGCTAAGCAACCACAAGACATTGAGGTTGGGTTTCATGGGGGGGGGGGACATCTAAGGTGTTGATGCATTGGGAATTCTGACTCCTCTATTTGTGAGCACCATGCACACCCTGGGGGGGGGGACATCTAAGGTGTTGATGCATTGGAAATTCTGACTCCTCTATTTGTCAGCACCATACACACCCATAAACATTGTACCCCTCCAAGACATCCCAAGCTCATCCACTCACTCCCCTAGTTCACCCCATGCTAATCCACCTCAATCCACATCTTTTCTTAGTTCTTCCTCCAATTCTTCTTGTTCTTGGGTACTAAGAGGACCACATGGAGCTCTACCAAACACATCAAAAATTTTCCAAGACTGGAGTGAATCGAAGAGCCAATGTTGGCCAACACCCAGTCAACCAACCAAAAGGCCCTGGTACCAAGGTGCTAGCACTCCGATGCCAGAGCACTTTTGTTAGGGAATATTGAAAACTTAGATTACCAAGAGTTCTAACCAATTCCCTATGCCCTTCCTTGCATTTTTATAACGTGTTACTTGTGTTTAAGCATCTAGTTTCATTTCTCACATCTCAAAACATCAAAAGTAAGGGTTTGGAGTTAGTCCCAACCTAATTGAGATTTTTTCTCTTGTTATATCATATTTGTTTCTCATTCAGTACTTCACTCTTCCATTAATCTTAATCCCTTGTCATTTTGCTTCTTGTTTTCTTTTGGACATCGCATGAGGAATCATTTGGAGCTAGTTACACTCATTGCAACTAATTTAAACAAAAAGAAAACTTATCAAGATACTTCTTTTTGGCTGGCCAAAGAAAGGAAAGATGGAAACCACACTACACATCTCCCCACAAGCATGTAGGTTAGTTCTTATTTTCCTTTTTTTACATTCGAAACCTACAATGTCTGGTGACCACACCTACAACACCTTTTTGATCACTCTCACACAAACTATTGTTTTCCCTTTTTATTTATCTTCCTCTACAACTCGAATAAACTCTTTAGTGCCTAAGTAACTCCGAGGGTCGAACTCTCTAGTTCAATGTGTGAAAGTGCCCAAAAATCGTGCTCACATCCGTAGTGACCACAATGAGATCACTAGTGCCTAATAAGCTTTCTTTGTTCTCCACTTTGTCCAATTGCAGTACTCCCCCTTCACCCTAGTTCATGTGTGAACACTCAACTCAACTCAACTCAACTAAGGCCTTTATCCCAAATTACTTAGGGTCAGTCATTTGGATTCTTTTTCTCCACTCATGTCGATTTTGTGTTATTTCTTCAGAGATATTTAAACCATCTAAATCATATTGAATTACCCTCCTCCAAGTTAACTTAGGTCTACCACCCTCCTTTTTTGTTTTTGTCATTTTAATGTTTTCTATCTTTCAAACTAGAGCCTCTTTAGGTCTATGTTTAATAAGTCCAAACCATCTCAATCTTCCTTCTTTCAATTTGTCTACAACTAGTTCACGTATGAACAACTTTTTTAAATATTATTGCACTTTATTTACCATCATTGCTTATTTTATTTACTTCTCTTGTACTCTTGTTTACTTTTGTTTAAGTTGCACACCTCTTTGCCCCTGCATGGGCCTTCACCTTGGTTCCCGCATGAACTATTCTCTTTCTCTTTACATCCCCAAGTGGACAACACTCTTTGTTCTCAATGAACCACAACTCATTTCTAAGATTATTTTCTATTGACCTCCGATGTCATACCAGTCCACGCATGGACCAACTTCAATGCATAGTCATAGTGCTAGAGGTGTTCGTCATCAAGGTGCCAGACACACCAATATCGAGGTGTTTTCTTATAAGCTCTGTGAGCTCCTCTCTTCAATGGGTTCCTACATGCACTACTTGCAATTCTTGGTTTCTTTTACTATTCCTATAGGCTTTATGAACAAACATTTATTAAAATGTCTTATTTAATATAAATGGCATTTTATTTATTACTTGTACTATTAGATGTGAATATTATAATGAAATCTTTGATCAAATACAATAATGATTGGATTATGATGAAGTCATGATAATGAGATTAGTCATCTAAAGGTTTGTGATCAAGTTATTTTTAGTTATAGGATTCTTGAAATGTGACATCAAGGATGCATATAGACTAGTTATTTGATATCTTCTCATATGATGAGAATGATTGATCTTATTAATCATATGTACTCATTAAAGGAATGAGTTCATTGAACTGACCAAAATAGAAATCTTGAACGGTATCTTACTCAATAATCTATTAGAGTATTATATCATCATTGTTGCATGGTTGGATCTTCGATTTAGATTGCCAAAGATGTCTTGTTGGGTGTATCATGTGCTTTGATTTTTGACTTATGGATCATCCAATTCGATGGTCCAACACTTGTAGTTCTTTCTCCATGATCTCCATCATGGAGAAGATAGAGGGGGATGACATGGATCTCACTACCAAAGGGAAGGAGGAGTGGGATCGACGGATGAGACTGTAGCAACAGCCATGGGAGAGATCACCTTGCATTGGCGGGAGCTCACTGGAGGCAACAACTAGGTAGGGTCTAGGCTCCCAGTGCCTAGTAGAGCATGTGACCAGTTTACTAGGTCAACTAGGTTACGAGTTCGGTTTGATCTAGGGAGGAGCCGAACTGAACAAACAAATTATTGAATTGAGCCGAACTGGTTTATTTGTTTTGGTCCAATTTATTGGTTGGGTAGTTATGTTTACAACGCTTTCGTTTCTAACCTAAAGATTACATTCTAATCAACTAGTGCAACCCTATTTACTAAGCCATTACTAAGATCATTGTCAATAGACTCAAACACCATATGCCCAATATGCTATCCAAAGTACAAACAACCTTTGTTAAGGGCATGCTTGTAGCCGATAATATTATTATTATTCAAGAAGTGTTGTACCATTTCAAAAAAAAGGAGTGAAAAAGAATATTTCTCAAGAAATTAGAATTTACCAATGCCTATGACCACCTTGACCAGAACTTCATGCACAACACCCTTAAGGTGGTCAATTTCTCTAGCAATGTTTGTAATCTCATTATGCCATGCAATGCATTTGCCACCTATTCCATCCTCTTCAATGGCCATACCATGGATAACTTCAAAGTCTCTAGGGGCACAATGCATATATTCTTTTAGTTTTACATATCTTAAAACCCTTACACTTCAAGGTTATATCTTCCTATTAATTTCTTGTGTCTCATCTATTAATACAATATGCACAAAGGTATGAATTTATTGCTTATCTTTAATATAAGCTAATCGAAATAGATTTCTTTTTGTTGTTCCTCTAATTTTGCAGACACTAGTGGTTGTTCTATTATATATGTCTTTGATCATTTTGAATATATTTAATATTTACCATTGTTTGCTTTGACACCCATCACAAAACATCTCTTTAAACTTTATCATAAGTTCCTTTGAAGTCAGTAAACACTATAAGTGAATCTTGCTCGCTATATTAAATTTTCTCTATAAAGATTCTATTAAGAAAGATAACTTCAATTGCATATTGACTTTGCATAAATATAAATCTGTTGACTAAAATAGTTGTGATATTCTGTAAACATCAGAGGTGTGAGGTGTCGATTCCAGAAACGGGTTTCGAATCAGCACCTTAAGAGAAGGTGAAAGATAGAATAGGGGAAAGGGAATGAATCGTAAAACACTCGGAAAGCGGTAAAATCTTCACCTCGGTCCAACACTCATATTGATCCCCGAACTTTCATCTTACGGCGTCGCTCAAGCACCGGAGACGGTTCGGGTCATGTGGGAGGAGAGTGGGGAATGAATTGACTTAAAGCATGAATAAAAGAGGTGGTCACCAGGAGCCGTGGGCTCCACTTTATGGAATTGAACAAGAGATTAAGTTAGATGACCGTGTGTACCTTAGCGCGGGAGATTGAGATGTGAGTTCAACCTTCCTCCTCTTCGGCCGGCCGATGAGGAAGAGTCCAACCAATGCTAGCTTGATCAATTTGTGCAACTATTAAACAAAGAAACAAGTGAAGGGATGGATTAGACTTGTGGGAAGTGTAGTAACTGTAAAGAGAAGATGAGAAAGGAAGTAATTGAAACCGAACTCACTGCCTTCGGGGTGAGCCTTAACCCCTTTTTGTGTTTTTAGTTATGTAAAAATGATGCAAACTAAACTAAAAGATGTTCTAACAAATAAATAGACTGAATGAAATGAGTTAAGAAGAACTTATGAAGTGAATTGGCTTGAGTTTAAGTCGAGTTGGTTGAAGAAGGCCGCCGAGTAGCCTTGCACCCTTCTAGTGCGATTTTGGTGCATAGAATTCTGCAGACGACCTTGATGTTAGAATCGAGTGCCGTTTCTTTCTGTGGATGGAGAACTCATAGAGGAAGAGATCTTCTGTTTATGACTTCTCCTAAATCTGTCCGTACAAGCTTGTAAAAAATATGAAAGTGGACGGATATGGAAGAACAGAACCTGGATGCACGTCCTCAGTGCAACAATCGCCACGGACAGACGGCACGTTCAAGTAAAATCGAAAAACCAGTAAACTGAACTGAACCGAACCGAACCGATAATTTCTTATCGATTTGGTTCGGTTCGGCACCTCCCCAAACCGAACCGAACTAGTAAACCGGTTGACCCGGTTTGACAAAGTTTGACCTACTTTATTTACATATTATATTACATTTAAATATATATTATATCAATTTTAAATATATATTATTATAAATTTAAGTTAATTAGTATAAAGATATAATTATATATTATAAATAAAGTTTTAGTCTTTATATTAATATTAAATAATTATTATAATGTATATTTTATTTTATTTTTATTTTTATTTATCTAAATATACATTAAACTGATAAACTCTTATCGGTTCAGTTTCGGTTTGGAAACAAACAGCCAAACTGAACCGAACTGAATCGTTTACACCCCTAACGGCAAGTCGGAATCGAATGCCGCCAGTTTCAAATGAAAGTGGATGAAGAAAGAAACAACTCTTATGTTGAACACTTCTAAAGCAGATACCCCAGATTTTTTACAGAAGCCGATGAAGTTCGATTGCTGTAGAATGCACGGATTGGACTTCTCCTTTGCTTCGGGATTGATCTCTCAACGTCGGATCGGTTTTGGATGGGACGGCCTCGAGAGGGAGCTTGGACGACCTCAGGATGAGCTAGGCACGTGGGGTTAACCTTGGTTCGTTGGGAATAGCCCTCAATTTATAGAGATGGAGAACCGGCTCAAAATATAGAAACTGGCCCGACCACGCCCCTGCGTTTCAAAGGAGGTGAGGGCGCGCAAGGCGCGCCCCCTGACTGAGGTCTGCGCCCCCCCCATTTCAAGTGGAGCGGGGACACGTTACGCGTCTCATTGCTAAAAATCGTCATAACCTTCTGAAAATGGCTAAAAATTGGACTTGACAAGATAAACGCACCCGACAGGGGGGGCAGTCAAAATAAACGATAATTAGTGGGGGAAACTTTTCAAAGTTCGGTTTAGAAGGCACTAATCAGGGTAATTTCCGGTTTCTGAAAATAGATTGCGCCCCCGTCTTTCAAAGGAAGTGAGGGCACACAGGGCGCGCCCCCTGACTGAGGACACGCAGGGTGCACCCCCAGTGTGAGGGTGCGGTCACCACGCCCTCCCATTTCAAGTGGGGCGGGGGCACGGTATACTCTCTCTCCTACGCGCACATTCCGTGGGCCGTAACTCGCAAACGGGATGTCCGATTTGGCTCCCGTTTGTTGCATTGGAAAGAGGACATTAAACCG
Source organism: Cryptocoryne crispatula var. balansae (assembly GCA_036172225.1). Classification (NCBI taxonomy): domain Eukaryota; kingdom Viridiplantae; phylum Streptophyta; class Magnoliopsida; order Alismatales; family Araceae; genus Cryptocoryne; species Cryptocoryne crispatula. Next base: position 9,236,767 of record CM069931.1, on the reverse strand, counting down.
CAGTTCCTCAAGTCAGTAAACCAGCCAGCATGACTCCCGAGACATTCGCACGGGCTTTCTATCGGTTTACCCTCTCATGAAAAGCCAAAAACTGCGGCGGAGATCCGAAAGGGCACAGTTCCGGTCAAGTAATCTCGGGTCAATTCGGGATGGCTTAAAATGATGACCGAACAAGTCCGGTAAGGTCGGAAAATCTAAAATTATCAAAAAAATCCAAAATTAACCCAGTAAATGTGAACCGAAGCTCGTAAAAGCCAAAAAACCTTAAAATCAACTAAAACGGCCGTATGGCCCCAGTTGATGAAAATATATGGCTAAGATCGACCCAGATGACCTGAAAAGGCCCGGTGATGACCGGAAAGGCCTAACACGTGGTTCGGGATAGCCGTGTCAACAGGGATTGAAAAGTCATAACGAAAAGCTGTTATAGAGCAACGCCTACCGAAATGACTTCTCGGAAACCCTGAATGTTATGGAACACACGCGGGACTCCCGAGACCTTTAAGTATGTACCATTCAAGGTCGGTCATTGAGCAGACTTCGTGTTTTCACGATTAACGCACGGCTCTCGCTTGAAGGTTATGACGTTACTTCAAAAATCATCGGTCCATTCCCAACTCACGAGGGGCTCCACCAACGTTCTTAGCTCATCTCCACGAGGTAATCCGGATCAGATAACGATCAAATAAAGGATATCACCAATGGAATAGGAGTCTAGGGCTCCGAATCAGGCCAATTTGACATGTCTACATGAGGTGCCCAAGACGAGGAAGGATTTGTGTTGCTGTAGGTGCTCTAGGCAATCAGCTCAGGTCGCTAGACATGCAGGAGTGCTTGCAGGAGGCTAGGGAGGTTGAAGACATGTTACTGGAGAACATGGATTCTGTGGAAGAAGAGGAGGTGGTTATTAGTCAGGGTACATGATATTTATAATGGTTCTCAAGGTTCCAGGTTCCTGTGCTTGATGTGTGATTTCGAAGCTTAACTATGTTTATGTGGCCATACATATGCACTACTCTACCAAGTTGCATTTCCAAACATATTTTATATTGGATACTATTATCTTGATTACCAAAACATTTATTAAATGTGAAATGAGTGATTTTGAGAAACAATTTTCCTAGTAGTGATCGGTTGAAAATTTCAAACTTCTACTTTCTGCAGTTCAACAAGAGAACGAAGTGATAGACTGATAGATGCATCAAACAAGAAGGTTATTATGATAAGTATGATAATTATGGAATTTGAAAATCTGGAGTTTTAATAATGGGACTGACACTATTGGCTACTTGCTACTAAAGTCCATTATTCAATGACAAAGTCATTAAGGTTTATGAATCGAGTTTCAGGAGTAAGTCTAATCAATGAGGTTTTGATATTTAAGAACCAGTTTTGGTGCTAGATAAAACTGAACTTGGAAATTAACAGATGTCAAAGGTCCAAGGTAGAGAGTGACGATTTTGCGGTCCTTGCAGGTGCTTCATCGGACATCCCTAGAAGGGTAGCCTGGCTACCAGCATCCAATGGAGGTGACAATAGATGTGTCAAAGCTCTTAGTGGCTTAGGTGTATGTGTGTTTATATATATATATATATGCGATTGATTCCGATTCTCATGTTGGGTCTGCGGAAGCGTACTTGAATCCATCACAAATAAACCATTCTAGTCGACCTCTCGATCATGTCAGACCGAGTGAGTGCGAGATCTTCTCTCCTCACGTCTTCCCGTACAATCTCGAAGTTGATGGGGAACTCGAGAGCTCTTATAGTGAATATATGAGAGGGACCAAAACTCAGTCTCAAATATATAGAGTTAGCCCATCGTGACTCAAACCTTTAAGTTATCAGAATTGTAGATATGTCCTTAACACTAATGGGCTCCTTAATGATAATCTAAGACTTTATTTTTAATTAGGCCACCTGTACAGGTTAATGCTAACATTCTCCCACTTGGCCTCATAAAAATAATAAATTTATATTTCAAAACAGCCTTTGGATTATCAAATTTTGAAAACAATTGAAAACATGCCTATTAGTATATCTACAATTCACCTTTCATGCCTAGGCTAAGAGAACTTGTCAATATAGGTCATGGTGGTTGTATATAATCATTAATATACTTTCTTCCATGCACCAGAGTATCAACAAATTCATTTAACTAAGCTTGTAATCTGAGTACACATAATATCCCCACTTTAATGTTATAAGACAAGTTCTTCCATTTCAACCATAAGTGTAAACAAATACCATAACAAAATGAAAGAAACACACAATCATCGTCACAACACAGAGATCTCTAATGTATCAATTATACCATTCACTAATCCCAAACAATAGGACCCATGCCCTTTACATGTCCTGAAAAGACCTTAGGTGAAAGGGCCTTAGTCATGGGATCAGTAACCATATTAACACCATTAACAAAGCTAATTGATACAAGATGATTGCTTATCCTTTATTGTACAAAAAGATACTTAATGTCAATGTGCTTATTAGCACCAATTGACCTACTATAATTGGAGATGAACACTACAGAGGAATTATCACAATGAAGTCTCAAGGGTTTGGATATAGAATCCATAACTGTAGCCCTGAGATAAATTTCCTCAACCATAATGCATGAGAAGATGCCTCATAACTGTAAGGAATCGTCCATTAAAATTTGGTGCAGCGGAAGCGACGATTCCTATGGGTTCCTTTAGAATCCGTCTCAATCAGAACCGAACGACGAAAACCGAAAACCGATCAAATCGGGTTCGAATATACCTGATAGGGATTCATATAATCCCATGGAGAGGAAGGAGATGAGCTTCTCAAGCTCTACAAACCGTTCAAGTGTCCGGTCTCCAGCAGTATCCACACGAACTTCATCCACAGCAGGTTCTCCCTTCGCGCCGGCCTCGAGAACTCTTCCCGAACGGAGCTCCATCGACCATGGACACCTTCTAGAGAGAGGAGGAGGTAGGGAGGAGACTTGGGACGTGGTTTTCACCCTTGGCTTGATTGGGTTTGGCTGAAACCATTAGTATTTATAGAGAATTATGGAATTTTTCATAAAAACCCAAAATCTCTATAAATTACGTCCTTGCCCCTGTACTTGTGGATAAGTCCTTTTGTGTGTGACCCACTAGGCCCAATAACCTATTTGGTTGAGGCCTAAATAAAATAGAACAATTCTATTTAATTTTAATTAAATCGGTATCCAATAACGGATTAATCGGCCTACCGATCATGAAGGGTACAAGCCACATCCCATGATCCCAAATGGCTATGGGGATAATTTCATCTCCATTGAGCCTTTCCATCATCGATTACCACATGGATATAAACCCTCATCCATCCAATGTCCCGGTCGGAAAGGAGTACGGCATCGACTGTCAACTCCTTAGTGTACCGACTCTATAGGATCCTGTACTCGGAATTGGATCAATTGGAAAACTCCTTTTCCAATTATCCTATCTACCCTGGCCAGGGATTTAGAGTACTATCTCATAGGACATTCACTCTCACTTACCGAGAGTGGATGATCCCTTGTTGTTCGCTCAATTGCCTCCATCGGATTTTCCTTGTACCCGATCCATCGCTATATAGGACCATCTAAATTGTGATCCATAAGTCAATGGTCAATGCACAAGTTCCACCCAACAAGGCATCTTTGGCGACTCAGGTCAAAGGTCCAACCATGCAACCGTGATGATAGAAAACCCTGATAGACAGTTCGGTAAGATACCATTCAGGGTTTCTAATTCGGTTAGTTCAGTGAACTCATTCAACTAATGAGCACCTGTATGTGTATCTCAGTGTCTCCACACTAATTACCAATGAGATCGGTCGTCCTCATCACATGAGAAGACATCACATACACTAGTCTATCCGGATCCTTGATGTCCCGTCTCAAGTATCCTATGACTAGGAACATTTAGATCAAATACCTCTAAATGATCAATCTCATTATCATGATCTCATCATGATTTAATCATCATTGTATTTGATCAAGGACTTCATTATTATATTCGCATCTAATAAGAGCTTATAATAAAGATTTGCCTAATTAATTGAATAAGATATTTCTAGAAATGTCGAATCATATCATATATGATTGGCTTGTAGGGCATACATTTCTATCAATAACAACCAATAAATTCTGCTTCCATGGTGGATGTGGCAACTATATGATGTTTAGTACTTTTCCAAGAAACAACTCCTCCAGCCAACAAGAACACATAACCAGAAGTCGACTTTCTGCTGTAGGGCAACCTGCAAAATCTGTATCTTTATAACCAATCACCTCAAGGTAATCAGTTTTGCCATACGTGAACTCAAAATTCTTGGTCCATTGAAGATATCTCATCACTTTCTTTAAAGCTTTCCAGTGCTCCATTCCTGAATTGCTTTGGTACCTTGCTAACATTCCTAATGCAAAGCTAATATTAGGACGAGTATAGACTTGAGCATACATCATGCTCCCAAGGGCAGCAGCATATGGAAGAACCTTCATTTCCTGTTTTTCAGTCTCATTCTTAGGACACTGATGGAGGCCAAATTTATGACCATTAAAGATTGGCACAACACAAGATGAGCAACTAGACATTCCAAACCTTTCTAAGACCTTGGAGATATAAGCCTTCTGAGACAAACCAAGCAACCCTTTAGACCTATCACGATGAACCTCAATGCCAACAACACATGATGCATTACCCATATCCTTCATATCAAAATGATCAGAAAGAAAACTTTTAGTTTCATACAATAGCCCCAAATCATTAGTAGCAAGCAATATATCATCAACATATAGAATTAACATAATGAACTTACTACCACTGACCTTCAAATATATACATTGATCAGCAATGTTTTTTGTAAATCTGAATGACACAATGATATGATTGAACTTTAAGTACCATTGTCGGGTAGACTGTTTCAGTCCATATATGGATTTCTTTAATTTGCATACTAGATTTTCTTTTCATTTCAAACCCTTCAGGTTGCATCATATATACCTCTTCTTCCAAATCCCCATTCAAGAAAGCTGTTCTTACATCCATCTGATGTAATTCTAAATCAAATGCAACCACCAATGCCATTATGATTTTGAAAGAGTTCTTTTAGAGGCCGGGGCAAAAATCTCTCTATAATCAATGCCTTCTATTTGAGTGAATCCTTTAGCAACAAGTCTGGCCTCATACCTTTCTACTTTGCCTTTAGGATCACGTTTGGTTTTAAATATCTATTTACAACCAACAAGTTTAAATCCTTTAGGCAATGCAACAATATCCCAAACTTCATTTTTATGCATGAATTCAATCTTTTCTTTTATGACATCAATCCATAATTCAGACATTTTACCTTCAATGGCATCTTTAAATAAGAATGGATCATCATCATCATGAATATCATAATCACACTCTTTCAAGTATACAATGTAGTCATCTGAAAATAACGGGTCTCTTAACTCTCTAAGACCTCCTTACTTCCAGATGCGGAACTGCATTTTTATTATGAGTATGATCTTCATTTGGTGCATTATTAAGGATTTCCTCTTCATTGAGAATAACATTATGATCAGGTTGTAAATATAAATGTCATGATTTACTTGATTAGATCTAACATTCATAATAGGAGTAGCAGAGAATGAATATGTGATTTTTCCCAAACTCCACAATACATGGTGTTGAACTCTCACTAACCTCTCCATTCTCTATGAATTTGGCTGTACCAGTTTTTATAATTCTCATAATGTGGGTTGGTCAATAAAATCTATACCATTTAGACTATTCTGGATACCCAATAAAGAAACAATTAATTATTCTAGGATCCAATTTCTATTCTTGTGAATTATACATTTTGACTTCTGCTTGACAATCCCAAACATGTATGTGCCTCAAACTAGGTTTCTTACAATTGTTGGATATGTGGAAGTGTACCTGAATCCATCGCAAATAAATCGTTCGAGACAACCTCTCGATCACGTCGGACCGAGCGAGTGCGAGATCTTCTCTTCTCACATCTCCTCCTTGTACAGTCTTGTAGTCAATGGGAAACTCAAGAGCTCTTATCGTGAGTATATGAGAGGGACCAAGACTTAGTCTCAAATATATAAAGTCAGCTCATCGTGACTCAAACTTTTAAGTTATCAGAATTGTAAATATGTCTTTAACACTAATGGTTCCTTAATGATAATTCAAGACTTTATTTTTAATTAAGTCACCCATACATGTTAATGCTAACATCTCAATTGTCGATCTGTCCTACCGGATCCGGATCCGGATCCTTACGGACTTTCGGCGGTATCAATTCTGTCTGCCGCCCATAATATGAAATAGGGTTTTTCGTGCCTGTTTCAAACCCTTCCTTTGTCGCGCGAGGTTCCTCCAAGGGTTTCACAGGGTTTTTCCACTTCCATCGGCGACTAACCGTTCGGCGTCTCCCTTGCTTCCACCACTGCGACTCCGTCTGCAGCGATGGATGTCTCCGCGAGGCAGCTACTGGTCCGCTTTGTAACGAAGCTCTCCCCGCCTCTGAAGGCCGCGCCTAGGCCTATTGCGGTGCCCTCCCGCCTCACCAGAATGGGGCTCTCTGAGATCGTCAACCATATCCTCGGCAGTGGTGAGTCTTGTGCCATTCCAACCCGCTTCAGAGTTTCTCCTGCAACTCGGGAATTTAAGGTTCTTCGTTTGGTTTGCAGGGGACTCCGAGTATCAGTCTCAGCCGTTCGACTTCCTCGTCGATGGGGAGTTCATTCGGATGTCCCTCGAAGAATTTCTGCTCGCCAAAGGCATTTCTGCGGTAAAGTTTGAATTTTTAGGCGGTTTAATTTTTTGGGCTGTTCGTGACATTTTCTCTGGGTAAGCATTTCTTCCGGTGAATGTGAAAATGAGGAAGAATCATCCTAGTGACGTTGCAGTTAGTTGATTATCCCCCGATGTTTTCACTTTGAGTTATTTGACTTCTTTTTTTTTCTATTCATAAAAAAAAACGATTCTTTTAATGTTATTTTTAACGTCGAAGATTTAATCAATGTGTAAGTGATATTCTACAGGAGAAGGTACTAGAAATTGAGTACGTAAAAGCAGTGGTGCCTCGCAAACAACAAGAACCATGCCTTCACGATGACTGGGTCAGCGCAGTGGATGGTTCTGATGACCGGTAGTTGCATGCTTCTACCATTGCTATTTTTCAGCCATTGTGCTTTTATTTAAATTTTTATTTGATAGACCATATATTTAGATTTTAGTATAATTCCATGGAAATACTCAACTCAACTTGAGCCTTAGTCCCGAATTTATTGGGGTCGGCCATATAAATTCTCTTTTTTCAATTATGTCGATTTTGAGTTACTTCATATATATTTAAATCATTAAATTCATACTGAATTGTCCATTTTCAAATTAACTTAGATCTATCATATCTTTTTTTGTTTTTGTTATTTTAATATTTTTTATTTTTTTACTGAAGTCTCGTTAGGTCTACGTTTAATATGTTCAAACCATCTCAGTCTCACTTTTTTCAGTTTATCTACAAATATCGTTACTTTTATATTTTTTCTAATATATTCATTTCCGATTCTATCTTATTTAGTACGAGCACTCATTCATATTACACTTATTTTGATGCATGTTTTTTTTATTGGTTAACATTCACTACCATACAACATTGTAGGTCTTTTACTTGTACGATAAAATTTTATTTTTAACTTTAATAAAATCTTACAATCACATAGAACTCTTGTAGTCAATCTTCTCTTCATCAAACATGTTTTAGTTTTATGATTAACATCTTTCTCACATTCTCTTTCTTTTTGAATAATTAATTTAATATACTTGAATTGGGTTTTTGTGATAATATTACCTTATCCAAATTATCACTATCACCTACTTTTCTCTGATTTTCATTAAATTTACAATATATATTTTATTTTAGTTCTATTTATCTTAAAACCATTAGTCTCAAAAATATTTTTTTGCAGTTCTAAATTTCTATTTACTCATTGAGTCTCATCTATCAATACGACATCGTATGCAAGTATCATACACATATTACTTCGTATGGAAGGAGAGGGGCTACATAGTTTTATGTGATGGGGTGGACATCTATCACCAAGAGGGGCATGATAAATTTCTTGGTGTATTGTTAAGAGAGTACCACATTTCTAAAGTCGGTTGATGCTTCGGGTCAGATAAAGAACGCTGACTATATGTTTTTCATTGATAGATGTCGTTGTGGAGATGATCGGGAAAGACAATGTGGTTCAATTTGTGACAGACAATGAACCCTCCTACATGGTGGGAGGGAAGAAATTGGTGAAGAAGAGGTAGCATCTCTTCTGGATATTTTGCACAGAGCACTCCATTGACCTTATATTAGAGGATATAAGCAGGGAGGTTGTAGTTTCATACTTGTCAAACAAGCGCATGTTATCACTTCTTTCATTTATTCACATCCCTGTCTGCTATACATCATGAGGGAGTACACTGGAGGGCATGATCTTGTTAGGTTAGGCCCTACTAGGTTTGCCACAAACTTCATTGTATTGGAGAGTTTACATCAGCTCAAACATGCACTGGTCAAGTTCACCCAATCTGAGGAGTACTATTAGTATATGGTGGATCATCTGTATAACAAGGAGGATCAGTTGGAGATTCTTGTTAAGGCTGAAAGAAAAATCACCGATAAGAGATTCTAGGAGAGAATTGCCTACTAATTAACAATCATTAAGCCACTAGTAGTTGTTTTGAGGTTGGTTGACTCAGATGACAAGAATCAGATGAACACATTGTATGATACAATGGTTTATGCCAAATTGAAAATCAAAGACAACAATCTCAGAGGGTACAAGAATGGTGGAAGATTATAGATGACCAATGATATTGGACTTTGCATCGTGATGTACATGTTGCAGATTAGTCAGTGAATATCTCTGTACTTATTTACTTTGTACTTAGTCAATATTTAGTTTGTTCCTAATGTAATATGCTTAAATGATTGTAGGATATTTTTGGAACTCCTGTACCCAATATGGAGGATATATGTCCAATAATAATGAGCTATTGTAGGGAACTCTAAATTATTCAGTGTCTATGCCGATCTCAGTAGGATTGAACATAAGATGAGTTAGAAGTAAGTGAAAGTTGCATTAATAATTGGGAGTCAATAAATAATTGAGAATAATTAATCATTTTTTATTTATCAATTTTCAGATGTTACACTATAAGATGAGAGTTGAGAGTATACTCAGATACTGATTTGAGATATTCTTATGACAAAATCTCTTTTGGTATGTTTATTTAAGATTATGTTTTTATTATCTCCTTTTATAACTTGTAAATTTGTTAATTGCCTATAAAAGGTTGATTGTTTGCTTCTTTTTTTTGTAGTTGAGTAGTGGGTGCAAGTCAATGTGAGGAGTGGATGGAATCCATTGACTGCAGTTGTTATCAGGATATTGAGTCAGAGCATCAATTCCTCTCATTGTGAGACAAACTGTAGTATATTCAACCTGATACATACAAAGAGGAGGAAAATGTTGACCTATGATAGGCCGAAGAAGTGTCTTCTGCCATTATAACATAAGGTTGCGTATAAAAAATATCAAAGACCGACAAAAAATCTAAGAGAAGAGATTTGCACAGTTTACAGGTGGTCTATATGAGCAGAGACATAAATCATAGACAACATTTAAGGAGGTTGACATAGACCAAATCTATCAGGAGGAGCATTCACTTACTTCTTGGATATAGGAGATGGAAGTCAGGGATCATCCAACAGAGTTTGATCATGATGACTGTGCATGGGCAGAAGGAGAATTAGATAGTGTTGAAGTTAAGGATGTTCCACTTACTCCTCAGGCTCAGACAGACTCATCTTTTGCCACAGCAACTGTACAACAGCCGCCTTAGCCTCAGCCTCAGCCCTAGCCCCAGCTATAGCTTCATAGCCTATTCACAGTCCAGGGAGGACAAAAATAAAAGTGACGTCAAGAAAAATGAGATGATTTGCATAGTTGAAAAAAAATTGTGGGTACTGAGTCATCACATGATATAGCAGAAGGAGCAAAGAGAAGGAAATTAGATATAAGGTGGTGTCTTGTCAGCCCAGATAACAACGCACATGCTCCTTCACACTCCTCAGTTAATGATGATGAGCAAGAGTGCATACCGGCCACCTAGTCAGGAGGAGGAGGGATAGATGTATATAGAGCATATACATGTGTAGTAGCTTTTGACTCACTTGTTTTACGGTGGCCAAGACCATATTTCTATGACAAGTAGCCACCTACGCATTATGTAGAGCCAGATTCTCCCGCATTGGATGAGTTTCAGCGGCCATGGATTCCACCTCTTGAGCCTACTTACATGTCACAGTCCAATGCCTATGACTTGATTGAGATGGCAGCAACATTATTTTCATATGGATATGCACCTACATTAACAATAACACTAAGGACAACTCAGTCGTGGTAAGAACAAGAAGAAGAGGTGAAGCCCAATATCATAGATATCGACGAATGTTGAGTGAAATGTATACTTTTTTTATCATTTTTTCGTGTTATGATGTTACTTCTTATACTTTTTGTATCGTATCTTGGTATTATTATTTTATCATGTTTATTAGTATGTTGTCATGTTATCATGTTACAATTATTAGCATCTATTTCTTATCGTGTATAAATCACACTTTATGCATGCTTAATATTACATTTCATTTTCTACAAATTGTTTTAGTGAATTTTTTATTTTTCTGTATTTTTTTTATTTTTTTCAAGTTTTCTGAAGAAAACAACAGATTTTCTTTCTAGGAATCGGCTGATTCTGACTGATCTGATTCATATTGGATCGGTATGGACCGATTTTGAAATCCTTGGTCAGGTGTGAGTAAGTGGATCGACGATACACCCCGAACTCTTCTCCTAATCCCACACTCTCATTGCATTGGGGTCGGCTAGAGTGTGAATGTTGCAATGGAACATCCCTAGCACCGGAGCCTTCTGCTCCCCTCCTCCTCTCTTTTTCCACCTTATATGCATGCCTGTTTGCATGTTTCACTCTGCTCAGCTCAGAGTTTGCGGACGAGTTGTCCTTGTCCTCAGGATCAACTACAGTCTTTCCCTTCCCCTTTCTTTTCTTGGTTGGCAAATGGTCATCTCTACTTCTTATGAACTCATCGTGTAACTCATCCCTCTGTCCATTCCGAGTCCTCCTTTGTGAGACTTTTCTTGTTAGGTAAACTCTCAAAGCATCACTACTATTTTTAGGCACTTTGTCACATTTTTTTACATTGCCACCCACCCGACTTATGTGTTGTTTCAATCGAAATATTCCTCCATTCGCTTGCTTCTCACACCACTTACATTGCACTTTCTTCTTCTCCACATTCACATGTTATCGTACTCTCACCCAATATCACAGGAAGCCAATGCATTTAATACTTTTTACTCCACCATCTAAACTTCTTGTTCTGCAATATTAACAACTTAAAAGATTAAATAAAGTATTAAATAAACTAAAAAAAGATAACTGGCATAGGGGGAAGACTGAACAGCCCCCTTAGTAAGTTGTTCGGTGTGGACAGCCCCTAATGGGGTTGTTTGGTCATGGCAATCACCCACTGTGAGAAATGGGGAACTGTTATGACTCTTTATGAGGCAGTTCCGGTCCCTCTGGATGTGAAATGCATGTAAATGGCGAGAATCGGCTATGTAAGAGTCAATTGAGGTTTAAAATTTGTTTAAACTAAGTTTCGAAAGAGGGAGACTCATCAATGGAGAAAAGCTAAAGTCAGATGAGGAATCACTAAAATCCTCGGAGGGAATCATCAGAATTACCTTGGAATTGATTGCATCGGTCTTGGATCATCGGAATAGATGCCAAATCACTTAAGTTGCCATCAAAGATGCAAGATCGATGTTGGAATTGCCTGCAAGTCGCCGGAATTGCCAAAGAGAACGCCTGAATCACCAAGCCCTAGGTGGGAATTGGGATAGTCGGCTTTTCGGGGCCGATATGGACCTTAAATGGTCGATATCTGACTGATATCGGTCCCAAATTGGGCCCGAGATTGATCCAGATCTAGGACTTAAGTTGTCTCGGCCGAATCAGTCAGATCGACCGATTCTAGGCCTGAATTGGATTGATTCTGACTGATTCAACTGATTCCACCAAAATTCCAGCCAGAATTGGTTTTTAAAGCGGGATTATGGAATCGGCTGATTTTGATTTAATTGCAATCCATGCTTAACTGTGGTTGAAGTTTTCTAAGTTATAGGGACATACTTATGTTTCACACTTAGGAAATGTTAAAACTTTAAATACATGTTCATATATATGTTTTTGTCATATCAGTTGTATCCATATATTTCCATAAGTTTATTGTCATGATTATGAATGTTTCGAAAAATGAAGTTTGTACACTCTTTCCTTAATATATATTTTCTCAATAGACGATGCTATCGTTTGTCAACCTGATTCACATATTTTCAACGCTTTGTAATGCCACAATATCTCTAAGATTTCCTTATAGTTCTGATAATTTATGCAAAGCTAGAGGAGTCTGATGATTGGTTGGCAACGAAGGATCTATATTGGGTCACTTATCACGTACATCATTAATTCAAGAAGTTTTTTTTCTTAAGGTAACCAAGGTTTCCAAGTGCCTTAGATTTGACAGACGGGTCGTCAAAGAGCACTTATTATGTATGTCAATCACATGTCAATCACATTGGATAAGACGATGTCCAAAGATACTTTCGTAAACCCAATTGACAATGTCAAAGTCTTTAGTGTAGTTAAAATTTTTTAAGTTTATGAGAATATGCCAATGCAAGTTTGGAACAACTACTTGTTCATATACATATACTACACCAATCATATCCATATAGTTCCATATAACGTATCACCAAGATTATGATGCATGGAGGTTTCCACACCCCCTTCTCTGGTATCTATTTTCTCAATAGATGATTTTTGTATCCTCAGAACTGAACCTAGCTTTTTGTTTCTCTTGAAAAAGTTGAATTTCTTGAATCAGGAAAAACATGAGCAGTAGTCAAAAGGGATATACATTCTATTACTATTTGCAATGATTTAAAGTTTGGTGAGTCGGAGGTTGAAGTGTAAAGGGGAGACAATGAGGATTATTTTGCATATTGTTGGTCTTGTTTCTCTGGACATTGAAATGATAGTCTTCAGAGTTTGTAAGATCCTCAGGAGATTGCACTCCGTGATCTGTGATCCTTTAGACTTTTATTCAATGTAAATTTTTTTGCTTAACTTATGCCATGCTTTCATTCTGATTGAGCAGCAAAAGTCATTGTATTTTGTTTCTGTACTCACACTCTACATCTCTGACAGTTTCATATTGACGGGAAGCTATGACAATTGCACAAGGTAAATATCTTAGCGATTACTAGATTGCAACTTTTTTTTTCTTCTAAAGTAGTATGTAGTGGTTATCCTTTGGCAAGGATAAGGTTAAGCGAATATGAAGTTGGTGTATCACGTTATCCAGCAAGTTACTTGTACATCATTTTTGTTCTTTCCTTGAAGGATATGGAGAGATGGAAAGTCATGTTCTCATGTCCTAGAAGGGCATAGTGGTGCTATAACATCTGTGAGCATTATCAATGGAAAAGGTTGGTCTTACTCAACGTTGCTTTGTGTCTATGATTCTATATCATGCATCCTGTTCTTTACAGATAGTATCTTCATCACAAGGAAGTCAGAGTCAGAATCAGACACCAGGTCGGTGGGTGCCGATTCCTATCTTGATCCAGATCAGATCAGAAAATCGCCTGTTTCTATAGGAGAAAAACTGATTTGGAATTGGTCCAGATCGATCCTTCAAAAAACAAGGAAAAAACTTAAAAAATACTCCATATTGACTCATAGTGCTATTCCAGTCCGATTCTGATCCTTTTGGGGTTGATTCGGTGCTGAAATCCTGTGCCGAGGTGGTGCCGCCACCCCCGCAGCGTAAGTTTTGTCTTTCTCGCCTGATAGGTCTTACTGGGTCTGATGAACCTGGTAAGCTGGTTGGGAAGGGACAATGGTGCCACAGCCACCATAAGCAGCCAATTTCAGCAGTATCACCGGAATTGGTCAATTCAGGTCGAATTGACCATAGCTGATTCGGTCTATTTCGATGGATTTTGGAGGAAAATCGAGGTGGATTGGTCCTCCCCCTAAAATCGGGTTGGCATATGCTGATCCGATCTGGGGATTAGCCAATTCCACAATCTGTGCTTCATCAACATCGTACATCTCTTTATAGTTGCTTTTTACTTGAGTTCATTGACAAATCTTGATCCAGTCATCCACCAGTTTGTTTTCACAATTGAGGTGAATGCCACTAAGAAATAATCTTTTTTATAAATATCAAGTCAAGGTGACAGAATATCTTACCAAACTTTTAACGCATGATAGATTTTGAAAATGTCTCTAATGCTTTTTTTCTCCTCTGGTTTTTAAGATGAATTACGTAAGATGTTCGGGCATTTGTATATTTATATTTGTAGATAAATGTAGCTCTACTTTTCCTTGGTGCAAGAGTGAAAGAAGTGGATTGCCCATCCTTTCCTATGATGTGAATCTTTTAAAGATGCACAGTCAATTTTTTTTCTCCATGTTTTAATATTGACTGTCCTATTTCATATTGTAGCTGAAAAAAGTAGTACCGTATGTGTTGGTACAGCTTCAAAAGATAGAACCTTGAGGTTGTGGAAGGTATATGGTTCATGCTAAGTTCACTTGGCTTAAATCTAGGAAGTAGGAACATTAGTTCATTATTTATTTCATGCAGTTTGATGCTATGGTGGCTGTGGATAATCTAAATAAGGTCAGGGCATTCAAAGTGCTGAATGGTCATACAGCTGCTGTCCAAAGTATCGCATCTGAGCCTTCTGGAGATATGGTTAGTGCTTTTCTTTTTCTGTATTATTTTAGGGTTGCTTTAAATATTGTTTGGTTCTCTTTATTATGGTCGTTTGGTTCTCTTTATTATGGTCGGGCCTGTGAATTACTGAGCACCTTATATGGTTCTAGATATGTTCAGGGTCCTGGGATTGCTCTATAAAGTTGTGGGCAGTGAATGATGATGATTTAGAAGGTGATGCTGTGTCAGTGAAGAAGAGAAAGGCAGGCTCTGATATGTCTTTAAACGAGGAATCTCATCTTGAGGTATTTGTGAAATCTGCACTTGTCATTATCTAATTGATCACCCATTTGACACGGTAATGAACAATTATGAGAATTTCAGATCTTGCTTGGCAACATATGAAGAAGATTGCAATGATCAACTTCATTAAAGATGATTTGGTAAAAGATTTGTGTTGGTTTCCAGCCATGTAAGATGATTTTTAGAGAATTAAGATAAACACAGAAAAATGAATTCATTGCTAAAAGTACGGTGGATGTAGCTTTTAATGAAGTAATCTAGTCTCTAATACTTGGAAGCATAAGTAGATTATGTGCTTTTTTATTTTTTTAGAAGTTTGTGCAGGGAGTAAAGATAGTTTGGTGAAATAAATGCAAACGCTGACTGTTTAAACTTTGAATTTTTATCTTTATATAAAAAGATGGTTATTTTTATTTTTTGTTTTTTAAACATGGAGCTTTGTATACGAAAGGGCAATGGTGGTAAATTTGCTGCAATGTAACCTGGATCATGTTTCTCCTTTCTTATGTGACTGTGCATCGTTTTCTTACATTGGTGCTTCCCCCTTCTTTTTCATCTCATGGATGCTACTTCCTTGGTAGTTGGCCCCTCTTTTTTTCTGATTGCATCTCTTTGTTCTTTGATTATATGATGCTTCCTTTCAGTTTGCTTTTCAAAAGGTTCACGCATTCAAAAGGTAAACTTTATTTTAGGTCTTTTTAGTATCTTTGTTCTTTTCTTTCTTAATAGAAGTTTGAATTTTGAGTGTTTGTTCTGACCTCAAGTTATTTGGTTTTGAAAGTGGGAGAGATTATTTTATCCAAGGAAGGCTGGGTCGGGGGTCGGCCCGGGGTCGATTGGCCCAAAACCGACCTAGTCGGACAGGGTCGCAACCTCGGGTCAGACAGAGTCGGACTTTATTTATTTTATTATAAAAATATTTAAAAATAAAAAATATATATAAAAATAAGAAAAAATATAAAATTTTATATTATATATTTATGTATACATAAAAATATATACATAAATATAATTATATTTTTATATTATAATTGAATACGAATGTTTATCTATGTAAACAAGTAAATATATTTTTTTGTGATTATGTTGTATTAGTATATGTTGGGAAAGAGTTAATCTTAAGTGAGAAGGTAAAGATAGTTAAGAAACAATTTTATAAATTTTAAGATGTATCATATATTTATAATCATAAAATTTAACCATAGGTAATATAAATGATAGTAAAATATTGTTGTACTATCAACAAATGGAACGCTAAAAAAATAATTATTTTTGACAAACTTGATGTGTGTGTGAAAGAGAAGAGAGTTAAGATAGATCTTTATAAAATTTAAGTATACAACATATATTTATGATTATAAATCTTATATATATGTGATAGCATAAGTGATAGTGAAGTATTGTTATACTATTATTAAATGTGGCACAGAGTAGTCACGGATCGACTTGCACGGTCGGGTCGTGGGGGTCAAGGGGGCAATGCCCTTTGTGGGGGGTGTCGGGGGGGGTGGGGCAAAACTCCCTGAAAGAAAAACAAATTAAGTATGTAATAATAGTATAAAGAAAATTTTTTTGACTTAGGCTGTGGCCAAGTCGCCTCGGGGTTGGACCGGGTCACCTGATCTCCAGCCGGGCCACGCGACCCCAAGCCAAGCTGGCCCGGCCGGGCTATTTCTGGGCCGGTCGGCCTGGAAACTGGCCGGGTCGGCTGACCTGGCCGACTGGGTCACCATCCCGGCCTTCCATGATTTTATCTATTGATAATGAGTAAATCAGTTTACCACAAAACTGCAGTTCTGACCAAGGTGAACCCGGTGTTACCTTCTATTAGCCTCATTTAGTTTGTCATTAAAGCTTTGCCTGATGCCTATTAATATTTCCATCAGCAGAAATTCAAGTTTGAGTCACAATGATAATAAGTTTTGTTTCAACTTTCAATTAGGTGTTTATTACTTTGATTAGTCAATGATCTATGTTTTCAATACCTTCTGATCAAATTCGCAAGTTGACATTTTTATCTCTGGCAACAAAGTGGCTTTTTCCCTAGTGGATTTTTCCGCACAAATTAATATGATTTAATGTGTCGGTTTCCAATGATTATGAAACATTTATAGGGTTCATGTAGTATATGATTTAATATTTAACTACTCTAAACCCTGAGTCATCAGATCTTCCAAAGCCTCAAAACTGGATATTTAAATATAACTAATGAATGCTAATTTATTATGCTTTTTACTTTGGCTCCTGCAAGTGTCATGTTTTCGTGTTATTGCATTTAGTTTTCTATGAAGTTTGAAAAGCATTTTTTGATGTCCTCACGCAATTCACATCAGTTGATCTTATTATTGCAGGGGGGATCTGTTTCAACCTTTAATGGTCACAGTCAATGTGTATCATCCGTAGTTTGGCCTGAACGTCGGACGGTATATTCTGCATCATGGGATCACTCAATTAGGCAGTGGGATGTTTCAACTGGCGAGAACTCATGGAACTTGGTATGATGATATTTTTTTCTTTTGAATGGCTAGACTTATGTTAATTACCTTCATACAAAAATTTAACAACATCGTCTTTATCTGGCAACTTATTACCTGGCTGGAGTACCAACGTGATATGCATCACAAGAGGAAAGGAAAGGAGAAAGGACAGGTAAGGTCGGTAGTTGGAAGCAAGGATTGTCATCTCGGATCTCGGCTTCGTCTCGGAAGCGTGAAAGAGAAGAGATCTCGTGAGATTCTCGGAAAAATCTCGAGAAATCGGATCTCGGATTTCATTTATGCAGGGTATACTTTACCTAATGATTGCTATCTCACATCTATATTTTATCTCACAGAGATCGAAGATAAGATATCTCGAAAAAATCTCAAAGGATTAGATCTTGGAAATACCAATCAATGTGTATGTTTAAATGTAGAATGTCATATAATCTCTTTAAAAAGGAAAAGAGAACTCATATTAAATATTAAAATAAGTTGTAAGAGAATTAAAAGCGTAGTACAGAGATAGAGATGGTGAACTGTTGTTAGCATGAGACATACAAATGATCTTATTTCAGACCAAAGTTTCATCTTGAACAATATGGATAGGTGATTGATAACATTTTGGGTTAATTGTACATATATAGTCATTAAAATATTAAGCTATGAAATTTTATCAAACAATAATGTTTAGATGAATATTTGGATGGATTCCATAATAAAATTGGCAATATAAGAAAGAAACTTAACAAGATCATCTAACAAGTTGGGGATAATAATAGGCGGAGAAGATCTAGGTATCACAAGTACTACATAGATATTCTCGTTTCGGCGATCTCGTTTCTCGGACGCACAGAAGAAAAGAGATTCTCGGGAGATCTCGAGAGATTCTCGGGAGATTGCATTCCATGGTTGGAAGTGCTAAAATTGCAATAGATAGGGAGGTTGGCAAAATGTGTAGATCCTTGAGCTTATGGGTTTACTCAAGGTTCTAGAAAGTGGGTTGTGAAGGAAATGATAAACGTGCCAAGATGTGATGCACAAAATGCTATGAATATGGGGTTGGTCCAAGTTTGGGCCTTAAACTGATGCAATACTATACTTTGTAAATCAGGATTGTCGTACTGGCAGTTGATTCATTTCCGTCTATCAAACTATCGGATTTCATGATGAATTGGGCAGTTCTTCAAAGTCATAAAAATCTCTTTGAATGTGCAGCATATTGATTGATATCATCAATGGCAGTATCCAGCTTTTCATATCCATGAGAATGATGGCCATAGTTGTCAAGGCGACAAGGCGCCCAAGGCGTTGAAGGGTACCGATTCCGCTTAGGCGACAAGGCGGCCGCTTAGGCGTCGCCTAGGCGGTCAAGGCGGTATTCAAGGAAGGCTGAGTCAGGAGGTTGTTATATATAAAAAAACATAAATATAATTATATTTGTTATGTTATAATTGAATATGAGTGTTTTATCAATGCATATAAATAAATATGATGTGTGTGTGAAAGAGAAGAAAGTTAAATAAATTTTTAAAAAATTTAAGTATATAACTTATTTATGATTATAAAATTTATATATGTGCAATAGTATAAGTGATGGTAAAATATTGTTATAATATTATTAAATGGGGGGAGCGCAGAGTAGTCGCGGATTGACCCAAAAAAGTATGTAATAGTAAAAGTGAGACCGAGAGAGAGAAGAAAGAGCTGAAAAAGAACTTAATTAAGTATATAATATATGTTTATAATCATAAATCTATTATCTATCAGAAGTGGGAGTCTTTTTTTCGTCGACAAGCATATAGTCTCCCTTGTTGTCTAGATACATCCTCTCTCCTCACAAGGTTATTCAATTGATTTGTGGTATATATCATTTTATTACACCTCAGATAAATAATCTTTTATTGTCTATATTTACCGTGGACTCGTCATGCTATTTTCTTTGAACATAAATAGTATATTTGTGATAAATAATTATATAAATAGTTAAACTTTTGTTATATAAAAGATACAAAATAAAAGTAAATATTAATGATAGTAGATTAGATGTAAAAATAATACATTTACCGTGAACTCGTGATGAGTTGATAGTATCTTAGGTTTGTGATAAATAAATATTTAAATAGTTAAAATTTTGTTATATAAAGAATACAAAATAAAAGTAAATACTAAAGATCTTTAGATTAGATCGATAGTAATATGACATTTATTAATTTATTTTTGTATAGATTAATGTAAATTATATTTTCATAAATCAAATTATTTTTATTTTTATAAAAATCAAAATTAGGACAAAGTTTCAATTTATTTAAAATAACTTAACACTTTACGCTGATAATAAAAATATCCATTACCAAAATCTATTACCCTCGTCGCGTTTTAAAATGATATTTTATTATATTGACGATTAATAAAGTGTGCAAACTACGAACTTAACATCTAATATCATTGTTTTTCTTTATACGATCTCATTTTGTGTGCGTAAGAAATGCAATGTTAATCACCCTTTTACAAACTTTGTTATATAATAATTGTCGACACTGACATCTTTAATAGTTGATATTATCTATTTTTTAAAAGAAAACTAATATTGCATTCTATTATTTTATACGGTGGTATTATAATTGTATTTTGTGTAAATATAAATGCTATATCATTATTAAAGTATGACATAAAATTGAAATATCTAAATATGTATTTACTAGAAAATTAAATAAAGGTAAAAAATGAAAGCATCTAAAAATGATAATCTTATTGATAAATCTATTCCTTGCTTGGTGCTTGTTATTGTCACAAGATTCAACAATATAATATGACTTTTTGTTTGGACACGACAATATAATATGACATCATGATATTTTTAAATAATGTGAAATCAACAACGGTCGAATAGTTCTAAGACATATTGATGGTAAATTATAAAATATTTTACTAATAGATTCTCGGAGTAACATGAAAATTTAATGACATCTTAATTATATGTATTCATAAAATGTTTTGACTTGATTTTTTATTTGTGTAGTTTTATTTATAAAACTTATAAACTACATTACGTTATTATAAAATTTAAAAATTTGTTTGGCGTATGTATTCGTTCACGCTTTAACTTTGCTCTTACATCGCGTAGGGTGTTTGGTTGCCTGATAATTTTTTGTACATTTTCGCTGATAAAAAATTATATCAAAATAATGTGTAAGTTAATCGATAAAATATATTTATCAAGTTTGGGAAGATATGATAATAAAAAAATAGTAGATACGTATATGAACAAGGTGGGAGATGACATGATTAAAAAAGTGTCACTTGCTTTTTTGTTCGTAAAGTAAAACTCTTTAAAACCGTAAAGTTGTAATGATTGTCGAATACCTCTTGGAACACGTTTTGTTGCGAAAATATAAAATTGTAATAAAATCTCAAATTTATCAATGCATACAAACATCCCATTACGAAAATTGTTTGTGATATTTTTTCTATATAAAATACAATAAAATCAATAATAAAACTACGTTGGTTGGGTTAGATTAAAATTCTTTCTTTCACGATTTTTAGATTGTGAAGATTTAAAATGTATCTTTAGGAACTAACTTTTTACGATTTAATAATTTCGAACCTCGGGGATTTTTGAACTCTTTAAGTGTTTAATTAGTTTTCGTATTTCTAATCTTTTAAATTTCATGTTTCGATCTTTTTAGATTTCAAAGTTTTGGAGTTTCAGATTTTGAATCCCTACCCTTTAATTTTTAGATTTCATAACTTTCGATTTCGATGTTTTATAATATATATCTTTTATATCTTTTATATTTTTACATTAATTAAAATTTTCTACTTTACAAATTTTTATATTTTCTATCTATTAATTAATCATTTTTTATTCAACGAAGTAGGAGTTAGCTACTTACTAACTACACAACATTATCTTTAATCTCCATTATAAGGACAGCGTATTTGACTTATACTATTTCACTTCATGTAAATATACATATTTGGTTTGCGATACAAAATGTTATCATTTGAGCGATTCTCTCTCTCTCTCTCGTATTTTGTTGAAGATGTTGGGAGTTGAGAGAGTCGAATAAATGAGAAAACTTTGTATTACGAACGAGTCATCAAGTAGTTATTTTAAATCTCGTAACATTTTAATGAAACATATTGTGAACTAAGTCATCAAAGTAGTTACTTTTGGACCTTTCCTTAAATTTCCAAGGTCTCTCGTATTCAATTAAAAACCTCTAGTGCTTTACAATTCAAACCTAACTAATACGTTTTAAATAAATAATCATGAAATCCACAAACTATCTAAAATATTGCCTTCGAAAATAAAATATAATATGTTATTTAAACTACGTGAACATAGGCGTTGTTCCCTCGTCGAAATCGTCGATTTTCACTGTGTTACGAGGCACTCTGGCATCTCAGTATTTTCCGTCTCCACCTCCCGACGTCGTCTCCGCCCCCGTCTCCTCGGGGTACCGCCTCTCCCTCCTCCTTGTTTCTCTCTCTCTTCTTCTTCTTCTTCTTCTTCTTCTTCTTCTTCTCTCTCTCTCTCTCTCTCTCTCTCTCTCTCTCCCCCCCCTTCCTGGTTGGTTTGCTCGGGTGAATCTTTGTTTATTTATCCTATCTCCCACCGATCGTCCGATCGACATTAAGTCGCTTGATTCGTCTCGGTTTTCCACAGCCAGTCCTCTCGTTACTCCACAAATCCGTTCATCCCTACGGTTACTAAGCACAGCCTGCCATGCCTTTGGCCGCCGGCGTTTCCTTCTCCAGAAAATCTCCAGTCTCTACATATCCTATCAATGGCATTCCTCATGTCTCTCCCGTGCCTATTTTTTCATCTTCTCCTTTACGTATGATGGTGTCGGTCTCTGGCATTAATAGCAACCGATAGTACCATCCGATTAGATTTTGTTGTTGTGTGATGTGTTACCTCCAAGTTCTCGAATCGTCGATCGGGAATTTGTCGATGGAAGATATGTCCTTTAACATCTCGTGTTTGTCGTTCTTCTCCTTGATCCTGCTGCTTTCTCGTCCCGCCATTATCCTTGCCGTTACTCCTTGGTTGCAACTTTTCTCCGTCGGCCATCGGTTCTACGAACACGTCATTCCACGTAACACCATAGGTCTACATTATGGGCTTGGTGTATGCCGAAGAATGACACCTTGTCGTATGAAAACCTTGCTCTCCTCTTTGTGTGAGCTGAGTGTTGCCATTTTATAGGAGATTTGCCGAGTGAAGTAAAGAGGATATACGCGGCTGTGAGACCCTCCTACCTCTCGCCGGTTCGTATCGGTTTTTCGCCTTCTCTGGACTTTGATTGGCTTCGAGATTCTCACTCTTTCCCGGCAATGCAACATCTTACCTTGACATAGTAAGAGGAGTTCTTGCTAGACTCCTCGAATGGTGACAATGGTGGCCTTGGAGTGCGCTCCGTAGTAGCTTTACCCCTTCCCCTCGTCTCACATGCTTTTTCTTTTATATATGTGATTATATTTTTTATCTACACTTCATCGTTCCCTTTTTCATGGAGCAACTTTACTCTCTTTTCTTATTATTCTTAATAAGTTGGTCGTCAACTTTTGTACTCTACATGAAAAAGAGACTTGACACACCCAAATGCTACTTTTTAAGTATCTAAGGAGACTTCACGGTATTGTTAAAAATGTTTTCTCATTACGTTTGTATATTTTCTTTTTTTCTATATGCGGTTATCTTTTTTATGTTATTTGTTTATCAATACCTTTTCTCTTTATGTGTACATTTGGCAATTGAGATGTCTTTAGTCGCACGTACTACATTTCTCGTGTTTTCCCTTTACGTACGTTGTTAAATTTTTTATCTTTACTTCTTCGTTCCTTTTACCCTTAAGTTACTCTCTTTTCGTATTGCTATCCCGCATTTTTCATTATATATGAGAAAGAAGTCAAAGAATGATAGGTAGGGAATAATTTATTATTCTCCTACCTAGCAAGAAGTGTAATAGAATTAAGAGGTTCCAAAATTGGAAATAAAAGTCTAACTAATGTGATTTTATTTTTTATAAATGCGATTCAAATGCCCTATTTATATACAATGATTTAAGCTCGGTTTTGTACCATTAAAAGACCTAGATATTTTATTTAAAAGTTTCACTCAAAAAAGGTAGCCATTTCTTATAATTACTATTTTTTAAAGAAATGAATATTTTTATTTTTTGGTGAATGTAAGATAAAGCTATTTGTATTAATATAATTTATAAAGTTTAAGGAAGGACTTGAGTCAATTTGAAATTGGTTGAAAATATGATTAAATCGAATTCATCTAATCTAACTTGCCACTTCTTGATTATTGATTATGACCAATGAGTAATCATATCTAAAAATTGAAAAATGTCACTTCGCATTGTAAACCTAAAATGTCAAAAGTAAAAATGAAATAAAGTAAGATGTAAGCTCTTATTATGAAAAGGAAATTCTCGAATTTAAAATTTCTATCCCGAAGTTTAAGCGAAAATTTGAATTAGGCTTTGTAGACTGATCGGGATTTGGAGCAATTTCTATAGGTCTCAGTAGTGGACCAATATGAAGAATTAGGCTTTGTAAACCCAATTAAGATTTTGATTAATTGTTATTCCTAAGCCAATTGGGATCGGGTGATGTCGTCATAAGGTGAGTTTAGTTTAAGTGAAAATTAGATTAGATCTGAATGTTCATTCCCATTCAAGTTCTTTCGTGTGCCAAAATATTTTACATTGTTATTGTTGACGCAACATGATCCCACTTTCTTTCTTTTAGGTTTTTTTTTGTGAAGTGGAAAGTTTGTTGGTTAAGTGGGAGTGGGACACATTAACGTTGTCAATTCGGAATCTGACTTGCTAGGAACAAAGTAAAGTTTGAAAACATATTTCTCACTCACCTATTTATATAACTTCTTTGAGATGTATTCATGCATGGATGGTAGTTTATCGTGACTCAGATTTTTGGTGAGTAAGCAAAAGTTTTGTATCAAAAGCATGAGTGGCCTTTTTGTTACTCCATATCTCTAATTGACATCATATTTTCGTCTTACCTATTTTGGATTGATATATGATAATTTATGTTGTAATATTTACTTCTTGTTTGGTTGTAGTGGATGTCTTCATTCTCTGCATCTTATTTTTCTTTCAAAATTATCTTCATTTTCATTTGAAATGTATAAGTTTAGAAATATAAAAATATATCATAACTAACTAGAATCAATCAATCAATCTTTACATTGGTTGCAAATAAATATGTATAATAATAATAATAATGTAAAAGCAGTGTTATTTATAATATTATAAACAATCCTTATAAATCAAAGTTGTTACATTCATATAAATGTCACTCAAATTAATATTGGTTTGGTTACCAATTTATGTGTATATTTGAAAAGTAAACTATAACATTTATAATTTAACTAATTTTTTTATCTTAATTATCTTAAAATTTTAAATCTAATCGATATATAATATATTATTCGAACACGTGCGAAGCACGTGACTTGACTAGTGTTAAATATGTATGGTAGTATAAGTGATAATACAATATATTAATATATTCAAACTATCATTAAATAAGTGTCCCTTGTGAGGGGTATCAAGGGAGAAAAATCTCTAAAAAACTTTTTTTAATGATGTAAAAATACCCAAGGCGCCTTGCCAGGGCGCCTTGGGCGCCTAGGCGCCTTGCCGCCTAGGCGGGCACCTTGACAACTATGATGATGGCCTGCTTTTTTTTGATGGACTGGACAATGTGACCACAACCTTCATAGTCATGTGGATTGAAGAACGTGAGCCAAAGGTTGAGACCTAGTCAGGTGGTCATGGTGCCAAGCAACTGGACATTTACGTTGCTAGGGGATATAGTGTAGACTGAAGAGGGCTATTAGTTATAGATGGTTCAGAAACAGTAGCCACAGAAATAGAACCATATGCAGTCTGACGATATTGCTTGAGAGGAAACCATCAAGTCCACCAGAGATCGATCATGGTTCAAGAAGTTGAATCGCCACTAGAGTTAAGAGGAATGGCTGTCACACCATCGCCGGATCTGGGGCAAGGTTTGCCGTCTCGGATTTCGACTTTGTCTCGGGGGTGGAAGAGAAGAGATCTCAGAGAGATCTTGGGAGAGATCGACTCTCGGATTCTCGGATCAAAATGTATATATGTAATATGTATAAAATGACGAACATAACATAATATGCTATTAAGATGGGAGTGCATCAATGAATTCACATACATTACATGAAAATAATTAACACAACATTTTTGCATACTAATTATGTGAATAAACAATCACAAAACACTCTCAATGTTAAACTCCACTCCCACACCAACTGTGTGAATGAATAATAAGAAAATACTCTCAATACTTAAAAGATGATCTGTGTGCTTCTGATATATCACTTTATTGGTCACTTAGTGATTGTTGTGCTACAAAATCACTAACAAAATCACAATATTCAACCCATGACATATGAGACTGACGATCTCCCTCTCGTGGTAAATTGAATCTTTGTTCATGAGAATCAGAGATGTTTGAAGAGTCATCTTGTGTTGTATATTTATAGCTATAAGGACCATGGCTATGACCATAACCATAATAACTATTGTTATAAAGTATGTTTGAAGGAACATGTTCACTTGCAATATGTCCATATCCATATGAAGATTCATCTCCTTCATTATAAAATGCATATGAAGAACCTTGTTGCATTTTCCCATATCCATGTCTATGTCTATATTCATATGATGATGAATCTTAAGAATGTCCATATCCATAATATCCCCTATCAGAAATATTCATTGAACTAAATGTGTGAGAAAGATCATATTTCTCAAGTTGTGACTAACCTTGTTGATTTGACGGACCAACACTCTTCTTCTTGCGTCTATATGTTTTTTCACGTTGTTGATAAACTTCCTCAACATCATTAATGGGGAATGGTTCGTTTTCTTCTATATCATCAGCACCACCATCACGAAAGACATTATCTCTATCTTCATCATCATCATTTCCATGTCCATCGGAAGCATCCATATCAGAGGTTGGATCATCATTGTGAAGATGAGTTGACTCAGAAGATGATTGAAGAATTTGTTGTACAATTGCATCTACATCCATTTCAGTTTCACGTGCAGCATTAACAATTTCTTCAGATGGACGACAATCATGTTCATCCATATCATTGTTTGCAACCCACTCAGCATAAGGGTTTTCTCGATCATCTATGTCATTCTCTTCTAATAGTGCAAAATAATCAAGTGGGTCATCTTCTGGATCACCTCTTTGCTTTTGTTCAGTATCCATTCTCCTTACCTTTAGCTTCATATTATAACGACAATAAACTAGTTTCTTCAACTTTGAATATGGCAACTTATCTTTAGGTTTTGTATGTATCAAAGAAAAAGTGCTCCAATTTCTTTCACAAGGAGAAGATGATGAAGTCTGCGATAAAATTTTAATTGCAAGTTTTCTTAAAGTTAGGGAATCATCTCTGTACATTTTCCACCATTCACCTGAAAGTGAAATAAATAATCATATATTTGTAATTCGAACCAAGTAAGTTGTCTTTTTAATTAAATAATTACTAACCTGGCCTGATAGATTCTTTACTTGCAATAGCACTTTTTGTCCCAAAAGAGGTCAATGCATCTCTAAACTTTATAATCTAGTATATAAAAAGATTTAATGTTAATATCAAGTTAAAAGATGAAGTCTATAAATATCGTAGCGTTACCTTATTTTCAAATTGGCCCATTCCTTTAGATTTTGGAAACAACTTCTCGTAAATTTGATGAAGTGCTTTAATAAGTGCTTGATTGTCTCCAAGATGTAATTTATATTGATACTTTGGATTGAGAAAATATGTTGTACATGCAAATATTATTATTCAAAATGTTAATTTTATACATTTATAACAAAAGTTCATACTTTGGGTAAAGGAAGAGAACATCACAGCCTTGTAGATAGGTGCATCTATTGATTTTGCCCATCTATCATCTATGATCTTATGAACCCATGTGTAATTTCTTGGTGAAGTTGTCTTTATCACGTCCTTCATCACAATGATCGCATGATATACATTACCCATGGTTGGATAATTTTCAGTGTCTATCACTCTCAAAACTTTATACATAGGTTCCATGATCTTTATCGAATCTCTTGCATAATCCCAAAACATAGGATTGCGTATGATTTGTTTCACGTTCTTTCTAATAAGAGTGTTCCTGAACTCTGAATTAAACCACTCTGAACAAAGAAAGAAACCTCTCAAACTATCTTTTTCACGCAACAAACTTTGCAATGCAAGATAATTTGTTGTAAACCGGGTGACATCAGGTCGAACTAAATCACGTCCTCAAGCCTTTCTTACTTGATTCACGATCTAATCATGATTATATATGAAACGTATAACAATTTGACTCATGTCTATAGCTTTTTTTACCATAGAATTATTTGCCACATATTCAAATATCAAATATATACAATGAGCAGCACATGGTGACCAAAAATGATTATATTTTGATGTCAAAAGTGTTCCGGCCTTTTTATAACTACTGACATTATCGGTTATAATTTGTATAACCCTATTTCTTCAACTTTCTTAATATTGTCCTCCATCAACTACATAATGAACTCATGATTCTTCTCTCTACCTAATGTATCAACAGAATCTAAAAATATAACATTTCCTACACTATAAACCATAAAGTTAATGATGGACATTCTTGTGGGTCCTGTCCATCTATTATATAAAAGAGGACAACCATGGGTATCCTAATGTGGTTCAAGTTTTTTTATTTCTATTTACATGTCTACAACTAGTTCATCCAAATAGTTTCCTAATATGTCTTTGGGTGTGAGAGGTTTGACGCTATGTATAATATTTTTTGCTTCAACAATCATATTCTTGTAATGATGATCTCCTGCAACATTAGCTAGAATATGATTGAATATAAAGAATTTTGAAACCATCTTACTGAGCGATTTTCTTAAAGGTCCTTCGTTTACCATTTTCTTCATTCTTTTTTTGTCGTGCATCATCTGATTTGTACAAACTACCTTCTATAGCTATACCTTTACCAATACCTACTGATCTATGTCCACCACGACACATGAAGTCAATTATGCTTCGTTTCATTCGTTTCATTCCACTTCCACTTCCACCTGCAATTTCTGCGGCACCACTACTTCCAGCACCAATTGTTTGTGAATGTCTTATTTGTCGCTCGGATTCATCAATTTGCCATCTAGCTTCAGCAGATGCTTTTGCAATTTTCTGTTGTATTCTTTCCTCAGATCTTTCTTCTTTATCTGACGAGAAACCTTTAGAACATAGTTGTCAAGGCGCCCAAGGCGTTGAAGGGTATCGATTCCGCTTAAGCGACAAGGCGGCCGGCAGCCGCTTAGGCGTCGCCTAGGCGGTCAAGGCGGTATTCAAGGAAGGTTGAGTCGGGAGGTTGTTATATATAAAAATAAGCATAAATATAATTATATTTTTTATGTTATAATTGAATATGAGTGTTTTATCAATGCACATAAGTAAATATAATGTGTGTGAAAGAGAAGAAAGTTAAATAAATTTTTATAAAATTTAAGTATATAACTCATTTATGATTATAAAATTTGTGTAATAGTATAAGTGATGGTAAAATATTGCTATAATATTATTAAATGGGGGGATCATAGAGTAGTCGTTGATCGACCTGCGCGGTCAGGTCGCGGGGGTCAAGGGGGCAGCACCCCTTGTGGGGAGTTGTTAGGGGGGTGAAGCCCCCCGAATTCAAAATAATATGTAATAGTATAAGTGAGACAGAGAGAGTGAAGAAAGAGCTAAAAAGAAACTTAATTAAGTATATAATATATATTTATAATCATAAATTTTAAATATGTATGATAGTATAAGTGATAATGCAATATATTAATATATTCAAACTATCATCAAATAAGTGTCCCTTGTGAGGGGTATCAAGGGGAGAAAAATCCCTCAAAATTGTTGTTTTAATGATGTAAAAATACCCAAGGCATCTTGCCTGGGTGCCTGGGCTGGTGTCTTGGACACCTAGGCGGGCGCCTTGGGTGCCTTTTTGGCCCCAGACAAGGCGCCCTTGGAAAAGCGTCTTGCCGCCTAGGTGGGCGTCTTGACAACTATGCTTTAGAATGATCACCCATTTGTCGAAGTTCATCCATGACTACTTCTTTTGCCAATTTACTCTTCATAGTTTGTATGTTTTTTTTAGATTTTAAATCTTTCATTTGTTTCCGCACTTCAAGTGGGCAAGTGACACATTTACTTACATCTGATCCTTTGTCTCCAATCAAGTGGTTTTTCAACCTAGTAACACCACCTGTTTGCATTACTTTTTCACAAAAGTTACATTTGGAACCCTTATTACCAACAGGAGTTTCATATTGCCGGCCTATGTCATTCGCAGACATCTTTCTTCGGCAATTAAAAATATAAAGATATTTAATAGTCTTACCTAATAGAACTTCTGCAATAAGAAGGTGATTGACAATTAAAATTGTTTCTAATATATATTCTGTAATGTGCACCACGATATTAGTTTATTAATATAATATATATTATGGCAATATTTTATATTAACTTTATATATTACTATTATATATAAATTCTTATGTAATGTTATTATAATTAATCTATATATTAATATTTAGTAATTTTTATTCTATATAATTTTTTGCTATGTTATTATAATTGATCTTATTATATTTATATACTATAAAGTATAAACAGATCAAAAAAATAGATTACTATTCAATATTTTTATTACTTATAAATTTTATATAATATTCTTATTATTAAACTTATTAAATGTGACTATAAAATTTTAAAAAATTTATGAAATATACTAATATTTTATAACTTGTATTACGTTCATATACTATATAATTTTTTATACTTACATTAAACGTAATAATTTTGATTATATTTAACCCACACGCCACATAATATCTTATTGTATATAATCTTTATATATTAAAACAAAAAATATCAAGAAGTTAGTTAAATATTTACATCATATTTAATAAATTTTATCATATTTAAAGTGCACAATATCTTATTATGTTTCAATGAAATATATTAATTTATATTGTGTTTATAAAGTTAATAATATTAATTTTGTTATTAATATCATAGTTTATTATTATACTATACACTTTACATTGTGCATCCGCATACTTAGTTGACATTTAAAAATATATGATAAAATGTATAGCTTAAACTTTATTTTTAACATTATATTGCATTAAATATATTCATTAAATAGAAAAAAATATATGTAATATTTTACTTACTTATAATTCTTATATTGTGTTATTATAATTTATCTTATTATATTTAAATTATAAAGCAGAATAAAATTAAAAAATAGATTAATATTCAATAATTTCTGTTACTTACAAATTTCATATAATGTTACTATAATTAATCTTTTTATCTTTAACTAGAAACTTAAAAACTTATGAAATATGTTAACATTAACGATTACGTTAACGTTCATTTTAACGTTAATTTTTTGCTTTGATGGCGACAGCGACCTCCGACGACGGCTCTGACGGCGGCGGCGACCACCGGCGGCACTGAGGGCTTCCTCACCCTCCGCAGTGGACAGGTCGATCGGGAGATTAGGGATGAAACAAGGCACAGTCGCTAGGTAATCGCCGTCAAAGCTGCCGCCGTTGGACACCGCCTTGACAGTCGGAGAGCGGAGAGCCAGAGACAATGCTATCGTGACAGCCGGAGGCAGAGAGTGGAGACAAGTGGAGAGATCGTCGCTGCCTTGGTAGGTTGCATTTGTGCTTCTTCCTGCTACTTTGTCTTCCTTGGGGTCTGGCGAGGGGTTTTAAGCACCCACACAATACCTTCCTTAAATGCGTGCGGTGTGAGGGACCCCTTTGGCCGACCGGCAAGGACGCCATCAGCCATCTTCCTTTGCCCTTTCTCGCCACAAGGCATCTTGTGCCTTTGTACACCCGCGAGACACCATGCCCCTTAGTTTTGGGCATCTCGTTTCTCGTCATGTCTGCGAGACCGAGATTCTTGCGAGATCTCGCGAGATGACGAACCATGATCTGGGGACAGGCATAGTATACATCATTGATTGCAGAATCGGCGGAATCGGTCCGATTTCGACCGATTCCCGGCGGAAGGACCGATTCCGGGAAGAATTCCGCGGAATCGGTCTGAATCGCCTGGAATCGGTCGGAATCGATCCGATTCCGACCGATTCCATGTGGAATCGGTCGATCCGACCGATTCTTCGGAAGGCCGGGTTGACCCGGCCCCGGTTCGATTCCCGGTTCACTCTGGACCGGGAATCGAATCGATTCCGGCCCTTTTAGGGTCGAAATCGACCGCGTAGCCGGGCCTCGGTCGATCCGCCCGGCGGAAGGAGGAAGCGCGAGCGATTCGGCGCGATCGGCCGATTCCGGCCTCGGTCCCGTCGATCGGGGGTCGGTCCGGCCCGATTCCACCGATTCCGGCGGTCGGGGGCGGTTCGGGCGGTTCCGTTGATTTCGAAGCTCGTTCTTGAAGGATTCCGCCGATTCGAGCTCGGATCGGCATCGAATCAACCTCTTCTTCGATCTTTGTAAGGTTTTTTGGTAAGATTTCTTCGCGAAAACTTCGTACGTCTATTCTTACGCGTTTCGACGAGTTTGAGTGTCGTTAAACTTTACGATTTGTCGAACAAGTTCGTTTAAGTTTTGAACTATCCGGATATGTCCATTTTGCACGGGAAAAATCCGGATATCCCGTACGCCTATTTTTACGCGTTTCGAAGCGACTCGAGTAGAGTTAAACTCGGTGATTTGTGATCGAATAACTCGCTCGAGTTGTTTGAACATCGATTGGATGTTCTTTGTACGGGAAAAATTTCGGATACCCCGTACGTTGATTTCGACAAATACGTAACCCTTTAAGCATCATACCGAATGGTGTGTTTCTTGGGTTGTACTGCTACCGAACAGCCTAAAACAATTTGTATGTTATCTAATCATTTTTAGTGCATTGTTTACAATTTTTGTAGATTTAAGCAATAGTAGATCAAGGTGACGCGGCACGCGAGCGCGTGCTTCCGAGCGTGGGTTGGGAACACGGGCATATAGTAGATCTAGTCGGGAAGAGGGTACGGTGCGAGTGGTGCGGGAAGGAGATGAACGGGGGGTGTTCGGTGAAACAACATATTGCGGAACGGTGGGAATGTAAAGAAATGTGACAAGGTGCGGGAGAAGAGTGAGGAGATGAGAGGATACATGTGACGGGTAGAGCCTCTCGACGGGGCATTCGGATCGAGCGAGAGGGAGGAGTTGCGGGACGAGCTACTCGAGAGGAGGAGGGACCGCGATTTGCCTACCTCGAAAGGGAAAGGCGAGGGAAGGCACCGGCTCGGGCCGGAGCCGGAGAGCGAGGGACGAGTCCGCGGTCTCGGGCCCGAGACGTACTGGCACGGCGCGAGCGTGCATTTGACGAGGAGGAGGACGGGGAGGAGGGAGCGGGGAGGGTGCACGGG
The DNA here is from genome assembly GCA_036172225.1 of Cryptocoryne crispatula var. balansae. Classification (NCBI taxonomy): domain Eukaryota; kingdom Viridiplantae; phylum Streptophyta; class Magnoliopsida; order Alismatales; family Araceae; genus Cryptocoryne; species Cryptocoryne crispatula. The sequence goes on along the minus strand of CM069931.1, from coordinate 9,203,587 downwards.
TCCCGAGTTGACCCCCAGCTTTGGACCGATCGGCATCGGCTCGCCCCTACTCGGGGCCGAGAGCGACCCCCGGGAAGGCAGGAGCCATCTGCCGTTCCGCTTCTACCGGCCACTCGATTTACAGGAGTGACGAGTATTTATTTAGGGAAGCAGTCTTTGCGGGCGGATGGGGATAAAGGCGCGATGAAAGGGGTGAAGGCTACGGGGAAACCGAGAGCCGTTCGCCGCATTGTCGAATGGTTTTTACATGCGGTATCACTTTTTAAAATTAAATTTGACATTATGCTGTTTTATTTACTTAAAACTTAATTTTACCACGATCCCATTTTTTTAACTTGATGTAGGCATCCCGGCACGTACGACCACCGACGCGGCCCTGCCAGGACGATGGTGGATGCCGTGGGTGAGGGCCGGGCCGGGTTTACGAAGCCCGAGCGATAGACACGTATACGGCGGCGTCCGGATGAGGAGGTCCGGGGAGTTGAGGGAGTGGATGGACGGGTTCGAGTTGGTGTGGAAGGAGAGGGGTTGCACAATGTGCGATGGGTGGACGAGGTATCACTGCAAGAGGAGTATGATAAACTTCGGTGTGCGTTACGAGGGGACTACATGCTTGAAGTCGGTGGATGCTTCTGGGAAGATAAAAAATGCCGACTTCCTCTTTTCTCTGGTGGATGGGGTGGTGGAGGAGCTCGGGGAGGACAATGTGGTTCAGGTTGTCCCTGACAACGAACCATCATATAAGGCGGCGGGGAGGAAGTTGATGGAGAAGAGGAAGCACATCTTCTGGGTGCCCTGTGCAGCACATTCCATAGATCTCATTTTAGAGGATATAGGCAAGGAGGAGGCTGTATCTACCCTTGTCAGGCAGGCGCAGACGCTCACATCTTTTATTTATTCGCATCCCCGCCTCCTACGTATCATGAGATCTCGCGCGGGGAGGGCGCGATCTTGTCGGGCCCGGTCCGACACGATTGCCACGAACTTCATTGCGGCTTGGAGAGTTTACACCGTCACGGGCATGCGTTGGTTAGGTTCGCGCGGTCGAGGAGTATTACAACTATATGGTGGACAACACTGCTGTGACAAACGATTGGAGATTCTTGTCGGGTCGAGAGCGAATCGCGACTGAAGAGGTTTTGGTAAGGATTGCCTACTACTTGGCAATCATTGAGCCAGCAGTAGTTGTCTTGAGGTTGGTAGACTCGGATGACGGGGACCGGATGGGCACCTTGTATGATCTTATGGGTAGGGCAAAGGCGAAAATTAAAGAAAAAAATCCGGAGGTTACGAAAAGTGGTGGAAGATCATTGATGACCGATGGAATAAAGACCCATGCACACGATGTCCATCTGCGGGTAACTTGGTTAAAAAATTATTTTCTTTGTATAATTGTCTTATATGCACGGTGTTAGCTAATAAAATCTTGCGGGATATTTTTTGAACCCCCGCATCCAATATGGAGGACGGGTGGTGAACGACAAGCGAGGTGATGCGGGGTACAGCACGATTATCAGTTGTGCCAATCTCGACGGACGGGATAGAGAATTTGAGATAGAAGTAAGTTAGAGTTCATTAAATACCTTGGACTAGCGTACCCGAGGCAACTATTTTTTTTTTAAATGTTTCGGATGCGAAGTACAAGATGAGGGTCGGTGTATACTCGGAATCTTTGACTGAAATATTCGATTGACAAAGTGTCACCTGGTATAGTAATAGTTTGATGAGGAATTTCTTTTCTTTTCATATAAGTTATGGTGATGATGAAATTTAATTGTTTTCCTTTTCTCTTGTGTTTTTAACTTTGCAGCTGAGTGGTGGGTTCAGGTGAACACCAGGAGTGGATGGAATCCACTTGCTGCCATCGGTATCAGGATACTCAGCCAGAGCACCAGTTCCTCCCATTGTGAGAGGAACTGGAGTACATTCAACCTGATACATATCGAAAAGGAGGAACGGGTTGACCTCGGAATTTGGAGAAGTGGTCTCGTCATTATAATATAAGGCCGCATAAAGAACATCGAGATCGGCGAGAAGATCGAGCGGAGCGATGCACGGTTCGCGGGTGGCCGTACGCATAGTTGTCGAGGCGACAAGGCGCCCAAGGCGTTGAAGGGGTGCAGGTGCAGCAGACGACAAGGCGGCCGCTTAGGCGTCGCCTAGGCGGTCAAGGCGGTATTCAAGGAAGGCTGAGTCGGGAGGTTGTTATGTATAAAAAAAACATAAATATAATTATATTTGTTATGTTATAATTGAATATGAGTGTTTAATCAATGCACATAAGTAAATATGATGTGTGTGTGAAAGAGAAGAAAGTTAAATAAATATTTATAAAATTTAAGTATATAACTCATTTATGATTATAAAATTTTTATATGTGCAATAGTATAAGTGATGGTAAAATATTGTTATAATATTATTAAATGGGGGGGCGCAGAGTAATCGCGGATCGACCTTGTGGGGTCGGGGGGGCGCCCCGGGGGTTGTCGGGGGCCCCCGAACCCCGAAAAAAGTATGTAATAGTATAAGTGAGACAAAGAGAGAGAGAGAGAGAAAAAGAGTTGAAAAAGAACTTAATTAAGTATATAATATATGTTTATAATCATAAATCTTAAATATGTATGATAGTATAAGTGATAATATAATATATTAATATATTGAAACTATCATTAAATAAGTGTCCCTTGTGAGGGGTATCAAGGGAGAAAAATCCCTCAAAAACTTTTTTTAATGATGTAAAAATACCCAAGGCGCCTTGCTTGGGCACCTTGGGCGCCTAGGCTGGCGCCTTGGGCGCCTTGGGCGCCTTGGCGGGCGCCTTGGGCGCCTTGGCGGGCGCCTTTTTGGCCCCAGACAAGGCGCCCTGGCAAGGCGCCCTTGGAAAGGCGCCTTGCCGCCTAGGCGGCGCCTAGGCAGGCGCCTTGACAACTATGCCCGTACGCGCAGAGGCATTCCTCCGCCACACCACCACCCGAGGAGGTGGACATGGACTAGATTTTCCAGGAGGAGCATGCACTTGCCTCCTGGATAGAGGAGAGGGAAGCCAGGGATCATGCAGCTGAGTTTGATCCCGATGACCGTGCATGGGCAGAAGGAGAGTTGGATGGTGTTGAAGCGAGGAGGATGCTCTGGCTCCACCTCGCGTCTACTTCTCGAGCTCGAGCGGGGCCCTTACGCCCACGCCGGCGGTATGGAGCGACCACTGCGGCTTTGCCCGGCTTCGGCTCCGGCTCCGGTCCCGGCGGCCGCTACCCGGCCCGATTCGCGGTCCGGGGAGAACGAAAACAAAGGTGAGCGCACGGAAAATGGGAGGATTTGCAAAGTTGAGAAAAAACTTTGGGTTCCGGACTTTACGGTAGTTCGAGAGGAGATGGGCCGAAGAGATAAAGAGAAGGAAGTTAGAGGTCGGGCGTCCTGTCGGCCCGGATGACGACACGCGGGCTCCTTCTCACTCCTCGAGGTGATGATGACGAGGAGTGTATACCGACGCGCGCCATCGGCGACGGTGAGTCACACGATTCACGGTTTCGAAAGCCGTATTACACGGCTGGATGAGCGGAGACACCGCATTCTTATATTATGGAGCCACGGTATCCAGCATTTGGCCGGAGTTGACCGGCGGTGGATTACACCACCAGCTCCACCGTCCTCTTGCTTACGTCCCGGTCGTCCCGCGATCCGATCCATTTGACCTTGATGGCATGGCATCGGCATTATTTTCATATGGAATGGGTCCCGGACGGTATACAGATTGAGCACGAGGGAGGAGCGTGAAGCGCGACGGGGAGAGGAGGAAAACCCGTATCTTTATCCTAGATATTGGTAGTAGATTGATATGATGTAATTTTTTTTTGATGATGTATCAACTCTTTGATATTTGAATAAATGGAATTGGAATATGTACTTAACTTCAAGTCTTCAAGTCTTCAATTGGTGTTCATTAGTATTTGTATGATGCGGTCTTGTGGATATCATGCATTGGTTATTTTTTAAAATGTTTCTAACTCATTTCCTATTTTTTTAGAATTTTTTCTGAATTTTTTGAATTTTTTTGACGAAAAAAAAATCAAAAAAAAAAAAGATTCCGGACCGATCCGGAATCGATTCTCTTCCCAGGAATCGGCCCTGGAATCGGAATCGGAATCGGACCCAACCGATTCCGATTCCGATTCCGATTCCGATTCCGGAATCCTTAGTAGCTAGCAGAGTGTGATTTAGATCTAGAGCCGGAAAATATTGAGGAAGCATAGGAATGAGGAAAAATAAAGGAAAACAAAGCGCCAAGAGGGGAATAGAAATGAGGGTTTAGAGTATCTCCCATTGCCAAGGAAGGAATTTGTAGAGAAGAATCATGGTGGAATAAAGGACATGGAAAGGCCACAATCTGGCCGTGGAGACAGGCTGGTCCTTGGAATCCACTGGGTTGATTATAACTAGCCAGAGTTTGCCAAGATCTGGGTCAGATTGACTGATTGGATTGGAATTAATCATCCAGCTAGGGGTGTGCACAGTTTGGTTTGGTTCAATTTTAGGGTATTTTTTTTCCAAAACCGAATCAAACCAAACCACACAAAGGTCTCAAATCCAACTAAACCAAACCTGTCCACTTTGGTTTGAGTTGGTTTAAACCAAAATTTCATTAAATATTTAAAATAATTAATTATATACATGTATTTACTGAATTTTAAGTTATACTTAATCGATATATTATTATATTTTAAAATTGTATAACTATTTTTTATATTAATGTTATAGTAATATTTTTATTACTTTTTAAAGGGTCTTGAAATCAACAAAACCAAACCCATGGTTTATAGAACCAAATTGATTGGTTTGGTTCGACAGTTTGAACTATTTAATGCATATCCCTACATACAACTGAAACAACTTGGTTGGCCTACGATCTATGTATTGCAGAATCGGTCGATCTAGAGCGAGATTGGCCGATTCCTGAATTGGATATGCCAATTTGAATCTCACTCAGAGAGGTGATCCGACATAAAATCCAGCAGAATTGGTTAGGTCGGCCAAGATCGGAATTGGAATCCTGTTTGGCTAAATGGGCCAATTCCGATCCTGCGATCTTTGTTGGGATCGGGGCTTGACCCAGGGGCTGAATCTTGGATTAGCTGAATCCATACTTAAATCTTAGTCTCTCTTCTTTCATTATGTTTTCAATTGCTGCTACTTTCATTTTTTTTTTGATATATTGATCAGGTATTTTATCAACTCTAGTATCACTCTCAACACACATCTATCTTAGCATTTTCATTTCAACAACACTTAAATTAGAAGTGTATTTTTTTATTTTTCAGTATTTACTACCATACAATTCTAACTTTAGTGAAATTTTATGATCACACGTAACTTATACAATTAATTTCTACTTCATTCACAATGCTTTAAACATATTGTTAATATCCTTGTCATATTGTTCATTTTTTTTGAATAATTGAACCAATAATTAGATAGAGTACTACGAGATAATATTATCTATCTAAATTAACTCTCTCAAGTCTCATCTTTTTGTCTTTGGTTTTTATTAAATTTTAAATACATAAATTCTTGTCTTGAAACTTTTAAACTCTAAATTGTCTTTTTAAAGTTCTAATTTTTTATTAACTCCTTGTGTCTCATTTATCAATCTATTATTGATCTCCACAATGGTATGTCATGTTGTGTATTTTTTGTTAAATCATCCTAATTGATGAAAAAAATGTAAGAATTTATTGTAGACCCACGATATAGACCAATTTAAATGGGAAAAAATTTATTTTTTCCTCCAGTTGTGCAAGCACGGGTGGTTGCTTAGTACATATCATTTATCATTTGTACAGGCTTAATGAGCATGTTTCGCTTCAACATTCCTACACAATATCTCTTGGAAATTCTTTTATAAGCCTTTTCTAAGTTAGTGAACTATATATGTAATTTTTTATTCATACATCTATTTTTCTACCAAGCAAGAAAAATAGCTTTGACTGTCATTTAGCCAAACATAAAATAAATTGATTAGCTGAAATATTTGTACTAACTTGTAATTGTTATTCTATAAGTTTTTTTTACAATTTTATAGTATGACCCATAAACTCGATCTTTGTATAATTGAGCAATCTAGTATACAAAGCTGTTAAGACCCCAATGATCTTTTACAGTTTAGGCAACAAGGCATCTACTTAGGTGGTAGATATGAAGAGGCAAGTCTGCCCTCTCATAAAAAAATACATAAAAATTTTAAAAAGAAAGCTACAAGTCTAATCTAATAAAAATTACATTTTTAGAGCAAAATTTGTATGAATAACATAACATGTACAAAATTTTAAAAAGTTAAGACAACATAACGTTAATTGACTTACCGAATGATATATAAATTTTATAAACTTCATTTATTCTCTAAAACTCCACTAATTATTTTTTACCATACATGCAAATGCAAGTATGAAACAATCCACATTATCACAAGGCAGCAAGACGTAAACTAATAAAAAGATTAAACGTACATCAAAAGATACAACTAACATCACCACATACATAACTAACCAGAGTACTTAAAAAACTTTAAAGATTAGTATTCAAAAGTTGTTTAAGTCAATGGATAAATTACAATGTGTTCAAATTTTGCAGTCACAATTTTCTAAGCTCTCAATCTCATGTGGATTAACCTACTCTTTTTTAAAGAAAGTGTCGCTGCAGATGACCTGCGACTGTGAAATTGCCACCTGAGCGATGCATCCCGGGTTCAAACCCGTGATGGTCTACTGTTGGAGGAACAGTGCCTACGAAAAGGCTTTGTTTACCACTACGCCGTTGCGTTGGGAATGATTAATGTACTCATTTGCATCATCTTTGTCATGTGTCTCCTCTCATAGTGCATCATTATCATCATCACCATTATTTGGAAGCTCTTCACCATTAGTGCATCATTATCATCATCACCATTCTTTGGAAGCTCTTCACCATTATCTCTCTCTCTCTCTCTCTCTCTCTCTCTCTCTCAGAACATGACGTACTTATTTACTTGATTATTCAATTACTCTTTGTGATTTTCTCCGTGAAGCATCCATGGCATCATTCACTTCTAATGTAAGATCTTCATCTTCTTGAACTAAATCTTTAAATTCTCCTTATCATCCACTCACTTTTCCTATCTAAATTATTGAAATAAATCATCTGGTTTTTTTCAGTATCTTTTCTTCTTTTATGAACCTTTCCTGAAGACAATGATTGTGTTGCATGTACATCAAATCATTCAAACTGCTTATGCTCTAAGTAGTTTCTCTTCTTAGTATTAAATTGAAAAGAATAAATATAAAATCATAAATTGAAAATTAAAAGATTAATTGTAAATTATGTATTACACTTTTTGAAAAATTACAAATTCCAATGTACTTCAATTCTGATCACAACCAAATAGGTTACAACAAAGGCTTAAAATCTTTAATCCAAAGCTCTTCAACCCAGGTGTCTCTCTACCATGTATCTACCAATTAGTTGTGTTGGCAAAGTAACATAACATATATTAAAATATCTTGCAAGTAATGTTAAACAAATAATGGATATAAAATATAATGAAAGTTGTGACATTTCTTGGAATTTTTTTTTGTCACATGGCCTTATAACGAATGGGATGTCAAATATGCTTCTTGAATTGTTGTAGGCGGGAAGTTGTGAATTTATCTTGTTCGGAATCTACCACCATATATATATATATATATAAGGCACTTTCGTACTTTCCAACTGACCTTGCATCTCTAGTTTTAGCATCAAAATAAAACTTGAGATTTAAAAAAAGTATTGTAAAACGTAGAGGGTGCTACATATGTATCTTTCATTGATGATCTACAATTTCCAATACAGGAGTATATTTTATTTCTTTTCATGCAAAATTTTTAACAATTTTGTATTTTGCACATTCTATTGCAACATATAAATAGCCTATGTTGGTTTTTCATCCCCATCCAATGGTCTCGAAACTTGTAAAATAGGTTGAGAAGCTTTTAAAATTTCTTCAACTCCGTGTCAAAATTTTACTTGAAAAATAATAAAAGAAATATTTTTTTCATGTTTGTCTTTGCACTCACAAGCAACACATGCGGGTTCTTTCAAGCTTCCGCAACCTTTTCGGTGGCCTCGCAGGAATCCCCTTCTCTTTCCTCATCTGCACTTTAAGTTCCTCTGACCTCGACTTTGCGGGAACCTCCTTGTGGTTCCCTTCTTCCGACGACTTTTCTCCGTTGTTGGCTTACACTGATGCTTATCCAAAGCTGTAGCGCTGGCTGGAGATGGTGGCTACATGGGTCCTTGGCGCCATTTCCTCCTTTTGTGCAATCGTAACAACGCTCCAAGGCATTCGGGGTTTTTAACGATAAGTATATGGCCTCGACACTGTAGGCTCCCGTTGGCAACGGTTTCGCACATGGATAAGGAGCTCTTCACAGTGAGATTTTTTGCTTAGCATACGTTCTTACTTTCGCTGTTGGACTCGCTCACCAGAGCTCCAAAAAGTGGCCCTTCTTCTAATTGTCTTTTTTGTTGCAACATGACAGAGCCCCAACACCGCAACTTCGATCTTGCCTTGACATTTCTTCATCTCTATTGTAGTGCTTGACGTAGGTAGGTTGACCTTCCAATGTCGAAGGTTCAACGGCTAGCTAGATTTGCACGTGAGATTAGCCATTGGGAGCTTCAACGGCTAGTTGTCATTTGTTAAACCTTTTCTTTTCTTTATAGTTGCAATAGAAGTATTTGTTCGTATATTTATTTTTTGTGATATCTTTGTGCAATCTCTTCAACTTTTCTATAGATATATAGGATTTAAGATTTTCATGCTAGTTTGGTGTTGCTTGTATAGTTACTCTAAATAAAATTATCCTTTGTAAAAATTAATAATTATATTTATCATGAAATTTTATTTTATTTTTTGTTCATGCTAATTAGTTGAATTGAATCAAGAGACTTTCTTGTAACGTGACTTGTAGGTTTAAATTATTTGTCATTTATTTCAATAGGCTCTTAACTTGTTTATCCAACATTGTTAATCTTGCATAATACTAATACTAATACTAATACTTAAACTCTGCTTGTTCCTTGTTTTGGTAATTTTGTTTAATCATTTATCTTGACCATTATTCATTCTATTCTTATTATCATTCATTTTTGAGTTGATTACTTTTTATCTATACAGATGTAGGAATTTGTCTTTTATTCATGTTAGTTATTTAAAGTAGAAAGTATTTATTGTCCTAAATTGATTCTTAATTTGTACTATCTATCCGTAGTTGTTGACATCATAGTTAACTCTTGGTTGATTACTAATTTCTTTTCTTTCATAACATTTACACGTAAATTTTTCTATATAGTTTAAATCTATGTTATTTTCAAGTTACTTGCTCTATATTTTGCAGGTCCCTAGTCCGGATGAGAAAAGGAGAGAGTTGCAGTAGGTGACAACCAACATAAAACATGTCAATTCCTTTTTATGGATTCGAAACTTACTTTTTCTAGTGTTAGTATAAGAGGGAACTCGATGGTAAGCAGTTCCATAAGTTGGGGAAGGGCGAGAGCCACCCACCTAGCTTCATTAGGTTTGTAGAGTAGGGACTTTGTTAGGAGCAAGTTTCTAAGGCAAGGAGAGGGTTGGATTAGGAAGAGTGGAACAGACTTGATCTCCGGTAGCCATCATAGTAGGAGAGTGTGCAAACCCAGTCCTAGTCAAGTTAGGTTAGTGACTGGGTTACTTATTGATACTTGGAATATAAGAACCCTCACAGGCAAGTTGATGGTGCTGGTGGACACGATGGAGAGGCATCGGATCAATATTGTCTATATTCAAGAAACCAAATGGAAAGGGGAGAAAGTTAAAGAGGTGGAAAAGTTGGGTTTCAAACTTTGGTACTCAAGGCTGGTATCAAATAAAAATAGAGTATGAATCATTTTGGATAATACTCTCAAGGATAAGGTGGTGTTCGTGATTCGAGTGGGAGATAGGATTATTCTAATTAAGATTATTACTCATCAAGAGGTCATCAATATAATCAATGCTTGTGCACCTCAAATAGGTGCTAGTAGTTAGTTGAAAGCTGAATTCTAGGAGGATATGGACGATATTATGTAAAGGATGCTGAATAAGGAGAGCATCCTAATTGGTGGTGATCTCAATGGTCACATTGCCCATAGAAGGGGTTTTGAGAACGTACATGGGGGCTATGGATATGGGGAACAAAATGAAGAGGGAACAAATATTTTGGAGTTTCTGGTGGCCTATGGCCTGACCCTAACGAATACCCACTTCATCAAGAGAGACTCCCACCTAGTAACGTAAGAACGAGAGGAGGAGAAGCCAGATTGACTTCATTCTTATTAGGAAGGCCAATCGCGCTCTATATAAGAGTTACAAAGTCATACCTAGTGAAGCGCTCACAACTCAACCTAAACTCTTAGTTTTAGATTTTGAGGTCTTAGGACAGTTACATATGGTGTAGCAAAGGCGTGCCCCTAAGATTAAATGGCACGAACTGAGGGGAATTAAGTTTGAGGCAATCAAGAAAGAGGCATCCAAGCTTATGGAATGGGGTATGAATGAAGAGGCAGAGTCAATGTGGGTTAAACCGACATCTAAGATTAAGATGATAAGAAAAATTATTCTTGGAGAGTCTACTGGGCGGGCCCACCTATGAAGGAAGCATAGTGGTGGAATGATGAAGTGCAAAGTGCAGTGAAGAGCAAGAGAAAATGGTTTTAGGAATTGCCCAACTGTAGCACTGGTGAGGCTTTTGAATAATACAAGAAAGCAAAGAGCGAGGCGAAAAGAGTAGTTAGGCAAGCCAGGGAGTCTGCTTTTAGCATGTTATATGATCAATTGAGCACAAAGGAAGGTGAGAAAAATATTTATTGATTGGCCAGATTGAGGGAGAGGAGAACTCGGGACTTAGGTTGGGTTTGATGTATTAAATACATGGAGGGGAGGGTGTTAATTTGAGATGAGGACATTCAAGAATGATGGAAATATTACTTTGAGTCACTCTTCAATGAACATGCCTCGGCAAGTTCAGTGGAGCCGAAGGGGGATTGAGGGCAAGGGTTAGAGTCCTCTCAAAATATTATCCCTTTAGAAGTGTGCTTAGCATTGGGAAGAATGGAAACCTCAAAAGCGTATAGTCTTGATAACATTCTAATTGAAGTCTTGAAGTGTCTAGGTGAGCGAGGAGTGGAGTGGCTAACTCTTCTTTTTAATAAAATAATTACGTTCGGAAGCATGCTAAATGAATGGAGAAAGAGCATCATCATCCTGCTATTTAAGAGGAAAGGGGATGCATATGTTTGCAGAAACTACAGAGGTATCGGGCTAATGTGCCAAACTATGAAGTTGTGGGAGAAGGTTATAGAGAGGATACTTCTGGAGTGTACTAAGATCTTAGAAAATCAATTTGGATTCATGTCAGGTAGATCAACTATTGAGGCCAATTTCTTAGTCAGATCCTTAGTGGAGAAATATAGAGACCTAAGGAGAGATCTTTATATAGTTTTCATTGATTTAAAAAAAGCGTATGATCGTGTTCCAAGAGAAGTACTATGGTAGGTGTTAAGATAGAATATGGTGCTTAGTAGATTCGTTAACATCAGTAGAGACATGTACAAAGATATAACTGCCCATGTTTCATCTCCAGGAGAGGAGTTAGGAGCCTTCTCAATGTCAATGGGGCTACACCAAGGGTCTGCACTCAGCCCTTATATATTTATCTTAGTCTTGGACGAAATAACTAAATATATAAAAGATTGGTTACCTTGGTGTATGATGTTCGTAGACAATATTGTTTTGATTGATGAGACTCAAGATGGCATAAACAGAAAACTTGAAAGATAAAGAACCGAGCTAGAAGCCAAGGGGTTTAAAATTAGCAAGATGAAGACAGAATATATGCATTTTAGATTTAGTGAAACTCCAAGAGTTGAAGAGGTTGTAGTAACATTGGACGGAAATGTCCTTGCATCGAGTATCCAATTTAAATACTTTTACACATGGACGGGGAATGCGACGAGAATGTCAGCCATAGGATTAAAGTGCGATGGCTAAAATGGAGGCGGACAACAGGGATACTTTGCATTCGTAAAATCTTTCAAAAATTGAAGGGAAAGTTCTATCGCACGACTATAAGACCTACAATGTTGTATGGTAGTGAGTGTTGGATGACTAAGAAGAAGCATACTATCAAATTGAGTGTAGATAAAATGCAGATGTTATAGTTGATGTGTAATCACATACTATGGACAAAATTCGTAACGAGGACATTAGAGACAAAGTGAGAGTTGCGAGAATCAAAGATGTAGCAAAGGAGAGAAGACTTCGTTGGTTTGGACATATTAGACGGCGTCCTCTTGAGACACCTATCAGACAAGTTGAGGCCTTGGTGTTGTCAGTGTGGAAGAGACGAAGCGGCAAACCAAAATTAGCTTGGCATATACGTATGCAATATGACTTTGATGATTTAGGTATAAGGGAGGAATTAAAGAATGACCGTGTAGAATGAAATAGACGAATCCATATAGTCGACCCCAATTATCTAGAATTAAGGCTTTGAGTTTGAGTTTGAGTTTGTCTTTGCACACATTAATATGCCCATTTGAAGAGAACAATCTCTTCAATCCCCCTTTCACTGTATCATTATGTAATCTTTTCAAAGTAAGAAAAGATCTAATAAATTGTGTCACTAATAATTGAGGCGAGACCTTATTTGTTTTGGGTGCCAAGTGTTACGCATTCAATTGACTTGATGTTGGAAGACATTAGGAAGGAATCAACTGAGGTCTTTGGTGAGTCAAGAACAACTTATTACATCTTTCATTTATAGACACCCCAGGCTGCTCTCCATTATGAGAGAACATACTAAGGTCATGATCTAGTTTGACTCGGTATGACCAGATTTGCTACATAATTCATTGCATTGGAGATCTTTTATAGATATATAAATGATGTGAAGAACTTCATAGTCTCTACAACTTATCATGAGTACATGGATACAACGTGAGCTACAATGGAGCAGCATGAGATTTTATTGATGATGGAGAGTCTTATTGAAAATGTGTAATACTACTTGTCAATTATAAAACCCCTAGTAGAAGTGTTGACATTGGTTGACTCCAATGATAAAAACCAAATAGGGTATTTGTTTGATGCCATGGACAAGACCAAGATGAAGATCAAAGAGAAGAATCTTAGGGGCTGCAAAAATTGGTGGGAGATTATAGAAACCGGGTGGAACAAGAATTTTCACTATGATATTTATGCTGCAGGTATAAGTTTAATTGCTTAGTATCATTTTTTGTTGTAGTAATTTGTTACACCTTAATGGTTGGATCGGGATCTATTTTGACAAGATATTTCTTGAACCCAAGGATACAATATGATGGCCAAGTATGCAATAATGTAGAGGTGTTGTCAGTCACATTGTTAGTGATCAAGCGTTTAACATGATAGAACAGAGGTCAAGATTGAAGTACAAGCATAGAATTGGGGTTTACAGAGATCTAAATCTTCCTTATTTACATGACAAAGCTTCTCATAGTAGATTATCGCACGTATCATACATGGTAAACAACATGAGTGAATGGAATCCATTGACAATCATTGTAGTTGGGATATTTAATCAAAGTACCAGCTCTTTACACAAAGAGAATATGTTGAAGATTGAAAGGTTGGAGAAATTAGTCATCTTATTATAACATGAGGTTGAGAATTAAAAATATCAATGATAAGTAGAAGATATTTGATGAGAGATTTTTTAGATTTGCAGATGATTTGTACCAAGAAAGTTAAAGTTTAAGACTTGAAGTCAATCAAAGATTAACACAAATTGATGTGAACTTGGAATATCTTCTTTAAGAAGAACATCCACTTGTAGTATGAATGGATGAGAAGGACGCTAAGAGAAAGTCAGAGTTTGACCCAAATGATAGATTATAGGCCAAAGGTAAGTTTGACGCGTCATTAGTGAGAATGAGCAAATGAAAGAAGGTCAAGAAACTCAGGTTTCATGCACAACTCTAGTTTCACAACCAGCTCCAATTCTAGTTCTTCAAAGTATAGCTCTAGTTATAGCTCCAACTTATATTTCAGGTGTAGGACCTAACATTAAAAAGAGTGGTCTCTTTTTAGCCTTTAAAATTTTCAAAATAGTATATCGCAATGTTGGTACGAGTACACAATTAGAAAAAACATTGAAGAGGGAGAAGTTGAATGCCAAACGAAAATATTTAATTCTTATAGATAGTACCAGGCGCCTTTCTTAAATGACGATGATAAGAAAGAATTTATTCCAGCCACACAACAATATGTGGGAGGTTCAGATGGAGGAGATGAAGGCGCAGAAGAGGGTGGTTTTAGTGATGCACATACAAGTAGAGCAGGTACATAAAATTTGAGTAAAAGGCAACATTCCATTGGAAGGAGTCAAAGATGGAATCATATGAGTTTCTTTGATGAGTAAGTTGCAGCACATTATCCAAAATCTGTCTCAAATTTTGAATTTTGTTATCCACCATCACCTCCAACCACCTTAGGTGTAGAAGACATTGTATATACTTTTTGGCACATGGCTCAATCACTATTTTCATATGAATATTGCCTGATCATGACTGATCAGAGTCGATGGAACATCTAAGAGAATGAGTAACAGAACAAAGATTATGAAAGACAATTTTGTCGTTGGTGGTGAGAAGATATCTTTTTAGTTGTACTTGTACTTTCTTTTCTATTATATTTGAATTGTGATTTCTACCTGTATTGGTACCAACTTCTTTATTTAATAAAATGATGTTAAATAACAAAATAGAATGAGAATCGGAATAGGCTGATATCAGTCTCTTATGATATTAGTCTTTCAATAAAAAATAACAGATTGGTCCTGACCAACTCCAGATCTGTTTTTGTTCCAGAAGATTGATCGGGATTAGAACAATCCGATCCAATCTGTATCGGTGCCCATATATGGAAAATCTTTTTAACAAGTTTAAGGACCTGAAATGATAGAGATAAAAGGCGATTGTGCTGCGTGCCTTTGTATTCTTTGGTCTATTCAATGAATCTGTCTGTGCTGCGTGCCTTTGTATTCTTTGGTCTATTCAATGAATCCGTCTGATTTTAACGATAAGACCATAATTCGTCCCCAAGACTTGGGGCCTTCAACAACAGATGAATGGCATTTTTCTGAGGTAATGAAAAAGAAAGCCTAGTTTTTGTCATCCTTGTAGCTTTTACAAGCATAAATGTAGCAACATAATTTATGGTACATATGCCGGATCAAATGATCCTAGTTTGTAAATCAATGTGTCAAAATTCAGCCTCAATCGGCCAACCTGGATCAGCTTTTGGTTATTCATGCCAGTCAAGGATTGTGGTAGAGTGGAATCGGCCACTAGATTGGCGATTGCCAACTCTGATCCAGATCGGATTGGGTTGGTAAAATCAGCTGATTTCACAAGAAAAAACTGATGCAAAATCGGTTCTTCAAAACACCATAAAAATAAAAAAAACCACAAAATTGGTGCCTAAATTGGATTATGGTTTGATCCAATCCTTATGGGGTCAGAATCAGCATCAAAATGTGATGCCGTGGTGTCTTCCCTGCCCGACGGGACCTGGTAAGCCCGTCTCCCCCCTCTATCACGCCCATCTATCACGCCCGTCGCTGCTGATTCCAGCAAGGAGTCAACTGGATTCGGCTGGTGAAATTGGGTGCCCTGCCCCCCAAAAGAATGAAAGAAGGAAAGAAAATTGGGAGTGGCATATGCCGATCCATTCTGGAATCAGCATGCTTAATTGTTGTAATTTGTAAAGTTGCAAATGGGTCAGTTCCATTTCCATATGGTGCAAGGGAGCACATCTTTTTCTTCTCATTTCTTATGGTTGCGTGATAGCTTATTCTGTTCTCTGATGTTGCAAGTGTTTTTCTTAATATTTTCATGCATAGGTGTGTGGTAAAGTTATAAATTGCCTTGACGTTGGGGGTGAGGGCCTTGCCCTTGTCGCTGCGGGTGCTTCTGATCCTGTTTTGAGGGTGTGGGATCCACGGCGGCCAGGTAGATTTCTTTGTATGTTTGCAGAAATTTCCTCCCGTGGCAGGAAATGACGTGAAATACCTTTATAGGATCTCTTGCACCTATATACCGGTTCTCCTCACACTCATCCTGGGTATCGTCTTGCAAATGGCATAGAAGATCATCTTTCCACTTAGTTTCAGCTTCTTATGATGGGAAGGTCATGCTTTGGGATCTGAGAACAGCGGTACCATGTTTTTTTCTTCTTTAGCTTGCTTGAAATGCTTCTTTTCCGTGATGGGGTCATGTATTAAATCAACTTGTTCTATTTCTTTCAGTGGCCTTTGGCTGCTATAGACGCACACACCGGCAAGGTAAAATTCGGGACAATAGTTTAGACAATATGGTGGCAATGTGGACCAATATACTCGTGTATGAGCCATTTTATTGAAAATACAGGTGCTTTGTGCGGACTGGTGGAAAAATGACAGCTTAGTTTCTGGCGGTGCTGATTCAAAGCTTTTTATTTCTTCGGGCATTGCAACCCAATGAGGTAACTTTTTATTCCTGAACTTTTGGCAGGAAATCTTAATCTGCAGTTTGCTTATCCAAAAATCTGCAGTTTACCTCAATCATCTCGACAGGTGGAGGTTGGTTAGACAGGATGGTTTGACCCTTTTTCAATCACGTGTAAGACAGATTTCTTGAAATGGCTGGCGAGCAGACACCATTAGTTGTCGTTATCAGCTTAATTGCATCTTGTATGTTGGGGTATAAAATATTTGGTCTCCTTTGTTTCTTTTATTCTTCTATTTGTTCTCTCTCTCATATTTCGGGTGCAGGAGGGACGAACAGATACGCGACTTTCAGCTCGCCATCAGTGCTTGGTTTGGGTTGAGATAGACAAGTCATTGGTTTAATTTCTTAAACATTTGTATTATTTGTATAAAATTGTCGGATACATAACATGCATATCATATCTGGTAGAATATAATATGAACTAAACCGAATCAATTCAGCACAAATTGTCGTATATATGGCATGCATCTTGTATGTTACAATATATAATTAGGGGTGCAAACGATTTCAAGTTTGAAAATTGGTTTGACAAAAATTTGACTCGACTGGTTTATTATGGTAAATGAATTAAAAAAATATAACTCGTTAAATGAGCTGAGTTTGATTAGTTTTTTAAACCGTTTGAAAATTTCATATTCATTTGATTAAATATTTCAGTGAATGTGTTTTTTAAAATTAAATTATAAGTATTAATAATTATATATTATTATTAAAATTTGAGTTTAAATTTTGATGGAGGAGTTTCATACTCGTGGAATTAACGTAAAATAAATGAGTCAAATACTGTATAATTTTATATTCACATGTGTTTAATAAAGTACCCAAACAGACCCAAGGAAGTACCGAATCGAGAAATTGTATGCGCTGTTTCGCTATTACCAATCAACGCCCTAAACACAAACGAAATATTTAACAAAGGGGTACAAAATCGACAATTAGGGAAGTAACAGAACTGACAATGTTTCTCTTTGCCGATGCAAATAATATATGAAAGACGAGCAATTCTTCTTCTGGTATACAACGCAGTTGTAGATAAGAATATGATAATTTAAGGGCTGTTCGCTTTGTCAACATCCTCAACCCCTTATTTATGGGAGATAAACAATTAATCCTACACCAAGCATAGCAGGGTCTCTCTCTCTCTCAAACATAGTTCACTGTAGTAGCACAAGTCAACTTCCTGCTCGTCATTATGCTGGTGTGCTCAAGCTATCGCAATTAGAGCCGTAAATGGATACGGGTAAACCGGTAAACCAACATGAACTCAATTATCAAAATATATTCAATTGGTGCTCCCGGTAATTGTTGGCATTGGTTTCATTACACCCGATTTTAAACAGGCCCGATTGTCACAATATTGGGTTCTATTTGATAACCCGACATTATTGATGACCTGATTGCTCTTGCTCACTCAGGCCTCAACTTCTCCAAGTTCTCATCGCTCTGCGGTCAGTGCTACGGCAGGTCGACTCCACTGGGGGTGGTGGTAGGTGGCAACACATGAGAATGAGGACCCGATGATTATCTTCCCTTGGCTTCCTCTCTACACCCTTGTTCATTTTTTGAGAGTGCCAAACTTCACAGACGACAGACCCCCAATGGTTGCTCGATGATTGATTATCTTCCCTTGGCTTCCTCTCTACACCCTTGGTTCTTCCTTGTTTTGCTTGGCCTCCCATCAAAATCGAATTGGCTTCCCATCAAAATCACATGATGTGCTTGTTTCTTTTCAGTTTCTAATCTCCTCTTTGTAATCTCCTCTTTGTTGAGTCTCTTCTGACTACACTTGTGGAGATAAATCAATGATTGTTTATTTTCTCTTATGAATTGATGAAGGCCATGCCTCCATCATCCGTGTTCCTTATTTCTTTTGCTTTTGATGGGAGATGAAGAGAGACAAAGGGCTGCACACCAACTTGTTGAATTTCAACTTCCTGCTCGTCATTATGCCGGTGCGCTCAAGCTAGCGCAATTAGAGCCGTATGGATAGGGTAAACCTGTCAACCAACATGAACTAAATTATCAAAATATATATTCAATTGGTGCTCTTGGTAATTGTTGGCATTACACCCGATTTTAAATAGGCCCGATTGTCACAATAGTAGGTTCTATTTGATAACCCGACATTATTGATGACCTGATTGCTCTTGCTCACTCAGGCCTCAACTTCTCCAAGTTCTCATCGCTCTGCGGTCAGTGCTATGGCAGGGACCTGATTGCTCTTTCTCACTCAGGCCTCAACTTCTCCAAGTTCTCATCGCTCTGCGGTCAGTGCTATGGCAGGTCGAGTGCTATGGCACGGGTCAGTGCTATGGCAGGTCGAGTGCTATGGCAGGTCGACTCCACTGGGGGTGGTGGTATGGGTGGTGGTATCCGGTGGCAACACGTGAGAATGAGGACCCGATGATTATCTTCCCTTGGGAGTGCCATCACAGGCAGACCCCCAACGGTTCTTCCCTTGTTTTGCTTGGCCTCCCATCAAAATCACTTCCCTTGGGAGTGCCATCACAGGCAGACCCCCAACGGTTCTTCCCTTGTTTTGCTTGGCCTCCCATCAAAATCACATGATGTGCTTGTTTTTCTTTTTTCCAGTTTCGAATCTCCTCTTTGTTGAGTCTCTTCACTTGTGGAGATAAATAAATCAATGATTGTTTATTTTCTCGTATGAATTGATGAAGTCCATGCCCCATCATCCGCGTTTCGTTCCTTATTTCTTTTGCTTTTGATGGGAGATGAAGAGAGACAAAGGGCTACACACCAACTTGTTGAATTTTGGGGGCCTCACTTAAAACCTCATGAAATAAAATTTTGGTTCTAATGAATCTCTCTTTCTTTATTTATTGGTAGCAACTTAGTGTGCAACTTAGCGTCAAGCTTAAAGATTTGTTGATTTTGACAAGAATTACCTCCAACATTTTAATTTTTGTTAAATTTATATCGAGTAGATCTGTGGCTAGTATAGTAGGCTAACACAGAATCTCAATTGCAGAGTGAGTCTTGTGGACATCAATTGGTAACGTGGGTTAAAGAATTAATAAACGATATAACATTGAGAAAATTGTTAGTTTTTGACGAGTTTTTCTTTCATATTTCATTGTAGTGCTCACATTCTGAATTTGATTGTCCAAAGTGGTCTAAAAGAGATTGATGGTGTTATTTTGAAAGTATGAAAAAGTATAAAGTATGTCAAATCTTCTCAGCTAAAAAAAAGACTTTCATAAAAGTAGTTAGAAGAGAAAATGATATATTTTGTAATGTTTAATTATATTTTATGAAGTTATTGAGAAACTATCAAGAAGAAAATCTTTACTGACAAATACCTTACTTGCAATTGGAGCTTATTTCATATCCAAGGTTCAAATTAATTATGTTCAAATATTTGTTTGGAAAATTATATGATGACCAAACTCAACGAAAGAAGTGAGAATTAGATTACAAAATTTGTAAGAAACGTATGCAACTTCGAGTGTAAATACTTGCAATAAATTTGATTTATTGATATCCAAAAATAGAAGATCTAATTTAACTGTCCTTCTCTTGCTTGCTGGGTCAAAAAGAAAGGTTGGGACATCACATTAACTACTTGGAACAACCTACATGGAACAACAGCAAAGTTCCCAGTTGCCTTCAGCGACTCAAACAGTACCAGGGCCTAGACAATGCACAACTTCCGGTGAGGTGGTGATGAAGAGATATTAGCTGAAAAGGCCGAAGTAGAATCTTTTCATGTCATGACATTGTGTTTAATTTTTATTCTGAAAATTTAATGGTGCAGCGGATGTAAATTTTTTTAATGGCAGATGTCTTAATCGACATATAAAAACAAAGTGAACAGTATGCGGATGTGTGGTTCTTGTAGTGGGCGCGGTCACTGCCAAAATTTAAGTGAGCGAGTTGAAACATTGAAGATGGAGAAGGAACCAAGGCTCAAGGTGGAAGTTGGGAGTTCAGACATGGCAACGTTTGTACAGAAAAACAAGAGAACAAGTGTCCCGAAGATGGGCAATGATGATGGCTGCAGCCCACGGTGCAGATGGAGGACCCACATGTTATAAGCACTACTCTATCCGTTGGCGTACTATTATCCTTTATCGGAACTAAAGAGAGAAGAAAAAAATATAAAAGGGACCAACCATCCCAGGTGATGACGGACCCCAGTCAAAAAAGCGTCATGGCGGACTTGACACGAAGAAACTGCAAGATTCAAGAAGATGCCTTCTATTGGTCAGAGTGCTGCAGCAATCACATCTACAAATCACAAGCTACACACAAGTACGAACCCATGGCCTCACTGTTTGGGGGGACACAAGGGAAGACACCAAACAGATGAGTTTCCATGACAACGAAGAAAATGATGACAACATGATCCGATAAAGCAAGAGATGGCACCTCAACTGAAACTCACGTCAATGGAATAATATTCCTTCAGGGCTCAGGCATCTCAAGAACCTACTGGAGATTTAGGACCCTTGTTAAGAGAGGACAGAGTGTGAACACTTAAGATGCTGCTCATTTGACAAAGACAGGTGAGAACTGGATACATGTATCCATATGATTCCTCACGAATATACAAAGGCCTATACTCACCCCTCCCCACCACCCAAAAACAAAAAAACAAAAAAAAACAAAATGGGGACTGGAATAGCGTCCATCTCAAAATATGGACACCCCCTTTGGAACTTGTCAAAAATACCAGAAGTCTATAAACCACCCTCTCCCTATCCATCGCCTTCCACTATATGTTCAAATAGCGGAAATGCAGGATGAGCGGACAGATGGATAGCACCAAAGGGAGGAAGAGGAAGAGGGAAAAAAATTAGAATTAATCAATATATTGACTGATCGATCTACAGAGAGAGACAGAACACCCCTTCGGGAACACTACTAGGCATCGGGAGTGCAGTGACATATCTTTGGGGAAATATTTTGCCGGAGGCTGACGAGCTGTCGACTCCAGACTGTCCTCTACCGTGGAACTTGGCAAATCGGTTGATGATGAAGACCCTCTCCAGGTCCTGGCATTCCACCCTGACTTCTGTCATCGACATCCTCTTCTCAAATCTGGGAGATCAAGTAAAAGCAGTTAGCAACAAGCAGAGCGTCCGGTGAAATTCACTACATAATGGTATTAAGAATTTAAGAAAACTATGTACATTTTTTGTTAAGATCACAGTAGCATAGATGACGAAACTAAAGAGGGCCTGTTTGGTAAGAGCCTTGAACATGGTACAGTATTAATTCTAATATGAGCATCGGATACACTGATATCAAAAGCCGATACAGGCTTGTTACTCTATCCAAACAGGGCCCAAGTTGATTTATTAATCATATCATTAAACAAACATTGCCATTCCAATTATTATAAATGGAAGAAGCCCTCTCTTCTTCTAAAGAAAAAAAAATGAAAATACTTTTCATACAAAAGAGAGAAAAAGTGAAGACGTAAGCTTTTGGAATGAAACATGCTAATCAAAGGCCTTTCCATTGTGCACATGGTTGTGGTATCAGTTACATCGGTTTATGAAAGGGAGAACTCAAACAATGGAAATTTTCATTTTCACCTATTTGTCCATTGTCAGAAGCTATGGCCTCCCATGCGTGGTATGAAACACAGGATGTCCAAACGAAAACTGCAATTAGGATGATGCATAAGGATTCGTAAAGATGCAGAAAAAATTGCATGCGACAGAACAAGCCGTTCAAATGATACAGTGGCCCAAGAGGAAACCACAAGTCATTTCATAGAAATTGCAATAAAATCAATTACCATTTTCATAGAATTCTATTGCATAATAGAACAAAAGATATGATCATATAAAAAAACTCATTTTATTAACAAAATCTCATTTAATAACATTTAAAAGAGGATAACATGAAAATCAAATTAATTTCATTCTTACAAGGAAAACTGATTGCGCTCCTTACAAAGATTGCAAGGTTATTCTTAATGCATTAACAAGTTGATATAGGTTAATGATTTCAGACGTTAAGACAAAAAAAAAATTTCAGCTACAATAAATTGTGGGAATTAAAAAAGGTGAAACAAAAGGCATTTAACAACAAATTTATCAAGATAAATGATTGAAAATCAGAAGTAAAAGTCAACGCTACCAACGTGACTTCAAGGATCAGAGCGAGGATTAGAAAGTAATGAACTTAAATTTGAGCTTCATAAATGAGCCCAAGTTCAAGCTTCAAATATGAGATTGATTCAATCGAACTTCGTAAACTAGCTCAAATTGAGCTTGACCTCTAGCTTTACTGAGCTTCCATTCAAGTTTGTGCTCAAACTCAGATCAACGAGTAAACGGGCAGGCCAATAAGCCAAGTTGAAACATAAATAAATGACTACTGCTTAGCAGCTAGTTTTAGGGGTGGCAATGGGCCGGCCGGCCTGCGGGTTTGCAGGTCGGGTCGACTGTGGGGCCATTTGACGGGCCAAAACCTTTGGCCCGTGGACTTTAGTCGGGCTGACATATGGGCTGAAGAGGGCCGATGTGGGCCAAAGCGGGCCAAATAATTTTCAACGTTTTATGTCAAAAATATCAGTTTTATTTATTAAAAATATATTTTAATTAAATTATTATCAATTTTATAATGTTATCTTAAACAATTAAATTTATCATATTTAATAAATACTTATTTATAAAATATAAAGTTGGATTGGGCCAGGCTGGTCCAAGTTAATAATTTTTGCGGGTTGGGTCGATCCGGGCCACCAATGTAGTATGGGCCGGGTTGAGCCGGGTTAATATATTTTGGAGCGGGCCGTAAGTGGGCCCACCCCGGGCTGGGCCGGGCCGGGCCGGGCTAGGCCCATTGACACCCGTAGCTAGTTTGCACCCACTATAGAGAGACAAAATTGTGACACCTCATTTACATGACATTACAACTATTTTAGTCAACCAATTTAGATTTGTGTTTAGTCAATATCCAATGAAAGCTATTTTCCTCATTAAACCCTTGATAAATAAATAATGAAATCATAGTTTTCAGACACTCACCAGTGCCGCTTGGACCCAAAGAGGCATATACTTTATCACCTCTTGGAGGCTTGGACCGACTGGTCCATTTAGTTCACTGATTTTTCTTAAGTCAACCCCCCATGCACTCAGTTCACCCTCTTGAAGTGAAGCCCGACACCAAGGACGGAACCTCTCACTGGTGGTCTTTGCCACTGCGAAAGAAGTTTGCACCAAGCGTTGTACTTCTCCACTGGTCATCGTGAAGCATTTTCTCACCGCCTCCTCGTCCTCCGGTACAAACCTTGGTCTTCTTTCTCCATGGCCGATATTTTTAGTTTTTTATTCTTCCATCGGTATTTTCTCATTTTTTCCTTAAACTATATCCATCTTCTTCTACACTTAATGTGCTTCAATGTTTAAGAAGATGCAAGTATGAAGTGTTGATGGTTTCTGACTTTGCTTTATTCAATCTTCAAGCATTTTTTTTCATGGTTCATATATTGGAGACAATGTTTGGTGGTTGGATGTTTGGTTTGAAGACAACATATCATTTGGTAAATAGAATTCATTTATAATGTCGTCTTTACAATTTTGAATATGTAATGTGTTTTCATATAAATTTTGTTCTAGTTATATGTCAATTTTATTAGTTCTTTTAGATATGTTATATAATTGTTAGTTGTATGAATCTAGTTTTTTCTTCTTCCTAGATTTAGAGTAGATATATACATATATATGTATATAAACAATATATAAAAAATCTAATGCTATCATCTTGATCGTTTAAATAGCCACCTTGTCGCCTAAGTGATTTTGAAACCCATCAACACTTGGGGGCCTTCTACTTTGACAGGTATGATTGAAATAGGAAAAAAGATTTACATGACATACATTAGAACTTGTATTGATAGATTAGACACAATGAGTTGATAAAAAATTAGAACTTTGGAGAAACATTTTATAGTCCAAGAGCCCATTTGACACAAGTTTAATTTGAATATAAACTTAGTTTATCCTAAATCAAGTCTAGCCTCAAATTAATCTTTGTACCAAACAGGCCCCAAGTATTCAAGATAAGTAAACCTAAAACAAAGTAATTTAATGAAAGCCACAAGATGGAGAATATGAAAGAAAAATGGAGAGTTAGTTTGGATTGAGTAATATTACATGAAAGTACTTAGTTTAAAGTTTAAACATCTTGACTCAAATATCTAAACAGAAGAAGAATATGGTGAGAATGTTAACCATAGAGAGCTAAAACAAGACGAATGAAGTGAAGATTGACTAAATAGGTCTTATGTGATCTTAAGACTTTACTAAAGTTGAAAAAAAATTTTGTGTAGTTATAAGACCTACAACATTGTATGGTAGTGAATGTTTAACGATGAATGAAAAACATGCTTCTAAAATAAGTGTTGCTAAAATGAGAGTTAAGATGTGGAGAAGCGTTAATTGTAGACAAGTTAAAATAAGGAAAATTATGATGTTTTGGACATATTAAACATAAATCTAAGGAAACTCCAATCAGAAATGTTAAAATATCAAATCAGTAGAAACAACTAAAAATATGGTAGGCCTAAGCTAACATGGAGGAAGATAATTCAATCTGATTTAAATATCTCTTAAGAAATCTCTCAAAGTCGTTGTAAGTGGAAGAATAGAATCCACATGGCTGATCTCAAATAGTTTGGAATTAAGGCTAGAGTGGAGTTTAATAAAACAAAAGATGATTTTCATAGGCTGCAAAGTTTACCTTGACAAATTGCCTTCCAAAATACTTGCCCTCCTGATGAAGCCTTCCACAATTTTGGCAAAATGCTGATTCCTAACCATTTCAGAAGTTCTCAGCTCCACAGATTTCCTACGTACATAGAATCTAAAATGTCACACTTTGGCACTAGGATTAAGTTCAAATATATCCTTGATAATCAGGGCAAAGCACTTACGAGATTGCACTCTCGGATGAAATAGAGCCAGTTCTGGTGCAAGATATTCCATTGCATGCGTCTCCCAGAGCCAGCTTTGCGACCACATACATCACACTTTCAGACTGTGCAGTAGCATCTGCAGAAAGGATTTTCCTTGGTACGGCAGGAATTAGCTGCTGCATTAGGTGAGTTGTCAATGTAAGCCGTTTACGTGCTCTAGTCAGTAACTGTCTACTCTCACTTCTATCAGTTTCATCCTCAACCTGTAGACAAACATCTCTTTTTTTACCATGTATGATCCTTGAGGAACTAGCTGCTAGCAAGAAGAATACAAAAGAAAATTGGTAAAATTGAAATCAACTTCAAACAGACCTTCTCAGTTAATCTGTTCACTGAACATGCCCATTTGAGTTGAGCCATGCTGTAAATATCAGAACTTTTAGAAACACAAAAGACTAGAAAAAACCAAGACAAAATAACAATTCTTTTAACAAGGTTTAAGTGCATCAATGGGAAAGTGCAACATTATTTAACCACCTGATGCTTTGCCACCTTGGAGATCCTTGAATGATTTCTTTATGCCAAGGTATAAGGTCAGATGCGGCTGTCTTACGCTTCTTTGGTCTTACAATCAAGTTATGGTTAACAGCTTCCGGAGAAGTATGTAGCGAAGGATGGTCACTTGCAGTAGCAGTCATTGAACTGCTCTGCTGCAAAAATTCAAGCTGAATGGCATCACTTATTTTCCCTGCAGCTGAAGGCAAGTCTGTGCTTTCAGAAGCTTTTGAAAAATAGTGCTGGGCAGCAGCTTTTGCAGTCTTCTGTGTACCACTCAATCCACTGAAAATGGACAATGTATGCTCATGCTTCAAGTTTCCATAGTGCCCAAACCATGATGGAGCCATATGTGGATCAATGTGGGCAAGGTTTCCTCCCATGGAACATGACGTGGATGTGACAGGACAAGGATGATTTTGCACGGCATTTAACCTGGTGCCAGTTGAAGCCTGAGTTTGAACATCTTTTCCAATAACTTGTGAAGGTTTCATGATGTTCTGGTCCACATTAACTTCAGACGAAAAGCAAAGCATCTTGGTTTCAGATAGAAATGGACTCTGATTGCTGCCATGGTTTTCCTTGTCTGAAGGAACTCTAATTACAGTGTTATATCCATAAATATAAGTTTGGGGAATTTTTCCAGTAGTCACTTGAGCACCAGCACCAGAATCTGCTCCTCTTGGCCTCTTACCAAGCTCTGTTTCTGTAGCTTTCATTGCCTGCACTTGTTGCAAAAGGGAGTAATTTGGATGCTGAAGATCAAATGAATTTAGATTACGTCTTGATGATTCAATATCATGGGTGGAAGAGGCAGCATTCAACAGAGTATGACCTGCTTGCTCAATGGACTGACCTTGCTCATGCTTCAGACTTCCAGAATCTTGCTGGTGTAATTGAACCAAAGATGGGATGGTTGGAGAGTTTCCAACACTGAAATGTCTAGATACGGATTCTGGCACTTGTTGAGCACCCGCGTTTGGAATTGGTTGCCCAGAGTTATATTTACCTATTCGCTCTTCACCGTGGAAAACTTCCTGAGAATTAAATGAACAAGAAGCAGTAGTTCGTGCCCTCTTACTCCCTTCATAATCAGCCATCTGAGATAGACTGGTTGTTGTATCCAAAACATCAGAGCTTACAGAAGAGATATTTGGTGGTGCTGTTGTCATAGAGGATAAATTTCCAGAAAGGTGTTGCTGAGCAGAAGCATTTGTCCACATGTTTTGCAACATTGCTTGAAAAGCCCCCTTTTGTAACGTGCAAATAGGTTGTGAACCTGATGGTGTCCCCAGCATGGAGAATAGATTGGAATTTCTTGAATAGGAGCTGGTGCCTCCAAGAATGCGAGGTTGACATATATCCTTAGAGAATGGTTGCAATTCTGGAGGTGGATGAGCATTGAGAGGAGAACCAACATGGAAAGGTGCAACCTGACCACATGCACCAAGCAATGATGGTTGACCAGATTGACTGGCAACTGCTTCATCTTGCATATCACCACTTCTTTGATTATTTATCTGTCTCATGTGAAAAGGTTCTTTACTCTTTGTACCTAAATCTTGATGGATACCAGAAGGCATATTTACCAGCTGATCGCTAGCAAAATGCTGAGTGGCATTAGAACGGTGATGCTTTTCCAAGTCACATCCAGTAGCAGGTAGATTGGAAGCAACCATTGGAGTGGAGTTCGTTAGAATGTTTAATTGACATGCCTCCTTGAGGGGCTGCACAGGTGAGCTTGACATGTGAGGCCAATTTTCTCCTTGAGATCCCTGCATTGGAGGCAGAGGCCGTAAAGCATTACAAGTGTAACTTTTATCTCCTTTCATTTCTGAATCAAACTGTATAGAATTTTTATCAGGAGAAGTTTTAGAAGAGAAAGCATGGGTTAAAACCGGCTGATGTGATAATGTGATTTGTGATGGCAGAGCCAAGTGTAAACCAACCCCCTTGATAGCAGCACATTGTAAATCAGATGGCACATCAGAAGCAACTAACTCGGGCCTCCCAGGAAATAAATTCTGATTGGAGAGACCAAAACCAGAAAAAATAGTGCTATCCCTCGATTGGTCCACCTTATGAAGAAGTTCAAGCATATTCTGGCTGCAAGCAGATCATCATAAAAGAACAGATAAAACTTCACAACTCCAAAATGTGTTTAGGATTAGGAGAAATAAAATACTTGAAAACATAAAATGCAAAATTTAAAGGAGTACCTTGTTTTGTCATTCCTTATTGGATCAGACAGTGGTGCAGACTCATCACTGGAAGCTGGAACGCTAGAGTTGTTATTGGAAATGGTTCCTCTAGAATTCATCTCCTCCATTCCCTTCATGTTCTTTTGTGAATCAAACAAGTGTTGCTGAAAAGGAAGAAATGGAAGCAATTACTATCTTTTTGAAATGTTCTGAAAACGGTATACAAAAATGTCAACAGGATATGTATGCTATTTTGAAGGTTAGAAAGGGAAGTTGGATAATAAAAATAACTCACATTCTCAGTATCCCTTGCACTATTAGATACAGCCTGCCCAGAAAGCTTAGATTGACTAGCATATCCAACTTCTGGTGTAAATTTATGAGGAGACATCTGGAGCTGTGCTTGCGGGTTTAAATTATGCCTTATACTTTCAGGTTGCAAGCTAAACCCTAAATTCCCCGATGGGTGAAACTGAAAATTATTAGATCCAGAATATTTCTGTTCAGTGAGTCCTAATACCCTTGAATCACCACTGGCAGGAGAAGGATGCCTACTTACAGCAAGGAAGGTTTCTTTTCCTCGGTTAAACCCACAGGGATCGATGGTCTGACCAGGATGTGAATCAGCAGAAACATAACCCTCGTCAGAAAATCCCTTTTGCATGTTGTTCTCCCTGACACATTCATAAGTTTCATCAGTTATCTTACCAGAGGTGAAAGCTTGATCCCATACTTGACCATTGTTTGCCTCATACTGGAATTTTCTTATGAACTCATTTCTATTCAAGGAAGAATGAGCAGCCATGCGCTTACCATAGTCAGAGTTATGACTGCTAAATAAATGTTGTTCCTCTTCCCTATAGAGTTCTAAATTGTTGGGACTTGATACAGAGAAGCTTCCTACATGAAGATCCCCAGATTGCACCTGACGGCTGCCAATTCCAGTTTTTCCAGAATGGTGTTCACCAACAGAATGGTGTAAAGAAGATTTTTGTCTACCATCTGCATTCCACATATTTCCATCTTGGTCCCTCTGGAAACCCATGATTCCCTTAGTACCGTACATCTGGTTCTGTTGAACAATGCTTTCATGATAATCATCCTTAGAAGTAGCATCTTCATTTGATTCATTATTGTTCCATCCATTCATCTTGTTTAATGCTTGAGCACTAATAAAAGAGGGCATGTTTTGTTGCTGATAACAAGTACCATGTGCATTCTGCTGACTTAAGCTGGTCTCTGCAGAGGCAGCTATTGATGGCTGCCCATAAAATTGTCCTAACCAAGCATCATTACTCCCGAATTGAACTTGACCTTGCATATTACCCTCGAGCTGAATATGAAGATTCTTGTTGACCAGACCACTGGCATCTTCAGAATGTTGCTTAAGTGATTGATGACCACCTCCAGCATGTATGTCACCACCACGACCATATACAGAT
Source organism: Cryptocoryne crispatula var. balansae (assembly GCA_036172225.1). Lineage (NCBI taxonomy): Eukaryota > Viridiplantae > Streptophyta > Magnoliopsida > Alismatales > Araceae > Cryptocoryne > Cryptocoryne crispatula. The sequence goes on along the minus strand of CM069931.1, from coordinate 9,173,885 downwards.
CTAAATGAAGATTGCTGAAATGTAGAAGCAGCCTGATCATTTGTACTTGCAGCTGTTTCATCAAATAAAGGAGAAGTTCTAGAAGTTAAAGAAGATGCACTTTGCAAGTTTTCAACCCAGGTGCTTTGCTGCTTCCCACTGTCGATAAGCATCAAAGGACAGTTAACAGTAGAAACTTCCTTTTGTCGAAAGCTCAGGCCACTCCACTCATCCTGTATTCCAGTATCTCCACTGGATGATTCAGCAACGGCTGACTGCATAAGAGCACTCCAACTGCCGCTCCGTATAGTCGGAAATGCACTAAAACAATTATTATCCTCTAAAAGGTTTCTATGAAAACCACCTGAATCACCAATTCCAAATGATGCATTCCAATGACTATCATCATCTGTGCTAAACAAAATCTTCTCTTCTGTTGGATCCAATTTAACCGTTTCTGGAGCAGCTTTCACGTGTGATACTGTTTTGTCTCGGGAATTTCCTGGCCAATCCATATGCTCCTGTGCACTTTGAATCTCCTGGTCTTGCAAACTTCTTCCAATGGGGATCAACTGCCCATAATTTTCTGCAACACCATTGGCAACATTCCGAGAAGCAATCTGGTCAAAACATGTTTTTCCTGGAAATCTCTGAACGACAACATCATCTTGAGCATCAATTTGACCTTGCAATAGGCGTTGATCACTTTGGAAAGAATTAAAACCACCTGAATGTACTGAAATCTCAACTTGGTTACCAATGGATTTTGCAACCATATCAGAACTATAATTAGATGCACCTTGAATATGAGAATATTGCTTGAAAGATTTGTTGCTAGGAACAGGCATTCCATGTAAAGACTGATCACGTTGCTGTGGAACAAATCCTGATGACTGTAACACAGGTTCTTGATTCTGTGAAAGCACAAAACCATTCGGAAATCTATGAGCATCTGCAGTACCCAGATTCCCCACTTGCTGCACCCAGTTTGTATTTCCAGCAAGAAACATCTGTGAGTTGCTTGATATTCTTGATTCAAATCCCAAATTATCATTATGCCATGCATGACCAGACACATCACTAACAGCCATGCCGTTCACCACTGGACCAAACTGATTAAGGGATGTACGTCTTGAAATAGAAGAACACTGACTTGATGAAGTCTGCAGCCATTTCTCTTGATCTAATTGTTGAAGTGATTGCTGTTTCTGTAACTCTTGAAGCTGTCTGCACATCAATTGCTGTTGCCACATTTTCATATCGTTGTAACTTGACTGTTGCCTTGGCCAAGGTTGTGAAAAACCATGTTGCCCATTCATTACCACAATTTGTCACTCAAGGGTTAAAACTAAGAGCGCCATTAACAAGTTGTCTTCCAGCAATCCCTCACATTACAAATATTAAACTAATGAAAACCATGTTCATAAATGTTAAGCACTTAAACTTCGCCCGTAACATGTATTTTCTCCCAGATTATCATTGCAAACTCTATGCTGAACATCAAGGGAGTCGTACAAAAAAGCCCATAAAAACAACACAATCTACAACCAAAGAAATATTTGAGAAAACTGCCAGCATTTCTTCACCAGGTCCTGCTGATGACAAAAATCAAACAAAAGAATCACAAAATGAAACAAACGAGCCTAAAATAAAACCTGCTGGAAAGCATCTGAATCTCATGTTATTTTGGATGGGGAAGGGACTCCTACTGGAGTCACAATTAGCTGATACAACAAAGTATAAATGTGCAGAGAAGGAAACTTAACTCCTACCACAAAAAAGGTAAAAAACAGTAATCCCACATGATCATACAGTACAATGGACCCAGCCAATACCAGTGCAATAGTAAGAGAAAACAAAAGGAATCAACTAAGACCAATAAAACCTAGAAAGTAAGAAAAGATAATGCCTGAGAAACAAAATTCAAGTTCTGATGCTTTGGCTCAAGTCTGGCTGTTGAAACCAAATTTCTCACAAAAGAGAGCAAATTATTTTTGGAAAATTTCAAATTTCATGTTAACTGGGTTTTTTTATCTCAACTAAATATCCTAATTCATTTGAAATTCAAATCTCTACTATTTTCCTTAATGAAACCTCATGTTTATGACCAATTGAGCTCAATTGGGTATCTCAATACACTGGGCCCACTTTTCCAATTTTTTATATATCCTATTTTTATTTCAAAAAAATAAGGAAAAATATTCAAAACTAAAGGAAAATTCATTCAATCTTACAAAAATCATAAAAAATCTTCAAAACAGCTTTATAGAAATTCCATATTTTTTGAAATTTTATTCTAAAAATTCCATTTATTTTCTGTCTCCAAAAATTCCAATATTTGGTCAAAAATATTGTTTCATGCCCAATATTAGTTTTGAGGGACTTTTAATATTATTTATAATTTTCATGTTTTTTGGACCCTAACATATAATTTTATGGTCCTTTTTGAGTATTTTATCATTGAAAAAATATAAAAAACAGGTGGATAAATCCCAGAAGCTTCTTCTTCTTCTTCTTTTTGTCACGATGGCCCAGCGGCCAACTACCGCACAGCTCTTGCACGAAGCGAGGGATCGAGCGGTGCTCGATCCCCACAGGAAACCACCCCCCAGGGGGTGGCCGGGCTCTCGGGCCCTTTGAACCCTTGCCCCTGCTCCCTGTGAGCAGGGGTCGCGCCAATCAACCCATGGTCGATCGACAATCCCAGAAGCTTCTGGAAAATCTGGATGATACCCATAAAATTTGCAAAATACCCTAGAGATATTTCTTCATGCTGGAGGCAGTTAGCATGGGTCCCATGGCCCAAAGAATGGGTCAAAATTTGTGAGAATCAGAAAATTAATAAAAATAGGAAAACACTCATTATCTCTCCCACTCTCCCAAACCACTTCTAAAACACTTGGTCAAAGCTATAACTGCTCCATGATGCTTTCCCACTTCTCCCCTCATAAAACAGTCACCACAAGGTTGTTATGTGGCTTCCCACTTTCTTAACCCTAGCCCCAGTCACCGCCATCAAAAAAGGAGAGATAAAGGCAGCAGCCATCAGCCAGCTTCTCCCCTGATGTGCACCTCTCAAGGAAGGCCAAAATAGAGAAAAGAAATAAAATAAAGGAGGAGTCTCGGCTATGTTATCAAAGGTGAGGTGATCACCTCGGGTGCCTAAGTGCTGAGATGAGACCTCAGCGCCTCGCCTAGCCTGTGACCGCCTAGGCGGACCCCTCAGCCACCTCGATCACCTCAGGCGGTTGCCTTTTCTGCCTCAGCCATCTAGGTAGTCGCCTCGGCCATCTAGGCAATCGCTTTTCTATTTTTTCCATTTTTAGATTTATTTTTTAGTTTGTTGTTTAGTTCAACTTAAGGCCATATCTTACTTTCTTGTGTCACATAAAAAAAAAACTTAAGATTAAAAAAGGCAAAGACTTGAGAAATATTATTCAATTATTGTTACTTCTATGTTATTTTAGAATTATTAATGTACTTCCATGCATATTTTAGAATTATTGTTCAATTGTTGTCAGTTGACATATTAAACTACTTTAATTGTTGTTTCAAATTCCTGTAACATAGAAAAAGGTGTATCTTTCCTACATTTTTGATGTATTTTATATATTATATATATATTTCTTGTTTTCTCAAATATATTTCTTGCACTTTTAAATATATTTTATGTTTTTTAAATGTACCTCTTGTATTTTATAAATATTTTTTATTTTTTATAAGTATTTCATGTTTTTTACATGTATTTTCAGTCTTTTTAGAGTTATGTCTCATTTTTTTCACTTTATATTATTGTATAAATCATAAAAATATATAATAATAATAAAATGTTACCTCAGGTGCCTGAGGCGCCCACCTTACGTCTCAGACTACATAGAGTCGCGGTCCAGTCTCTCCTGCTACTGCACATCAAGGAGGAGCTGATGGGGGCCAAATAATATGTGAATAGTTATTTTGTCATTTTTAGGTTTATTTTTCTGTCTACGTCCACTTTTACATCTTTAAGGAGTCTTTTGGTGATTTTCTTTAAAGCCCTGAAATGGACATTTCTATAAATATTTTTTTAGATTGTCCAGTCTTGTAATTAGTTTCCTCTTTATAAGAAGAGAAGCTTCATCGGAAATGAATAGACACAATGAGAATTTTTGGAGTCATTTCCAGGTGTTCCCACTTAGCTTAGCTTAGAGTAGCATAGTCGCGTAGCTTAGCGTGCTAAGTGGTAGTGATAGCATAGTGTAGTAGTAGGTCAGTGGTCCAATCGTCTCTCTCCTCCGACAACTAGCGTTGTTCCCCTTCCTCCTCCGGCATTCCTTCCTTGCTCCTTCCCCCTTCTCGGTTCGTCAACAACACAGTGAAGCGAATCCCCCCTTCGGATCTGAACGGTGGTGGAGCTTATAAATTCATATCTGGAGCAACGGTGACAACATCCGGTGATCCCTAGACAGTGTTTTCGACACCGACATCATCCTCCTTCCTCCTCATCGGCACCATAAGTGTCAGATCCAGCTGTTCCCGGATCAGAACCACCCCTTTGACAGTGACAAGTGTTTTTCCCCATCCGGTGAACCCCGGATCCAGCACCAACGAAATCAGGACGTCGTTTTTCTCTTCAGCCAGCTGCAGCTGTTTCCACCGTTCACGATCATCAATTTACAGCTTCATCGGACAGAGGATCCTGTTTCATTCGGCGCCGATCTTCCAAATGTGGAGACAATTTCCTCTTCCGGACCTGGACGGCAAATGAGGCGACCAATCCGACAATCCCCGGAGTCCGGACCTTCAGAACTTCCCGTGGCAGAACCCCAATCTGGCTGGCGACGGTGTGGCTCTTCCGCAAGCTCCATTTCTGGCAGATTTTGGCCGTTGACAAGCTGCAAAACTGTACCCTGGAAGCCATCAAATGTGCGGCATCGCGGAAGGCATCCAGAGATGTTCGGTGCGCAACGTGCTGATTTTCCAGCGGCCTCTCCCATCTCTGATCACCGCGATCCGAAACTCTGTTAGATGCCGCCTCGCAGGAGACCACCTCCACGCCCTCCTGATTCGCCAATCCGCCGGCGAACAACTCTGCCCGCGCAACGCACGCCTCACGCACGACCTGTTGGAACGCACCACGAGTTCCTCCTTTTGAATGAAACAATTGGATGTTGCGGCGAACCCTTTGGTGGTTGGATGTGCGTACACGAGTCCAAACAGGGGTTTGGCAGAATAAACAAGTTTTAGGCCTTTAGTCCTTTAGTTGGGCTTAGATTAGCTTAAAGTTATTTTTTTAATATTTTAGTCATTTTAATTCCGTTCAATCCTGTCTTAGTTGATTTTGTCCCACATCAGGAGCACTCAAGGACAGAAAGAGATAAAGAAGAAGAAGAGGAGGAGGCGGAGGAGGGAGCTCCAGCCCCTGCTTTGCTGCTGCCCCAAAAGAAGTAGAAGAAAAAAAAAGAAAGAAAAGGTGAAAAAAGAAGAAGAAACTAGCTGTTGCAACTTTCTATCTTTCCCCTTTCTCAAAAATCTCTCTTTTCCATCCCTACTCCCATCCAAATAAGCCCCCAAGGCATCCCTTTGTTGTGCCCTGCCCTGTTTTGGGGTTTTCATGGATTAAACGTCTCTTTTTCCAAGCAAATGGTTGTGCACAGGACGGAAATGCAAAATAAACCTAACATCTCCTAACCGGATCCCCATCATATATTTCAGTATAGTGTTACCGTGTTACCAAAAGGATCAAATATGTTTGAACTTGGTCAAGTCAGAGCACGAATTAATTGCAGAATTTTAAGATTCAAAAGATAAGGCCTCCCTAGCTGACAATGAACATAAGTTGCTAACAAACATTAAGTTCATTTACATATACGAGTTGTGCATCTTTATTTCATTTGAACAACTAGAGTAGCTGGTTTCATCTATTTCACCTTGTGGTAGATTGAGTTTTCCCAATACAAACACAATAAGGACAAAATTGCAAAAAGATAGACCATTAATTGTATTGCATTTTTCTTCTTGTTCAAAAAGGGAAAATACAAGAGAATGATTGTCTGTCAAACGAAATTCAAGATACATACAATGTGGGTGGTAGATGGCAAGGGAAGACAAAATAACCAAGAGAGAAATATGCAAAAGTAAAATTTAAGTTCTAAAAAATTCATGAAAAAGAAAACCCAGAAAGCAAGAGGACACAAATTTAGTAAACAACATTCATCAGGAATGTGTAACTGTGTCCAATATGATCCCACTATCCAAGTATGCGACCCAGCCAGGAACAAGAAATGAGAACTAGGGAAGCTTAGGAACGTATGATGCATGAAGAACAAGTTGATTTGACAACTTTCAAATGCATCAGTGTGACCCAAGCAAATGTAAGTTCCCTGGTTTGCTTCTCCTACTTGAGATCGACCTGCTTCTCCTACTTGAGATCGACCCAGAAGGAAGTTCTGAGCTGATACAATAGCTGAAAATCACCCATCTCTATTTTCCCAGAATGCCCACCAAGAATTCATGGTTTGAAAGGCCACGGGCCACATGGAATTCTAAAGACCCACCCTGAATAGGGCAAATTCTTCGCAACTAACCGAATTAGCTCTGAAACATTCGTATAGATCAAAGGACCCGCCACAGAGCAGGACCAATAGAAGCAGCATCACCCATAAATCCTCACAACGCGAAGTCAGGAACCGCAATACAGCAAACATGATGCCCTTATGCCGCACAATTGGGCATGCAGGGAAGCACGAGGAAGGAGCAGGACTTACTCGGATTGGCAAAAGGTTCCGCCGGAAATGGTGACAGGAGGCGCTTAGGTCTAGGGTTCCGACGCGTTAATAGCAGCAACCACTCCCAAGCTGGTCCAGAATTTAGGGTTTCGCAGAGTGCGGAGGCTCCCGGAACTCTGAGCGCGATGGAGCTCCTCGCCGTCCTCCCGCTCGCTCTCTCGCTCTCCGGTGCTGTAGCTCTGGTGAAGGTGTACGGGGCTAGGGAGAGGGAGGACAAGGATAAAGTGATCGAAATCGTGTGAAAATTTCAACGAAGAAACGAAGCAATTCAGGCTCGGGCCGAACCTGGAGCTTGCCGTCGAGACCTACGCAGGCTCGGATCCAAGCCAAGCGAGCGTAAAAGCGTACTGGAGAAACGAATGGTAACATACAATCTCAACCGTTCATCTCGTGAGGCCTTTCGGGAGGTAGCTCGCGGCCTCAAAATAACTGAGTGATCTGGACCGTCGATTCAAGCGACGCAGCGCCCCCGCGCAGCACGGTAGCCCAAGTGCTTTCGAACGCTGTCCGGGTCCCACGGCCTTATTTGGAGCACAAAAATATATTTTTTGATAAAATAAAGAAATTAGGTATTATTAGGACGGTAAATTGATCGAATTTGCTAGCAGAATCGTTAGAATGTGATTCTGATTTTAATAATGGTTGAGAAATTTCGATTTTGATTCTAATAATTTCAGAATCACCATATTCCGATTTTGATCTAATTTTGATTATCTCATCAAATCGAATCCGATAAATTTCGAAATATATATTAAATATTATTTTTTATTCAAAAAATAGTCAGTAATTTACATATAATTATTAAAATTTAATATAAATTTTTAAAAACTTTATTTTTATTATTTTATCAATTCATATATTATATTTTATAGTTTATTTAAATTTTTATTTAATTTTATTTATATATATTTATTTTTTATCAAAATTGGATTAACGGAAATGAAATCAACTGATTTTGATTTAGATTCCGATAAACAACCAGAATATTTGATTATGATATTTTATAAGATACAAAAATAAGTTTCAAACTTGTTAATTTTTTTCAAAATCGAGTCAGAATATTGGAATACCGAATTCCATTTACATCCTGGGTATTATACTCCCGAATATTTAAGACATTCTTTCATTTTTCATAATCAAGTGAGAAGTTGTTCTATGTGATACATATGTATGAATTTCTAATCTAGGCAACTTTCCATTTTTGCCTCTAAAAACATCCCGTGGCCCTATCTATATATGTGCATGTAAATGCCATCACAAATGCTGGTATCGCTATAGAAGTGTCTCACATTCCCATGGAAACCCCTATCCATAATTCTGGCTTGCTTCTCTGAATCAATCATGTCATTAAGAGTCCATTTGATTTCATGTAAAATTAAAATAAAAAAATATTTTTCACGAAATATTATTTTTAAAGAAATAAAACACATACTTGGTCATTTGACCGTCTGTGATTGCTTTTCTACAAAAAAATTTGATCAAACACTTCAACGTGAGCATATATAACAGATGTATCAATATTTATACAATTAACTCATTTACTTATAATAAAATCATGATAAGAAACAAATTAAGTAAATTATTTTGTATTAAGTTATTTTTCATTGAAACTGAAAACACAGTTTATTATTTCAATATTAGTCAAATATTTTTACAGAGACAAGATCTATTATTCTATCATTTTAAAATAAAGATAATAATAGTTCAATTATCAGCAAACTAAGGTTTCAATTATATTTTTATTAATACATTTATTAAATGAGTAACTCGTACGATGAAATAACTTTTCAATAATTTTTTTTACTTTTCTAACATAAAAGAATAAAATAAAATTTCTATATACCGGTAGTTGCCTTTAAAGAAATCGATTTCAAAATGTAGACTTATTAAAATTGACAATATCTATTTAATAATGTTTTATTTAATAACATTTATTTTAAAAAAAGTTGCACCGCCTAAATTGACTGATGCCATTTTCCCGAGAACTAACGCATGGGGCAGGTTCATTCACCGGTAAAAAAATAAAATATATACAAGTTCTACATTTTTCTCAAGGGCCCGTGTACATATAATTTCCACCTGTAAAAATACGTAACGACAAGGCTTGTCAACTATATATATATATATATATACATATATATATATATGTTCACACCAACTAGTATCGTAGATGTGAACATGAAATGTAAGAATGTACCGGTCACTGATTCTGTCCGGTGGGATCGGTTGAGTGTGGCTCGACTGGCGTCGTCTCTGTTCTTAGGGGACCAGGGCGAGGTTCTTGCCTCCCGACGGCGAAAGTCGGGCACCTCGGGAGGGTGATCAGTGGGGATCGAGTTGTGCTCGATCTCTCGTCACCCGTGGTGCAGCGAGACCTGCGGCCACGGGGCCACTGTTCAAAAAAAAAATTGCTGTCCGGTGAGACCATGGAGTGGATATGATATTTTTTGTGTCACCGATGACCCATATCTGGTCCACGTGCAATGCAAATATAGATTGAATATTCTTCGGATTCAAAGTAGATACCCAGAATATTTGGTTAAAATTTTTAATTAAAATTTATTTGATTGATATATTTAATAGTATATAAATGTGTAGAAATAAAATCTAAAATTTAAAATATATCATGTATCTATCATTGTCGACTATGTAGATTGGTACGTACTTTGAGAATACTTAATTATAATTTTTGAACAAAATAATTTCAATATATAATTGTATATTATGTATGTGGTATAAAAGAACTATTCGGAGTGGATCTTCAACTGAGTAAAGCAGTCATTTCGGTGTTTGTTCCGGTTAATATCCGATAATATTCGTATCTTGATAACTGTTTTATAGATATTTTATAATCATATATTATCCGTGTAAAAAATATCAATCCGAATCTATTCTAAATTTTTTCAAGATTTTTAAGAAATTCTATAACCCAAGGGCATATTTAAAACCCTTAATAATTTTTAATTTTTATTAATTAATTTAGTGCAAAACCTGAAGGCATCTTTTCTTACCCTTGAGTGAGTATATTAAATAAACCCAATATATATATCAATAACTTTATCCTAGTGTTCTTGCCTCTAACCAGAGAATAATTACCCAAAAACTATAAAAAGTTGGCATCTGCCACCATGTTGCATGCCTTCTCCGAGACTATATAAAAAAAAGTAAATTCAGTGTTTACAATGGTATGGAAGTCCACCAGATGGGATTCACATGATACACAATGTACATGAATTGAAAAAAAATACAAGACAGTGAGACTCCATGCATATTGATAGCTTTGGAGTATTATTGATGGTGATGGCACACTTCTAAGACAAGAATGTACCAAGTTTTACATGTGCCACCAAATTAAGAAGCAAACGTGGCGACCATGAAGTCACCTCGGTTATTATTTTAACGATTGTTGCTCCTACAAATTTATTTGGGTTACTATATATAATAACGTCCATCGTTGTTAATAAGCTTACTTATAAGAGAAAATGATTACTTGACAAGGGTTAGGATATGAGGTGATTTGGGTTCTAAATTCCTCTTAATTCTTTGGCTGGACGAGGATAATTAAGGTGACGGAACAGTTCTTTAGTTTAGATGTGGTATGGGATTAGGATACGTCTACCTACACTTCTAAGAAACAAATAAACAAAGTTGACGGATGAATTAGAAGTACCGCGAAGAAAGTAAATATAAATAACAACTAAGTTAGAACAGACTACATTGGAGTTAAAAGTCTTAACTCATATTTTGAGTTTTTAAATAAGAATACGATGCATAAACAAACTACTTGCATAGTAATAAAATAAAAAGTATCAAGGAACATACAAAAATGAGATGGAATAGAAAAAAAATGAATTTGAATGCTCTGCGGTAGACAATGTCTCAAAGTTGGGTGCATTTATAGTGCATGCACCGTCGAACTTGGGCCATAGCAACCGCAACTTGATCAATGTGTTTGAACAAATGAAATGAGGGCTTCTTCTCTGGTGGGGGCTCAAAAACTTGTGCTTCAAAGTCTGGACTCTCTTCTAACGACTCTCGAAAGTCAAAACTATTAATGTCTACTCTTCCTTGTATGTTTATGGGCTTCCCATTTTATAAAGGAGCCTTAAAATCTCGATAAAACTCACAAATCTAAAGGGCCACGTCTATTGGGAAATGCCCAAGTGTGGGGTCCCTTAACTTAGAGTTTAATTAGTGTGAGGATCCTTCGTCATGTAATCAAATTTAAAATTTAGGAAACTTATGTACATGTCCCCAATTTTACATGGATCTCACAATCCGATTTTTAATTGTTTGAATTTCTAAATATTACCTATAAAACAAGAGTTTAAAGTTCCATAATTAGACCAATTTAGCATGTTACTTGGTTCCATAATTAGACCAATTATACTAGAATATAGACAACATAGTTACTTGGTTGTTTTTTATCTTGATTTCTTTTGGCTAAAGGACTCCAAAACAATCCACTACAACTCATATAAGAATCTAATCCCTTTTTTACCTTGTCATGTACATGTTGATCTATATTCGTTCTATGAAGATAATCAAGTAAGCCAACTTAAAATTTGCATCCATTTAGGAATCTTTCTATTTTGTTGAATAATATTTAGCAAGAATGAGAAAAAAATCTAGTTGCTTGTAATGGATGATGCATTCGTGTCTCCTAATGCCTATTAATTATGTAAAGAATTAGATTGTAGCCCCTATCTTTACTACCAAAGTTATCCATGATCTTTTCTTTGCCTTTTTCCAATACTGCATAAATATGATCCATTGCAAGAACATCATCTATGTCAACCAATCTCAATACTTAGACTAAAGGTTGATATGCCCTCAAAGCCCCATTGTTGATTATGTTGCTACTTGTTGTTGCCTTGACTTGCTTGATTACCTCTACCTTGCTTGCTTGCTTACTTCTTCTTGCTTTTTACGAGATTGACATTGATGCTCTGGGCAAGGGTTGGACTAAGATGGGGAAAGTGTAAAGTTATGCAAATAATGTAAACGAAATCTAAGATGGGTCTAGTGGCTGATGTACTAATGATGACATTGATTAAAATTGAGAGGGGCCCAAGGGTATGATGTAGAAAAATGAGATGGGCTCAAGGGCCCAATATGATAGGATAGGCTTAAGAGCCTAAAATGTTGACGATCTTGGGCTTGAGGGCCTAAGTGATGGAAAGGAGTGCTCTTGGGCCCGATTTAGATGCTAATGAGATATGTGGGCCCAATTCAAGCATGTGATGAGGCTGTGAACACAATTGAAGAGGTTAGGCTCAGGGCCTAATTTTAAAAGGATAGGCATTCATGCTTGATTTAGCAAATGAAAATGGGCTTGTGGTCCTAATCTAGAGGGGAGAGAATGGGTACACCTGCCAAATAGCAATGGAAGGAATGGGACTTGTGGGCCCAATTGAAGGAAAGGGAACTAGGTTCGTGGGCTTGGTAATGAAGGAGTAAATTGGACACGTGGGCCCGACAATAGGGGAGGGAGATGCGCTCATAGGCTTGATTGTTAAAGGTAGAATGGGGAACACCACCCAACAATTGATGTTGATGTTGAAGGAGGGATGAGTTGACCCATTTGATGAGTATGGGCTCGTGGACTAGATTATAAAAGGTGGGACATGGGCTTGACTTGGAAATATGGGCATAGAGGCCCAATTGTGGAACAAGGAATGGGGGCTATGGCTTGATAATTGATGATGTTGTTAGAGGAGGGGCATGTGGGCCCGTTTGATGGGTATGGGCGCCTGGACCCAATTAATGTGATATGGGACACATCCCAACAATTGATGGTGATGAAAAGGGGGTGCATGGGCTTGAGTTTAAAAATGAGTTAAATGAAGGGCATGGCTCAAGGATTGATGATGGTCTTGAAGAATTGGCCTATAGGTCCAGATTTTGAAAAGGATGGGCATATGGGCCCGTTTTAGGATGGATTGATGTTGGGTTTGGAGAATGGGCTCAAAGGTCCAATTTTGTGGATAGGCAAGGTCCTAAAATTGATGATACTGAATGAGGGACACATGGGCCCAGTTGAGAGAATTGAAATGAGGGGCATGGCCCTAGGATTAAGGAGAAGTTGGCATTTCTAACTGAACAAGGCCCTTAAATACCTTTTCCTTGAAGATCAATGAGTATGATGGATTTATCATTAAGTTTCTTTTTATTTCTAAACTTCTTGGCTTGCGGCTTAGCAGGTGTTGTTGGACCAATGGTGGATTATGTTTGCCTTCCTTCGCTAGTTTGTCTTTCCTTATGAAATGATCTTCTTTGAACTATTCCTTGTAAGTCCTTTCCTAGCCCCTTGCTTGGTTAATAACCTAGCTTTTTCGTGATCTTCCACCGTACATTGCCTAGTGTTGGCTTCCTAGGGTTGTTCAAGGGTGGGTAATGTGCCTAGCTCAAGGGATGCTAGAGGAATTGGAGTGATTAACTGAGAATCAAATATTAAAAGAACATCATCAATCTCGATTCAAGGCTCCTCAATAAGTTGATTTTGAGAGACATAGGGGATCAATTGGGAATCATATTTAGAAAGATCTTCATTGAATTATTTCCTTGGCATTGGCTGTCCTTGAGAGATAGAATGAATCAACTGAGATTCAAATGTGGGAAACTCATCATTGATTTCAATATTAGACTCCTCAACTGGCCGATCTTGGAGATGGAAGGGAACAACATAGATTCAAATGTAGAAAAATCATCATTAATTTCAACATGGGTTCCCCCACCAATTGATCTTGTGAGATAGAGGGTGTTGACTCAGATTTGGATGTAGAATAATTATCATTGATTTTTAAATTTAATTCCTCCATAAGTTGGTCTTTGAAGGAGATTGATTGGGAATTACATTCAATTGTAGGAGGTTCATTGATTTCAATATCATAATCCTTTATTGGTTGAACTTGATGGATAAAAGGGATCAACTGAGATTTAGACGTAGAAGAATTATCATTAATTTCAAAATTAGATTTCTCCATCGGTTGATCCTAAGAGATGGAGAGGATTGACTGGAATTCAGATGAGGAAGGGTCATTGATTTCAATGTTGGATTCTTCCATTGGTTGGGAGATGGAAGGGATTACTTGAGAATCAAATATGAGAGGATCATTGATTTCGATCTCGGTCTCCTCTACTAGTTGATTGTTTAATCTTGAGATTGGTCTGAGATTAAGATGACATATTGATGAATAGGGTGAGTCAATTTCTCTACTTGTGTAGGAGCAAAAACAATAGGAGGAACAGTCGGTCATGGGAGTGGTGCAATCAGTTGAAACAAAGTGACGGCGAGTTGAATAGTTGGCCAAAGTCCACTTCGGTAGGAGAAAGAGTTTGCACCAGGGAATGTGTAGGAGACACAAGAATAGAAGATAATCTAGTAGGGTAAAGTAATCAACAAGAAACCTGATAAGTGTAGAATGAGTCCAAGTTGATTGCGCTTGTTCTCGAAGGAGAAATTGGGACAATACATATATGGGCTAAGGCTGAGATAAGCCAACATAGATTGGGCCTGAATGAGGTGAACTTGTCCCTGAATGAAAAGATAAATGGGGGGAGCATGGACAATGTGCGAATGACCAGCTTGGGGTACACTGGATCAACGCTGACTTAGGAATATAAATGGGCTGGCCATGGATAGCAAGTGAAAGAGAAGTCCACGTGGGGAGCTTAAAATAAACAACTTGAAATTTGAAATAACAATGAAATGAAGTAAAATAAAAGAGCCCATGTGGGGGCAACAGTAGACTATGCTAAAATAAAAGAGCCCAAGTGGGATAGTAGTAGGATGTGCTGAAAATGAAAGGGCCCACATAGGGCAATAGTAGGAGGTGTTGAAAATAAAAGGGCAGCAATATAGGTGCAATAAAAAGTAAAGGACTGATGCAAAAGTGCTTGATAATAAAGATGAACAATAACTTGTCAAGAATTGGTTCATGTGGGAACTAGGGTGAAGGAGAAGCACTTTGATCAAACAATGAAAACAAAAGAAAAGAAGAAAAATAAGAGAAGATCCTCAAGTGCTAGTCATCCCACCATGGTCATCATAGATGTTGACTCAACTTCTAGGTCACCGGAGGAAAAGGTGAAATTAAATATAATAGTGAACGACTAAGGAAAGGAACACAACCTCTTTGCTACTATCCTACACTGACTTTGATCCCCAGACGATCGATCCTCGATTCCTAGGCACTCATTCCTCAGTGTTACTTGGGATATTGACTTGAATCTCAGGTCTAGGCTAGTTTCATTCTACAAGCGTGAGGGAGGAGAATGGGAATGAGAAACCAAAACGGCAACATAGGCTGAGCTAGACACCAATTGACCCCTTGATTCTTTATATCATTGTGTTGGAAAGGTCCCTAGGTATTGTGCTACTCCTCAATTGGTTATTTTTTGTCGTTGGTGCCATAATTGAGGCATGGCATCCAAAGACCCACACCTAAATTTCGAACCATAACATCCCACCATGTCCTCTTCAATCATTTTGTAAATCAATGCATCCCACCATGGTCACAATATATATCGCCTTGGCTTCCAGGTCATCAGAGGTAGAGGGTAGAAATTAAACTAGAGTAGAGAATGACCAAGGAAAAGAACACTATAGCCACGCAAAATTGGCCTAATTTAGAACTTAAAACTTTCGTTCTATTGGTGATATGTACAAACACACTGCTTATGAGCTAGGAGTTTCATGGATCATTCAAGAATAAGTCAGGGATTTCTGAGCAAAACTATACCCTTTGAGCAAGAGCCACGTGTTAACCATGAAAACATGAAACTGGCTCGATGACCGATGTGTAATGACCAATCATTGAGGGTTACAATCAAGTTTTCAGAACATTGAATGCATTCTGGGCATGCCACATCTTTTTGGTTGGCACCAGATCTTTTCAATTGCCGCTAGGCCATTCTGGTCACTATTGTGTCTTGTCGATCGACATTTCAAGTCTTTTTAGTCATTTTTGGTCTTTTTGGACAGTAGGGTTGTAAACAAGTTGGATTTGGTAGTGGAATCACTAGGAACCGATTATGATTCCGATAAGGGTTAAGGTGTTTAGATTCTGATTCTGATTCTGATACTTTCAGAATATCATTATGTTTTGATTTCGATTTGATTTCGATTCTGATATTAAATATTATTTTTTATTTAAAAATAAGTTAATAATTCACATATAATTTTTGATATAATATTTTTTTAACTTGTTTTTATTATTTTATCAATTCATATATCATATTTTATGATTTATTTAACTTTATTTTAATTATTTTAATTTATATATATTTAGTTTTTATCGAAATTGGATAAACGAAAGTGGAATCACTTGATTTCGATTCTGATTCTGATAAGTTATAGGAATATCTAACTCTGATTTTGATATCTAATAGGATATAAAACCAGTTTCCAAACCCGTTAATTTTTATCGTAATCGAATCAAAATTTTGGAATATTAGATTTTGTTTGCACCCCCACTTGACACTGCCATGTCTATTTGGCCATCTTTTTGAGTCTTTTTGGTGGCCACCATATCTTTATGATAGACTATGGGTGTTTCTAATCAATGCCTGGCCTTTCAGATCATCGCCAAGGCTTCCGTACACAACTAGCTGAAGGCACTAGAAGTTCTAGGTCTTTACAAAAGTCTTGGAGTGTGTTCCAGTTGATCCACCTATATAGAAAGCTTCCTCTATGAGTCTTATTTTATCCGCAACAAATGAGAGTCAAAATGGACCTTCTCTTTTCCTGTAATGGTTCCCGAAGTAAAGTCACACTGGAGAAGGTCTAGCGTGTCCCCCTTTCTTCATAAGGAGAGGGCACTGTGCGCACTCCCAATTAGAGGCACATTGACCACCCCTAACTGGGGGCACATTCCCAGATAGCAAGAAAATTCTTCTTCTAATTTGGGCTTCTAAAACATGTTTTAGAAGGCTTTCCTTAGTGAAAAATTAGCCTTTGGACATGCCCCCGAGTGGGGGTGTGCTCACTTTGGTATTTTTAAAATTCAGTAAGTTTTTGGACATCAACAACAAGAAATAGAAATTTTGGCTAACCATGCCCTAGTGTGCCCTTAGGTGGGGGGCGTGCATAGAATGGTCAACATGCCCCTAATCGGGGGCATATTCATCCAAGTTTTCCTAATTTGATCGTCTTCCATTCTCCTATAAATTTGGAGGTGTTTTGCACAAACCAAGGTAACCAAGCTTTGTCTCCTATGTCCCAATCTTGTTTCAAGGTTTCTCCAATGTTCACTCATGTACTCCCACTTTCCCAATGAGAGAAATGGGTCCAAGAGGAAGGAAAGAAGCTCAGTTCATGCTTGTCGTCACTCTCTGCTCTTCATTGGCTTCTACAAAAATTTTGGCACATGTGCCATCAAAGTTGTCAACATAAAAAAGCTTCCTCTTTAAGTCTTCTTTTAGTTGCAACAAATAGAGTTTGATTCTGATGTGCTGTTTGCCAGTGATGGACTTTGCACTGAAGTCGCAATGCTCTATCTATAGCTTCCCCGACTGGGACCACACTAAGCGCGCCCTTGATAGTGGCCACATTGAGCATGCCCTCACCCCAGGGTGTGCTGAGTGTGCCCCAACCTAATTGCATGCCCACTAGAACTGTGTTTTTCCACCATTTTCACTCCGATTAGATCCCTTCCACTCACAACTATGTGTTTAATTATCCATCATCATTTCTACTTAATTTTTATTTAATCTTTGCATCACCTCATTGTAGGCACCCGGATGAGCCGGTTTGGTTCGTGGTAGAGAGCGCGTCGGTTTGTAGTTGAGTGGAAAGTGTGATGATGAGTGTGTGGTCGCCAGGAGTCGAAGACTCCAAAGTGTGATTAAGTATGAAGCAAATGAACTAGAAGAAGAAAGAGTTTGACCGTCGTACCTTTGGGGATGTAAAAAGGGGGAGATTGTTAGGTTCTAACTTCTCCTCTCTCGGCCGGCCGAAAGGGGAGAGCTTTAGAGAGTTCTTTCACCTACGATCGGATTGATGCTTCACCCCGATCGGTTCACCTAAGAATGTTCTGCATAAAAACATAAAGAAAAACAAATGACGATCATTAGCTCCGGTGTGAGTATAGCATCATGCTTGGTATAGACTCTGAATCATGTAAAAGGGAATGAACTAACCGGATCGGGACGGAATCCCAACCCCTATTTTTGGTAGGTTTTTAAACATATATGAGGTGAAAAATGATCTAATGCATGCCAAATAATATGATGAAAAGTTCTAAGGTGAAAACGGAAGACAAAAACTCGATTAAACGGGCGATCGGACTCCGAAAATTGCAAAACAAGCTTCTGCCCCTGCTGGTGCCCTATATATAGGGCGCTAGCTGCAGGTGCCCCCCTTATAGGATGCGTTGACCAAGGTCAAAGCGCCCTGTATATGGGGCACTAAGTCTGGCTCGAAAAGATTTTCTTCCCCTCTTCGCGACGCCGCTCCAGAGTGCTGGGCGGCTTCCGGGACGAAGTAGGGGCTCCTCCTTGTAGACAATATGCAAATGAAGCTAATAGAAGGTGGTATGGACGCTGGATGCAAGAGGAGAGACGGATAGAAGCTCTCAAAGTGGAGGAAAAATTACGTTTACGGATGGCGAAACTGACAAAATTTTGAGACTTTTGGTGGATGATTTTGGATCGGTTTGAGGGGTTGTGGGAGGTGTAAGTGACTTAGGAACGTAGTCTTGGATGAGCTATAGGATGGTACGGACTTGGAACCTCTTGTCAATCCCAAATGGAGGTCTATTTATAGCTCAAAAGAGGGCACTTTGGCCATTTTCGAAAAACAGTGCCACGCTGCATAGCGCCCTATATATAGGGCACCAGCATCATGAGGTCCGTCAGATCGACAAGACGAGTCACTGTGAGGGGTCAAATCAACCGGTCAAGTCGATTTGATTTGGTGCCAGGCGCCCTGTATACAGGGCGCCTGGTGCCCTCTATATAGGGTGCCTGGTGCCCTATATATAAATAGGGCGCTAGGTGCTCTATATACAGAGTGTTTGGCCCTGTCGATCGTTCTATTGATCCCCTTAGGAATGTGCCAAAAACTTGATTCGTCCGGAAAACATGATTTGCTTTAAATATTCTTCATGAAAATAAGAACTTTAAACTCTCCAACCAAGCCAAAATTGCGTGTCTATAGCTTGCCTCGTCTTGGCGTCGGCTTATTAGGGGAATGACTCGGATGTAGCATAGGCGAATGTAGTGAAACATAGTGAGGTGTAGCGGAATGAAGTGGTAATGTACTGAAAAGGTGACGCCAAGGTGTAGATTTAGACACGCCTTCCTTAGCTTAGTTGAGTGGAATGAAACTTTACCGGACTCCGAGGTTGCCTTTTGTCTTATCGGAACCTTCCCTTCGGTTGATTGATTGTGCAGAAGAACTATAACTAAAATCCCACGTGGGGGGGGAATTGTCACCGGCCAGAACCCGAACTGCATGGTGTGCTGGACTTGGTAGAAAGTAAATTGCGAAAAAGTAAAGATGAAACCAGTAATCAACCAAGGTTGGGTTCTTCAAATTCATCTGGTTTTACTCAGGAATACCGGTGTGGTTTGAATGGAATATCTTCTTATTTTGATGAAATTATCATTGAAACATGGTTAAAATTGGACTTTCCGGGCAGACCAAAGCCTCCTTTAAGAGCCATAGAAAGACTGTAACGGTAATGTTGGCATGAGTATGATGATTCATGAGATGATGCGTGACGATGCATGATGCATGATGGGTTTAAATAAATACAAATAAATATAGGAAAATAGTTAAAGATATAGGTCAAACGCAACGGGTCAGGACATCCATGAAGACACCGTCGTCCCCGTTTATTTGACTTTGGCTTATCCGCAGGTCTAAAAAGTGACTGAATCCTTCATCGATTTTGTTGAAGGGGTTCTCCGACTCAGCCCTTTTAGACCCGAGGTCTTCAACGATATATATGCGAGACTATGCTAGATAAACGGCCCATAAGGCTCCAGGCGCCCTATTTGTAGGGCGCCTAGTGCCCTGTTTACAGGGCGCCTAGTGCCCTGTTTATAGGGTGCCAGGCGCCAGGCACCTTATAAGTGGGGCACCTGCATAGACTTTAAGCTTGCTCCTTCCCGAGGTGGCCTTTTGATCTCTATAAGAAGGGGGGACCCCCCCTCTTCCCTCCTACACCAGCTACAGTGTTCTCTTCTTCCTTTGCTCTGATGGCTTCCTCCTCCTCCCGTCTGACTTGTCCGATCGAGATGAAAAGTTTTTCTGAGGTCCCGTGCCATATCCGGAACTGAGTGTCCATGGGAGTGGTAGTGACCTTATTAGGCACCCTTTTATTTTGTTCCGAAGCCCTCTTTTCTGATCACGTGATTATTCTGCAGGACCTTCCAAACTTCCCCGGCGCTCGTCGTTATGGACATGTGCTGTGGATAGCTTGACTGATGGCCGCCATCAACATCCACTTGCAGTCTATTCTGAGCGGATGGGGTTTTTTCGACATTCTAGTCCACGCCAACCACCTTCTCAAATATTTCTGGGACTTCTCTCTGGCGGGTGCGCTTCTCGAGATGTGGCATCCCGATACACACACCTTTGTTTTCGACACCTTTGAGTGTACCGTCCTCTAAGAAGAGGTGGAACTATTCTTGGGGCTCCGTGCCATGCCTGGGTATGGCCAGGCCATGGTATTCCTGTTGGATCGGTCACCGGTTTGGACTTCCTTCGTGGCTTTATGACCACCGGAGAGGCTCGGTCCATCATGGTAGGTGGGCGTATTTACATCGAGGCACTGGCAGATTAGTCCATTGGCGTGATTTAGGGTGCCGGTGACAATGAAGATCTACTGTTGCCCGGTGCCAAAGGTGTTGCCGCTTGCCTTGCCTCAGTACTCCTTTACCCGTGTGAGGACGGGTGGCTCGATCCCACTTGCCTTCCTTGTATCCAGGGCATCTGGTCTAATGAGTGCATAGCCCACTCGGTGTTGGGCTATCTCTATGACGGCTTGACCTCCGCTAGTGTTGGTAGGCCCATGTTTGGCAGTATCCTTCTGTTTATGTGCTGTCCTGACTGGCACTTCAAGTTCGATGTATGCTACGGACCGGCCACGGCTTCTCAGCTTTTTGCTCGAAGCCCCCTCCAGCCTCTCACTAGCCGTCTCTGCATGGACTACAAGGTGATCAACAAATGTCCTTCGGTGAAGACTTGTGTTGACTGGCGTGCGTACTTCTCTGCCATGAGCTGCGGTGGATTTGTCCATCCTACCGAGGCTGTTATGCGCCAAAATGTCTGTGCCTCTACCACTCCTGAGGTGGATCTTCGATTGATCACTGGTACCTCCTTCATCATCTACAACCCACATCGGTGTCTTCTACAGTTGGGCCAACTACGGCTCAAGACTCCTCGTCTCTCCCACATTCTGTCCGTCAAGGATCGTCAAATGGGCACGGCGGCAGACGATGAAGAATGCCAGAGCATTCTCGCCATTTGGGGAATTTGCAAGAGTTTCTCGCCGAGTGCCTACATGGAAGAAGACGAGGTCTGGAAGAGTCGGTATGTGGCAAAGCTGAGGAAACTGCGCGGTTGATGACGTGTATCTGCTTTCAGTTGTGTCCAGTTGTGTGCTTTCTGCTTTTGTTGTGTTTAGGACTTGATCAGTGTAGGTTTAGGGCTTGCTTGGTGTAGTTCTTTTTCCAGTTGTGTTTGTGTTCTGTCAGTGTTAGCAACCAGCAAAATATGCAAAAAAGGAATTAAATATCAATGTTTGCTGACAAATTTGTGTTTTTCATGAAAAATATAGCTTGTAAACATGTTCTATGAAATTTTAAAAGTTTTGAAAATTTTGACCATGGCAATTTATATTTTCACCCCTGCACCTTTTCTTCATTTTACCATCAACTTTTCCAGCTTTTCTATTGCGCGGGATCTTTCCAGAGCATGCTGTGCAGATTCCAGGGTGAGTTTCTCCCAACTGCAAACTTGTAGTTTATTCTATTATCATCGTTTTTGCAGAAGGGACCGAACCGATCTGGAATCGTTCCGGATCGGAACGGGGAAAGAGAAGGGGGCCAAGCCCCCTAGCGCCTCATGATGGGGCGCTAGGCTCTGCTTGGCGCCCCATCAAGGGGGCACCAGGCGCCCTATCAAGGGGGCGCCTGGTCCAGGCGCCCCATAAATGGGGCACTTGGTCACCAGGCTCCCGTCTTCCCCGTTCTTTTGTTTCTGACCCGTTTTGACACTTTGAAATGATGCAGATGACGAAGAGGTCCCAGGTCGAGCGTGGCGGTGCCTCCGGTGCCGCCAGAGCTTCTTCTTCCGCCGGCGCTTCTAGTTCGGCCGACCCTGGCCCATCGGAGCTGCCTTCCCTCCATCCTCCTCCGGCCGTCACGGTAACCGAATTTTGACTTTCCCTTTTTGAATTATTCATCCA
Organism: Cryptocoryne crispatula var. balansae; assembly: GCA_036172225.1. Classification (NCBI taxonomy): domain Eukaryota; kingdom Viridiplantae; phylum Streptophyta; class Magnoliopsida; order Alismatales; family Araceae; genus Cryptocoryne; species Cryptocoryne crispatula. Next base: position 9,151,723 of record CM069931.1, on the reverse strand, counting down.
TTGTTGTTTCTAACATGATTGTTTGTTTGTGCAGGGGAAGATCAAATCCCGGATATCCTGGGAGATGGTCTTCCATGCCTACAAGGGGTTGAAGGATTTCCAGAAGGCACGACTGGATGCGATGGGTTTCGGCCCGTTGCTTCGCTGTTCCGCCTTCTGGGAAGACCTCCCCTTGATCTAGGCTTTGAGGGAGAGATGAGATTCCACCACCCATTCCTTCCTCTTCCCCTGGGGGCATATGGTTCCCACCCTGGAGGATGTCTCCCGGATCACGGGTCTTCGCGTTCACGGTCGCACCATCACTGGCAAAACCTACCGTGACTACTCGGCTATGGTTCAGGACTTTCTGGGTCATTTGATCCCACACTGCCCCGGCGGACTGCGCGTTATGAAGCGCACGAACATCGGGAACTTGCTCGGTATGGGCAATGCTAGTGTGCGGAAGGACGATCTAGTGGCGGATGTCCTTGACTCATTGACAAAACGCGTGGAGCGTTACTTGGTCGGTGAGGAGGGCACCGTCCAGGCCGATCATGACCTCCGCCGGTTCCTCCTCTTCTTTCTGACCCATCTTCTGCTGGCCTCGAAGACGGACAGGGTGCACCTACGTTTTCTCCCATTTCTTGCCGACCTATCGAAGGTCAGTGAGTATGCCTGGGGTGCCGCTATGTTGGCACACCTGTTCTCCTCGTTGGCAATGGAGAGCGGTCCGGTTTCAGTAGCCGGTTTTACTCCATTCCTTCAGGTATGCTTTGTTCCTTTTGTTCATTATTAATTCTGCTTTGTTTTTGTTGACTAACTGAGCTTTGTTGGCAGGTATGGAGTTACTATCATATCCCTCTGGGTCGCGCCCTGCTGAAGGGGGACCCTGAGTATCCGCTCATTGGCAGCTAGGTTGCTAGTCGATCCACCTCTTCCCACCCTTACCAGGTGGAAAACCTGAGGAGGCAGTTGCTCTGCTTTCCCCACCACGAGGTATTCTGCCACTTTTCCTTTTCAGCCTCTTGATTCTTCTTATTCACTGTCATGCCTTGCTTTTTCAGGTGGTGTGGCGCCCATATTTAGACATTCATCTGGATCGGCAGCCGTGGGTGTCGGAGGGTCGTCCGATTTTTGGCCGTGACACCTTTCTGATTTGTTTGAACGAGATGGAGCCACTGTGGGTGCGTCTCACGATGCGCTCATTAGGTCTTCACCAGGAGTGGGTGGACCTTCCCCCTACCCTCGCCTGGGTCGTTCCACCCGTGGCCTGATCCAGGAGATTGACTGGAAAAAAGAGGGCTGGTTCGCTGTCCGGATCTAGAAGAGGGGTGACACCCCAGTGACTTCCAGTGCTTCTGACAGCAGTGACTATCTGCGTCGTTACATGGCGACGTTTGCCCACCTTTTCATCGAGGGTGGAGAGGTATGCACTTGTTGTTTCTGTTACTTCTCTTCCTTTGCTTGGTATCTAACTGTATGCTGCTTTCAGAGTATTCAGGAGGAGCTGTCTCGCTTGAGGGCAGGGACAACATCTTTGGAGGCTGAGCTGGAGCGACAGGTATTTTCTTTACTTTGTACCTTTCCCATTGCCTGTTAACTGATATTTCTTTTCCTTTCTTTCAGCGACGTCGCTACCGAGGTGCACACTGACAACTGCGTGGGTGTGATGATGAGGTAATGTTTTTTGCCCTTTTTTAATACCTTGAATGAATGTTGTTGACTGTTTTCCTTACTTCCTTTCAGATTTCACGGCTCCGCGAGCGCGTAGCCGAGCTGGAGTTGGGTTCCCACCCAACTGACCCTGAGCCGACGGTCTTCGACGGGCCTTTAGAGGCTCCTTTCGAGCCATTTGACTTTGGCCAGCCTATGGGTCCTGAGCTCCCTCTTCACCACTTGTCGGTCGATCCACCTCCCTTCATACCCGCCGACCCTGGGAGTAGTTCTTCTGAGACGGGTTTTCTCCTTGAGGTGATCATTATTTCTTTCTTATGTAGTCTTCTTCCTTTATTTGCCTTGCTAATCTTTCTTCTTTTCTTGCAGATTGCCCAGCTGAAGGAGTGGGTGCAGGCCCTTACCACCGAGGTAAATTTCTGTGACTTTCTTCTGCTTTACTTTGCTTGATTTTGACATTCTTTTTTCTTGCAGAACAAGGATCTTTAGGTGAGGATCTCCGATCTTTCTACGGGGGGTGTTCCGCCTACTGACAGTGATCCCTCGAGTCTCCAGGACAAGGTACATATTCTTCTGCTTTGTTTGTCATCGTTTTCTTTCTTTCCTGACATCTTTCCGGTAGGTGATGGAGCTACAGAGGGAGCTCGAGCTCGAGCCCCTCGTAGGTGTTCCAGATCCTGGTCCTTCTTCTTCCGAGGTGTGGAGTCTTTATTAAGATTTTGAACTGGGAATTCATGGACTGATGCTTCTTTTTTGTTCTACAGACTGCTAAGAGGATAGAGGAGCTGACACAGGAGGTACAAGTTTGATTCTTTTCCTTAAACTGCTTCTTCTGTAGCTGATACATCTCTATGTCATCTTGTAGGTTGGGAGACTGGAGGCTCGCGTGGTTGAGTTGTCATGACCTGAGTCCGAGCAGATCCTCCACCTTCGCCTTGAGTACTCTAGGGAGCTTCTCCGACTGGAGGCAGAGCACTGTCAGATGATGATGATGCAGATGCTTTAGACTCGGTCTCGGAGCCATTCCCACCGCTCTGACTCCCATGGGACCACGCTGAGGGGACCTACTCACTCGGGTTCCTCTCAGACTAGTAGCCATAGGAGGAGAGGTGAGGAGAGACATGCCATGCCACCTCCGGGTGATCAGGACCCATCGGAGGGAGGCAGCGATTTGTGATGTGCTGGCCCCTTCCTATCTTTGATGTATCTTTCTTTTGCATAGTGACAGTTGTTTGTTTCCCTTTCTGACTCCCTGCGTTCACTCAAAAAGCGATTAAAACTTTATTTAGGCTTAGTCCCTTGCAAGAAGAGGGCAAAACTGCCTTGATCTTTTGTCAAGGGACATAGGACTTATCAAGGTAGAATAACGGAAAAATATAAGTATGCACAAAAAGAAACATGCAAGACTGAAATTAAATATGAATGCAAAGGCAACTAGTCAATTAAGAAGCACATTTTTAGGTGTTTTGGAATTTTTGATTTGTTTGGGTTTCGATAGTTTTATAATGTTTTTAGATGTTTTGAAACTTTTACGATTTTTTTCGGTATTTTGGATATTTACTTTTTTAGGATTTTTGATTTTATGAATTTGTTTGGTGCTTTTTGAAGTATTCGATTTTTTTTGTTCGGTGTGAAAGACACGATCATCTCATCTTTTGCTTTGCTTATCGTAGGTGCCTCTCATCGTTACCTAAGGGTTAAGAGTAGGCATCACGTGTAAGAAAGTGCCTAATCAGGAATCTTCTGACCTTCCGTTTTGATAGGCTATGGGTTCCCTTGGATCCAGTCGGTCAACCCTGCCCGCAAGGTTAAAGAGGGAAGAGGATTGATGGTAAGTCCTTACTAAGATTCAGGGGTGTCGAATTTGTTTCTCTACTGGTGCCCGCGTTGCCTGTTTGGGATTTGACATCCTCAGGTCCTTCCTTCTAGCCCTTTTCTTCTGATGGCCCTCATTTAGACATGTCTTTTCCTTTTGCTTGATTTTGACCTGAGGAGTTCATTGCCCATCTTTTGGAGCCATTTCTTTCGGGCTTTTATTGGTACACATTCAGACAGGTCTATTCTTTTGCCGACCTGAGGGGTCATTGCCCATCTTTTGGCACATTTTCTTCTTCTTTTTTTAAGAAGTCAGACCTTCAGAGGCATTTTCCAACTAAGGCAATGGGCACTTTTGATACTCCTCATTTTAACCCCTTCCATCTATTCTGGACCGAAACGAGAAGAGAATGGGATTGGGTTGACCTTCTTTTGCCAAGTGTTTCCTAGCTTTCTCTTTGACTTTCAATCATCGGATTCCAAAACCTAGGTGTGTAGTGTGTGCAGTATGATGCCTATCCTTATTTCCTAATTGACAAGTTGGGGCACCGAACAAGCAAGCATTAGATATTATCATCATTCTTCACACCTTCGGATTTTATAGATTTTTTTTGTTTTTTGTTTTAAGGAAAGTATTTTTTGAGGTATACACCATTCCAGGGATGAGCTAGTTCTTCTCCTTCTACATTAGTCAGCTTGTATGAATTATCGGGATAAACAGCCAAAATCACATACGGACCCTCCCAATTAGGTTGTAGTTTAGAGTGGGGACCGCCCAGCTTGATGAATATTCTTTTAAGCACAACCTCACCGATTTCAAATTTTCTCTCCACACCCTCTTCCGATAAAATCTTTTAAGTCTATTCTGATAAGATCTAGCATGTTCGGCAGCGGCCAGCCTCCTTTCATCCAAGAGTTCGAGTTGCGCGAGAAGGGAATCTCGGCGTTCATCTATCGGGATGTCTCGATCGATCTGGACTTAGAGGGAAAGAACGAGTACTTCATATAGGACTACCGCCTCCATCCCAAATGCCAAGGCATAGGGAGTTTGACCCATTGGGGTTCGAATAGAAGTGCGGTAGGCCCATAGAGCATCAACTAACTTATCTGGCCAGTCCGCAAACTTGCTAGACTTACAAGTTTTCTTAATGATTTTTATCAGAGTTTTATTGGTGGCTTCTGCTTGACCATTGCCTTGAGGATAATATGGAGATGAATGATGCAATCTGATGTAATACCTGTTGCAAAGGTCACGCAGCTCCTGGGAGATGAATTGTGGTCCATTGTCGGTGATGATGTCGCCTGGGATCCCGAACCTGGCAATGATGTTGCGTTTGATGAAGGTGCAGACTGTTGATGCCTTGATTTCCACGTATGCTTCCACTTCCACCCACTTGGTGAAGTACTCTGTTGCCGTTAGGATGAAAGATTTGGTTTTGTTTGTGGAGTTTGGGTCACCAAGAGGTCCGATGACATCAAAAGCCCACATAGCGAAAGGCCATGGGGCATGAATCGGGTGAAGGGAAGATGTGGGAGAGTGAATTTTTTCGGTGTGAAGTTGACATTGATGACAGTGCCGAACAAAGATCGAGCAATCTTCTTCTAAAGTAGGCCAATAATACCCTTGTCTAAGGATTTTCTTGGCGAGGGCTTGGGCATTTACATGGCCTCCACATACTCCGGAGTGTGCTTCCTTAAGCACCAATTCAACATCTTTTTCATCTACGCATCTTAATAGAACACCGGCCAAGCTCCTTTTATAAAGTACTCCACCTAAGATGGTGTATCTCTGGGAGACTCTTCTTATGGCTTTCTTCTCTTCGGCAGTTGATCCTGATGGATATGTCTGATCCTGACAGTAATTCGCAATCTCATGATACCATGGTTTCTCACCTTCTTCTAATTCTTCCAACTCAACCAAAGATACTTCCTCCTTTTGCTCAATGTACTCTTTCCTTTCAAATTTTTCTTTGACCCTCAAGAATCGTGCATCTTCCACTGCCGGAATGGTTCGTCGGCGGACATAGATCGTCCTAACCTGTCTGCCTAGCGGGACAGATAGTGAAGATGCCAGGGAAGTGAGAGCATCGGCAAGAATATTTTGAGCACGAGGGACATGGATGAATTTGAGTTTGAAGAATAGCTTGATGTAACAGGCGGTTGGTATGGTCCGAGCCCGAGATGAGATGTGCGGTATTTGGCCAGCACTTGGCGGATAATCAACTAACTATCACCGATCACCCTTAGTTTAGTGACACCATAGAAGTGATCGACCTCCAATTAGTGACACCGTAGAAGTGAGCGGCCTCCAATACAGCCAATAAGGCTTCATACTCAGCTATATTGTTTGTTGCTGGAAAGTGGAGCTGAAAAGCCTGTGGAATGGTGACACCTTCGGGTGATAGAAGAACGATCCCTATCACTCTACCCTGGGAGTTTAATGCCCCGTCAAAATATAAAGTCTATAGATTGGAAGATCGAATGGACATCAATTCTTCATCGGTAAATTCTGATTGGATAGGGTCAAAGATTGGGATAGGATGATGGGTAAGGTGTTCAGCAATTGCATAGCCCTTGATTGACTTCTGTTGGGTGTAGGTGATGTCAAATTGGGAGAGAAAGCTTTGCCAGTGTGCCAAATGGTCAGTCAGGAAAGATTTTTCAAGAAGAAATTTGATGGGATTCATGCGAGCAATGAGATTAACCTCATGGGCTAGAAAGTAGTGTTTAAGCTTCTGGACCACCCAAACCAGGGCGGCACAGGTTTTTTCCATGGTTGTATACTTCTGCTCACAAGGATCAAAGATTTTGGACAGATAGTATGTTGCTCGCTCTTTCCCTTCATCATCTAATTGTGCCAATACTGCTCCAAGAGATCCTTCCAAAACCGAGATGTATAAGATCAAGGGTTTGCCAGGAACCGGAGGTTTGAGCACGGGTGGGCTTGACAAATATTTCTTTAAACCATCGAATGCCTCTTGACATCTCGAATCCCATCTAAATTCAGCCTTCGCATTGGTTAACTCATAGAAAGGTTTACACCTTTGGGAGTGTTGTGAGATAAACCGGCGAACGAACTGTAGCCTACCAATCAACCCTCTCAACTCTTTTAGGTTCTTTGGTGGAGGCATATCAATAATGGCTTTGGCCTTGTTTGGATCGATTTCGATGCCTCTTTTGCTGACGATGAACCCAAGTAACTTTCCAGATGATACTCCAAACACACACTTCTTGGGGTTCATTTTAAGCTTATATTCCTTGGCTCGTTGCAAAACCCTTTTCAACACCTCAGCATGTTCATCTCAGGTTCGAGATTTGACCACTAGATCATCCATATACACCTCTACGAATTTATGCATCATATCGTGAAATATCGCCACCATGGCCCTTTGATAAGTTGCTCCAGCATTCTTTAATCCGAAGGGCATGACGACGTAGCAATAAGTTCCCCAAGGTGTAGTGAATGAGGTCTTCTCTTGATCCTCTTTTGCTATCCGGATTTGATTATACCTTGAGTACCCATCCATGAATGATAGGGTCTCATATCCAGCTGTGTTATCAACAAGAACATCGATATGAGGAAGGGGGAAATCATCTTTCGGACACACTCGGTTTAAGTCCCTGAAGTCAATGCAAATTCGAACCTTTCCATCCTTCTTCATGACTGGGACTATATTTGCCACCCATTGTGGATAGAGGACAACCCTAATGAATTTTGCTTGGTGTAACTTATCGACCTCTTCCTTCATCTTTAATGCTATGTCTGGGTGGGATCTCCTTAACTTTTGCTTGACCGGGGTAGCTTCAGGTTTTAAAGTCAGTCGATGCTCTACCAATGACTTGTCTAACCCCGGCATATCTTCGTATGTCCAAGCGAACGTGTCTTTGTATTCTTGTAACACCCCCATTAGATTCTGTTCTTCTAAAGGGGCGAGGTTGACACTGATGAGGATATTCTTAGGATCTTTCGGCGTTCCAAGATTAAGTTCCTTAGTCGGTTCATCCACCGTGGCTGATGGTTCTTCAAACCTTCTTAAACCGGATGCGTAAGCATCAGCCAAATCCTCCTCTTCATCCTCAGTATCAGGATCCTTTTCCGATACAACCTCATAGACCCCTAAAGTTGGATCAATATTGTCTTTCTCCTCATATCAAATTTCATCCATCTGGATTGCATTTTCTAGATACTCCGGTAGCTTGGCACATTCTAAGCTTTTTTGAGCTAACCGATGCAGGTATCTTTCTGGAACTCTTCTACCTCTGATTTTTGCTTTGTTTTTATTGGAAACTAAACCTAAACAAGAAGAAGGTAAATAAGGAGAGGAAGAGGAGGTGGAGGGAGTGGAATTTATTGATGAAGGGCAAAGGAGATCGATTAGAGACCGGGTGGCCTCCCGGTTTGGATCATCCTTCGGAGCGAGTTGGGATGTTTCTTCGATCGAAACTTGGGTTGAGAATAGGACGTTTTTTTGATCTTTTTGAGAAGTACTAAACATAAACACAGAATGAGTTTGGTTGGTTGTGGTTTCCATTGTGGGTTGGGATATTGACAGAGAAGGGAACAAATCAAGCAAAAATGGGTAAAGAGAGCATCCATCTTTGCTACCTGGTGGATCTGATGGTGAACTTATTGGGAATGAGTCTGTTAGATCCGTGGAGATGACATGGGGTGAATGCCCCTGATTCTGATTGCCAGGGGGCTCGTTGTGGAATAATTCTTCACTTGATCCTTCTTCAGAGAATAACCATGATACGTCGAGATACGGTTCATCCTCTAGGCTGTCCACTTTCTTCCTCTTTGCTTGTTCTTGCGGTTCTTGTTCTTCAATCATCTGTATTGTTTCTCTCTTGTCGAAGAATTTGTGCAAACACCCCTGGAAGTATTTTTGACTGATCTTATGGCCATTATCATATGTCCCATCATACCCTATCCCGTTCCTCGATGTTGTCTTTACCAGCTGGATGGGTTCTATGATACCCTGCAGTTCTTTCCCCAGCCCTCGGCCTTCTTTATATCCCAGATTTTCCATCATACACCACCCAAGGGTTTTGGTATCATCCTTCTTCCTTCTCCAAACTTGCCTGGGCTGCCTTCCATCCCTTGGCAGATCGAGGATTGTGAAGACCGGTTGATTTGGCAAGCCAAGAGGGAGAGTAACCAGGCAATCCATAGGCATACTTACCACCTTAACGACTTGACCCTTGAAGGGAAATTTGATGCACTGGTGGTTGGTTGAAGCTACGGCCTCTAATGCCTCAAGGTAAGGCCTTCCCAAGATAGCTTTGTAAGTTGGGTCCATGTCCAGGATGTGGAAGTCGACAGTAATAGTTTGGGGTCCGAGTTTGACTTCAAGTGTAACCATGCCGTGGGCGGGCCTCTTGGAATTGTCATATGCCGTTACGGTGATTTGTGATGGCCGAATATCCTCTTCTGGGATTCCACACAATTGTAGCGTTTCTGGTGGCAAGACATTGATGGATGCACCGGTATCAATAAGACAAGACTCGACATCTGTTTCGTTAATGCTGACAGTGATACAAAGTGCATATTTTCTTGCTTCTGGTTCAGCCAACTCCTCTTTGGTGAAAGTGAGGGCGGGGTGTTCACTTTTCGGGGTCAAGACTGATGCAATCTTCTCAGGGGGAAGGGTTTCATTGACCATTACTCGTTGTAGATATTGCTGAAGAACTTCCTGATGAACCTTAGACCTTTTGATCAACTCTAGAATGGAAATCCATGCAGGGGTTTTGTCAAGGTGCTTCAGCAAATCATAAGACGTCCCTGGCACTGGTTCTTCTGGGTGTTCTTCTTCTTCTTCTTGTGACCGTCCTGGTTGACCGGTCTGGGGGAAAATTCTTTGAAACATGCGCCCGCTTCTAAGCATTGTGGCGAGCTAAGAGGCTATGGTTGGTGTAGCGGAGGTAGATAGAGGGTTAGGTCGGATGATGGGAGGCCTAGGTAGGGGCGTAGTGATGACAGTCCGGGTTGTAGGGATGCGGGTAGGTTGTGGTGGCATGGTTGTATGAGGTGGTACGATGATGGGTCCTAATGGTGATGGTATTTGCGGTGGCTCGACTGGGCGGATCAAGGTCCTACCCGGTTGGAGTTGTACGGCTGGTGGCGTTACGGTTGGCCGTGACAGAGTGTGGATGATTGGTGGTTGGCTTCTTCTGGTGGGTATAGCTCGTGATATGGAATGAACGGTTCGGTTAACGTGGTTTGGAGGGTTAATGTTCATGAAGGAAGCTGGTCCCTCGATTTGCCAATTTTGGCCTCTATCGCGGGGTTCATCGGTGGAGGTTAGAATAGGATTAACCCTCTGATTTTCTGGTGCTGTCGCGGGTGCGTGTGCGGGTAGCGGGTAGCGGGTTCTGAATGATCCCCAGACCAGATTCCTGTTGTTGTTGTTGGACTGGTGCCTGCTGCTGTTGCTGAGGCTGGTTCTTTACTGCCTTGATGTACTCACCCATTTGACCCCAGTCAATACTTCCCTACTCATGGAGGTCATGGATATAATCCTTAAATTGAAAGCAATTCTCCACTGTATGCCCCGGGTATCTGTGGTATAAACAATATTTGTCTGTGTTGGCATTTTGTGGCCACTCCAGCTTTTCTCTTGGCAATGAAATTTGCCCTGCTACCATAAGAGCATTAAAAATGTCTGTGAGAGAGTACGGTAATGGCGGGTAATGGTTTCTTCTAGGCCCTGTTCTTCGTGGCACATAGGTGGCGGGGGGAGGTGCCTGGTTATAGGTGGTTGGTTGGCGGGGTGGTTGAGGTGCAAAGGTTTGTACGGCCAATTGCCGGGGTTGCTGGGGGACTGGTGTCTGCATTGGTTGTTGGGGATACTAGTTTGGTGTTTTGTGGCGGAAAGGTTGGGGCTGAATCTGAGGGTGAGGTGCCGGTTGGGTTTGGCGGGGGTTTCTGTACTAGGGGTTTCTGTACTGCTGTTGGTGGTTGTTGGGCGGGTTTCCTATGATATTGACGTGTTCATTGGTTACCATGCCTTCAGTCACGGGCCCAGTGGTGGTGGTGGTTGTCTTTTTGGTGATTCGGGGCCTAGGGTCGAAGAGGTTCATGATGTGAGAGTCTCGAAGTTGGGTTTGGATGTACCGTGCTCTCTCATAGAGTTCGCTCATGGTGACATGGTGATGTAATGCCAATACGTTCTTCAGAGCCGGAGTGGCATTAGTGATGATCATCTTGACTTGTTCTGATTCTGACAGTGCATTCATCAGCCTTTCTGCCATTGCCCTCCATCTGTCAACATATCTTATAAAATCCTCATCATTTCTCATCTTTTCGGCCATAAGATCTGTGATTGAATAGGTAGGACCAACTCGATCTTGGTATCTTTGCAGGAACTTTGCTTTGACGGTATCAAAGTTGCTGGCTTCCAAAGGGTCAAGTGAATAGAACCATTCCAACGCGGAGCCCTCTAATAATCTCCTAAATAGGTATGCAAGGGCCTTCGGATCGTTTTACCACATGACAGACTCATAAAGAAAATCTTTGATGTGAATGAAAGGATTCCCATTTCCGTTATATCGGCGGTAAATGGGCATTTCAGAAGAAGGAAGATGGAATACGGGGAGAGAGAGAAGGGATATCTCGGGGAGAGCTCGTGTGTCGATCAATCGCTTGAGCTCCCGATATTGTTCATCCATCCTATTGATTTTGTTAAGCACAATTTGATCAACGGAGGATTCTCTGACAAGAGGAGGGGGGAGGACAGACGCTTGATTTGCCGGCATGGCCATCGGATAGGCTGAAGCGGCCAGGCAAGGAGGGTATATCGGGTGGTGCACTTGTGGACGGGCTTGATTAAAATGTGCGGAAGAGTAGACCGGTGGCCTAAGTGGTGTGGTGTTATTTGGGTCCGGGTGGCTCAAGATGGCCACCGGATGGGGTGAGTTTGGAATCAAGGGTCCATTGTGAGAATAGCCTGGTACTGGTGCACCGGGTTGGTCAGTTGCTAATTGGGGGGGGGGGTAGAAGTGTGGTGGCCACCCTCGGCATGGGTGTGATTGACAGGAGATTTTTCTTTCAAGATGGCCTCAATGGCTTGTAGTTGAGTTGGGTTGGCATGAGCGAATGCCTCCCATAGAGAATCTGGGTGGGGTTGGGGTGAACTAGTTTCAGGGAGCATTTCGGGTTCATTAACGGCACATACGACATCCGGGTGGAGGTAGGATTGGTCATACTCCAACTGCAACGGCTCGTATCCTTGGTCCGTCATCTCGACGACTCGCCCTAATCTTAAGTTTATAAACACAAAGGAAAGATGACGAAAAACACAAGAATCCCCTTTTTTAGTTTTTTTTTTAAATTTTCTCTCTTTTTTTAGTTTTTGATTTTCGTTTAAACAAACAAGTTATCAAGCAAATTAACCTCAAGCAAAGATTTCTTTTGTTTTTTTTGTTAAGTGTTTTCAAATTTTTGGTTTTGGTTTTCAATTTTGATTTGCAAACAAGTAATGGCACAGACTTAAAATGATTACCGCAAATTTTTTGTGTTTCAACCTTAAATTAGTGACTTGTTAAGAGAAATAATGTCCACTCAAATAAATGGGTAGGACCCTATGCTCTCACAACGCCGAGCAATCTAAAGTTGTCACTCTTTTCACAACGATAGGTGATAGGTACTCTGGGTTTTGGGATAAAAGGTACAACCAGCCTGATCAGTGAAGAGGGAATCCTTCACGTCTGGGGACTTACGGAGGTCTTGATGGAAGCTACCCGGTCCTTCCGAGAGGGAATCCCCGGAGGAGGAGTTGGCAACCACCAAGAGGGGTGTTTGGGTGTGTAGGGCTTTGGGAGGAGAGAGCCTCCCTTCTCGGATGACCTAAAGGAGTCAAAAGAACCCCAATGCAAACTAAATGCAAGTGAGATATCAAGGAGTGAGAAGCAAACAAGAAGAAAGTAAAAGCATGCAACGATCAAGAGAGTATTGGAAAACAAGTAAAAAAGACAAAGATGTAAAGTCAAACCAGAGTGAAAGCAAGTACTAATTCAACTAAAGATGCTTTAGAGGAGAAATTAGACTTTTTGAAATAAAATAAGCAAAGATGCTTAGCAAGATAATTTTTAAGATGCAAAGTCAAAGTAAGTCAATAAAGCACGCCTAAAAATTAGATTGTGCTTTTCTTTTAAAAGAGGACCCACGGAAAGCAAGTAAACCGGAAGAAACTAAATGATGCTCAAGGGAAGCAAGTAAACAAGCAAGCAAGTGAATAGGAATGCTAAGAGGATGTGATAACTCAAGCAAGAGCCAAAGAAATGATGAGCATGTTGGACATTCTTTTAAAGAGATGAGAAGAACTCACTAAAGCAAAAGTTGTCCCACCATGGTCGCCAAAAGGTGTAGGCACCCGGATGAGCCGGTTTGGTTCGTGGTAGAGAGCGCGTCGGTTTGTAGTTGAGTGGAAGGTGTGATGATGAGTGTGTGGTCGCCAGGAGCCGAAGACTCCAAAGTGTGATTAAGTATGAAGCAAATGAACTAGAAGAAGAAAAAGTTTGACTGTCGTACCTTTGGGGATGTAAAAAGGGGGAGATTGTTAGGTTCTAACTTCTCCTCTCTCGGCCGGCCGAAAGGGGAGAGCTTTAGAGAGTTCTTTCACCTACGACCGGATTGATGCTTTGCCCCGATCGGTTCACCTAAGAACGTCCTGCATAAAAACATAAAGAAAAACAAATGACGATCATTAGCTCTGGCATGAATATAGCATCATGCTTGGTATAGACTCTGAATCATGCAAAAGGGAATAAACTAACCGGATCGGGACGGAATCCCAACCCCTATTTTTGGTAGGTTTTTAAACATATATGAGGTGCAAAATGATCTAATGCATGCCAAATAATATGATGAAAAGTTCTAAGATGAAAACGGAAGACAAAAACTCGATTAAACGGGCGATCGGACTCCGAAAATTGCAAAACAAGCTTCTGCCCCTGCTGGTGCCCTATATATAGGGCGCTAGCTGTAAGCACCCGGAACGGGACATCCGCGGATCTCCCCCCCCGGAACCCCCTTACGCCCGGCCTCGGTGTTCGTCGGTGGGTGGGTGGTGTGTTTTGTGTGTGGTCGCCAGGAACCAAAGGCTCCAAAGTATGATGGGATGAAAGAAAATGAAATAGAAAGATGACCGTCGTACCTCCGGAAGCGGGGAGATTGTTGAGCTCCGACTTCTCCTCTCTCGGCCGGCCGAAAGAAGAGAGCTTAGTGAATCCCTTGCCTTCAATCCGGTTGAAGCTCCGCCTCGATCAGATCTACCTAAGAATGTCCATAAGAAAACATGTAGACAAGTGAAGGTTTCATTAGTTCTAACGAAAGCATAGCATCGAGCTCGAATTTAGATTCAAACATGCAAATGGGAAAAAACTAACCGGATTGGGACGAAATCCCAACCCCTATTTTTGGTAGGTTTTAAACGTATATGAAATGCAAAGATGCTCTAAGACGTGCTAAATAACTTGATGATCGATGCAAAAGCGAAAAAGGGAGACAAAACTCGATTAAACGGACGATCGGAATCTAAAAATAACGAAAACAAGCTTCTGTCCTTCCTGGTGCCCTGTATATAGGGCGCCAGGAGAAGGTGCCCCCTTTATAGGGCGCGTTGACCAAGTCAAAGCGCCCTGTATATGGGGCACTAAGTCTGGCCCGAACAGATTTTATTCTCCTCTTCGCGGCGCTGCTCCGGAGTGCTGGGAGGCTTCCAGGACGAAGTAGGGGCTCTTCCTTGTAGACAATACTCAAATGAAGCCCATGGAAGAGGGTTTGGGTGCTGGATATAAGAGGAGAGACGGGTAGAAGCTCTCAAAGTTGGAGAAAAATCATATTTCTGGGTGACAGAAACAGAGGGTTTTGGGGTTTTTGGTGGAAGATTTTGGATCGGTTTGGAGGCTTTTGGAGGGTGAATGTGGCTTGGAATCGTAGTATTGGATGATCTCTAGGGTGGCACGGAGTTGGAACTTTTTCCAAGCTCCAAATGGGGCTCTATTTATAGCCCAAAAGAGGGCACTTTGGCCATTTCCGAAAAGCAGTGCCATGTGGCATAGCGCCCTGTATATGGGGCGCTAGCATCATGAGATATGTCAGATCGACAAGACAAGTCACTGCGGGGGTCAAATCAGCCCGTCAAATCGATCGGATTTGGTTCCGTGCGCCCGTTTATAGGGCGCCCGGTGCCCTATATACAGGCGCTGTGTGCCCCGTATACAGGCGCTGTGTGCCTCGTTTATAGGGCGCCCGGTGCCCTATAAATAGGGCGCCAGGTGCCCTATATATAGGGCACCAGGTGTCCTATATACAGGGCGCTAGGTGCCCCATTCTTGGGGCATTCGGCCGGTCCGGTCGCTTGATGGACCCACTTTCGGAATGTGCCAAAACTCGATCTCGTCCGGAAAACACGATGTGCTTTAAATATTCCTTATGAAAACAAGAATTTGAACTCTCCAATCGGGCCAAAATTGCGTGTCTACAGCTTGCCTCGCCTTGGCGTTGGCTTTGTAGGGGAGTGACATGAATGAAGTGTAGGTGAATGTAGCGAAGTGTAATGAGGCGTAACGAAATGAAGTGGTAATGGACCGAAAAGGTGACGCCAAGGTGTAGATTTAGACACGCCCTCATTGGCCTAGTTGAGTAAAACAAAACTTTACCGGACTCCGAGATCGCCCTTTGTCTTATCGAAACCCTTCCTCTTGTTGATTGGTTAAGTAAACAACTAAAATCCCGCGTGGGGGAGAACTGTAACCGCCCACGACCCGAACTGCATGGTGTGCTGGACTCGGCGTAAATGCAAGAATTGCGAAAAGTAAAGAGAAAAAGGCCAATCATCCAAGGTTGGGTTCTTCAAATTCATTGGGTTTTACTCAAGGATACTGGTTCAGTTTGACATGGAAAAACTTCTTGTTTTGATGAAACCATTAAAATTGGATCTTCCGGATAGATCAAAAACCTTCTCGAGGAGCCATAGAAAGATGGTGATGGAAAAGATAATGCATGATGTATGCTGTATGATAATGCATGATGTATGCTGCATGATGTATGCTGAGTTTAAAGAAATAGAAATAAACATAAGAAAATAGTTGAAGATATAGGTCAAACATAACGGGTTAGGACATCCGTGAAGATACCGTCGTCCCCGTTCATTTGACTTTGGCTTAACCGCGGGTCTAAAAGGCGACTGAATCCTTCATCGATTTTGTTGGAGGGGTTCTCTGACTCAGCCCTTTTAGACTCGAGGTCTTCAACGATATACATGCGAGATATATGATAATACATACAAAATTCTGGGCTCCAGGCGCCCTGCTTATAGGGCTCCAGGCGCCCTATTTATGGGGCACCAGGTGCCCCATTTATAGGGCGCTAGGCGCCCTACTTATAGGGCGCCAGGCGCCCTACTTATAGGGCGCCAGGCGCCCTATAAGTGGGGCACCTGCGCGGATTTCACCTCGCTCCTTCCCGAGGCGCTTTTGGCTTCTCTAAGAAGGGGGGCTCCCCCCCTTCTTCTCCTCCACACCAGCTACAGTGCCTCTTGCCCCTCCCTTTGCTTCGATGACTTCTTCCTCCTCCCGCCCGATCGGTTCAAATGAGATGAAAAGTTTTTCCGAAGTGCCGTGTCATATTCGGAACCGAGTGTCCATGGGAGTGGTAGTGTCTTTATTAGGCACCCTTCTTCGTTCTGTCTCAAAACCCTTTCTAATTGCGCGGTTATTTTGCAGGACCTTCCGAATTTTCCCGGGGCTCGCCGATACGGCCAGGTGCTATGGATAGCCCGCTTAATGGCTGCTGTCAACATTCATGTGCGGACCATTCTTAGCGGGTGGGGCTTCAATGGCATCCTCGTTCACGCCAACCACCTCCTCAAATATTTCTGGGATTTTTCCTTGGCGGGTGCGCTTCTCGAGATGTGGCATCCCGATACACACACCTTTGTTTTTGACTCTTTCGAATGTACCGTTCTCTTGGAGGAGGTGGAGCCGTTCGGGGCTTCGTGCCATGCCTCGGGTACGGTCGTGCCATGTTTATCCCCGTCGGACCGATCACCGGTTCGTACTTCCTCCGCGGCTTTATGACCACCGGAGAGGCCCGGTCCATCATGGTAGGCGGCCGTATTTACACCGAAGCGCCGGCGGATTGGTCCATTGGCGTGATTCAAGGCGCCGGTGATAATGAGGACCTTTGCTGCCCGGTGCCAAAGGCGTCGCCGCTTGCCTTGCCTCGCGTGCTCCTATACCCGTGTGAGGATGGGTGGCTTGATCCTACCGCCTCCCTTGCATTCGGGGCATTTGGTCCAATGAGTGCATAGCCCACTCGGTGCCGGGCTACCTTTATGACGGCCCGACTTCGCTAGCGTCGGCAGCCTATGTTTGGCGCATTCTCTTGTTCGTGTGCCGGGTTGACCGGCACTTTAAGTTTGACGTGTGCTTCGGACCGGCCACAGCCTTCCCGGCTTTTCGCTCGGAGCCCCTCCAGCCTCTCACCAACCGCCTTTGCATGGAATATAAGGTTCGTAACAAGTGCCCCTCAGTGAAGACCCGTGCTGACTGGTGTTTGTACTTTTCGGCGATGAGCAGCAGCGGCTTTGTCTGTCCCACAGAGGCGGTTATGCGCCAGAATGTTCGTGCCTCTCCCACCCCCGGGGTGGATCTCCGGTTGATTACCGGTACCTCCTTCATTATCTACAATCCTCACCGATGTCCTCTTCACTTGGGCCAACCGCGGCTCAAGGTTCCTCGTCTCTCTCACATTTCATCTGTCAAGGATCGTCAGACGGGCACGGCGGCAGATGTTGAGGAGTGCCAGAGCATCCTTGCGATCTGGGGAATCTGCAAGAGCTTTTCGCCAAGTGCTTATATGGACGAAGACGAGGTCTGGAAGAGCCGGTACGTGGCGAAGCTGAGGAAGCTGCGCGGTGGTTGACATGTGTCTCTGCCCTTTGATTGTATCCATTGTAGTTTGCTTTTGTTGTGTCCAGATGTATTTTGTTTGCTTTCGTTGTGTCTAGGACTTTGATCAATGTAGGTGTAGGATTTGCTTGATGTAGTTTCTTTTCAGTTATGTCCTAGTCCTGTCAGTGTCAGAAGAACAACAACAAAATATGCAAAAGTAATAGAATATCAATGTTTTGGCAATGAAATTGTGTTTTTCACGAAGAATATTGCTTGTGGACACGTTCTAAGAAATTTGAAAATTTTGACCAAAGCACTTTATATTTTTACCTATGCACTTTTCTTCATTTTACCATTATCTTTTTCTACTTTTTCTATTGGGCGGGACCTTTTCGGGAGTGCAGCGCATCGTGCGGATCCCACAGTAAGTTCCTTCCAACTGCAAACTTGTAATTTATTTCGTTATCTTCATTTTCGCAGAAGGGTCCGAACCGATCCGGAGTCGTTCCGGATCGGAATTGGAAGAGAAAAGGGGGCTGATCCCCCTAGCGCCCCTATGATGGGGCGCTAGGCTCTGCCTGGCGCCCCATCAATGGGGCGCTAGGCGTCCCATCAATGGGGCGCCTGGCCCAGGCGCCCTATAAATGGGGCACCTGGTCACCGTGCCCCCATCGTCTCCATTTTGTCGTTCTTGACTCATTCTAATGCTTTGCAGATGACGAAGAGGTCTCGCGTTGACGCTTCGTGTGCCGCCGGGGCCTCTTCCTCCGCCGGTGCTTCTTCTTCGCCGGCGCTTCTTCCTCTCGCCGGTGCCGGCTCATCGGAGCTACCTACTCTTCATCCTCCTCCGACCGTCTCGGTAACCGAATCTCGACTTTCCCTTTTGAATTTATTCATGATTGCTTCGTTCCTAACATGATTGTTTGATTGTGCAGGGGAAGATCAAGTCCCGGATATCCTGGGAGATGGTCTTCCATGCCTACCAGTGGGTTGAAGGACTTCCGTAAGGTACGGCTTGATGCAATGGGTTTTGGCCCATTGCTTCGTTGCTCGGCTTTCGGGAGGACCTCCCTCCGATCCGTGCCTTGAGGGAGAGATGGGACTCCACCACCCATTCCTTCCTCTTCCCCTGGGGGCATATGGTCCCTTCCTTGGAGGATGTCTCCCGGATCACGGGTCTTCGTGTTCACGGTCGTGCCGTTACTGGCAAGACCTATCGCGATTACTCGGCCATGGTCCGGGATTTTGGGTCATCCGATCCCACACTGCCCTGGCGGGCTGCGCGTTATGAAGCGCACAGCTGTCGGGAACCTGCTTGGTCTGGGCAACGCCAGTGTGGGTAAGGATGACGTAGTGGCGGTTGTGCTCGACGAGTTGACGAAACGCGTCGAGCGCTCCCTGGTCGGTGAGGAGGGCACTGTTGAGGCCGACCAGGATCTCCGCCGGTTCCTTCTCTTCTTCCTCACCCGTCTTCTTCTAGCCTCGAAGACAGACATGGTGCACTTGCGGTTCCTCCCTTTTCTTGCCGACCTGTCGAAGGTTGGTGAGTATGCGTGGGGTGCCGCCATGCTGGCTCATCTGTTCTCCTCGCTGGCAATGGAGAGTGGTCCGGTTTCGCAGCCGGCTTTACTCCATTCCTTCAGGTATGCCTCGTTCTTTTGTTCATTATCAATTCTCGCCTTGTCTCTTTTGGTGACTAACCGAGCTTTTATTTTGACAGGTATGGAGTTACTATTACATCCCCCGGGTCGTGCTCGCTGAAGGATGACCCCGAGTACCCTCTTATCGGTAGCCGGGTTGCTACACGATCTCGCTTCCTCCCATCCTTACCAGGTGGAGAACCCGAGGAGGCAAATGCTTCCGCTTTCCTCATCACGAGGTATTCTGTTACTTTTTTCCTTCTTAACTCTTGGTTCTTCTTGTTTATTGCTCTGCCTTGCTTTTTCAGGTGGTATGGCAACCTTTTTCAGATCTTCATTTGGATCAGCAGCCGTGGGTTTTGAAGGGTCGTCCGGCTTTTGGCCGTGACACCTTCTTGATCTGCCTGAACGAGATAGAGCCACTTTGGGTGCGTCTCACGATGCGCTCATTGGGACTTCACCAGGAGTGGGTGGATCTTCCACCTTACCCACACCTGGGTCGTTCTACTCGCGGCCTGATCCAGGAGATTGACTGGAAGAAGGAAGGCCAGTTTGCTGTCCGGATCTGGAAGAGGGGTGGCACCCCGCTGACTTCCAAAGGCCTCCGATAGTGATGACTATCTCGCGTCGCTATGTGGCGACATTTGCCCACCTTTTCACCGAGGGTGGAGAGGTACGCACTTGTTGTTTTCACCACCGTTCTTCCTTTGCTTTGATGTCTAACTGTATGTTGCTTTCAGAGCATTCAGGCGAAGTTGTCTCGTTTGAGGGCGGGGACAGCATCTTTGGAGGCTGAGTTGGAGCGACAGGTATTTTCTGTACTTTGCACCTTTCCATTGTTGGTTAACTGACCTTTCTTTCTTCTTTCTTTCAGCGACGTCGCTACCGAGGTTCCCGCCGGCAGGTAACACTCTTTATTTTTCCTTAATCCCATGAATGAATGTTGTTGATCGTCTCCTCTATTTCCTTTCGTATCTCTCGGCTCCGCGAGCGCGTGGCCGAACCGGGAGTTGGGTTCCCATCCGGCTGCCCCTGAGCCGACAGCTTTTGATGAGCCTCCCTTCGAGCCGTTTGACTTTGGTCAGCCTACGGGTCCCGAGTTACCTTCTCACCCTTTGCCGGTCGACCCTCCTCCCTTCATTCCTCGCCGATCCCGGGAGCAGCTTCTTCCGAGACGGGCTTCCTTCTTGAGGTGATTATCGCTTTTACTTATATTGTCTTCTTTCTTCATTTACCTTGCTAATCTTTTCTTTTCTTGCGCATTGCCCACCGAAGGAACGGGTGGAGGCCCTTACTACCGAGGTGAATCTCCTTGACTTTCTCTTACTCGCTTTGCTTGATTCTAACATTTTTCTTTTGTAGAACAAGGATCTTTGGGCGAGGATTTCGATCTTCCCGTAGGGGGTGCTCCGCCTCCTACCGGTGATCCCTTGGGTTTTCACCGCCTTCTACCGATGATCCCTTGGGTTTTCAAGACAAGGTACATAATTTTCTCGCTCTCGCTTGTTATCATTTTCTTTCTTTCCCCGACATTTTCCCGGTAGGTGATGGAGCTACAGAGGGAGCTCGGGCTCGAGCCCCTCGTAGGCATTCCGGATCCTGGTTCCTCTACTTCCGAGGTGCGATGTTTTTATTATGATTTTAAACTGGAAATGCTTGGACTGACGTCTCCTTTGGTTTCCACAGCATCGCTCGTAGGATAGAGGAGCCGACACGGGAGGTACATGTCCGATTCTTTTTCCTTAAGTCGCTTTTTCTCAGAATCGATGTATCTCTTTGTCATCTCGTAGGTCGGGAGACCGGAGACTCGTGTGGTCGAGTTGTCACGGCCGCAGTCCGAGCGCATCCTCCTTCTTCGTCTTGAGCATTCCGCAGAGCTCCACCGGGTGGAGGCCGAGCATCGTCGCTGATGATGCAAGCGTTGCAGCCTCGGAGCCACTCCCACCGCTCCGATTCTCGAGGGACCACACCGAGGGGACTCCGCCCACTCGTGTTCCTCTCACCCGCAGTCGTAGGAGGCGAGATGAGGAGAGACTTGCCATGCCACCTCCGGATGATCAGGCACCAGCAGAGGGAGGCGGCGATTTGTGATGTGCCGACCCCCTCCTATCTTCGATGTACTTTGTTTTTCCATAGTGATGGTTGTTGACTTCTTTTCCCCGACTCCCCGCTTTTACTCGAAGGGCGATTAGAAATTTATTCGTGCTTAGTCCCTTGCAAGAAAAGGGCGAAATTGCCTTGATCTTTTGTCAAGGGACATAGGCCTTATAACGAAAAACATAAGTGTGCATAGAAAGGAAACATGCAAGACCGAAATTAAACATGAATGCAAAGGCAACTAGCAAAGCAAATTTTTAGGTGTTTTGGGATTTTTGATTTGTTTGGGTTTTGATGGTTTTATAATTTTTGTTGTTTTGGGATTTTTTGATTTGTTTGGGTTTTTGAATATTCTCTCCTTTTTTAGAATTTTGATTTTTAAGATTCGTTTGGTATTTTCCAAAGTATTTGATTTTTTTGTTGGTGTGAGGGACACGATCATTTCATCCTCTGCCCTGCTTGCCATAGGTGCTTCTCATTGTTACCTAAGGGTTAAGAGTAGGCATCACGTGTAAGGAAGTGCCTAGCTTGAGATCTCCTGACCTTTTGCCCTTGATAGGCTATGGTTCTTCTTGGGTCTAGTCGGTCAACCTTACCCGCAAGGTTAAGGAGGGAAGAGGACCGATGGTAAGTCCTTACTAAGATTCAGGGGTGTCGAACTTGTTTCTCTACTAATACCCACATTGCCCGTTTGGGTTTTGACCTCTTCGGGTCCTTCCTTCTAGCCCATTTTCTTTGATGGCCCACATTCGACATGTGTCTTTCTTCTTTTTGCTTGATTTTTGACCTCGAGGGGTTATTGCCCATCTTTTGGAGCCCTTTTCTTTTGGACTTTTGTTGGTACACATTCAGACATGTGTCTATTCTTTTGCCGACTCGAGGGGTCATTGCCCATCTTTTGGCACCTTTCCTTTTAATAAAAGGTCAGACCTTCAGAGGCATTTTCCAACTAAGGCAATGGGCATTTTCGATACTCCTCATTCTAACCCCTTTCATCTATTCTGGACCGAAACAAGAAGAGAATGGGATTAGGTTGACCTTCCTTTGCCAAGCGTTGCCTAGCTTTCTCTCTGACTTGCGATCATCGGATCTCAAAACTAGGTGTGTAGTGTGTGCAGTATGATGCCTATCCTTATTTCCCTAAGCGACAAGTTGACGCTCCGGGGAAGTAAGCGCTGGATGCTATCATTATACTTCACACCTTTGGATTTTATAGATTTTTTTGTGATTTTTGATTTAAGGGAAATATTTTTTGAGGTAGACACCATTCCAGGGATGAGCTAGCTCTTCTCCTTCGCATTAGTCGCCTTATATGAATTACAGGCATAAATGACCGAAATAACATAAGGACCCTCCCAATTTGGTTGAAGTTTGGAGCGGGGACCGCCCGGCTTAACAAATATTCTTTTAAGCACAACCTCACCGACTTCAAATTTTCTCTCCACCACCCTCTTCTGATAAAATCTTTTAAGTCTATTTTGGTAAGATCTAGCATGTTCGGCAGCGGCCAGCCTCCTTTCATCCAAGAGTTCGAGTTGCGCGAGAAGAGAATCTCGGCGTTCATCCATCGGGATATCTCGATCGATCTGGACTCGGAGGGATGGAATGATCACTTCGTATGGAACTACCGCCTCCATCCCAAATGCCAAAGCATAGGGGGTCCGACCCGTTGGGGTTCGAATAGAAGTGCGGTAGGCCCATAGAGCATCAACTAACTTATCCGGCCGTCCGCGAACTTGCTAGACTTACAAGTTTTCTTAATGATTTTTATCGTGGTTTTATTGGTGGCTTCAGCTTGACCGTTGCCTTGAGGATAATATGGAGATGAATGATGCAATTTGATGCAATACTGTTGCAAAGGTCGCGTAGCTCCCGAGAGATGAATTGCGGTCCATTGTCGGTGATGATGTCGCTCGGGATCCCGAACTCCGGCAATGATGTTGCGCTTGATGAAGGTGCAGCATCGTTGATGCCTTGATCTCCGCATATGCTTCCGCTCGCCCACTTGGTGAAGTACTCCGTTGGTGCTAGGATGAATGATTTGGTTTTGTTTGTGGAGTTTGGGTCACCGAGGGGTCCGATAACATCAAAAGCCCACATAGCGAAAGGCCATGGGGCGTGGATCGGATGAAGGGAAGATGCGGGAGAGTGAATCTTGTCGGCGTGGAGTTGACATTGATGACAGTGCCGGACAAAGATCGAGCAATCTTCTTCCGCAGTAGGCCAATAATACCCTTGCCTCGATGATCTTCTTGGCGAGGGCTTGAGCATTTACATGGCCTCCGCATACTCCGGAGTGTGCTTCTTCCGAGCACCAATTCAGCCTTCCTCTTCATCTACGCATCTTACCGAACACCGGCCAAGCTCCTTTTGTAAAGCATCCCGCCTAAGATGGTGTATCTCTGGGAGACTCTCCTTATGGCTCTCTTCTCTTCGGCAGTTGATCCTGGCGGGTATGTCTGATCCTGACAGTAATTTGCAATCTCATGATACCATGGTTTTTCACCCTCTTCTAGTTCCTCCAACTCGACCAAAGATACTTCCTCCTTTTGCTCAATATATTCTTTCCTTTCAAACTTCTCCTTAACCTTCAAGAACCGTGCATCTTCTACTGCCGGAATGGTACGTCGGCGAACATAGATCGTCCTAACCTGTCTGCCTAGCGGGACAGATAGTGAAGATGCCAGAGAGGCAAGAGCGTCGGCGAGAATATTTTGAGCACGAGGGACATGAATGAATTCGAGTTTGGAGAATAGCTTGATGTAGCAAGTGGTGAGTTCTTGGTATGGTTTGAGCCCAGGATGAGATGTGCGATATTTGGCCAGTACCTGGCGAAGTATCAACTGACTATCACCGATTACCCTTAGTTTAGTGACACCATAGAAGTGAGCGGCCTCCAGTCCGGCCAACAAGGCTTCATACTCAGCTATATTGTTTGTTGCTGGAAAATGGAGCTGAAAAGCCTGCGGAATGGTGACACCTTCGGGAGATAGAAGAACGATCCCTATCCCTCTACCCCGGGAATTTAATGCCCCGTCGAAATATAGAGTCCACAGATTAGAAGATTGAATGGACATCAATTCTTCATCGGGAAAATCTGACTGGATAGGGTCAAAGGTTGGGATAGGATGATGGGCAAGGTGCTCGGCAATTGCATAGCCCTTGATTGCCTTCTGTTGGGTGTAGGTGATGTCAAATTGGGAGAGGAAACTCGCCGGCGTGCCAAACGATCGCCGTGACAGATTTTTCAAGGAGAAATTTGATGGGGTTCATGCGAGCAATGAGATTAACCTCGTGAGCCAGAAAGTAATGTTTGAGCTTCTGGACCACCCAAACCAGGGCGGCACAGGTTTTCTCCATGGTTGTATACTTTTGTTCACAAGGATCAAAGATTTTGGACAGATAGTATGCCGCTCGCTCTTTCCCTTCATCATCTACTTGTGCCAACACTGCTCCCAAGGATCCCTCCAAGACTGAGATGTATAAGATCATGGGTTTGCCGGGAACCGGAGGTTTGAGCATAGGTGGGCTTGACAAATATTTCTTCAAACCATTGAATGCCTCTTGACACCTCGAATCCCATCTGAATTCGGCCTTCGCCTTGGTTAACTCATAGAAAGGTTTGCACCTTTGGGAATGCTGTGAGATAAACCGGCGAACGAACTGTAACCTGCCAATCAACCCTCTCAGCTCTTTTAGGTTCTTTGGTGGAGGCATGTCAATAATAGCTTTGGCCTTGTTGGGATCGATTTCGATGCCTCTTTTGCTGACAATGAACCCAAGTAACTTTCCAGACGATACTCCAAACACACATTTCTTGGGGTTCATCTTGAGCTTATATTCCCCGGCTCGTTGCAAAACCCTTTTCAATACCTCAAAGCATGCTCCTCTTGGGTTCGAGATTTGACCACTAAATCATCCACGTACACCTCTACAAATTTATGCATCATATCATGAAATATTGCTACCATGGCCCTTTGATAAGTTGCTCCGGCATTCTTTAATCCGAAGGGCATGACAACGTAACAATAAGTTCCCCAAGGTGTAGTGAATGAGGTCTTCTCTTGATCCTCTTCTGCTAACCGGATTTGATTATACCCTGAGTATCCATCCATGAATGATAGGGTTTCGTATCCACCGTGTTGTCAACAAGAACATCGATATGAGGAAGGGGAAATCATCTTTTGGACACGCTCGGTTTAAGTCCCCGAAGTCAATGCAAATTCGAATCTTTCCATCCTTTTTCATGACTGGGACTATATTTGCCACCCATTGTGGATAGAGGACGACTCTAATGAATTTTGCTTGGTGCAACTTATCGACCTCTTCCTTCATCTTTAATGCCACGTCTGGGTGGAATCTTCTTAACCTTTGCTTGACCGGGGTAGCCTCAGGTTTTAAAGTCAGTCGATGTTCTACCAATGATTTATCTAGCCCCGGCATATCCTCGTATGTCCAAGCGAACGTGTCTTTGTATTCTTGCAATACCCCCATTAGATTCTGTTCTTCTAAAGGGGCGAGGTTGGCATTGATGAGGATATTCTTAGGATCTTCCGGTGTTCCAAGATTCAGTTCCTTAGTCGGTTCATCCACCGTGGCTGATGGTTCTTCGAATCTTCTTAAACCGGATGCATAGGCATCAGCCAAATCCTCCTCTTCATCCTCGGTGTCAGGATCCTTTTCTGATACAACCTCGTAGACCCCCAAAGTTGGATCAACATTGTTTCTCTCCTCATATCGAATTTCTCCTATCCGGATTGCATCCTCTAAATATTCCGGTAGCTTGGCGCATTTTAAGCTTTTCCGAGCTAACCGATGCGTATATCTCCCCGGAACTCTTCTACCTCTCGATTTTTGTTTTGCTTTTGCCGTAAACTAAACCTAAAGAAGAAGAAGGTAAATAAGGAGGTGAGGAGGAGGTGGATGGAGTGGAATTTATTGACGAAGGGCAAAGGAGATCGATCGTAGATCGGGTGGCCTCCCGATTCGGGTTGTCCTTCGGAGCGAGTTGGGATGTTTCTTCGAGCGAGATTTGGTTTGAGAAAAGGACGTTTTTTTTTGATCTTTTTGAGAAGTACTAAACATAAATACAAAGGGGGTTTGGTTGGTTGTTGTTTCCGACGGGGTTGAGATACCGATAGAAAGGGGAACGAATCAAGCAAAGATAGGTAAAGAGGGCATCCGTCTTTGCTATCCGGAACCGACAATGGATTTGTCGGGAATGAGTCCGCTAGATCCGAGAAGATGATACTCGTTGAATGCCCCGGACTTTGGTCGTTAGAAGGCTCGTTGCGTAACGATTCATCACTTGACCCTTCTTCAGCAAATAACCATGATACGTCAATATGTGTCTCATCCCCTAGGTCGCCCACCTTCTTCCTTTTCACTTGTTCTTGTGGTTCCCGCTCTTCAATCATTTGTATTGTTTCTCTTTTATCAAAGAACTTGCGCAGACATCCTTGGAAGTATTTTTGGCCGTTTTTCCGGCCATTATCACGTGTCCCATCATACCCTACCCCATTCCTTGATGTCGTCTTCACTAGCCGAATGGGTTCCGTGATGCCTTGCGCTTCTTTCCCAGCCCCTCGGCCTTCTTGATATCCCGTACTCTCCATCATACGCCACCCAAGGGTTTTGGCGTTATCTTTCTTCTTTCTCCAAACTTGCCTAGATCGTCTTTTATCCCTTGGCGTATCAAGGATTGTAAATATCGGTTGATTCGGCAAGCCGTGGGGAGAGTAACCAAGCAATCCACGGGCATACTCACTACTTTGACAACTTGTCCCTTGAAGGGAAATTTGATGCACTGATGATTGGTTGAAGCTACGGCCTCTAATGCTTCCAGGTAAGGCCTTCCCAGGATGGCTTTGTAAGTTGGATCCATATCCAAAACATGGAAGTTGACAGTAACAACCCGGGGTCCGAGTTTGACTTCAAGTGTGACCATGCCATGGGCGAGCCGCTTGGTATTATCGTATGTCGTCACGGTGATTTGCGATGGCCGAATATCTTCTTCTGGGATTCCACACAACTGTAGTGTTTCTGGTGGCAAGACATTAATAGATGCACCGGTGTCAACTAGACAAGACTCAATATCTGTTCTGTTGATACTGATAGTGATACATAGTGCATATTTTCTTGTTTCTGGTTCGGCCAATTCTTCATTAGTGAAAATGAGAGCAGGATATTCACTTCTCGGGGTTAAAACCGATGTAATCTTTTCTGGGGGGAGAGTTTCATTGACCATCACTCTTTGCGTATATTGTTGAAGTACTTCTTGATGAGCTTTGGACCTTTTAATTAGCTCCGTAATGGAAATTCGCGCAGGGGTTTTATCCAGTGTGCTTCAGCAAATCATAAGATGTTCCCGGCATCGGCTCTTCCGGGTGTTCTTCTTCTTCTTCTTGCGGTCGTCCCGGTTGACCGGCTCGGGGAAAAATTCTTTGGAACATACGCCCGCTTCTAAGCACCGTGGCGAGCCGGGGAGTTATGGTTGGTGTAGTGGAGATAGACGGAGGGTTAGGTCGGATGATAGGAGGCCTAGGCAGGGGGTGTAGTGCTGATGGTCCGAGTTGTAGGGGTACGAGTGGATTGTGGTGGCATGGTTGCACGAGGTGGTACAATGATGGGTCCTAGTGGCGGTGGTATTTGTGGGGGCTCGACTGGGCGGATCAAGGTCCTACCCGGTTGGAGTTGTATGGCTGGTGGTGTTATGGTTGGTTGTGGTGGGGTGCGGATAATCGGCGGTTGGCTTCTTCTGGCGGGGATAACTCGGGGTATGGAGTGAACGGTTCGGTTAACGTGGTTTGGAGGGTTGGTGTTTATGAAGGAAGCAGTGTCCCTCTATTTGCCAATTTTGACCTCTATCGCGGGGTTCATCGCTGGAGGTTAAGATAGGGTTAACCCTCTCCGGTTTTCTCGGTGCCGTTGCCGGTGCGTGCGCGGGTAGCGGGTTCTCGAATAATTCCCTGTGCCGGGTTCCCGTTGTTGTTGTCGAGCCGGTGCTCGCCGTCGCCGCCGGGGTTGGTTTTTCACCGCTTTGATGTATTCGCCCATTTGGCCCCGGTCAATGCTCCCTTGCTCGTGGAGGTCATGGATGTAATCTTTAAACCGAAAGCGCTTCTCCACCGTATGCCCCGGGGAATCCGTGGTACAAGCGCACTTGTCCGTGTTGGCATTCTCGTGGCCACTCCAACTTTTCTCTCGGCAATGAGATCTCGCCCGCCGCCATAAGAGCGTTAAAAATATCTACGAGAGAGTATGGTAATGGCGGGTAATGATTTCTCCTAGGCCCTACTCTTCGTGGTACATAGGTGCCGGGGGAGGTGCCCGGTTGTAGGTGGTCGGCCGGCGGGGAGGTTGAGGTGTAAAGGTCCGTACGGCCAACCGCCGGGTTGCCGGGGGATTGGTGTCCGTATTGGTTGTTGGGGGTACCGGTTCGGCGCTTGGTGGCGGAAAGGTTGGGGTTGGATCCGGGGGCGAGGTGCCGGTTGGATTTGGCGTGGGTTTCTATACCGGGGATTCCTCGTATTGTCGTTGGTGGTTGATGGGCGGGTTCCCTAGGATATTGACGTGTTCGTTGGTTACCACGCCTTCAGCCACGGGCCCATAAGTGGTGGTGGCTGTTTTTTTGGTGCCTCGGGGCCTAGGGTCGAAAAGGTTCATAATGGGAGAGTCTCGGAGCTGTGTTTGGATATACCGTGCTCTCTCATAGAGTTCGCTCATCGTGGCAGGGTGATGTAATGCCAATACATTTTTTAAAGCGGGAGTGGCGTTGGTGATGATCATCTTAACTTGTTCCGATTCGGCCAGTGCCTTTGTCAATCTTTCTGCCATTGCTCTCCACCTATCAGCATACCTGATAAAATCTTCATCATTCTTCATCCTTTCAGCCATGAGGTCGGTGATGGAATAAGTTGGTCCGACCCTATCTTGATATCTTTGCAAAAATTTGGCCTTGACGACTTCAAAGTTACTTGCATCCGAAGGGTCAAGTGAGTAAAACCATTCTAAAGCCGAGCCCTCCAATGATCTTCGGAAAAGAAAAGCCGTGGCCCTCGGATCGTTCGCCACATTACCGACTCATAGAGAAAGTCTTTAACATGAATGAAGGGATTACCGGTTCCGTTGTAGCGACGGTATACCGGCATCTCGCAGGGAGGTAGATGAAAAGTAGGGAGAAAAGGAAGAGAAATTTCGGGGGCTGCCTTGGCGTCGATCAAACGTCTGAGTTCTCTATATTGTTCGTCCATGCGGTTGATTTTATTGATCATAGCCATATCGACAGAAGGTTCCCCAAGAGGAGGAGGAGGAGCGGGTGCTTGGTGCACCGGGATCGGGATTTGGTGGGCCGAAGTGACCGGATGAGAAGGGTAGATTGGGGGATGTACCAAAGGGGGAGTAGGGTTGAGATGATTAGGAGAATATACCGGTGGTCTAGAAGGGACGACCACATTCGTATGGGGGTGATCTAGATTAGCCACCGGATGAGGTGAAATTGGGGCTAGGAGCCCGGTATGGGAATGGCCATGAGTGGGCACATTGGGTTGGTGTGCCACTGACCGAGGAGTAGAGATATGAAGGCCACATTCGGTAGGAATGTGGTCGGTGGGGGACTTGCCCTTGAGAATGGCTTTGATAGCGTGGAGTTGGGTAGGGTCGGCATGAGAGAATGCCTCCCAAAGTGAATTTGGATTGGGTCGAGGAGAAGTTTGACTAGGTTCAGGGAGAACTTCAGGTTCGTTGACGGCACATACGGCATCAGGGTAGAAGTAAGACTGGTCGTATTCCAATTGCAGTTGCTCGCATCTTTGATCCGCCATTCCGATAACTCGACCTGACCTCAAGTTCATAAACACGACGGAAAAGGAAGGTTGGCAAATAAAAGTTCAAGAATTTTTTGGTTTTGAGTTTTGACCTCTTTTGTTTTGATTTTCTTTTGTTTGGACAAGCAAGTTGTCAAGCAAATTAACCTCAAGTAAGTTTTTTGTTTTGGTTCGTTTCAGTGTGATGTTGGGATTTTTGTTTAGTTTTCAGGTTTTGTTTGCAAACAAGTAATAGCAAAGACTTGGAATGATTAACGCAATTTTTTTGTTTCAATCTCAAATTAATGGCTTGTTAAGAGAAATATTGTCCACTCAAATAAATGGGTAGGACCCTATGCTCTCACAACACCGAGCAATCTAAGGTTGTCACTCTTTTCACAACGATGGGTAATAGGTATTCCGGGTTTTGGGATAAAGTGGTACAACCAGCCCGATCAGTGAAGAGGGAATCCTTCACGTCTGGGGACTTATGGAGGCCTTGATGGAAGCTACCCGGTCCTTCCGAGAGGGAATCCCCGGAGGAGGAGTTGGCAACCACCAAGAGGGGTGTTTGGATGTGTGGGGCTTTGGGAGGAGAGAGCCTCCCTTCTCGGATGTCCTAAGGAGACGGGCGGACCCGAAGCTCCGATGCAAACTAAATGCAAGTGAAATTTCAAGGAATAAGAAGCAACCAAAAAATAAAGCATACAATGATTAATAAGATGTTTGTAGGAAGCAAGTGAAAAAGGCAATGATATAAAATTAAGCTAGGATGGAAGAAAGAACTAATTTAACTAAGCATGCTTTGAAAGATTTAAAGGAGAACTAGACTTAGCAAAGAAGATGATATCTAAAATACTAAGGTGAAATAAGTTGATTATCAAAGCTGGAAATCAGATGGATATACTTTTTTAAAAGATAAACGGAGAGCAAGTAAACTTGGAAGAGACAAGATGATGCTTCGAAGAAAAGTAAGCAACGTAAACAAGCAACAATGTAAGGAAATGGAAATGACTCACATGGAAATGAAAGTAAACATGATTTTCAGATGGACATTCTTAGGAAAATAAAGTGGGATTTCACTAAAGCAAAGTCGGTCCCACCGTGGTCGCCAAAAGGTGTAAGCACCCGGAACGGGACATCCGCGGATCTCCCCCCCGGAACCCCTTACGCCCGGCCTCGGTGTTCGTCGGTGGGTGGGTGGGGTGGTTTGTGTGTGGTCGCCAGAACCAAAGGCTCCAAAGTATGATGGGATGAAAGAAAATGAAATAGAAAGATGACCGTCGTACCTCCGGAAGCGGGGAGATTGTTGAGCTCCGACTTCTCCTCTCTCGGCCGGCCGAAAGAAGAGAGCTTAGTGAATCCCTTGCCTTCAATCCGGTTGAAGCTCCGCCTCGATCGCATCTACCTAAGAATGTCCATAAGAAAACATGTAGACAAGTGAAGGTTTCATTAGTTCTAACGAAAGCATAGCATCGAGCTCGAATTTAGATTCAAACATGCAAATGGGAAAGAGACTAACCGGATTGGGACGAAATCCCAACCCCTATTTTTGGTAGGTTTTAAACGTATATGAAATGCAAAGATGCTCTAAGACGTGCTAAATAACTTGATGATCGATGCAAAAGCGAAAAAGGGAGACAAAACTCGATTAAACGGACGATCGGAATCTAAAAATAACGAAAACAAGCTTTCCGTCCTTCCCGGTGCCCCGTATATAGGGCGCCAGGAGAAGGTGCCCCTTTATAGGGCGCGTTGACCAAGTCAAAGCGCCCGTATATGGGGCACTAAGTCCGGCCCGAACAGATTTTATTCTCCTCTTCGCGGCGCTGCTCCGGAGGCCGGGAGGCTTCCAGACGAAGTAGGGGCTCTTCCTTGTAGACAATACTCAAATGAAGCCCATGGAAGAGGGTTTGGGTGCTGGATATAAGAGGAGAGACGGGTAGAAGCTCTCAAAGTTGGAGAAAAATCATATTTCGGGTGACGAAACAGAGAGGGTTTTGGGGTTTTTGGTGGAAGATTTTGGATCGGTTTGGAGGCTTTTGGAGGGTGAATGTGGCTTGGAATCGTAGTATTGGATGATCTCTAGGGTGGCACGGAGTTGGAACTTTTTCCAAGCTCCAAATGGGGCTCTATTTATAGCCCAAAAGAGGGCACTTTGGCCATTTTCGAAAAGCGGTGCCATGTGGCATAGCGCCCGTATATGGGGCGCTAGCATCATGAGATATGTCGATCGACAAGACAAGTCACCGCGGGGGTCAAATCAGCCCGTCAAATCGATCGGATTTGGTTCCGTGCGCCCGTTTATAGGGCGCCCGGTGCCCTATATACGTGGCGCTGTGTGCCCCGTATACGTGGCGCCAGTGTGCCTCGTTTATAGGGCGCCCGGTGCCCTATAAATAGGGCGCTGTGTGCCCTATATATAGGGCGCCCGGTGCCCTATAAACAGGGCGCTGTGTGCCCTATTCTTGGGGCATTCGGCCGGTCCGGTCGCTTGATGGACCCACTTTCGAATGCGCCAAAACTCGATCCGTCCGGAAAACACGATGTGCTTTAAATATTCCTTATGAAAACAAGAATTTGAACTCTCCAATCGGGCCAAAATTGCGTGTCTACACTAGCTACAGGTGCCCCCCTTATAGGGCACGTTGACCAAGGTCAAAGCGCCCTGTATATGGGGCACTAAGTCTGGCTCGAACATATTTTCTTCCCCTCTTCGTGACGCTGCTCCGGAGTGCTGGGCAGCTTCCGAGACGAAGTAGGGGCTCCTCCTTGTAGACAATATGCAAATGAAGCTAATAGAAGGTGGTATGGACACTGGATGCAAGAGGAGAGACGGATAGAAGCTCTCAAAGTGGAGGAAAAATTCTGTTTCTGGATGGCAGAAACAGCAAATTTTTGAGACTTTTGGTGGATGATTTTGGATCGGTTTGAGGGGTTGTGGGAGGTGTAAGTGACTTAGGAACGTAGTCTTGGATGGGCTCTAGGATGGTACGGACTTGGAACCTCTTGTCAATCCCAAATGGAGGTCTATTTATAGCTCAAAAGAGGGCACTTTGGTCATTTTCGAAAAACAGTGCCACGCGGCATAGCGCCCTATATATAGGGCGCCAGCATCATGAGGTCCGTCAGATCAACAAGATGAGTCACTGTGAGGGGTCAAGTCAACCGGTCAAGTCGATTTGATTTGGTGCCAGGTGCCCTGTATATAGGGCGCCTGGTGCCCTATATATAGGGCACCTACCCTATATACAGGGCGCCAGGTGCCCTATATACAGGTTGTTTGGCCCGGTCGATCGTTCTATCGATCCCTTTCGGAATGTGCCAGAAACTTGATCCGTCCGGAAAACATGATTTGCTTTAAATATTCTTCATGAAAACAAGAACTTTAAACTCTCCAACCAGGCCGAAATTGCGTGTCTACACTCATATCCTAAACAAACAAGAAAAGGGGTTAGGACTAACCCTAAATCTGATTCTTTCTATCCTGATTGCCTTCTTTATGTCATCTTCTTTGCATTTAGTACACACTATTTAGTTCTAATCAATCTTTTCACTTGTCTTGCTATCCTTGAGTTGTGCAAGAACACAAGCAAACTGGTCCAAAGAAGGAGAAGGTCGAACTCGCATACACATCTCCCCATGTCAACCTGCACATGGTCATCCTTAAATCACACTGCACTTCATTTTAATTTAATTTTGGAGCCAGTGAGTCTTGGCGACCACAATATCCTCATCTCCATCTTCTTTTTTATCATCTAACATCTCTTTTATTTTTTTTCTTCATCTCCTCTTGTATGACCCTAACTGTCTCTTTGGTGCCTGAGTGATGCCGAGGGCCGAATGTTCGGGGATCAATGTGAGTGTGGGAGCTCACTTTCAAATCTAAGGTGCCGACTTGTTCTCGTGGTCGACAAACACCACCTCTTCACTGCTATCCCACACTCACCTTGATCCATAGATGATCAACCCTTGGCATTACTCCGGGCATTAAAATTTTGGTTGGTCCAGGTTTTTAGGAAAGAGGGAAGGAAGGAAAGAAAAAAGTGCAATTTAAAAGAAAATAAATGATGATGGAAAGAAGATGTTAAGAACCGTGGTGTGTAGAAGGTGTGTGTGGTCACCAAGAGCCACAGGGTCCAAAGTTGAAGTGATGTATTGGCCTACGTGCGTGATGCATAAGATGGTGATTGTGGGTTTTGGCTCCTTCTTCTTTAGTCAGCTCGAGATGAGGGACTTGAGGATATTTTTCACTTCTTCTTCTTTGATGTTTGATAGCCATGTGTAGCCACTTCCCCAACTTCTCTTATGTTGTCCGACAAAGAAAAACAAAGAGACACATGGAGGAAAGATTAGACTAGGATAAGCATAGTAACAGTATGAAAGGTGTGTTAAAAATTTCAATCATAAGCATACTAACCAAATTGGGATAGATTCCCAATCCCATTTTTTTGTTTTTTTCTCAAATTAATATGATGTAAAGCAATATGTAGAAATGATGTAAAAATGATGAGCTTTTATTAAAATATAAATTTAGAAGAAAAGGAAGAAAATCTCATTCGGTTTGATGAAAGAATGGAAGACTTCAGTGCTGATGTAGGTGAATAGTCTGAAACTAGAATGTGGCTACGTGATTTCACTCCGGAGCTCGCAATGAACATCCTAGATATTAGAATTGACCTCATTTGTTGAAATAGAAAAGAGGACATGACGAGGAAGAAGTTCATCGCTAACCATAAATTGGGTTTCGGAAACCCAAATGCCCCAAGGGATGTGGTGTTTGGCACCTTGATGAAGGGGCGGCAGGCCCTTTTGGACAAACTACTTGCACTTTCTTCCTTGCACCAATCTAAGCTCGTGTATGATCTTCGAGGTGCTGGTGTAGCTTCTTTATGTCCTCCTAATACCCACGAAGGTGTTGGAGCCGTGGTAGTGCCATAGCTCGATGTAGAACAAAGTAGAAATGAGAGTGAAAAGAGTTGGTGAGTGAGTGAACCAACCAACCAGCGTCCTGCTAGTTCTCATTCAGAATGTTGACGGCACCCTCTCTTTTATAGAGAGGAGCTGGCCCATCTAACCAAGAGTCACCATTAAAGATGATTCTTCAGTTATGAGGTGACTCTTCAGTTTTCCAAAGAGTCACCAAAAGTGCTATCCCCTCGATTCTTGAAATGAGTTATAGGTGTCTCCTCAGCTACTCCAGGAGTCAACCCCACTAAAATCTTCTCTAATATGGAGAAAATTCTTCATATTCTAGAATTTGGGCCATGGGCCTGTCGACTCCAAAAACGGGTTCCGGATCGGCACCTCAAGAGAAGGTAAAAGATAGAAGAATTGGGAAAAAAAAGGGGAGTGAATCGAGAAACACTCGGAAAGCGGTAAAAACTCCTCACCTCGGTCCCACACTCACATTGATCCCCGAACTTTCATCTCACGGCGTCGCTCGAGCACCGGAGATGGTTCGGGTCATGTGGGAGGAGAGTGAGGAGGATATGAATTTAGAACATGAATAAAAATAAAGTGTGGTCGCCAGAGCCGCGGGCTCCGATTTATGTAATGGAAAGAGAAAGAAGTTGACCGTGTGTACCTTAGCGTGGGAGAAAGGGATGTGAGTTCAACCTTCTTCTTCTTCGGCCGGCCGATGAAGAAGAGTCTCCAATCCAATGCTAGCTTGATCAACTCTGTGCAACTAGAACAATGAACCAAGTGAAGAGTTTGGTTAGACTTGTGAAGTGTAGTAACTGTAGAGAGAATATGAGAGAGAAGCAATTGGAATCGAACTCACCGGATTGGGGTGAGTCCTAACCCCTTTTTTTTGTATTTTTGATTAGGTAAAAATGATGTAAATAAACTAAAAGATGCTTTAAAACAATGAATAAACAGAGTTAATGGAGTTGAGAAGGCTTATAGAATGGATCGGCTTGAGTTGAAACCGAGTTGGTTGAGAAAAGGCCGGTTCGGGTAGCTTTGCACCCTTCTGGCGCGACCTCGGTGCAGAGGATGCTACGGACGACCCCGATGTCAGAATCGAGTTCCGTTTGTTTGAGTAGACGGAGGACTCAGAGGGGAAGAGTTACTATGTTGATGACTTCTCCGAAATCCTCCTGTATAAGTCAGTAAAAATTATGAAAGTGGGCGGATATCAAAAACAGAACCTGGATGCGCGCCCTCAGTGTAGCAACCGCCACGAACAAACGGCAAGTCGGAATGGAGTGCCGTCAGTTGGGGACGAAAGAGGACGAAGAGAGGAACAATTTTTATGTTGAAGACTTTTGCAGCAGAAGCCTCGGATTTTCTCCAGAAGTCGATGAAGATGGTTGATGAAGAACACCCGGATCGAGCCTTCTCCTTCACCTCGGGATCGGTTTCTTGACTTCGGATCGCCTTTGGACGTCGGGATGGCTTTGGAGAAGAGCTTGGACGACCTTGGGACGAGCTAGGCACCGGGGTTCAACCTTGGTTCGTTGAGAATGGCCCTCAATTTATAGGGGAAGAGAGCCGGTGCAAAATTTAGAAACTGGATGTACCGCGCCCCCGCGTTTCAAAGGAGACGAGGGCGCGCAGGGCGCGCCCTCAAACCAAGGGCGCGCAGGGCGCCCTCGCCCGGGGGCGCGTCCGCGCGCCTCCCCGTTTCAAAGGGGGCGGGGGCGCGTTCGGCGTCTCACTGCTAAAAATCGACGGAATGTTCCGGAAATTGCTAAAAATGGACTTGACATACGTAACGCGCCCCCGAACCGGGGGCGCGGTACAAATAAGTGAAAATCCTTCCCCGGAAACCTTCCAAAAACCCGGTTTAGAAGGTGCTAATCGGGGTAATTTCCGATTTAAAGCAAGTGACCGCGCCCTCGCTTTTCAAAGGAACCGGGGGCGCGCAGGGCGCGCCCCCAGTTTGAGGGCGCGCAGGGCGCGCCCCCGGGCTGAGGGCGCCCAGGGCGCGCCCTCACCTTACAAGCGGAGCGGGGGCGCAAGACACTCTCTCTCCCCGCGCGCGTGTTCCGCGAGCCGTATCTTGCAAACGGGATGTCCGATTCAGCTCCCGTTTGTCGCGTTGGAAAGAGGGCCTTCAACCGCACCTCCTCAAGTTGGTAAACCAGCCGCATGACTCCCGAGATGTTCGTACGGGGCTTTTTACCGGTTTACCCTCTCGCGGAAAGCCGAAACCTGGGGCGAAGATCCGAAAGAGCACGGTTCCGGTCGAGAAATCTCGGGTCAACTCGGGATGACTTAAAATGATGACCGAACAAGTCCGGTACGACCGGAAAACCCGAAATCATCGAAAAATATGAGATTAACCCGGTAAACGTGAATCGAAAGCCGTAAAAGCCGCGAAACCCTAAAATTGACCGAACCGGCCTTATAGCCCCGGTTGATAAAATATACGGCTAGAATCGACCCGGATGACCTGAAAAGACCCGGTGATGACCGGAAAGGCCTAACATGTGGTCCGGGATAGCCGTGTCAGCACAGATCAAAAAAGCCGTAACGAAACCCGTCATTGACCGACGCCTACCGAAATGACTTCTCGGAAACCTTGAATGTTACGGAACACATGCGGGACTCCCGAGACCTTCAATTATGGACCATTCAAGGTCGGTCATCGAGCAGGCTTCGCGTTTTTATGGTTCACGCGCGGCTCTCGCTTGAAGGTTACGGCATAATTCCGGAAATCTTCGGTCCATTCTCAACTTACAAGGGGGGCTCCACCAATGTCCTTAGCTCATCTCCACAAAGTAATCCAGATCGATAACGGTCGGATAAAAGATATCGCCTATGGAATAAGAGTCCGGGGCTCCGAATCAAGCCAATTTGGCGTGTTCTGCCTTGCCTCGCCTTGATGTCGGCTTTGCAAGGGAATGGCATGTAGCGGAGCGGAGTGAAACGTAGGGAAAGCGTAGCGAAGCGAGATGAATCGTAGTGGAATGTAGTGGAGCGACATGGCGATGGACCGAAAAGGTGGCATCAAGGTGTAGATATAGACACGCTCAACGACCGCATTCGGCAAGACGAATCTCCTCACCTCTCTTCGTTAACCGCCATGTTTCATC
This sequence comes from Cryptocoryne crispatula var. balansae, assembly GCA_036172225.1. Classification (NCBI taxonomy): domain Eukaryota; kingdom Viridiplantae; phylum Streptophyta; class Magnoliopsida; order Alismatales; family Araceae; genus Cryptocoryne; species Cryptocoryne crispatula. The sequence goes on along the minus strand of CM069931.1, from coordinate 9,113,773 downwards.
AAGTCCTCCTATGTTCGATTGGTAAAAGATGTGCCCTTGGCACGAGAGAAGGATAGCCAACCCCCAACGCGGTGGGGAGTCCCCGAAACATGGGTTCGTAGGTTCATCATCAGCCGGTAACCCGATCTTTGCGGTGTTCTGCATCGTGACGGGCTAAAGTTTAAAAAGAGATTTGTTTTGAAAAAGTAAAAGAATACCAATCGAGCACATTCGGGCTCTCGCATTCATTTAAGTCTTCCAAGAGACAAGATTCAATTCGGAATGGAATGATCTCGCATTCCGAAAGACAAATGTTTAAGCATAGACCGTGAAGATAATGATGGTGCAAGTTCGATCAAAATTGAAGGCCCTTGGCGGGACGAAATGGCTGCCACGGTGGGATAAGTAGCAAAGAAGTTGCAATGGCCTCTCGTGGTGAAAAGAATTGAAAGATTTGAGGGCAAAAAGTGGTTACCGAACACGGTGGGATTAATAGACACGGTGGGATATTAGAGAGGTTGGTGGGACTAGAGAACATGGTGAATGACACGGTGGGATTTAGAATGATCGAGAGGGTGCGAAGGTGAAGATTAGGAAATGATGTATGCAATGACAAAACAAAATGTAATGCAATTAATACTACATGATGCATGTTGGGCTCAAAAAAAATAAAACAGAACTTGTATAACAAATAGTTGAAGATATAGATTGTCTATGAGGTCAAGATACCCATTCGGGAACTATCGTCCCTCACAAAGACAACTTTGGCTTATCCGTGAGCATTAGAGATGACCCGACCGTCGTAGATTTTGATGAAGGGGATCTCGGGTCAAGTCTTCTCTATGCTCATGGTCTTCAACAAATAATGCATAAGATAATAATACACGACTAGCGACATATATGCTAGTCGGCAAGTTATGGGGGTTTCCCATGTTGATTCTTCTGTTTCTGCGAGCATTTTCTTTGCCACTCCTTTGGAGCATCACCGGAATGAGGCAGTTGCGGCGGTATGGTTTCCATGCCTTCTCCACGTGGTCATTCTCCTAGAGTCAGTGGCGATCAGACACTGATATCTCGTAGCGAGTTTAATCTTCTTCGGTGTTGTAGCCGCTTTTCTTCCTTGTCATAGCACTTCTTGCTTCAATGTTGTTTCGACCCGTTTGGCGAGATTCTCACCCCTCCTTGACTTGTGTTTCTTTCCTGAAATACTTAATAGAAGGGTTAAATCTGCTCTATGGCTTACCCCCTTGCCTATTGTTATCTTGCCTTGCTTATATGTCAAGAGGGCTAGCCTTATTAACAAGGTAGTATGAACAAAAATGACTGAAAATGAATAAGATAAGGGTTAAGAAGGCTTACCTGCTATGGTGAGAGTCACACCCTTCTTGATCTTAGCATCCTGAAACACTGTCGTTGAGAGAACCTTCTCCTCTTATTTTAAAGTCCCTGAAAACACTTGATAAAAGAGGATTAGATCTTCACAACGACTCATCCCTTTGCCTATTATGGCCAACTTTGACTTAGGTCAAAGGGAGGAGCCCTCTTAATGGGGTGATAATGAAGGTAAATATGCAATGCGGAAATGAAACATGCAAGACATAAAGATAAACATGAATGCTAGCAAAGGCAAAAATCAAGGTTATGCCAAGTTAGATGATGCATTTTTTTTATATTTTGGAAAGTATTCAATTTTTTTTTTTTTTTTGAAGATATTGGATTTTTGAAAATATTCATTTTTTTTTGAATTTTTGAAAATATTTGATTTTTTGTTTTGTTTTTTTTTTTTTTGAAAATATTTGATGTTTTTTTGGATTTTTGTGGAGAATGTGCCAGTAATGAAAAAAAATTCATCGATCTTTGAGTGTTAATCAAGATTTAAGTGATAAACACCACGTGAAAATAAGGTTCCTTACCTTAATCTTTCTTGCCCTCTTCTCTTGATCGGTTTGGATTCCCCGAGTTTGGACAGTCTACCCTTCCCTAGAGGTTTTAAGATGGAAGAGTAATAGAGGAAGTCTTTGATAGGATTTGGGGGTGTCGAGGAGGGTTTCTCTACTCATGCCCAAATTGCTCGTTGGGGTTCGGGCTCTTCGGGTCTTTTCTACATGTGGCACTTATTTAGACAAGTCTTTGACTGTGGGGTCATTGCCCATCTTTTCGTGCCCTTTTTCATTTTCTATTCTTTCGGGTACTCATTCAGACAAAGCCCATATTTGTTTAAACCTCGTGGGGTTCATTGCCCATCTTTTGGCACCCTTTTGCACCCTATGAGACGGCCTCCTACTAAGGTGGTGGGCATTTTCGATACTATCCTCCTCTAGTCCCCTTCACCTATCTTGGACCGAATAGAAGAGAATAGGGTAAGGTTTCCTTTCCGCCTTCAGGGTTCTGCCTTGCCTCTCTTGAGTGTTGGGCTATCTAGATTCTGGGATCGGGAGGTGTTGTGTGTGCAAGGTGATGTCTACCCTTGTCTTCTAGCTAACACCCTTGGATCGATGACTTGATATCATACTAGAGATTCTCCATTTTCTTTTCTAAGGAAAATATTTTTTGAGGTAAACGCCGTTCCATGGATGGTTCAATTTTTCTCCATCGGCATTGGTTAGCTCATATGCATTGCCTGGATACTTTTCAGTTATAACAAAAGGCCCTTCCCAGTTAGGTTGCAACTTGGAGCGGGGACCACCCGGCTTAACGAATATGCGTTTAACTACCATCTCACTGATTTCGAACTTCCTCTCTACCACCCTCTTTTGATAAAACCTTTTCAATCGGTTCTGATAAGTCCGGGCATGCTCGGAGGCAGCCAACCTTCTTTCATCTAGGAGTTCAAGTTGTGCAAGGAGAGATTCTCGTCTCTCATCGACAGGGATGTCCCTATCGAATTGAACTCGGAGTGATGGAAGGAGTACTTCGTACGGGACCATCGCCTCCATCCCATATGCGAGAGCATACGGGGTTTGACCGTGGGGGTCCGTACGTAAGTACGATAAGCCCATAGGGCATCTACAAGCTTATCCGGCCACCGCGAACTTGCTAGACTTACAGGTTTTCTTGATGATTTTAATCAAAGTTTTGTTGGTGGCTTCTGCTTGACCATTGCCTTGCGGGTAATAAGGAGATGAATGATGCAATGCGATGCGGTACCTGTTGCAAAGATCACGCAGATCTTGAGAGAGAAATTGCGGTCCGTTGTCGGTGACGATGTCGCTGGGTATCCCGAACCTGGCGATGATGTTGCGTTTGATGAAGGAGCACATTGTTGATGCCTTGATCTCCACGAACGCTTCCGCTCGCCCACTTGGTGAAGTACTCGCTGCCGTCAGATGAACGATTTGGAACGGATTTCGCAGTTAAGATCACTTAGAGGGCCAATGATATCGAAAGCCCACATGGCGAAGGGCCATGGGGCATGAATCGGATGAAGGGAAGATGCGGGAGAATGGATCTTGTCGGAATGAAGTTGGCAAGAATGACAAAGCCGGACAAAGATGGAGCAAGCCTCTTCTAGGGTTGGCCAATAATACCCCGCCCGATGATTTTCTTGGCAAGAGCTTGAGCATTGACATGGCCCCCACAGACCCCGAATGTGCTTCCTTAAGCACCAATTCCGCCTCTTCTTCATCAACGCATCTCAATAAAATTCCGCTTAGGCTCCTCTTGTAGAGCACCCCTCCTAGGATGGTATACCTCCTGGGATACTCTCCGATGGCCTTCTTTTTCTTTTGCATTTCCGATCCGTGGATATGTCGATCTTGACAATACCTTGCGATCTCATCAAACCAAGGCCTCTCACCCTCATCTAACTCTTCCAACTCGACTAGAGAAACTTCCTCCTTCTCGCTCTAGATACTCCTTCCTCGCCAAATCTCTCCTTAACTTTCGAAATCGCCCATCCTTAATCGGGGCCGGGCATCGACCTTCTACGGACATGAATAGTCCGCACCGTCTACCTAGCGGACCGATAGAGATGAAGCTAAGGAGGCAAGGGCATCAGCAAGGATGTTCTGAGCTCGAGGAACATGGACGAAAGTTAGTTTGGAAAAGAGCTTGATGTAGCAAGAGGTGAGTTCTTGGTAAGGTTTGAGGTTTGGATGAGAAGTTCGGTATTTGGTTAGGACTTGGCGAAGGATTAGTTGGCTATCACCTATCACCCTCAATTCCGTGGCACCATAGAAATGAGCAGCCTCCAGCCCGGCCACAAGGCTTCATATTCGCCTATATTGTTGGTTGCCGGGAAGTCAAGCCGAAATGCCCGTGGAATGGTGACACCCTCGGGTGATAGAAGGACGATTCCTATTCCCTTACCGTGTGAATTCAGAGCCCCGTCAAAATATAATGTCCAAAGGTGGGAAGATCGGATCAACATTAGTTCGTCATCCGGGAGCTCCGATTGGACCGGGTCAAAGAGGGGTATAGGGTGATGAGCTAGATGTTCGGCAATGGCATAGCCCTTAATCGCCTTCTGGGGGACATAGGTGATATCAAACCGAGAAAGGAAGCTCGCCAACGACCTAACCGATCGGTTAGAACCAGTTTTCTCCCGAAGGAATTTGATGGGATTGATGCGGGCAATAAGATTGACCTCTACGAGCTAAGAAATAGTGTTTAAGCTTCGAACTACCCGGACTAGTGCAGCACGGGTCTTCTCCACTACAAGATACTTCTCGCTCGCATGGATCAAAGATCTTTGACAAATAGTAAGTTGCCCTCTCTTTCCCTTCTTCATCAACTTGTGCAAGGACCGCCCCAAGAGAATTCTCCAAAACCGAGATATATAAAACTAAGGGCTTGCCAGTGGACCGGTGGTCTAAGCACAGGGGACTAGCCAGGTATCTTTTCAAACCATCGAATGCATCCTGGCACTTCGAATCCCATTTGAACTTGGCCCCCGCCTTGGTCAACTCATAGAAAGGTTTACACCTTTGGGAGTGTTGTGAGATGAACCGGCGGACAAACTGTAGCCTCCCGATTAATCCTCGAAGTTCTTTCATATTTCTCGGAGGGGGCATACCAATGATTGCCTTGGCCTTGTTTGGGTCGATCTCTATGCCCCTTTTGCTCACTATGAACCCCAATAGTTTTCCTGAGGATACTCCAAACGTGCATTTCTTTGGGTTCATCTTCAATTTATATTCCCTAGCCCTTTGCAAGACCTTTCTTAACACTTCAGGATGATCTTTTCGGCTTTTGGACTTAACGACCAGGTCATCCATGTACACCTCTACAAGGGTATGCATCATGTCATGGAAGATAGCCATCATTGCCCTCTGATAGGTAGCACCAGCATTCTTCGATCCAAAGGGCATGACGACATAGCAAGAGGTTCCCCAAGGTGTGGTGAACGAGGTCTTCTCCGGTCCTCTTCGGCCAACCGGATTTGATTATATCCGGAATAGCCATCCATGAATGACAACATTTCGAACTCCAGCAGTTGTTATCAACCAGTACGTCAATATGAGGTAAAGGAAAGTCATCTTTAGGACACGCTCGGTTCAAGTCCCTGAAGTCTATACAGATCCGAACTCGGCCATCCTTCTTCATGACAGGGACTATGTTTGCCACCCATTGCGGATAAAGGACGACCTTAATGAATCTTGCTTGATGTAACTTGTCGACCTCTTCTTTCATCTTAAGTGCAACATCGTGGTGGAATCTCCTTAATTTTTGCTTCGACCGGGTAACTCTGTGTTTCAAAGTTAGACGATGTTCAACTAACGAGTTGTCTAACCCCGGCATGTCTTCGTATGTCCATGCGAACGTGTCCTTATATTCTTCCAAGATTTCAATTAAACTCTCTGTTCCTCAATGGGAGTGAGGTTTGCACTTAGGAGGACCTGTCTTGGGATCTTCCGTGTTCCGAGATTCAATTCTTTTGTCAGCTCATCCACCGTGGCTAATGGTTCTTCAAATCTTTTAAGTCCGTATGCATACGCATCAGCCAAGTCCTCAATTCCATCCTCGAAATCGGATCTTTTTCTCGATAAGACCTCGTAAACTCCCGTTGTATGATCTACATTGAATTCATCCTCATATTGGATCTCATTGCTTCGGATAGCATTTTCCAAAAACCTTGGCGGCCTTGCACATTCCTTGCATTTTTGAGCTATTTGTTGGAGATATCTTTCTGGCACACGTTTACCTCGAATTTTCTTCTTTCCTATCCTAACTACTCCTAAAGAAGACTAATTGAAAAGGTGGTATTAACAATGGGTGAAGGATCGAGCAGATCGATCGTTGAGTTGGAGAAGAGGGGTCCCCGGTTGGGAGCACCCTCCGAGACAAGTAGCGACGTCTCCTCGATGGAAAACCGAGTTTGCGAGAGGACGTTTTTTCGGGTATTTCTGGGTATTTTCAATAACAAAAAGGGAATGAGCCGATGGGGCTCGAGCGTAAATCGAAAGCTTAAGTAAATGGGAGAAAAATGGGCTCGCGGGCCCGATGATAACAAGAAATGGGCAGATAGGCCCAAAGCCGGTGAAAAGATCTAAGGGGCACGTGGGCCCAAATGGTGGGCACGCGGGCCCAAAGCTGGAAAATGAATCTAAAGGGCACGTGGGCCCGACCGGTGGGCATGTGGGCCCAAGGTTGTTGGATTGGAATGGGCATAGAAGCCCAAAGGAGTGAGAAGATTTAAATGGGCTCTCGTGCCCATCGATCGGTTCAGTGGCCATTTTGGCCCGTAAGTGGGAATTGGGCTAGATAGCCCATCAAGCGAATCCAAGAGGGATAGAGTGAGGATTTTGAAATACGTGACCGTAGGATACGGTTCACGCGGGATGTTGTTTGGAGGTGGGTTCAAGTGGACAAGTTGTTTAGAGATGGACTTGCCCTTGACTGGTTCTACCTCCTCTATGAACAACCGAGCCAAAGATGAACTCAAAGTTGTCCACTTCCTCCTCTTGCTCGGTGCCTTCTTCCTCTTGACTAGTTCTTCTTCTTCGTCCCCGGCCATCATCATGGTCTCCCCTTTGATAAAGAATTTTTGGAGTCCCAAGGCATTTTTTGGCCTGTAGACCAACCGCGGAGTGAAACTGGGCTCATTGCCAAGCCCGTGTCTCTTTGGTCTTCGTACCGCTTCAATGGGGTGCACAACCCCCTCCAGCTCCTTTCCCAGCTCCTTTCCTGGCTGATAGCCCATCCCTTTCATCATCCGCAACGCAACTCAATCTGCAGGCGTCGTCAATACCATCACCTCGTAGCTCTGTAGTTGAAACCAACGGCCGGACAAGATTTTCGATATTGGTAGTGCAAGAGGGGTCATCCACGTCACTCGTAATGGGGATGTTGGTTACTTTGATCACCTGCCCTTGTATGGGAACTTCGTACATCGATGATTAGTGGAGGCAACAGCCTCCTATTGCCTCAAGGTACGGGCGTCCCAAAATAGCTTTGAATGTAGGGTCCGGCTTCTAGAACGTGAAACTCGGTGGTGACAAAGACACGGCCCGAGCCCTACTTTCAATGTAACCACCCCTCGTGCCGGCTTCCGGGAGTTGTCATATGCGGTCACCGTGACGGCGAAGGCTCGATTTCTTCATCGGAGATGCCGCAAAGTTGCAATGTTTCCTGGCGGCATGACATTTATGGATGCTCCGTGTCAATCAAGCAAGACTTGATCTCCACGCCTCGGATGACTACCGCAACGCGCAAGGCGTACTTTCCGATCTCTCGGCCGTGCCAACTCCTCCCCGTGTAAAGGTGAGTGCCGGATGTTCACTCCTCGGGGTCGGGACAAAGAATGATCTTCTCGTGCGGGAGGTCCTCATTGACCATGACCCGCTGTAAGTATTGTTGCAAGATGTCCTGATGATTCTTCGACCTCTTTACCACCTCCAGAATTGAAATCCGTGCCGGCATTTTGTCCAAATGTTTTAATAGATCATATGCCGTGCCGGGCAATGGTTCTTCCACTACCTCCTCTTCTGCTTGCTCCCGTGGTTGTATCCCGGCCCTCGGGGGAAGACCGTTTGGGAACATCCTCCCGCTACGAAGTACTGGCGCCAGCGTGGTAGGGGGGAGTGGTGATGATGGTGATGGTAGGGTTGGTTGGTAGGTTGAGGAGCCCATGGTAGGTAGTGGTGGTGAGGATCGGATGATGAGGGGTCGTGGATTGGTGGAGGCCGGTATGTTGGGTGATGGTTGGGGTGTTGGTGGTGATGGTCTAATGATGAGGGGTCGTGGGGTGGCGTGATTGGTAGATTAGGTGATGTCTGGGTGTTGGTGGCGGTCTAATGATTAGACGCCGTGGAGGATTAATGGTGGTTGGTGGGTTAGGTTGGGGTGATGGTTGGGGTGCCGGTTGGGAGACGGGTGGCGGTCTAATGATTAAGCGTCGTGGAGGGTTAATGGTTGGTGAGGGTGGTGGTGTCTGGATCGTTTGTGGGCTGGGGGCAGCGCTCGGTATGGAGAGTATGGTGCGGGTTGTAGGTGGGGTGGGTTTGGCGGGCATGGAGGGGAGTTGGTCCTCGACCTACCAACCCTGGGAATGGTGGGTTGACTCCTCGATGGCGGAGTGGACGAGGCCGAGTCGTTGGTTTGGTGGTGCTGGTGCCGGTGCTTGTACGGGTGCATGTACCGGTAGCGGATCTTGGACTATGCCTGTGCCGGGCCGCCGTTGTGCTTGTTGTCGCCGTGGTTGATTCTCGCCGTGCCTTCATGGCTTGTATAGACTCTCCCATCTCGTGCCCACCAATGTTTCCCTGATCGTTGAGGTCATGAATGTAATCTTTAAACCGGAAATGTACATCCACCGTGTGCCTGTGGATACCGATGGTAAGCGCAGTATTTTGTCATGTCAACATTTGCCGGCCACCCTTCTCTCTCCTTTGGAAGCTCTAACCGCCGTTCAGCCATCAATGCATTGAAAATGTCGACGAGGGGGAATGGCGCTCGAGGGTAGTATTCTCTCTCGGGTCCCCCCTCCTAAGTCGGTTGGCTGGTGGTGGCACTTGGTTGTAGGCTTGTTGTGGTGGTGGTGGTCGGTTGTAGACATGTTGTTGTTGAGGCGCTTGGGTTGTAGGCATTTGGTTGCTGGGGCGCTCGGTTGTAGGCGGGTTGCTGCGGTGGTGCTCGGTTGTAGGCAAGGTGGTGGTGTGGCTGTGGAGCTGGTGGAGCGGCTGGGCGGGATTGGTGATTGGGTGGTGGGTTACGGTATTGGCTTTGACGGTACTCCACCCCGGTTACCCATGGCATTGATGCTTTCATTATTTACTACCCCTTCGGGTGGTGGGTCCTACCGGTGTAGGCTTTCTAGTATTACGGGGCTTGGTGTCGAACGGGTTGATCATGGATGCATCCTTAAAGTGGGTTTGGAGGTAGCGGGCGCTATCACACAGTTCACTCATGGTTGTTGGACGGTGCATGATCAGAAGGTTGCGAAGGTTAGGCGTTGTGTTCCCAATGAGCATCCTCACCTGCTCCCCCTCTGAGATGGTATCCACAAGCCTCTCAGCCATTCCCCTCCACCGATCAGCAAATCTGGCAAAGTCCTCATCCGGCCTCATCTTTTCAGCAATTAAGTCAGTTATCGAGCAGGCTGGCCCCACCCTATCCTTGTACCTCTGTAGAAACTTCGTCTTAACAATGTCGAAATCCGCCGCCTCAATGGAATCAAGAGAATAGAACCGCCTAGGGCGGATCCATCCAATGACCGACGGAATAGGAAGGCAAGGGCTTTGCGGTCATTTTTCCGTAATGCGGAGTCATAGAGAAAGCTCTTTAGATGGTTAAAAGGATTACCACTCCCGTTGTAACGTTGGAAGACCGGTATCTCTCGAAGGAGGAAGGTGTAGAACTCGGGAAAGAGGGGACAGAGATTTCAGTGGATGGCTTTAGAATCGAGGCGGTGCCTCATCTCTTCGAAGCGCTCATCCATCCGGTCGATTTTGTTCATTAACACCCGGGTGAGGCCGGATTCCCGAGGCCGCGGGAGCAAAGTGTTTACTTGATTGGGTTGGAAAAGGTGGGTTGGAAACAGAATCAAAAGGTGCAGAATTGTGTGAATGCCCCACACCGGGGTGAGTAGAGACACGGCATGGGTGCCCAGGAGAAGAGATAATCAAGGGCCTGACTGCCGGTTGGGGTGGTGAGGGGGCTTGATTTCCCTCGATCGGAGCTTGATTGGTGGGCATCTTGCCCTTAGTGGCATATTGGACAATTGCAAAGGCCTCAGGATCAAGGTGAAGAGATAGATCCTTGAGAGCTTGTTCTATAATATGTGAAGTGGATCGGTGAGCAGGATCTTGGACCTCGTGTTCCATCACGGCATTAACATGGCCATCCGGTTGGACCACGGGTTGCCGAAGCCTCAGAGTGACCCATCTCGTACTCCTCTTCTGGTCGCAAGTAGTCCGACATCCCGATGTGTCTTCCGGACCTTAGAGTGGGCATCCCGTCAAATTCCTTACAAAATGGTTGAAAGAAAGCAAATGAAAGGTGTAAACGCAAAGAGAGTTTTTTTTTTTGTTTGGTTATGGTTGTTTGTTTGATTTGATTTGGTTTCAATTTGGTTGTTTGGCAAGCAAGTTGAACACAAAATTTAAAGGGATTTTTTTGTTTTTTTGTTTTAGGTGTTTTGAAAGGAGAGAATTTTTTTTTTTTTTTGGTTGTTTTCAATTGTTGCGAGCAAGCAAGTTATGCAAACGAGGTTTTAAAATGACTACTCGACAATTATTGGGTTGAAACCTTAAATTAGATAGATTGTTAGCAATTGTTCACTCAAATTGGGTATGGTTCCTATTGCTTCAATCTTCAAGACCTAAGGTTATCACTCATTCACCACGAGTAGGTACTTGGGTTCTTCGGGTTTTGGGGAAGTGGTACAACCGGCCCAATCGCGCGGAGAGGAATACTCCACGGATGGGGACTTACGGAGGTCTTGATGGAAACCACCAAATCAACTAGGAAGGAATATCCCAGAAGAGAGGTAAGAATCCACCAAGAAGGTGTTTGGAGGGTGAGGGTGTGCTGGGAGAGAGAGCCCCCGCCTCGAATGCCCTACGGATCGGAGCAAGTCCGGTACCCGATGCAAAGCTAATGCAAAAATGAAAAATGGAGGGTAGAAGGAGAAGAAGCAATCAATATGCAAACATGAATGAAAGCTATTAAATAAGTCAAGCAAGTGAATGCAAACAAGATAAGCAATGAGAAAGTAAAACAAGTAACTAGAAACTAGCAACTAAAAATGTGGTTCAAGCGCGGGAACCGGCTTGTGTTGGAGTGTTCAAGTGTGGAGAAATCTGAAGTAAAAGTAAAAGGATGGTCCACGCGGGGACCGAATTGAAAATAAAGTGGCTCACGCGGGAGCCGAGTTTTGGAAAAGTAGGTGGTTCACGTGGGAACCGGTTTTTGAAGGAAAAGGGGTGGTTCACGCGGGAACCGGTTTGTTTGATTGGAAAAAAGGAAAGGAGGGCCACGTGGGGCCAATCTAATTGGTGCAAAGGGGTGGTCCACGCGGGGACCGATCTGAAAGTGAGTTGGTTCACGCGGGAACCGAGTTGGAAAAGAAAGGTGGTTCACGCGGGAACCGGGTTTTGAAGGAAAATGGGTGGTCCACGCGGGAACCGGTTTGTTTGATTGGAAAAAGGGAAAGGAGGGCCACGTGGGGCCAATCTAAAGGTGCTGCAAAGGGGTGGTCCACGCGGGGACCGATCTGAAAGTAAGTTGGTTCACGCGGGAACCGAGTTGGAAAAGAAAGGTGGTTCCACGCTGGGAACCGGTTTATAAGAAGAAAGTGGTTCACGCGGGAACCGGGGCTGAAATTAAAGACAAGAAATCAAGTCCACATGGGGGACAATCTTAAAGGAAGAGTAATCAGCAAGTTTTTAAAAGTAAATTGACATGGAAAAGGGTAAAGGACAAGCCGGTTCACGCGGGAACCAAGTCGGAAAACAACTAGTTGCATCGGATCAATCAAGCTAGGGCACGGCTGAAGACATTGGCTGTCCCACCGTGGTCGCCAAAAAGCTGTCGACTCCAAAAACGGTTCCGGATCGGCACCTCAAAGGAGAAGGTAAAAGATAGAAGAATTGGGAAAAAAAAGGGGAGTGAATCGAGAAACACTCTCGGAAAGCGGTAAAAACTCCTCACCTCGGTCCCACACTCACATTGATCCCTCGAACTTTCATCTCACGGCGTCGCTCGAGCACCGGAGATGGTTCGGGTCATGTGGGAGGAGAGTGAGGAGGAGGATATGAATTTAGTAACATGAATAAAAATAAAGTGTGGGTCGCCAGAGCCGCGGGCTCCGGATTTATGTAATGGGCTGAAAGAGAAAAGAAGTTGACCGTAAGTAGTACCTTAGCGTGAGAAAGGGATGTGAAGTTCAACCTTCTTCTTCTCTTCTTCGGCCGGCCGATGAAGAAGAGTCTCCAATCCAATGCTAGCTTGATCAACTCCGTGCAACTAGAACAATGAACCAAGTGAAGGAGTTTGGTTAGACTTGTGAAGTGTAGTAACCGTGAGAGAGAATATGAGAGGGAGAAGCAATTGGAATCGAACTTCACCGGATTGGGGTGAGTCCTAACCCCCTTTTTTTTGTATTTTCGATTAGGTAAAAATGATGTAAATAAACTAAAAGATGCTTTAAAAACAATGAATAAAACAGAGTTAATGGAGTTGAGAAGGCTTATAGAATGGATCTAAGCTGGCTTGAGTTGAAACCGAAGTTGGTTGGAGAAAAGGCCGGCCTGGGTAGGGGCTTTGCAGCATCTCCTTTCTGGCGCGAATTCCTCGGGTGCAGAGGATGCTTGGCTACGGACGACCCTGATGTCAGAATCGAGTTCTCCGCTTTGTTTGAGTAGACGGAGGACTCAGAGGGGAAGAGTTACTATGTTGATGACTTCTCCGAAATCCTCCTGTATAAGTCAGTAAAAATTAGTGAAAGTGGGCGGATATCAAAAACAGAACCTGGATGCGCGCCCTCAGTGGTAGCAACCAGCCACGAACAAACGGCAAGTCGGAATGGAGTGCCGTCAGTTGGGGACGAAAGA